>CM055678.1:28224400-29474400 GCA_029448645.1 Andrena camellia | reverse complement strand
CATAGTATGTTTAGTGTTACAATTTATTGGATATGCCTACAATTCTACTTCCAAGGAAATAGAAACACAGGTGTCTAAAGGGCAAAACAGACGGCATCGGAAAACTACGAAAGAACGAGCGATGCTTATTGTCCTTGAATTCTCGCGTGTTTATAACTCTCAATGCTACCTGACCTAGCTTCGGTTACACGTATTGAAAACATTCCAAATCCACTAGCAAGTGGCGTCGACAATTTCTTGGAAAAGGAAATTACAGTAGTAGAGGCTGGGGAATCCCCACCTCGCGACACGTTCGCTATGCCAGCAAGAGTCGTTATTCGCATCGTGGACGTTGAAGTGATAAGACGTGACAAGTGCTCCGCACTATATTAGGTATACGTGTACATGACCTAGCCCCCGACATTGAAACCTTCTCCATACGTTGCAATTACTGCTCTCGGTTACTCTATAATACTGCTTCGGTTTAATATTTAGTCGCTTTTGATTACAAATTAATTCGATATCGTGAGAATTATTTAAACGATTTTTGCGCATATTGTGGCACGTGACCGGGCCCTCGATATTGAAGCATTTTACTACTCGCGTTTACTCTGTAATACTACTTCGGTTTAATATTTATTCGTTTATTGTAATTACAAATTAATTCGATATCGTGAGAATTATTTAAATATTTAATCAGTGTTTTTGTTTTTTTTTCTCTGTTCCCTAGTCAGTGTTAATTTGCAGTTATTTGGTTGTTTATTATTTAATTAGAATCTTTCGTGACATATTTCAGGGCAATTGTTGCTCACTTGTAATACAGTTGTATTTATTTTAACGCAATTGTTTTAAATGTGGATTTCTTCTGTTATAGATATTTGGGAGAATTGATAAAGTTTGAGGAATTGTAATAGAAAGGTGACCTTTTACGTTAAATTTATATCTTTATTGCCTTCTTTTGTCAAACTGGCTTGGGTTTTAATAAATAATACGAAATTTCATACTTGATCTGTGTAAGATTAATTATAAAAATGTGAGTCAAAATTTTTTTTAATTTTATATCCATAAATATTTAAAATGAAGTAAATGGTGATTTCAAATTAAAGCAGATTACATTTTGCTGCATTTCGGTCGCGGCTGGAGATTTCATAATATTTATATTCAATTTAATTGTGTTTCAATGATTTTTAAGAAACTGTCTTTATAAAGCCATCGAAATTATATTTATGTAAGGTTCTCGCGGCAAGTTTAAATATTTAATAGAAATTTCACGCTTGAACACGCCATCGAGGCATGAATTTATTACGTGAACTTTGATATCTGTAATCAGTCTTGAAAATTTATAAAAATCGCGATAAAGTAAATCCTCGTTATAGTCCCGTTTTTACCATGCGTAGTACGCCCGGTGACTATCCCCACCATTTCTTGGAATCTTTCGGTCGAGAGTGAAAGAACGAAAGAGTCGACGGCAACTTCGTGTCAACTGTTTCGTTCCCTCTCGCTCGCCCGAATAGTATCCACATCGCGTCGTACGCCCGCCGCCAGCCCCGTTCGTCGGGTTTATTACGAGGAATTACTGTATACCTATGCTTACAATAATTCTGATAATGAAAGTCTTTTGCTTTTCTGAATTTAAACAAATTTAAATATTATTTTTCCATTGATGTTCAC
The DNA here is from genome assembly GCA_029448645.1 of Andrena camellia. NCBI lineage: Eukaryota > Metazoa > Arthropoda > Insecta > Hymenoptera > Andrenidae > Andrena > Andrena camellia. Next base: position 29,472,750 of record CM055678.1, on the reverse strand, counting down.
ACTTCCTGTAAGTATTTATAAATGATTGAATTAATTGAAGTAACAATGTTACTGATATTAAGAAAAAACAGTATTTTCGTAACAAACACTCGATTCAATGGACCAGGCCAAGGATGAGAAGAAAAAATAAAAAATAAAAAAAGAAAAACACAAGAGTCTTAAGTTTTTTGTGTTGATATATTCTTACAGCTTTGGTGGCCGCGCGCAATGCGGCCGGTAGACTCACAATCAGTGCTTGTTGCGTAAAAGTAAAAAAGTATTTTTTTTCAGAGCACAGTGGCTCCTTTTAAACATCTTTCTTCTTTAATCACACGCGGGAATAGAGTCAGTGTTGCCATCGCATTTCAAAATTTAAATCGCGAGACTAGAGTCACTTTTGTCCGATCTTTGATCAGGGGTGGTAGTCCCTTATTTTTACCATTATTTTTAATTTTAAATTTCCACTTAGTTATCGGTATTAGAGTCAGTGCTATCGGTATTAGCTGAAGTGTCTCAGGAGTCTCAGGACCACGATGGAAGGATGTAAGTATCTTATTTCTTTCAATTATGCTCAAAGTAGTCTTCACAGTTTAAAATTTTCAAATCTCAATCTTAAAGTCTCAATGTGACTAAAAAATATCCACAGTTCTGAATCGCTTTTTAACTTCATTACGATTGAAATTAGTGTAAATGTTAGAAATAAATCATAATATGTTTTCTTCTTGTTTGTTACAGGACTGGACTTGGCTCTACATCCGTGATGTAACTCCTGCGATGTCACCTGTTGCTGCTGGCTTAATCACAATGGTATCCCAATTCATATTTCTGCGAATTGGTGAGTTGCATGCACACACTTTTTTATTTCTCTGGTCACCCATCATGTCGTGGGACGAAACGTCCGAAACCACATGGGTGACTGGTTGTATACGTGCTTTGGCCAGCATGGGTGTGTTTCATACCTATGAGTAATTAGTAAGTATTTCTTGTTATGTCATTTCTTAGGTAGGGTCTAGGGTTTGTCGGTTTTTAAAAACCGGTTTTTACTTATAAATTTGTAAAATTCGAAAACCGGGCTTTAAATTTAAAAAACCGATTTAATATACTAGAATTAATATGCAGAAATGAATTAATTATTTGATTAAAAACGTTAATATTTTGACTTGAAATCGCCTCGGACACAAGCATATTGTAGTAGTTAACAGTTTACTGTAAAACTAATCTTCACGAGTTCATATTTTCAGAAAAAAAATACTAAATGGTGTAAAGATTTATAATTTAGTACCACCTTTTAAAAGATTTATATTTTGTACGAATTTGAGTTATTTTAGTTTCTTTTTCAGTTGGTTTTGTATGCAGTCTATTTTATTGTGTTATATTTTCGTAGATCCATTTAAGTTTCTGTTCCAGAAAGCATCGTGGGATGATTGACGAAGGAAACTAGAGAAATCCGTAGTATTTTGTGCTCTTTTAGCTTTTTATAGGCAGGTCGTAAAGATAATTAGATGTATAGCTAGTTAGGCAATTTTAACGATGATGTAGACAGGTAATTTGTAACACAAAAAATACACTGCCAGTATTTTTTATGTGTTGCGTTCGTTATCCACTAAATAAGTAAGCATCATTAAACATATGCGCTCATATCATTAGGGAGCGCTAGCATTTAAGAATCTAAGTGCATATTATTAATTATTACTAATATGCACTTCGATATTCATAAATTATTATTAAGTGCATGTTAATATCGTTTAGAATTTAAGTATTTAAGTGCATATTACTATTAATATCCACTTAAATGTATATTACTAACTGTAAGCTAATATTAAAGCGCGTATTATTTAATTTCTTATGAAACATGAAATGAATAAGGATTTTTTAATATATTGTATAATCTGCTATTTATGCTTTGCTATAAAAAGATGTCTCATATTGAATTCAATTATACTAATTACATGCTTTCATTTAAATTTGCATAGTTCTCCCGCGCAAGTCCTTAAAAAAGATTTTTTTGTTGCAGGTTTGCGTAACGTTCACGGATTAAACGTTTTGCAAACATGCATAGAGAAGCTGCATATAAATGAAAAATAAATTTTGCATAAATGGTGGGCGGGTGGGACGTGATAGGGTGGGTCTTCGCATAGAAGCAACATCCACGCGGTGAGACCTGGGCAATCTATATTATTCCGCATATAATTATTAATCCTATCACAAATAGCATTGTAAAATGGCTGTAATCTGTTGTTAGTTTTAAATATATTAATATTACATTTTAACGTGTTTTTTACTTCTCCATTTTTAACTTTTCAAACCAAAATCTACTCATAAGAATTGTAATACATTTGAAACCGAAGCGAAAAATTCTCATGCGCATTAAATCTCGCGCGCAACTATAGAGATTTGCGCTTGCGTCGTTTTGCTGCGCGCGTTATTTGAATTTATGGAATGTATGAATTTTACGCATCCATTATTAATTAACACTTTGAGTGGCGTCTGCAAATTTTCACTCCAACTTTTCACGTGTTTTCATGTCGATATATTCAAGAGAACGTCTAAAGTATTGTCCAAGTGCCCGGAATGTTTGCTCGAGGGAAGTTAATCGAAGCTTTCTCAACAAATATGATCGCTAGGATAACCCTGACCGACTTAAGCTTGTTGCATTTCTCAAAACCTCGCGCCACCCGCACTATTAATAATCCTGCATTCCTTTGCATCATTAGTCACTACAGATTTATTTCATCACCAAATGATCATGAATATCACCTTGTAATCCTCTCCGCGTCTAAACAGATCACTCCACAGCATTGCATACCCCCGCAAATGATTTACCATCGCCAGCCTTCTAGCGGCGAACCCTCGAAACGGACGCCCTCATTGTGGCTCCACCTTTAGTACAAAGAATTCATCAGTTCCATGGAAACGCAGATTAACAGCCCGCAGGGGATCGCGTTCCCCGCAGGCAATTCGCTTGAACGAACGGGTAACGCGTCAATCTTCGCGAAACACCAAACAACATATATACTAGCGTCAGTGACCCACATCTAAACCTAACCTATCTGACAATCACGAGCGGCGGTGCGCGCGCGATACCGTCACGGAGGCTCTCGCGGATCGCGGTCGCGCGCATGATCGGGCGAAGTAAATCTTTCACTGTCAGAAAAGAATCCCCCGTCGCTGTGTGTATGCGCTGAAACGATACCCGGTTATCTGTGAAAGCGTTCCGCGCGGACGTAAACAAACCGTTCGACGGCGCGCTATATTCGACGGTTTTCGCGGCGTCGCCCCCTCCCCGTGCCAAGCCGCGGCGAACATGACCACCGTCGGGATTTGTTTTCGCGCGACGGGACGGTCCCCTGTGCCCGCAGTTCCGTGTCCTCGGCCGCACGGCCGCGTTTACTTAGCGTGGCTGGGCGCCCGTCTCTCGTAGACGCGTCCGGCGGCTCGACTTTCGGCAGGCCTGATATGGAGGAGAGCAGGACCGCCGCTCGGGGCCCACTGTACCGCGACCGACATTTATTTACACGCAGCCTGAGTAGACGACGAAGTGTAACATGGCCGTCGCGCTTTGTGATGGTTACCCGTGTCAGTTGCGATTGTAGCGAGCCCGGGCGAGATGGTGAATAATGGACGGAGGCCTGGCGCCCGATTTATCCAGGTAAACCGTACACTCGAGCGTCTTCTGGACCGTTATCGACGCCCTCGACACAGTTACGGGTTGTGCTTGGCTGGTCTCTCTCGCGTATCCTCGGGCTTATGCCGCGCACGAACCTGCACGGTTGTGTTGTATTACGTTTCGCTGGCCTTTTCTCTCTCTCTTGCCGTGCTCTTCTCTACTCGGCTCCTCTCTTATCACGGCGATGGCGAAGGTGATTGAACCGCTCGGACGTCACGCGTATTGTTAACCACGCAACGCGATCGCAATCGTTGCTCAGCTGACTACTATTGACCTATTGCTGTTTGCTGTCAGAGGTTCCCCGGGCTGTTTTGTAGGGGAGCTGGTGGATCTTGACTTTTGCTTCTGCTTCGTTTCGCGGGATTACGGTTTCTGTGCGTGTGCAGTTTGTGGTGGACTTTGTGATGTGTGCAATCGTTCCATTTAACTTTCTAGTTGATGAGGGTGTATTGCAGTGAGGATAATGTGTAGAAAGTTGTGTGTACTCGTGTTTCATGAGGACTAGCCAGTGTACGTGTATTTTTACTGTTTTCTGCGAATTATTTCGTTTTGATGTACGACCTAGTATTGTTCCTTCTCATTTATTTGTGTACGTAGAAATTAAAAATGAGTTTGTGCGTTTAAAATTGATTTGTATTAAGTTACTTTAGTATTTTGAACTGTATGGCTATTTTTTCCTTTTCCTCTGTTCATTTAGATACATTTTCGGCTTCGTTTGTAATTTATGAATGTGTGCTATATTTAGGGTTGCCAACTTTTTTCGGGAAAATATAGTACACCATGAAAAAATATAGTACTTTTCAGAGGGAAGTGGGAGAAAATAAAACTACATTAAAATATCTTATTTTTTTAATATATATTTTTTTCTGCAGTTTGCATTATTAACTAATTGATTGGCTTCAACAAATATGTTAAAGGTTTGATTGCACTGAAAGTCCAAATTAACATTTTTTACGAGAGATAGACTGGCTCTGTTTCTCTCTTCCCGCCACTTCATATTCATTATCGAAAACATCCTCTCTGTTAAAGTTTAATTTCGCAAATTAAAGTTTTGACGTTGTTATAAAATAAAGAAATAAGTAAAAATTGTAATATAATTTTTTTGGGCACTATATTTTTTTCTAGCAGTATATAGTACACTAGACAAAAATATAGTACAATACTATATATTTTAGTACGGTTGGCAACCCTAGCTACATTTGCAAACATGTGTTTAGAGAATATTTGTTGGATATACTAATAGCAATAATAGTACATATATATCACGTTAATATTAAAATGCATGAATTTAGTATTTTAAGTAGAATGTTTGTTTTATAATCCCATTTGTGTAAATTACCATAGACTTTAAAGAAACTTGTATTAAATACCAAATTTTGTTGTATTATTTATTAGTTCATTTCTTCTGCTTAGATACTAAAGACCCAAGGTGCAAACTTTACTGCTTAATAGAAGTCATGAAAAGAAACAAATCTGTTTCAATAAATCCTCAAGTTTCAAGAAATTGAATGCTTGGAAAATGTTTAGTTTACTAAAATTATTCTGTTTCTTCTCGCGAATTTTGTATTCCTGAAACAGCATGTAAATCGAATAGTACACTCGACTTAGCAAAATTTGTGTACTTCGCTGCAATTTATTTAGAAGAGTTGCGCTTGCAAAATATAATCACGAAGTCGCGCACAAATTCGATGCAATATTTACAGCTGCGCCAGTGCACTGGTGACATTAAATAATAAAGAACATCTAAAGAGGTCATGAGTACACCAGCGTTATCACTTTTCCGCCATTGAGCCGTTTGAAAGTTTCATTTCGCTCCACTTAGTTTTCATAGAAACGCAGCTTATTCAAAGCCTCTGCGTAGACCAGACAATTGAAACATTATAAGAAATACATTAATTTCCGGAACGACTTGTTAAGATAACTATCCATCGATGTACCAATTAACATGTGACTTGATGAAAAAATTTGTTCCTTTCAAGCTTCAATAATTACGTTGGAAATGGATGAAAAAAGTTTCGAAGATATCCATTTAACAGGCGCTTCCAAATCAATGGAGTACACATTTTAGGTAAATATTGTATGTTGGCTACTGAAGTGAAAGTTCAAGGTGCGTCTTGCAACTTTCTTTATTTCTATGTAAATCGCTCCACTTTGCATGCGAGGTTTTCTACAAGACAATGGAAAGCATTAGAAACGAGTAATAAAATTTCTCCTAGATAAATTTGGAAGGTTGTAAATAGGACTGACTATAATGTATGTTAATTATTAATTGCACATCGAAGAAGTGTATATTTACTGCGTTTCGCATTGTCGTTTTAAAATGTTGACCCTGAAGATGCATTAATTTTGAGTTGCATAACAATTCTGTTGGAGATAGCGATAATAAATGCTTGCGAACACATTAGCAATTGATAAAAATCTCGTTCTTAAAATCGTGTTTCTTTTTATCGCCACTTGAAACGCGTTACACGTTTTGTCAGTGTTTAAAGCAATCTTGAGTAGAACTGAGATTAGGAGGAACAGATTTTCAATGTTGTACGTGCAGCATGCGAAGGATTCCTTTTGTTACGTGTTACAAAAGTTCTGTTTTCAATGGCAAAGTCTGAAGATTAAGCGCCGTTGAAGCTTTAGGTACACGGTGATTAATGCGGAATGTTTATCGTGTACAGGTGTACGATGATTTCAGGCTGTTGTCTGGTTGAGCGATGAATGTATTCCGACTCTTCACACCGTGTGTATTGCAACGCAGACGACCAAAGGAGGAGGTAGATAATTCCGACAAGCGGGATTGCTGGTTCGTTAAAAAACGGCGAGGAGGAGATGCTTCCTACATGATACATAGAATGGGTGCTTCTGCATCGTCAAGCATCACCAGCGTAGGTGGAGATTCGATTCAAGCAGCTAGACTCTCGTCTTCCAGTAATCCCGACCAACATGGTATTGCTATCAGGTATCTAAATATTTGTCATCAGGTTTCGCTATCTTTCTCGTTTGTTCTGTACACTTTATCACCCTGATCAGCGTTAATAAGCATCGGTGTTGAGCACCTCGACGAACATCTGATCAGAAGAATTGATAAAGTTTAATGAATGACAGAGACCCTCTCTTTCATTTCCAGGGAGAAGAAGAAGAAAATGACAGGGTTCGCGACGTTGCGCAAGAAGTTCATCAGAAGACGTAGGTTCTCGAAGGCCTGTGATCATAGTAGGATAGTCCGAGACTTGGTATCGACATGGACCCATCTAGAAACAACCGCGCTCTTGGAAGAGTACGAGGCGCTAGCTGCGTTGAAGGACCTCCACGTGCAAGCTGAATTAGCCAGACCCCCGGCTGCCACGTACAAACAGGACTTGTCGATGCTGTACGACTACAAACACTGCTCCGACGTGGATCTCGTCTACCGAGGAGCGTGTTTTCCCGTTCACAGGGCCCTGTTGTCGGCGCGCTGTCCATATTTCAGGGACTTGCTGGCTGGGTGTCCAGGTACACAAGCATCTCTGTTCCCTCCGAAGTCGCTTTACATTGTAATCCTATGTGACGTCTAAGAGGCTCTATCGCACTTTAGGATACGGTGCCAGAATATGCCTGGAGCTGAGGACGCCGAACCTCGAGGTACAAATGTTCTCGGCGCTGCTGCGCTATCTCTACACCGGTGACATGTGTCCGCACGACGCTGCCCTGGAAGCGAACCTTCTGCGACGTCTGCAAGAAGAATTCGGCACGCCGAATCCGCTGGAGCACGATCTGAGATACCTGCTGGATACCGGCGATTACGCGGACGCCGCGCTAGTGTTTACGTCGGACAGTGATTACCAGAGACCAGATAGTGGGAGTTCAGAATATGGATTCCGGCCAAAGTTAGAACTACCATGTCACAAAGCGATACTTTCCGCGAGGTCCCCGTTCTTCAGGAACTTAATACAAAGACGGACTAGATCTGGCGAAGATCACACAGAAAGGGCGCTTCATATACCTACTAGAATAGTGTTGGACGAGAGTGTAATACCGAAACGATACGCCAGAGTATTATTGCATGCAGTGTATTTAGATACCGTTGATTTGTCGTTAATAATGAGAGGTAATGGTTGCGGGAACAGCGCTGGTAGTCTCGGAGAGGTAATTATATTTCCCATAAATCTGCCCGCCAGTTTCTTCATCCAATCGCCTGTTCCAAATCATTCGCTCCACACCTGCAAACTGTTCCTTTTACAAGATCGTTTACGTACGTTTGTCCCTCAGGTTCAAGCTCTTACTCACACCGGGCGAGTTCGACCAAGTTCCCTAGAGGAAGCAATGGAATTGTACCAAATTGGCAGATTTTTGGAGCTAGATATATTGTCACAGGGTTGTGAAGATCTTATTTTAGAGTATCTTACATTGGAATCGCTTCCAGCGGTTTTAAAGTGAGCACTTTTCGATCTGCCGCTGATTCAAGTAACTGTACGCGGAGACGTTATCTTGCTAACTTACTTCCGCCGCAGGTGGGGCAGTCAACCTCACGGATCTGCTTGGGTGCACCGGCAAGCGTTGCACTATTTGAGAGAGGAATTCCAGCCCGTCGCTTCTTCCTCCATCCTCCATCAACTGGATCACGCGCATTTGGCGAACGTTTTGCACAGCCACTTTTTACAAGCGAGCGAGCTCGAGATACTGCAGGCGGTACTCAAGTGGGGGGAGCAGGAGCTGGTGCGCCGTATGGAGGATCGGGAGCCTAATTTGCTCAGCCACACGGTGCATTCTGTAACCAGGAAGGGGCTGAAGAAAAGGGATCTGAGCGACATAGAGCTACGGGAGATACTAAGCGAACTACTGCCGCTGGTCAGACTGGACCACATACTGCCACCCAACAACGAAGCCCTGGCTCAGGTACGAAGCCTTGAATCCCGCCTAGAACGATCGATTCGCGTCGCTGTATGGAATACGATGGGGCTGCTATATATTTAGGCTATCAGAAGAGGACTGGTTTCAACTCCGCCGAGCCACATGATAGGGGACGAGAGGGAGAATCTACGGATGAACGCTTGGATCAGGGGCGGGAAGAAGAACGGAATCTTCGTAAGGCCGCGCCTGTTCATGCCTTACTACGAGGAAATAAAGGTGAATATAATTAGGATCCAAGGTTAATGTCCCAATTTCTGCTCATTTAAGAGGTTACTCGTCATAAAGAATGTGTAAAAAATTTGTTTGCTCTCAAAAGTTGCGGAGTAATTGATTAATTCTTTAATAATAAATCAACCAATTCGAAAACTATTTAAGAAAGATATTTCAAGATGTTTAACTATTAGTAATTTGTAATTAAATACAATGCTCTAAATGTTCGTTTTTCTGCTCACGAAAAATAGCGATGGTACGTATTTCTACTCACCATTTTTACCAATTTCTGCTCACATAATATGTTGCCTTTTCACGTTAATATAAGTTACATCCTTTATGGACAGGTTTTATAGCAGAACAGTAAAGCATAAAATAATGATAAACAAAATATAAAATGCTTTCGAATAGAAATAAAGGTTACAGCGTACATTGAATTGTGAGGTTATGTTACTAAAATTTTGGTGAGTAGAAATGCGGACATGACGGTGATTCACTTGACCTTAAACCTGCTCACCTGTTTTCTACTTAAAAAAATTGAAAATAATAAAAAAATCTAAATCCAGAGCACAATACGGTATCTGTTTATGTTATTAAATGACAACTTCTACTGCAAAAACTATTTTCTGCCCAATTATCGAATACCAATAGCGACGATGTTCCTTAGCACAACCAGCTAGAACACGATCGAAAAATCATGAGTCCCTCGTTTTAAAAGTTTTTTCGTTGCTTATGCTGCACTTTGATTAGCCCCAACCGCGTGCAACACCCACGTAAATGTTCAAATAATTTAGAATTATTTTGTTGCAACTATGGTACAAACGTAGCGCTTATAATAATAAGAAAAATACGAAACGAGCAGAAATGGGGACATTTACCTTATTCGGCGTTCGAGATGCATTACCCGCGTAGGTGCTTCATGCCTCATCTTTTCACAGTCCTTAGTCGAGGAACAAATGGTCCAAGAAGCGGACCTGGTGAGATTGCGGAGGCCACGCTACGTGGCTGATATTCCTGATGCCTTGTACATGGTTGACGAGAAGCCAAGACCAATGGGCACGGCTGGAGTGGATGTGCTTGCTGCGGCGTTCCCAGGTAATTCAATCTTCGTTTTCTTGCTTCTCATTGTTTCTCTACGCTTTTGTAGAAGCCTGTTTTCTCGAGCTGGGTCTATATGTGCTTTGTTGAAGTTCCAGATTCCGTGACCCTGGCAGCTATGTTGAAACGGGAGCAGAAACTGAGACTGTCGCCTAGTTGCCAGAGGGCTATCAGTCTACCGCTCTCGTCGCGTCATGAGATTAACAGGCAGGTGCGGTTACGTGTTGTGAGGGAGTTCAACTTGCCTGACACAGTGGCGGACCTCCTGGAGGTGAGTACCTTCTTACATTTTGTGTATTTGGGGAAATAATTAGGAGGTCTGCTATCGGGTTTGATGCAGTCAGAGGCGGATTCGGAGATTTGTCCCGCCCTTTCCGCGACATATCATTAAATATTTTAATTTAAAAGAGTCCAGACCATTTCAGAATAGGGCTGGGACTATTTGTCGAATTTTTCGGTATTCGAATATTCGAATATTTCAGTTGCTCAATTATTTGGCGAATATAATTCAAATATCCAAGTATTCGAATAGTATGGTGTGAATTATAAATCAAGTTTTTTAGGTTCATTTTTTTACAAGCTTTTATTCAGTTTCAGTTGTGAGTTCGTTAGCTTGTCAGGGTGAAATCTTGTAAGCTAATAACTTGTTTTATAATTCACACCATACTATTCGAATACTGAAATATTCGAGTAGTATTCGAATATTCAAATATTCGAGTAGTATTCGAATACTCAAATATTCGAAGTTTATTCGTAGCATTCGAATACTTGTAAAATATTCGAATAATCCCAGCCCTATTTCAGAATTGATTCCATATGGCAACTCACGTATGAGTTATTGCTAATTCGCTAAATGAAACAGAAGTGAATTGTTTTTAAAGTTGTCTCAAGCCTCTGTGTTTAAACTTCTCTCAAGTTCTTCCGCTTAAAATTTTCCGCTCCCCGAATTTGTCGCCACCAGAATTTACCGCCCTAGGCTCAATACTTTTAAGTACTCAATACTTTTAAGATTAGCGGCTTTGTGAAAATATTACTATATTTTTCTATTCCTGATATTTTGTTAATTAGCTCGAGTTGACCAGTGGAGATCCCCTAATTATTTTGAAGGATATATGGTGGATTTATGGCCTTCCAATTTATTCAATTAGGTCCGTTATGCTTTAACTCTTAATTCAGCGATTCCCAACCGGAGGTTCGCGATCCCAAAGTGGGTCGCGAAGTGTTTCGTGGGGAGTCGCCACGATTATTTTTAGTTAACGATTTTTAACACTTATTTATTTTAATATCATGGTTATATTGCCATAACCAGTCAATGATGTGACACTGATTTTTCATAAATGAATAGAAGGAATATTATAAAATGTGATCACGACTCAAAAAAGGTTGGGAAACACTGCCTAATAAACTAATGTTACAGTTCGTACTATCCATGTAAGACTACCAGAATATTAATTTAATCTTTGGAAATTAACTGCTGCAAATGTTCGCAGTAGAGGCTCGCTATATAATTAAGGGTTAAATTCTTGATACTAAATCAGTAATTAAGTAGCTTCATATATTCAACATGACAGGACACACTTTTTGTACAACTGACATTATTGACGCGAACCATACGCAATGTTCTCGCGTAACTGAGCTAACAGTTGTAATTAGTTACTCAGCGTCTTAGCTTACTTGGCTCATTTAATCGAGAATGGAAAATAGTTGAACTTTTCATGCTACAATGACGCGTTACATAAAATGCGTGACATTACCGGGTTGCGCGGCGCACGTCAAAGCAAAACAAAACGTGATTCTGTTTGTGACATCTCCATTTCACATGACCACAAAACTGCTGAAAAACGTAATCACCGCATGAGTTGTAGAATCCTCGGCACTATGCGGTAATAAACTTTCAAACAACTACAGGGTTTTACATAAGATTCTTGATTACTCTGTGATTACGTTATCTCAGCCAGATCTTAGATACATACTTATGCTGAGCAAAGTAGTGCCACTTATTCGCGAATACTGTTCAGATTCGTATTTCCCATAAGACCACTATGATTTTACTAGAATAAATTTTTATTTCAAAAAGCAAGTGCACGCAGTATAACGTAGTATAGATACTTGAAAGTGTGCGCGGTGGGGTAAAATATTTACAAGTACATAATTTTTTAAGCTCAGCGAGTGTTCAGAATTTTATGAACATACTTGGTCTCCTTTCGAGATGACTCTTATATTCTACGCTACAATTTACTCTATATACACAGACTTTTGTACAAATATTGATTCGTTGCAGAAGCGTCAACAATGTACATCGACATTCGCTTTCCGTGGATTTGTACTTTGGATAGGCTCTTCGCGTATAAAAATACTAGTGAATATGTAACAAATTTCCTAAGAACGCAAGAACAACAACGTTAAATACTATTTAATCAACCATCCTCTTTTGTCGAAGAGCTTGACAGTGTGCAATAGTTTCCTATTGTAAGTGTCATCGTTGACACAATTCGTGAAAACGTCGTCGCCCTTTATGTCCTTCATTTCCGGAGCAGATCCTCGAGGTGCTTTAATCACTTGGGCCATCATGATGCACTGGTTGAACTTGATGGGCCCGCAGCAGTCCACGATCTCGTCGAACTTCTCTTTGGGGAACTTCTCGGTGTCCACTTTCAACGTCTTCAGAAACTTGATGAAACAGAAGTAGTAGTAGTCGAGCATGCTGTTCAGCTTATTGTCCAGAATCTCTTCCCTCGCGCTCGACACGAGGAAGAAAATCAGATCATTGATGCCGTAATCGTACATGCACAACTGAAAGTCCACGATCTTCATGTTGACCAGGTCGCCGCGTTCGTCGTGACTGAACATCATGTTGTTCACCCAGAAATCATTGTGAACCAGGGCCCCCCAAGGCTCTTCTGGTTTCCTCACGTTCTTGTTCAACTGAATGCCGAACTCCACGGTCCTGTCGATGCTTTCTAGATACGGCCCGGCTTCCTCCATGCTCTGTATGTCCGCCTGCGCCTTTTTAACCATGTCCACGATCGATTTTTCAGTTGTCTCGTTCAGGACCTCCGTTAACACCTCCGCCGCCAGTTTCTCAAACAGCTGAGGCTTCTTGATCTTCAAGGCGATAGAGAGAGCATGCAGCTTCGCCAGTTCTTCGAGCGCGTACTCCGTGTGGCATTTGTCCAGGCCCCTTATCCTGTCCTCGGTAACGTAGCCACTGTACTTCAGGTTCTCCAAAACTATCGCAGCCTGCTCGTCGAATTCCACCGGGTTGCGTAGACCTAGTCTCCCTCCGAAATATCTGGGCGCGATGATGCTCAGGTCCTCCTCCTGCACGCCACTTTCCAGCTGAAGCTTCGTAAACTCCTGCGCCATCGTGCTGTAGAACTGCAGCTCTTTCTTGAACGTCACTGGGCTGTTGAACAGCTCCAGCAGATAAGTCGAGGTGGGTGGAAGCTTAACGACCAGGTGCAACGTCTCGGTTTTGTTGGCCCGTGTCACTGTGCCGTTGACAGCCAGCATTATGCTTCCAAAGTTCTCCCCGGGAGCTGTTAGTGGCTTCCATTCCAGGTGGCTTAGCTGGACGTCTTTACCGAAATTCTGCGCCAGAAGAGTATCCAAGTCTTGCACTGGTAGTGGCTCGACCGATGGAGACATTATTACCTGCAAGAATATTTAGTGTCGCTATAGCAATAATTCAGGAATTAAACCATTAGTATTAACATGGTTGAATAGTGTTGCTACTGGGGAAGCTTAATACTCCTCATCCTAAACTCTGAACATAAATTCAACTTCTGACAATTAGACATTTCTGAAGTTTTATCATTTTCCATAAAGCCCTGTTAGTTGTGTCGTTCCACGCAAAATTGGACATTTATCGGAGTTACGTTTCGGGTTTTGGTGAAATTTGGATATGTTGTAGTCTTTAGTGATATATAAACGTATCTCGAATAGGGCTGGGACTGTTTGTCGAATTTTTCGATATTCGAATATTCGAATACTTCAGTTGCTCAATTATTTGGCGAATATAATTCGAATATCCAAGTATCCAAATACTATTCGAATATTTAAGTATTCGAATAGTATGGTGTGAATTATAAATCAAGTTCTTTAGGTTCATTTTTTTATAAGCTTTTATATAGTTTCAGTTGTGAGTTCGTTAGTTTGTCAGGGTGAAATCTTGTAAGCTAATTTTGACCCACTCCACCATATTCGATCGACTTGAAACGTTACACACATACATAATTCCGATGACAATACAATATTAGACGATACAATATTCGAATAGTATTCGAATACTTAAATATTCGAATTATAACATTCGAATACTCAAATATTCGAAGTTTATTCGCAGCATTCGAATACTTGTAAAATATTTGAATATTAAATTATTCGAATAGTCCCAGCCCTAATCTCGAAGGATTTTTGAAACTTTTAAAAATGATTTATCTTACAGCTGTTTGAAATATAGCGTTGACCTTTCTTCAATAAATTATAACTGTTGAACTAACTGATAAAAATGACCTTTCGGGTGCTTACAGTGGAGACATAAGAGTACCTAAAAAAAATTATTTCACTTAACAAAAAAATTTTTTGACCTTTTATTTTTCAATTGTTCTAAACAAATACAAGTTTTTAATAGCAGGGCATTATTTAAAATTTTGAAAAAAATAAGGATATAGCCCTATTTGTCCTCTTTACGGACACGTTTTCAGAAACCCGGACACTTTGAAATTGGCCAAATGAAAATTAATTGAATGTGACGCTGCGTCGTCAGCATCAGCTCGACTGGCGAAGCCATGCGGTACTAGCACCGGCCAAGCGCCTGTATTTGAAAAAAAAACTGTAACAAGAAAACTTTACTAGTTTTTATACTCAACATACTACGGCATGTTAATTGTTGGTGGTCGCAATATTTTCCGTGAAACGAAGGGGACCTTCAATTTTTTTAAATGGAATACTATATTGTTCGATATGAAAACGACTGTTGCGACAAATTCAACCACATGGTATACTGTGGCCGTCAAGGCCACGCAAGGTTAGGGAAGAAAGAAATATCTATCTATTAGATCTATCTATTTCTTGCATGTTTCAATTTTTTTCAAATATTTACCATTTGTGAGAACCATTTGCGTTTCTGAAAACGTGTCCATAAAGAGGACAAATAGGGCTATATCCTTATTTTCTTTTTCAAATTTTTAAATAGTGCCCTGCTATTAAAAACTTGCATTTGTTTAGAACAATCGAAAAATACATGGTCAAAAATTTTTTTGTTAAGTGAAATAATTTTTATTAGGTACTCTTATGTCTCCACTACAAGCACCCAAAGGGTCATTTTTATCAGTTTCTTAGTTCAGCAATTATAATTTATTGAAGAAAGGTCAACGCTATATTTCAAACAGTTGTAAGATAAATCATTTTTAAAATTTTCAAAGATCCTTCGAGATTAAGGCTGGGACTATTCGAATAATTTAATATTCAAATATTTTACAAGTATTCGCATGCTACGAATAAATTTCGAATATTTCAGTATTCGAATATTTAAGTATTCGAATACTATTCGAATATTTCAGTATTCGAATGTTATTATTCGAATATTTAAGTATTCGAATACTATTCGAATATTTCAGTATTCGAATACTATTCGAATATTTCAGTATTCGAATACTATTCGAATATTTCAGTATTCGAATGTTATTATTCGAATATTTCAGTATTCGAATACTATTCGAATAATTGAGTATTGGAATGTTATTATTCGAATATTTAAGTTTCCGAATACTATTCGAATATTTCAGTATTCGAATATCATTCGAATATTTGAGTATTCGAATGTTATTATTCGAATATTTTAGTATTCGAATACTATTCGAATAATTGAGTATTGGAATGTTATTATTCGAATATTTAAGTTTTCGAATACTATTCGAATATCATTCGAATATTTGAGTATTCGAATGTTATTATTCGAATATTTAAGTATTCGAATACTTAATTCGAATATTGTATCGTCATCGGAATTATACATGTGTGCAAAGTTTCAAGTCGATCGGATATGTTGAAGTGGGTCAAAATTAGCTTACACGATTTCACCCTGACAAACTAACGAACTCACAACTGAAACTAAATAAAAGCTTGTAAAAAAATGAACCTAAAGAACTTGATTTATAATTCACACCATACTATTCGAATACTTAAATATTCGAATAATATTGGAATACTTGGATATTCGAATTATATTCGCCAAATAATTGAGCAACGGAAGTATTCGAATATTCGAATACCGAAAAATTCGAACAAATAGTCCCAGCCCTATTCGAGATACGTTTATATATCACTAAAGACTACAACATATCCAAGTTTCACAAAAATCCGAAATGTCACTCCGAAAAGTGTTCTATTTCGCGTGGAATGAACCAGCTTTTGATAGTTCCTAGGATTACGTTATCTTGGCGCATCAGGAGTATAAGCACAGAAACCCATCCGCGGAGAGGAACTATTTATAAACAACGCCACACGACATTAGTCATCTCCTTTGTTGATTGTTCGCGACGTGTTGAGTTCAGGTATTGTATAATCCCAATTGTCGAGTGTCGTCTCCGCCGCGCGAACAGTGAAGATTGCGTTTCATCCATTATTCACAATGAAGTCTTAAATTAATCAACCAAGGCTGATCTAATATTCCTCCTATAAGATGGGCCGCAATATTTACACACGAGGACGATAGTAATCAGTGCTCCTTTAAGAACTTACTTTCTCCAGAGCCTCAGCTTTGATTCTTCAATAGAGTCCCTTACGTTTTAATACTTTTCCGCGAAACCGAGTCACGAACCAGTATGATGCTTGCTATCACAAACGCGGATAGGGAATGAGGTTTTAAAAACGTCTGGTGGCAGACGAGCCACGACCACCGATAGCATTTATCAGTAACGGGGACTTTTTCGCGCCGATTTACTATTTAATGATTACACCTCGCGCTATCTGGCAGATCGTATTCCACTTGCAACTTTTATCTGCCCTCAAGCAAGCCTATTTTGCAATTCGAAGTGCAGCACTTCGGAGAAACGCGTCAGCGCCTATTGTCGAGCATGGGAACGTTTAAGCATTGTTTCGAGCTTCCGAGAAAATCCGATCGCGTTATTAAATGCCGATGGGCCGTTCGTTTTCCTCAATGTCTACGGCCATCAATGTAAATCAGTTTTATAGTCCGAGTTACCCAGCGGAGACGGGCAAAGGCAGATAGTGCGCAAAAGGAGCTCATGTGCTGGTAATTTTTAAAAAACTTGCATCATCGGATTACCATAAAGAAACACGCGTGCTTCGCTCTGCCTGGTGCTCGAGAAAATTCCTCCTCGTGGCTTCTCAACGCCGCGTTAAGCAGATTGTGCAACCATGAAAATAAGCGCGCTCGGTGCTTAAGGACTGCTCGAGCAATTTCTGGTAATTCATATATTCGACCAGTCACAGTAAAACATTGGCAAATGGTTAGATGTATAGGTGGAGTTAATCATCCTGGGTTCGAATATCGGTGGACCTTAAGCGGACCATCTGTGCCTTTATTGGCCCTAATTCGAGATGGGATAAAAAAAAAAAACCAACGATATCCCGTAAAATATGGGTTTAATCTGTGAAATGAAATTTTTCCCTGCGAGGTTTCGTTTCGATGGAAATTATTATTACTATTATTATTCGTCTTCATTACTCAGTAAATATATAATCCCATGTGACAGTTGAGAGCGGGAGTGCTAGAAAGTTGCTCTGCTCTCCATTAATTCCTTATTCGTCTTGATAAATATTCATAGCAGCATAATTTGCTTATCACTTCTACTGGCTTATTTCAGTTGCAGCTTCAACGGAATTCTTTGTACGATACCCCAAAGGCCCGCTTCTCCTCTGTTCTCTTCATTCACTCGGTTGATTGAGCAAGTAAGTGGCAAGGCTCGCGTGAGATTGATCCGAGCATTTAATTGCTTTCGATGTAATTCAGACTTCCTGGTACAGAGCAGGGAAGCCTGGAATCCATCGATCTTGTTTCAGTTTTCATAATCGGATACGAAAATTATGCGTCAAGTACATTGCTATGCTATTTCTCGGCGCATATGTTGTTATCTATTCAGCTGTCTGTTACGAGTCACTGTGATTTATTACGCGAGCCGAGTCATTGCTTTACGGCCGAGAAAGAGTGAAATCGGCTACCGATGCAAATGGAACGGCTCGATCAAGCCGCCGCAGAAAGTATCTAAAGGCGAATTTACACGGATCACTTTGCTCGAACAATGCGGCTGATTCGACGAAATTGAAAGCGAAGTGAACAGTGTAGGTAAATTGCCATTCAATCGAATTGAATATTGAAAGAAGTTGGCGGAGCTTCTACTTGTATTCAGTGCGGTTGTCCATGCAGGATGATTCATGCAAATTGTTTTTGAAGGCAATAGGTGTATTATAAATAATTTCTAGCACCTCTCGGTTTTAAAATGGAGAAAATAACAGTGTCCATTATTTGTCCATTTCGCTGTTGGTTTTTCTTTGAGTTTATAGGTTTATTTTACACTGTCATTAAATTGTTCATAAATTATTCCAACACTGGCACGTACAGTTTGCTGCGATTAGGGTTTATACATAAACCGACTTTTGAAAAAACCGATTTTCGAATTTTCACCAAAAAACATCTAATTAAAATAGTAAATAAATATTTGTACTTATTTTGAAAATTTTCAGTTTCCTTAATATTATCGAATTACAAAAACACAACAAAATACAATATACTCTATCTATACAAAACCAAATAAATAAATAATAACTAAAATCCGCACAAATACGTACAATTTTTGCGTTCATTTAATATTTATGGATTTGCAAAAATATAACACAATAAAATAGACTGCATACAAAACCAAATGAATAGAAAACTAAAATCCGTACAAAATATAAATGTTTTAAAAGGTGGTACCAAAGTATAAATCTTTATTCCATTTAGTATTTTTTTTTTCTTCTGAAAATATGAACTCATGAAGATTAGTTTTACAGTAAACTGTTACCTACTACAATATGCTTGCGTCCGAGGCGATTTCAAGTTTTTAAATTTAAAAACCCGGTTTTCGAATTTTTCAAATTTATAAATAAAAACGGTTTTTTAAACCCGGTTTTTAAAAACCGACAAACCCTAGCTGCGATTACGTTTTTAAGCGAACCAGTTTGGCCGATTTCATTGAAATGTGTAAACACTGGAGCTTTCAATTTTGTTGAACGAATAACCAACCTTGTTCTTTTTATAAATTAATAGTTGGCAAGGAGAGTTTATTCAAAAAAGTATCATTTCAGTTTATATATGGTTTCGTATCAGCTGTTTATTCAATTTAGAAAATAGTAATTGAGTTTATTTCAACTAAATAAATATTATAAATTACTATAATTGCCAAACCGGCATTGAACCGTGTAACATCGCCTTAAGGAACGGAACTACGATTCCTTAATACGTAACAAACTTCCAGGAAGAACTTACGCATGACACTATCCTTATTAAGTAACTCTAATATTTGCGAGGAATTCGGAGCAGGCAAAGCAATCCGATGTTATCGCTAGCAAAGCTATCCGATGTTATCGCGGGCATACTAAGTCGTTGACTAAACATTTTCTCGAGACAGAGTGTATTTGCAAAACGATCCGGAGGGTGCTGAAATTCGTCGAATAATTCGGTAATCGTTTCACTCGAAATTAGAAATTATTATTCCACAGACAATTCCAAACTTTCTCATAATACTCCAAGGTATCTGTTGCAAGCATTTTCGCGCGCGAACAAAAAAAAAAATACAATAAACCCTCCACGATTTTTAAAGGTGTTTCGAATACAACAAGATGTCACTTTCGAAACATTTCTTATCTAATATGAAAATTCGTGAATATTCATTGGACGTAGTTCCAATGAAATTGCAATTTTTCTTAGTCCTCCGGGTTTCTTCTGAATTTATCGCACCGATGTGAGAACACTTTTGTTCACACCATCATCCTTTCCATCGAGATGTTTAATTCCTTCCGCGACAAGCTGAACGGATCGCGATTTCCCCGGTCGAAAATCGCGCGGGCCCGCGATAAACGCGGCGGCGCTGGCCGGCGCTCTCGAATACAAAAGCAACGGCGACGAATTATTTACGACGACCAGGAGCAACGCGATATTATCTCGAATGACTTCCGCGGTCGTACTTAAACGGCACTCTCGCACGCGAGTGGGTGGAGGCTTTGGGGCCAGTCGGGCTCTCGAGCAAACACGCCGTGGAAGAGCGTGTCGATTGATCCGTCACGCGCGTCTGTTACGACCGCCTCATTGCTCCGCGGAATTTGAAAATTCGTCCGGCCAGCAGGAAGCATTACCAGGGAGAGTGTGCACCGCCAGACAGAACAATCGCCGCCGTTTGACTCGCTTGCGTAACGCGGCGATGCAGCGCAGCCGAGCCGTGTAATTACACTGGTGTCGAAAAGATCTTTATCGGCGGAAAATTAAACGGCCCTTGTGACATTTATTTGCAACGCGATGATAACCCGTGGAAATACTTTGGTCGAGCTTTTATTTCAGATGGCTACAGTTGCTCGCAAAAGTATTCGCCCACCCTATATTTACAATCGACTTTAAAATTAATATTTGCAATTTTAAGTAACTTAATGTAAACCGTGACTAATTTAATTTTGTTTTGGGGGCATAAACGTTGGGGACCTTGCAGCAAGAGGAGTGCATTCCTATTTTTGTAAAAAGAAATTCTATCGTTTGATGCAAATCCGGTAACAAATGAACGATTTTTTTTGCAAATTTTGAACCTGCACCTATTAATATTTTGTGGAATATTTTTGTTTTGGGCAGCTGCAGATTTGAAAAATTCGCCAAAAATAGGAGCAAAAGCATATCAACTCGATAAGTACTAATTCTTCTGTGAAAATATTTATTTTTCAATTAAGTAGTGTTCTCTTTTTAATGTTAAGTCAAAGCAATAATTTTATAAACAGTTTTTTTTCTAATTTACTCCAAGTTGGTAAAGATGGAGCTGCACCCCTCTTGCTGCAAAAGTCCTGAATTGTACAGAGTTCATTTAAAAAAGTATTGTGCAAAAAAATATTACAAGCTTTAATCTATTATGCATAGATTCGATTAATTTTCTGTGAAATTCGCGTTTATTTTGATCCACTCTTCTAGCAAAATTTCTTTGACCATTTCATTGGTAGATGGTACTAACTCGAAATTATAAACAAGCATATATAACTCAGAATTAATTCTAAGTTTAATATTACTTAACGGGTCTCCCTACCTTGACGGACGAAAAATGATGCGAACTTTGGGCATTTTTTAAAACAAAACCATTAAATATATTTACTTCCGGCTTTGTGGCTTCATTTGTCAATCTTTAGAGAATATGAGAAAAAAATTTGTATGCAAAAATAGTGGTTATATCCGGAGTTATAGTGCTTGAAATAGAGCGCCTTACAAAAATCATATGCGCATTGTTAGCATAAAATCAGCCGTTGTAGCGGTCTGAAATAGAAAATTTAAAAATTTGTGTAATCTGAGTGTGGCTATCGCCCGAACTAGATTAAATGAGAAATACTGAAAATTCAAAAAAAAAAATGACAGCGTCTAAAACAGACATCGATTTTTGCAAAAAAATTCGCTGCTTTTTTAAGTCGCAAAAGTCTAATTTAGTGAAACCAACATAGTTTTAGTACTGGCGATAATGGGACATCTGCTGAAGATATATACCAAGTTCGAAGTAAATCGAGTGATTGGTTTTTGAGATATCATGCTAACCAATTCGAAAAACATTGTTTTCAGAAAAACGCGTTTAAAGTTTTAGGTACCGTTTTTTAAATTAATTTTTTTTTTATAATGTTGCCTAATTATGCATATATATAGGCATAAAGTTTTCAGTTAATATAATTTGAGAATTTCTCTTTAAAAAATCCCAAATATCGCGCTCCTTTTCAGGCCGTCGAAATAGGGAAACTCCTTAAGGGGGTCCCCCATCCAGAAGCCACTAAAAAGTTTGGGATTTTTTTGTTCGTATAAATAAAAATATTTTGCTTGAATTTTTTTACATAGTTTTAAAGCAATCTTTATTTTACTAGACAAATTTTTTTAAATGGAAAATTGTACAAAATGGCGGCGAACAAAATGTCTTCCCGGAGCACTGCAAACAAAACTGACCCACACTCCGGGGAATGACTGGATCATCTGAGAAGGAAATACAAAAGAGATATATAAACTGGAATATATTCTCTCCAATGTAGCGTAGGATTTTCTCAAAATTCGAATTATTTTGGAAATTGTAGCAGTTTGAAGAATTGACTTTAATTTTTTGCGTAAAAGTTTGCACTGAAATGCTTGTAAAAAGTCGAATAATTGAAATATCAATAAAATTCTACGCTACATTGGAGAGAATATATTCCAGTTTATACATCTCTTTTGTATTTCCTTCTCAGATGATCCAGTCATTCCTGGGAGTGTGGGCCAGTTTTGTTTGCAGTGCTTCGGGAAGACATTTTGCTCGCAGCCATTTTGTACAATTTTCCATAAAAAAAATTTTTTTCTAGCAAAATAAAGATTGCTTTAAAACTATGTAAAAAATCCAAGCCCAATATTTTTATTTATACGAACAAAAAAATCCCAAACTTTTTAGTGGCTTCTGGGTGGGGTCCCCCCTTAAAAAAGTAAAATATGTTTAAGAATTCTTTTAGAACTTTCGTGAAGTTCCTTTTTATAATGTGAAACTAGTATCGAGGACATTTAGTTTGCTCTTTGCATATAATGGCAATAGACGACCATTTTGTTTCGAGGACAGATCATTTTCGTCTTCGTCATGCGAAATTGAATGGTTCTTAGAATAGAACAGTAGTTGAAAATACCTGTTGAATGTTTTTACGCGCAATTTTGAAGCATCTTATCTAACGCCGTTACTTAGTCATTGTCCGTCCTTCATGATATACAGATAACATAATGGACGAACTATTTCAACGAATAATTCTACACTGTACGGTATTTCTACTGCAAAAGTAATAAAATCCTGGTTTCACAAAAGAAACATACAGGTTGAATTTTTTGGGAAATTTTTTTAAATAAAAAGCAAGCACCTTAATCGCGATGACGGATCGAGAAAGACGCGATAATGCAAGCCGCTACCATAATTTTATCTTAAAAGTTAACGCATTCTTTGCACCCGCTAAAACCACGCGATGTACATTGGTAGAATTTTCAACCTTGCACCACTGCTATTCCGTTACCGCCGCGACGCCATTGTTCGAACGGAAAAGAATTTCAATCGACGTGCGATGATTGTGCTTATCGAAATCGGTTACCCACTTCGCGTCGATTTTAATTATCTTTCCCTCATAAATATTTATTTCTCAAGCGACATTTCATGGCTCCATTGTCAACGCTGATTAATTTATCGCTTCAACGTGTCAGATCAGAACAGCTCCTCCAGCATTTCCCCGCATCTCGGTATTCCAAGCATTTCTCGATCGCAGAATCTTCTGCAGGCATTCGTTTCGAGAGTTAAGCCGCAGAGACGTCGCTCGCCCCAAATTTCCTTCGAGGAAAATTTGTTTCGAATATACTGTCACTGGGTGTCCTGCTCGATTTGGAGATCACGTCTTCGCGGGATCTTCAATTTCATTAAAAATCAGCCTTGGCTATCGTTCACCCGTTCTCAATGACCCGAATTCCGCGTGGAAACCGACGGACGAAACGTGGCGGCGGGAAATGTTACAAAAAAAAAACCACTGTTGAACATGCCGTCGTTTCGACGGCACTGAGGCCAGCCGATGCAAACGCTATTTATAGTTTGCGCGGCCCATCGAGAAATCTAACTCGATGCAGTAACTGTCGCACACATTGCGCTAATTCTAATGGCGGATGGTTGTTACGATGACTGCGACGGGGTCACTGATTACACAGTTCGACGAAATTTGACTTTTTTCTCGGACTTGTAACATTTAATAACCGTCTCTTATAGGTTTTCGTGCGTTGAAAACGAATCCGCAAACTGTTTGTCGATGTCACCCTCAGTTTTTGAGAAATTCGATTTTGAAAAAAAAATGCAAATTTTCAACTTTAAACATCTTTCTGTCGAAACAGTAATAGCTGCACCCCTGACACGGTGAAATGCGCCCCTTCTTGCAGATATCTTTCAATTTATTTCCAAAACTAAGGGTCTAGGAGAAAATCCGGCTACTCCACGCGATGCAGCAGACATTTTTCCTTCGGAAAGTATCAACAGAAGTGGTAAGTCACATTTTGTTTTCAGTACAGAAGCGAAATAGTTTGGCAAAACGTGCGGCGGCGCGCGACCGCTTAACGCGCGTTACTGTCACTGTCGGCGCCGCACGTTTTGCCAAACTATTTCGCTTCTGTGTTGAAAACAAATTGTCACTTACCATTTCTGTTGATGCTTTCCGAAGGAAAAATGTCTGCTGCATCGCGTGGAGTAGTCAGATTTTCTCCTAGACCCTCAGTTTTGGAAATAAATTGAACGATACCTGCAAAAAGGGGTCCACTTTGGGTGTTCTTTTCCCTTTGATCGTTGTTTAAACATATTTAAATGTTCATAATGCACTAATAATTTATACCGTTGTATTCGGGAGGGTTCATAGAATAATTTGACGTGACAAGCAACCGAATAACTATTACTGTTTCGGCGCAAAAGATGTTCAAAGTTGAAAATTTGCAGTTCATTTTTTCAAAACCGAATTTTTCAAAAACTGAGGGAGATGGCGGCAAACGGTTTGCGGATTCGTTTTCAGCGCGTTGAATGTTACAAGTCCAAATTTCTGTTATTTTGGGGGCATGGTTTGCGTAACCCTCTACAATCGAAGTTTTCGATTTTTTTTTTGGAGAATAGTTTGCTGTAAAATAAAGGTCTGTGATTCCTGTGTTACGATAGTTGAGTTTAGGACTTTGGTAAATTAGTATGGATAATATATGTTACCTCAAAATCACTTTCGGTATAGATGATTCACCCTTCTATTATATTTCGGGTTTATACGACCCCAGATGTCTTCAGGTTTATATAACTTTTTCATTTCGCATCTTATTGGAGACCAAAGCTGGGCAAAATACTATTTTAAATAGAAAATAGGAAATATTTTATTCTTTTTTACAAAAAGTTTTTGAAATAGTATCCAAAGTTATCGAGATAAAAATACATTTTTGCTCGAAATTTCGCATTCTATTTAAGGGGGGAGCCCTATTTAGAACGCTAGGAATAAGGCGATTCTTGGGAATTTGTTTTCTAAGAAACTGTTAAGCGGATCTTTTCCAAACTTTCAGGGTATTTTAGTTCACATTCAAACAATAAAAATTAATTTTTTCGTTACAAAGTGTTCGGTAGAAATGAAGATATATGAACACATTCGTTAGGGCTCGCACGCCGGAGTTGTAAATTGGCGGGTGTAATGGTGGCCCCATTTTTTCCCTGAAATAAAAAAACCAAGGATTTTCTTATTTCTAGTATAATTACATTGTCGATGAACGTAAGACATTGATAAATAAATTAAATTGAACAACTATTTTTCCATAAATAGTACGAAGTATCTTGGGGCAGAATCGTAACTTTTTCTTTCAAGTCCCACCAATTTCCCAACTTTTAACTTTTTTTTTTTTTTTTTTTTTTCGTTTTTTAGGTTCATCGACAATGTAATTATACTAGAAATAAGAAAATCCTTGGTTTTTTTATTTCAGGGAAAAAATCGGGTCACCATTTCACCCGCCAATTTGCAACTCCGGCGCGCGAGTCCTAACCAACGTGTTCATATATCTTCATTTCTACCGAACACTTTGTAACGTAAAAATTAATTTTTATTGTTTGAATGTGAACTAAAATACCCTGAAAGTTTGGAAAAGATGCGCTTAACAGTTTCTTAAAAAAAAAATTCCCAAGAATCACCTCATTCTCATGCTTCAGAAGAAAAAAATGGAGATAATAACACATCACTTTAAAATCTATCGAGTTAGCTGAAAGCTTTTTGAGAATTTTACAGTGCCACTAAAAACGTTGTACTATATTCCTAATGGGATTGGAAAATGAGCCTCTAATTTTTCGTCATAATTTCTTATGAGATACAGGTACTCACAAAAGTATCGGTTCACCCTATATGTAACATATTTTACATATTTAAATTGACTTCATAGTCGAAGTAAGAATTCGCAATTCTAATTCACACGATTATAAACCTCGAGTAGGTAATATACTTTGGTTTTGTGTGCATTCAATTGAAAAATTGTAGTTTCTTAAAAAAAAAAAGTATTATTGTCCATAGATCGTTAAAAAAATATTCGCCCAAATTCAATATTTATTTTACACGAACCTAATTACAATAAGTTAATATTCTTCCAATATTCCTGCGATTTTATTATTAGCTTTAATCTATTATGCACAGATTCAACTAATTTTCTATGAAGTTCGGGCTTATCTTCTTCCAATTCTCTAGCAAAATTTCTTTGACCATTTTTTGGCAGATAGTACCAACTAGAAATATATTAATCACTGTTTATACCAATATAATTTCTAATTTCTAATTCTGAATCTAACATTACTTAAGTAAGTTAAATGTGGATACTTTTGTGAGCAGCTGTATGTCTTTGTTGTTACAAATTTTTGCGAACTCATAAATATTTCAATATCGCCTGAAAAATGAAACTGATTTGAACGACCAATGTGTTCTAATCAGTTTGCATCAAGGTATAACCACTTTCGTAAGAATTGTTCTGCTTAATTGTGGTGACATATTCGTCAAAAACGCAGCCATTACCTATAACCACAGTGAGATAATCGTGGCGAAACATAGTGGAAGAAAATGATAGAGAAATTCAGTTTCTTTGGACACCGTCGTTTGAATGTGGAGACCGTCTCGCTGGCTTCCTTTCCCTACGCAGTTCGCCAATTATGAAGACATTTGACAGGGAGAAAGTATTGGGAACTAGAATCGTAACGGACACTTCTTGCCCAGCCGATTGATATTATTCTGTATTCAGTCTCGGTTGAAGTACCTCGATAGCTAATACTCTAGGCATTTCTGCTTCCTCTGGAGCTGACTCTGCGTTACTCGAGGCTGTGGTTAAGTTAATTTTGAATTTAGAAGAGTGTTAAGAGAGGGTTTAGATTTCCTGGGGGTTCGAAAATTAAGAAAATTTATTGCAATGTTTATCTAAACTTGTGTTTTGCACTCTTTGTGACTTTGGAGGAGCTTCGAACAGAGCGAAGGCTTAGCACAATTTATCTGCCATCGTTTCCTTCTACTTTTTTCAATTAAAAAGACTTTTAAATGAAGCGAAGATACTGCTACCGCCTTATTCTCCACGCGAACCTCTTCAAGGACTATTTCACCTTGCAAATCCTTCCCCTGAAGAATATCTTAAACGAAATTAAAGCCACATGGTATTATCAGCTCAACCCCTATCGCCATTTTCCCGACGCTAATCGATATCAAACATCAAATATTTGTACATCTGGAGTCGTCTAGGCCGTAGAATGAAGTCCCAAGAGTACTTTTTGCAGACAGTGGGACGTCAAACATTTGAACGTGCGATAATTTGCTCGCGATTAAAACGTAGGTAATTACTTGAAACACCACGTGCCACTTAAACACACAGTCCTCCCGAAGACGTCATCATTTAAAAACGCTTAGAACAATAACGTGGCGTCTGGCGCGAAAAACGAGTCTCGCGTTGTCGCCCCGAGCATTTTCTCGATAAACAGTAAACATTGCTCGATGCTTAAAGAGTCGTTAATTAATAATAATTGCAGGTTAAACAGAGTGTCGAGGCTGGTGTCTGGAAGCGATTCGCGAAACCGTGGATAGCTTTCTGGAGTCCGATCGTTGGTAATTTTCCAATCGACCACTTACCCATTTCCAGTGGATTTGCGCAATTACGCGATCGAGCACATTGCACCGGCGGTTAAGAGACCTGTCGAGCTCTGGCCGAGACTTTTAACCATCCGAGGGACATTTTAGCAGATCCGGGGATTTTGGGATTTAGAGGCTCAAGGAAGTTGAGAGCTGGAGGTTTAGAAGTGATGGAAGAATTTGGCTTGAACACGCGGAGGATGTGTGGAATCTTGATGGGAGTTAGATGATGGACGCCTCGAAAGAAACTTGGACCATTTCTGAGTCACAGGGGACTTAGAGTCTCAACCTTCGGTAGAATCCCATTCGATATTTTTTGGGGAGTTGCAAGCATGGAAGGGGGCCCGAGGCGACAAGAATTAATGCTTAGGAGTTCTAGAAAAATGATTTGGGGGTTCATAGAGTATCGACAGAAGATCCAGAGCGGGTCCTTGAAATGTCAACTAAAACTCGGTTCGTAAGCCTCAGAAGATTTACCTCGAGCTTTGCTGGGTGTAACTCTGACAGGCCACTCTCACTTTCCCTGCTTCTGACAAATTTCATGGACACGGACGCCTGCGCTCGAAACACACAGCTTTGGTCTCAGCCTGGTGTCCCTGAGAGTTTCAAAGAATGGCCCTTTTCACCTCTGAATCCTCAGCCGCTGTTCTCCGTAGTGTCGCGGGGGATTTCGGTGGATTCGGGTCGCAGGTCTGCCCGAATTCCAGGGTTAGGAGCGATGGCGAAATACCTGTTGCAGCGACGCAAGGCGTTGGAGCGGTGGCAGGATCGCAGTCGAATGCGCTCGAATGCAGCTGGCCGGCGCAGCGAAGCCGTGACAACTGAGCCGAGCTTCGTTACCGTTTGACTTTGACCCCTATTCTCCCTCTTTTCGACGCTCATTGATGGTACCCCACCGTCCCGCAGCTTCGATACGGATTTCAAATCCGTGCACCGTCGTCGGCCCGAGGAGGCGATCCGGGGCGCCTGGATCGCTGCAACCCGCTCCCACGCCGCGCCGCTGCGGAACTGACGTCAGCGTGCGGGGCCGTTTCTGACGCAGGATTTCGGGCGGGATATCGTTGAACGCCGGGATGCCCCGCGGCTAACGGACGCCAGTAGGTGTCTCTGTTCGAGCTTCTAGTTACCGGAGTTCGTTAAGCGACGGTTGTTTGTTTTACGGAGCAGCTCGACTGTAACGCGACCGGCTTCAAACGTGTCTCGCTTGCTGCTCCTTATTTGGAGGGCTGGTATTTTCGTTGCGGAGGTGTAATTACATGGGTGTTTGGGAAATATCTGTTACCGAAATAAGTAAGCGGCAAAGCAAGCTGAAGGGGGACTACAAAGGGATTGTTGGAAGAAAGGAAGGGCTTGATTGGTTTAATTTGTTTAGCTAGGTGTATGTCATCCGTCGTGGTGTTATATTTATCAGTATTATCATGGCTTTAGGGCAGATTCTAATGGAACCGTTTTCGTGTGTTCTTGCAGAACACAGCCGCGTACAACGTGAAGGAGCAGAACGAGAGACTGACCGATATCGAGGACATGGATCCGAGTGGTATGGAGATGAACGCGAGGACGATGCCGCCGTTGTGCTACGGAAGGAACATGACGTTCCCCAGGCCAGCTTCGACCTGCGCTCATAGACACGAGCTTCCGGCTATAGTCACCGAGGGTGAAAGCTGCAGGCTTCTTGCGGAGGTAAGGAACGCCTTGTGTAGCCGCGCTACGTTTAATTGAACTGAACGTCTTATCTCGGCAACGGCGAAGAAACTTCAAGGATTTAAAATTGCAAGGGAATCCGAGGCACCGCTACGTCTTCATTACCACCGTTGAAAGCACTTTTCTTGCCCTCCGGTTCAGCTTGGAACAGAGATTGCACACCTTTTTTGCTTTCGATGTTGACGCGTTTCCACTGGACACTAGTTCGAATATTGGACTTGATTGCGCGAGGGTAGAAGCTTGTAAAATAGTGTAAAAATTTTTCGAAGAAATTAGATTGGGTTATTAATAGAGGTCGAATGAAACTGTCAAATTTTATAAATAAAAATTATTTGCTGAACTTTTCACTTTTAAATCATTTCTTTTCGGTTTTAAGTTAACTTTGTACATTAACACTTTAACTCTTTTGTACAGATTCAGTTTTAACACTTTTTTTGCATTCGATTTGTAGAAGTTCTGAAGGGTCGTGGTATTTTTTAACAGATATTTTAAGGTGAAATATAAAAGTTAGAATTATGTGCTAACACAATTTTTGCTAACTTTAAGAAAAGCATTGCGTCCCAACCTCTCGCATCTTCCTTACAAATATTTGTATACGAAAAAACTTTACGGGACGGTTCAAATTTTCAACTTCAAACTTATGTGTGTATCCCATGCTTAAGAAATGTTCCGGTTTAAGTGTTTAACTTGAATAAAAGTTCCCTATTTATGCAAAAATTGATGGAATAAAAGTTTCACTCAATACACTCCATTTTATAACTGTTTTCTTAGAACAGAAGAGATAATAGTAAAAAAAAATGACTGGTATTTCATAACTAATTGAAAATTTTAACAGTCTCATTCGATCTTTGGTTATTAAGGCAGTTTTTTATTCGTTGTGTTTTAACTTTTTAAGAGGGCAACCCCCAATCGACGAGTGCAAATTCGTATAATTTTTTTTTCGGGAACTAAGCAGAGGATCCATTTCAAATTGTGAGGGTACTATTTTTTTCATACTTATGAACAAAGAAGAACCATTAGTTGCGCAAAAAAATATTAATTCAAAGAATTACTTATAAGTACAATTGTCAGGCGCTCCGTTTCAAAAGTTGCTGTTTTCGGCGTGCAGCATAACGACTGTTCTATTTTTCTGAGACAAAAAAAGATTTCTTTGTTTTTAGGAAATTGCGCAAGTAATGAAGTTCGATTCGGAGGAAAAATTGCAAAATTCGCAAAACGGCGGCACTTTGACGAATGATACTTTTCTTCAAATTGCAATTGTATAAATAACACAGTTCGACAGCCATCTGGACTTGTAACATTCAATAGCCGTTTCTTATAGATTCGTGCGCTGAAAACAACTGCGCAAACCGTTTGTCGCCATCACCCTCAGTGTTTGAGAAATTCGATTTTGGAAAAAAACTGCAAATTTTCAAATTTGAACATTTTTTGTGCCGAGACAGTAATAGTTATTCGGTTTATTGTTTCGTCAAATTATTCTATGAACCCTTCCGAATACAACGATATAAGTTATTAGTGGATTATGAACATTTAAATATCTTTAAACAACGATCAAATGGGAAAGTAAACCCGAAATGCACCCGTTTTTGCAGATATCTTTCAATTTATTTCCAAAACTAAGGGTCTAGAAAAAAATCTGACTACTCCACGCGATGCAGCAGACATTTTTCCTTCAGAATGCATCAACAGAAGTAGTATTTCACGTTTTGTTTTCAATACCGGAGCGAAGTAGTTTGGCAAAACGTGCGGCGCCGACAGATATAATCACGCGCGTTACGCGATCGCGCCCCGTTGACTATCACCCGTCGACGGCGCACGTTTTGCCAAACTGTTTCGTTTCTGTACTGAAAACAAAACATGACTTGCCACTTCTGTTGATACTTTCCGAAGGAAAAATGTCTGCTGCATCGCGTGGAGCAGTCAGATTTTGTCCTAGACCCTTAGTTTTGGAAATAAATTGAAAAATATCTGCAAAAATGGGTGCAATTCACTGTTTCAGGGGTGCAACTATTACTGTTTCGACGATTCTTTCAATTAATATTTCTTTTGCTAACTAATTGTGTTTTCTTTTGTCCAGAAGTCTAAAAAATACCCTCACAATTTGAAATGGATCCTCTGTCTAGCCCCCCCCCCCCCAACTCACGAATTTGCTCTCGTCGGTTGGGGTTCCCCCTTAAAGATGGGAAGAGAGTTCTTGTGGCAATGGACAGTTGCACACCATTTATTAATCACTACCTACTGCTTCCTGAACTTCCAAGTGACCAGATAACTTACTAGAAGGAATAAATGTCTTTTAATTTAAAGTTTTTATTCTATAGTTTGTATCTGTACACTTTGTCAAGATAATCTTTCGTAATTCCTGTAGACAGAGGCAGTTAGCCATTCTATACTGCTGAGCCTTAAGTGGTTGAAACAGTTTTTCCTGATCTCCCAAGGAATTCAACCACTTTTTTTCAACGCGTATGTACCACGCAATTATGGTGTTGAATATTTATGAGCGTTAACTTAAATCTTTCATAGTTGCACATTTTTGTAGCTTGTGATTTGCGTTTGGAAACGTGCTTGAGATAGCAAAGTCACTCAATCTCAATACCTTTTGACCCCCTTTGGAATAAATTAGATACGGGCAACGAGCAGCTCTTCAATTCCCCCACGTTTTAATAACAAGAGGACAGTTCCTGTATCGATGGACACTTCTCTCTTAGGCTGCTGGTTATTAAGTGATACGAACACTATTTCCTGATTTTCCAAGAAATCCAATTACTGCAAAGCTTATGTAAATCCCGCATAATTCTGCTGGAAAACATCGCTGATGTATCAGTCACCTAATCTTAATCCCACCGACCCTCTCTGGAGCAGAATTAGACAGTGAGATGAAGCCAATCCCTGCTTTCCCCATCACACAGCAGTGAGGTGGGGTACACAGTTGTCCCTCTCTCACTTTCTATTAAATCACACAGACAGTAATTTGTCCAAATACTAAGGATTTAGAAAGTCGCGGGGTCTAGTACCCCGGAAGAATTCCATAGTTATTTTAAAAAACTTGATTAAAACTCTGGACCAACTGAATCTCCACTATCCTCATTACAAACTTATAACTAGGAGTATAACAAGGATAAATAACAAGGATGAACAGCTACCCCTCGGTATATCACCCATTACCAAGCAGTGCAATCACTACTTCCACCCAAGAATTAAATCTAAGGTGTGAGTGTCTAGAGTGTGTAAGGCCACACACTCGTATAGCCACAGTCCTCCACCCAGACCATCCCCAGTCGTGTTGAAGATTCCAAAAGACTACCACCACCTCATCCCATTCACATTGCCTCTGGAGCCCCAAGTTAGTCCAAGAGGATCGAACCAATCGCCACTTGCGCCATGTTACAGCAACAGGAGAACAACTCCTGCAGCGACGGCCAGTTGTCCGGGGTGATGCCCGACGTGGCGATGGCGACGGCGTCCTTCGGGCAGCTACAGCTGATAGAGGAGCAGGAGCTGGAGCTGGACCTCGGCGATGGTACGTCCCACCTCCTGCAGCACGTGTCGCCTTCGAACGGAACCATGGGCTCGCACAGGTCCTCGCTTCCTCACCAGCCCCAGAGGCACTACTCGGGGCCACCCCCTCCGCCGTACATGTTCCACCGTGCTGGCACCGCCTTACCGAGATTTATTTAAGATTTCTACGTGATAAGGAACTGTATAGAGACCACCCATCGACCCTTAACCTAGCCGCTCTTACCAAGCAAAACGGTGTTCACCGTCTGCGCTCCCCGCGTGTCGCGTCACGCGCGCCTCTCGCGGAAGCGTTCGCTGGGTCCGGCTACCGGTCCCGCGCCTGGCGCGACCGGAGAGGTTAGGTCGCCCGCGCGAGGCGTCCCTCTTTTTCTTCCGCTAGCTGGCGGGAAGAGCGCAAAAAAAAAGGCGCGCGCTTCGGGCGAGCATCCGAGCCCGCGACGTAGACTGCTCCGTGATCGGTACGCGGGGGGCCGTTAGTTCTTGCAATTTCGTCAGCAACGAAGAT
Organism: Andrena camellia; assembly: GCA_029448645.1. Classification (NCBI taxonomy): domain Eukaryota; kingdom Metazoa; phylum Arthropoda; class Insecta; order Hymenoptera; family Andrenidae; genus Andrena; species Andrena camellia. The sequence continues at coordinate 29,439,319 of CM055678.1, read as the reverse complement.
GGCGGCGCCGCGCCGTCGTGCTTCGTTCCCGCGGGTACAAATCCAACCCCGTCGCGACCGGGGATTTTCATCGTGCACGCGTTGACTTCTTTTACTGTCTCTTTCTTTCGACGCAGCTTAACCGAGAGTAGACGGATCGTTTGGTTTCCAGGATACTTGTAGTCGTGCCGCGGATCCGAGGGGCGGGCGGGCGAGGCCACGCAGGCGAACACCCTCTCGGTCGCGGATGGTTCATGCTTGTTAGGTACAGTCACGTTATTAGGTGTAACTTTTAGGTGCAGACGCGTGCGTGATGCAGCTGTGGTTTTGCGGAGCGTATATATGTATATGCGTGATACGAAGTGCGTGTGAGTGTACGTACACGAATGCGCGTGCTCTCTAAGTACTATATAAAGTGTTAATTAGACGATGTTGCCGGAGAGAGATAGAGAGAACGAGTGTGCGCGTGCGAGAGGAGCAAACGGTGTGGAAGATACAAGAGAGAGAGAGAGAGAGAGAGAGAGAGAGAGAGAGAGAGAGAGAGAGTGAGAGTGTGAGTCTGCGAGAGGAAGAGAATGAGGGCGAAGGCCACACGGGATGTACAAGTATGTACGATCAGTGTTTACGAACAGTAATTGTTCTTTAGTTAAGAGAAACGCCGCTGTGGGTATGATCTTTGCTAATTCGTATTACCTATGATATTCAATAAAAATTATTTAAATATTAGCAGAGTGCACTATTGTCTTCGACGGCGTGTCCCGCGAACTTTTCGTTTTCATTTCTATTTGATAGAGAACTCGTGTTTCGTTAATTCGAGGAGAAACGTTTCCTCCCGTCGCGTTGCTGCTTTTCTTGCTGCACCGTGTGCTGGAAACGCCTATGGGCGTTCACGGCCTATGGTTAGTAGATACGGCTGAGGAGTTTCCGCACACAGTGCACGGGGATCCATGCAATTTAGTGGCGCGCAAGATATTCGTGGTTTCTTTGACACGAAAAAAGGAAATATAACGACGTTTATTGAGAAAGACTCGTACCTCTGGTATTTTGCAGAGGTTCTTGCAAATCGATCCGTGTTTTGTGAGCCGCTGGTCGAAGCTGTGCAGCAAGAGACATGCAACGCAATGATGATGTAAGTAGAATCTGTTTTTCTTCGTTTAATTGTTGACGATATTGCATGAAAATGCCTGAGAAATTATTCGAACGGAAGTTAGGCCTCGTGAGTGGTACCTCGGTTCCGATTCAAGCTCACGACTTTCAAATTAAAATGATCATTCTTGAAGTGTACATTGTTATTATTAATTATTATTAATTTAATATTTTTAATTATTAAGTGTCTCAACTCTTTTAATTTAAAATACTTGATGATATTTCACGAAAAGGGCGGCTGACGCTTGGTTAGCCTAGGGGCGCCAAATCTCCAAATTCGCCCGTTTTAACAGTTAAAATAAATTATCCTAGCACTTATATGTAACTGTTCCACTGAAAAAATTATTTTTTATTTTTTGGCACTTACAGTGGGTAGCCAAATTATTATACTCAAACAAAAAGGTTTGAGATTTTGTAAGTTTTTCGCGAAAAATGGTCGCAAAAAATATTTAAAAAAACGCATCTTAACGCTTGAAGTTTCTAGTTTTTGAATCAAGGACACAATTTTTTTTTCATCCATTATGATACTGTTTTATCAAGATGAAGCGCAGGAAACGAAGTTTCAGAAATTTTTGCCTAGTTTGAACGTACGCACGGGCTAAAAAAAAATTTCCTACAGTAAATTCAACGAAGAGCTCTTATAGAGCAAACATTTCTCTTTAATTTCGTTTTTTTCTGGTTTTGTTGTAGGATTTTTATTGACCGAGTTATTCGCGATCAAAGCAAAAAAGGTACTTTTCCCTTTGAACACCTATAACTTGCGAACTCATGATCGTAGACAAATTTTCATGAGTGTTTTGGAAAGCTAAGAAAGTTTCTTTTCAAAACCTTTAGTTGTCAATTTAAGATTTTTTTTTAATTGTAATAAATCCATTTTAAAATGATCCTCAAAATTGACGAAAATGTTTTGAGAATAATAATTTGGCCACCCCCAAATCATTTACGCTCAATTTCCGTCTGACAATAACTCGCCCAGTGTCTCAATCAAAATGTCATACAGAGATCCACCTGTACGTCATGTTATCCCCGTTTGAAGTCGACGGGAACATCTCCCTCGCGGCTCTTCGAAAAGAGCCTTGATATGGTAACGCGTCGCGAACGGAGCAAGTAGCTTTAAATGGTTAATTTCAATTTACGCAACTCGTGCCGCTGCCGGGCGGGAAAGTGTCGAAGACACCGCTTCGGCAGCAGAGCTAATTGCGAACGCAAGAACGTGAATCGTGATGCACGAAAGGAGGCGAATAGAACTGCATCGTAAGAACGAAATATCAGCTGGCCTGTCGGCGAAAAATTCCGTGTCTAGAACAGTGTAGCCCATCTTTTTACCAGAGCGAGATAGTCGCCGATGGAATTCGACTTATTACTTTCTGATTTCTTTCCCGCGAGTCTCCGTGATTTCGTTGAGATATCGGCGTTCACGGGCTCGCGCAATTTCGCTGGAGAGCCAGTTATAAGTACAGATACTTTATTAACGCCGCCAAGTTTGATATAACCGACACCGCGGGAAGTTTTTATTAAATTGGTGTCGCGGAGAGCTCCGCCTTGAACTTTCCACGGCTTTTCAGAGCTGACGCCGGCGGAGCTAAAAGTTTCGGTATCTCGGCTGCCGATCGGGCACCGTATCTGGTCAATTTTCGCGATTCTCTGACGCAGAGGCCGGTCGCACGAATCCAATTGCTGGTAGCTGTGAGTAATCGTTAATGGCATGCCCTCTATCCGGAACTCGAGTAGGTAGAATAATTGAGGAAATGTAGGGATCAGTCTGTGGTGTGACCTGATACATTGAAGGGGATTAAAAATTGTAGTTATCAGTCGGATATCTATCGTTTACTTGATGGCAGATGGTGGAGGGAAGCATTAAGCTCGCAATAAGAAAAATGGACTAAAAACTTGTAGTTTCTAGGTTTTGTGCCATTTTTTTTTTAGAGAATTCTTTCATTCGAATTGGTAATGTGCCTGTTTTAAATAATAAACGGTTGTAATCGTGAAGTTGTGAATTTAGAATTTATGTCGAGGAATAAATTTATAGAAAAGGAAGCAGTAAGTGATGCTGCTGAAATGTAGAATGTTTGAATGCAATTTTATTTAATAAGGGAACTTTGTAGGTTCGTAAGAGACCTCAATAGAAATATCTGAATATTTATGCCTGCTATTTTTGAGTTCTTCAGGGTGACAGGAATGTTCGCTTTCCTATTTTCCTGTATATCTTGAAAATTGTAGCAAATGTAAAAAAATTATTGCGACGAAAATGTAATGGTTTTTGTGCTGTATAACACTTTGCAAGCAAATTGTTAAAAATGGATAGTTTGAACCAAAAAACGTTTCCTACTACAAATTTTATCCATTTCGTTGCGTAGTTTTATAGAGCATAAAAAAACTATTTAATTTTCATTCTAACAATTATTATATCTACTATAGTTTTCTAGATACACGGGAAAATAGCAAAACCAACATTCACCTTTACCTAAGGGGTGTTTTTACTTCGAAGGGCCAAAAAGTGGCGCAACTTTTTTTCTGATACTTCTATCAACGTTTTCTGCAAACCTTCAAAGTTTAAAAAAAAAGTAGAATTTTTAGGTCACCGAAGTTCCCTTATAATTATTTAAATTTCTAATCTAGTTATAAGTGTTAAAAAATTTCGTTCAAAATCAAACAGGCATCACACAACCGATTGTTATCTATTACTATCCTCTCCACTTTCCTTTAAAATATTTTACTTTCGAAATTGCACCCTTAACCACCCATATTTATAAATTCTTTCAACCTTCCTGTTGTAAATTTGCTTTTCAAAGCGTTAAAAGGGGGTGTCCTTAAAATACATAAGGGTAATTTTTGCCATTTCTTACCCCCTCCTTCCCCACGCATATGAATTCGTAAGATTTTATATCCCAACCCCCCTTCCTTACGTAATATATTTTACATTACATTTTTCAGTTATTAAAGTTCTTTTAAAGCTTTATATAATTCATTTACCTAGCTCGGTTTCGTGCGTGCGATGAAACATCGTTTTTTAGGCTACTCATATTGAAGATTAGGATAAAAAAATATTACGTAAGACGCTACTTGAGTCAAATTCGCGGCGACCCCGCTCAAAAGCCTCACGTAATTTAAAAACGACCCCATACATAATAAAAAGTCACCATTTAGGGTAACTGTACTCGTAGTTGGCAGTGTACCAATAGTTGACACTTTTATTCCCAGTCACTAATAATAAGCTTTCTATTAAAAAAATGTTTTTGACTAATAGACTGTTTGAAAAAGTATTAGTCAAAAACATTTTTTTAATAGAAAGCTTATTATTCGTGACTGAAAATAAAAGTGTCAACTATTGGTACACTGTCAACTACGAGTACAGTTACCCTATATAAAATATAAATCGATAGCCACTGATGCATCGTTTCTAGTCTAAAATTGCTTCCTAGATTTATTGGAAAAATATTTGCATTTCCTTCCGGCTCACCCTGTACACGGCAGTCTGGCCTGTGCTCTCGTAGTTGTCATTGAAGTCAACGACATGCGTGAAACACACATTCTGCAAGTGCGGGGGTCGTCAGAGGGTTAAGTAGTCTCGCATCAGCCAAGTAGGTCAGTCAAGTAGATCTGTCTGCTGCAGATTATACAGCACTATAGTCGAGCGATACGATTTCCTAGCGAAATTCCTTTAGAAGCTTCTGCGCATTAATGTATCTCAATTTCCTCTTCGGCAGCCATAAAGGTTCTGCAATTTCCTTGTCAATTGCAACCTATCTTCTGCTGTCAGAATTTCCTTTGAGGGTACTAGGAAATCGTTTTTGTCAAAAATGGAGCATTTCTTTTTCAATTAATTACGAAGAGAAATAAATTGGAGCTGAGACTGTTCTTTGACACAATATTTACTGACGTCATAATTTTTATCAAAATCTGTTTGTTTCGCCAAAAATATACATTATAGATGACGCCACAAATGGGTCATTAAAGAGATTTTGTAAAAAAGTTTCTTTTGTTTTGCAGCGATTTTGACCAAACGAATCGAAATTCAACGACCTGCTTGTAAATTCTACTTTAGAATACCTCTGGTTCTGCGCTGAACGTATAAAAGAAGAAAATTATGGAAACGACAGTTACGAAATGGCGATTTTTCAAAAAGGTGCGTTTTTCTTTAGACAATGTTTTTAGTTTCTTTTCATAAAGAATAAGAGTTTTTATTAACTTCAATTTAGGTTCCGGCCGAAACTACACACTTTGTGAACATGCTCGAATTTGGTTTGAATCGATTGGAACCTTCGTTTTTGAGTTATCGCTGCAAAACGCACCTAAAAAGCACCTTTCTGTGGCGTCATATATAATGCAAATTTTTAACTAAACAAACATGTTTGTTTAAAGCATATGATGTTAGTCAATTTTGTGTCATAGGACAAGTTTCAGCCTCAATTTATTTTTTGTAATTAATTGAAAAAGAAATGTTTCATTTTCCACAAAAACAACTGCCTAGTACCCTTAAAACGAATTTCCATGAAATAGAAATTCCTCGAACTGAGAAAAACCTTTGCAGAAACGTATCATTACAAATTTGTTAACATAGAAAAATTGGGCTTCAAAGGTGGTAACTAACCTTTTTCAAATTTCCTTAATTGATCTCTGTTTTGAAGCAGTTATATTATCAATAATGATTGAAAAGATTGAGAAGGGAAGTCGTTTGTCTATTCTTGAGACAGAATAAGTACGTTTGAGCTTATAGCAGAGGTATCGGGTTGTTAGTGATAGGGACACAGCCGCTGATCCGCCGTCACAGGTTTACGAACGCGGAAAAGGGGATAAAGTTGTGTAAAAATGCAACGAAGAAATGCAAATAATTCGATTTACCCTAGACGAGCGGGCCGTAAGGTTTCTTGCATTGAATTGTCGATTGCAGTTACGCTCCAATTCTCAATATTAACTCCCACGATCACTTAGTCCATTATTCTTATCGCGTAGCACAGTGACTAGACTAACATCTCATTCCTTGCATCGTTCCATTCCTCCGCCAGCCCAATACCAACATTGACCAAGCGTTCTACCGGGTGTTCCTCTATAGTCAATACTCTAGGGGGTAATTATACCGGCAAAAATAAGACGAAAATCAAGAGTGTCGAAATTGCGGTAAAGGCTTCGTTTTCGAGAAAATTGATTTTGAATTTCCGCTCACCTCCGCGTGCTCCTCAGCCGCCTAAACGGCCCGCGTACACTATATTCTCGTTATAGGCTCCACGCTCGGGCCTGGCGGCGAGCTCACAACGCATAGCGTTGACTATTCCGAGCCGAAGAGGGGACGAAAGAGTCCCTTCTCGCTCGCTCTCGATTCCAAGAAACGGTGGGGATAGCAACCGAGCATATAGCGCGCAGTCGAAATGAGTTTATAACGAAAATCTATTGTATTTAGCTGAAATTCAAAGTCAATTTTCTCCAAAACGAAGCCTTTGCCCCAGTTTCGTCACTCATGATTTTCGTCTTACTTTTTCCCTGTACAATCACCCCCTAGAGTATTGACTATAGGTAGAGGAACACCCCGCGTGTTCTGTCCACCTGGAACTAGCCACCCTTTAAACCTCCAAGCCCTTTTTTCCAACAGCCTCGTAAATCGAGCCACCACTGATCCTTATAAAGAGTCATACGTTTACAGCGCCCCCTTCGTTCCCTTCGACGAATCCTGTCGCCCATTAAATTGTACACCCACAGTGTGTTGTCACGTACCGCTCGTTATTTCGAGTCGCCTCGTAAACTCTGGAGTAATTCAACTGCCTTCGTTGAAAGCGTAATTTGCAAGTAATTAAAGGGGGGGATTTTAAAAATAAGCGGAGTCCTCGACGCAGGTCTGTTATCTGATGGACCTGCCTCGTTAACCCCCGGTATGGAATTTTCGATTTCAAGCACAGATACGCGACGTGGCGAGCTTAAATGGTGTGCATGCGCACGTTTCGCGTCAACGCTGCCCGAACGGCAACGCTCGCAATTCGCGTCACGTTTGGGATGCTTAAAAAAAGCTCTTCGATCGCGCAAATACGCCCGAAGAAAGGATCTCGGCCGAGCGGTTTTCGTGCGCCACGGTGCCGGCGCTGGGAAATATTAGGAGAGGAAGAGGTACATTTCTTTTCGGGAGGGGATAAGGGCGCGATACGGCTGGGTAAAGTATTGTGGAACCGAAGGCGTGACGGTAATTGTACATTTCTGGGGGAAACCGGGTTGCGTTTAAGCTAGATAAAATCAATGATAAACGACACGTCGGTCCGACGGGCGGATTTCACCGAAACATGGCCACGCCGCAGCTTTTTTGACCCTGACTTCATAAATATTCATCCCCACTACGCTGCTCGTAGGAATTGATCACCATGCTCTGGTCAATTTGCTTTTTAATTGGTTTGGGAGTTTTTTCACGCTGGCAGAGCGTTGCACAAAGCTTGGCAGAGTAGAATGAGGTTTTTAATTCTAGTATCCGAAACGGAAGAAACAAAATCAGGCTTGAGAATTAATTCCCTTCCGGTTAATCCAAATTGATTGCCATTTTATGGTCGATTTGGCTTTTCACATCAAAGTCTGTTGACGTTCGTATGTGTTATTGCAGGTGAAACTGTGATGAATATTGTGTTTGGCAGAGGCAGTAATTTTTATAACCCGAATTTAAAAAGTTATGGTATAAGAATTTATAGTTTTGTTCAAATGAGTTTGTTTACAAATTACCATTTTAAATGACTAAAACCTTTTTGGGTACTGGTTACCATTAGCGATGACGGAAATTGTTTTTGGTTACGAGTTACCATTATTAGGAATGAAAACAGAGCCGGATTTAGCTCTTCCGCCGCTCTCGGCAAAAATTATTTTTGCCGCCCTTTGTATTTAATTGCAAACACTATTGTTAACGAAATGGCCTCTTTTTATCCTGAGATAAGAGTCACGTGTGCGAGTGGCAAGAAGAATATTTGGAGTGCATGAAAGCAAAATATGTTGGCATAGTTTAGCCCCTAAATCACGGAACTTTATATAAATTAGTCATAAATTTATTCAGACACTTCTGAATGAACTAATTACAGAATTCAGTGTGCCATCCTTGGTCTCCTTGAATTTCGGATGGGATACAAAATGAAAAATGAATTTTTCTCATAACTTCTGTACCAGACAATTACTTTGGGAACTAATATTCCTTTCAACAATAATAAAACAGTAAAACACTATTACACGTGGCGTACATAAGGAACACTCGAGGGTAATAGCCACAAGAGAAGGTCACTAGGAGGTTCCTGGCTTCTGTTATCCGTTTTATGATTTGCTAATGTCGCAGATAATAATAACAATAATAATGTTTTTATTGCTACTGCTAAAGGGAGGTAGATACAACATAGTTGTTGCTATAAACTCTAGACCCTGAAAGGTCACACATGCGCCAAAGAGAAGGGGTTTTCATTGCATAATAAATTTCTTACAATAACAATTACCTGTGGGTAATCTATTATATATAATTCGATAGCTTTTGCTTTCCTGTATCAGAATTATCCTGCAAGTTTTCGTTTCGCGTTAGTAATAATACAGCTTCAGGTTAAAACCTACAGAGTCCCAAGTGAATAAAAACAAGCATATCCAACACGTGTTGCTCTACGAGTTTAAATTTCAAATTTTATCTCTGGGAGGTTCTCCAGTATCCGGACTCTCCGGATCGCTCCGACGGATTACCCCCTTCTCCGTTCCCTTCAAAACGCTCTGAGCGGAATATCCTTGTTGCGAAACTGTGGTTCAAAAATTGGTTTGAGCAAAAGTCGTCGAATTCTTCAAACGTGAATTTCAAAAATTACCGGAACCTGGTCTATATAATAGATTAAATGTTACTTAATATTTTTGATGGGAATAGAAATTCTAAATTCATCAGAAACCGCACGAATTTATTTTTACCAACAAGAGATGGCGCCCTCGGATTTTTTTCAGACTGTGATTTTGTAGGGTAGTATGTGTCAGCCCACCCCCTCCCCTCGGGGTGCGCCACTGATTATTTATTATTATGTAAAAGATTTTAAAATTCAGAAAATTTCTGTGGCACCCCCTTTCTTCTGATGTCTTAAGCACGTGCTTATTTTATTTATTGGATAATTCAGCACTGCTTAAGTGGCGACTATACTTTACGCAACGCTAAAACAGGACAATTTTGGGGATTTTTTTCTGGAGAAATTATGAAGCAAATCGTTTTGAACGTTCTTGTGGCTTTATATTTAACATTTGAAGCTACGAACAAAAAATTTTATATTGAAAATATGTATTGTAGATTTCGCTATCGAAGCATCTTGCTACGGTGGGGGTTCTAGCGCTTTTAACTTTTGTCTAGAATCATAAAACTAAAAACATTCTTATTATTTATGAAATTATATCATCGATGAACCTCCAAAACAATAAAAAGGTCGATAATTGACAAAATTGTAGAGTTTAGGAGAAAAAGTACGATCAAAAAATTTCCTCAAAAATCGTACTTTTTCTCCTAAGCTCTACAATTTTGTCAATTTTCGACCTTTTTATTGTTTTTGAGGTTCATCGATGATATAATTTATGCATATTAATAAATGCATATTTTTAACACAAAAAATTTCATATCTTGAAACGTTAAATATAAAGCCATAAAAGGTCCAAAACGATTTGCTTCATAATTTCTCGAGAAAAAATTCCCCAAAATCGTTCTGTTTCAGCGTTGCGTAAAGTATAGTTCCCCTTAACCCTTTCGCAGCGTATTTAAATTTTCGAACGATTTTTGACAAGTGTCAATTTTACATCAATAAAAAAGTTTGTAATTTTTAGTTTTTCATTTTTTTCGGAGAACTTTGCTGAGTATCACAGTACAAGAAGATACGTTTTTTTAATGCGTGGACTATAGTCGAAATTAGGGCTGGGACTATTTGACGAATTTTTCGGTATTCGAATACTCGAATACTTCAGTTGCTCAATTATTTGGCGAATATAATTCGAATATCCAAGTATTCGAATACTATTCGAATATCCAAGTATTCGAATACTATTCGAATATCCAAGTATTCGAATACTATTCGAATATCCAAGTATTCGAATACTATTAGAATATCCAAGTATTCGAATACTATTCGAATATCCAAATATTCGAATACTATTAGAATATTTAAGTATTCGAATACTATTCGAATATCCAAATATTCGAATACTATTAGAATATTTAAGTATTCGAATACTATTCGAATATTTAAGTATTCGAATACTATTCGAATATTTAAGTATTCGCATACCTACTGATGTATTCGAATAGTATAGTGTGAATTATAAATCAAGTTCTATAGGTTCATTTTTTACAAGCTTTTATTTAGTTTCAGTTGTAAGTTCGTTAGTTGGTCAGGGTGAAATCTTGTAAGCTAATAACATGATTTATAATTCACACCATACTATTCGAATAGTATTCGAATACTGAAATATTTGAGTAGTATTCGAATACTTGAATATTGGAATAGTATTTGAACACTTAAATATTCGAATAATAACATTCGAATACTCAAGTATTCGAAGTTTATTCGTAGCATTCGAATACTTGTAAAATATTCGAATATTAAATTATTCGAATAGTCCCAGCCCTAGTCGAAATCCGCAGCGAACGGAGGTGTAGCGGCGTTCGACTATAGTAACTTGGCAGCGAAAGTGTTAATTCAAAGGCGACGAACCTGGGGATCGACGAGGGGTCGCGGAGCCCCCAATAAACAACTTCATGGTACGTGTAAGAACAATGTACGTATATTTCTTCGGAAATCATAGCATACAGCGCGTGAAATCGCCATGTTCGCCGACGATAAACGGTACCCAATGTGGTCGGTATTGAATTCAGATTACCTCGGGGGGTCTGGTAGCATCGGTATCTTAATTTAATAGAAGTAAGCCGTACAAATAGTACCGTAAATCGAATCGATGTCCCGTATTGCGCGAACGGGCACTAGGGTTGTGGGAGGGGGGTGGGGGCATGGAATGAGGGGGTAGGAGGGGACATGCTTCATACGATATTAATTTATCCTCGTGCTTTGAACGTTGCTTAATGCCTGTTCCAACAGGGACCAGGGGGTGTACGAAACTTGAGCTGAGCAGCGACGAGTTGAACCGACACGCGGTGTAAGTCACGTCTCTTGCCGCGTTGCGATGGCAGAGAATAGAGTAATAGAAAGCGACTGTCGCGTACGATCTAGTGGATGATCGGGTGCACAGACGCGGATCACCAGCCCTCCTCGTCGTGCTTCGTGGCTGAGGTCTCCCCGTCGTTCCGCGGGCGATGTTGTGGTCTAACGATCTTGCCGCTTATACAAGTATCAAAAGACGCGTGGCCGTATTATAACAAAGTAACAAATACATTACACCTAAATTAATTAGTAATGGTAGGCTTCGCGGCGCTGGCGGCGCCGTTTAGCCCTTCACTCCTCCCTTGGTGTGTCTCTGGAATGTTGAAGGGATCGATTAGGACCGGTGTAAAATCGGTCGAGTTTGCTCGTGGAAACACGAACAGCTTCGTTAGGGGTAGGTTCTCCTGTACGCGACTGAACGCAACGTCGAGAATTTCAGAGTCGATTTTCTCGAAAATGAAGCGCGATATCAAGAAAAGTTACTGTTTCTTTTCTACTTATAACAAGTAAATAAGTCGAGAAAAAGGAATAAAATTTTTTGATATCGCGCTTCATTTTCGAGAAAATCGAGTTTGAAATTCTTGTCGTTGCGCCCAGAAGCGTATGGGAAAACCTAGCTGTAGGTCTTTCCTATTTTAATTGTCACCGAAGGGGTGGCAAATATTCGACTGCTCACCGCATGCGATTCCTTCTCTCTGCGCCCAACGATCTTGCATTGAGAACGGCCGATGAGGCCGTACTGGTGGTTGCACGAGCAATCTTTCTCCAGCTCGAGATTGGCCAGCCCGTCGGCGATCCTCTTAGCGGCCACTTGGATGAATTGTTTCTTCTGGTTCGGCTTGGCGTCCATAAAGTTGTCCGAGCTGAACGCTGCGCCACCCGACTGCAACGAAACGTTCACGGTGTATTTACCGCGCCGGGCGATTCCTGCAGACGCCTACGTTTGCCTTCCCGCGGGGGTGTCTTGTTAATTATAGGCGAGTATCACTTGTTGAACACTTACGGAAACCGCGAAGTCAGCGCAGACGTCGCTGGTCGACACGCCGAGGTGGTTCTTCATGTCGGCGTTTCCGCTGAGAGGCTTCTTCTTGCTGTCGGCGAACGTGTACACGCTGTCGTGATCGTAACCGACGATATTCTTCTGCGGCTTGCCGGATACGAGGAGGTCTTTGGGGAAGGACACGTGGTGGTAGGTGAGCCCCAGGTCGCGGTAAGTCTTCTGTCCCAGCAGAAGTCTTATTTGCTGCAGCTGAAAGGGAAGCAATTTCTTTAACATCAAACGGGAAGCTCGAGGGGCCGTGTTCCTCGGTGGAGGAGAGTTCAGAAGTGAACAGAGATGGTGGTTGTAATTGATTAATGTAGGAGCCACTGAGGGTGGGCGTGTAAATGGACGTTTTCGAGGTGGTGCAATTTCTCTGGCTACTACTGTATATTTTTGAGGAGGTGTAAGTCGATTTTATAGTTCGAGGAGTTATTTGACTATGCTTGAGGGTGTTTGAAAGGGAGGAAGCAGTTCATATTATTTTCCACTCAATAATTGACCGAATTCGGTATTAGAGCTGTTACGAATATTCGAATATTCTAAGTATTTTAATAATTAGAAGTATTTGAATAATTAAAAGTATTCGAATGTTATTTGAATAATTAAAAGTAATCGAATGTTATTCGAATAATTAGGAGTATTCGAATAATTAGAAATATTCGAATAAGTAAAAGTATTCGAATAAGTAAAAGTATTCGAATAAGTAAAAGTATTCGAATAAGTAAAAGTATTCGAATAAGTAAAAGTATTCGAATAAGTAAAAGTATTCGAATAACTAGGAGTATTCGAATAACTAGGAGTATTCGAATAATTAGAAGTATTCGAATAAGTCGGAGTATTCGAATAAGTTAAAGTATTCGAATAATTAGGAGTATTTGAATATTATTCGAGTAATTAGTAGTACTCGAATATAATTCGAATAATTAGGATTTAGGAGTATTCGTATAATTAGGAATATTTGAATTATTCGAATAGTTCAACGATCCAAATATTTAAGCTCTATTAAGTATTCCCCCAATTCCTTTCCCACTCAATAATCGTTTGCAGAGTGTTCCCCTAATTAGCAAAATTATGCTTACAGAGATTGGAAGCGGACTCTTCTCGCAGGGGTTGGCGATCACACCGATCACAACCCTCGCCGCGCCAGGTCTGAACGGATAGTTGATCGCTTCCTCGTAGGCGTCGGTCAGCTTGAAGGTTCCCAGCTCGACGTCCAGCCTCTGCTCCAGGTAAGTCAATCTCTGCGCCGTGTTGGCCGATTTCGCTTCCTGCAAACGGTATTCTCATTTACAACGTCGAACGTCGCCACGGTTTACTTAAACCATGCTAACGAATGCGCCGACATCGAAATCGCGCGCCCGCGATGATGAAATGGAAAAGTTCCCTGAAAGACGAGCACGCTGAACGCCGATAAACCGTGTTTGCGTAAGTCGCCTGGCCAATCAATCGACTATTAAAATACGATGAATATTCACAAGCGTCCAGTACTGTTATCGAGTGCCGCTCTTTCGCCCGGGGATTGCTTTTTGCGCGGGAAAGAAATGACGAGGCGCCTAGGAAATCATGCGTCACGCTGCGCGAGGAAAAACAGTAAGGCGCGATGATTCAACCGCGCTATCTTAAAATGGAATCGCACAAACACGTGTTACGTTGACAACCAACAAGAGGAATCGTCGATAGCGGCGATTTGCAACGCGCAAAAACGATCCACAATTGTGTATCAATTGTTGGAGCAATTGAACTCAGGATCGATACTCTAGCTCAGCGTTTCCCAATTGGCACTTGGCGATGCGAACTGCGGGGTTCCGCGAAAAGTTGTCTTGTAATAAAATTTAAATATTAAAAAACATACACCTGACAGCAAAATTTGAAAGGCCACTAAGTCAGAGCATAAACTGTTGCGGCTGTGGATACCGCCAAATTTTAGTGGCTTCGCAAGGCTTCCGTAGCAAGATTTAATGGGGGGAACGCTGCTGTAGCATCTAACGGGTTTCAGTTTATTTAATCCTCGGCGAGAGGAACCTGGGTTTCCCCGTTTAACCGTTTCGTTAAGAGGAATAGTGGCCCAAAAAATGACCCTCTAGAAACGAGACAAAGCGGACACCACGTTTGATTTATTTTCTAAATAAAGTTTCGAGAGCTTGTGGAAAATTCTTTTTTCAACGCTTTTAAAGAATATCGACGTGAAAACGGGTCCGAAACTCCTCGGCGTGATCGCACGCCCACGCCACTGAAAGTGATTAAAGGGACATTGCGTAGGAGGCGTGGTTACCTCGAGAGTGATGATCGGTTTGGTGTCGTAGAACTTCATACTCTTCACCTCGCCGTCGATATTCGTGGCGCCGTTGAGGGTGTAATGCTGCGGCCACTTCATCTTCTCGCTGAATCCGATCAGACCGACGTGCACATCTCTGCGAGTACGAGTTGTAATGTTACTCGGTGGAATTTTTACGCGACTCGTTCCTGCGGCGTGAATAAATTCCACTCACGTTATTCCATGGTGCTTCAACTCCTCCTTGAGCTCGGACATCAGCGGCGTGACCATATCCTTGAAGATCTTCTCGTTCGGTGTCTGCTGCTCCACTACGAAGATGACGTCAGCCTCCTTCTTGGGCACCTTGACGCTGAAACTGTCGCCGACGTCCACTTTGTTCGCGCCCACTTTACATTTCACTGGAACCACAGAATGGGACGTTAGGTATCTGAAATCTTGAGACTTTCTGGGACCCGTGGCATTTTCCAAGGATATTTAATCACTCCGTATCTCTGCACCCTTGTAATTGCGCAGGAATAATTGCGGAAATAATTTGTCAAAAGAGCACGGCGCGTGGGGGTTGAAACTAGGGAAGGGAATTAAAATTAACAAGCTCACTGCATGCTGGTGGGAGACTGGTGCTCATAATCCCGGCCGCGTAGCAAGCATAGTGGTAGGCTGCAGCGATCACACAAGGTCCGTCCGGTTGGTTAGCAGCAACAGCGTGGTCACAAGCAACACGATACTCAGATGGGCTGACGTAATTGAAGCCGGATCTGTAATCACGTTTTGTTCACCATTAACAAACACTCTGCGGATATTTTCCCTATATACAATCCCTTTCGTGGAATTCTTTTAAGAGGGTGCTTTTAGCGTCCACTTTGATCATTCGTATTGTCTTTTGTTGGAAATCGATTCTTAAATTTCGTTAGGAAGCTTAATGCTAGTTATTCGAGATACGATGATATTCGTCGATGAGTTACTTACCGAAGGGGTGAGTTCTGGTCAGAGAAGTACTCCGTGCAGACTGGAGCACGACCTTTGTGCTCAACGGCGGCCGTAGTTGGACAGTCGCCCTTCAGCTTGTACGCGTTTCCGAAATCCGTTGCGCTCTCCGTGATCTAAAAAGCATCACCAATTAGTATTCACCGAGAATACACGCAGACTTCTCGAATCAGTCGAATAATTAGGATTGTTCGAATATTATTCAAATAATTAGGAGTATTCGGATATTATTCGAATAAGTAGGAGTAGTTGCATATTATTCGAATAATTATAAGTATTCGAATATTCGAATATTACTCGAATAATTAGGAGTATTCGAATATTCGAATTTTATTCGAATAATTAGGAGTAGTAGAATATTATTCGAATAATTAGATGTAATCGAATATTATTCGAATAATTAGGAGTAGTCGAATATTATTCAAATAAGTAGGAGTAGTTGCATATTATTCGAATAATTATAAGTATTCGAATATTCGAATATTACTCGAATAATTAGGAGTATTCGAATATTCGAATTTTATTCGAATAATTAGGAGTAGTAGAATATTATTCGAATAATTAGATGTAATCGAATATTATTCGAATAATTAGGAGTAGTCGAATATTATTCGAATAATTAGGAATAATCGAACATTATTCGAATAATTAGGATTATTCGAATATTATTCGAATAATTGGAAGTAGTCGCATATTATTCGAATAATTAGGAGTATTCGGATATTATTCGAATAAGGATATTATTCGAATAAGTAGGAGTATTCGGATATTATTTGAATAATTAGGAGTAGTTGCATATTATTCGAATAATTATAAGTATTCGAATATTACTCGAATAATTAGCAGTGGTAGAATATTATTCGAATAATTAGGAGTAGTACAATATTATTCGAATAATTAGAAGTAGTCGAATATTATTCGAATAATTAGGAGTAGTCGAATATTATTCTAATAATTAGGAGTAGTACAATATTATTCGAATAATTAGAAGTAGTCGAATATTATTCGAATCATTAGGAGTAGTCGAATATTATTCGAATTATTAGGAGTAGTCGAATATTATTCGAATAATTAGGAGTATTCGAATATTCGAATATAGTTCGACTATTCGAATATTGGCAGCTCTAGTTTCATCCGACTTCCAGCACACAACAGAGAATTCATATCACTTCGAACATTATTCGAATTTCAACATTTTCGACGGTACCGATAAATCTTTAGAAGCCTTCAAACATCCATCAACTGCTAAAATTGTGTGCATCGCGGCAAGTGATTCGAGGCGGGACAAATACTGAGCCGATTGAAAATTTATAAGAGAAGGAATTGTGAGGGGATCCTAAGGATAGAGCAGAGCGTTGCCCCTTCAAGATAGTGAGATACAATACTGGAAATATTTACTGCATCACTCGAATATTTACCATGTATTCACTTCCACCTCGTTTGCTATGAGTATTCGAAAAGTAGTTTCGCACGATTATTGAGTCGGCATACAGTACCCTAAATTTCGGTTAAAATAAGTTGCACACCGACTACTTCATCAATGCAATAAATATTCCCGATACTCTATATCTCAGTGTGCGTGAGTTTTGTGCTTTCACGAACCCAGGGCGTCCGCGAGGGACGTGTATACAGGGTGAATCGCATAACGTGTCCATCCCGAATAACTTCTAAAGTAGTCTAAAGTAAGGAATTTAAAAGAGCAGTGAATTTTCTATGAGAAGGTATTAACCTAATGACCTCCTAGCACTTCATGGTCTCACCACACATTACAGTAGGTGCTGAAAGTGGTGTCCGTTGACTTCCATACCTGTTATTATTATTAGCTTTAGAACAAATAAAGCCTAATACTGTCTCATAGAAAACTCCCTGCTCGTTTAAATATCATACTTAAAATTTATAAGTCACTCAGAGTGGGCAAGTCACTTGAATCGCCCTGTATACACTCTCGCTGCGTGACATAAGACGCGCACCTTTCCAGAGGGCAAAGTGTAGTCGTCGTACGGCTCGTTGTTGCCGTCACCGAGCAGGCCTCGGAGTTTGCCGAGGTAGAAGCCGGAAACGTGGACGGCGCAGATCATGGGCGCCTTGTTGGAGCACGTAACGCGCACACCGTAGTCGGACTTGACATTGGCGAAAGGCTGGACGAGATACGCGTGCAGATTCTTCGTGCTGGCTGGGTAATCGGCTGGTTTATTATTCACCAGGATCTGAGGACAGAGACGCCTTAATTATGCCTCCCGTTGACGGGCGAGGTGATCTTGAACCAGAGGCCGGTGACTCACGTTGCCATTGTTCTTGAGCGTGATGCTCTCCTTGGGCTCTGTGATCGTGACGCTGATTAGAACGCCGTTGTTAAAGTTGGCCACCACGGAGAAGTTGCCGTCCTGCATGTCCTGCGCCAGGATGTACGTGCACCTGCCGGCCATCGTCAGGTGGCGGCCGTCGAACGTGAAGAAGTGTCCTCCGTCGGTGACGACGCCCGATTTCTTGAACGGTGGCAGGATGTTGCTCGGGTAGAGGGTTGGTCTGCACAGAGAGCTTTCGATTGACGACGATTCTTCGAGGTCCCGCTTGATTTTCAATCGAGGGGAGGGTTGCATGGGCAGCTTTGGGACTTTGGACTAACTTGATACCTTAGAGATCGAAGCGCCTGATCTTTCGAATATGGGAAACCTTTCGAGACCCGAGCAATGCTCGAACAGCCTCTGAGGAAGCGTTCCGAAGACCCTCGTTATACGGGGTGTTCGGCAACAGGTGTCAGCAACTTCAAGGGGTGATTTTACGTAAAAAATTAAAGCGATGATGTAGAATAAAATTTGTTGCTATCGTGCTTCGTTTTCGAGAAAATTGACTTTGAATTTTAGCCTAGTATGTACAGGGTGTTAAAAAAGTGATGGTCACTGCTTTCAGGGGTGAATTTACACCTCCAGATCGGTGGATATTTGTAAAAAAACACAATACATGGATCACCTCGTCTATGCTAAAATTTTATCATTTTTTTTAGGGAACGGTACAGAAAAAAGTTAACATTAATTTTCAGTGTTATAAACAATCTTGCAGCAAGTTTTTTTTACAAATCTCCACCGATTCAGAGGTGTAGGTTCACCTGTGAAAGCAGTGACCATCACTTTTTTAGCACCTTGTACTTCAGTACACGCGTACTTGGTTAAAATTGAAAACCAATTTTCTCGAAAACGAAGTGCGATATTAAGAAATTTTATTCCACATTTTCGCCTAGTTTTTTCACGAAAAATCGTCCTCTGAGGTTTCTGACACCTGTTGCCACCCTGCATACTGAGTTGAGCACTGTCGAAAGTTTTCATCTGAGAAGCCTTTGACGAGCATGGAAAACTCGAGGTGCCAGGTGTGGTAAGGATCAGACAGGGAGTACGTGACCGTGTAGAAGGGTAGCATGGAGCCGGAACAGAGGTGCAACGTAATTTGCTTCTCTTTCTCTAATTTCACTGGCTTTGTATCGAGCAATCTAATTTCGTTAAGAGGGGCCCCGGACAAAGGTGCGGCCCGACTCACAGGATTTCATTTACCGCTTACCTGTAAGCGTAGTACAGATCTGAGAGTGTTGGCAGCTCGCCGTTGCGCAACACATTCAGAACGGAGAGCCTGAGGGTGGCGATGCCTGAGAACTTAGACAAAAGGCCGAAATCAATGGGCTGCTGGATTTGGACGAGGTCCAATATGTTGTCCAGCGTTGCCTGCTTTCGCAAAAGCCCGAGAGTGGATTGCATCGCGGTTGCGGCGTTGAAGTAGATCTTCTTAATTTCGGCCACATCGTCCACCTGCGGGCAGGGAGAAACATTTAAGTTACCAGTGTCTTCTTTCCGTAAAGCTGGGGGACTCGAGCTTGAATTGGAAAACGGGACATTTCAGACCTATAGATCTCTGCGGAGCCTTCTTTCGGTGCTGAATGCTCTGGATGAATAAATGTGGCTTTCGAAACGTACCTTCTCGCGTTTAACGTGCTTGACGATGTATTGGCAAATGGACTCGGCCAACAGGCGAAGTTCCTCCGTGGGCAGAGCGTTCTTGATCATGTTGCAGAGGTCCTGGATGGGACCCTGGACGCTCTCGGGCAGCTGGAAGTTCTTGAGCTCCTCCAGCCTCTCCTTCGCCATCTCGTAGATCGGCAGGGCCTTCAACTGGTTCGCAAGCAGCGCGCCGAACTCCTCGAGGTCGCGCTTGATCTTCTCCAAAGACTTCGTGATGATCTTGGCGAAGTCCTGGGTTATCCCAGACACCACGCTTATCAAGTCCTGCAGCTCCTTCTGGTGGCTGTTTATCAGGTCCAGGACAGCCTTGAGATAAGTATTGGCGAGCTTGGCCGCAGCGTCGAGGATGTTCATGCATTCGTGGAACAACTTGTCGTAGGACGCCTTGAGCTGAGGGTAGACCGCCTTTAGGGACTCCTTCAGGTTGGATAGGATCTCGTTGAGATGCTTCTGCAGCTTCTCCACACCCTCCGCCACATCCTTCATGGTCTTCGTGACTACAGCGACTATGGCGCCGAAGTACTTGTTCCTTGGGAACGGAAAGTGACGTTTGGTTAGGGAGCTCGATATTTTCTTCGACTTTGGTATAGGATCTAACGTTAGCACTCTTACTATTTTTTGTAAGAATTAGGATACTCACAAAGTAGCTTGAATTTCCCTGATAGTCTCATCAGCGCTGACCTCGTCCTTCATCTTATTCAGCTCCGTCTTGTAATATTCCAGAAGTGGCTTCATGTTCGGTTGCGCCTTCTTCAGGTGCTCCGCCAAGTCTCCAAACTCCGCTTGCACCTGCTGCGTCACGTACTCCTGCACGTCCTTCATCTTCTTCACGAGCTCCACGTGGCTGTTCTTAGCATCATCCTGGAGCATTCAACTTAACCTGCAGCGATCTCCACTTACCCTGCCATTCAGTGGCAATCAGCAACACCTGTGTCTGCTTACCAGAACCTGGGCCACGTTCTCCTTGTTGTATCCGAAGTCGGGCTTCAGGAACTGCTTCTCGTCCAGGTGGACCAACACGTGGAACAGGTTCTTCTTGGCACCATCTTTGAAGGCGTCCGCGTGGATCTCGGCCAACTGACCGAGCACGACCTGGCCATTGACACTTAGTTTGTTGTTAGGATTGTCTAAAATAAACGTGATCGGGCGTAAGTACCGGTAACCGAGTGGACTGAGCCTTTCAATCCTGTTCGTCGTTCTGAAGGTAACTCACTCTTGGGGTACTTGAGGAACTTGAAGCGATTCATGTCGTTGGCCTCGAAGCTCATCACCTCGGGTGTCTCGCCCAGTAGGGACAGCTCCCTGTCCACCTTCTGCTGGGCCTTCGAGAGCTGCATCTTCCACTCGTCCTTGATCAGCTCTTTGTCAGGCAGAGTTACGAGTAGGAAGACACGGCTGAGGTCGGCAGAGAATAGGGCGCCCAGGGTCTTCGGTTTCTGGTGGACGTCGTTGTAGGTGAAGAAGGTGCCGAATCCTATTTCCTTGGTGGATGCGGCCAGGTGGGACTTGAGGTCGAGCTTCAGCTGCTGGCCATGGCTGTTCACCTCGAGCAGACCAGTCATGTTGTTCCCGTTTGGAAGCTCGTATCGCTGGAGGTTGGCCACGATGACGATCTTCTGGTTCTTCTTGGCGAACACGTCAATGTCCACGTTGGCGTCCAGCAGGCGCTCGCCACCATAGTGGAGCTTTCCTTTCACTACCATGTCCTTTAAATAAGAGTATTCACTTTTAGCGAGGTGGAATATCGATT
This sequence comes from Andrena camellia, assembly GCA_029448645.1. NCBI lineage: Eukaryota > Metazoa > Arthropoda > Insecta > Hymenoptera > Andrenidae > Andrena > Andrena camellia. The sequence continues at coordinate 29,418,021 of CM055678.1, read as the reverse complement.
TACAGTTTGAGTGGCGTCGACGTGCTTTCACGCCGAGGGATTTGCGTCTTTTGCGAGGCTTTGACTTTTACTTGACCCTCGCCTGACGAAGTCATGTCTTTTACTCAGTACTTATTAATGTCACTGTTATCAGAAAATAAGAATTTTAGATAACAAGATCAATGTTTAATACAGAAGTTTTATTCTGAGCAGAGATGTAAATATTCGGATAATACGAATAATTTCTTCGAGTATTCGAATATTCGAATAATCTCTTCGAGTATTCGAAAATTCGAATAATTTCTTCGAATAATTAGTAGTATTCGAATATTGTTTTCGTTTCAAAATTTATAAATTTACCAAGATTAATAAAGTTCCAAATTTATCGTTTGGAAAACAATGTTTAGATTCCTATTCGGCACAGTCCGAAATTTGATCACTCCGAATATTCGAATGCTCCTATTGATTCGAATAATGTTCGAATATTCGAAGAAATTATTCGAATTCTCTGATATTTGAATATTCGAATACATAAATTGTTCGAATATCCGTTACAGCCCTAATTCTGAGTATATTATTAACGAATTTATATTGTGGGTCAAAAGGTCCCTGTTGACCCTAGATGTAGGGCCAATTTAGACCCATTTTAAATACCAAACTACATGTATTACTTCTTGAGGAAACTGAGGATTTTATATTATAATAGGATCAGATTCCACTAGGGAAGCTCTGAGGTGTGTATGAATTAAATTGTGGGTCAAAATGGACCCTTTGTCCACCTGAAACCGAATTATTCGCTGTCGAAGTTTGCGCCACACAGAGTGTTAATACCTTTCTAGTAATCTAGTTCCTCGAGTAACTCTAGTGAATTCTAAAACTCAATACTGAGAAAAATGAGTACACTTAGGTTCGACTACTTTATAATTTCAAAAATCGATCTACCGTACCTTAGTCTGCGTTGGATATGTGAATCTGGTCTCTCCGTTTAGGAACATGGTGTTCTTGTCAACATTTATGTCTCCGCTAGCTGTCAAGCTGGTCTTATCGGTTGGCTTGTTCTTCCTATCCAAATAGACAGACAGGTCCAGTCTGTATGCTCCAGTTTTCTTGGTCTTTGGCAAATCGAAAGACAGAATGACAGCCATCTCGCGAGCTGGCAGGGTCAGGATGGTAGCTATAACCAAGGACATAGTAAATGAAGAGGATCCCACAAATACGACCATCGTCGTCAGCACAGCCACCCTTCCTCATCTCTACCTGCTTCTTTGGGATGCACGAAGAGCTGGTACGTGTACTCAGACTTGTCTTTCGTTGAGTGGAGGTAGAGGTTCGTGGTGTGGTCTAGAATTGGAGCTTTGAACTCGGTGCTGGTCTTCAGACCAAATTCAGCTGGCACGTTGAACTTCTTCAGGTCGACTTCCACTGTTATTTGATGCTTCAGCAATGTTTTCTCTGAAAATCATACCCCAGGTCAAATCAAATAATCTATAGAGCTGCTGGGACATTGTCCATCTATGACGGTACTGCCTCGAGTGTACAACTTCCGTACAACTTTCAGTGCTTCAAGTATTACATAGGTACTTGAAACTTACCGTCGCACAACCAATTGTCAGATTACAGAAGTACAAGTACAGCACTCACGTTCAATGTCTAATATCGATTGGAGTTTGAAGTGGGCGCAGTCCTTGTTCTGTTCGCAGTAGCTGTTGAACAGGTGAACCTCCTTGTTCGAGAGCTTCAGTTCACCGACAATGGCGGAGGGCCCGAAATTCGCGTTGAGCACCATCGCCACGCCGACCTCGCCGTCTTTTTCGTGTGTCAGCTGCTGGCGGGTGTACTTGAACGAGGAGCTCCTCGCGTTGTCGCCGACCTTGAGGCTCCCGTTACCCTCCACCACGATCTTCCCGTCCTCCTCGCGCTTCTTGTAGTTCGTGCTGCATAGACAGTGCAATCTTAGTCCGGAATATGTTTAAAAAAACGGTAAGAAAGTGTCTTTACTACCCGCCTTAAAGTGCAAGCTTTCTAGCAACGTAGCCTTAAGAACATAGCAATGGCAACCGCGTGAGATATATTTAACCGATGCCATACCTTCCAGTAACGATATTTTGGCCGTCGCTAGTGATAGTGATGATGATCCTCTTGCCTGCCTTGACGGTGGGCTTGTTGGCGATTTCGGCGTGGATCTTACGGTGCTTGATCTTGTCGCTGTCGAAGTTTGCGCTGATGACGAAGTCCTCGACGCTCTCCAGGCTAACGTGCGCGTCAGCACTGGCGAATCCCTTGGGCGTAACCACCTTCCATTCACCTGTAACGAACGGCCCATCAAGCTCAGCCCTATCGAACTTCTTACACGCGCAATCTTGACACGATGTCGCTCGGAGTCACCTTTGAACTCCTGTCCACCGAGCTTCTGGAACTTGGAGAGCACTTCCGTCTTCCCTGCTGGGGAGCTGGCCTGTACGTTGAACAGACTGTCCGCGCCCTGCTGCTGGATCTCGCTGTTCAGGGTGTACTTGGCCCCGTCAGCGGTGACGACGATGTCTGTTGTCCGTCTATTCTCGTCCTTGTGCCTCTGGAATGCGAGATGATATGCTCAAAGATGCTTGTACAACAAGTATTGTCTCGAACTAAGTTGAACAACACGTTATCCCCCTACTTCTCCTGTTCTTGCAGTGGCGAATGAGAGAGACACTTGTGTATGAGCGAGAGTGTCGCTCACAATTAATATTTGTTATTTTATATTTTTTAAGAAATGTTTGTGAAGTATATAGATTAGAACGAACTGTGAAAAATAATTTACAGGTCAATGGGATTCGAACTCAAGCTACGCGGTTAAGAAGCAGTTACTTTACCACCAAGCCATCGGCGCTACTTGTTACAACATTGAAGTTTCAGCCACTTAACTTCAATGAGCAAATGTGACGTTTATTCTTAAATATCTCGTAAACTATTAAGCGTCTACAGTTACGGTCGAACAGTGAAATATTTTTCAACTCTTTCAACTTTTCTACAAAGTTTCATCTAAATCGGTGAGTAACACGTCGTGTGGTTCCCTCGTCAGTCTCTCTCGCTAATTCGCAGTCTCTCCCATTCTGAGCGATAAAGCAATAAGTCCCGAAGGCAAATCTGTACCTTGTAAACGAGGTCCATTTCGATGTTGCGCAGGTTCTCGAGCTGCAGGTCGCATTTAGCCTTCATATTTACAACAGCTACGTCCGGGCGGTATTCATTGTTGACCTGAAGAGTGGCCTTCCTGTCCCCAAAGCTTGCGTTCACATCCATGGTAGCCGTCTTCTTCTCCTCCGTAGGATTGTACTTGTAGTTGCCATCCACCTTCAATTGGGGGAACTTGAGGACACTGAGGGTGAGCTTACTCTTGCCCTCGCTGGGTGTTTCCAGGCCCTTGCTAAGTCCCAGTAGTTTCAAGTACGACTCCATCTGGATTGTTTTGTCGTTGTTGTACGTTAGCTTTATGGACTCTTCAGACTCCAGCAGATCATTCTCCTCGGTTGGCTCCAATAGGTTACTAGAGATCTCGAGCTTCAAATTGCTGAGCTTGTCGCTGGGCGTTTTCAGATCCAAAGTACCCTGCAGCTTTGAAGGCTTGTCCACCTTGTTGCCAGGCTCCAGGTTTCCTGTAGTCTATCTCCACAAACATAGTTGAGAATTCATACTTGATCAAAAGACTCTTGGAGACTTTTCTATGATCAGGATGAGCAATTTTTGAATGAAGCCAGGTTAAAAGTGCCATTTTTAGGTGAAATGGCATATCCCCACCATCAGCAAAGGAACTTTCACGGAATTCGCGATTGGCAATTTCATATGCACCAATCCTATATAACCTGGTTTAGTTCAAAAGTTCCTACCCTGTCTTTGTGAGTGACTTACCGACAGTGAGTAATCGCCGAAGGACGATTTGACCTTGTACCCCGTCTCCTTTTCGCCGCTGGTCGTGCTAACCTGAAGCTGACACTTCTTCGGGACCTTCGCTCCAGCCAGCTCGATGTCCATCTCAGTCTGCCTCTGCTTGTCAGGTTGCACGACGTTCTTCCCGGTCCACGACAGCTGCGCGTCCTTGCCATCGAAGTCTACCAGCTTCACGGTACCCTCGCCTTGGAACGTCTTCGATTGCATGTCCAGGTCCTTGGCGACAGCGTTGTATATGAATTTCCTCGACTGTCCGCCCTTCGTCTCGTGGTCTACCAGCTCGCTCTCCACTTCCACGTCGTACTTGCCGTCCTTCTTCGTGGATGTACGCTTTGCTTTGCACACCAGGTAACGTCCGTTTGGCAGGGTCATGTCCGCGTCCACCTGCAGTTGACCATCGTTTATGGTGCCCTGCAGCTTGCCCTTGGCGTTCACCTCCAGCTTGTTGGACAGAATCTCGAGCACGTTCTTCGTGTCCACGGACGTTTTCGTGATGTCAGAGATGGTGGACAGCTTGATGCGTTTGCTGGGGTCTTTCTCGGCGTCGTAGAGGATCTCAAGACTGGCGACGTGCTCGGACCCGGACACGGCCAGGTCACCGGTCGCCTTTACCTTGCGGTTGATCTTGGGAATGTCGATGTTGAGATTTCCGCTTCCTTTGCCGTTCTGATAAGCGTACTGACCGGTAGCGACCAGGTAGTTCTTGAGGTTCAGGCTAAGAGTGCCAGTCGGATTCGGCGGTTTGCGGGTCTTGAGCAAGAATTCGATGTATTTGGTGCCGTCGACCTTGACAAACAAGCGAGAATTGACCGCCTGCTGGTTGGCCTCCAGGCCAGTGTCCACCTTGATCTTCTTCCCGTTCAAGTTGACGTCACCGTCCAGCTGAATGTTTACGTTGTTCTTGCTGACGTCGTAAGTGACGATTGCGTCAGCGTTGTACTTACCGCCTGGCGATAGCACAAGGGAGTTGGTGAGTTTGCACTTGTGAGCGTCGAGAATGGTGCGCTTGGACTTGAGCTCGACGTTGTTGTCCATGAGCTCGGCCTCCAGCTCGACCTCGTAGTCGCCTGGCTTTTCCATGTTCGTCTTGGCGGACAGCTCCGTGCCGAACTTGAACTTCTGGTACTTGATCTCGATATCGCCGCTGATGGACTTTTGCGTCAGCTTGCCGTCCAGCTTCAACTTCAGGTTCTGTAAAGGATACTTGAGCTCGTTGGACGTGGACAAGCGAAGATTGGGGTCCAGCTTGTAGACAGCGTTCTGTTCCAAAGACAGACGGTTCGTCTCGGAGTTCAGATCAGGCCCGTGGATGAAGACCAGCTTGTGATTCATTTCATTGGTCTCCCTCTTCAACTCCCATTTGAGGCTGAACCCGATGTTAGCATCGGTCGACGGCATGGCGGCGACAGTCAGTGCGTAGTGGCAGTCCCCAAGCTTCTTCCCGTCCACCTTTAGGGCTAGATTCTTGTCGGTATAGCCCAGATTGGTGTCCACGGCGAGGGCCTTCGGCGTCCAAATAAGGGAGCCATCGATGACAAGCAGCTTCTGGCCGCTGACTACGAGGGCAACCTTGTCGAGCACGAACTTCTGGCCACCTTCGTAGTCAGAGACGTCCACGGTGCCCTGAACGTTGTACTGTTGGCCCGCCTGCAGACCCGTCTTCGCGCTGGCTAGCTTCTCGACGTGCTCGGGTACCTTGTACTCCAACACGGGCTTGTACCTGCCGCCACTGGCCAGCACGCCAACACGACCGTAGTACTCGTCACTATCGTGGAGGGCTTGGATCGTGAGGGTGCGTTCTTGAGGAGTGTTCTTGAGCGTGGCTTCTACAGAGGCCTTCTTGATCGGCGAGTTCAGGGACGCTTTGGCGTACATGTTGGGCACCAGGCCTGCCTCCAGAATCATGGACACGTGTCTGTTGGTCCTGCTGTTGGGAGTGTCAAGCAGAATCTCGAAGGAACGTTTGCTGGGCTCGTCTGTGTTGAGGTGGACCTTGAAGTGGTAGCTGGTGACATCGTTGTTCTCGACCGTGACCACGAACTTGGCTGGTCCGCTCAAGGGGAACAGCGGCTTCTGCTGAATGGTGGCCAGGTTCTCGTAAGGGAACGCGAACTGTCCGCATACCGTCAAGCCGAGGATACTGGAGAACTGTTCGAAGCAGTCTGCGTGCTCCTTGCCCTTTCCGAACTTGGGTGCCTCGTATTGGCCCTTGGGCCCGCTGCTGAGCAGCACCTCGCTGCTCACGTTGATCACCCCGTGCTTCTTCTTGGGGATGCCGAAGTTCACATCAATGCCCTTCCCATTCAACACGGTCACGGATATGTCAGTACTGGTGGCTGTGTGAAGAGTGCTGACGATCTTCATGCCAGATTCAGCTCCCAGGCCACGAACGACCATGTTGCCTACGATGGTGACAGACACGCTTGGCTCGAGGGCCACGCGGAACGCCGCGTTCTTGGGATCCCTCAAGATGGCGGGGATGTCGAGATTCCCGTTGATCTTCATCTGAACTGCGCTTGTCCCGGTCACGCCGAGGGTCAGAGCGCTGCCCAAGCTGGTTGGATAGATGAGTTCAGCGTCGAGGAACTGGAGGTAGTTCTCTAGGTTGTAATTCAAGTTCTTGGCCATTTTGAAGCCCTTGTCAATGTTATTGAAGATGTTGTCGACGAGCGCCTCGGGGTTCAACTTGTCCGCGTCGCCCTCGTAGCTCAAGTAGGCGAGCTCCACGCCGAACACCTTGACGGACAGGTCGAGGTCCAGGTTCTCATCAACTTCGTTGCCCCTCAAGTGTACGTTCTTCGCGAATTTGTCCAGCTCCCCCTGCTTCACCTCTCGTTTGCCGCGGACCGACTTTTCGTATTGATCCTGGATGTACTTCCCAAGCTTGCTGGCAGCGCTGGGTCCACCCTCCATCATATCCTCTACATCGTACTCCCAGAGTTTCCCCTTGGGCCCGAAGAAGTGTTCCAGCACCCTGTCCAGGTTCTCCACGCGGCTGCTGAGCTCGAGGAAGTTCATGTTGCGGCCGAACAGCTCCATGGTGACGTTCAAGTTCGCTGAGCGCGGCACGAAGCTGTTCTGGCTGTAGATGACGTTGCTGTCGACGCTGGAGCCGAGGCCGAAAGCGTCGATCTTGTAAGACAGCTCGTTGTTGAACGAGAACTTGCGGAAGTCCTCGGGGAACTTGGTGCGCGGCTTGATGAGTCCAAGCTGGTTCTTAGCGTCCTGCTTGTTGGGGTCGGTGGAAGCCCTCAGGTTCTTCAGATGGGTCTGTATGAACGACCCAACCTGATTGACGGTCTCTTTGTCCAGCACCTCCTTCAAGTTGTTGGCCACGTGGGGACAGGCACAGGCAACTAACGACAAATACGTCTTGATCCTGACCTCGCTGTCCTCGTTCTTGTCAGCCAGCACCTTGAACATTACGTTCTTCCATTTCATCGAGCACCTGGTGGGCAGAGCCTCGATGGCGGCCACCCTGACACGGTTCCGCACGTTCTTGTCAGCACCGATATTCGCCAACTTCTGCAAAGTAGCGTCATCCAGGAACTGGGTGTTCCCCAGCGCCCTGAGGGCCGAGATTATCAGGTTCTCCTGCTCCCTGGTCTTAGACTTGCCGTTGCCCACCTTCTCGCGGATTTTGTGCACTGCCTCCTTCACCTCGGCCACGTTCTCGCAGGGATGGTCCTGGCAGTACTTCCCGATCACTTGTCCCACACCCAGGTAGCCCAGTCTGGGCAGGTTGGGCTGGTTCAGGAGAGAGGTAACAGCCGTCACCGATGGTAGGTTGACGTGTCGAACTAAAGCCAAGCTGGCGTAGAACAGCAACGACTGGACACCAGAGACCTCCTTGTTGTTGATCAATTCCACCGCCACCTCGGCTGACTCGCCGCTCCCAGCGCGGAACAGAGCGTCCAGTAAGAGCTTCTGGTCGCCTTTGTCGAAGCCAGCCCCAGCGCGGACCTTCTGGTAGACGGAGAGTATGTCGTTCTTGGTACTCAGCCTGAGTACCTTCACCAGGTCACCGAATTTAGAAGCTGCGTCTGGCTTCACACCGCCCGCCACTTCCTCCTTGGCAGCTTTCAGAGCTTTGCTGATGGTGTCCACGGAGGATTTGAGGACTGGGTGGGGAGCCTCGAAGATGAGGGACTTGGGCTCCGACACTGGTGCTGTCGGGGTGTCGGGCTTGGTGTCCTTGAGTGTCAGGGTGGTCTCCACGACCGTTTTCGCACCTGCGTTGCCGTTGCTGAAGGGCCTTAGCTTGTACACTTCCTTGGACACCGCCTTCTTCAGGACGCCACGCTTGAATCGTTGCTCGACTTCCTGTTGTGACGCCAGAAGCGGCGAGGACTTGATTCCTGCTGCTGTGTCGGTGCTGGCTGATATCAAGTCCTGGTTGATGCTCTCGCGGTACGCGCACTGGCCTAGGTTCCTGGTCTTGAGGACGATCAGCGAGTCGCCCTCCTTGTGGAATGTGAAGTCCGTCGGACAGGCGCCCATCACGTCCGTCTGCAAATGCAGTTGCATCGTAAGGGGCGGGTTAGAGAATTCTTTGCGCAAGGTTGTCTTCTGGGCTGTCAGGTTTGTCAGGCTTTCGCTAGTGTATTTACTTTGGTAGGACGTTTTAAGGATTGGCGAGGAAAGTGAACGGATATAGCACGTGTAAACGAGATAGACGTACTAGTGTCGCACTTTCGATATTTTTCGTCCTATATGTATGAAAATAGTACGAATTGATTGGCGAGGTTCTCCCCTTTAAAATGAGTCCAAACATGACATACATCGGTCTATCCTGAGGGTTGTGTATAGTACATTCCTATTAACTACCAATAATCCTAAAAATGGTCCGATTTATGTCGTGTTTGGACTCATTTTCATGGGGAGAACCTCGCCAATCAATTCGTACTATTTTCATAAAGATAAGATACCTTTCCTTGACAATCTGTTACGTTTCGATGAGCTTCAGGCGATGAAGGACCTTCGCACAAGAATAGCCGAAAGAACTGAGCACCACTGTAACTTCCAGAGGAGGTATCAGGAAAAGAGATATTTCACGAGTATAAGTTTGATTATGGGTTACTCATGATCTTAGTTCGATTAGTACTACTTGGTATGCCAAGTGACTTCGATAAAATCGGTAAATTTCCGTAAAATAAACGCTACTGCTATCCATGGTTTCTATTCTCCGCGAATATCCCTGCAGAAATATAGGTAACGATTTGAATAGGCGAGATCTGAATGAAACTCCATGTAAAATGTTTCTTAATCGTGTCGTTTCAGGGGTTCGAACCTCGTGGTGGATCGTCGAACCGCTATCCTGCATTACAGACGATTGGAACATGGAGACAACTGCTCTCTTGATGTTGAGCGACGCTTGGGAGTCCCCAGGTTCGCTGCAGAGCTCTGTGTCGATGTGTCCACCGTGATAATTGAACTGGACTGCGTATTGCTCGACGTCTGGTGTGGATGGAGGCTGAAAAACGTGTTGAATGGTCAGTAAAGTATAGAGATCTGCAAGAGCAACGCGGAACACAGTATTGAAACATAATTTGTAACTTGGACAGAGAGTTGCGAAGAAATTGGTACAGTTACAAATTTGTTGAGAGGCTAATTTAAAAATCGCAAAACAATTACCGCTCCATTAAGCTGGACGTTTTTCAACCGCAGCTGATGAACGCAGTCTGGCTTAATGGACAGCTCCACGGTGGCCTCCAGTTTTAGGGTCGCATCCCCCGGGGCAGCGGTGACGGACGTCACCGACAGCCCTTCCAGATTGTACGTGTACGTGTGTCCTTCCTGATACGCCTTGCTTGGGTGCACTGCGATTCATCAAGGTAGGAAATACATGGCATCAGTAGATACTAGTTGTAGAACTTGGGAAAAATCTAGGTTAGGGGTTCTTAACCCTTTTCGCGTCATTGACCTCTTTGTTAGTGTTACTCGAAAATTCTGATTTTAATGAAACTTCCTGAGAATGTAGAGCATATTAGAGCATATTGTAAGGAACAATTTTTTTCTGCGAAAATTCACTTTGAAGAGTTAAAACAGTCTTTAAAGTATTCGCGTTTTTTTCGTTCTTTTTTAATGTGCTTTTAAAATACTGCCAAGTTGTAGTTTAAATTTATTCTCAGCGAACCTAAGAACAGGCTATTGTTGCTTAAAACTTGTGTGTAAGACAATTGCACATTAGATATCCATTCGATTTTGATCTTTCACGAATGTTATACTTCAGCTAAAGATTAATGAAGGTTTAATTTCTTTCACGCTCGAATTTCTGTACCCCCTCAAATCTACCCCTTAAGATTCCAAATTTATGAACCCTTGATCCAGCTGTAGGTAGCCAATCTGCAATGTTTGGAATGGAGTACTTACTTCCATGGCAGCCGACTTTGCATTTTTCTGAAACAACAGAGAAAATCAGATTTCAAAAATCAAGTCAAAGTAAATAGCCCAGTGCAATTATTAATAGCGCTTATTAAACGGTCCTCTCTAAGGAGAATATTAAAACATCCCCAGGCCATTTGGACAAATTTTAAACTAGAAAATACAGTGCATCCACGTCTTCTCGCACAGTGCCGAGTTACATTAAAAGAATGGAAGATACGTCGACCCCGGTGAATGGGGGCTTGGTATAAATTTTAATTGCTCCCGTTTATTTCGTTACTGGATCGTCTGCCGTCAATTTTGGTAGCCGTTTATGCTCAATAGAGATCAGAGAGTTGCATTGAACGAGCCCGGCCCCGTCCATTTGTGTCATTAAGGGGGCCCGAAATAGTTGCCTCATCGAGATTTGTTTCGACGTCGCATAAACGCGGCCCGTCGGCATATAATAATGTTGTAACAGCATAATAACCGTGGATAATCATGCCAATAGCGCGTAACAACATAATAACCACGATAATCATATCGTAATCGACGGCAACACGATAACAAAGACAATAAAAAAAGGTCGAACCCTGTATCGGTTGCAAGCCCCCCCCCCCCGTCCCCTAAAATTAATCGCGCTTCGTATTAATCGTCCCTGTCCTTCGAGAGTCTTTCCTTTACGTCTCCCGTTCCCTGCGCGATAAAACTTCTGCGGCTACGTCGAAGCATTTTCGAAACGTGACTCGAAATCCTCGCTGTACGCGACCAACCTCGATGAATTCCCAACGACGGGGATATTTCGCGCGAAAACCTACCCTGGAGGCATTCGAACGCGTGAAAAGCCAGAATTCAACACTCGATTTTCCCTCTCTGTTTCTGCCGACTCGATAGCATTATATTTCACTCTGTTAATTAATAACGCCACTGCACTTTCGACATTTTCAATCGGGGAGTTGAAACGGTAAATGCCAAAGAAGTGAAAAATTATTTTTTTTAATGGAAAAGGGTGTAACTACCATGGGGAACGCTGTAAGGGCTAGAAATAATTTATTTTAGCTTCTGGGGCTGTCGCAAGATAAAGGTGAGATCGGTGAGTACCTATAACGTCACTGCGGTTGAAAAGAAAATACTGAAAATTTTCACTTCTGGCACTTATGTACATTTTACCATTTCCATCTCAACTCCTCAATGTGCTTGGAGTATTTTGAGGGAATTTTCATTTTTCATGGATTGTCGTTTATTTAGACGTTTGAGCAACTTTCTGGGGATTCAGAGGCTAAGTTAGACTCGCAGAGTGTATAGAATAATTGTGGAGAAATGGAGGAAATTAATTTAGACGCAGTTAGAATCGATCAGTCAGAATATTAACAACAATTGGATAACGCGATTCGTTCCGGAGCTTCGTCGAAGGCGCGATAACAGCGTGCACGATTGATGATTTATTCACCGCGAAAGAGAAGGGGGCGATAATAAATCTTATTGACTCGTTTTATAATCGATAAACATTTTTACACTGTGCTGATTAGCCCCGCAAAAGAGAGACATATTTTTGAAGGGGAGGCTGAACTTCATAGTAAGGTCGCGTCGATAACGATGATAGTCCGTGACTTACATGACCCCCCCGATCATGAAACGTTTATTTTTAGTCCATCTGACTGCTCCCCGACGTGAAATTCAAGCTCAAGAAATTGCTACAAAACGTGTGAAAATTTTTCCAAAATCTCAAACACCCAGGTCTATTAATCGTTGAGGAAAAATTCTCCACTTCTCGCTAAAAGAAAATCTTCCAATTTTGAAACTATTAATATCAATTTTGTTTCGAAAAATTTCAAGTCACTCAAGTATCTCGCCGAGTCGAAGTTCTTTAAAGAGAGTTTTCGCAAATCCCTGTTGCCTCTATTTTCGTTTCACGGTGTCTGGTTTCTTTGGGGCGATACTGAGGGAGCCAGTAAAAGCGGAAAGTAACTCTCGCTGTAATCTGGAGCAACAGGAGCGATTTCCAGCGATCCTTTTCAGCCGGAACGGTTCTAATGCCTGGCGAGGTAAAATAACGCGTCGGGCCGCAAGTTTCTTTGTGAGAGAGGTCGTGATAAGTTACGATCAAAGAAGCAGCTGGGCGCTGTGCACGTTTCCCGTCACGTACTGCCCCGCCATTTTTCCCGTTTTACCGCGTCCAGATTGGATTCCAGCTGAAACGTAGCGGCGGGAGTATTAAAAGTAATACTGGCCCCTGGTTTTCATGGCTCGGGCTTGATCAGGCCACTTTCTCTAAATCAAAACTATCTCGGCGATGCGGGGAAGGGGATCGGATATTCTGTCGTGGGACATTTTTCTCCTTTCATGTGGATTAATAGGCTCTACGTTGCTCTGTGATACAGCGATGATCGAAAGAAATTACAATAGACTTTTTATAATAGACTTTGAGTATTATGCACCACTTTATTTTATAACCCCTCCAATCAGGGAAATATAAATTTTAAGATAGGTATGATTCTTTCTAATGGAAGTGTCTTACTTTTCTTACCATTCGCGGTTCAAACTTTTTCTTAACCACTACTGTACCTTGGGAAGAGCGTAGAAATGTTTCTCCCCATTCTGCAGACGCAGAATTCTCGCTCTTAAAATATTCCACTGTTTTCTCAATTGTTCTTCTAACTTTTCTATGCCCTCCTTAGCAGACCTGGGTAAATTTTATTTGAAATTAAAATAAGAAATACCTATTTAAAATAATATTTCGGTCCGTTATTTTTAGTTATAGCAATTTCTAATAATGCACTATTTTATTATTTTTTTTACTATTTTTTAGGATACTTATTTTCAAAATTATTTCTTGAAATAAAGTAACACAGTTGTGTTTCGAAAACGAAATACTTATGAAATAAAATAACACAATAAATATTATTTCAAAGACGAAATATTTATGAAATAAAATAACACAATTGTATTTCAAAAGCAAAGTAATTTTGAAATAAAATAACCTGTTATTTGGAATAATATTTTACATAATGTAATTTCAAAAGTGCCCAGATCTGCTCCTTAATTACTAACTCATTTAACCGTGTGCAATTTTTACTTTTCGAGTTTCGGGAATGGAGGATGACAGGTGGGAATGATGGGGCATTGGTTTCGCGGTTCTGAAATCCTGTTAAAGGACGCTGCAAGTGAACCGCCAGTTTACCGAAGCAGTGGCACAGGTTCAAAGGACTGATAACGGGGCGCCGAATTAATTGGCCGACCGCAATTGCAGTTCCTCCTCTATTATCCGATTATCAGAGATTCGTTCCTCGGCGTCGCCGACCGTAATCGGCGCTGGGTTACGTATGAAAATTGCAAGTTTCACTTCGTTCACGAGCGTGCCAGCAATTGCAGCCGTTGGCGGAGAGCTGGGAAATTCCTGGTGTCACTGTTTCGTCAGAATGAAACGGGGCTCGGGTGACACAATAGAAGTCCGTTGAATTTCAGTAGCACTGCGAATCCTGCTCCAACGATCGCCATTCAAAGCTCGGCTCTGGTGAAAGGTAGAAAGGGAAGAATTTTCCGGAAAATTAGGAAGCATCTCTACCTCTGACAATTGTGTGATAATTAGAGAAACTTACCAGGGAAGTTCGGCAACTCGAGAATTCAAAAAAATCTGAAATTTGGCAGAAATGTAGCTCAAGTGATGCTACTAATGTAACTGTTTTTTTTTTTATTCGACAATAAAACATCCTAAGGGTGAAAACACCTTTTCAAAGAAATTGCGAATATCTGCGAAACCGTAAAAGATATCGAAAAAAAGTTCCATTCAAAGTTTTATGGCTTCCGATATCCTACAATGTGGTGTTAAAGAATTGTCGAAAAAAAAGAGTGGTGGGAATAAATTTTGAAGAAAATAATGTTTTTCGCGAATTCTTTATCGCCGCTTTATAGGACATAAGAAACCATAGAAGTTTGAATTTAACTTCTTTTTGATACCTTTTACAATTTCGTAGATATTCACGATAATATGACAACTCACGATTTCTTTGAGGGGGTGTTGTCACCCTTAGTTACGTTACTAGCATCACTTGAGCTACATTTCTATAAATTTTCAAATTTTTTTGAATTTTCGAGGTGCCGAACTTCCCTTGTTAGTCTACTGAATTTCTCACAAGGGAGCATCCCGAACCCGGAAATTCAAAAAATTCTGAAACCTTGTGAATACGTACGGGATTTCCTCCTGATTAAAACGCAATTTTTGTTTGCTGCCCAAATTCACCCCAAGGGGGTGTAACTGACCCCTGAAAATCCGGTTCTTTTCCGATTTTGTGTTATAACTCGTGAACTGTAAAATAATTTTTTCACCAAATGATGGATCTAATTAAAAGAAGTAACTTTTGTCTTGAAACTTTGTTTCGATCTCTTACAGTTCGCGAGTTCTAACACAAAATCGGAAAATAGCCGAATTTTCAGGGGTTAATTTCACCCACTTCGAGTGAATTTGGGCAGCAAACAAAAATTGCGTTATAATCAGAAGGAAATCCCTTACATGTTCACAATGTTTCAGAATTTTTTGAATTTCCGGGTTCGGGATCTTCCTTTGTCAGAGACTATATTACAGTAGTGGTGAAAGGAAAATTTAAGGGGAACTTCTAGAGCCCCAAAAAATAGGTGATATTTAGGAATTAATTAAAGGAAAACTACTATATATAATTTAATGGGACTTTTTGCATTGTATTAAGGATGTCTTAAGTTATAGAAATATATTTTTTGTTTTCTAATTAATCATCGCAGACGGCACTGGGGAGTCGTTAAAGTCAAGGCGTCAAAAAATTGATCCAAATCGGTGGGAACTGTATCTCCAAAAGTTATTATCCGATTCGACTGAAACTTTTTTTATTTTGAAGAATATACTTCTGGCTAGGGGGGAAACCAGAAAAAATTACAAAAATGATATTTTTTAAGAAAATAACGACACTTAAATTTTAAAATCACTTTTTCCCTATATTTTTCATCCTTTCAACGTCTTTGAAAATTACAAATTTTCAATTTTTGTAATTTCAACAAATCCTTTTAAACACGCATTCCTAAAAGGTTGAACATTCGAAAAACGAAATAAAAAAAAATCGATTTTAGACCGGAAGGTCCCCTTAAGCTCTGAACAGTAGCAAAAATGAAATGCTTCCATTATAAAGAATTGTATCTTAAAATTGATATCCCATAAATTGAGGAGTTGCCAGAGATACTAATGATATCAACATATTGTTTCAAGCCTAATATCAAATTGGCCAATGCAGACCTGAAAAATATAAGTTTCAAACTTTCTTTTTTCCACCGCTGTAATACCTCAATTGTAAACAAAAAGATCTGACTGCAAGAGGCTCTGTTTTAAATCGTAGATGGTTGATTAGATTTCTCGGGATCAAACGGACAGAAAATCAGAAAGCAGCGTTTCCGAAAGTCTTGGGGCTTCAAGTCTCTCAGGACAACGAGTTTCTTGGCCACTTCGAAAACAGAGAACTACGACCGCGAAAGAAGCGCGTGTAGACACGACGCGGCAAGCGGTGTATCGTATCTGATCTATTTTATTCGGAAGTAGGGAGGTTAGATCAATTTACCAAATATCCGGTGGAACACGAGGGACCTGTAATCATTTCAATGATATAGACCTCGTTCCAGCCGGTTATGTATCATATATTCGTCCACCCGAGAAAATATGTATTGCGCAGTTTCAGTTACTTGCCCCTTTGCTTTCTGTAATTCATCTTTGGCCCTAGAAGTGGAGAACATGTCGGGGCACACATCTTTCGCCCCTTGTTTCGTTGCTCTTGTGCCATTACTGGAAATTAAGGGTAAGAAGAAAAAGCAGGGAATGTCACGAAACAACTTCATCGAGAAAATGAAGTTTCAATGCTTTAGCCCACCAGTAAAGACACAATGCTTAATGAATTTATACAGTAATTTTCTAATATAATTTTCTGCTTAACTCTCTAACGCCCAGACCCTAGAATCGTTATTTTTTTCAAAATTGTGACACTGATACATATGTTGTATCTTGGTATTTTGAAATGAAAAATAGCAATTTTTTAATTTTTATTTTTTATAATAATCCACAATAATTTTTTAAGAGAATGTTCGATTCTCTGAACCGAGGACGTGGAAACCTATTTTACCATCAGGAAAACTACGGATGGTTACTAACAAAAGTTACATATAATCAGGCGACAGAATTTTACGCACTTTTAAAATGAGTGTTGCACAGGTGCAACTCTGGGAGTTAGAGGGTTAAATAATTTCTTGTTTCACCTTGACGGCGGTAGCTTTTTCTAAGCCAAAGAGTGGGGACATTTCGTAATTTGTTCTCCTTACCATTCATACAATGTTCCAAAGTATCGAATGAAATATAAGGGGTTGCATTGTCAAACAAAAAATAGCAACGTGAAACGTGGACGCGACGTTTTTGCATTCGTTGCAGAGGAATAAAATTACTTCGCAGAATAATATAAAGGATCACAGATCGCGATGAAATCTATGATATTTCGATGATTGAATTTCCTTTTCGTCAGTCTTCTTTCGAAGCTTTCGCTATTTTCTGGGCCACCCTAGTAATTAATTCCGTTTCCAAGCGTCCCATTTCTGCCGCCCAGGCCTATCGTCCCATTCGACTCACGTGCACAGACTATTGCTCGATTATTTTCTTCCTAGCATTCATCTTCCCAGCCGTGGCTGGGCAGCAGCAGGTGGAATCGATGGAATCGTATGCTCCCTTCGCGGGACCCGCTCGTTCTATCGATTCGCAGTTCCGGGCGCGATGTGTCTTCATTAACGGAATTACAGCCGTTCGAAGGAAAGTTGGTTAGATCGTCGGGGTAAGGTAATCGCTGGCGAGTAATTCACGCCACTTATAATTCCCCGTGATACATTGTCCCGAGCTGCTTTTGCTTGCCGATCGCGTGGAAAGCTACACAGCTGCGCATCTGATATAATCGTTTCGCAATTGTACCGCATATTCCGCGCGCTTCATTTCTGCAATCATCCAGCGCGGTTTTCCGAGCTGTTTTCCAGGCGACTTTTCGCGATTCTCTGGCGATCGATTATGAAATAATTAACCCTTCGTTGACACCCTGGGTGTGAGCCACCCATAAGCTGATTTTGACGCTCTGTACATTTTATACGCAAAATAAATACCTTTTTTCCAAAGCCAACTTACAAACTATTTTCTCTCTCAAAATATTATATCCGAGCAATAACTCTGTAGATTTTTAGCTTCTAATATTTAAATTTGTAAAAGTTACAGTTCTTTGAAGATTCTCTTCGCGTTTTCTCGACATATGGTGATCTAGATTTTTTTTTACAAGAACTGCGATGAAATTTCAATCAAAAAGCTATTGGAATACATTCTACGGACCATGAAATTAACCCATGATTTTTTTCATAACGATTGGATTCTTTAGATGAGAATGGCAGTCGTTCAAAAATTGTTCTGGGTGTGGAACACCCAGGTGTGTTAAAGTTGATCGGAAAAAAGAGGTGTGTCAACGAAGGGTTAAGCGGCTTTATTGCATAAACAAAGTAAGGAAAAGAAAAGAAGAACAAGACTATCGCAAAGGCGAGGTTCAGTTTAAATACTGTTTTCCAACTTAATCTAAATTATTCGTGATATCGTGATAATCTGTGGCACAAAAGAAGAGAAGCATTTGGGATATGGATATTGGGTGTTTGGACTTTATTTTTTTAATTATGGCGGGATAGAGAAAGAGGTGGCGTCTGTCCAGGGTGGGTGGTCTAACTCGACCTATTACTTATTAATTTCACTTCGATTTCTGTGGGTAAAGTGACGTACGAGGCATTCTTTAACTGACAAGGGACGTCACCCAACTGTTACACACCGATTTTGGTGAGGTTTGCGTATATTATAGATCTCGAAAAAATATTTGACACGTATTTTTTTATCGGCCAACGTCCGTATCTAGAGGGTGAATTCAGACCTCAAAGTTGGGGGGTAGAAAACACTTTTGCTGGAATATTTCGGAAACTATGTGGAATTGAGAAACATTATTTAGACGACAATTATGTATTTTTTTATGACAAATTCAGCCAAGTAATCACATTCGTATTACGTCAATTTGTTTAAACAATATACGAAAAAGTAATAATTTTTTACCAAATCTGACTACGTGGCTGAATTTGTTATTAACCCTTCGTTGGCACACCTCTTTTTTCGATCAACTTTAACATACCAGGGTGGCTCACACCCAGAGCAATTTTTGAACGATTGCCATTCTCGTCTAAAGAATCCAATCAATTTCAAGGTCTCTAGAATGTATTCCAATAGTTTTTTTTTGTTGAAATTTTATCATAGCTTTTGTGGAAAATTTCTAGATTGCCATATGTCGAGAAAAAAACGAAGGAAATAATCTAAAAATTGTAACTTTTATAAATTCCAATATTAGAAGCTAAAAATCTACAGTGTTGTTGTTCAGATATAATACTTTGAGAGAAAAAATGTTTTATAAGTCGGCTTTGGAGAAAAGGTATTTATTTTGCATATAGATGGTACAGAGCGTGAAAATCAACTTATGGTTGACTCACACCCAAAGTGTCAACGAAGGGTTAAAAAATACATCATTTTCATCTAAAGGATTTTTCTCTATAGTGCATAGTTTCCGAGATACTGGGACGAAAGTGTTTTTCACCCCCAACCTTGGGGGTTGATTTCACCCCCCCCCCCCTCCCCAAGATATCGACATTTGCCGATACAAAAGAACGTGTCAAATATTTTTTCGAGGACTATAATCTACATAAACCTCGTCAAAATTGATGTGTAACAGTTGGGTGATATCTCTTGTGAGTAATATCTATTTTTTTTCAAATATTTTCAAAGCTGTCAGTCCAGAACTAACAAGGGGAGTCCACGGCGAGGTAGACATCGATTTTGATGAGCCTTGGCACGATGGATCTATGTCGAAAATAAGTAAATACGTGTCCGAGCGTTTGTGCCATTGGGCCTTAATAACACAATTATTAAACATTTCATAGCGCCAATGGAAAGCATAAAAGCCATAACCTTAATTTAAGAATATGCCGTGGAGCGTTCGGTAAGACGTCAGCGTGGCGTTGGTTGCGGTCGTGAGTTCGTTTCCGCCTGTGTCTATATATTTTTTTCATACTTTATTTTTCCCACACTGTATGAATAGCGAGAAAAAAAAGGTAACGGTAGTAACGTTCACTAATTCTTTTAAATGTATAAATACAATTAATTTTTTTTTTTTTTTTAACGTGGGGAAATCTTCGAAAGACACCCCGACACCTCCAGAGGGGAATCCCCCGAGGGCGCCAGGGTAGTGTGGGATTTTTACCCACTAAAATCCCACGGCCACCATCGCGCGATGGGGTACCACCGGAAACTTCGATAAGACTTCGCAGTACTGTTCCTGAATAATTAATATACCTATAATATAAGAACTATTATATAATAACGAGCGGTAATCTCGAAAAATTAGCATCCCAAAATTAATATCAGTACACAATTCAACTTACAGTAACAAAATGAGATATATATTTATGTTCTCACGTTTCCATTATCTGCAGCTCTCCGGGTGATACTGGTCATAAAAACATTCGAAACATAAAATGTTCCTTCATGCAGCACACTTTATAAATCCTGATTTGCTACGTCTACAATTCGATCGCCTCAGGTCTGTTGGAAAGCAAACTTCATTCACATTTGCGAACACAGACCTGGACGGAATTAATTTTGACGCGAACCAGGCGTATTTAATCATATCTTCAAAAATTGGAGCAGACAGTTGGTGGTGTATAAGAGAATGAATTTTAATTGCATCTTCCCTCGAAGATAAATGTTCATTCTTCTGTAGGACATCGACCGAATTTTATATTTTTTTAATAAAATTTCTCATCTGCCTAAAGTAATAGACGTCCAATGATTGGCAGAAAGGCGTGCAGTGTGGGGGAATAACTGCTATTTGGGAGCTGCAGTTCCCTTCCTCATCCGTGAAAATACTATTTATTTCTTGCAGATCTGTCTGACCTCCCCACGAATCGAGGAGGAGCAGGAATTTCTGGTGCCCACAATACTCTTTCATGACGTTGGTCAGAAACGTCATGAAGTGATATTTTGTTAATTTTCCAGATTTGGTGGCTGTTAGATATACATTTTTGTATCTATGTGTTAAATTTTGGACAGTGGTGGCAACGCGAGGGCCGAAAGTTCCTTTCGCTTCTTGCAAGCAAAAGAAAACTTTCGGGAGGAGTTTTCCAGAAGCGGAGATGGTATACTGCACTGTATAACTATGCGTGACCTTGTTGAAATCTCCAAGAAACACTTCTGTCATTTGTTCTCCCTTGTGAGACAAAATTCGCTGTATGTTCGTTCGATACTCGCAGCCACTTTGGTCCATGTTTAACACGAAATCCGGATTAAAATTTGCTATTGTTGTTGAAGTTGCTTTTTGAAATTCTTCTGCTATCTTTAAAATCGTGGGCAAATCCAGAGCATTCCGCGATTTAATATAACGAGTCACTTTCCTCTGGCGAATCGAATTATTCAATTTGAATTTGCTGACCCAACCGTGCGATGCGGAAAACGAAAAAATTTTCCCCTTCAAATTGCATAGCCGCTTGAGTGGCCCATTGCTGCAGCATTCTTGTTGTAACAGGAAGTTTTTGTTGCCGAGCTTCATGGAATCGGTCGAGAGTCCATTTATTTATCATATTATTTTTTTCCATTACTCCTCCACCGCTTTCAATTTCTGTTCGCCATCTATATATATGATTTTTGGAGTCAAGTGAGCCACCTCCATTACGACGTATGGTCTTCAAACTCCATTTCGGATGTTCCCTGACTAAATTTACAATTTTAATTTGGTGTCCAGCGGTATGTAATCGGATTTTATCGCTTTGCTATCCGGTTCATATTCGATATCCATATCTATTTCATTGTCAGATGAAGTGCTCGACGCTGAACTTGCACGTGAAACGGCTCCTGGCGCTATATTTTCTTTATCTTCTCCTGGAATATCTTCGTTACAGAAAAATAATTCCTCTTGTTCGTGAAAATCCATTTCTTTTAATACTTCGCTGATAGCTTTAGCCATTTCTTCGCCTATAGCTATCGACTTTTCCGATACGGGTTCTTTCGCTGGTCCTGTGATAATATTCAGTGACTCTAAAATTCCGCAACAAATTTTCAAGCTGTTCGCAATGTCGTCTTTGTCATAGGAGGCCAGAAAAGCGTAGTCGTATTTTCCATCTTCGATGGTTTCGGTGGAAGCTCCACTTGTTAAATCTTTCACTACTGCTTGTCTCGGTTGCCATTCTGCGGACACCACTTTTCTATTCACCGTTAGAAATCGCACGTTTCCCAAAACTTTGAGAAAACTAGAATGCTTCTTGTTGCCACTAATGCATTGTCGATTTCGGTGGCTTATGGCATGTGTTTCTTTTGTTTTTTCACAAACAATCGACATTATTCAGGAACAGTACTGCGAAGTCTTATCGAAATTTCCGGTGGTACCCCATCGCGCGATGGTGGCCGTGGGGTTTTACAATTAGTGGGTAAAAATCCCACACTACCCTGGCGCCCTCGGGGGATTCCCCTCTGGAGGTGTCGGGGTGCCTTTTGAAGATTTCCCCACGTTAAAAAAAAAAAAAAAATTAATTGTATTTATACGTTTAAAAGAATTAGTGAACGTTACTACCGTTACCTTTTTTTTCTCACTATTCATACAGTGTGGAAAAAATAAAGTGTGAAAAAATAAAGTATGAAAAAAATATATAGACACAAGCGGAAACGAACTCCACGGCATATTCTTAAATTAAGGTTATGGCTTTTATGCTTTCCATTGGCGCTATGAAATGTTTAATAATTTACATGTAATTATCTCTGTTATTAAGGCCCAATGGCACAAACGCTCGGACACGTATTTACTTATTTTCGACATAGATCCATCGTGCCAAGGCTCATCAAAATCGATGTCTACCTCACCGTGGACTCCCCTTGTATGCTATAACACGAACCCTCAATCTTAATATAATTCTACATTTTGTGTTTCTCAATTGTACACTCCATACCGTTTCATTATCTATACCTACACAAAGGGTAGTACTTTTTAATAAATATTATTATTATAATAAATTTTCGAAACAGCAAACATATTGTGCTATGTTCAAAAAGTTACTTTTAATGCTTCCGTTCCTCCTAGCAAGTTCCTTATCCCCGTGTAGTCATTAAAGCGTAATAATGAAGGGGGTGAACACCGCTGATAGTATTGCGCGAAAGTTTTGCACTATGGAGCTCCTTTTTCTTCAAAAACTCTGGTACCCTTTGTACATTTTTACCAGAGGCTCAGCCACAGCTTCCTCGAAGATTTATTAAAAAAAAAAAAAACGATAATTTCAGAGGTAGACGAGATTAACGATATTGTACAAAATGTATAGGGGGATTATAAAAACTTTTCTTGTGCTCGAAAAGCTTTCCTTGTTGAGAAACTTCGATACCTTTTGTGCCTTTTGTCGAGGAACTTTTTTTTTTAGACATTCCTGCAGCCTTTTTTGTCACTGTTAATTGAACGTGGCAATTAAGGGGATTTATTTCCTGCGCTAAAATATTCAAAACTCCATTTACTCTGGAATTAAACTGCTTAAGATCTATGCCATGGTTCATAGCGTCTCCCATTTCATCGTTAAGTCGATCTTCAATGTCTCTCCACCCCCCCCCCCCCCCAGTCTTACATCTCGATGCATATTTCCCGAAGGAACCCTTGCCCCACCTTCGTGCCTGAATATCAAATATTTCTTCAGCTGATGAAAAAGCAATGGGCAACACAATTATCTCAGGATATAAACCAATTGCATAACACGTGACACATTCTCAGCATTAAAAAACTAATCGTTTGATTGCCCCAGAGAAGTCACTATTCGAACACTGTTCACCCTTCAGTTCGATCGAACCAACATCCCACTAAACTTATACAACTTTATACAAAATTTGTATAATAAAAATTTTCGAATAATTTCCTGTAGTTTTTGAGCGTGGCGTGTTTTCGATGGTTTCTCGAAAGTATTGAGAGTATCATTGAAAAATGCCCGAATGTTTACTTTAAAAATAGATTAAAATCGAAATTAAAATAAAAATAGTAATTTCTGTATTCTCCAACAGATCTTCCTGAAAGCATTACAATTGATCGGCGAGGTTCTCCTGAAGAGATTGAGTCCAAACTCCACCCCATTCGGGCAATTTTTAATCATACATAATTGATCCACAAAATTCCAAAACGTTTCGAATTTTGTACCTGTAATTAAAAATACTCCGAATAAGGTCGTGTTTGTACTCATTTTCATCGGGAAAACCTCGCCAATCCATTGATACTACTCTTCTGAAAATTTAAGGGGTAACGGCAACGATGATAGGCCAAAAATGGTAGGATAACTTTGGAGGCGATTTTAAAGAAATTTATGATCTTTATTAAAAATGTAACATAACGTCCTTATGATACGTATAAAAAAGAACAAAAAAAATTCTTAAGGGGCGATACAGAAGCTTCAATTTTCATTAATGTTGGAGTCTGTTCAAAGCGTGATACAAAGAGCCAAACGAAACTGTAAGCTTTAATCGACTCGAAGGGGCATTTTTCAAGCGGCACTCGGAGTGTTAATTCCCTTCGTTGCTCATTGCTTCCCTCGATTTTCCCTCGCGAAAGTCATGGAATTGAACGCCCACGGGAGGCAACCCCACCGCGGCTGCTGACTAATTCATCAACTCGAGGTCACTTCGCGATAATAATCGAAGCGTAAACACTCGGTGTCGATTCCCCTGAACTTGGAAGCAAAGTACAACGAAGTTTGCCAGCGGCATTGTTTACGAAGCCGTCCCTTGCACACGTATATCTGCCCTCCTCGCCGGCGATAAGGAATATTTTCCGCGGGGCAGCATCGCAGGCGCAGCTAATTATAAAATCGCTCGTCGCGCGGGATTCGGTGGAATTTGATTGGTGGCGTTATCGGGGAAACAGAATGGCTCTCCGCGATAAAACGAGCGGGAAGCGCGAAACAGCGTTTCTTCATTGAAGCCGTGGTTTCTGAGGAAAATGACTTCGAAAGCGGTCGATTGATGCAGTTGTCGAAGGTCAGTGTTTCGATGCAACCAATGTTTGAATAAAGAATTCCACTGATATTGTCGATTGAAGAAAACCGTGTACAGTTAGTCACAAAAGTATCCGACCACCCTATGTGAAACATATCTTACATATTAAGTATTAAATCGCCTTTGAAGTAAGAATTCGCCATTCTAATCCACATTAATATAAACTAAAATGTATTATTATTCTTTGTTATTCGAAAAAGTATTATTATTCGTGGATAGTGCAAAAAATATTTCCCCAGATTCGATATTTAATTTATACAAACCGTAATTATGATAAGTTGATATTTTTCTAATAATCGTGCGATTTTATTATAAATTTTAATGTATTATGCATAGATTCGACTAATTTTCTGTGACATTTCGGTTTATTTTCTTCCATTCTTCTACTAATTAGCAAAATTTCTTTGGGCATTTTTTTCGTAGATGGTATTAACTAAAAATATATTAATCAAGGTTTATATTATTTACATAAGTAAAATATGTTATACGTATGGGGTGGGCGGATACTTTTGCGAGTAACTGTATACAGTGGCGTGCAAAAGTATTCGGCCACCTTTTAAAATCGCATAACTTTTTTAAAATAAATCCAAACGACTTGAGTTTTTTTTTGAGGAGCTAGAAGGATTAGTTTGCTAACGGACACGTGATTCGTCGTTTTGAATAAGATGCACTTGGTCAGAATAGCAAAAAAAAATAGTAAAGGTCGTTTTTTAAACTTTTTTTTGCGAGCCTGTAATGAAAATTCAAAAAACCCATTTGTAGATTTAAGTAAGTTATGTGCGTGCCTAAAATTTCATCAAAATCGGTTAACATTGCTCTGAGCTATAAACGCTTAAAGATCGCAGAATAAGGTCGAAAATCGCGAAATTTCCGAAATCAGCGATTTTCGATCTTATTCTACGATCTTTAAGCGTTTATAACTCAGAGCAATGTTAATCGATTTTGATGAAATTTCAGGCACATATATAACTTACTTAAATCTACAAACGGTTTTTTTAATTTTCATTACTGGCTCACAAAAAAAAGTTTAAAAACGACCTATACTATTTTTTTTTTGCTATTCCGACCAAGTGCATTTTTTTCAAAACGACGTTAGCAAACTAATCCTTCTAGCTTCTGAAAAAAAGTCAAGTCGTTTGGATTAATTTTAAAAAAGTCATGCGATTTTAAAGGGTGGCCGAATACTTGTGCACGCCACTGTATATCACGTGCGCAATGAGAAAAGCACTTTCAGTAGCGTGCACATAGTTTTCAATAATTTATTGAGTGACTAAATCAGGATGCACGTTAACATTGTAAATGCTTTTCAGCACCATCTACGCTATCTAAAGGGTGTTTCCGAAATCGTGGTAAAACCGGAAAGGAGATGATGTCTCGTGCAAAAATTATAGAATGAAATTTTGTCATATAAGACAATCGAATTTGAAAGATTGTTTCGTATACATGCACAAAACACAGGAGTAAGTATGAAACAATTGCTCGTGAAATAGATCCTTGTCCAAAAACGTCGAAATTATAGAATAACTTTCTTTATCCGAGAAAATCGATTTGAAAGTGGAACCAATTTTTAATCCAGTCCTCGCCGACTTCACGAATTTTAAAAATCTATTTTCTCGGAAATAAAGTCCTGATGGAAAAATATTATTCCATAATCTCGAATTATTTTTAGGCGAGGATTCATTTTATTTAAAATTGTGGCATATTTAGTGACCAATTTTGCTGATTTTCTTTTCAAAATCGATCTTCTGAAAAACAAAGCCCTGTATAAAAAAAAATTGATTCTACATTTTCAACTCTCTTTTGCACAAGGAGTCACTTCATGTCTGGTAGAGATGGGCAAAAAATTATTTGAAATAAAAATCTGGGTGCGAAATTTTTATTCCAAATAATTTTTCGCCCATCGCTGATTTCTGGTTGCACCACAATTTCCTGAACACCCTCTATTGCCCTGAGAAGCGCAACAGACTTCGAAATTAATTTTCTCGGAAAAGGGGGCTAGCACGAAGAAAAGTGATTCCCCAGTTTCGACTCATTTTTGAAGTAGAAATATCCACCGCCCCAATAGCATCGCTTATAAGCCGTGCACCTTGCAAAACAGCAATTTTCCCTAAATTAGAGCGCGAGCGATCTGCCCAATTTCCCGCGAGTGAACCTCGGTGGAAGCTTGAATTCTGATTAATCGAAAACGCTGCCCGGTATCAAATTTACCGCCAGTTATTTCTGCGATCCTCGCCCCTCGGGCTTTGGTGTTATCGGTCTCCGATGCTTTTCCGAATCGATCTCCCTTTTCCTCGTTTTCCACGGTGGGGCGGCGCATTCTATTCCCGTGGGGCCTTGATCTTTCGAATTGTCCGCGATTCGGATCTTCGCGGGAGCCGAGGCGTTCGGAAAAAAGTCAACGGCGGCTCTAGGCGGCCTAGCACGATGTCGTTAGAGGCGCGATGAACTTTAAAGCAGTGTCTCGCGTGCGCGGAAGCGGGACAACAATAGCGGCCGGCCAGCGGGGTTGATAATGATTCAAAGAACTCGCGGGGCTAATCATTGTCCATCATCCTCCATCTGACTGTCGGTCGACAATCGGTTCGAGTAAAGCGGAGGGAGCCCCGTGGATCATTGATCTCGGGCGCGCTGTGTCACAGCTTTGCGACCTATCGATGCGCGGTGCTCGAACAATCGGGAGGTTGACGAAGTTCGGGGAAAGGAGAATGGTAAAGATTGGTCCTGGCACTTTTAGACCTCGTTGGCATGAAATGTTTTTTACAGGATATGTTTCTACAGGTCTAAAGGAACCCGAAATGCATAATTCTTTACCCTGGGGGCTAAACAATGCCATGGGAATGTTATAAATAATAAGCGAATATTAAAAAAATATCATTTTTTCGAAAATTCTTCCCGATAGATACAGTGGCGGACGAAAGAAAGTTTACAACTTTTAAAACCGCATAACTTTTTTTGAATTGGTCCAAACGACATGAGTTTTTTTTTTTTAGAAGCTAGAAGGATTAGTTTGCTATGTGATGTGTTTCGTCGTTTTGAAAAACAGACGCTATTGGTCGGAATAGCAATAAAAATAGTCAAGGACGTTTTTAAACTTTTTTTTATGACGAAACACATCACTTACAAGGGAAGATACCGAAACCGACAATTCAAAAAATTCTGAAACTTTGTGAATATGTAGGGGATTTCCTCCTGATTACAACGCAATTTTTGTTTGCTGCCCAAATTCACTCGAAGGGGGTGAAATTCATCCCTGAATATTTGACTATTTTCCGATTTGTGTTATAACATGCGGACTTTAAGAGATAGAAAAAAAGTTTCAAGACAAAAGTTACTTCTTTTAATTAGATCTATCATTTGGTAAAAAGATTATTTTACAGTTCACTAACCGGATTTTCAGTGGTCAATTACACCCCTTTAGAATAAATTTGGGCAGCAAACAAAAATTGCGTTGTAATCAGGAGGAAATCCTCTACATATTCACACAGTTTCAGAATTTTTTAAATTTTCGGGTTCGGGATCTTTCCTTGTTAACAAACTAATCCTGGTTTCTAAAAAAAAGTCATGTCGTTTGGACCAATTCTAGAAAAGTTATGCGATTTTAAAAGTTGTAAACTTTCTTTCGTCCGCCACTGTATGTAGACCTTCAGAAACGGTATAACATTTATCTAAATGTTTTTTCGATATTTTTTGTAATTTACGATTTACAAGCGCATAAGGAAAACGGCACCCAAGTGAGGATAGAGAAATGCATCTCGAATCTCCACGCTGGTGTATAGGGTTTGCCGGTTTTTAAAAACCGTTTTTTTTTATAAATTTGTAAAATTCGAAAATCGGGTTTTAAATTAAAAAAAAAAGGTTTTATATACTAGAATTAATATGTAAGAATGAATTAATTATTTAATTAAAAACGTTAGCATTTTGACTTGGAATCGCCTCGGACACAAGCATATCGCAGTAGGCAACAGTTTACTGTAAAACTAATTTTCATGAGTTCATATTTTCGGAAGAAAAATACTAGATGAAGTAAAGATTTATAATTTATATTTTGTACGGATTTTAGTTATTTTAATTTTTTGTATTTATTTGGTTTTGTATAGAGTATATTTTATTTTGTTATATTTTTGTAATTCCATAAATATTAAAAAAACTGAAAATTTTTAAATTAAGTAGAAATATTTATTTCCTTTTTTTTATTATATTTTTTTATGAAAATTCTAAAACTGGTTTGACCGGTTTTGGGGGAATAGTGAAATTCGAAAACCGGTTTTTTCAAAAGTCGGTTTTTGTATAAACCCTACTGTACTCGGTCATTAAGACATTACGCAATGAAACGTTCACTCAAACGGTTAACATTATAATTATTTTTCTGGCAAATATTGTCTGGTATTGGGAATATTTTTTCCAACGATTTTTTCCCATTATGTTTATTTTTTTATAACTTTCCCATCGTCTCCACGGTAAACAATTATGCAATTTCGGATTCCTTAAGACCTGTAGAAACATGTCGGTAAAAAACTTCCGTTACCGGCCAGGTTCAAAAGTGACAAATTCTTTGCATTCTCCTTTGGTTTTCGATACGGCGCTGGCGAAATTGGAGGATGATGAACTCAGAGGACATTTTCCATTTTGAGGCCTTGAGGGATCCTGAGCCTCGGCCGAACGTGAACTTAAGTGGACGCGTCCTTTGAGACCCGACCCATCTCTTCGTGGCGCTCCATACTGCAGATGGGACTTTGAAAAATTCATTCCCGAGTCGAAAGTGTCTTTTATTTTTCTTGTCGAGGGAAGACAATTTTTATTTTACTCTTGTTGTTTAGGGTAAAATATTAAACTACTCTGGAAGAACATTTCTGATAGTAGAATTAGGGAAAGGGTTTTGTTCCTTTTTCTTGAGTTTTAGAATTTCTAGTTAAAGCTTTGGATGTCTTTAAAGAGCCTACAGCAGTGACTCCCAACCTGTGGGTCGCGAAGTGTTTTCTGAGAATTCGTCACGGTTTTTTTATTTAATATTATTTAAATTAGAATTATATTCTGGAATGTCTATTTTTAATATGTTTTCTTTGCCTTATTAAATTTACCTTATCCTATATGGGGAGGTCGCAGGTTATTTGAATATTATAAAAGGGGATCGCGACTCAAAAAAGGTGGGGAAACACTGCTCTAGAGCTTCGAGAGTTTTTTACTATAGTAGCGTTATCGAACAAATTCTAAAACTTGCTGTAAAAATTAAGGAGAAGAATAAAATCTGCGTGGGTAGTTTTATCGAAGCGATATTCACTAATCAATGTTTAGTCGCAATGCAGGCACAAAGTTCACGTATGATCGCAATGATAACCGTTGGCGAAGGAGAAGGGGTCGCGGGTATACGGAGGTCAAAGATTATCCAACAAATATCGCGCTGCTTTTGCAAATCGTTGTTTTGCGTAAAGTAACTACAAATATCTATCTTCCTTTATTGGATGCAATAATCTTTAAAAAGACGTTTGAATAGCTTGAATTTTTAGATGGCGGATCTTACCCAGTTATACACTTCGTTGTCACTAAAAGATATTCCCCGTTAAATAAATAAATAAATAGTTTGACCGCTGTTTGGGTGCAGGATTAAATTTTGTCTCATAATTTTACTCGTGCACACCTCCGAATAAAATTTATATTAGATTCTAATCTGGTTGTGATCTAAAATTTGTATTCTCTTCAAGAACCAATACTAACAATAAGGAATGCATTTTTTTTTTAATGATAAATTTATGATTTGTGGTAGATGAACTTTAGAGGAGATCCACGAGAAAATCGATGGCTTACTGCATAAATATTGTATGTCCACTTTTTGTGAAATTGTGTATTTATTTAGTATTATAAAGCAGCCTTGCATTTGTAAAACTGCTTCTCCTGAAAACGATAAAAGTGGACGTACAATATTTGTGCAGTAAGCCATCAATATGTTTCGTAGTAATTTGACAATTATCTACTTAGGTATGTCACAGATTGACGAATTAACCTTCCCTATTAAATAAGGACGAGTGAATTTTCTGTGACCCCATCATCAGTCTATTTAATATTATTTATTAAATAGTGAATTTATCTTTATTTCTGCCAAAAAAATGTCCTCTTTTCCAAAGCACGTGATGCTGCAGAATTTTTCCATTCGTTGTTCCACAAGTAGTTATCTCCACCTTTACAATATTTTTGAAAATCAGTAAAGGGATACATAAGTCAAAATGGATCCTTTTAAGGTGACTAGGCAGTCGAAAAATCGATTTTTTATTGCATTTTCTGAAAGTAGGTACTATCTTTTCTCAATGAAATTCGAGATTTTTCATAAAAAAATTTAAAAGTCTCGGATGTTTAGGTCGTGTTTGTTCGCTACTAAAAATCCGCGACTTTTTAAATTTTTTATGAAAATCTCGAATTTTTACGGACCATATCAGAGGTTTGGCGCGAAATGGCACATGTTTTACACGTTCTGTAATTGTTTCAAGTCGATCTGAACCCCCGTTCATTCGCAACTAGCCGAAAACCAAGAGAAAAAAAAGATTCGAGAAAAACGCGTTTAAAGTTTTTGGGCAAAGGCGAAGCTACAGGTTGCCACTTCACCTATTTAGCTGGCAAATCTACAATTGTGCGAAATTTAATATAAATCAAGCGGAATTTTATTCAGAAAAGATAGTACTTTTGGAAAATACGTTAGAAAAATCGATTCTTCGACTGCCAAGTCCCCTTAAGTAAATGTTTCTAACCACATTAGCACAGCAGAAAGATAGCCATTGCAGTGGAATAATAAATATTAGAGTGTAACGAGAATAAATACTGAAATACAGTAGATCCTCGTTATGAACCCGACGAACGGGGCTGGCGGCGGGCTCATAGCGCGTTGTGGACAGTATTCCGCGCGGCCAATGGCGCGATTGAGAAACACATGAGCGAGCGAGAGGAAACGAAAGAGCCTCTCGCGGCTCTCGCTCGTTCCCGGCTTCCCCCACTCTCGTCCGAAAGATTCCAAGAAATGGTGGGGATAGTCGCCGGGCTTTAAACGCGTGATAGAAACGGGCTTATTACGAGGATTTACTGTAAACCGGAATTTATAATAAATATCACAGCACACAGGGGCGTAGCCAGAATTTCATTCAGGGAGGATCAATATTTCATTCAGAGAGAGGGGTAATAAATAGTGAAACCGAATTTTGAATTTATGTACGTAGTTAGAAATCAATATAACCGAGGTCGTATAATGCGGAATTACTTCGTAATTAAATTTAATTTTATTTTGTAATAAATTAATTTAATTTTGGACGGACGACTAATTTCTTTTCCTGTCCCAGGGGGAGGGGGCAAGTGTCCACCCCTGCTCCACCTTGGGCTACTGCAAGTCGACATCCGACTAGAAAGTCAATGGCTATTAGGACATAAAAGAATAAAGTGAGAGCCCAATCTAGGACAAGGTTAGCCCTCGAAATAGACACTAAGTAGATAATAGATACTCGTATCAAAGAAAACAGAAAAAGACATCGGTGCACGATAACACCAGACATGCAACTGCAATAAGCGGTGCGCCCACGGTGGCCGCACTTCGCGCCATTAATCGAAAAAGAAACCTCAGCTCTCTGGTAATTTCTCCGCGACGGAGATAATTCCTCGGGCACCCGTAATCTCTCGTAATCCTATCGTGCAGAATTATTAATCGCCGATTTCGTCATCCGTCCGTCGCGCTAATCTCTCCATCCTTGACACAAGCAATAACCTTTCCACGCGGGGAACGGGGCACGGCCAGTCTCGGTTGACCCTTTCCTATCGTTCGGCCCGCTAATCGACAAATTCGCATCGAGCCGAGCCGGACAATTCATCGGATCCGTTTACCCGCCACGGAGGTATCGCTCGGCCGCGATAACCACCGCCAATGTTCGCCAGCTGCGCACGAAAATTATTTATTAGATCGCCGCAAAAAATCTTCGCTCGCTTTAACGAACCGAAGTCTTTATTCAAAGTAAAAATATATCATCTACATAGAAATTTCTTTTAGAGTTTGTCGGTTTTTAAAAACCGGATTTGAAAACCGTCTGTTTTTTTCGGGGCATACATTTGGAAAATTCGAGAACCGAGTTCTTAAATTTAAAAAACCCATTGTGGAT
Source organism: Andrena camellia (assembly GCA_029448645.1). Taxonomy (NCBI): domain Eukaryota; kingdom Metazoa; phylum Arthropoda; class Insecta; order Hymenoptera; family Andrenidae; genus Andrena; species Andrena camellia. Next base: position 29,385,501 of record CM055678.1, on the reverse strand, counting down.
ACTAGATTTCATTTGTAAAAATTAATTAAGTTTTTAATTAAAAATGTTAACATTTTTACTTGAAAGCGCCTCGGGCACAGGTATATTGTTGCGAATATTTTCTGTGAAACTAATCTTCATGAATTTATGTTTGCTGAAGAAAAATGCTGAATGAAAGAAAGATTTTGAATTCTTATTTTGTACGGATTTTAGTTATTTTAGTTTTTGTTTATTTGTTATAATTTGTTTTATTTTGTTATAATTTTGTAATTCCAGAAACATTAGAAAATTGAGAAATTCTGTAATAAGTATAAATATTTTTTGCTGTTTTAATTATATATATTTTTTTCTGTCAAAATTCGAAAACTGATTGAACCGTTTGGGAGGGAATACTAGAATTCGAAAACCGGTTTTTTCAAAAATCGGTTATTGTATAAACCCCAGTTTCTTTAATCAAAGTATTAAGTTGCCGCACATGTATAGTGAAGTTTGAATTATAATATTTCTTGCTTTTTTACTATTTCATTTATTTTAGCTTTTTCAGTCTCTGTGACATTTTTCTAGTCATACGTCAACGGTAGCAATTGTCATTGTATCCCCAGTATTCTGTTCCGTGGCGCACTCGGGATTTAATCTTGAGGGGAGCCAAGTTAAACAGCTAAAAATATATTTAAGCAAATTCAATAAGACTGATTGAGCGATTATAAATATTTATTTAAAGAATAAAATCAAGTTCTCTTTTCTTCTTACAAAGCCCCTTCTTTGTGGGGTGCCATGGGCCCTCGGCCCTTGCCCTGCTGGGTGCGCCACTGATTCTGTTCATTAACAAAGAAATTTTAAAGATGCGAATCCACGATAAGATTTTACACGAGACAATAATCTTAGCAACGACTAAATGTAAATAATGAAAACAGTTGCGAGCGATGATATTTCTGAAAATATATCATAAAACATGTCTCACGAGAGTCTAGTTTCCCTTCGAAAATTAAAATTCGTCCATTAGTAGAAACACATCATGAAATAATTGTCTCGTGAGATTAAAGTCTCCCTAATAAAGGTAATAAATTACCTTTATTAAATTTAATAGCTAAATCAATCTTTCATTTAGTTTTAAATTAAATCTTTACACAAACAATTACTATTTAAATCACCATTATTTTAAAACTAAATTTATAGATCAATTAATTTAATTAATTGATTAACTGAAATTAAATTAATTTAAATAAACCAAACTTTGACCACCCCCATTTCAAATTACGTAATCCTATAATTTTGTCCCCTCCAAAAACAAATTTCTAGAATTTAAATAAACCAAACTTTGACCACCCCCATTTCAAATTACCTAATCCTATAATTTCGTCCCCTCCAAAAATAAATTTCTAGAATTTAAATGAACCAAACTTTGACCACCCCCATTTCAAATTACCTAATCCTATAATTTCGTCCCCTCCAAAAATAAATTTCTGGAATTTAAATGAACCAAACTTTGACCACCCCCATTTCAAATTACCTAATCCTATAATTTGGTCCCCTCCAAAAACAAATTTCTGGAATTTAAATGAACCAAACTTTGACCACCCCGATTTCAAATTACCTAATCCTATAATTTTGTCCCCAAAAATTTGAGACACAAAATTTTGTGTCCCATATTGGATTTGCACCTTTACATGTTCTTTAGCTGTCCACGACTTTTCCCCACGTTTCTGTTAAAAGTACAAGCAGCCGTGGCAAAAGACGACAGTTCCGTACACCCGGAATCACCTGGCAGTGAAGTAGCAAACTTTTGCGCCGACCTAATGCATACTTGGCCCGCACAGAATTCCGGGGAGACTGTCCCATGCATTTCAGAAAGCGCCCCCCTCGCCGATGGAACGCGCCGCGAACTTGGATGAGAATTTGTCGCTGCGTGGGAGAGTTTTCCGCCCCATTGTGGCCGGTCGACTGGAGTCTCGGGGATATTGAGGGCGAGGGGTTGTTAAAAATGTCTGCTCGGTCCGGGAATGGGTGTGCGGCTCCATTCACGCCTCGAGTTTCACTTCGGCAAAGTAACTTTCGGATTTGTGTGAGTGCGGACGTAAAGAACCGGGGGGTCGGCGGGGGGGATGTTTAGTAGGCAGGCGAAAAATTTGTCTAGACCATGGCTGTTGTGAAAAGAAGCTTCAGAGCGAGGAAGAAGCTTCTCAGCTCGAGTTAACTGGGGCAACCCCCTGCGACTCGGAAGAATTAAGAAATGATGATAGGGGGCGGGGGCGTGATGTTTATCGCGGTGCTGCGAAATTCCTTTGCATCGCTGACGGTGGGTGATACTTCGCACGACATTTTTACAACCACGAGGCAAGTTTTTCTGGATTTAAGGGTGAAGTTGGGACGTGTTCCTTAATGCAACTTAAAATATTGTAACTACTTTGGGGGTGGAGTTTTCGAACCGGTGTTTATTATTATTATCGATCGTTTTTTTTTTTTTTTTACTTTGAGCTATTTTCAGATTATGTAGGGGAGACCGGGGCTAAAAGTTCCGCGGGTATGTTGTTCCGATGGTATCTTCAAAATGAAAAGAGCGCTGTACTTTAAATTATGTTTTCCGTGTGAGAGCTGATCACGCCTCTCTGTCGCCCATTTTAATAGCGTCCGCGACAGCGAACCGTGCGGTTGTAAGCAAGGACCTATTAGTCGCGTACCAGATAAGTAAATATTTTTCTGTCATTATTTTTTCGTCTATTTAACACGTCGATATTATTGATTGATTCGTTCTTATGGATCAAATGACATTTAAGAACATGGTGCAACAGTGTTTATCGTTTCGATATATGTGTAAGCAGAATAGTCTGCCAAATTGCTACATGTGTCGATAGGGGCTAGTCGTTACCGTGACTTGGGGCACGTTGTTACCGTAACAAATTGCCCCCTGCAAATGTATAAATTGTTCCTGCTGTACTTTTATAGGAGCCGGAAAAAGAGAGCCACGGGCGCCGGGAATCGAACCCGAGCCGCCCGCGTGCTGATCAGTCGCGTTTGCCACCACGGCTACGCCGACTCTCCGCGGTCCCTGTCCCCCGAACTCCTCATAAATGCACGCCACCTATGTGCTAAAGTCACACACTAGGCCGTTGCCTAAATGCCAGTATGCCTACTACACTTTAAGATGCGAACATATGAATGAAAGGCAGAAAGGGGCACCATTTCCATCGAAGTTATGCATAAAGATAAAAACTGTCGCTAGAAAATTCAGTATCTGCCACTTGACTCTATCGAGAGTTATTAAAAAACTACAATCCGGACAAGAAGCCACTATAGACTACAAATACAAATCTCAAATATAGGGACCCACAAACAGTTGAATGTAAGATTGATTTGTAGATTTTAGTTTTTACATCAAAGATAATGTTAATGGTTATTATATTTTTGGGGGGTTTTCTTTTAACCCTTTAGCGCCCGCGCCTAGATCCCGTTGAAGGAAAAATATCCTGTTTTCTTTTTATTGTTAAAAATAGCCTGAATTTATATATTTTATAAATTTTTTTTATTCAGTGGTTAAAATGCATAAAACCAATGAATACAGGGTTCAGGTAGGTTCAGCTTTCTTCCATGAGTAAAACTACGGTAAACATGTACTCCATTTCAAACAGCGAATCGCGAATGCACCCGGCAAAACGGCAAAAAAGAAGGAATGTATCATATATGATACGTTTGGCACTAAAGGGTTAAAGATAATACATTTTTGCTGATCCGAACCTTCATAAATGAACATTATTAATAAAATTCTGTATAATTTCATTGAAAAATGAAATATTTCATTAAAAGGCAACTCTTATATCTTACAAGGAGAGTATTTTAGGTGTCCGCCTCAGATCATTTTGATTTTTGGATATGTTACAGAGGACCGAAAAATAAGAAATACGTGTTTGTTTATTTTTCCCCGTTTTCATATCTGGGGGGTGAAAGCTGCGTTCAAAGTTAGGGTTGAAAAATCATTTTTGTGGAATATCTCGAGAACTATTAGAGATAGGGGAATAGTGTCAATGCACCAGATTTTCAAAAAGTCCATTTCTTTAAATAATACATAAAAAAATTGTTATTTTTTGTTAATAATTCTTGTAAATCTTCATCTATATTCGTGCAAATTTATTTTCTCACACTTCACAGCCGAACCGAAAATACGGATAAATCAGAATTTGTATTTCCTATAAATTAACAAATGTAATTATTATTGAAGTTTACTTATAATAAGCTGTCCTACAGGGAAACACAAGTTCTCAAATTATCTAGAAATAAAATTTTAAACAAAACATATCTAATACGCATATGATTTCCTTTTGTATGCTAGATATTACTTTTAGCGTGAAGGAAATTGCCATTTCGAGTACGAGGTGTCTGTAGCGCTACGTCCTCAAATGAATGTGTTTACATTATCGCAGACCTTATGGTTCATATTGATCACAAAAATGGTATTCATGAAAGAAGTAATATCTAGCATACAAAAGGAAATCATATGCGTATTAGATATGTTTTGTTTAAAATTTTATTTCTAGATAATTTGAGAATTTCTGTTTCCCTGTAGGAGGACAGATTATTATAAGTAAACTTCAATAATAATTACATTTGTTAATTTATAGGAAATACAAATTCTGATTTATCCGTATTTTCGGTTCGGCTGTGAAGTATGAGAAAATAAATTTGCATGAATATAGATGAAGATTTACAAGAATTATTAACAAAAAATAACAATTTTTTATGTATTATTTAAACAAATGGACTTTTTGAAAATCTGGTGAGTCAGTCATATTTCGCATTCAAAGACACAAAATTCGTCCATTGACGCTATTCCCCTATCTCTAATAGTTCTCGAGATATTCCACAAAAATGATTTTTCAACCCTAATTTTGAACGCAGTTTTTACCCCCCAAATATGAAAACGGGTAAAAATAAAAAAAACACGTATTTCTTATTTTTCGGTCCTCTATAACATATCCAAAAATCAAAATGATTGGAGGCGGACACCTAAAATACTCTCCTTGTTAGTAACAACTTACCCCAATGCGATAACAACTTGCCCCGTAAAGGGGTAAGAAGTTCCGCTTCGACCAGCCACAAATAAATTACTTTTTATGAAAAACCTATTACAATATATTAAATACAAGCTTGAAATCATAAAATATAATAAATTTAACAAGAAATTAGTCAATAGTGAAGAGAATAATTACATTATTTTCCAGTCATTTTTTATGTTTTATCGAAATCGGAACTTTCAGCCCCGGTCTCCCCTATCATACACAGAAAATTGTTAAGGGTTACGTAAAAGGGTAGGTGCAGCCATAAAGCCAGGGCTGGGGTGAGTTGGGAGGAATGTGTGGAGCATTCCACACTTGAGATTGTGTTGTGTGTGGAATTCTACATTCGGGAATTTGGAAGGTACTTTACCATTATTTTTTTGTTTGCGTACTACTGTTTTTTAGGCTGGTGAAATTTTTTGATCTTTCAATTAGTACCCCCCCCCCCCCCCCGCAACTCCACATTCGGGGAAAATTTGCCCCGCCGAATGCTGTTATTATACCTGACTTGGAAGGTGGAGGGGATTTTCGTGAAACAAAAATTCCTATCATTTTATTTTTACTACTAACCCCAACCCTAACCTAGCCCTGCTTTTATTTTAAACGATTTTATTTAGCTTCACTCCTCTGTCCGTTTGTTTGTTAACCCGTATGTATGTTTTTTTTTTATGTTTGTCCTCTCATAACTCCTCAGCATATGAACCGAATTTGATGATCTTTTTTTTTTATTCGAAAGAGGGCGATGCCCCGGTGGTCCCGTTCTGCGCTGAATCAATATTGGCCCAATATTTTGCCAGTTATGGTTATTGGTTCAAATCTTGTAACTCAATTGAGGGGCTCAGTGGAAAATAAGCACATGCCACATATGCATAAATGTCGTTTCTTATGGATCCATAATTTTTTTTTTCAAGGAGGATTATATATATTTGTGAGAACTTTTTATTTTATAGAAATCTATGAACATTAAACTACAAACTGTGATACTTTGAATAATATATGAAAATAAGAAATACGAAAATTTTTAAATCATGGAACAGTGGCATCTGCCGGTTTTCCACTGGGCCCCTCAATTTTAACCCACTTCCACGAATCCAATAAACTTGGCGTACGTAGTTATGATGACAACAGAAATTTAAAAAAAAAAAAACACCCCCCGAGGGGATGAAAAAATTGCATTCCCTACAATTTCAACCCATAACTACAAATCCAATCCACTTGAAATCAGCCTCTCGCGTTCTTCCCGAAAACGGTAAAAAGTCACCGCGTTAACACTGGCCTAATTAGTAACATCGCGATTTTCGTAAATTCACGATTTATCGAGAAATGATCCGTCACGTCCAAATAGTTCAATTCTTCAAGCTTTTTTTAGTTGCAAAACTCAAACACTAAAAAAAAAAGGAATTATTTTTTAATTTGTATTCCATTTTTGACCAAATTGAATAAAATCGTTTAACTCAAAAACTTGTTTTTATATATATATATATTTTTTTATTTGGAGAAGTAGAGTGATGAAGTGGAGCCGCGGAGACTCATTCCATAACAGGCAGAGCTTCGAGCAGAGTAGGGTTAACACTTGAGCTCCTCCAAGTACGTTTAACACTTTTCCTGGTTTGGAATTCGCGTCGATATTTTTTTGGACAGCTTCGACAGTATTGACTAACAGTCCCTGAATGTTGAATTTAAGAAGAGACCAAGCTTGGAATGCGCTTTGGACAAAACTTCCCCGGCAGAGGGCGATCGCTTGGAAAAGCCTGATGGACTTAAAGGGCCATTTTTCAAAACCGTGCGCCACTCAGGGTGTTAATAATATCTCAAGGAAACGAAGCGTCCTTAAGGTGCTTCTGAATTCTATTAGCCCCCTTCGACTACGTTTATCGGAGGAAAACGGAGGGATTCGGTGAACACTGTTAATATTGGGAACAGATACGAGTTACAGAGACTTTTCGCGCATTATTTCGCAAATAAGATAATTAAGGGATTGATAAAGTCTTGCCATCGGTCTCTTATCTGCCGCAGATGTTTCGAAACGGTTTTACCAATGTTGTCGAGGACCTCGATTATGATATTGCCCGTTCCAAGAAATTAACGAATCTGATATTCGAGACGGTTTAATAATTTTATTGTTGAATTTAAAATCGGAGATAGTTGAAGAATTAACGGGAACTCTATTTTTGAAACAGGGGAATAAGAGACTTGGACAATTTCGAAGTAACTTTCAATTAATTTTGAAATAATCTTGTGACTGAAAGCACTGTATAAAATTGTTTAGCAAGCCTTGAGTCATGAAAATAACCCGTGAAACATCCCCCTATTAAAAGATGCAGGTGAAATTTTCCAGCTGCTAAAATTTTGCCCCCGACCCCCTAAATATTTAACGTCGCATCATACTTTTATTCTAATCCACGCAGAAAGCCCAAGTTTCCTTGGAGAAAAGGACCTACTGCTTTTCTCCAATTTATTTCCACGACAAGAAGAAACATTTTCTCTAGTAAAAACGGAGAGTGCCATTTACTCTCTTGCACGACGTACCAGACGCTGAAATTGTCTTTCAAAAAAAAAAAGAGCACCACTTCTCTTTTACTATTCTCCCGAAAAAGTTATTTCTGACCAATTAAGCCTCCAAATATTTTCCCGAGAAAATGTTTCCCTCGTCTCATTCTTTGGCAGGCAGATCATTTTTGCGTGGAAAACAGTGTGCGTTACTTAGCCCTCTCCATTACCCATAAAACCCTCGAGCCTCCTAAAAAAAAAGCGTGCCACTCTTTCCCTAATCTTCCAACGAAACTTTCACAACAGAGAAGAGAGTTGTCTAGCCCGTCCGTTCAGAAGTGTCAAAACTTCTGCCGCGAGAAAGATTTATCTCCCCGTTCGATTTTTCTTTTCCCTCGCAAGCATCTTCGTAGCACTTCGCGCCTTACCATTCGCGAGGGTTGAAAATATTTTTCTAACGAGCACGCAGCAATTTCCCCTTAATTCTCCGCCTTCGTCAAGAAAAATCCCCAATGCTGTCCCCTCAAAAAAAAAAAAAAAAAAAAATGAGACACCTTCCGCCGATTGTAATTCCCTCGAAACGTCCCCTTTCGCGACAATTACTTCTCTCCTTCCGCCACTCTAAAGCGCTCCAAGCAGTACGCGAATACAAGCTGGACTACAAACAAGACGAGAAACGTTGGATTCCTCCCCCAACCGAAACTCACGTCTTCCTCCGCCCTCCTAATTCCAATCCCCCAAAGTAACCCAAGTTTAAACTCGAGAGACGTGACCGAAAGAGCACTGTTCTCCGGAAAGCAAATGGACCTGCTCCCTGGCCAGAGTTGATCATTAACTAAATAAAAGATGATTTAAATAACGGATCGGATAGAAGCTTCTTTAACTTCAGATTATTTCTTAGGTTAGGGTTAGACAAATTTTACTCGACACACGAGGAATAATTTTTTTAACTTTCATTCGTCGCTCGAGATTTTTATTTGAATAAAATTTTTAATAAAAACCTCTCCGTTCCCAACACTAACCGCATCTCTCTTCAACCCTGAATTTTCAACCAGTCCGCCCAGGTTCGGATCTTAAACAGGGCCCCTTCCACCCCCGCGGTCAGGATCGCTCGAAGGAAGCTCTTCTACCCTCCTCCTCCTCCTCCTCCTCCCCCCCCCCCTCCCCAGCTCCCCCGGGAGACATGCTCATCCCCGTCTGCTTACCGGCCGATTCAGCTACCGCGAACAGAAGAAAGAGGCAGGCGAGGGCGGTCCCCGCGAGTCGAGGTGGATGCCCCATGACGACGTGCCCGTAGTCAGAGGTCTTGGTAGCACTGTCACCACAATGTCTATCAGCCGAGGAACACGAGATGCGGCCACGAGTGTACACCACAAAAGCATCGGCGCTTTTCTCCGCTGGCGCTTTTATGCTCTCGCGGCGGGGACCCCTTCCCCCGAGGCTCGCCCGCGGCCGCTGGACATTGGCATACGCGGGGCCCCGTGTGTGCTCTATTCATCACGCTGACACTGGCAGATAACGAGATCCCCGGGCCGCAGAAGGAAACGCCGAGATAGGACGCCCCGCGCACAGCTCTGGCTGGCGGGGGCCGTGCCGCCGCTCAGTTCCCCGAACGTTTACCTAAAACCGCGCGCATATTAGAAACCCCCTTTGTGCCGCGGCAAGCGGCACACGGCCATTGTCACCGTCATTCATCGGTATTCGTCATTCGCCGCCGGTCGGTCGGTTTCCTTGTGCATCACCAACGGGAATGCGAGCGTTCTTGACCTTTGCCTGCGGCGAAGGAACCCGCGAACGTATTATTCGCCGAGGGATCGAGGATCGAGGTGCGAAGGAGAATGGTAACCATTGATCGATTCTGGGCGCAGATGGCAACGGAAGCTTTTTACGGGATATGCTTCTACGGGTCTTAAGGGGTCATGCTCAGTCAGGAGGCCGAAAAAAAGGGTGGTCTTTGGAAATTTTTTACTCAAAAGCTGTAACACATTTCTCAAAAGATCTTTTTTCCTTTTAAGGATTGCATCTAGTACCGTGCATCGTAATTTTTTTATTTAAAAATATTTATCAATAACTAAGTTATTGTCCGTCACTCGAAGGTTCTCTAAAAAAAAAAGGCTTCTGCGGTGACCACTGCTGCTCGAAAGTCGATCATCTAAAATAAAAAATTCAAAAGAATTTACGTATTATATTATATTATCTAGTATTTGAACGAAGGATTTTTCGAAATATTGATTTGGGAAAGAATGGCTGATGTTTAAAGTGAAAGTTTCAATTTTTATCATAAATTGTGCCTGATTTTCGTCAATTAAAAGAAAACTAAGCATCGGATAAAAAAATCCTTCGTTCAAATACTAGATAATATAATATAATAAGTAAATTCTTTTGAATTTTTTATTTTAGATGATCGACTTTCGAGCAACAGTGGTCACCGCGGAAGCCTTTTTTTTTAGAGAACCTTCGAGTGATGGACAATAACTTAGTTATTGATAAATATTTTTAAATAAAAAAAATTACGATGCACGGTACTAGATGCAATCCTTAAAAGGAAAAAAGATTTTTTGAGAAATGTGTTATGGCTTTTGAGTAAAAAATTTCCAAAGACCACCCCTTTTTTCGGCCTCCTGACTGAGCATCACCCCTTAAGGTGGTAGGTTACCCTCAACAGCCCAAAATCAGGCCCTTCTTCAAACGCATATTCTGAAGTAATAAATGAAGATAGAGATAATTTTTTTTTAATTTTTAACCGTCACACAGTGGTCTGGATGGTGGCCAAAATTCAATTTCTCAACTTCAACATTACAATGTCATTTTTTTTTTATGAATTGACAACCCTCCAGAGCGTTCTAAATCCGCACAGCTTTCTCTTTTCAGATGACTCTTTGATTAGATATAATATTACAAAGACAAAATCATCAAATTTTATGTGAATCTAATTGTTTTAATTACTCATTATAGAACATCAAAATACGTGTTTATATCATACAGGTATATAAGTAAGGAAGTATATTTCAGTTATTTATACGTGTCATAGGCATTTTTTAGTCCATGAACAAATAGTGCAATGTTTATATGAATTTAAAGTTTGAGAAGGCTTATAAAAAAAGGATTAAGCCAGATTAACATCGGACTTTTTTTACATGAAAGCTTACACAATTGTTAACAAGAGCATGTAAATTTCAAGTGCAATCTCCTGCAATCTTCAATTTTATGCAGACTTTTAGAAATGACGCTCGAGGTATTGTATATATTTTATATGTGTAATAATTTTTAATATATTTTTTTTAAGTCAAAGATAATGTTAGGTCTGATTCTTTTTTCTCTTTCTTTCTCTAGTACGGCTATGATTTTTAATTTTGGCTATAAAATACCGCTTTCCAGATCACAATGCGCACCATATTGAATCCACCATTTTGATTTTAAATTTTTGGTGCCAAATTCGTTATCAGCGACCGCAAAAACCTTTAATCACCAAGTTTCAGAATGATCAGAATTTTGGCCGCTAAATGTAGATATCCCCAGACCACTGTGCGTCATTTCGTTCACTTTAATGCGCAAAAAGAACATTTTAAATATATTTATAGGGAAAAAAGTTATAAATATAAATGCGAAAGCGTGCACGCGATGCACCGTTTGATGGTGAACACGATTCCGGACAGGTGAATTACCTGAAACACAAAGTAAAGGCATTTTTATAATCTGTAAGACAGTCTCCATCTTGCGCAGGAAGCAAAATTTTGATAAACAAATTAATATAATTTTTATGTTGATGTTTCTGACTTATCCTTTTTCTGTAGGAAAATATTTTTTATTTTTTTTTTAAGAATTTTTATTGAAAATGTGCTCCCCATACATGGAGGGGAATAGTTTCCTGTAGCTCTCTGTAAATTTTCATTCAAATCGTTCGAGCGGTTTTCGAGATTTTATGTTCACCGTTTTGGAAAACGTAGTTTCTGGGAAATCGCGGTTAAAGTTGAACAACATTATCCGATCTCATGTGCAGGCTCGTACATTTTTTACTGTAACTCCTTCAATTTTTGGAATTTCGGGGCCCGGTTGCGCTTAAAATACGTAGAAAAGAATTAGCTAGCGGAATCTGCAAGACTCCTAAAAATCAATTTTCGAAAATTTTGATTATTTAACCCTTAAGGGGGTAGATCACCCTCGATAGCCCTAAAACAGGCCTTTTTTCAAACGCAAATTGTAAAGTGATAAATAACGATAGAGACAACGTTTTCGCCTAGTTTTAATTGTTATTCCATGAGCTTTAACGGAAAAAAAAGAAAAGTCTAAATATCTCTATGTACAGAAAAGTTGTGAGTAAAAACGTAAAGGCGTGTGCGCGGTGCACCGTTTGATGGTGTACATAAAATCTCGAAAACCGCTCCAATGATTTGGATGAAAATTTAATGAGACATGCAGAAAACCATTCCCTAAGATGTGTCGGGAGCAGATTTTCGAGAAAAAAAAGTAATACAATTTTTATGCTGAAAAATACGATTTTATTGATTTCTTGTATGAAAAATATTTTTTATCTTTTTTTTTAAGAATTTATCTCGAAATTCTGGTCCCGACACATCTTAGGGAATGGTTTTCTGCATGTCTCACCTAGGTGTCTCGCACCCAGAACAATTTTTGAACGACTGCCATTCTCATCTGAAGAATCCAATCGTTATGAAAAAAATCATGGGTCAATTTCATGGTCTGTAGAATGTATTCCACTAGTTTTTTTTATTGAAATTTCATCACAGTTCTTGTAAAAAAAATCTAAATTACCATATGTCGAGAAAACACGAAGAAAATCTTCAAAAAACTGTAATTTTTGCAAATTTAAATATTAGAAGCAAAAAATCTACAGAGTTATTGCTCAGATATAATATTTTGAGAGAAAAAATAGTTTGTAAGTTGGCTTTGGAAAAAGGTATTTATTTTCCATATAAAAGGTACAGAGCGTCAAAAACAGCTTATGGGTGGCTCACACCCAGAGTGTCAACGAGGGGTTCATAATAATATCTCAGGAAAATTTAGAATAATATAGTTAATCTTTTAGTAGAAGACATTGTGTATGATTTTCACTTGTACTTTTCCCAAAAAAAATTCCTGAACTTGTATGCTTTTTCCAGACCTCTAGGGGGATGTAGCCCCATAAGACCTGTAGAAACATATCCTGCAAAAATCTTTCGTTGCCAGCCAGGTCCAAAATTGACCAATTTTTACCATTCTCCTTTGCTGCTTGGCCCTTTTAATTTGTCGAGTTGAAGGGAGGGGATGAAAGTAGTGTTAGACGGAAGTAGTGATGTGCGATATTGGTCTCAACTATCAATAATTTATCATTAATTTATATATATCTTTTCGTTTGGATCGATCGATTTTTTCAAAGATTGTATCAATTTACCAATTAAAAAATGAGCTAAATATATTCAAGGCAATATCATTTTAGATTAAAAAGAATTTTCTAAGATAAAATTGTTTCTATTGTATTAAGAAATTATTTAAATTAAGATTCAAAGTATTAAAATGAATACAAGTAATTTACTTTTCCTTAGATAAAGGAGCCTAGAATTTATATTTCAATAAGAAACATCTCGCGCATCATCTTAATATATTAAGCAGAAAGCTTCTATATGTTTTTGTGTTTGTCTGTCGCCTAAAAACTTTCGAACGATAAACTCTGGTATCACGAAATGTGCCTCAGCTCATTATGCCTGACTAATCCAGATGAACGTGACCATTTTCACAAAAAAAAAAGTAAATTAAAATTTTTCGGTATAAAATCAGAATGTAAATTTGGGGCGAAGCCGAGTAGTAAAGCTAGTTCAATATAATCGTATGAAAAAGAATTACTGAATTTTACTTACACCTAGTAATTCGAAAATTATTAACTTGCACGAAAGAAGGTGCAATAATAATTATCGATATTTTCACGAAAATTATCGATACCTACCTGTAATTATTAGTGTTTGAAATATCGGTAAAAAAATATTGATATATCGGCCGGCAAATATCGATATATACAGTTATCGATAAATATCGCGCATCACTAAAAGCAGGTTGGTGCTGGTTAAACTCTGGGATCGATGTTTCGCTTTAGATTTCTGTTGGAGGTGATTTTGTTCAAAGTTTTTACAGTGTTTACGGAGAAGACTGGTCACAAGGGGTTCTCTGACTTCCTTTGTATTTGGGGACCGTAGATAGCGCAGTGCGTGGGAAGGTTGACCGTGAATTTTATCAGCTACCCTCTGTGTTCTGAGGGAGATTGCGTCCATGGCCCTGCGTTGCATCGATCTTGTACATGTGTCCGGTGGTCTTTCAGCTTTCATTTTAACTTTGAACCATGCCCTTATCGGCTCTATCGCTCTGTAATCACTCTAACATTATGGAAGGTTACTGGAGCGATGTTTTTATAAGAAGTTATTTGAAGAATTAGCAGAATCTTCGTGATTGAATTTGTATCAACGCAAACGCTCTGTCTCTATCTGTCACTTTCATTCTCGTTGCTGTTATCAATGTTTTTATGCGTGTAGTTCTGTGCTCGTTGATTTCTGCGTAGATTACGTAAGAGCCCATTTATGCAACGAAGTTATGCTTCCATTTGGAGCAAACAGTTGCAACTAGTAGCCAAGTAACGAAGTAGGTTTCTCTGTGAAATAAGTGAACGAGCATCGTTTTCAGGCGGGATTCTCGTGGAACAGCTCCAAAAGTAACTGATATTTATGATTTTTTTTTTGGAAAGGCTATTTTTAATATTGGATTAAACTCTTTTGGGATATAAGGAGGCATCTTTAAACTTGAAGAAAATATTTTTTTTGTGTCGATCCTCTTATTATTTATTAATTATTGTGGAATCTTGTTAACCTCGTCGGTTCATAAAAAAATGTTTGCAAGTTTAAAGTGGCCTCCTTATATCGCAAAAATGTTTAATCCAATATTAACAATAGTTTGTTCATGAAAATTCGAATAAAAATATTCAGTATTGTCTACGAAATTACATGTCAGATGAATGTAAATATGCAAAATTGGGAAAATGGCAGGCCTTCAAAAAAAGCTGCGATTTTCATGACAGACTTTCGCCTTTATCATGCCATAGAAATAATTAAAATAAAAATAGCATTAAATATGATGGTTGATCTGCCGAGGAATGTATTAATCCAGGTGCTTGCGCAGGGACAAGTCATTCGGTTGAAGAATTTTTTAGTTATGCTGCACGCCGATTCACAACTTCGGAGACGCGGAGAAATACCTCCACAGTTTATAATAAACAAATTATTTTACAGAAAACAAAATTCTATCGGCTTCCTTAGACGTTCAATTAAATATCCAAAAAGTTTCAAAAAGATCCATCGAACCATTTCTTTGAAAAAAATTCACAAAGATCGCCCCATTTTTGTCGAGTTACTCGAGTCTCCATCCTTAAAGGTAGTCACTTGAATTAATTTCGAGAAGACAATTTACAGTCCAGAGGCTCCAGGCGGCTTTTAAGGGAACAGTACGATTCCCTTTAACTCTCCTCCTACTCGGGACGTTTTCTGTAAGGCTGGTTTCATGCACGCCATTCCGTAGAATATTTACGAACGAGACCAAAACGCTGTAACACGGACGCTGAATAAAGTATGGAGCTCAGAGCGGCGAGCAATTTCCACAGAGGCTGACTGTTTTAACGTAATTGCATTGCACGCCTGGAAAATTGTGGACTTGTCGACAGAATCCTCTATCGTGCAGGGAAAGACTGGAATGCGAATGTTTTACGAAATTCCACACCAATCGAATTATCGTGCGCCCCCGCTATTTTTGGTCGTGACATTCTGACGCTTCGGAGACGAGCAGATAAATTTATTTCCTTCGTTCGAGCAGGAAAATTGCTTTAACGGTGAGGTTTCTCCACAATTTCCCTCGCAACGAATTCAAAAAGTCTCCAGCACATTTCATTCTGTCAGACTTTACATGCGTTTCATAATGAAGGCCACGTGTATCTCATGAAAGGTGAAAAGAAACGTGCATTCGCTCCCTTTCCATAGCGATGTTTCTTTTAAAATTGATTTACATTCGTCGGGGTGAAGATTTTTACGGGATTCTGTTTACGCTTAAGGGGGTACATACTACGCCTGCAACGAATATTCGAATACCAGAGAATTCGAATTTGAGATCCAAATATTCGTATACCAGAGAATTCGAATTTGATGTTTCGAATATTTGAATACCAGAGAATTTGAATTTGAGATTCGAATTTTCGAATACCAGAGAATTGGAACTTAAGATTCGAAAATTTGAATACCAGAGAATTCGAATTTGAGATTCGAATATTCGAATACCACATTATTCGAATTTGAGAATCGAGTATTCGAATACCAGAGAATTCGAATTTCAGAATCGAGTATTCGAATACCAGAGAATTCGAATTTCAGAATCGAGTATTCGAATACCAGAGAATTCGAATTTGAGAATCGAGTATTCGAATACCAGAGAATTCGAGTATTTGAATACCAGAGAATTCGAATTTGAGATTCGAATATTCGAATGCCAGGGAATTCGAATTTCAGAATCGACTATTCGATTATCAGAGAATTCGGGTATTTGAATACCAGAGAATTCGAATTTGAGATTGGAATATTCGAATGCCAGGGAATTCGAATTTGAGATCCAAATATTCGTATACCAGAGAATTCGAATTTGATGTTTCGAATATTTGAATACCAGAGAATTGGAATTTTCGAATACCAGAGAATTGGAACTTAAGATTCGAATATTTGAATACCAGAGAATTCGAATTTGAGAATCGACTATTCGAATACCAGAGAATTCGAATTTGAGATTCGAATATTTGAATACCACAGAATTCGAATTTGAGATTCGAATATTTGAATACCAGAGAATTGGAATTTGAGATTCGAGTATTCGAATACCAGAGAATTCGAATTTGAGAATCGAATATTCGAATATCAGAGAATTCGATTTTGAGAATCGACTATTCGAATACCAGAGAATTCGAATTTGAGATTCGAATATTCGAATACCAGAGAATTCGAATTTGAGTTTCGAATTTTCGAATACCAGAGAATTGGAATTTGAGATTCGAATATTTGAATACCAGAGAATTGGAATTTGAGATCCGAATATTCGAATACCAGAGAATTCGAATTTGAGAATCGACTATTCGAATACCAGAGAATTCGAATATTCGAATACCAGAGAATTCGAGTATTCGAATACCAGAGAATTCGAGGATTCGAATACCAACGAATTCGAGTATTTGAATACCAGAGAATTGGAATTTGAGATTCGAATATTTGAATACCAGAGAATTGGAATTTGAGATCCGAATATTCGAATACCAGAGAATTCGAATTTGAGATTCGAATATTCGAATACCAGAGAATTCGAATTTGAGTTTCGAATTTTCGAATACCAGAGAATTGGAATTTGAGATTCGAATATTTGAATACCAGAGAATTGGAATTTGAGATCCGAATATTCGAATACCAGAGAATTCGAATTTGAGAATCGACTATTTGAATACCAGAGAATTCGAATACCAGAGAATTCGAGTATTCGAATACCAGAGAATTCGAGGATTCGAATACCAGAGAATTCGAGTATTTGAATACCAGAGAATTCGAATTTGAGATTCGAGTATTCGAATACCAGAGAATTCGAATTTGAGAATCGAATATTCGAATATCAGAGAATTCGATTTTGAGAATCGACTATTCGAATACCAGAGAATTCGAATTTGAGATTCGAATATTCGAATACCAGAGAATTCGAATTTGAGTTTCGAATTTTCGAATACCAGAGAATTGGAATTTGAGATTCGAATATTTGAATACCAGAGAATTGGAATTTGAGATCCGAATATTCGAATACCAGAGAATTCGAATTTGAGAATCGACTATTCGAATACCAGAGAATTCGAATATTCGAATACCAGAGAATTCGAGTATTCGAATACCAGAGAATTCGAGGATTCGAATACCAGAGAATTCGAGTATTTGAATACCAGAGAATTCGAATTTGAGATTCGAATATTCGAATACCAGGGAATTCGAATTTGAGATTCGAATATTCGAATACCAGGGAATTCGAATTTGAGATTCGAGTATTCGAATACCAGGGAATTCGAATTTGAGATTCGAATATTTGAATACCAGGGAAGTGGTCTTATCGAAACATGATGGAACTTTTATCAATTCAGACTCTTGCATCCGGTTGACCCACATCGTTCTGTTTACCGTTCGAGTTGCCACATTTTTGGCAATCACTGTACACGTTAAGACACTCGAATCGACAACGTTAAATAACTGAAACTCTGTGTTGCATAAAAAATTGTTGCAAAAAATATTACACTTCAATTAAAAAATTCGATCAGCGACTTAATCGCACGACTTTTTAATTAAAATTCTGAAGTACCATTTCTCCATGCCTTTAGAATGTAGACCACAATATTTTCATCCCCTTTGTTTGCCCAGAAATTGATTTTCGCTTCCTAAATTATCATGCTTGATTACTTGTTCTCTAATATTTTTTAAGGTACATGTTTTTGGAAGATTAAAGTTGCAACGGACGTTCTGGGTAAGGGACGATTTTATTCAGGGTCGATTCTGAGGGGACGCAGTATCTCCAGTTTTATGTTTAGTCGGAGCCAAAGATAAATCGATTTATGATAGGCCTGTGTCACATGCAATCGCGATACTTTTTTTGTCTCCAGAGGCCCGCGGCTTATCACGTCGCATGATTTTTTCTCCGTTTGAAAAATCTCTCCTTTTTTCTTGCCGCGGCAGCAGCGTCATTTTAATTCCGTCGAACTGGAGAAAGCGGATTTAGTAGAAGGGAAGAGAACGCTCGGATTTTCCAGCTTTTCTAAATACCACATTTTCTTGTTGGAAGGATACTTCCTTTTGAATGTTTAAACAAGCCACGTGGCAAGCTGTAACTGACAAGGGATATTCAGCAATCTCGAAACCCGAAACACAATTAAAACTTTGCGGAAATGAAATAATTACAGAAAGCAAAACAATTTTATCCAAATTTATATCCACCACCCTCTTCTGCGAAAATTCTTCATCACAATGTTATAGGATATCGAAAACTGTAAAACTTTGAATGATACTTTTTTTCGATATTTTTTCCGTTTCCCAGATATTCACGATAATGTGAAAACTTAAAATTTCTTTGAGGAGTTGTTTTATCTCTAGAATCCTTTCACTATCGAAACAAAAAAAAACATCACTTAAACTACATTTCTGCAAAGATTCAAATTTTTTGAATTTCCGAGTGGCCGAATATCCTCTGTGAGTCAGTTTACTGTCTTTAATTTTGTATCACTTAGGGCACTTAGATACAACTGTAAAATGATTATCACCCTAAACGGAAATACCAATTGGAATGTCTATATTTTTTTTGTGGAGTTTTTATATGATCTTAATTTTCAGTTATTATCCATGATTATGGATTTCTCATTATTTTCAAAATATTCAATGAAAAACAAAAATAGGCGTAAAAGCACAATCATTGGAACCCGAAAATTTCAGGTTATATAAAAAAATAGTTAAACAGCGAAGTTTAAAAGGAATATTTAATTTACTATTAAATACCTACAACACTTAGTAAATCTATATTTCAATCCATTACTTAATTGTAAAGCGACAAAATATACTTGCTCCTTATCAAAATTTTATGACAACGCTTAAAACTCAGCCCTCTGTCCCACTGTTACCTTTAAGACTTTTTTGTGGCGTTGCCAAATGTAAAATATGTAGTTCAACTATTTGAATTTGCAGTGTTGTAGTCAGAGGAAAATAAACAATTGTAAAAAGGGACTTTCTAAGCTCGTACTTCTTAATATTTTACTTTTTAATCAGGAGTGCCATTAGTGCCGTTTACCCTACGTGCTTCTTTTTACTGTAATTAATATTGGGAACTATAGAGATGCATTTTAATACAAATTAAAAGCGATGAGAACATGGCTGAAGACAGACCCACGCACACTCGTCCAAATGTTAAATAGCACGTTATGGAACCACGAAAGCGTCATCATGGAACCTCCAAACATTCCATCCGAAATAGCCCGAGATTGTTCTACTTACATAAACCTCCAAATCTGAATTATACTTCTAATTAAAGATTTCACAAAAGGTCCACCCCTATCGAAATAATACGGCGGCCCAGAGTTTTGTCACTGCCGCGACTGTATCGCCACCTAAAAGCAGCACAGCCATGTTACATAAATTCAGAAATACCTCGCAGACTCGGCGGACGTGGGTGCCGCGATAACCTCCGGATTTACTAATAAATTATCGTTCGGTGCGGAGATAGAAAATGTTTACGCGTCGGCCAACGTCAACGTCGGCTTCCTTTCCTCCAATTTCCCTGGAATCGACTTTCCATCGTGAAGCCAGTCCCGCATCGATCCCACGGAAAACAAGATTGCCAGCGAGGCAACGTTGTTATTTAAAATAAGAAGCCCACCACTATCTGCGAAGGGGGTAATTTTTTTTATATTATTTGATTTTTTCTGTTTGTGATAGAGTTTTGTGTATACTCACTTGTGCCAACGAGGATGCAACGCCTCCACTGGCGCTACCCCAAAAGGGGTTGAAAACCTACAACTGTTTCCGCTTTGAGTAATTACAAACTTATCGGCTGGTCAACAAGATTCATAATAATAATATTAACTCTTGCACGGAAATTGGAACATTTTTACCCAAAATCGAGTCATAAATCCTTATTCCTCCTTTATTAATATCTTATTTAAATAACTAATAACCGTAAATAATAATAATAATTTCTTAATTTTATTTTTTTTATTTTAAAATTTTGTTTATTGTTGAAGTTTAATAAGTTATTAAAATATTAAACCGTAATAATTAAATGAACCGAGTTTTATTTTTGCATGCTCGTTTCTGGTAAATATATGATATTGGGTCAATTTGTCCCAAATTTACTATTCTGTGTAACTTTAAAAATTCCGTATAACGGTTAAGAATAAGTAAATTTAACCGAAATTTACTTACCCGTGTAACTTTACAAATTCCGTATAAGGGTTAAGAATAAGTAGATCTGGACCCGCGAAATTTTCTGTGCACACGGGAGCATTACTTTTAGAAATTTTCTGTGCACCCGGGACCATTACTTTTAAAAATTCCTAGTGGACAAGGTACCATTACTTTTAGAAATTTCTAGTGCACACGGAAGCACCAGCCGGGTATATAAATGAGGCCCCGATGAATCCCACGGGACTCTTGCAATAAGCAATAAGTCTACTGGGTGCACCAGAAAAATGGGAACCCTGGATTAACTCAGAACTATGAACTTTTCGGGAAAAATGTTTCGGGCGAAAGTTCTAGGATTTGGAAAAAGGCATCTAATGGTGACGTGTCTCTGATCTAAGGGTCTCTAGAGGTCGTTGCTAGGACGATTTGATTTTTTTTTAAATGGGGACCTCAATTTGCGAAAACTTCATCCTTCCGAATTAGACCTTCATGGTCACACGGGGTGCATCGCACCCCAGGATATGTATTTGCTAATATTTCTGCATTTTTAGACCTTGATAATAAAATTTAAAAATTTGGCGAATTTTTGAGAAGAAAAAAATCGTTTTTAGCTACAACTTTTTTTTCAAATACAAATTTACATTTCTAGAAACTGACTATTAGAGCATGATTGTATGAGTATTACGAATGTACAATTATCACTCAAAAGTTAAAAGATTCAAAGGTACGAAAATGGTAACCGTTGGATATTTCGTGTCTGCCGTGAGTGCACGATGGAATGTAAAGGTTAAAATTGAATCAACACTCTAGGAGGAGATACTGCGATTATGGTTTATGGTAAAGGAAAAGATATTCCTTCTCCGATTGAGCCGAGTGGGCACCGATATTCTTTCTCTCGGCTCTCGTTGGGGCCATTCGTTCTTAGCGACTTGTGTGTTACAGACGTATATTGCAAGCTCTTTCTTAATTAAAGTTTTAGATAGAAATACCAATAGTAACTGAAAAATGACGCTGAGGTGCAGTGAAAAGACTTTTAACTGACTTCAAGAAGGAGGTGGTTATAGATTCGAACCCCCTCCATTTTTTTTTTGAGAGAGAGAGAGACAATAGTTATATGTATATATGTAACTACTATATATATAACTATTTTGTGTGTGCGTGCGTGCATGTGTGTAACTATTGTTTCTTTCAAAAAAAAAAAAAAAAAAAAAAAAAAAAAAAAAAACGGTGTCGAATCTATAACCTCCTCCTTTTTGAAGTCCTCCTCTCTCTCTCTCTCTCTCTCTCTCTCTCTCTGTCACTCTATTTTTTTATTTATATATATTATATATATAACTTCAAAAAATAAAAATGCACTAAAAAGTGAAAAATAATTTTTTCCCTTATTTAATCTACGACTCTCATATTTTTTAAGCTAGCGCTTCATCATTTGCACTGCGTAAATCTGGCGCCGACATAAAAAATATGAGAGTCGTAGATTAAATAAGGGAAAAAATTATTTTTCACTTTTCAGTGCATTTTTATTTTTTTGAAGTCGGTTTTAATCTTTTTTTTTTTATTATTTTTTTATGTGATTATGAGAAGGCGTGACCACAAAGGATTAATATCTGGAGTCTTGGTGATTTGACCCCTGGAAGTTTTTTGACCCAATATCATGACCCCATATTTGACCATAAAAATTTCCCGTCCGTTTCATTTCTGAAGCCAAAAATAGGGGTTCCCCTTTAAAAAGCTGAAATTGACCTTGGAAAGTCCTCTAAATTCGACCATTACGTCTCAGCGAAGGCCCCTAAACCCTAAAACCTTCCCCTGAAATAGTTTTTTCAAAAACTTCATACTTCCAAGTAAATCCGAGGTTCCCCTCCTTCCGCTAAACCCTGTATGCATTACACCACCAACATTCGAGTGATCTTTTCCCTTTCTCCGTCCGCCGTTGCAGCCGAAACGCCCGGGCATATAAAAAGCAGGCAGTCGTTCTCGAGGAGGATGGTCTTCCACGGGAAATCGGCGAGGCTCTCCTGAACAAGAGCGATCGATGGCCGCCTAGCCTGGACTCTCGACTCTCGAATATTTTTTTATTTTCCCAGCGGGGCATCGGTCACGGTGTTATCGCTTCCTAAGCCAGCTGCGCGACTCCTCGGTGACTTCGTTGGTCAGCTAAGTGTCGAGGCGAGTCGATTGAATTTCAGCCGAGCCGTTACTCCAGGCACCGGCTTCCGAAAGCGGATGTAAACAGACGAGGCGATACGTATTAGGCCACCGGAGTAATCTGTTTAGGCGCATTCGACCGCCTCTCAAGAGGGGAGAAAACTGTTTCGCCACTTTATCTCCGGTCGGCCAGGCTGTCGGGCCATGCGCTCCTGTCGATTTAAAATGATCTGGGACATTTAAACCAGTCGACTTCGGGGCTCCCCTTCAATGAAACAGAGGAACGTTTCGTTGAAGGCAAGTGGTCCAAGTCGGAGTCTCCGTGCGCCCCCTATTTGTGTTTCGTTGCCGTTTCATCATTTTATTCGGCATTAGTTCCGCCGCAGCTAATACATATACCCCGGCCAGGAGCTGCGCATTGAAGTTTGCTAGTCTCTCATGGGGCTTCGAACTTGTTACACGATGTTAAGGGCAGAGTTTCACACGCTCCGTGCCACCGTGGAAATTCAGAGTTTCAGCGGAACAATGAAAGTGATGAGAAATGTAAATCGCGACATTTACTTACAGAAATATAGTACTTAAGGGGTTACATCCACCTAGAGGTCCGGAAAAAGCATACAAGTTCAGGATTTTTTTTGGGGGAAAAGTATCAGTGAAAATCATACACAATGTTTTTCTATTAAAAGATACATCTTTTAACTATATTATTCTAAATTTTCATTAGATATTATTGTTAACTAAAGGAGATATCGGCTTGGATGTGAGTCGTGTTTTTTTTTTTAAGCATTAGCTGGTGGACATTCCCTAAGCCAAATGAAACATCTGAAAGCAAAAATTCAAATAGATTTTAAAAATATATAACGTTCAGAAGTACCTGACGTTCTCCGAATTTTAATATTGTATTTTGGTAAAAAAAAAGGGCGACCGTTTGAAGTTGAAATATCGAATTTCGTGGAAAAAATATTTCTTTTTTTCTAGAAGGCTTGGCAAGTGTTTCCATTATTGCAAAATTGAAAGCAAAATTTAAAAATATGAGTGCGTCAGGTGCTTCTGAATGTTACTTATTTTGAAAATCTATTTGAATTTTTGCTTTCAGATGCATCGTTTAGCCTAGGGAATGTCCACCAGCTAATTTTTACAAAAAACACGACTTATATCCAAGCCGATATCTCCTTTAGTTAACAATAATATCTCATGAAAATTTAGAATAATATAGTTAAAAGATGTATCTTTTAGTAGAAAAACATTGTGTATGATTTTCACTTATACTTTCCCTCAAAAAAATTCCCGAACTTGTATGCTTTTTCCGGACCTTTAGGTGGATGTAAACAACCCCTTAATGTGGTGGATGTAACCCCTGTTATACTTTATATTTTTCATAATTTCAGCTTGGTTTTTGTTCTAGGGTAGACGTCGCAATTATTGCCAGTGTCCCTATTATTACTACTTTAATTATTTTACTTAATAAACACGTAAAGTAGAAAGAATATTGTGCAAAAAAAATTATTATTAAATTAGGACTATTCTTCCTCTTATTATTATTATTATTATTATTGTAAACTACTCTTTATACGTTACGATTTTATTAAGTAAAATAGATGAAGTGTAAGTAATGGGGACATTTACCCTATTTTCGTTTCCATACAGAATTGAAAATTTCCATTTCTCTGTCAATGAAAGTTTCACTTGACACGAGACACGGGGCTGCTCTGTAACTCGTTTCGAAAATTGGCCATTTTTGTGAAACTTTTTCCAGGTGAAATTATAAATAAAATTCTACGGTTCTTCGTCTCTTCGTTAACCCTTCGTTGACACTCTGGGTGTGAGCCACCCATAAGCTGATTTTGACGCTCTACCTTCTATATGCAAAATAAATACCCTTTTTCCAAAGCCAACTTACAAACTATTTTTTCTCTCAAAATATTATATCTGTACCATAAGTTTGTAGATTTTTAGCTTCTAATATTTAAATTTGCAAAAGTTACAGTTTTTTTGAAGATTTTCTTCGTGTTTTCTCGACATATGGTAATCTAGATTTTTTTTTACAAGAACTGTGATGAAATTTCAATCAAAAATCTATTGGAATACATTCTACAGACCATGAAATTGACCCATGGTTTTTTTCATAACGATTGGATTCTTCAGATGAGAATGGCAGTCGTTGAAAAATTGTTCTGGGTGTGAGCCACCCAGGTGTGTTAAAGTTGATCGGAAAAAGAGGTGTGTCAACGAAGGGTTAATGCAAACAGATACTACAATAACGAATTTTACATTCGTACTATATATTGCAAATCTACTATATTACACGCGGGCCAAAAAAACCGCGTTAAAATTTCGTAAAACTGCGCCATTATGGAAAACTTTCTACTGAATTGAGCTATGTAGATCAGAGAACAAAGGGAACTGAAAATTCTCCAGTTTCACGAGAAACTGAATTTTCGTAATTAATAAAAACGGAGCTCATTGAAGTTTATTATTCAACGTTCTGTTAGCCCTATATAACACCATATTACTTTGTAAAAAGTAGAAACGTGGCACAATATCTGTAAATATTTCATGTTGCACATTCGAATAACAAACCTTTATTTTAAAGCGCAATGTTGATTAAATGGAATCGAGATGCTCATGTTACTCCATGCTCGGTATTTAATACCAATGGCGTAGGGACTTCGGTTGCCGAGGATTAAATGATAATGTCCCCAAGAATTTCCCACCGATGCATTTCGATATGCGGAACACGCTGCGGCGTTTTTAACCCGCCGAAAAATGGCATCGCCTGTAATCCTTGCATTCCTTTGCCACTCGACAGCGTCGTTAACGGGTTCCCGCTGCCGGATGGGGGGCCCCTACCGGAAATGGATTGTATGCCACAGTTTGCGCCGCGCTCGAGAGCATCTCTGTTCATCCGGAATATCGTTCCGACGATGTGCATTTTACGCACTTGACGATGATCGACAGAAACAACACCCACGCTGCGACCTCTGCACCGCGTCGGGTTCTCGGGTGAAAGGTGAACCGTTTTACAATAAATTAATGAACCTCCATCAAATTCCAAAATTCTTTCCGGGTTAGAGAAACAAGGCTGGTACAGGGCCAGTAGAGTTTGGAACAGAAATTATTGTGGGGTCGTCGAAACTTCTTCTTTTATTGAGATTTAGGAACAAGAAAGGAAGGATTATTTTTATTATTTAATTTTTGTATTACGAACTTGGAATAATTAATAAGCAATTAATGACACCTTATCATGGGTCTGCCCTGACTTGAGAAAAAAATCGCTTATTTTTAAAAACTAATCTTTATTAAATTTTTACTAAAAAGTGAATATTTTTATATTTTTATTTTAAATTTTTAATTTAATTGACGCTATAAAATGGGCTTCCCCATTTCAAAGGGGTTTCTTCACCGTTACTATTTCTTAAATTTGCCACCCCCTGGAAAAAAGTCTGCGGGCGCCCATGGCCCTACTCAGCTTAGCTCAGGTCCAAATACTATTACTACTAATAATAATACTAATAATAATAATAATAATTCGTCTTTATTGCCCCACAAAGTTTACACTGCTAATTAAGTGACGAATAGGCGAGGTTCACCATTCCTGCTGTCTTGCAACCCAACCCTAATCAGAGTCCCACACAATACCGAAACACTGTTCAACGATTTCACACAAAGTTCCACCTGTGAAATTAGGAGGGGATTCTTGTGTAACAGCCCCCGAAATTTATGAATTTTTTTTTAAAATCTATTGTTAATTTTGCATTAAACTCTTTTGGGATTTAATAAGGCATCTTTAAACTTGTAGAATATTTTTTTTCATGTCGATCCTTCTTATTATTTATTAATTATTGTGGAATCGTGTTAACCCCTTCGACGCTGTTGACGTCAAGTGTAGCACCTGTCACAGTCACCTGATTTCAAAAAGAAGAAAATATTCTTAAAGTTAAATAATTTACGCTGGCACTGGACGTAAAATTTTAATTTTAGTTTTTATTTATAATACTGTTTTCGTCGACATAAAGAATAATATGAAAAATTCGTCGCAGGAAAAAACTTACTTTTTCTTTCAAACGCTATAACTCTTTCAATTTTGCATTTTTTTTTCTTTAAAATGGACCGATCCCAGCGTAAACTATCTAACTTTAAGAAACTTCTATTTTTTTTTGCAGTCAGATGACTGTGATTGGTGCTCGCATCCCGTCAACAGGGGTTACATCGTCGAAGAGGTGGACAAGATTCCACAATAATTTATTAATTATTAATAATAAAAGGATCGACATAAAAAATATATTTTCTGCAAGTTTAAAGATGCCTCCTTATATTCCAAAAGAATTTAACCCAATATGAGGAACAGTTTTTTTAAAAAAAAATCTTAAATATCAGTTACTTTTGGGGCTGTGATGGGTGCTACACATTTCGCCAACAGGGATTACATCGTCGAAGAGATGGACAAGATTCCACAATAATTTATTAATTATTAATAATAAGAAGGATCGACATAAAAAAATATATGTTCTGCAAGTTTAAAGATGCCTCCTTATTTCCCAAAAGAGTTTAACCCAATATGGCCAATAGTTTTTTTAAAAAAAATTCTTAAATATGTTACTTTTGGGGCTGTTAAACGAGAATCCCCCCTTAAGCATTTGTAAATTATCTCTGATAAGAATATTTTGTGCGGTAGGTGCACATCCACTAGAGAACATGAAACGAGAAACCAATCCTCCCTACCACCCTCTGCTTTGAAAGCAAAATAACGATCGTCGAGTCTGCCCCCCCCCCCCCCTATTTTAAATCCTCTTTAGAATTTTTCTAGACAATTTAGCTGCTTCGAAAACAAGCATTATCGCGATCTGTTTGCCAGTTAAAGTCCGTGTTGCTTTGCGTGCTGTGTCGTCTCCGCGACGATTAGTCAGACAATTTTCCATTCAAGCCTGTGTATCTGCCTCTGCCGAATTATCTGGGGGACGTGTTTACGCACGAATGTCCGCGTAATCAATTCGCCGAGACGTTGCCACGATATAGGAAAGCACTTGTGTTTTGAAGCTCGAACTAGTCGCGAGTAAGAAACTTTATTTTAAACATCAAGTACGCTTTGCACTTCGGGGGAGTCGCGAGATGGGTCCGAGAGTAACGGAATTGGGATGCACAGGGTGGGTCAAGTGTCGCGCTACCATTTTGGTCGCTAATAAATTTGTGTGGAAGTAAAATAGAATTTTCTTTTTTCATAATATGCTTATTTCGTCTTTTAAATTAATAATCATTTTTTTCCATTACTTTGGTCAACATTTCGGGCGAAATTGCTGCGATTTCTTCGCGAATGTTATCTTTTAGTTGCTAAATTGTTTGAGGCTTTTTTACGTATACCTTTTCTTTCGAAACACCCCACAAAAAATAATCGCGAGCCGTGAAATTCGTGGATACGATATGTTTTAAAATTCCCGCTGAGCTGCTATAATCGACTTATTATTTTTAATGAAAATTATAAATTTATCAATTTCGCCACGTCCATACAACTATACAACAGTCGAAACTAAACTGATATAAACTGCATTATAAAAGAATTGGCTCCAAAACAATTGTACCGTTTGCAGAGACGAATCACAGATGGAGAAAGTTCGTCTGGATTCTGGTAGGATGAAGTCGTTCCGCTTCGAGGGTGAATCGATCCTTTTGCGACCCGTGTGGGGGGTCACTTCCTTTCTCCTCAGGATCGAACAGGTTGCCCTCTTTCCATACTTCCGCTGCGAGCCGCTTGTCCGCGAGATCAAAGGGAGGCCGTGGCGTATCGCTGGAAATCGTGTTGCGGATCCTCTGCTCGCGTTTTCGAGGGGATGCCAAACAACAAACTCACCCTTTCCCTCGTTTGCACGCTCTTTGTGCCTTTGATCACTTGACCCGTTGACAAGCTCCAACGCAGTTATCCTTGTGTCAACGTTTAAGGGGCGAAAGAAAATGGCGGAGGGGGTGGTCTCGTTTCAGGACTACAGTAGAACGTGACATCCTGTATCCGGCATTCTTGTGGCGGAGACTTAAAGGGTGTTTGTTAATTTTGCCCGTTTTTTTTTTTTTTTTTTTTTTTTTTGGTTCTTCCACTGTTTGCTTAATTGTTGATTTAAGATTCTTTACGGTGCACAGTGCCACGGCGCGTGTTCAAAAAGCAGAAATTTGAGTTTTGAAATCTTGTATTTCATTTCAAGGAATTGATAGTAAACAGTCCACCGATATAAGAACATCATAACTTAGTAACATAAATAACGGATTTAAGGTTAGTAATTACGTTCAAAGTCGAATAACCAAACGCAAGCTGCCACAGACTACAAATAGGAAATTTACCCACTGCATTTTTGTGGTAATTATAAGTTCTTTTCTTTCTTTTTTTTTTTTTTTGAAAATAAGCAAAATATATCCTTTTTTCGTTTTATTAATTAAAAATTCTTGGATTTAAAGATATGGATACGTACCAGTGGCTCAAATTATTTCTTTTTCTGTCGCATCTTATAAATTCTGGAGAGAATTAAAAAAAAAACGAAACATATCGGTTCTTTCATTTTTTGACTATAATTAGTTCTTTTTATGCCCTTTAATTTGGTATAAATTTTATCTGCCCCCGAGTGCTCCCACATAAGAAAAAATATACAAAATAAAACGAAAAAAATAGACAAATCTGTGCTCGAATATTTATTTTTAAAAGACACTGACCTTTCAATTCTTTCAGATTCAACTGATAGTGATGAAGATGTATAATAAGAATGAATAATTTAAAATTTATTATCAATACGAATTATTTAAAAACTTAATTTTATTTTATTTTTAATTGTTTCATATGTTTGTTATTAATTTGTGTTTAAATGTATTTAAAAAAATATATACTTTATTTGCTTTACTTTTATTATGTTCAAAAATATATTTCAACGAATTATTTTATGTTAAAAATTAATTTTTTGGGGTATAAATATGATTAATATATCAATTACATGTAAATAACTGTATCTTAATGGAAAATTGATTTTTGATTTTTTCCCCTATATGGTGGAAATCCTGGGCGTGAAACTCATACATCGATTAAAGGTACTTTAATAGGGGTGATAAAATTAATACACTTAAATAATTAAATAAATCTCAAAAAATAAAATTACCAATAAAATCTGTATAGTTTAATAAATAAAACATTAATCTTGTAAATTAAATATAGATACTATCTTACAGGTAAAATTCAAAAAAATTTATAAAAATATTATTAATACCCAAAATTAACATTTTAACTTAAACTACTTTTTGAAATATTATGACAATATCATTCATCTTAAAAATTCTTATGCTACTTTCAATCCTTATAATAATAATTACAGTTATTTCATCGACTCTAATTAATTTTATTCACCCATTAGTACTTATTTTAATTTTAGTAATATATACAGTTATAAATTTATTATTAATATTATTAAGAATATCATTATCAATATACATATATATAATCTTTATTTTAATCGTTGAAGGAATAATAATTATATTTTTATATTCTACTAGAATAATTAATAACTATCCATCAAAAATTTCAGTAACGTTTCTATAAATAACGCTGGTTACAACTAATATTTATTTATTTAGTTACAATGAACGGGTGAGACCCATTTTCTGGCAGAAGGGAGTGAAAAATGCACAGAGTAGAGAACCAAGCGGTACCACTAAAAAACAAAAACAGAAAGTAACGGAAAAAATATAAAAGAGTATAATAATAATGTCTTTAATCCTATTTACAGTTAATATCGCTCTATACACACCGGCCAGGCCCGCATTAAGGCGGTACTTATTCTAGTCTAGCGCGCGAATTTCACGACTATTTTTCAGAATTTTTTATGGTCAATGAAAGTAAGCGTAGGGTAGACCGGGGTTGGTTGTCTCAAAGGGTAGGTCGACTAATTGTTAATAACTTTGCACCGACAAAAATGCTCTACTGCGGAAAGATTCACTGTAGAAAGAAGTCACATCGCACGTTTTTTTTAACAGTTATCAGCGTTTGTCGAAAAAATTGACCACATAAGTAAATATTTTTTCTTAAAGACTTCATTTTTTCACGCTCTATATAGTTACAATAGAATAAATGTTAAGGGACTATTTTAAAGTTTCTTTATTGGACGATCTATTGACATAGTATTTTTGTTTATACATAAATAATTGAATGTTATATAGATTATTGAAGTCAAAATGATCGGTCGGGGCTGGTTGACTACTTAACAATGTCAATAAGGTTTAAATTGTTATTTTGTTATTCGGAAAGCGATGTTTATTTTTTGTTTAAATTTCACTATGTTATAAATACATTATAATTTATGTTTAAGTTGAAAAAAATTTTCGGTTTATTATTAAAATATGAAAGAAAGAAATTAATATTTTATAATAAGACAACTCTTGTGACATTGTGTTATATTATTACCACTGATATAAGTTACTAATATAATTTTCTTAACTGATTGTACTTATAGTCAACCTACCCCATACTGTAAGTCGACCAACTCCGATCATGGGGTTGGTTGACCAGCATGGAAGGTGTCAGAAAAACATCAAAATACCTTAATTGTTGTCACATTGAGTCAACTTTAATAATTTAATCATATAGCCAAATGTATGCCCTATCAAATATACTAACCGGTTTAATGATATTTCGTCCACATAATTTATTAAAAATCAAAAACTGAAGAACTGGCCTACCAGCCCCGGTCTCCCCTACTGCGCAAAGTTTTTCTTAAAATCTTAATCGTCCTTTAAACTATATTTACAACTTTTTTTGTCGCGAAAAAAATTAGTATTACATGTCTGTATGAGGGCATGAAGATTTTGCGATTTGCTATGTGGCTGCCATGATTCTGTCCTTCGTAGGCATCTGAAACAAATGATTAATGAAAAATTGTATTCAGTAAGAATATGGCTAGGTATCGTCTGAATCGAGATTATTCATTGAAATTAATATTTCACAAAATGGTGTCATGTTAAACAGACAAGTTCGTTATTTCTAGCAGACTTTACTGTTCAAGATGGCGCCAGTTTGTGAAAAATTAATTTCAATGAATAATCTCGATTCAGACGATAGCAATATTTTTACGGGGGGCTGCAGCCCCGGGCTCCAATTTCCAGGGGGGCCCCGTTCTAAGCGATTAGCTCACTCCGTCTTCATTGGCAATGTTGTATCGAATAAATTGTCTATGAGTTCCACAGCTTCCAATTTTATGTTTCTATTTTAAAATTTCAGTGTTTGAACCTCCTCTATTTAAATTTTTACAATTTTTTAGAATCATTTTTAGACATGTTCACTATATTCCATTTGAAATTTCGAATGTAAATTCTCATATAACGAGAATTTAAACTTGTTATTATTTAAATTTGTTTACCCCCCCCCCCTCCCACGCTTTTCAACCACGGGGGCCCTCGAAGATTTGACAGCCCTGGGCCCCAAAAATCTAAATCCGGGCCTGACACTGGCTTTAAATGCCGAAAGAGATCCATGGAAGCAGTGCTGCCAACTCAGATTTTTGAAAATCCGTAGAGAAAAGTTCAAGATTCCATAGAATTCCGTAGATCCCCTTTTGAAAAATCCGTTGATCTACGGATTTTCTTCATAAGTATTAATTATTACATGTATGAAAAAAAGCTAATTCCCTTGCTCATGGAAACCACCCCTTCCCAAATCCTTTCTAGAAATTTCGACCCTCCCCTAACATCCTGAAAAAAATTATTGTCGCAACAAAAATTCACAAATTACGAAAAAAAAAGTTCACGTGCAAAAGTTGTGAAATCGATTTTTACTAATTCCACTTCAGTACAAAAGCTTTTCCCCAAAATAATGTTTCCCCGAAAGTCGCTTTCGCCAAAGCCTTTCGTCCCGACGTAAATTCACGAAAAGGAATTGAAACAGATCGCATGCAAAGATTCTGAAATCAACTTTGCTAATTCCTATTGTACTCGTTCAAAATGCAGAGTAGTAGAACTAGAAAATAATAGCTTGAATTCCAGCGATTAAGTGTGATGAAAAGCTCTTGTAGTGTAGGTTACTGACTCGCGAAAAAGGTAAAAAATCCGTAAATTTCGGTTTACAATCC
Organism: Andrena camellia; assembly: GCA_029448645.1. NCBI lineage: Eukaryota > Metazoa > Arthropoda > Insecta > Hymenoptera > Andrenidae > Andrena > Andrena camellia. Next base: position 29,352,765 of record CM055678.1, on the reverse strand, counting down.
GTAGGTCCGTAGATAAAGTAAAAAAGTCCGTAGATCTGCGGAAAAATCCGTAGGGTTGGTAACACTGCGTGGAAGAAATCAATCTCATCCCGATGCAAATTTAACAGGTTGCAAAATTCAGATCCGTTTTTTAAATGTATTATTTAAACAAACGGAATTTTGTGGAATTTGTTTGCACGGCGGTATTTCTTATTAGAAAATACACAACTTTGCCGTTTACACCGTTCTTCTAGCTCTAGTAGCTTCCAAGATATTCGACCAAACATGTTTCTCGCCCTCGACTGCGAGGCCCGCTTTCACCCCTTCGACAAGAATGTCAGCGGATAAAAAGAAATACGTGTGAAATATTTTTGAGACATCTACTTTCTACCAAAGTCGCAAACAAAATCGGCGATTGTCACTTTCATATCTTCCCTTGTAAATTGATGCGACGGGACGTGAATTATTTAACAGGGGATGCTCGGCAACAGGAGAATTCCAATAAATTTGAAACTTGTCAGAAATCGAGTTAAAGTGATGCTAGTAATTAATAACGTAACCATTTCTTGTTTCGGTAATGAAACGTTCCTGGCGGCTGAAACCACCCCCTCGAAGAAATGGTGAGTTTCCATATTATCGTGAATATTTGTGAAACCGTGAAATTAATAGATGTTTAAATCTCCTTCTGTTGGAATTTGTACCTTGGAGTGAAAACGGCAGAGATAGGTACTACGAAGTTCTTATCAGGGAGATAGCTATAAAGTATAAAGAGGATGTTAGCAGAAAGCTGGTCATCCAACAATAGTATCGTTTGGGCATTGTGACGTTTGGAAATTTCTTTTTCGAATTTCTGAAATTTGTATGCTTCACTGTCGTATCTGTGCTCCTCCTCATTCTTGGCCCCCAAAAGAAAGCAACACTTTTGCTTTATTTTATTTCAAGCGGAACACACGAACGCTCGCGAATCCTTCCCTGTGATTTTATAGAACGCGCATACGAAAGTTGGTAAATGTATATTTAGCCATCTATGAAATCGTGACATCATCTCGCATTCGCTGGAAAGTTTTTCATTATTTTTTTTTTTTAACTTACGATATCGGCGGTCGCCGAGAAATGTCACAATTTTGCTTCGTCATTTTTCCCAGAATGCGCCTACTCCATGTATTCGCCACTATTACACGTTATCTGCGCGAGTTACAAATCTTTATAAACACTGCAACAGTATCACAAACCGGTTAAATATTTTTCAATAGCGATAGAATAACTGATGGACAGCGAAATTAACTCAACACGCATGTTTCTATTTTTTCCCCTTTTCTTTAATACATAATTAATACAGAATTTTGCGTAAACGTGTGATAATAATAAAATAGACACGTCACTTTTAACTTTCGTCTCTTTTTTTTTATGGTTCCTTAAAGAAGCTTCTATATTTATTTATTGCATTCTTACGTAAGAAGGTAGTTTCACTAAATTGCAATTTGTCATCTTCGATCGACAGTAATTATTACACTTGAGAAGTTCCGATAGCACTCGTTTATTGTGTTTTTCTAACGACCGTTAAACAATCGGTCGCGTTGTGTCGGTTTTATCGACGAAGGAAACTGCCATTGCCATTTTTATTGTTTGCCCCAATATGTCGATAATTATACAATTATCGACATATTTTAATACCAACTTCTGGTGCATCGTTGTTTCTTACGCTGATACTAAGTCACAAACAACTCGATGTGAACTTCGAGTACAATCTCTGGAAAAGTCTTATCTACTTTTCATGAAATTTATCGAACTCTTTCGTTCAGAATTGATAGAAATTATTGGCATACTGTGTACTGTAAGCTACAATTGCGGGTACATTAATGGGGCCATTGATTCACGATCTTCTGGCCTCCAGAGTTTCATTTCAGTGGAATTTCTGAAAGTGGGAAATACTGCAAATCTAGGGTATCAATATTTCTTCTACCAGAAATCTTCGGGTCGGACAGTTTTCATATTGAAAGCTCCCCTGCTTTCGAAATTTCTCAAACAGAGGATTGGTCATTTGAAAAATTCGTCAGGTACAAAAATCTGAAAACTTATTAATTTCGTAAATCCTCGCATCTGAAATAAACCTTCCTTATTAAAAATTGAAAACTCCCTTTGATTCGGTCGATCAGAAAATTTCATTCCTAATAGAAAACGTTCAACTTGTGTCCACGTTGTTTCTTTTGAATGCAGAAGCCCCCAATATCCGAGAGCATCGTGAGTTACGCAACAGTTGTCAGGGTTATCGGGACGATTTTTCAGTTACAATTTCTGTGCATTCAGAGTCGGTTGCGCAACCATCTTATTTCCGCGAGCTTCGTCCACAATAACCCAAGACAAACGAGACCGTTTAGTCGGCAGCTCAGAGATTGTAATCGATTTCGCTGGAGGCTTGCGTCACGGCATCCATTTCGTGCAGTAAAATACAAATAAATCCACTCATCATATAAACGGCTATTAAATGGAACAACACGCTCTTTAGCCAATTTTATGGGGTTCTGAAAATTCTGAAAAATTTGACCATTTTCTGTAAAATTTTTAAAATATTGAACATTTTCTGAAAATTTTGAAAATATGAACATTTTGAAAATATGAAAATTTTGAAAATATGAAAATTTTGAAAATATGAAAATTTTGAAAATATGAAAATTTTGAAAATATGAAAATTTTGAAAATATGAAAATTTTGAAAATTTGAAAATATGAAAATTTTGAAAATTTGAAAATTTTGAAAATTTGTAAATTTTGAAAATTTGACAATTTTGAAAATATGAAAATTTGAAAATTTTGAAAATTTGTAAATTTTGAAAATTTGACAAATCTAAAAATTTGAAAATTCTAACATTTTTGAAAGATATGAAAATTTTGAAATTTTAATTTTCGAAATTTTGAAATTTTGAAATTTTTCGAATTCTAAAAATTTGAAAGGTGTGAAAATTTCGAAATTTTTAACACTTCTGTCTAAAGGAGCGTCAACTTTGGAATTTTGTTTTCCAGCAAATAATTGACTTTCATTCATTCACAGGTGATTTCATACACCGAAGTGTTCACAAGAGAAATGTTATAAAAGAGTTTCTCCTTATTAGACGATGCACAGCGATTTGAACGAGGACACCCGATGGGGTGGAATTTCCATTTTCGTTTCCTTCGCCCGTCATTTTGGTATCATTGTTCTGGTGGGATTCTTTAAGTCAAAACGATATCGGGTCGGATTGTATTCGTATCACGATACATTCCTTGACGTCACTGCAGGCATAAATCAACGCGAAGGATATCGAGCAGTGACGTAATCGGACATCCGTGATCCGAATGTTTGCGAGAAATATTAAATGCTAGAGGCACGCACGGGTGTCTGGCCACATTAGAATGCAATCCCTCGAGAAAATTTGATTGAACGAACGAGAGGAACAACAAATTTTTACGTGGTTGCTACAGCTCCAGTGGGTTGGATAGCAAACATGAGGAATCCTTTATTTTTGTGGTGGAATATACAGTGAATATACTGCAGTATATTAAATTGTATGTCTTTTATATTTTATGATATTGGTGATGTTTGTAGTATTCGTTACTGATTGTGAGTAATTAAATAGAAATTGTTATAATGTTGATGCAAAGGTGATCATAATGGTGGTTGAAATAATTTTAATTACTGGCGTTTGTATGTAGTTGATGTCGTTATGATTACATATTACTTTCTTTCAATTTTGTGTAAAAATAATGTCTTTGTTATACTTTATTGAAGTATGATACAGAGTGAATCGTCGCTCTGTTGATCCAGCGAATAATAGGGGGAGCATGATTTTAAAAAATAATAATGGCAGTGCAGACAGGAAGGAAAGGGGAAGAAGCATAATAAAAATTCATGAACGAGTAATTGGATTAATCTTGGGAGTAATGGTTTCGAGGAAAGCTCTTTGTGCCTCATTTGACAAAAGAAAGGGTGAGAAATGGTCGAATCTTACCAAGTAGGAGTTTGAAATACTGGGAGACAGTGTACGAAAAGCTGGTGTACTAAATCTTGTCAGATGGATAGGTGCATAAATAAAGAGTTAAGAGAGAATTGTGTTGGGATACGAAGACAGATAGAGTGGTAATATTAAAATCATTCATTTGTTAAAAAATTCGAAGCTTTCGAAATGGGATATTCTTATGGTAAAAATTTTGAAGTTGAGTACTCCTCAAACTGAAAATTATTAAATTGAGAACTCTTCAAATTGAAAATCATCGAACTGAGAACTCCAGAAATTGAAAATTGCCGATTCGAGAACTTTTCAAACTGAAGATTTTTCAAGTTAAAAATCTTCAAATTGAGGATTCTGAGAATTAAAAATTTCCCAGCTGAGAACTCTTCGAGTTATAAATTCTCAAATTGGGGTCATTTCGAATTAAAAATTCTCAAATTGGGGACATTTCCAATTAAAAATTCTCAAAATTGAGAACTCTACAACTTAAAAATTACTACATTAAGAACTTTTCGAATTGAAAGTTACTGAATTCAGAACTTTTCGATTTGAAAATTACGAAATTAAGAACTTTTCGAATTGAGAATTACTAAATTAAAAGCTTCTTGAATTGAAAAGTACAAAACTGAGAATTCCCTAAATTAAATATTCCCAAATTGAGAACTCCAGAACTTGAAAGTTACAAAATTAAGAAATTTTCGAATTGAAAATTACTAAATTAAGAACTTCTTGAATTGAATAGTACAAAATTGAGAATTCCCTAAATTAAATATTCCCAAATTGAGAACTCCACAACTTGAAAATTACGAAATTAAGAACTATTCGAACTGAAAAGTACAAAACTGAGAATTCTTCAAATTAAAAATTTCCAAATTTGAGATGACCCTTCGGATTACAAATCCTCAATTCTTCAAATTCTGCAAATTCAAAATCCTTCAAGTTAGTACTCTTCACAGCACCATTAGACGAGTCATCAATTCTAAAAATTCATAAACAAAAAATCAATTTTAAACCACGATATTACCAGCATTCCAAATTGGTGATTGTCAAACTAGAAATCGTACAAATTTCAAAATTGAATAAAAACCGTAAAGAAACCCAACAATCGAAATTTAGCAAACATCCCTGCAACCGCTGACTATTTCACCAAATAGTCACGCCGCGATAGAAGCTGCCAGTTAGAAGATAATGGACGGCGTTGGATGTCGAAAACCAATAAGCTGAACGTTAATAACGTTCCCACGTAAGGTTGCACAACGTGGGCGGTGGAATTAACAATAACAAGCCACCGCGAATTAATATGCAACTGGGGAACTACGTTAACGAAGAACTTTTGGCACAGGTACTATTCGACACCTAAATCCACTTCAAACAAACTCTGGACTAAATCAGAGTGTCTCGTTGTCCAGGCTCAACAACTCACCTGATCAAAATTCATCATACCTCTCCTACAGAGTTGAGCAAAATGTAATCTAATTACAAATTACGATTAGACTGTAATTGTGTAATTGATTACACATTATTTTCTGTAATCGTTAATTTAGCTAGCCGACCACAATGTTGTCAACTACCTAAATTAACGATAACAGAAAATAATGTGTAATCAATTACACAATAACATTTCAATCCTAATTTGTAATTTGCAATTAGATTACATTTTGCCCAACTCTGCTCTTCTACCGCAAAACGAAAGCTCTACTTATTCTCCACTTCGCGCGAACAATCATGCATATAATTATACAAACCACCGTCTCAAAAGAATCAGAGTTTTATCCGATTTCAATGGGGGTTATCTCGCTTGAACGAAATCCTTTCCTTGAACTGCAGGTAGAAATAAGCAGCGTTGTACGTATAGAAAGAACGTCCCTCCACCTGTTGAGTATCGTATCGTCGCCGTTCAAGAGGACGATTCTTTTAATAAAAGGTTTCGAAGCGTTTCCTCCTGAAAGGGTGGCTCGCAATAATGGAGTGAATGGCACGCTCATTTCCTGCCAGTTCCCTCTAAAACAATATGATCCTACTTTGCGTTCGGTGGGACCATTTTAAAATTGTTTCTCAAGGAAACGTCCTTTTCATCCTTCTCATTTCGAGGAGAATTCCTTGCGCATTTATAGGTCTGGGGATGGAAGATATTTTGGTGGGGGCAGATATTCCGGGTCCCTGAATTTGCATTGCGCAATTATTCAACAATGGTGCAGACACCATTTTTCAGAAAAACCGTTAAAAATACCGTGGGTGTTTGCCTTGTACGCGATTAGATAGTTACAGAGAAGAAAATGGAAAAGTGGAAGGCATTAATGGGGCCTAATGGGGGAACACGGTTACAAAGCAGACGTATCGTTTATCGAGGAGCATTGGAAAAAAATAGTTTTTATTTGACACATACGTTTCTGAATTATCTCGTCGACAAATGGAGGCTGCAGACGTAAACAATTGAAATTACACTTCCACGCGTTTTTACAGATATCGATAGTACAGTGATGTATTTCCAAGCTCAAACTTTGCAATATTTATTTGTACCCATACAGCACACCTCGTGGCGGCAACGTTGCAGGATCGTTGCAGTAACCTTGCAGTGTTGCATGGTTGCAGCGCAATGTCGATGTACGTGCCGTGCAACATTGCACGGGGCGGACATAGAATTATGTCTGCATAGTTGCTTCAATATTGCGTTGCAATATTGCACGGTAACGTTCCTGCAATATTTCTGCAACGTTTGGCAACGTTTCCACAATGTTGATGGAACGTTGCGCCAGTATTGCGGCAACGTTCCTGCAATGTTGTCCGCAACATTCCTGTAATGTTGCTGCAATGATCCTGCAATGTTGCGCAACGTTGTTTAATCTAAAATATTTAAACCTAAAATATTTCCGTTGTTTTTAATGATACGAGGAAATGTCTAAGGAAAAAAATGTTTGCTTCAGGGAGACAATTATTCTGACGGAGACGATTTTTTTCTGAAGGTTATATTTCCCGAAATTTCAAGATCATCAATGATTTTTTTTAATGGGATGACGTATTTTCATTACTGTAACCTTATAGCCAATAAAAATACAAATTCAACCATGTATAATATGTTGCCCTTTTTGTCTAGCAATCATTTTTTCCCTGAGACATTTTCTCGTATCATTAAAAACAACGGAGATATTTTAAGCTTAAATGTTAGATGACTCGCCCTGTATATTTTAATGTGTAGAATGACACAGGGTGGAAGTTGTAGCACGTACCTACAGTGTTACAAAACCCTAATGGAGTTTGTCAAAACGAGCCTTCGTTTTTGAATAATTTGAGTTTAAAGTTTTGCACGGTTGGAGTATAAGTTCGAATACGTTAGCAGTCTTATCAATCAGTGGTTGTAGCTGCGGCGGTATAGTGTTCGCCTACGACGCTACAGGTCGCCGGTTCGACGAATCCCCTCGGGGGGAAAAAAAAATTTCTGTGAGAAAAAGAATTACGGGCTTTGTACTTCTATGATTCTGCACACATTCAATATCGTCGCGTCCGTCACTGACGTTACTTGTATTTTTGGCCCCACTGCCCGAAACGTTGCAGGAGGCGGACATAGCAATATTTTGCTGCAACGTTGCGGCAACATTGCAGTGCAACATTTCAATCTTGCACTGCAACGATCTTGCAACTTTGCTGCAACGAGAGTGTGCTGTATGGGTATATACGGGAAAACATTTTGGTACATAAAGAATAGAGAAGACCAGTAGAGGAGTAATACAAAAAAAAGTAGAAACACGAAAATGAAAAAAAATGAAGGAGAAAAGAAATAGTGCCGGGATAGAAAATAATTTAAAAAAATAAAATACAATGAAAGTGAATAGATGTTCCTCGCTCTGAGGACCCTCTTCAAATTTCTTAGATTCCCCACCCCAGTACTTGACTATTCCTCGATCAAAGTACAAAATTTCCAGCTCTTCCTGAAGACAGCCCTGAAATTCCAGAAGAACAGCTCCAGCGAATTCTTGAGACTCCTTTGTGCTCGCGAACCCCGAAAGTGCCACCACCCCCGTTTTAAAAACGGAACCTGCGTCTGACGCGCACGTGATTTTTTTTTTTCATTCTAATTCCAATCCTGCAGCGGTATTGTTAGCCCACGTGTTGGGGGCAGGATGCCCAGACACGAGGCAAAAATATCGATTGGGGCGTCTGAAAGAGCTGTCGGGGACGCGTGCGAACTTTGCCATTAGGAGGACCAGCCTCGTGGATGATGAAATGCTGAATTATCCCGGCAGGCCAGGCGAAACCGTGCAGCCCGAGCTAGGCAAACACCCGCTAAATTGAATTTGCGTTCGCAGCTCGGGGCGTCGCGACCGATAAATTTTTTCCCGCATGGAAATGTCGGCGTGGCTGGAAAACGCGTAAACACGCATCTCCCGGCGACTCCTGGGCATTTATGCACGAGATGTCGCGTTGTGGGGCGCGGCTGGATTGGAAGGGAGAAATAAGGGTTTGAAGAACATTTAAATGCTCGTGTAAAATACGTAGAAAGGTTTAGAGGAGCAACCACCCCTCTTAATGCGAAATCAATAATATTACGCTGATACGATTATCAGCGGAAAATGAGTGGCGATTTACTAGGAAATTATGTGCCACTGTATAATGAATCTGTCAGCGACTGGAATTGTGAATTTGATACAGGATTAATCGCGATGCGATTAATTTACTCGTTGACAGTGAAACAGACACGTGTGTCTATTTAATTAAACTCTCCTATTGGGGCGGTTCGGAAATGTCCGCTGTTCAAGCTGTAATTATTTATACGTCGATCATGGTGATTTTATAAATTCATGTGGTAGGTACACTCAGTTTCAGTTGCTTACAAGGGAACATCCCGAACCCGGAAATTCAAACAATTCTGAGACTTTGTGAATGTGTAGGGAATTTCCTCCTAACGCAATTTTTGTTTGCTGCCCAAATTCGCTCTAAGGGGGTGAAATTGATCCCTGGAAATCTGGTTATTTTCCGATTTTGTGTTATAATTCGTGAACTGTAAAATAATTTTTTTTACCAAATAATAGATCTATTTAAAAGAAGTAACTTGTGCCTTGAAACTTTTTTTCTATCTCTTACAGTTCGCGAGTTATAACACAAAATAGGAAAATAGCCGAATTTTCAGGGGGTAATTTCACCCCCTTAGAGTGAATTTGGGCAGCAAACAGAAATTGCGTTGTAATCAGGAGGAAATCCCCTACATATTCACAAAGTCTCAGATTTTTTTGAATTTCCGGGTTCGGGACCTTTTCTTGTTAGTTCGTCCGACTGACAAGGGAAATTAGGCAACCCAAAAAATTCAGAAAATTATGCAGCTTTGTGTGCAAGTAGAGGAGTTCATGCGCAAGGCAAACCTAATTTTTGTTGGTGCCATAGTACGGTTTTAAAAGGTGAAATCAACCCTTGGAAAAATGCAGAATTTTCTTTGTCGTGGAATATTTCGAGAGAGAGAGAGATGTTGGAAAGAAGTTTAAATAAAAGTTGCATCTTTTTTTATATTCACAAAACTGCGTGAAAATAATTATCGAAAATTCATACTTTTCAAGTTACCTTCACCACAATTCGATAATTATTTTTACTCGCTTTTGTAGATATAAAAAAAAGATGCAACATTTGTTTAAACTTCTTTTCGATATCTCTCACCGTTGAGATATTCCACGAAAAAGAAAATTCTGTATTTTTTCAATCACCCCCTAAAATCTCACTATGGCACCAACAAAAAATAGGTTTGTGTTACGGATGAACTACCCTACTTGCACATAATTTTCTGAATTTTCTGGTTGCCTAACTTCCCTTGTGAATAAATAAACTGCTATCATCAAGTTTAATTCTTTCGAAAGTCACTTTTATATAGACAGGGTGTTTCGTGTGCGGGGGTGCAAGCGGAAGAGTGGTGATTTTATCTAGAAAATATAATAATAATAATAATTCTTTATTGCACCAGTAGACATTCCCAAAGTAACAAGAAGATAAAAAAAACAAATACATATAAGAAAACAAGAAAGAAAAAAATAGTAGAGTTAGAAATTATATAGTATACGTAAAAATAGATGTAGAGTGCAAAAGGCGAGGTCACTTAAAGTTATTTAAAACTAAAATATTAGAAGTTGCAAAAATTTCCCTAATTTTTTAATGAAATCTATTTATTCGACGCACAGAATTTTTATCGCAAATATTTTCCTCCACTTTCCACAACATTCTTCTACCTTTCGGGAGAGATGGATTCCCCGTCGAAATAATTCCTCCCTTCCGGAGGCGATCCATTTAAAATCGGCGAAACTTTCGCGAGCCCCTAATACCACTTAATTCGTCTCGCTGCTGGCCGTCAAATAAACGGAGAAAAATTCTTGCCGCCTTAACGAGCCACGTGTAAGTTGCAAGTGGAATTATAAGTTTAACTGGACGTGTCCCTGGAAGCCGTCGAAGTTGGCCAGTAATTACAAAGACCCTGATACGTGCCTAGGACATGTTCCAGGATTAGCCCTGGCTGGTTTCAATTCGCAGAAAATCCAACGACGGGCAGAGAAGCGCAGTAAGGGTGCTCCAGCCTTTGGCGCTGGGGGATTGCAAGAATTGCGAACACTCATCCGGGTGATTCCAGGAAGATAAAGAAACCCTGGGCATCCTCTGGCTGAGAATTAACCGAGCATCCTACGACGGCTCTCGGAAATATCTTCGCGCAGTATATTTCCTTCACCTTCGAATAAGCCTGCGTAGCGCTTAACCCACCCTTCTCCCTGCACCGTACGGTTACAGTCGGATTATCTCCGCTTTCCTTGGACATTTCTGACGGTTTATTATATCGCCTTCGTTTAACTAGCCAGTCGCTTTTGTCGAGAACGAATTGTGGCCCTTATATGTATGGTAAAAAAAATCAGAGTTTTTACAAATTTCTTCTGACCTCGGAAGCTTCCAAATAGTTTAAAAGAATTTCGACTAAAATTTTGTTAAAATATATTAAGGATTAAAGGTCGCTCAATGGCATTTAAATATTTACGAGTAACTCGAGTAATTCGAATAGTTACGAGCAACTCGAGTAATTCGAATATTTACGAGTAACTCGAGTAATTCGAATATTTACGAGTAACTCGAGTAATTCGAATATTTACGAGTAACTCGAGTAATTCGAATATTTACGAGTAACTCGAGTAATTCGAATATTTACGAGTAACTCGAGTAATTCGAATATTTGCGAATAACTCGAGTAATTCGAATAGTTACGAGCAACTCGAGTAATTCGAATAGTTACGAGCAACTCGAGTAATTCGAATATTTACGAATAACTCGAGTAATTCGAATATTTCCGAGTAACTCGAGTAATTCGAATAGTTACGAGCAACTCGAGTAATTCGAATATTTACGAATAACTCGAGTAATTCGAATAGTTACGAATAGTTAGTTTAAAAGAATTTCGTCTAAAATTTTGTTAAAATATATTAAGGATTAAAGGTCGCTCAATGGCATTTAAATATTTACGAGTAACTCGAGTAATTCGAATATTTACGAATAACTCGAGTAATTCGAATATTTACAAGTAACTCGAGTAATTCGAATATTTACGAGTAACTCGAGTAATTCGAATATTTGCGAGTAACTCGAGTAATTCGAATAGTTACGAGCAACTCGAGTAATTCGAATATTTACGAATAACTCGAGTAATTCGAATATTTGCGAATAACTCGAGTAATTCGAATAGTTACGAGCAACTCGAGTAATTCGAATAGTTACGAGCAACTCGAGTAATTCGAATATTTACGAATAACTCGAGTAATTCGAATATTTCCGAGTAACTCGAGTAATTCGAATAGTTACGAGCAACTCGAGTAATTCGAATATTTACGAATAACTCGAGTAATTCGAATAGTTACGAATAGTTAGTTTAAAAGAATTTCGTCTAAAATTTTGTTAAAATATATTAAGGATTAAAGGTCGCTCAATGGCATTTAAATATTTACGAGTAACTCGAGTAATTCGAATATTTACGAATAACTCGAGTAATTCGAATATTTACAAGTAACTCGAGTAATTCGAATATTTACGAGTAACTCGAGTAATTCGAATATTTGCGAGTAACTCGAGTAATTCGAATAGTTACGAGCAACTCGAGTAATTCGAATATTTACGAATAACTCGAGTAATTCGAATATTTACGAGTAACTCGAGTAATTCGAATATTTACGAATAACTCGAGTAATTCGAATATTTACGAGTAACTCGAAAGTTGCAGATCTCTTCGAATATATTCGAGTCATTTCAAAAAATTTCTTACGAGTAGCTCAAATTTTTTCAAACAATTCGTCGATTTCAAGCAGCCAGGAAAATGCAAACGCTCGATTCGGTGCGGGCAATCGAACCGAGTTCAGCTCAGCTCGTAAATTCCGGGTACTCGCACACCCTTAAGTAATTCAGTCCAGTCCATTACCAAATGCATGCCAAAACTTACTTGGCGAGATGAGTATTGCGAGTGGCGATATTAGGTGCTAGGCAATATTAATTCCACTTACTCTGCGGTTTCTGGATCGGTAGCGATGGGTTAAAAATATATGCCGCGAAATTGATCTTGACCTCGAAATTCAAGATCCTATTCCTTTCATTTTTAAAGTAATTTACTCAGTGGCAGGATAAAAAGTGTCAAAGTTCGAAGTTGCTTGAAGTATTCTCTGGAACATTGTTCTTTTTACGCCTTTTCTCGCTGTAGTAAATCGAACACGCTACAATAGAAAAAATTTCACCCTCAATTTCGAGGTCAAGGTCTTCTTTTTAACAGACCTCCAAGGGTGTAGAATCACCTGTGCGAACCATGGTATATAATTTCCTTGCACCCTGTACAAAACTCTGCTACCGTGGAAATTAATTGAAGTTGATCAATTCGATTTCTTCGGGAAGGGTAATATTGCACTGTAGTATTTACACAGGAAATCTGTGATTTAGAGTACACGAAAATTAGAAAGATAATCGACAGTGTGGTGCAACTGGTGCAAGTGAAGGGTAAGACAGAAAAAAAATAGGGAATGTCACAAAACAGCGTTATCGAGAAAATTAAGTTTTAATACTTAAGTGATTAGTCCATCAGTAAAGATACAATTTCTTCTTAAATAATTGTTTGTTTTATCTTACGGAGGTATTTGTATTTTACAACCCTTTGTGATTCGACAGTTCTGTAGTCCCAGTTGCCACCAACAAAATATGCTGTAAATCCCAAAATCGCGAAAAATTGACATTCCCATTTTCCCCTTACCCTTCAAGTGTTCTCAACTAAATAATAAAATTGAGGGTTGTAAAAATCAGGCAGATTGAGATTCTCCGTAATCAAGTGTTTGCGTGCCATCAGGCACTTCCTTTCGTAATAGAAATTTAAATCACATGCTTCCTTTTCATAATAAATTAAAGAATTCTTATTTGTCACTCGGGCCCTCTGGTACATCCACTCTGCAATTAATACACCGATTTCCCATTATTTACAAATATCCCCCTACCTTCCAAAGTTAATAAAAAGCTCGTTTCACCGACTAATTAACTCACTATTCCTTCCTTTCCCATGTCAAACTTCCGTTCTCGTCGTACCGAATTGTTTACACGAAAAATTGCAAACAAGGGATTAATAACTACCAGAGTTTCCCGAGCTCGAGCAATGTTCGCGGAAATTCTATTATAACTATCGATAAATTAACAACGTTGCATCCTTGCTCCTGGCTACGTGGTTCGAAAGGATCATTATCCCACAATACAGGTAATATAATATCGCTTCCATCTCCATTTACTGCTGCATCGAGTGCGAAACAAGAAATCAAGCCATTCTGAATAATTAATTATGCTCCTAAAGCGGTCCATTTATTACAACAATAATACCCAGCCAAAGTGTTACAAGGATGCAGAGAAATTGCGCGAATATGGGAATACAGGATCGAAAATATTTGCTTTCCCCTGAATCCGGGCGAGATTTAAAGCAAACAGTATTACAAATTTCATCGGGATTCGCTTCTCCTCGCGGACCAGGCACCGGCTATGATTTTCGGTCCAATTGCCAATCTGTTCTGATAACACCGCGGCCGCGTAATACGTACTCCATTATCGAAGGAAAGGTTGCCAGGGTTAAGCGTTGATTTAAGATCCAGCCGCGGCTATTCGTTGCGAGCTAAAAAAAATTCTGCTCGATACTGCTGAGCCCTGGAACGACGGCAAACAGGGCCTCAGCAAACTTTCGCTGATATTTTCCCCGCGAGAGTTTCAACGGCGCCATTACTCATTATTATCTCAATAACACCGGTGGAACTTGAAAATCTCCAAGGAAGTTGCCCACCCCGGGCGGGGGGGGGGGCGGGGGGGCGCGACAGACCCATGGATATAGGGAACTTGTCTCCCGGCTTTCATTGGGGCGAAGTGCCTCCTCGCTTCTAGGTATTAATAGAAACGTGCCGGACGGTTTCGCGGAAAATTCGCTGCCACGATTCACGTCTCACTGCTGACCCCTTTGCTCGGCGAAAAATGGTGGCCGGGGTGGGATGGGGGGGGGGGTAGGCGGCAAATTCGATGCTAGTGCAGCTGATTAGTATTCTTAAACGAAGCACTCTGCCCCGCAGCTTTGCTAGCTGCTGGATTAAAACCCTCCCTCGTAAATATCCTGTTAAAACTAGCCTCCCACTTTGCGAACAGCGTCGTAATAGAATTCAGATGCGGCGCATTTCGATTCAAATTACGCGCGTCAAAATCGAAGTTCGATCGCCGAGGGGCGGAAAGAGAAGCGGGTGTTGAGTATCAAAATTCAGATTCTAATGTGTTAAACCTGGTGTGTTTAATTAATGTGAAATGCTTCTTCGCTGGGAGAGACGAGTTAACTCGTCACTGATATTTAGACTGCGGATGTTTATGCAAATATATATTTTTATAGAAAAGGACTGAGCAAGGGAAACTTTGATAGAAATATGTCTGGTGATTAGAGGGCTTTCAAAAAATATTTTTTATTTTAAAAAGTATTATATTTATTTATTATGTAGCGTAATAAATATCATACATGCATAAACTTCCGCAGCCTACTGATATTAAGAAAGTAGCTTTACTATCAGCTTTTGCCCGGAATTTAGATTCTGATTTTAGAAAAGAATTTTTTTTCTACCTGGGGTTTTCTACCCCAACTTTAGGGGCCATTTTCACCCCTTCACCGTGGAAGATTGCCGATAACAAAAAATACGTGTCAAATGTTTTTCACTATTCTACAAATCTGCAGAGTCTCATTTCGATATGTTCCCCTGTCAGTTTCTCTTTTTGCTAAAATGGCCACAGAACTATTCCAGTGGGTGGCCAAATTATTATGCTCAAACAAAAAGGTTTATATTTTGTAAGTTTATGCGATGGAATAAAATAAATTGTCTCGCTTCTAATGTTATAATATTATTTTTTAAAACTAGTATATGTATTTAAGAATGCAAATTAAATACATTTGTATAGGTCTGAGGCTACCTATATTGTACGAGAAATACAATTACTCAATATTTGGTGACTCCGCCTTTAGCTTTTTGCAGTTTCAGAGTGTTAAAAATAAAATAACTAAAATAAATTGTCTCGTTTCTGATGTTATAAAATTATTTTTTAAAACTAGTATATGTATTTAAGAATGCAAATTAAATACATTTGTATAGGTCTGAGGCTACCTATATTGTACGAGAAATACAATTACTCAATATTTGGTGACTCCGCATTTAGCTTTTTGCAGTTTCGTAGTGTTGTGCCATACTCTGATGATATTCTCTATTATTTTAACCACAAATGAGATTTATATGTTGAAAAATTACTGACAATGTCGCCAGATGTTGTAGCTAATCCACAAATGAAGAAACAATAACATTCATGCATTGAAATTTTTCGAGTATAATAATTTGGCCACCCTCTGTATACAGTAGAAAAGTTGCCACTTTTTCGAACCACCCTACTTCTATTCTGCCCTCCTTAGTTAAACTGTCCTATCTAGCATTTTTTTCATTTTTTGAGATATGTTGAAATATTTGAAGTTCCACACGTCTTTTACCTTTTAAGTAAAGTTAGAAAACTTCTACGGGCTTCGTAAAGATTTATAAACAGTCTAATATATTTAACCTAACTTCTTTCCAAATGGTTAAAATATCCTATTTAAAACAATGAATTAATTGGTACGTTAATAATACATTACCTACCGGTATACCTATTACAAAAAATTATATTAGACTGTTACGAAATAATGACAACATGTTTTAATTTGAACGATGGGAAATAAGGACGGTACAAAGTAAATGATAAAACTTCAGTTTTCTCGGTTGTTTCGAAATGCTAGATAGGACATTTTAACTAAAGAGGGCAGTATTACTTTTCAATATCAACTCAAAACTGCAGTGAGTGCCTAATATACATATTGTGAAAGAGAATTAAAAGCTGCATAAAACCCAGTGACAGTTGAATTTATTTAACTAACAAACAAAAACCCTAAGTAACATTAAGCAAGACAACACACTTTTAAAGCCAACAAAAAGATACCACTTTTGAACATTAACAAAAAAATTTAATATTTTCTGGGGCCACCTTTTGCTTTTAGGACAACCTAAAAAGTTACTAAACGTGGTAACTTATTTGTCGGCCCCAAAAATGTGTTACCCCGTTCAATGTCATATAACACTTTTGTTTGTCAGTTAAATAAATTCAACTTTAACTGGGTTTTATAAAGCTTTAAATTCTCCATCAGAATATCCATATTAAACGTACCAGAGTATGCCAAATGTATGCTAAAAAAAATATTGTTATTCAAGAAATAAAATATAAAAATTCTTTTCTAAAATCAGAATTTAAATTCCGAGCAAAATCTGATAGTAAAGCAAGTTTCTTAATATCAGTAGGCTGCGGAAGTTTATGCATGTATGTTATTTATTATAATATATAATAAATAAATATAACATTTTTTTAAATAAAAAATAACATCGAAAAAGTGGCAACTTTTTTGTCCGCTAGTGTATAACCTAGAAATAAATATTTTCCTCCGCAGGAGTAATTAATCCGTTTCGATAGGTCCGCAGACCGGTTAACACATATTCCTACCCGCCGCCAGTTAACGTGCCGGTTAACAGATCAATATTCAGCATTCCTCTCTGTTCCCAAACCGCATACCTACCCCAACGCCGGAGCAGCAAAAAAATGTCACCGCGTCCGTGCAACTACCGATGGCAGCGGCGGTGACCCGCCAACAAACATCGCCCCCCCCCCTCCCTCCGCTTCCAGGAACACCTATCCACCCTTAATTCCGCGCTGGCCGGCCCTCGGTCCCGGCAGCATCGCCGGAACGGGCTACGTGACTGTGGCTTTTATTTCTAGTTAGACAGGCCGTGCTGCGCCGCCGGCGCAATTAACACATTCCCGGCCGCGTTCCCGCCGATGTATAATGGCGGCTTGTAATCGAAGCGTACCGTGAGCCACGCACGGCTAAAAGAGCCGCTTTGATCGCGTGGGGCCACGCCCTGGCGGAGGGACGTCGCGCGGCCACCCTCAATCTCGTTAAAAACAGAGCCCCGGCGCTTCCATTAATCCACGAAACGGTTCGGCCGAGACAGAAGATCGGCCACTTGGTTCGTTCGCGGCGAAGGGGAGAATTAAATCTCGATCGTGTCGAGGATCAGTTCCGTTAACGTCACCGCGCTCCCTCTTGGCGCCTGGTCCTCCCATCTGGTTCGAGGGGTGAGTTTCGGGTGGCATCTGTTGCTACGGGTGGCGGTGGTCGAGCGGCCTCGGCTCCCGTGCATAATGACGCCCTCGTGGATTATGGTCGTGACGCCGCTTCTCCGCGAAATATTCTGGAAGCTGAATCGATCGCGAACGCGACCGTGCCGTGGCCCCTCGCCCAGTGTGCACGGCGGATCGGCCTGGCGACTTTCTTCCTCGCCTTCTGCTTACGTTCTCGTCCCCCCCCCCCCTCCCCTCTCCCGACCCCCCACCCCTGCTCGTCGATACATGGTGAATCTTGATTACTCGGCCACCAGCGTCCGCCTACCTCTTACGCGCGGATGAATTCGCTTTGTACGCGTCGCTCTGTGTGTATTGTTGAGTAATAATATGATGGGGGCTTTGGTTCACAGAAGGGGAATTAGAATTCGTTAAGGAAAGGGAAGGAAAGAGTGGGGGAGAAGCACAGATCGCGGTGCAAAAGTCGAGGTGGCGATGTTAACCTAACCTAAATGTGGGACTGGTGGAACTCGCGCGGTTTTCACGTGTCCATTCCCCCACTCCGCCGAGTGCCTTCCTTTGTAAGCACGTTACGGTGCCTCGACGTGAAGAATTTCAAGGGTCACCACGGCTTTTCCCTTTTATTCGACCGCGCACAGTGCACGTAGTACGTTTTAGTATTCGCTGGTTTCGAATGTTTGAACCGTGTGGCTCTTTTGCGTGCCCAATTCTATTGTGTTGCCGCGCAACAGCCGGGAATTCTTGCAACCACTGACGCGTTCCCTTTGCACGTGTTCGCAAACACTTTCTGGTTTGTTTCTAGGTTTCGGGTTTCCACGATTCTATCGGTTCACTTCCCGTTTTGAGTTACGCTTTAATTTGAAATTTTAATTAAATGGCTTTTGATCTGAATGCGTTTAAATAATATTCGCGTCGCTCGTCATGAAACTGATTAGTATTCATATTCTTTGGATAATAATAAATGACTGTTTAATGTCCACTACGTATTGCTGTTTATCTTCTTCTCGGCAGAATCGATTCTTGTTGGAAACATAATGAGGTGCATATCATTGTAATATTATTAACGGGAATCGGAGAAAATGGTCTGTACTTTTCCATAGTTTGCAGCGGTAATAAATCATCTGTATCGTGGTGATTGAATAATGGAAAATGAATTGTTACCTTTATTGTGGCATTTGCTCGCTCGGTGACATTTTCTAGCCTGCGATCAGATGAAGTGCGGATGACCTGATGAAATTGATGAAGCGTCGATGCGCGCGGGGATTATAATTACGAAATTAACATACTTTTGTGGCTGGGAGTAAAAAACAGGGGCGCGGAATTTAATTTCACGTTTTCTAGATTAAACTATCGCATCGCGCGCGATGGTGTAAAGCAGGAGGAACGAAAATAAACGCGCTCGCCGCACGCAGTGGAATATGCCTCTCATGTGTCAGCCAGCCGGTTCATTTAAATTTACGAGTCCCCGAAAGAAATTGAATACACCCCACGCAATCTACGTTAAATTAAACTGTCAAACGTACACAGAGCGATGATCATTTTGGGGCTTTACGCGGGACACTGAAATATTAAATTTTCGAAGTTCGGGAGATAGGAAAGTAGGCGATTAAAGGTGCAGGGGGATCGGATGATTGGAATACTAAAATTGTCGTGGTGGGGAAGTTGAACTTTAGACAGGAACATTTTACGGGTGGGAAATGTTGAAAGTCAGAGGATTTCAAAATTATTGGAGAACTACGTAGGAAGCTGACGAATCGGGAAAATTAAGGACTGAAGGGTTAGGACTTGAAAAATTAGGGGACTAGGGAGTTGAAGATTTGGAAAATTAGGGAATTGGGATGTTGTGAATTTAGAAAAATAGGGAACTAGGAAGTTGTAGCTTTAGAAAATTAGGGAATTGAAGAGTTGGGAGCTGAAAAATTGGGAAATTATGGAATTGAAGCGTTGAGAATTGGAAATTTAGAAAATTAGGGTAATCTGGGAAATTAGATAATGAGGGAAATGGAAAATTAGAGAGTTGAAGAGCTGGGAGTTGGAAATTTGGAAAATTCGGGAATTGGGAAATTAGGGAATTGGGAAATTAGGGCATTGGGAAATTAGGGAATTGGGAAATTAGGGAATTGGGAAATTAGGGAATTGGGAAATTAGGGAATTGGGAAATTAGGGAATTGGGAAATTAGGGAATTGGGAAATTAGGGAATTGGGAAATTAGGGAATTGGGAAATAAGGGAATTGGGAAATAAGGGAATTGGGAAATTAGGGAATTGGGAAATTGGGAAATAAGGGAATTGGGAAATTAGGGAATTGGGAAATTGGAAAATTAGATAATTCAAGAGTTGCCAATTGGGAAATTGGGACTCTTAAGAACTAAAGAATTAAGAATTGGCAAATTGGGAGAGCTTAGAAAATTTGAAAATTAAAGAGTTGGGAATTGAAAACTTAGGAAATCAGGTACTTCAAGAAATGGGAATTAGAGACTTGGAAAATTGAAGAGTTTAAAATTGGGAAATTTATTAATTGGAAACTGATAGATTCAAAAGTTTAAAAAAATCAAAATTCTTTATTTAATTCAAAAGAGAATCATATCACACCATGTAGAAAATCTAAGGTGCAGCTTCCATATTCTACAGCTTCCCATTAATTATCATAACGTATTCCACAAATTGCAATATTTTGCGTGCACACTGTTCGATTATACGCCTGAAACTGCTATGTGCCATAACATGTGACACCCTGAGTGGCACTTGTTAATCGTTGATCGCAGACGCATCAGTTATTGAATATGTCTAGCACCGTACGCGTGGAATTGTGCAATCTGGCGTTAGGGTCACGTGAAAGTGGACATGCGCAACAATGCCACTTGTTAAAGCGTGCCATTTCACGTCAACCACCCTACTTAGGGGGTGTCTTTTTTTCTGCGTTGCTTGACTGGATGGTTCTGTGTAGCCGTTGTCACAACTCGATGCCAGAATCCTGCAAATTTTTTTAACAATTCATATACAGGTACAATCAATTCGTCTGGAACATTTATAATATTTAAAGTCAAGAGTTTCTAAAACTTTGAATTTTCGGAACACTGAAGAGGCTCGATAAATTGGAATATCTTAATTGAATAAGGAGCAACACTGGCAGGTCCAAAAAATCGATTTTTTTTAAACTTAATTTGAAATTATAACCTTTTAAGAATATGCTCCTAAAATATTAATCCGAAATTCATGTAAATAATCGATTTACAGCGTTTTTTGTTTTAATTGCATTAATGGTCTTCAAAATTCCAAAAATCTTGATACCTCTAAAATTCGTGAAGGTTTGAAAGAATTTGAAATTTTTGACTTCTCAAAAATCTGGAGGTTTTGAAAGCTTGAACACTCGATGATCGTAAAATTCTCGAATCTTGAAGCTTCTGCGATTTTACAAGATTTTGAACATTTTAAATATTTCTTTCAGCGCTGAAGACCATTCGAATATTTCATCAATCATAAATTGCACGTATAAAAATATTGAAAATAAATTCATGCACCTTCCATACACTGTATGGATAAGAAACATAATTAAGTTAAATTTTTTTCCTCTAACACTATATGACTCACATATACATAGCAGCTTTTAAGCTATATATATAATATTACTACCCTTGTTATTTATCCTCAAAGGGAAAGGGACCACTGACAATGTTCGAAGTTAAATTGCTTACGGAATGGGGCGGCTGTTAAACGGAAAGCTTGCTCGTTATTTGTCTTTAACTGTCACGCACGCATTATGCAAAGTTCTCAAGTCGCAAATGGTTAATATTCACGAGGTAGCGATAATTCATTACAGGCAACGAGAATGGATCCGACGTCCTCGTCAATCTCGATTAAATTCATAAAGAGGCCAGGAAATTAGTAGTCGCGATTGAGTTCCCTGCTTAGTTATTAATTAATGAGGCGTGTGACAATGGGCTGGGCCCTTTACGCTGCTGGTATTTTGTCACTGCGCTGTTAAATGTCCCTTAATCCGTGGTGACAACCCTCGTGAAATATTACGAATGCAACGGAACAGTTATTAGTGTTTTAAAAAGTGAAAAATAAACTTCTGAAACTCTGTGGAATAGAATTTGCGAGACACTGTAATTTTAACATTCCATCACCGAATTCCCTCCTCGAGATTTATTAAATAAATCAATTATTATTAAAATCATTGCGTCAAATTATTTCTAATATCTCTGTGAAGTCTTTTTCAAATTTCCCTTTGAAAATCGACGCAGTGACTCAAAAATCAACATTTTTAGAGAAATGATAATATTTATTAACGAGTACTATGAATTATTCGAAATTTCTGGTATTTGAATCTCAAATTCGAATTCATCTGGTATTTGAATCTCAAATTCGAATTCTCTGGTATTTGAATCTCAAATTCGAATTCTTTTGGTATTTGAATCTCAAATTCGAATTCTCTGGTATTTGAATCTCAAATTCGAATTCTCTGGTATTTGAATCTCAAATTCGAATTATCTGGTATTTGAATCTCAAATTCGAATTCATCTGGTATTTGGATCTCAAATTCGAATTCTCTGGTATTTGAATCTCAAATTCGAATTATCTGGTATTTGAATTATTTGAATTCTCTGGTATTTGAATTATTCGAATTCTCTGGTATTTGAATCTCAAATTCGAATTCTCTGGTATTTGAATTATTTGAATTCTCTGGTATTTGAATTATTCGAATTCTCTGGTATTTGAATTATTCGTATTCTCTGGTAGTTGAATTATTCGTATTCTCTGGTAGTTGAATTATTCAAATTCTCTGGTATTTGAATTATTCGTATTCTCTGGTAGTTGAATTATTCGTATTCTCTGGTATTTGAATTATTCGAATTCTCTGGTATTTGAATTATTCGAATTCTCCGGTATTTGAATTATTCGAATTCTCCGGTATTTGAATTATTCGAATTCTCCGGTATTTGAATTATTCGAATTCTCCGGTATTTGAATTATTCGAATTCTCTGGTACTCGAATATTCTAAGTACTCAGCCCACTAGTACCCATATTATATCACCCATAAATCTGCATTTCTCAAGAGTAGATACTTATTCCACTACCCTTTAAAATGTGTATTTTAATAAACTGGCATTCATTTTCAGAGGGCAGACATATTTAAACGCACGACAACGATTCGTTACAGTCCGTTCAACAGCTTTTAAGGGCGCACGTTATACAGTCCCATTCGATGTCCTCATACTCGCATTATCTACGTACGCAAATATCTTCGAAACGCATAAACGCTCGTCGTCGTCCATTTGACTTTCGCCTCCAAAACGATACAAATCGCTAGTTGAGAGATGCAAAGTACGCCATTGTTCTCCAGCCTCTCGTCGATAGACTGGAGGAATCGATAATCCAGTTTCCAGAAATCACCATTGCAGGCGTCGACGTTCCTGACAGGGTCTAATCGATGTTGATTAAGTTCCTGGTGAAATTAGTAGCCGTTAATCCCGCAAGCCCACTTATTAATTAGCAGAACGTTTCATCGACCATTCGGGCTACGTCGGACCGGGCACGCGTTAATTTGAAGGCCCGTAACTTCTCGAACAAAGATACAACTCTCCAAACGCCCACTAGCTCGACTGATTTGCTTTTACACCCCATTAGCAGTGTCGAAAATACTTCTCCTTCTTTTCACTTCTGAAGAAAGAATGCAGAAATTTCTCAAGAATTTCTGTTTCGATATAAGAAACTGTTTATCCCCTCCAAGTATTAGGAAGGTCCCCTTGGAACCAGCTGCAGCCTTCAAAGCGAGGAATGGATAGTTGATATTGATAATAAAAATCGAAACGTACGGTGATTATGAGTCATCTACTATTTAAAAAAAATTCACATTTTTTAACAAATTATTACTGTACCTAAATTTTCTGTCCCTACATTTTACGATCGCTGGTTAATTCGACGTTTATCATAAGTCTCGGAGCTCCTAAGAGTCCTAACGGCAGTGGCGAACTCGTCAAGGTGTCAGCTTGCCTGATGGCAAGTGGGCCTTGTGGGCCCCGGGCAGAGAGAATATTGGGACGCGGCTGCCGTCGTTAAGGGGTTAATTAACTATGTTCCACCAACCCGATCATCCTACAACTTTTATACATGATATTTAAATAATACAGTATTATCCCTAATTTTTTGTTGGGTGTCACTCGAAGGGTTGTTCGCAAAAACCACCCGGAAATCATAAATTATTTTTTTCTGCCCGTAACAATTGATTTACAATTCGGGGAAAATATATGAAGAACAGCTAGTATGTAACTATCGTCCCTCTTTTGTTTCATTTATTTATCTCAAGTAGTAACCGAGAAAAAAATTAAACGAGAGGGTAGAGATCTGAAACTTCACAGAATCATGGTTGAGGAGCATTGTTCAGCAAACAATAATAACGAAATTTGTCACGGGGGCCGTTTGCTCCTGCTAACCTTGCTAGACTCTTTACGTTGTAATACTATTTTAAATTATTTAAAACTATTTGAAAATATCCACGATTTATTTAAAATTAAGGAAAGAATAATTTAAAAATTCAATTACAACAATACGCATTTACATTTAGTATCTACTGCATACCGCCAGTATTACTATAAAATTCACATACATTTATTTCACAGAAATTTTAATTGTAGGTACTTTTTCGCCATCTATGTATTTTTTCCAAATTTTTAGTTGTGGGATGGACGCCCTTGTCTCCTGGCAACCAATATTTTTAAACCCAGTATGCACAAGGGAATGTTAATTCCAACCAGCTAGCTGAATCATTTCTCCTAGAGCTACCTGTTTATTGAAGACGAGCGAGCTTATTTTGCCCACAGAAAGTATGCGCAACATCCTTCCGGGCTGGTTTTAATTATTAAATTTTCGCGATGGATTAACTTGTCTTCCCCATTAACGCAGACAATCCTTAAACGAGGAGCTAACCGAGAGCCCTCATACCTTGCACCGTCCTGTAGCGCGCAAAATTAGCCAATTCACGTTCCAGAAAATGGAGTGTTTATCACATAAACGTCGTTCATCCGACGACGTAGTAATGCAGTCCATTTCGCGTTCGTACGGAACGATTCCCTCGTTTAAAGCAACAAGTGCGCCCTGCCACCGTCGACGAAGGAGCCTCCTTTCCGTCAAAGCGACGCCTCGCGTTTCATCGCAGCGAAAACCTGAGCGACATTTCGAACGGGGACAAACAGAAGACTCCCTGCAATTCGATCTCCAGGAGAAAGAAAAATCACTCTCCCCTCGGATAAAGATCCATTCCCCGTCGCTCGTTCAAAGGATCCCTGCTTGAAAGCTCCGCCAATTAATCCCTCACAAATAAAACCCACTTATCGATCACACCAATTCCAAGTGCAAATGCACCTGTTCTGTTTTAAAAAAAAAGTTTGTAAATTTTAAATTCCTTTTTATCTTCACCTTTTTTTTCTTTCAAAGAAGCCTTTTGTTTCGTCATCGAGGAATCAACGTAATTGATGATCCAGCGCCACTCCCCTCGGTCGCCTCGTTAGCTGCACGCTAATTGGCGAATTCGTGCGATCGATGATTAAAAATTTCGAACGGTCGCGCCGCTCGACGCTGCGGCTTTTAATTAAATTTCGCGCGGGACTGTAGTCGCGGGTGGTTAATTAGGGCGCCTCGCGATGGAATACGCGCTACGACGAAGCGTGACGCTCACCTTCGGCTTCACCTTCTTTTTCCTTTCCCAGCGGCCTTGGTGGCCCAGTGTAAGGACGACGCTGCAGGGTGTAAAACGCCCACGCCGCCGTAATGACGCGATCGGGGACGATCGTCCAGGTGGCCGTTGTTGATCTTAACGCTCGCTGCCCGTTGACGACAACAGGAAACGCTGACCGGGGGCTGGAATGCCGTAAGACGGCTTTGATGACGCTGTAACCTCCTCGCGCGACACCGTTTTCGTGACCGCGTGGGATACTTCAGCGTAGTTGCTCATCATCAACGGCTGAAGTAATAGGGGGATGTGTACGTGACTTAATTTCGTTTATATTGGACGGAAAGGTAAGCGACGCTCGCGAAATTCCTGATTTTATACACTTCGGCGAGTGGAGATTTGTTTGAAAAATAAAAATAAAAGCTGGCGCGATGTTTGCGTCGATTTCGAACATCGAGGGTGAGCGGATTTATTTATTCAGAGCTGTCCCGTTTTAACAATGTTTTTGATTATTCATCAACTAATTAAATTTATTATTATATAACGGTTTCACGCTGGGCTACTCTTTCGCTTGCTTTCTCGAGTAATACTAAGCTCTTTTGTTCTAAACGCTTCCTCTCGCATACTTACATACATATCTACTCCTTTCGCTTTCACGCCGGCAACCCCAGGTACTAAAAACACCACTTCCATAGATTATTTACTCAACTATTATTAGAGGTTACAAATTGCAGTAGACGATCATAACCAAGCGAGTGTTTCAAGATTATCCACCTACTCCGCTCCATCACACAAACTGTTTACTATCGTGTTTCTTTTCTCCCACGTCTCCCCCCATTTTTATAATTCTCTTCCTCCTGAAATCCGCGCACTCCCTACTCTCTTCTCATTCCGACGTGCCGGTAAATCTTTCCTTCGCCTCCGTCAAGTTTAACGCGCCTCTCAGCTAGATACACTCTCTGGCTCAGTTCTGTCTTCAGTCTTTTAGTTTCTTAGTTTTTTCAGTTTCCGGTTTATCATTATCACATAAGTCTGTACATTCGAGCGCTAGTGTTGTGTTAATCTTAGGCCTAGGTTAAGTCGTACTTACTAATGTAAGGTTAGGTTGCAAAACAGTCCAACGACTGAACCTCGCCTTTGCACTATTTTCTCTTTCTCTTTCCTTCTTATTCCTATTTTCGTATTGTGCAATAAAGACACTTAATAATATTAATAATTTTGCTAACACTTCAGTGGTTATGTGACAGCCACATTCGACGATATCGCGAAAGAATGAGATCCACTGACATTCTACTGGTGCAACACAGAGTTATTATTATCATTCAAAGAAGTTCACTGTGCCAATAGAGTGTTAATCAGGCAGAAGTGATCATTTCAGCTGGCAGCGACGTCTTTTCACGTCGAGGGACTTGCACCTTGTGCACAGATTTGGTGCTTCGATATTTTTCTGGAGAGCATCGAAAGTAATGGCTGAGAGTGCCCGAGTGTTTACCTTGAAAACAAACCAAGCAGTTCCCTTTCCACCGCTTACATTAGTACACGACTCTTCCGGCAGAGGTGACATAGGCCGGTATTCATAGTCGTTGCTTAAGACTAAGATCGTCTTAAGCATTCGGCATCCTTTACTAGTCTTCTAGGTTAGTAGAGGATGCCGTATGCTTAAGACGATCTTAAGAATAAGTAGCGACTATGAATACCGGCCTTAAAGGGGCATTTCTAAAAATCTTGCGCCTCTCAAAGTGTTAACGCACCGTGGATAACTTACGCCCATTTGCGCATAGTTTACTTAACGGGAAAACGTGTGCTTTTCATTCCAGTAAAGCAAGTCCGCGGAACATTCCACTCTGAGGTACCGTTTCTGACTTATCCTTTTTCGCTCTCGCATTGTTAATTCCCGGGGATTAATAAAAGGCGCTCGCCGCCGGTTCATGTTTTGCAATGTAACAGACGCGGTTTAAATTCCCGTGGAAAAGCTCCGTGCACTTTTCGGTTTAACTCCCCGTTAAGGAAACTCGCTCCCCCGCCGCGTCTCATTAACGAAAAGCACCGCGACGTTCCATTATGAATTTATCGAGGGAAGTTAATTAACCTCCCATGGCGCGAATTAAAACAAACGGATATATGCTGCACCGCGATAATTCAACGGAGATTTTCACTGGAACATGCAGCTTTCACCAGCCACCGTGACGTGAATTACGAGGGCGGTTGAAATTTTTATGAGATGGTGAATTTGGAATTTCAATGGAATTTACAAAGCTCGTGGAGCGATTTTCAGTCGGGCTTCTAAGAAAATTCCATTTAACTGGGAATATTTTAAACGCGCCACTGCACGTCGCCCGGAATGTGAAAACATATAAAAATTGAAGGGAACTTCAATTTCTGTCGCATAGCTCTGTGTGCACTCCCATAATCACTTTAAACTGCGTTTAAGTTTTCAACGATCTCGCGTTACGATCTCTGTGTTCGTTCGTTATTGGATACTGCACTTTACAATTGAAGAGTTGAAATGGTAAACGATGTAAGTGCCAGTTGATTTTGGCACTTACATCGTTTATCACTTGAATGCTATAGACTTTCAGCATATACACACCTTTACAAATTTAGAGGTTAAGAAAAAGATTACGGCCGTGAAGTTGGCACTTACGATTTTAGCTCTATCTTGCGGTAGCCCTAACCGTTAAAATAAATTATTCCAGTACTTATAACTTTCGCCACCGTATTCCGCATGGAACTCACATCATTCCCCACTAAATTTTTTTTTATTTTTTTACCATTTCAACTCCTCAATTTTTCCTTGTAAAGATTACATGGAGTGAGTGATCAAATTATTAGAGCCACCTGCATAAATTGACGATTCTACATTAAAGCCTAGTTACACTGAATTCTTCTTATTTTTTTTTTTAAGTATCGATGTCTGCAAATTGCAAATGTACACTTGGCAACGCTGTAGGTAACGTTATCTGTCACAGATGATTTTATTTTTACAAAAACATAAACATATTTTTCGTACTGTGACTCTAACAATTTAATCACCCAGTGTACACAGTACTGGACATATTTATAGCATCACTCTCAAATTTATGTAGCACGCATAAAATGATTCGTGTCTAGCTTATTTTTGCCAAGCTACACAATTTTGCTATAATATTTTCCTAGTACTAGCAATAAAGGAGGTATAAGTATCAATGTGTTTATTGGAGTGATGCAATCAATATTTCCAATACTGTATAGGGGACAATGAAGGAAATCAAGAAGAAAATTGGAATCCACGAATTAGAACAAGTTCCTTTACGTAAGAAGCATTGGTCTGGGCACACATATCACTTCCGTGACGGTTCACTGGCGTCAGTGGCAGTGTTAGTAGTTGACACCGACAAGTGGGAAGCGATGAAATATCCTGCCCACGATTTTTTTAAAGTGACATATCACCATCGTAATTGTAGTAAAAGAAAATAATTCTTTTTTTAATTTTTAGTGCATTTTTTTTATCAAATTAAATAAAATCGTTTAAGTTGTTTTATATTTTTTTTTTACCACTGACACTGACGCCACTCAACCGTCTCGAAATTGATATGTGTGCGTAGACCTTTAAGGCTGCATCACTACGAATCACTGACAAGAAAACGCCCCCTACCCAAAAATTCTGATTTCAATGAAACTTCGTGTGAATGTAGGGTACAGTATGCGAGGGCATTTTTTTACTGCAGAAATTTACACTGCAGGGGTGAAATCAACCCCTGAGTATTACTATCCTTGTTTTTTAATACAACTTTATTTTTCAGTTCGATAGTGTGGTAGAGCATAAAAACTCAACAATTCTCATATTTAAATTTTTGTTCTATTTCGCACCAGTCCAAAGTTGTATTAAACAAAAACTGCAATAACTTTAAGGGCTGATTTCACCCCTCCAATGTGTATTTCTCTACATTCAAACGAAGATCCATTAAAATCAGAGCTTTCTGTCATCACGTAAAATACGTAAAAAAAGTTTATCATTAAACCTAATCTTCATAGAACCCCCAAGAAGTACGCGCATAAGGAGTCGATCCCAAGTTTCGTCATACACTTTATCCCCCAATAGAAGCCGGGAGAGTAGCCTTCGGTATCCCACACGATCATCGCGACACCCACGTTCGTACATATCTCTTCCATCAAACTTACCCGCGGCTTGTTCATCGACCAGCCCCATGGAGACCCATTCCGCGCAGGCATCGCGATTGTATCGTCCGCAGAATTATTCAGCAATCCCGGTAGACATCCCAGGCGATGCAGCCGCGATCCTATATAGCTTTAAAAAAAGGAAGCATCGAAAGTTACAAGGCTCCGTGCGCGGGTGCGTGTGGGATTCGATGCGGAACCGAAGCGGGCGCGATGCAAGGGGTGAACGGGGCCAGGGTAGCCAGCGCGGAGCGAGGGGATGGTTCGGCGGTAGAAGGTAGGGGTGGAAAACGCCGGTTCGCCGGCGGTGGGATGGTGGATGCGCGGCTGGCGATACCGGGTGGCCGTCGCCGCGCAGCGTGGGAGGTAGTTCTGGTGAGGGCGCCAGCCAGCTCACTCGCTAAACTAACCCACCGTCCCAACCCTTCGATCCTCCAATCCCTCGACCTTCGGCCAGCAAAGCAACATCCTCGGCCGCCACCTCCTTTCACCGACGTTCCGTTCGTGGCCGCTGTTTTTCCACGACATCCACATCCGCCGCGGTGCCAGAGGACCGTGTGCCGTGCACCCCGTCGGCTCTCTCTGTCTCACTCACTCACTCACTCTCTCTCGCTGAACCCCTTGGCCGTAACTCGCGTCAGCCGACGGAAGGCAGCCGTTCCCCCGTGCGAGCATGCGGCAGTACGCGGTGGTCGGAAGGGAACGCAGCTCGGTGTAAGTGCACGACGACCGGAGGCCCCATCGAACGAAGACGCCGAGACAGAGGCAGTTAAGCCGCCATCCCACTGACGCGGCGGCTCGAGCGCGGCAGGGACGTCGTCAGCTGGATGACAAGCTGATCAGCGGCGATGCTGAACGAGGGCCCGCACCGTCGTGCGTTCGCGTGATTCGGGGAAGGCAGCCCCGCTTAACTGGCCCCACTGCTGGTGGGCCGAGCGCACTGACCGGCGAAGTGCACGTGAGGAAGAGCAGCCAGCCGGTGGACCCGCGGTGCAAACGCAGCCGGCTTAGTTCGCGGGCAGAGTTGCCTCGGCTGGATAACGGGAGGCAGACGAAGCAGGGGCATCCCGAGGAGGAAGAGCATGTGCGACGCGGCGCAGAGGGTTTAAGCGGCAGGGAAGAAGGTTAACTGGTGTCGTGTCGCATGAGAAAGGTCCCACGGTGGGAGTGAGGAGAAACGCGAAGGTTTCGCAGCACGCAGACCGCAGAAGCAAGTATTTCGCACACACTAGTATCCACCGACTATGCACACACACACACACGCGCGCGCAATGCTCTGCAACCGCACTCCTCTTACGATAATTCTTCCTCTATGTACACGCATACTTTCTGTTCTCATGCTCTGCCTGTGTGTCGTGTCACACTCTCTGTCACCATTCTCTGTCTAACTCGCTCGCTGCTGTCTCTGTCTCGCCACCCCTCTCTTTCTCTCTCTTTCCCTGTGTATATTATCGACGTTATACACTGTCTCGTCGGCTCGTCCGACTAGACGACGGCTCGCACACCTATCCCGACGGCCGACCACGTCGCCGATCGGCTAATAATTAACTTGTTCCCTACCCCGCGGGAGCACGGTTTTGCACATTTTCGAGCACCTGTTGATCTCTCGCCCTACCGCAGCCACTTTTCCGCACTCTTAAAGTCGTTTGGGAAGCCTGTTGTCACCGTTGCACGCCGCGTCACCGCACGTAGAACCGCCTGAGCAGGCCACGCACCAGCTTCGCCTCTTGAACGCCACCGGAATCGGGAGGGAAGACGAAGGCGGGCGCCGCCTACGGCAGTAAGTCCCCTAGGCGTAGCGTCCTCTGCGACCGGAGGTGTCCCTCGCGCCTGGAGAAGCCAGCCCCGGGAGGATTTGGCGAGCGTGCCGAGAATGCTGCGAGGATCGGCAGGCATCGATGGACAGCCGAGCGGCCGCCGATCCCTGGTGGGCACGAGCGATCGTGGCGCGGGCGGAGAGAAGAGAAGGGCACGATGGTAAGCGAGGGACCAGTTGGCCGAGGAGAGAAGCGACTCGATCGCTAACACGTAATCATGGCCAATCGATCCAGTTTCATTGTTGCACTGTCCAGCACCTTGAAAGCATCCACGATGCACCGGCACCGCCTCCGATCACATACCTCGGGACACACGTCCGCGCGCTGACCCGGGAACGCGCGCGCTATTCTTTACTAACGGCCTGATTTCAGGACAGATAGACCCCGTCGAGCCCTCCCCCCTCTCTCTATCGCTACGGGGAAACGAGCGAGACGCGGTCGCAATGCGAAGCTAGGCCGGATCCCCGCGGGAGCCACCACTGTCTAACCGACGCGTGCCCCCTTTCCCCCTCGCCGGCAGGGAGAAAGTCAGACGTTCCGCGGGAAAGAGGATGTAAAGCGGCTGGGCACGTCCGAGGAACGTTTCCCATGTGACGGAACCCCTACAGTATCGATTGATCGCCGGTCATCGCTCATCGCCCGAGGTTTCTTCCCTTAGTCGCGCCA
This sequence comes from Andrena camellia, assembly GCA_029448645.1. NCBI lineage: Eukaryota > Metazoa > Arthropoda > Insecta > Hymenoptera > Andrenidae > Andrena > Andrena camellia. The sequence goes on along the minus strand of CM055678.1, from coordinate 29,320,790 downwards.
TCCACCTCCCCCCCCCCCCTGACGAACTCGTCCCCAGCTCCCTCGCCCCAGCTATCTAACGAAAACACGGCCTAAACCAAAGAGTTGTGCCTTTCGACTGGCAGCGGAAGACCCGCGAGCTGCACGTGTGCCATTAGAGGGAACGTAGAGAAGAAGAGAAGGATCTGAGAGGGCTAGCCGTCTGGTTGCAGCTCGACTCGGTGTACGATGGCGGTGTGCATGTTCTGGCTACTGACGTACGTGGGCCAAGGCCTGGACCTGGCCGTGGCCAATCGTCCCGTTATCACCATGCAGGGCGCACAGGAGCAGGACTACCGCCACGGGAGCGGCATCAGGAAGAAGAGCGAGCTGAGCTCGATAGGCAGTAACCTGTTGCACCTGAGGATATATCCTCCCGAGTCCTCTCACCGGGACGACCTGTCCAACTGGCTGTTGCTGAACGACGAGCCGCGTATCTCCTCGTGGACCTCCGCCGGCATATTGATCGACGACATGATCAGGGAGCCCAGGGAGCTGCAGACGGTGTTTTTCGCCCTGTCGCCGACGATGCTGAACCTCCTCTACTCGGATTACGCGGCGGCGTCGCCGCTAGGCGATCAGCTCCACCACGAGGACCAGGCCAGCCACGTCGGTCAGCGGGGCGGCAAGAAGCTCAGGCTGGACTGCCGGCACTCGAGGAGGAACACCCTCAGCCTGCCTATCAGGGTTTGCGACGACCAGGCTACCGGCAGGAAGACGATCCTACAGGAATCCCGACAATCCAGCTACGACGACCTGTTGGAGCAGAAGCTCAGCACTGCTGCGAACATGAAGACTGACCTGCCGCGGGAGTACCAGAGCCAGCCCGGCTTCGCGCCGAGGCCGTTCCTGCTGGAGGCGGGCAAGCTGCCCAGGAAGAGGAGCCAAGTGCCGGTTGGGCGACGCTCCATCGACCACTCTGGGGAGCCTACGCCGCATCAGGCTCAACCGCCGATGTCCCACGGGGCGGGCATCAGCGTCGCTCCTCAACTTATGCTCAGATCTACCAGGGGCAGCATAGAGTACGACGTGCCGCAGATCGGTGAGTGGAAACTTGGGTGTTGTCGCTCACGGGCGGGTGGGATTCGCCGGACCGGGGCGGTGTCCGATTGATTGTCTCGGAAAGGAAGCCGGAGGTGAGGGCGGGGACGACCGGGGTCCAAGAATTTTCCGGGGATAAGTTGGGAGATGTTTGGGGTGCGGGTAAATTGTAGGTAGAAAGTTTAGGGACTCGTGGAACTCGGTGTGGGGAACAGGGAAGTCTTAACTCCGACAAGGAGTCTCTATCTAGATTGGCGAGTGAAAGTTGAATGGAGTCTCGCTGGAAAGATGTTGGAGCTGTTTGATCGACCCAAGTTTGGGTTAATGCTTAGTGAGTGGGTAGACGAAAGTTGGGGCGAAAAATTTAGACAGATTATGGAATTATTAGGGCTTAATAGTTCGAAGGTACCCGCTCTAGTGTGATTCTTCATCTTTTAGAAACGAGCTTCGGTGGAAAACTGCTCGACAATATTCACCGAGTTCATCATTTCCCAATCCGATGTTCCACAAATAAATAAGTGGGAGCGGGCTGCCACTCGTTTGGAACAGTCGGGGAAGTGCTAAAATTGGAGTAGATTAATCGATGCTCCGCTAGAATATACACAAGTGCAATTACGTACGTTGGAAATCAAGGCCACAGGCGGTTTGGACATTTTTTAGTAAATTCATCTCGTTTCTGATCATTGGTGAATTCGAAGCCTTTACTTTACATTTATTAGCTGCATTCCGTGTGCAAAATGGACCACGAGTAAAAGAGACCTGCGTCACTATTCGCAAAGCTGCCCGAGGCGAAGCGTAATTCCACCGCACCCCAGAACCCAAATCACCATTCCGTCTCGCCCCGCGGACCCCCCGTCGGCTAAATTACGAAAGCATTGGGAGCACCTCCCGAAAACTAATTCCTAAACTCGCGTTTCACCTGTTCAGCGAGTTATTCCGACTGTTCCGTCGTCCGTGACCGTCGTTGCAATCCTTCTCTGCGGGACAGCTTGCCTCAAAGCCGCATACTCATCGCTGAAAGCAACTCGACGAATTCGCTCGAATTTTCAAAGACTTCGGGAACCTTTGCCGCTCGACGAATGTCGTGTCGAAAGTTTGATAGCATTCCGCCGTAATCGGGCTAGTCACAAATGTATGAGGAGCCAGCTGACGTAAAGCTTGAATCACTTTCTGGGCGATAGAACCTCCTCTGTTCGAGAAACTCTCAAATACACTGGGGATGGGATAATAGAATGGACTCGTCACCTTGAACTCGAAACGCGAAATTTATCACTGGCGTAAAAACTAAAAGAACTCGAAGGACAGTCGGACAAATGATGAGCATTTCCATCAACCCCTCGGGGGACAATTTTCACCGACACCTTATCACCGCGAAAAAAACTCCTAACAGATATTTTCAATAACTATTCAAAATTCACTTTCCCTCTGAAACTCAACGTCTCGAGAATTTCGGAACGCCATTTCGCACCCCCACCCCCCATTCAAAAAGTAGCCTACACTTAAAATATTATATTTGAAAAAAACACACTCTTCCTCTCGCGATTATAATTTAAATTCAATGAAATCGGAAATTCCCACTAAATTGCCGCCGTTTCTCTCGTGAGCGATGGGAACACCCCCGGCTGGCCTCCGAGAATCGTCACACGACAGGGGCCGTTGTTTATGAAGGGGCAAGCGTTGGTGGTAATTAGCGTCGAATTTTTTGCTCATTAGCAAGTATCGATCTTCGAGCGCCGCGATACCCGACCACCCTCCTCCGTTCTTTTTTAATGACTTTTATCGCGATGGCACCCCCCCCCCCCCCCCGCTCCTGGGTCAGATGCCTGGGCGGATTACGGCGAGGCGACAATTTAAGAGCGGCTTCCGTTTCCACGTTGCAACCACCGCGACACCCTTCTTCCGCGAACGCGGAGGGGGGTCGGAGGGTCGCGCAGGGGGGGGGCACGAGGGATGATAAACGTCGGCTATCGGGGTCGCGCCGGATGAACGTTGCTCGAGTGACCTTTCCAGGGGGTTGGCGTTGGCCGATGAGAATCGGTCCGTCGAGTTCCGCTTGGTTAATATTTAACCAGCGGAGGGCGAAGCAAGTATCGTTAATTAAGTAATAACAGACTCGTTCCTTCCCATTCTTCTCTATTTCCCAATAATTTATTCTACTGCTCGGTCCTCGGGCCCCTCCCCTTTACCCGTGCGACCACCGAAATATCGATACCGAGAACCACACGACGCGTGAGAACCCCTCGACTGCGGAGCGGCACGCGGTTAATTACAGTAATTAATCGCACGATAGAAGGGCGGTTGTTTCATTGCGAGCCCCCCCCCCCCCGTCGTACTGTTTGCTCTGGCATTTTATTCGAACTCGCTCGGGGGTAGTAGTCTCTTGAGCGGTGGATCTTCTTAATTTTGTAGTATATCGTGATTGTAGAATATGTTCGCCTTAATTTTATTATAAAATAGTAATGCTGTAGCGTTAGTGTTCTGTGATATTAAAATATTGTTGTAGCACTGCAATATTGCTGCATTATAGTCCTCCTATAATCGGATTAGCGTAAAGGTCATGCTGTATCGCTGTATATAGGGTGTACTAAGGGGTTAGGCCACCTTTGACGAAGCAAGGTTATTGTCATTTTCGGACGTTTTTTTTTTAAGGAGATAATGAAATAAATAGCAAATTCAATATGAAGTTTGTTATTGTACAACTATCGGCGGAAATGGTCGTATTTTTTCGTACAAAATAACCGAGAGGCCAACATCTTGCCGAGGGACGTTTTCCACAGTGTTGTTATTATTATTATTTCGACTTTATTACTCGTTAAACAGAAATATAATACATAAGGAGAAAGTAGAATTCGAGTAAAAGAGAGGCAGCAGTAGAAGTGTTAATATGCCTAACCATAACATAATATAGGGTAACTGTACTCGTAGTTGACAGTGTACCAATAGTCGACACTTTTATTTTCAGTCACGAATAATAAGCTTTCTATTAAAAAAATGTTTTTGACTAATACGCTGTGTTGAAAAAGCATTAGTCAAAAACATTTTTTTAATAGAAAAATTCATGACTGAAAATAGAAGTGTCGACTATTGGTACACTGTCAACTACGAGTACAGTTACCCTAATATAATATTAAACATTACTTAATATGAAATAGGAAGAACAATAAGCTAAGGCGGGAAGGGAAGACATTACAAGGTGGGACTAACACTCAACCTCACGGCTATACTGTTTAACTTGGAACAAAAAACCAAAAAGTTTTCTTTTCTACTTGCCTAAAACTGAAGAAGTACATATGGATACCTATTCATTTCTGTCGAAATGGTGAACATGCAGGGAAAAAGTGGCTTTTTTTGTTTTTATAAAAGTGTCAATAGCGAAGAATATGTTGAAAATATCGCAAAATGGCAAATTGCCGAAAATGAGTATAACTTTGCTTCGTCCAAGGTGACCTAAACCCCTTAAAGGGGTATTCTCGCGTAACAGCCCCCGAAATTTATGATTTTTTTTTTTTTAAAACTATTGTTAATATTGCAGTTAACTCTTGGGGGATATAAGGAGACATCTTTACTACATGTAGAATTTTTTTCTATGTCGATGCTTCTTTCTATTTAATTATTAATTATTAATTATTGTGGAATTGCGTTAACCTCTTCGACGTCAGGTGTAGCACCTGTCACAGTCATCTGATTGCAAAAAGAAGAAAATTTCCTTAAAGTTAAATAATTTACGTTGGGATTGGATCTTAAATTTTAATTTTAGTTTTTATTTATAATACTTTTTTCGTCGATATAAAGAATAATATGACAAATTTGTCCAAGGAAAAACTTACCTTTTCTTTCAAACGCTATAACTCTTTCAATTTTTCATTTTTTTTCTTTAAAGTGAACCAATCCCATCGTAAACTATCTAACTTCAAGAAACTTCTATTTTTTTTTTGCAATCAGATATCTGTGATAGGTGCTACACATCCCGCCAACAGAAGTTATATCGTCGAAGAGGTGTACAAGATTCCATAATAATTAATAAATAATAAGAAGGATCGACATAAGAAAAATAGTTTCTGCAAGTTTGAAGATGCCTCCTTATATCTCATAAAAGTTTAATCCAATATGACCAACAGTATTTTTAAAAAGAATCTTAACTATCAGTTACTTTTGGGGCTGTTAGACGAGAATCCCCCCTTAACAGCCATTTTATATTAGCCAACTGTCCCAGCCTTACCCTAATACAGATACCAGAATAGTTGTAAAACGTGTTACTACTATATTAATATATTCCCTTAATTTGGATTTTCTGGGCACCTCAGTTCTAAGAAGTGTATTAAATCGTATGCTCCGCGAGACTGTGCTGCATAAACGCTGAAATTCCTGCGGAGAGTAAATCGCCCAACCCCCAAGACGACATCCACAGACGCCATAATCGCCTGGAGTAATCTAAGCAATGGCAATTATCCGGCTTATTGTTATCAACAGGTTATGTTCGCACCTGTTGCGGCTCACACATGATTGTGGTTCCTCGTATTACCTTGAGATACCAATGTCTGGTCCGACTTCCCCTCTGCAGAAATCGACACCCAGCAAAGTGGGAAACGTGGCATTTTGTGTTCGGGGATAAACTTGAACGAATTCTGTGGCCGAGAAATAAGTTTCCGGACCTCCACGCTCAATTTTCCCCACTGTTCTTCATTTCAGCGCTTGTTCCACAATTTTATCCCTGACTCCTCTCGCTTCGTCGCCCAGCTGTGGCGCCGAGCGCGTAACAATTACGCAATTATCGAGCCGAAAATCGAAACCGCCCCGCTCAATGGGACTTGAGAGTTGCCTTTTTCCTTAATCGGAATGTAAAGGGATTTGCGTGAACGAGAGGATCGTTATTCGTTCTCGAAGCAATGGAGCTTGTTCCTCCTCCGCTGGCGGGAATTTCAACCCTGTTGGCGGTGAAAGTTTATCCATTAGAAAAGCTCCTGGCGGGAAAGGAAGCCCAGAGCACTTGTCGGAAGCCGGTGCTTGGGGTTGTAAAGGTCACAGGTTGAGAGCTGCTGGTATAAATTATTCCGCAAATATTCCATCGTCCTCGTTCTCCGTTAGACCGTGTCCTGGTCGAATTATCGCTAATCTTTCGTAAGTTCCTTGCGCAGCACGTCTGTTGTTAGGAAATATCCCTAACGCGGGGAAGTTGCCCAGAAAGGAGGTTGCGCTAGAATGGTTTGCTCTCCTTCCGTCATTATCGCACTCGACGCTATTGTGTTCCCATGGTTCGCCCCGAGGGCGAGAGGAACTCGGGTTACACTACTTTAATCGCCATCAAGGATGCTCGATGCCGACAATCCGCGGAGGACTTTATCCAGGACGGAACTGGGGGCAATGGGGCAGCAGTAATTTAAATAAAAAATCGCCTTCTCTCCTCGACCCATAAAGGATCGGTACCCCCCCAACCCCTTCCAGAACCTAATGAATTCTCCTCATCCTCCACTCTACTCTTTATCCATCTACCGTCCCCTGCTTCACCCAACTCCTTTCCACTTACCTCCTTTCGGATAAGAGGATTAATAAATTCAATGGTGAAGTAATTCGACGGCCGTAGGGGAAGACGGAAATCCTCTGTCGATTCGTTACGAATAGACACATATGTACATATAGGCGCGTGGACACAGAGGGAGGATGTGGCGAACTGATGCAATACGCTGGGGGTCGTTGGAAATAGTCGCGTATTGTCACTGTTGGGGAGATGGCAAGGCTTGAAGTTTTGTAGCTTTTGAATCCTGAGAGTAACGAATTCTATTATCACTGAATTCCATGGCCACTGAATTCCACGGACATAGTTTTATGGTCACTGAATTCCACGGCCACAGAATTTTATGATCAGTGAATTACATGGCCACAGAATTCTATAATCAGTGAATTTCATGGCCACAGAATTCTATAATCAGTGAATTCCATGGTAACCGAATTCTGTGATCAGTGAATTTCATGGCCACAGAATTCTATAATCAGTGAGAATTCCATGACCACCGAATTATATGATTACTGAATTCGGTGATCAAGAAATTCTATAATCAGTGAATTCCATGGCCACAGAATTCTATAATCAGTGAATTCCATGGCCATAGAATTCTGTAATCAGTGAATTCCATGACCACCGAATTCTATGACCAACAAATCCTATTATCACGGAATTCCATGGCCACAGAATTCTATAATCAGTGAATTCCATGACTACCGAATTATATGATCACTGAATTCCATGGCCACCGAATTCTATGACCAGTGAATTAAATGGCCAGGGAATTCTATAATCAGCGAATTTCATGGCCACAGAATTCTATAATCAGTGAATTCCATGGCCACCGAATTCTATGATCACTGAATTCCATGGCCACCGAATTCTATGATCACTGAATTCCATGGCCACCGAATTCTATGATCAGTGAATTTCATGGCCACAGAATTCTATGGTTACTGAATTCGATGACCACCGAATTCTATGATCAGTGAATTCCATGGCCAGAATTCTACGATCACTGAATTCCATGATCACCGAATTCCGTGACCACAGAAATCAACAAGTGCCGTAATCTGCATACACCAAAAGCGATATGTAGCGAATTTCCACAGAATAATTTCTATACATAATTCTAAAGTAATATATAATCTCCCCATGTTGTACCATTCAAATGTGGTATCTTTCTAGATACTGGGTACTGCTATTGGATACCATTTAATTCACTTTCAATGGATTCATTAACCAGCGTGTTTATTATTAACAACCTGTCTTTACTGCACACGCACAGATGTGTACTGCAAAACACATACCACAAATCGATGAAAAGGAAACATTAACGCGAGCCTTGAGTACTTTTCCGACACCTTTGAATTTCATACGACGCGGCCTTTAAAACTGCAACCTTACCGGGAATTTCGCGCAAGGAGACGTTAGTGATCCTTTGGGGTTGCGTCGATGTTGCATAAAAATAGTAGCGATCAATAGCGCGGGCAATGTAATAGGAAAATTATATGGAAAGTGGCAGAAGTAATATTAAAATAAGAAAATGGAAACCCATGTATCCATCGAATAATACAAAATGGAACAATGATACAATCTCAAAACCAAATGAAATAGCAAAATAATAATAAACGGAGAATAACATAAAAAAATATATAAAAAAAACAATTTATGTTAAACGATTTTATTAAAAATGCACTAAAAACTAAAAAATAATTATTTTCTTGTACTATAATTTCGATGGTGTTTTTTTTCACTTTAAATAAAATCGTGGAGCAGGATATGTCATAACAGAATAGCCAGAGAGCACAAGGAATTTTTGAAAATATCCAAATAAATAAATTATATTGCATTCGAACACTAAAAAAAACTAGGGTACCATCGAAGTAACTTAACGAAATGAAGAAGTATAATTGACACAAAGAATTTATACAAATGAGAAAAAACAACACTCTAATTTATCCATTTCCCTTCCCTTTTCAGAATGCCCGATGTCAGACGACGGTATGGAGAGGTTTGCATGTCCCACTGCAGATAGACTCGGTAGACACCACTGCATCGATGATCACGCCCTGTGCGATGGTTTCATAGACTGCCCTACAGGCGAGGACGAGGACAGGCAAGCCTGCATGTTTTACAAAACTGTAAGTCTTTAATCAATCGCCCCGTCACAACCTCTATCACAAACAAGTCAATCAGCAGCGTCCTAGAATGTGCTGCAATTTTTATACGACAGCCTCTCCTTATTCCGTGGGCTTGAAAAGTAAACCGCGGCTCTGATTTCAAAGACACGCACGCGTCAACACATTACCGGTTCATTATTTTTCTGTATGCCTTCTGATAGGGGAGACTCAGGAGAAACGTAACGCAGGACGAATGTAACAACTGATAATGCAAATGCCAATCCATAAAATGTATGAGGCATTGAGAGAAAAAATTAAGTTACTAACAATAAATGTATTCCAATATGCTGTGCTGATCATATAAAATAGGAAAAATTATTTCTTTTTCACTGTGGGTTAGGCCATTTTTATTGAAAATAGCATTTAAAAGCATCTTATCTATTAATTGGTCTTTTTAATCAAATTAGATGCGCTGTTACAAAGGGGGGCAGGGTCAAAAGTAACAAATAACTTATTTTAAAGGAACTTAAATAAATTTTATTTCATTTTGTAATTATTTAAAAAAATTGGTGTAATATATATATATATATATATTCCAATTTTCTCGCTTTGATTATGTTGTCCAATAATCAATGTTTAACGTCGAGTAGGAATTTTTTGAAAATTTTACAAAATTTAAAAGTTACAGATTCAAAGAAGCAAATTCTTACGCTTGCCCCTGGTCTCCCCTACACTTCTTTCTGAAACTGTTCTTCTTTCTGAAAATAGAGCATCTCTTCTTACAATTAGTGTCTAATGGCCGTTATTATTTTTACGGTATCTCTTTGTTTTTACTGCTTTTAATAAACAGGTTTTAAATAACTTCACACAGAAACTTTGTCCTTTCCACTTACCGCTTTTTCTCCGTAATTTACATTTTAATTCCCCTTCAAATTTCTCGCTGAATTACAAAGCGAAGTCTGCTTCTATAGTTCCTCACTTTTCCTGCCTATTAATTACACAGTTAATTACAGTATCCCGTTTTCCATGCTTAACTACTTAATATTTAATCGCCTTTACTTTGCGCCCTTCGTTTTACGTTAGAATCCTTGATGCACTTAAAAACTTAGGTCAGGCCTGTGTCAAGGCACTGTACTTTACATTACATCGATCCTACATTCTTTCTATTTCATATTAGACTTTCTAGCATGCTTATAATCCTGTGCTGTCTTACAAGGGATGCTCGACAACCAGAAAATTCAGAAGAATTTGAAACTTTGCAGAAATGTAGTTCAAGTGATACTGATAACGTAGCCCCTTTTCGTTTCGGCAATGAAACGGTCGTAAGGGTGAAAACACCCCCTCGACGATATTCTGAGTTTTCATATTATCGAGAAAAAGTTTAGTTCAAAGTTTTACGGTTTTTGATATCTTACAATATGGTGATAAAGAATTTATTTATTTATGTAGGGTAACTGTACTCGTAGTTGACAGTTGACCAATAGTTGACACTTTTATTTTCAGTCACGAAGCTTTCTATTAAAAAAATGTTTTTGAGTAATACGCTGTTTGAAAAAGCTATTAGTCAAAAACATTTTTTTAATAGAAAGCTTATTATTCGTGACTGACAATAAAAGTGTCAACTATTGGTATACTGTCAACTACGGGTACAGTTACCCTATATATATACGGATTTTTCATAACCTTCGAAATTTTCGAAACAAATTAGATTTTTCAAAATTTATTTCCACTATCTTTGAATTGATACCTTTGAATTTCAAGTTTTTTAAATTTTCGCGTTGCGGAACATCCCTAGTTAGATTAATTACCGGCAGTGTACATTATATTTCCCAGCTGATTAGAGACTCTCCTCTTTCTCCATCTAATTACACTTCCCACCCGCCATTGATCAATCGCCCTCCATTACTCTTCTCATCTTCTTCTCCGCCAGCCCCTTTCAGACCCTTTGGTCTGGAAGGGGCAGGCATTGTCGCGCGTTACATTAAAAAACCGAGCAACATTCAGTTTCCGTCGCGTCGGCTTGCCAAATAATCGCTACTCCCCAACCCCCTTGCCACAGACGCCCAAACCCACGCCGAGAAAGGCTCGATTCACGCGATGGCGTCACGCGGAACTCTGAAAAAGCCTCCCCTCCTTAATTCCCCCCCTGGAAGAGGGCTATCCTCTGCACGAAAATAGCGCAATGGAGACGCGAGCCACGGGGGCGAAGCGGGGGAGGGATGAAAAAACAATTCTTCTTGTGGTTTCCACGCGAACCTCTCGCGAACGCCAGGCGGAGGAGGAAAAGGTAGACGACGAGTGGATGAAAGAGAGATTAAAGCTTCCTCGCGACAGATACGCCGCCTCCCTTTTCGGAGGCTCTGCTTGGGGGGGGGATCGAGGAAGGGAGTGGGACGTTGTTCAGAGGCTGCGAGAAACGAGAGAAAGAATCGACCAGAGGGAAATCCGAACCCACCCCCTCTTCCCCTGGCACGCGCATTTATCATCCTTCGTATGCGTGCGAAGAGTTGACCTTTCTCTCCTGCCTCCCCCCCTTTTTGAAATCGATAGCCGCTTCTTTTCCTTTTCCACCTGGCCGATCAGCCACTCGAACCGCCTACCTATACTGCTGCTCCCGCTCAGAATCGTCTGTCATTCCCCTTCATGCATTGCTCTTTGTACTACACGCTGCACACGTCAAACGAAACACGGTTGCAAACAGTGTAGTGGCATTCTGTGTTTAGTCTTGTTACACCACGTAGCGCAACGGTACCTACTGAATTTTGCGCAGCGATAGCAGAAGGGTAGGGTAGACTTTTCGCTGTTAAAGGTCGAAGAGGAAATGTGAATTAAATATTTGGTAAAAGTGGATCATTTTCGCGAAGTGTCTGAGAAGCGATGGGTTAAGCCACGCCCCCACGTGCAACCTACGTCGGCTACAGAAACTGTGCGCACTGCGGTGCGTGGGTACCCGGCCTAAATTCAAAGTCAACCTTTATTCTAAACTAGCTGACCCGTTACCCAGTTTCACCCGGGAATTATTTATGATGTTTGAAAAATAATAAAACCTGTACAAAAAAGAAAGTAAATAGCCTATAATCTAATCTGAGACGTATGTAATGTATATTCCAAATTTCATTGAAATCCGTTCAGCCGTTTAGGCGTGAAAGAAGGGCAAACAATACTTTTATACATTTTATAAATTCTTTTATATATTAGTAAGGATTTTTGGCTATTTCGTTCATGAAGAATTAACGTCCTTCCGTTTGCACCGCCGAATATGAAACACCCTGTATAGTAGGAGTAATGCTTGTAATCGTAATGGCGCTTAGTATCTGCACAGATTTTTAACGCGAAATGAAAGGGACGCGTAGTGAAGATAGGAGAGGAAGGTAAACCAAAATTACGACGTCAGTGCTTAGGCCGGCGCCGCATTTGCGTTTTGTCCGCGCGGGCAAACCGCGGCGGTCGGTCCGCGCGGACAAAAGGCAAATGTGGCGCCGGCCTAAGGGTACGTTTATGTTGGAGCTGCGATAAACGATTAGAGCGGCGATAAGAGCGAAGCGTAGAAATACATTGTATTGTTTTATAATGCAAGTGTTTATATTATAGCAACGAGCAGAGCAACGCTTACTATATGGATGACCAACGATAAAAGCGTCGAGAAAGAAATATTTCTTTTTCTTCGCTATTATCGCAGCTCCAACATAAACGTACCCTAAGACTAATTAAAGACCCCAGTTCCTATGCCACGCCGTTCACACGTGGGAACGTGGCTTAAGACTCTCCTTTGCCGCCTAATGCGCTCGGAAATTGATCCCTTTGTAATAGCTGCGAGCGCCATCTGCATTGGACGTTGCACGCGTGAGGCCGCGGCTTTAGTCTGCGCAGCGCGCAGAAGGAAATGGTTGTTCTCTCTGTTTCAGACGAAAGCTCACCTTGACGTATTGGCAGATGCCATTTTGCGATGGGCAAGAGGACGCTAATTCCTTTGTTGACGATGAACCTCTGACCTATGCATAAAATCATAAGTCTGACGAGTTTACTTCTTTATACATTCACCTATACATATATATATATATATATATATATATATAACATACTCCCACGTATGTGTACATGTACACACACTATCGTGTACCAGCACACATACAGAGGGTTTTCGTTTTATCGCTAGCGAGCAGTTTTCTTGCACGCGACTGATTGCTCGAGAGGGGCGCAGTTGGAGGGGCGGGTTCCTGGATTTTTGCGGAGGATGTGGTCGAGTTTCGGAATTTTTAATAGACTTTGTTGTGTATCTAAGTTAATAAAATTCTTTTTGATTTTTTCGAATTTCGTGCTGGAGACCTCTTTTCAATATGCTCAAAATCCTTTTGAATTTCTAGAATCCTAAATTCATGATATCCTCAGATCTTCGGAAGTGTATGATAAAATTTGCGCGCTGAGCAAGTTTAAATTCAAAATATCTTACTTTTTCTGGTGAATTTTAAGTTCGATACCTCATCGTAAATTTTGGTCGACTTTCAACTTTAAGCTCAGAAAATAACCGCATGTTCCGAGCATCTCAGCCAGCAGTGCTGTTCAGAATTCGCGAACCCAGCAGAACTGAATAATTGCTGATAATTTCCACGTCAAGTGCTCTAAATGGCCCTGATACTCGGCGACCTCCTAGTAACGCCTAAAATTACTTCGAATCGCCGGATTCCTCGCCAAGGAGGCGCCGCGACTTCCTCTTCAGCCTCCCCCTCGAGCGACGGCGGCTCGCAAGGAGAAGACTCGCTGGCGAAAAGACGGACACCCTGCTCGTATTCTTCCCGTTCTCCCGCATCGTCTATTTTGCAAAGAGTTGTCCCTTTCTCCCGCGTAACCGTATACACATAGAAAGACGAGAAGATGATAGCGGATTATAGAGAGATGTTCACGTTGAAATCAAACTCAGGGGAATGTAATGATGAATCGTCTCTCGAGCAGCATTCAGCCCAAAAAAGCGACCGATCCGCGCACGATTTTCCAAAGTGCGCGGATCGGTCCTGACGCGAGCTCAGTCCAACGCGCTCCCTGCTAGTCATCCGCACTGTTTAAAGAGCAAAAAGCACTAAACGGTCTCGCGTTTAAATGGGAAACGAGAAGCAATCGTTAGTATGCGCATTATTCGGTTGAGCCAAGTATAACGCTTGAACTGTGACATTAAACTAAAGTTCAGAAAGCTCATTCCCAAAATCGAGTTTCCTCTCGAAGATCCAAAAAGACCTCGAACGGGAAAGAAGAGGGGGAATAATTAAGCGGAAATTAAAATTAACTGACAATCAGTCGAACGCCTGTGGATGGAATGCAGAGGACTTAGGATCTACCTAGGGAGTATGATCGATTCTTTGGCTCTAGATTAAGCTGAGAGATGGACGATCGGTATCGTTGCTACCTGGCACTGATCTCCTACGTTAGATTCGCATTTAACCCCAAAAGAGGAAGATTCACTCGCGAGGTCCCCGGTCAATCAAAAGAAAGGGGGGATCCGCGAAGAATCTGAATCCCACCCAGCATTCCCCTAACCCAGCCGGAATCGATCTCAATATACCGATGTCCATCCAGCACGGAGCGCGTTGGACGAGCGTCCCCGTCACGGTAACCAGGTATCCTCATGTTAAAGTACAAATTAAGGGTGTCCGAGGTTTCAAAACAGGGAAGCGTTTAGCGGTTAACGTTCGTAAGGAGGCGGTGCTCGAAGCCAGAGAAATGGCGGCGATCTCGATCCCCGGCATCAGTTCTGTGGACGTCACCCGCGCCGTCACCGCTGTGGCGAACTCTGCAAGCAAAGAGGAGAAGATGGAAACAATCGAGCGATTCCCGCGAGAATTAACTCACCTTCGACGACTTTATTTTCGTACGAAACAAGAGAGCGCTACTACTGCAGACTTCGAAGACTGAGAAAACGATAAAACCCCCCCTCGTTTTCGGTTGGCTCGGGAGCTGGCCCGACACCGTTCCTGGAGGATCGAGGACCAGCCCGGCTTTTCCCCTTCGCTCAACTCCGGCCGATCGTGCCCGAGTTTAAGTCACGAAGGTGGACGGCGAAACGTTCTCGGGCTCGACGAGCCAACGAACGGAAAACGAGCGATCCAAGACGGAAATTGGCTGAATCCCCACTCCCCCCTAATCATCTTGGTCACCGTTCCAAGGTTTTTCTCCTGCTGGATCGTCGCGTTCCTGGATCCCTGTTCTTCTCTGTTCCCGTTTCTCCGCCCTCGTTAAAGTCAATATTAGCTTAGCGGTAAATATTTGACAGTGACTCTCTCAAGCGATACCTTCCTCTTCTGCAAATTGCTCGGAACGAAGCGGAAAGGCGAACCCGCGCGCGTCCGTGTGTGCGTGTATGCTTGCACTGTGGCCGAGGGGAGGAGAGCTTCCTTTTGGAAATGTTATGTCTCTCGTTCTTTCGCGCGAGATTTCCGAGCCGCGACTTTCTTGGGACGATCGACCTTGCAGGGGGCTCATGCTCGCGAAATTTGAACTTAAGAATTTTTGGCTTTCGGAGTTTCCGTTTTTTGTTCTGATCGATCGATGTTCCGCGGTTCTTCTGTCCTCTTATTTGCTTCGTTGTAACGAAGCACTTGTGCGATCCGTCTTTAAGCCTCGTTCTCATTAGTCAAGTTACTTGACTTCGAGTTTGTGTTTAGTAGTCAGTTGCCTTCAATAAGTTACTTTTAAGGTTACTTGGAGCAATTAGATATTTGAAATGGTCACATACCTCCGTCAAAGGAGGTGGTCTCCTTCATTATTTCGTAAAATATCATGTTTCTCATATATTTCTAAGAATTTAGAAATCTTGTCATTAGGCCACCTATTCATAGTCATTGCTTTGTGATTATAACCTCACTTTTCTAAAACAATAGGCAATCAACTTACTACGAGTGACTTCAAGTTCACACTATTCGAGCTGTATTTCCAGGCAAGTAAAAGTTGAAAGACTCTCTCTACTTCGCTTGAAGCTTTAAAGAAAACTTTGAAAGATATTTCAAGTTAAGTGAATAACAGGTTCACATTGGTAAAGTAGTTTCAAACGACTTGAAGAGTCTAATGAGAACGAGGCTTTAAGGATTGTCAGAGACCCTTTACTTTTTTGCAAAAGCATTTACTTGTCCCTGAAACAAAGCGGCAAGTATAGTGGACACACGCCCACAAAATTCGGACACCGCGAGCGTTGAAACAGCGTCCATCGAGCCCCATTACACGTCACAGAAAAGCTCGGGAATCGAAGGAACTCTGTATCGAACGGTGTCGAACGATCGACCAAGGTGCAAGCACGGACAATCAATTGATCGGAATGCTCTGTCGACGATCGATACGTCTCCGAGCGTGAGACAGCCGCGTTTGCCTGTAAAGGTCCGTTTTCACATGACAGTAGATCGCGACTTTTAAGCCGGTTACGCACTGTCAACAGACCTTTGTTGTTCACCGCAATTCTGTGCGTAAGAAATCATATATTTCCGTCTATGTACCTCGTGGTCGTCTGTGACTTGTCGACAGTGCATAACGGGGCTTACGATCGACACTAAAATGTCAGGACTCTTGTCATCGCGAAAACTAGATGTCGCTATGTTGTAACATTGATTCACGCTGTCGCACAGTGCCGCGACAGCGAAAGCCCCGAGTTTCGCTGTCACGTGAAAACGGACCTTAAGTCCCGAAAACGCGCAGCCTTCTAACTTTTGCTGGAGTACTCGTTTACGTCGAGATAGACTGTAAGGCTCTACGATTAAAACTACAAAGCTCTAAGATTAACGAGAACTGTCGCTAGATATACATAATAAATCTTTCGTAGCGATGGAACGGAGAGGAGAACCACTTGGCGCAGAGACACCGACGAGGCTCAACTACGCAATACACGTGTACATTGTGTGTGTGTGCGTGCGCGTGTTTAGGCGTGCATGGCAGCGTGTATGTGTGTGCATGTAGTAAGAAGGAGAGACGAGGAAGGAAGAGATACACTTGCGAACAAGTCAAGCGAGACTAATCCCCCGCCCCCTTTTTTGCAAAGGTACATTCAGTATTACAGCGTCCCTACTTAGATGGAACGCATTGTGTTTCGTTTTTTCGAGAGACTTGTGCTGCCTGGGATCTAATGCGCGCGCACCTCTCTTCCCCTCCACCACTCCCTCCCCACTCTCCCTCTGGAGCCTTCGAAAGAATGCGACTATATAGTCCGAGGACTCGCGAACTACTATCGTTTCCAGCGACTCAAGTGCCAGATCCGTTCGTAGACGCTTTTCCGTTGGTAGTTTGACGTAATTCGACGAAGAGGAGCCATGGTAGTGGACGACTTTGTTTAATCGAATCATCTGAAAACAGGGTTGTAGCTTTCACCCTCCGCGACCCATTCAAGTGCACGTTTAACCTGCTTCTTTTAGTAGCCTCGAGTCTCCTCACGTTCAAATCCCTTTCCTTAGCTCCGTTCGATCCCCAGCCTCCCCGTGGTGCTTTGATACTCTGGATATTATTTATTGATACGTATCCCTTTACCTTTTCTTTCTGCCCTCATTTCCAAGTCTCCTCTTCTTCGGCGTCCCTCGAGGAACTGGGTCACGGAGGGCTGGGGCGAACTGAACATATCAGAATCTACATATTTTTCATCAGAACAGAATATTTTTAATATTCAGATCGGAAACACTTCCTGTTGCTCAGCGGTTCTTGCCCTTGGCAAGTCTCAATCGGCACGCATACGATAATTGTTGCTTTACCGTGCGACGCTTTCAACCAATTGCCATTGTTAACGCTTCACCGGCCCGCGCGGCCGATTCTGTTCTATGTGATTTCTCGAACTCGGGGCCGCCGACTACTTTCACATTAACGTTTCTTTCCTCGGTCATCCCTGCCGGTGAGTCGTAGTGAAATTGTAATCCGAGACCGCGCATGGGAGCATTCCGTCGTCGAATTCTATTCGCTGAACGGCACCTTTCTGTTGGGCGATCGAATATGTTGGCTGGCAACTATGAGTTTGTAAATATATGACAGTTATGTTCTATCGGCGCAATGTGGTATTAAGCAAGATGTAACCGTTTATTGGAAGTAAAACACTTTTTCTGAAAGAGCCACGATGTCTTTCCATTCAACGTCCACGAACATCGGTGCCACCAATCGTTTAACCCTAATGCGGAATTTGTGAAGTTACACGGATAAGGAAATTGGGGTCAGATTGACCCAATATAATTACAAGAAGCGAGAAGCACAAAAATAAAACCCAGTTTATTTAATTATTACGGTTTAATATTTTAAGAACTCATTAAATATCTACAATAAAAGTTAAAAAAATAATTAAAAAAATTAAAATTGAAAAAAATATTTATTATTGACAGTTATTAGTTATTTAAAGATATCACGTTTAACTCGTGGACCTAAATTCTTAGGTCCATGGTTTAACTAAGCACAAAACAGCAACAGTGGTTATGTTCCGAACACAGCCATTAATGAATGACGAGCCGACGCAAGCCGAATGCATCCGAAGCTGACCACCGATTTGCCCATATGGCCTCTGCCTTTCCCCCTCCAATCCTACGGTCCCACTTATGCTCCAGTATATGTATAGGTTTGTTTATAAAGCAGACAGAGAATATACACAAAAGTTCACGTCCCCAACAGCTTCTCTTTTAATACGATAGCCGATAGAGAATAAGAAGCTCCTTTCTGTATTCCTCACGTAAAACAGCCGTGCGTGAGCACGTCTTTATCGTCGCCAGCTTCGAGGATATATTTTTAGACAAACGTTATCTGTACTGTACACACGCGCGCGCTCGATTCTTCGATGGCCACTTCCCTTTTTTTTTTTTGCGGAACACAGAAACTTGTCGAACGCGGCTGTTTAATTTTCTCTCCGTGCTGTTTCAATAAATGTGCGATGCTTGTTTCGTCGAATGGAACGTAGAGGTCTCTCAGTTTTGTCGTCCTGTGTTATACTTCTCCTTCATCCAACCACTGGACCGTGAGTTTTAGAAAAACAAGATGCACGCTCGATCTCCACAACAGCGAGAAGTAAATGCTGTTTTTTTTATTTGTAAATCTTCTGAAATATTAGTTCTTTTATTGCAAATCTTCCGAAAATATTTTGAATATTAAAGTCAAAGATCGTTCGCTCGCAAAAGCATTCATTTTCAACATTTGCTATACCCTTCTGTTGTGGTTTCACAGTCTCTTCGTTAAAGTTAAATGTAATTCTTCGGCGGGGAGTAAAAAGTGAAGTGAGCCGCGTTTACACTGAGGGGGAGTGAACAATTAGACTAGCCACATTTTAACATCCCCTTCCCTGTGCTCTCTGCGAATACATTCAACAGGTGATTAAAACATCAACTCCCTTGGCCGGGAATTGGGCGTTATCGTAACTTATAGTACAGGGTGTCATAAAATAAGCGGCACCCTTTTTTCTCTTTTGAGGTTCTGTCAATTATCAGTTAATAGTCGCGTAGTGTGGACCATATAATTTTATCATAAAACGTTTGACGCCTCCACAGCGTGTTATTGCAATAAAAACTTATTATCTAAGTCACTCTCTGTTGTGCAAACACAAAGAAGATTACGAAATAATCCCCTCGTTCCCTTGATTTAACGCCACCAGACTTTTTTCTTTGAGGATACTTAGAGGGAAGGTCTATGCAAACAAGCCGCCCACAATTCAGAAGCTGAAGGACAACGTTCGTCAAGAAATTAAAAAAATAACACAGGAAACATGTGAACGATGAACATGTTATAAAAAATGTTGAAAGTTATTCCACAATACATATTCCAACACAAGTAAATATTTCACACATAATTGGAAAGATTGAATAAACTATTGATAAAAAATATCTATATATTTATCTTATTTTATTTAAGTTATTTCAAAACTAAATAATAATAATAATTCTTTATTGCACCAGTACCTATTAAGAATAATAAAAAGAAAATAAAAAAGGCATAAATACATATAAGAATACAAAAAAGAGAAAAATAGTAGAGTTGAAAAGCTCTTCCAAAATTATGTCTACGAAGATTTCTCGTTTGCCCCCCCCCCCCCCCCTAGTTTCACCCCTGGGCTAATTATACAGTATCTATCAAAATTTCCCGAGCTTTGAGTTTAATAATTTATTATGGTTCGATAGGTAAATTTATATATTTAAAAATGGTGAAGACTTACAGCATTTACTGTGAAACAGCCATACTCAGGTATTTGTACTAATGGTAGGCATCATGCTTTCCTTTTTACTGTCTTTCGTTCCACCACAATAAATTATTAAACTCAGAGTCCTGGATCTTTTGAGACATACTTTTAAATGCTGTCTGTATCGTACCATAATCGCCAAGTGGAATCACCAGGAGGGTAATCTTCATTGGCGACCTGACCACGCTGACTTCACTGCCGCGCCACAATGCTTGACTTGTACTACTGATTTCAGACCTACTCGCTGGAAACGTTGTGCGGTGGCACGTTGATCCTAACTGTTGGTGTCCTTTAGTGTTTAAAGAATATATATCCCCCCTTTCCAGAGCTACTAATCAACATTTTAAAAATCATAGTTATTGTTAAATATCAATGTTCAAAACCATGCATGAATATTCAAGCAATCCTGAAATAATTTAAATAACGAGCCGAGAAGCAGATCGTTTATGGGATTTGAAGTGTTTTAATAAAATCGAAGAAGAGGAAACTAAAACCGTGACATTTCGAAAATCACAATTATCCAAAGCTATCACACTGGTTGCAACTGAGTATGTAGTATACTACATATTACTTTTCGCAAAATAATTCAGCATATTGTCTATGGGATTTGAAGGGTTTTTAATAAAATCGAAGCAGACTTGAAATGCACACCACTGAAAATTACAACCGCAAATAGTTATTCAGAATTTCTTCAATCTATTCTACCACAGTAACTTCTTCCTTGAAAAAAAACCTTGCCCTTAACTTTAACCCCTCTAATTTAGTTCTTAAAAGTATCCTGGAGCCTTTCATACTTAACCCAGAGAGTCACCCCAAAGTTCTCATCATACTGATCCCAAAGCTGAACTGCCCAGCCTGAAGATCCGTTAAAGCTGAAGTCTCCATCCCCTGATGGAAACCCAGCCCCCAATATGTCACTGACCCTACTCCAAAGAAAAAGCCGTCTAGAGAGATCGATCTCTGCAGGACTGCGCCTATCAATCGAGTCGACTCGAAGAAATGGCCAAGCATCGCTAAACAATTAGCAAAACGTAGATGCGCGGTTGACACTCTTGTGTGTATCTCTTAGGCGAACTAAGGGTGAGGCGAATTTGTAATATTTAGGAGAAATTGAAGGGCCCTGCACTAATTTATCTCCTAGCACGAATTTATTAATACGAACTGTAAAACACTGTGTTTTGTACTACCAACACGTTGGATGGTAATTTGAGGTTCACTGATCTCGAAGCGTTACAAAACGACTGTGCGGGAATTAGAGGACGACTACAGCTTGGGTTTCAAGACTAGAGACCAGGGAGACTCCGTGTGTGGGTGGAGTTCAGTTTGTTAAACTAAAATCTGCGATTTTACTGGTGCAACCCCACTCGGAGCGTCGAGCTACGAACTTCCCCTAATAATTAGGGAAAGGGAAAAGTCGTCGTGAGAAAAGATGTCTACGACTCGTTAAGATGTCTTAAGACGTCTGTAGAAGTCTGTGGAAGTCTGTAGACGTGCTTAAGGGGCTTTGTAAAAAGAAACGAAACCTGGATTTTATTCTATAAATAAATTTTTATACTCAACCTAACGAATTTTATTGAATTTGCATTAAAAATATTTTCATCCGTTCAACTCGGCCTCCCCCAAATTAAATCCCGAGTGCGCCACTGTCGCTGTAAATTCTCGGAACGTCTGACCAAAAATGGGTACCGAGGCAAGCTGAGAACTTCAGGTGGAGTAAAACCAGGGCGAGTAAAAAAGTAACGCGGAGGCGAGGCGTAGGGAGAGCCCACCTTTAGAAAATGTGTTCAGGGTAGTGTTCCTGATTTCTTGATATTTTTTCTTTCTCCAGAAATCAGAAAGCAGACCATACTTTTTGAGAATTCTCGAGAAATTGAAACAAATATTACAAAATTTATATTTTTGAAATAATGTTGACAATTTTATCTCAAACATAAGAAAACTTTAACTGAGTGTTCGTTCCTGTCTAATTTGCACAAAACTTGTATAAATGAAAAAACAGATATTAAATATAATTCATTAGTTTATTTATTTAATACAAAATTTGTGCAAAGCGAAACATTACTTTCTTGTTTTAAAATAGTTTTTTAATCTATTTCTTTTCTTTTTTTTGTTGTGATAAATATGGATATTAAATGAAAAAACGCGTCCTTTGAATTTTTTGAACAGATTCTGGATTACCTTTGCAAAAATTGTATAAAGAATACAATAGCTTTGTCTCTTCTTTTCGATATTTCTTCTTTAATAGCTACAAGAAACTTATTTCAGTAGGCATACCATTTTTCTAAACTGTTAAATAAGAATTTAAGAGCACCTTCACCAGTCAATAACGTCGGATCTTCTCTGAGATTTTCTATTGTAATTCATATAAGTTCTAATGTTACTAATAAGATTCATTATAAATTGTAGATGTGTTTATACGTTCGCGATTTCCTAGACTTAAGTTTCTCGAGAATTAAGAGACAAGCAATTATAAAATTTCTCGAGAAGGAATACTATCTCAGAGGCCAGGAAACCTCGACTATGAAAAGTCGTGCCTTGGCTTAGAATACCGACGCCTTGGAACATAAATATTTTTCCCAGACGCCAGACAAAAAATTGTGAATTTTGAAAATGGCCCTGGTATTTCAAGGTGGCATTACTCGACGGCCACCGAGCTTATTTATTATTATCGATTGTTGGTTTTCGTGTTTGGTGCCTCCCCAGACGGCGTGCCCGTGGATTCTTCGGCGTCGAACGGCTGGCTGGCGTGAACGGGGGGGGGGGGGAAGGGGTTGAAGAAGGGGGTGGAAGGCGTAGGAACGCGTGCCCAGGCAGGACGATCGATTGCGTCTGCGCAGCGTGACGTGTGATAACGATAGCCGGAACGTGTATAATAAATTGGCTAGGGAGGGGTGGGGGCGTCGAGGGGGTGGTACAGTGTAGCCGACGCTTTCTAAACGTTGAGGCTGATCGTTCTAATCGTTTCGACAAGCAAATACACTATACCTTCCATTGATCCGAGATTACACCGACCCAAACAGCTGTCTTCATTCTATTCCCCCGAGTAGTAAAGATCCGTATCCAACCAGACGCTGTCCAATTCCCCTGGGGGTGAAGCGTGTCGCAGCAAGCTTGCTATGTAGTTTCGCATCTTTTAGTGACGTCCGAAGTCTTTAATAAAGTCTGCAGGAAATTAATATAGCTTTTACATTTTTTAACCCTTCGTTGACACTCTGGGTGTGAGCCACCCTTAAGCTGATTTTGACGCTCTGTACATTTTATATACAAAATAAATACCTTTTTTCCAAAGCCAACTTACAAACTATTTTCTCTCTCAAAATATTATATCTGGGCAATAACTCTGTTAATTTTTAGCTTCTAATATTTAAATTTATAAAAGTTACAGTTTTTTAAAGATTTTCTTCGTGTTTTCTCGACATATGGTAATCAAGATTTTTTTTACAAGAACTGTGATGAAATTTCAATCAAAAAATTATTGGAATACATTCTACAGACCATGAAATTGACCCATGATTTTTTTCATAACGATTGGATTCTTCAGATGAGAATGGCAGTCGTTGAAAAATTGTTCTGGGTGTGAGCCACCCAGGTGCGTTAAAATTGATCGAAAAAAGTGGTGTGCCAACGAAGGGTTAAAACTATTTCAAGGCAAATTTTATTTGTTTCGCTCATCGAATAATTATAAATTTCAAGTACTTGCGCTCATTTGCTGCAGCAACGACGTAATTCAAAATTCACGATTTTTGGGGAAACGGGCTCAAAAGTTTTGTTAGACAACAACCGCTTTTTCTGTACTAATAACTCAAAAATTTGTTGCAGCAAATCAGCGATTTGTTAACGACGTTTCTACTTCAACGATTCGAATTGACAAAAAATTGAAATATAGTTACTCAGAAAAGTACACCCTCCACCCTGTATGTAACATATTTTACATATTAAATATCCTTCGAAGTAAGAATTCCAAATTCTAATTCGCATTAATATAAACCTTGATTAATATACATTTCTTTTGGGCGAATTCAATTGACAAATTATAGATACACATCTTATTTAACACTAGATGGTTCAGCACAAAATGACTGGTCTTTTATAAAATATCTTCTGCAAGGAAAATAAACCTTTATTCATATTTTTTTAATTTTAATATTGTAACAAAATATGTACATATTTATACTACTTAGAACTTTTTTCGTACTTAAAAATGGTAAATTTATTACTAAATTTACAAGTCATTTTGACTGGTTTGCTAGTTCTAGTGGTAAAAAAGTAGATATTATTAACCGTGGAAGTAGCAAAGATCGAGAAAAGAATATTTCCCCAAATTCAATATTTAATTTACACAGCCGTAATTACAAACACTTAATATTCTTCTAATATTCCCGCGATTTTATTAAAAGCTTAAAAGAAAACTAATTTTCTGTGAAATTCCGTTTTATGTTGTTCCAACGTTCTAGCAAAATTTCTTTGAACATTTCTTTGGCAGATGTTACTAACTAAAAATATATTAATCGAGATGTACCCCAACGGCTAATTCTGAATTTAATATTACTTGAATAAGTGACATATATTATTGGTACCCATAAATTATCTTATCATATTCCACACCCCAGTCTACGAATTATATCGAAAAATTTGAATCGAATCACGCCTGAAGCGATTCAATCTCCCCTCCTGTTTTCGTGTGTTTCTTTTTTCTCAACTTTCCTGACGGAAAGTGGGACGAAGAGCTTGAGCGTCTCGCGAGCCCCCACCGTTCCGAACTTCTTCGGGGCGCTTTCGCCATTACGTGATCCAGCTACGTGGAATTGTTGATAAGTCTCCGCGCCCCGTAGTTTCTCCGCCGCGGCGAAGTTCTTCAAGCTATCGCGAGCCACTTCAGCGACTTTCGACAAGCTGCGATTTCCCGACTGTGATCTAGCCCCCCCGTGATAAATATGACAAATGTGTAATACGGAAGAATTATTAATTATAATCAAGATATAAGAAGAATTATTAAGGGGAGTTATTAATTTAATTTCAATTACGAGGTGATTATTTAACGGTCGACTTAACTAACGCCGATGTTAGCCTCTAACTAGAAATAATCGACGGTGAGGAAGGGGTGGTTTTATCGCGTGGGCGTTATCAAGTGAGTTAGGCGAGATACGACCCCGCAAGCAGGGAGGTGCAAACTATTAAAAAAGTTTTCCCGGGCTACCACGGTGTGTAGATTCTGCGAAAGTTAACACACTCGTTAAGGGGATGATATTACATAAAAAAAAAAAAATGAAGCATCGGGGTTGGTAAAAGTTGCGACGGACAAATTGGTAACAAAATTTGAAAGCCGCTGAGAATCTTGTTTATAATACTGACCTCTTGTTCGATGGCAAAGCCCGCTTGAATCTCGCTTGCCACTAAAAGAGGAATTGCTAATTGAGTGATTAAGGGGTTAGGGCTACCCTAACCCTAACTCTAGGCCCGACAATCATACGTAAGTTTCAGAATTTGTTGCGGCGAAATTAGGAAATAAATGAAAAAACTCTTTTATGGGCTTTATTCTACATGGCATATGGTATATAAAAAAAAAATTGTAACTAATTTCTCTTGAACGAAATGGCGTTGCTGGTCCTCTTGCATTCTCGCAGTTTTCGAAAAAACACTCTCCACGGCTAGCAGTAGAGGTCCCGTGTTGGGAAACCAAGTGGAGGCGTGGCTTAGACTGCAGCGCTGTGGTGGTAAGTTGGCAAACTATTGAAACTAGGCTCGGATCTCACCAAACATTCCGAATAAGTATTTACTAATCGAATAAGTAAAAATTTAGTGTTCAAAAAAAATTTAAAAACACTCGTTTTTCACAACATGCCTATATAAACACTGATAATCGTATGGACATCGACGTATGTCGGCCTACTCTCAGTAGTTCAACTTTCTGTCACCAGTTGGCGTATCGAAATTCTTGGTTTCCCAATACTCTGGCGTAGGATAAAAAAACCAAAAAATTTCATTATTTACATGACATTTACTACAGAAGTACGTAGCGATTTGTCAAAATATTGATTTTTGTGAAAATGTGGGACATGTGAAGAAAATATCAGTTTTAGCCAGAAAGTTTGTCTAAACTTGCCTGTAGCAGAAAAAGTTTTTAATGAATCGTAAAATCCGTATGTGCTTCTGTAGACAATCTACTATAGAAGATACTATTAAAATTTCAAGCGAATCGAATAAAAATTGTTCAAGTTATTCTGCTAGCCAATTTGAAGAAAAAAAAGTGATTCCGAAGAGTTTCACAGGATAACACAGAGCGTCAAAATCATCTTATGGGTGGCTCACACCCAGAGTGTCGACGAAGGGTTAAGCCACCATAGAAGGAAGAATAATTACTTTCGCAGAAAATAACCAGAGACTATTTGCTCATCTTTTAAGGGAAGTGCGCATCGTTGGAAACTGATCTCCTAGCAAGCTTTGCTAGAATGCTTCCGACGGGGTTTAGGAGAATGTTCCCTCTATCAGCGCGAATTTCACCGTGGCTATTTCACGAGTGAAGTCGTCCTGGGCGATAAACGCTTCGGGGGGAAAGCGCAATGTAAATTTTGCACGTCGGCGAATGTAGCTATGTACATATAGGTATACATAACACTGTTACTTGGAGATTCACTTACTCGCGTCGCAATTCTCGCCGACAGTGTGTTCGATTTAATATTTACCGGGGTGTTACGCGTAGGTGCGCTTCCGAATCGAGATTTAATCTCGCAACGAGGGGGGTCTATTGAACCCGTTCGATACAGAAACGCGAATGCATTTCGAAAATAAATCGGCGTTTCCATAAACATGGGAACCCCACAAGTCCCTTCCATCAGACTTCGACGAAGTTCTGCTTTGAAGTGTTTCGCGTAACCGATAGGGGAAAAGAGAAAGTAATTTGAAACGTAAACAGCTCTGAAGTTCAAGTTGTGTGCCCTCTGAAACTGTGCAAGTACATAGTGTTTCTTTTCGGGAATTCTTTCTCGAGAAATTTTATAATTGCTTATTTCTTCTTATATAAGTAATCAATGTTATTAGTAACATTGGAACCTATATGAATTACAATAGAAAATCTCGGTTGAGAAGAGTCGACATTATTGACTGG
Organism: Andrena camellia; assembly: GCA_029448645.1. Lineage (NCBI taxonomy): Eukaryota > Metazoa > Arthropoda > Insecta > Hymenoptera > Andrenidae > Andrena > Andrena camellia. Next base: position 29,293,839 of record CM055678.1, on the reverse strand, counting down.
TGAAGGTGTTCTTAAATTCTGATTTAATAATTTAGAAAAATTGTATACCTACTGAATTAAGTAATGAGTTTCTTGTGGCTACGAAAGAAAAAATATCGAAAAGAAGAGACAAAACTATTGTATGCCTTATAAAATTTTTGCATATGTAATCCGGAATCTCCTCAAAAAGATTCAAAAAACGGCGAAACAATTTCTAAATAGCTAGACTTTTCGGAAAATATAACAGTAACCATGATCCTCCTGAAAATACTGAAAAATTTACGGATCCTTAGATTGAAGAATTGCCATTAAATAAACAATTAGAGTTAGCAATCGCAAAGAGCCTCCAAGAATTTATTATCAACCAAGAAAAATATAAATTCCGAACTTTAACAAAGGAATTTCATATTTTTCAGTCCACTGGAAGAAAGAAATTAAAAAAAAGGAAAAAATCTACAGCTAAAGATTTTATCACAAAAAAAAGAAAAGAAATAGATTAAAAAACTATTTTAAAACAATATCTGTTTTTTTCATTTATACAAGTTTTGTGCAAATTGGACAGGAATGAACAATTAGTTAAAGTTTTCTTGGGTTTTTGATAAATATTATCAAGGATAATAATGCCAATAATAAAAAAAATAAAAGAAATAAACAAATAAAATTAGCATATATTTAAATATGACTTTTTTATTGCCATATCATTAATAATATTAGAAATTATATTCTAATTTCTTTTTTACTGTCTTCGTATACCATTGTATCTATGGTTACCGCAATCGCAATTGTGATGTGTCCTTAGTATTTCCAGTTCTGTGTTTTGAGAGTAAAATTCAAGTCGGTTTATAAAATAAAATCAATTTCAATCAAATAAAAAAATTTCTTTATACCCTTTCTCCCTTCAACGAGCAGAATATATTGATATAAAAAGAATTAACATTAATATTCAATGCTATAAACAATTTCGCGGTAACTTTTCTTCCCGAAATCTCCACCGATCCAGAGGTGTAGATTCGCCCCTGAAAGCAGCGCCCATCGCTTTTTTAACCCCCTGTAAATGGAAGGAAAATCTGGCGTGCCCTGAGAAATAGAGGAAATTCGAATGGAGTCATCATTTACAACTCGTTCGTTTGCATGAACGTCAAGCTTAAAAGGATTCGGTGTAGCCTTATCACGAACCCTCCCTCCGGAATGGTTTCCGAGAACGGGGCGGCTGAAATAAGGCAGTTGCTCGCGATTTATCGGCGTCCACGATTCCTGTTCCCAGCCGTGGGTGTAGCCGTCGCTGGGACACTTTCGTTTCTGGTCCAGGGTCCTGCAGGACGGGATTGCGTAACGGTTTACAGGAATCGATACGGTTACCGAATAAACTGGGCTGGTTGGTTGCGGATGGTTGACGCGAGCCGCCCGAGGAAACCGTCGCGTATAGTTTTGCTATCTGACGCGTAATTACGATACTGGTAACTGTTATTCCACCCTCTCGAACCGCGCTGGATTCACCGCGCCCCGTATTTCCGCCCGACGGAAATAAAGAGACCACCGCGAGTGGTGCCTCTGGATAGCAGTGAGAGGAGTATAGAGGTTGGGGGATGTTTGGCAGAATCTGATTACGGAATGTATTCGAGGGGTTGGTGCCAATTTCTACTGTAGGTACTTTTATCTTTAATGTCGCGTAACACTGTAGGGTGGATGTATCAGCGAATGAACATTTTTTATTAAATTGAGTAACATAAGTTATTGAAATAAGCAATTAGGGTAACTGTACTCGTAGTTGACAGTGTACCAATAGTTGACACTTTTATTTTCAGTCACGATTAGAATGCTTATTATTCGTGACTGAAAATGAAAGTGTCAACTATTGGTACACTGTCAACTACGAGTACAGTTACCCTAAATGCGTAAAACCCAATTTCAGGATTTTTCCCTAACCAACCCCTAAGGGGGTGAAAAGGGGTGGAATGTATTTTCACGGATTCTTCAAAATCTCTTAGGCCCGATTAGATATTAACTTGGTTTTTACTTCGAAAGGTTACCCACATAGGGTAACTGTACTCGTAGTTGACAGTGTACCAATAGTTGACACATTTATTTTCTGTAACGAATAATAAGCTTTCTATTAAAAAATGTTTTTGACTAATACTTTTTCAATCAGCGTATTAGTCAAAAACATTTTTTTAATAGAAAGCTTATTATTTGTGACTGAAAATAAAAGTGTCAACTATTGGTACACTGTCAACTACGAGTACAGTTACCCTAATTAATTAGAGATTTCTTTTAATTTCTTGCTTCATGCCCAAACAATTTTTGCAGCACGTGGAATCAATCACGGTGCAAACATAATTTTATAATAGTGTTTATTCATTACCCTTAAGTGTTCATTTATTGGTGCGTTTACCCTATATTATGTATTTATTAGTGGTCAAGGACGTGTGCAGACTTCTTTCCATGGGGAAGGTGTAACTTTGAGAAACAGTCAAGTCGACAGGCGACGGTTGCTTGTTTGAATCCGTTTTGTAGTGATAATTTAATTAATAATTCAAATTGAAATTCAAAATATTCAATTTTTTAGTATAAACTTATTGAAGATTAGTTTTTAAAAATAAGCGTTTTTTTCTCGAGTCAGGGAGGGTACTTCACAACCCCCCCCCCTGCGGTAGCCCAAGTTAGTGTTTATCCTGTATATAATAATTATCAGTTGAGAACCTCTGTCCGGCCAAAAATATCTCAAATACCATAAGGCATAGGACGCAGAAATTTGGTACGCAGTCAATCCCCACCCCAGAAAGGTGCGAATACCTTAGCCACCGGAATTTTTCCCGAAGGGATGAGCTACCCCAATTTTCCTTTTTTTTTTAATATAAAAATGTCAGTTGGGAACCTCTGTCCGGCCAAAAATATCTCAAATACCATAAGGCATAGGACGCTGAAATTTGGTGGCAGTCAGTTCCAACCCCAGAAGGGTGCATGAGTACTTTAGCCACTGCAAGTTTTCCCGAAGGGGTGTGCTACCCCAATTTTCCCTTTTTTTTAATATAAAAATTGTCAGTTGAGAAACTCTGTCCGGCCATAAAATATTTCAAATACCATAAGGCAGTGATTCCCAACTGGTGGGTCACGAAGCGTTTTCGGGGTGTCGCCACGGTTTTTTTTTTAATATTATTAAATTAGAATTATATTCTGAAATACCTATTTTTAATGCGTTTTCTTTGCCTTATTAAATTTACCTTACCTTATATGGGGGGAGGGGGGCAAGTCTCAAATTATTTAAATATTATAAAAGGGGACTGCGACTCAAAAAAGGTTGGGAAACACTGGCATATGGCATTGGAGCCTGAAATTTGGTAAGCAGTCAGTTCTTGCTCTAAAGGGTGCGCGAGTTATTTGTGAGCTAATTTTATTCTACTTGAACTTACTACATTACCATATTCAACTTTGTTGTTAAATGCTTGTTAAATAACAGGGCACGTATTTGCTACCGAGGCTGCGTAGTGGAGCTGCACGTATAGCATTGACTCGCGGCCTCTCGACTTGCACTTTCTTGACGCATTGCATTCGCTGGAATGATTTGGTTTTTCCTTAATTATTAATTCTGAGTTTTGCGCCGTTGATTTTTTGACGTGTATGTAAATTAGTCGTGCAAGGGTTCCACAAGATGGAGTGTTATTTAGGGTAAAAACAGTCATTGAATTAAATAAAGTAGGTCAATTTTATTCCAGGCACTTCTCTTCGCGCAAGTTTCCAGGCAGAGAAGTATTACTATTACTATATACAATAAGGAAATCTTAAAATTATTCTTACCATAATTATCAATAGTTCGCATAAACTAAACTTTATCTCGATTAGGTAGATCCTCATTGAAACAAGTTGTCAATGGAACGTGAACTAAGAGTAACAAAGGAGGACAAATGATTTGACAAGAACGTTACACAATTCAATTTTGACAATTAACAAAGTTTGGTAAATCGGTAACGTTACTAATTGATCCATTAAAAAATGACCAATTTTTTTCTTTACCAGAGAAAAGCGCTTTCTTGCAAGAATGTACGTAGCTGCAGCGTTACGAAATTCATGTAATTAATAAGTCACCGCTGAAATTTGTAAACGGATCAAGCTTTAAACATTCTTCACTTGACACATCTTCCCGCAAACGTTTCTAATTCTAATTAATCACCGCGGAACATCGCCAGAGTCTGTTCCCGGCTCTCGAGAGTCTTGAAAGTTTCCAGAACACCGCGCAAATAAGACACCCATGCATTTCCCCATTTCCAGAGCGCATCCTTGAAACCTTTCAAGACTTCCGACGACCTGCATTCGCGACGACCCACCGCCGACGAGTTCTCCCCCGTGGAAAATGAAATATTCACCGCTTACGTCTCGTCGTTGTCGCTGGGCCTGGCCAGAGTGAAGTCCAGGATCTCGTCGGACGTCAGAAATCGAACATCGCTGTCCTCGGAAAGCGCCGATCCGTTCGCGCCTCTTTTGTAAGTCTTCCTTCTTTTCAATAAGATAACAGCAACCATCAGCGTGATCGACACACCTGTCAGGATCCCAACGACGATGCCAATGATCCCTGGCATGCTGAATCCCGTCGATCCACGATGCAGCTTCTCTGGATTCTGCCTCCTCACGTTTGGATCTAGAAGCAACAACATTCTCAGCTTCCAGCGCCACGCGTGTCACGCTCTGCTCCTGCATCTGTGGACCCCGGATCCACGGACGCAGATCCAGGCTTGCATTGAGTCTAAACAAAATTTTCAACGACGCAAACGTCCCCAATAGCGATCTTACGTTCCCATCTTTACTGACACCGACTTGGTAAGGTTATTTAGGAGAAGGGAACACCTGAACAACCATATTTCGCGATTGAGGCGGGCACGGGGTTCTCGCGGCTTACGCCAGGGACTGCGAACGCTTGGAATTTTAAAATCCCTTTCGAGCTTTGAGTTTTGCGACTTAGGAATCGCGCGCTTGGTTTCAGATATTCTCAGAGCCCCTTTACCAGCTGCGCGTTTCAACTTCGAGAATGGAGGAACTCAAACGGTTTTGTGCTCGATCAAAGTTGCGAGGTGGAGCGGTTCAGTTTTAAAGTTTCCCAGGAGGAAGCTGATACGGTGGAACTTTGGTATCAGCAAAGGAATTCGTGTTACCAGGTTGCTCGTCAGCTTGCACGTATCTCCTGGTGACAGTGGTTGTCTGCATGAATGGCGTCTCCTTTGTCTGAATGGTCTTCGTGGTCGCGAGGGACGTAGTTGTCAGACGAGTAGTTCTGGCCGGCTTCTCGGTCTTCGGACTAGTTGCGTTGTTGACGGGTTTGGCGACGGGCTTGGCCACGGCCGTGGTCGTGTTCGGTGGCTTCAACGTCACCGGGTCGATGTCGTCTTTCGGATTTATGGAGATCCCTTTGCCATCATAGAAGTCTGGCCGAACGGTGGCAACGTCGGTGACAGTGTTGTTCTTCGCGGGTGGCAACGAGGTTGTTGCGTCGTGGTTCAAGGCGGCATCCGTGACGTCGGTGGCTGCTTCTTCTGTGAAAGCTGAGGGACATAGGGGGTGGTAAATATTATTTGTCTTAAAAAATATTAAGGGTTTATAGAAAGTCAAGCGCAGCGCAGTCTTATTATAAGCATTTCCTACGACTCGAAAATTAAAATAAATATGAACTATTTTTTGATTTGGCAATACAACGGTCCTAAGAGTGAAAACACCCCCTCAAAGAAATTCTGAGCTTTCATATTATCGGGAATATCTGCGAAACCGTAAAAGATATAAAAAAAAGCTAAATTCAAAGTTTCATGATTTTCGATAGCCTACAACATGGTGATAAAGAATGTGGTGGGGATAAATTTTGAAGAAGATTATGTATTTCGAAAAATAAAAAAACCATAGAACTTTGAGTTTAACTACTTTTTGATAGATAATCTGATTTACACGATGATCTGAAAACTGACCATTTTCGAGGGGGTGTTTTCACCCTTAGAACCATTTTATTTCGGAATAAAAAAAATAGTCACGTTATTAGCATCACTTGAGCTACATTTCTGCAGTTTCAGATTTTTTTTTTTTTTTGAATTTTCAAGTTACCGAACTCCCCTTGTGAGATCGCTAAAATAATACGATTTTTGTATGGTTAATCTGAATGTGATTGATCTTTAGCTCACTTGAGACACGTACAAGTAGAAGAACCTAAAATTCACGAGACCACTTCAGTCCCCATCGAACCGAAGAGAATTAAAGACAAAAGAATACTCACCCAGCACGCAATATTCCGCATAGTCCGGGCAACAGACGGAGTGTTCAGCGCAATCGAGGGTGCAAAGACAAGTGTCGGATGGCGTGGGTGGCATTGCAGTTCTAAAATTGTACGTCACGCTATTCTTGCATCTTCCACGGCAGGTCAGCTGCGCGTTCACTTGTTCGATTTGGTCTGCGATAAAAGCAACATCAACGTTTCCTTAACGAGCAAAGGAGCACAGGCGCACGATTATCACGGGGCGCTCGGACGTTAATTATAACAATTACCGTTCACCGATTTCGCGGCGCGTCGCCCCCGCCCCCTTCCCCCCCCCCCCCAATCCCCCCGCGCCGCGCACGTAAATGCCGCGCGCGCGCGCGCCAATCGAAGTTCGCGTGTCGCGACGGAGCCCGTAACGCGATATTTAATTAAATTTATATCCCTGCTTTCGTGGAAACTCCGCTCCGTGCGCTGTTCCCGACGGTGTTCAGAGTTTTTAATTAAGAGATAACGAACTGGAAAACGAACGGGCGACGCATTCACGGAACCGTTGCGCATTTTTGTTAGAAAATCGCCCCCCTCGCGGCGCTAGTTCCTCGAGTTACCTTCGTCACCCTCCGTCACACCCTCGTTCTCAGTTTTGTTCACGTTCTGGCACTTGTCCCCCTGCAGAATCGCCACGTCGTCGATCGCGATGTCGCTTACGTAACTGCTGCCACGCACACCCTCGATTATCATCTGGAAGAAACCGGGAAGTTGAGTCTGTGACGTGGCTTTGAGGGAAACTTAACGTTTCGTGCTGGATGATTGGGAGCTTAAAATTGGGGAAAGGGGGGATGGTAATTAAGCTGTACGTGTAAGGAATTTTCTTCGGTCTCTCTGATCGTGAAATCTTTTTCGGGGGAATTTTGACTAACTTGGGGGGGGGGGGGCCGAAAAGTGAGTGCTTTTTGCCATTTTTTTTTTTTTTAAGAAACGGAGTGAGATATCAATATGGGGATTTTTGCATCATGTTTACTGGCATTTGTAATTTCAAATTATATTTTTGTTTATGAGCTCTAAATGCTTTTTCAGAAATAAAAATATATTTTGAAAATACAAGTGTTAACGAATATGACACAAAAGCCCCTATTTTGATATACGCAGATTCCAGTGAAAGTTTTCTGAAAAACTGATCTTCGTGAGTTCATATTTTACAAAGAAAAATACTAAATGAAATAAAAATTTATAATTTATATTTTGTACGGATTTTAGTTACTTTAATTTTTTTTATTTGATTTTGTATGGTTTTTTGTAATTCCATATATATTAAATGAACTAAAAATTTGTACGGATATTAGTTATTTTAGGTTTCTTTTTATTTATTTGATTTTGTATAAATAGACTATATTTCATAAATATTTAATAAATGGCAAATTTTTAAGATAAGTATAAATATTTCTTTACTGTCTTAAATTTTTATGTACAAATTCGAAAACTGTTTTTTTTTTGGAATCCTAGAATTCGAAAACCGGTTTTTTAAAAAAAGTTGGTTTTTGTATAAACCCTAATTTTGAACATTAAAAACTGTTATCTAGTATCGTGGAACTTTCTTTTACGTTTCATCACAGGTCACTATCACGAAATATTTTAGATCACATGTACGTGGCCTTTAATGATTTTCTAAAAGTCGCTGCAAGCGCAACGAATCGCAGAGAAATGAAATGTGGAAAAGGGGTCATGATTGCTATATTGAATCCCATCACCTGGAAACCCTTTTCTGCTTTTGGAAGATTAAAAATACCATGCAACCATTGATTCCCTTGATTACCCTCCTTGTTGAACATCAATCGCGGTGAATTCTCTGCCTCTGGCTTGAAATACACGTTCAGAGCTCCCACTGTGGCCCCGAACATGTGGTACCTGAAATTTCACACGACTCTGACAAAAGCTATTCCAGAAAAAGATTGCAAAATTCACTAATCTCGACAAGAAACGAAATTCTTGGATAATAGCGTGGGGAATAAAATTCTGGAATACTTAATTCGACTTTATGTGCCAAAAATAACTTGGATTCTAGCTTTTATTAATAACAGTGTTTCTCTTTTAAATAATGATTTCTAGTGACATCGCTTTTCTAGCGTAAAGTTGCAGGTGTACAAAAATAATGATTATCGAGGCCGCTCTCTAACGAACACGCACGAATCAACCGGTGATTATGTGATCTGCGATTCTAACGCAGAAATTGACCGAGGGTGTACGTGTATTTTCCCAGCATACCGTGATGTATTTTTCTTAGCCATTAGCCTGCCATTTATAGACACTTCCTTTTCTACTAGGGCTGAGCCTATTTGTCGAATTTTTCGGTACTCGAATATTCGAATACTTCGGTATTCGCTCAATTATTTCGCGAATATAATTCGAATAGTCAAGTATTCGAATAGTATGGTGTGAATTATAAATCAAGTTCTTTGGGTTCATTTTTTTACAAGCTTTTATTTAATTTCAATTATGAGTTCATTAGTTTGTCAGGGTAAAATCTTGTAAGCTAATAACTTGATTTATAATTCACACCATACTATTCGAATACATCAGTATTCCAATAGTATTCGAATACTGAAATATTCGAGTAGTATTCGAATACTGAAATATTCGAGTAGTATTCGAATACTTAAATATTCGAGTAGTATTCGAATAATAACTTTTGAATACTCAAATATTCGAGTAGTATTCGAATAATAACATTCGAATACTTAAATATTCGAGTAGTTTTCGAATACTTAAATATTCGAGTAGTTTTCGAATAATAACATTTGAATACTCAAATATTCGAAGTTTATTCGTAGCATTCGAATACTCAAATATTCGAGTAGTATTCGAATATTTAAATATTCGAATAGTATTCGAATACTTCAATATTCGAGTAGTATTCGAATACTCAAATATTCGAAGTTTATTCGTAGCATTCGAATACTCAAATATTCGAAGTTTATTCGTAGCATTCGAATACTGAAATATTCGAGTAGTATTCGAATACTTAAATATTCGAGTATGATTCGAATAATTAAATATTCGAGTAGTATTCGAATACTTAAATATTCGAGTAGTATTCGAATATTTAATTATTCGAGTAGTATTCGAATACTTAAATATTCGAGTAGTATTCAAATACTTAAATACTCGAATACTTAAATATTCAAGTAGTATTCGAATACTCAAATATTCGAAGTTTATTCGTAGCATTCGAATACTCAAATATTCGAAGTTTATTTGTAGCATTCGAATACTTGTAAAATATTCGAATATTAAATTATTTGAATAGTCCCAGGCCTATTTTCTACATGCGCGCGTTTTGGGAACCAGGACGGCAATTAATATTTCTACGTCCGCGTCGTAGTATTTTCAGAGATACTTTTGATTACATTGAAAGGTCCCTCCGGGATATATCGGGCCATATTATATAGCAAATATACGCGACGTTGTATCCTAAATAAAATCGAGATGCTCCGAGGCAATTGGTTCATAATGAAATGTATGCCCTTTGTTTGAGGAATGAGATTGAATTGAAAATTTAATTACCAGAAGGAGAAGCAGCCCGATTCCGTGTATGACACGTTGTACAGAGGAGATATGATTCTCGCTGTGTCGTTCACCAGTCGACCAGAGGCCTCGATGTACAAATAATGCCCTGGAAAAATGACATTTTCATAATGCTACGAGTGGGAAAGCTTTGAAACACATTTAAGTAAAAATTGTTACGGGTGGTATCGTGGAGATTTAAAACATTTATTAGTAGCACTCTGGAAAATTCTATTAACACTCGTTCGCAGCTCATGGGTCACCGGTGACCCATGGTGGATTTTTAGATTACATTGATTCTTTTGGTATTAAAAAACCTAGCATCGTGAAACACGTTAATGGGTAACGCCTCAATAAATTACCCCTGCATGGGTCATTAGTGACCCATGGAGGAATTTTCGATTTTTTCGCTAATAAGTGGCACTGCAAATATAGGGGTATGTATAAAGAAAGTGGTTCTCAGTTAAATATTAAATAAATCTCATATGAAGGGTAAGGGGGAAAAAATGGGAAAGTCCATTTTTCGTGATTTCGCGATTTATAGCGAAATCACAAATGGTTACGAAATTCAAACACCCCCGTAAGATAACGTTAAAGATTTGGTATACTGATTAAAAACGGGGAATGTCCACTCTGCATTGGAGGAAAATACGGAATCCCCCCCACTCTTTGCCTAAGTATAAACTTCTGTCGTCAAGGTAAAACAAGAAATTATTTAACAAGAAAATTAAATTCATTAAACTTTGTTCCTTTACTGCTGGACTAAAGTATTAAAACTTAATTTTCTCGATGTAGCTGTTTTGTGACATTCCCAGTTCTTCCCCTTACCCTTCACGTACACTTGACCAGTAGGCACAAATATTATCAGGGGCGAATTTTGAGATTTGGCGCCCCTAGGCTAAAAAGCGTCTGCCACCCTTTCCGATAAATATCATCAAATATTTTAATTTAAAATAGTTGAGGCAATTTTAAAATCAATTCAATATTAAAACTCACAAATATGTTATTTCTAATTCGCTACATGAAAAAAAAAGTGAATCTTTTTTAAAGTTGTCTCAAGCCTCTATATTTAAAGCTCACCCTTCACTTTCAGTGTTAGTGAAACATTTAGGGGACATTTTCTTTTAGAACGGAAATCTCTGTCGTTATTGTCGATGAAAATTAAAAAGTCACAAGCAACACCATTTTGCTAGCCTTTTCAATTTCTTTCGCGAAAAACACGCACCGTCATTTCCTGGCCCAAACGTGTGATCGTGCGTGGGCCCCGTGCCTATATGAGAGCTCGGTGTCTCGAAATTGTGTCTCCGCCAATCGAAATCATGCTGAGGATCCTGCTCCCACCAGCAGAGATCTGCTTTCTCGAAATCGCATTGCGTTGGCGCTGGTGCCTTCGTGTCTAATTAACAATTAAAAGGGTAGGTTAGGATTAGGTTAGTGTTATCATTCTGATACAGCACCTCTGCATTCTCTACGTAAATTACACCATCAGAGGTCCTCAGAGTATTATAAAAGCCAAGGAGGAAAATCTTGAGACCTCAGAGCTTTAAGGAGGGAATTCTATTTTTCGAGCTAAAAGCACAGCAAAATTTAGATATTTTTTTTAAGAAACTAGCGATTCAATTCACCTGAAATTTGGACCATGTTTTTATGCAGTTCTTTTTTTATTAATTTTTAATTTCATTTAATTTTTAATAAAACAAAACTGCAACTTCTTGAAAGATGCATAAATATTAGTTACCTAATTTCTTAAGAAAGATCTTAAGTTTTGCTATGTTTTTAGCCCAAAAATTAGGATTCCTCCTTAATTTTGGAGTTCAGATTATCGAAAATTATACTGCTCTATGAATCTTCTCCACCCCCCAGTTCCCCATTCGACTTTACTAAATTTTACCGTCAGGTTCTTTTTGCAGTTAACTTGAGGGTCTGGGGGTCCGTGAGCTGTGCAATTGTTCCCGAGGGGTGGGCGTAAATAAAAGGGATCACCTCGACAATGGGGAGCTGTCCCGTTCCACTGCCTCCCGTCGCAATAAATTTCTGCGGGGCCCATCACTGCGTAACCGGGCTCGCAAAAATATATTAATATCGCTCCGTTGTACTTGGACGCCATTAGCGCGTGCTCCGGCATCGGGGGTGCAGGGCACTCGGCGTCTATCCGGGAAAAGAAGTTGTATTATTTAACGTTTCTGGGATTTTCAATCTCGCAAATAAACACCGGGGACTAAATTTTACAGTTATTACAATATCCCCTTTTAACACAGTCACGGGAAATATTTAACCACTGACATAACCCCGAGCTGTACAGCGCTGGAAATATTTATTTCATCACTCTCAAACAGTAGGGCACTCAAGATTTAATCTTGGGGATTTAAAGAATAAAATCAAGTTTTCTTCTCTTTTTACAAAGCTCTTGAATTACTTCAGTCGAGGTTACATTAATCTCCTTTTTTCCTTTTTCTTTGGGGGGTGCCAAGGCCCCTTGCCTCCTCCACCCTCCCAGGGTGCGTCACTGCTCTCGAATTTTCAAAGCAACGTGACTGATAAAATAACTCATTTCGGCCAAGATAGTGAGCTACACACTTTTGCAATAATATTTCCCTAATTAATAATAAAGGAGGTATAAATGCTAAAGTGTTTATTCCAGTGATGCAATAAATATCTCCAGTACTTACTGTAACTACTATACAAAAGAATTCTCCAATATAAATAAATAAATAATCATTAGACTTGGTAATTACTTTTCTTCTACTCAAATTTTTCTTCCCTACAATTATCTGAATAAAATTGTAATTTTAGGACCCCAGCAGATCATTGAATCTCTACGTTAAAAAGCCTAAGATTTCTTCTCTTTTCCACAAGCGAAATATAATCTCTTTTATTGTTTAAACAAGAGTTGTGAGGCTCCACCTCCGCGACACGTTGGAAATAAGGGAACCCGCAAGCTTCGCCAGAAGCTGTGGCTGCCATTATTTATCGGCGAGCGTTCTAATTGCCATCCACTGTCATAGCTTTATCGTGGTTGATTAGAAAGTTGTGCTTACTGATGCATACGGGCGTAGGTGTATCCCACTGGCCTCGAATACAAGTGGAATACTTGTTACCCACGAGAGTGAAACCTTCGTAACAGCTGAACCTGATGATCCTTCCCCTAGCCCTCGCTCGAACCCTTCCATTCGTCAGCCTCACCACAGGACACCTGCCTTCGAATAAAAAAATACAGAATACCCATCGAAGAAAATAATCTGCAGGTAAGGAACAAAATTCTACGACAGTGATTCCCAACTGGTGGGTCGAACCATTACAAGGAAATTGAAAAATATTTCTTTTCCATATCCTCGAATAATGTATAAATAAAGGCCACAGAGATTTTTACTGCACGTTGTGTATTTTTGTTAGAAGAAAATCCTAAAGATCAGGTACTTTTCGAGCGATTCGATGAGAAAGTCCCCTAAAGGATGTATCGGCCCATACAGCACACTCCGTTGCATGAATGTTGCAGGAAGGTTGCATGGCCGTTGCCGTGCAATGTTCCACAGGGGCGGACATAGGAGGATTCCTGCAACATTCCAGCAATGTTGCGGTGGAACATTGCACGTGGAACCTTCCTGCAACCTTCACGCAACCTTCCGGAGATTTTCTAACAATGGTCACGCAACCTCCCGGAGATTTTCTAGCAATGGTCTCGCAACCTTCCGGAGATTTTCTAGCAATGGTCACGCAATGTTCCGGAGATTTTCTAGCAATGGTCTCGCAACGTTCCGGAGATTTTCTAGCAATGGTCACGCAACGTTCCGGAGATTTTCTAGCAATGGTCACGCAACGTTCCGGAAATTTTCTAGCAATGGTCACGCAACTTTTCGGAAATTTTACAACAAAGGTCCCAAAGTAAGCAGGGCTCGAAAACTGTTATAATATCGATTTCGGTTCTCCAAACGGTTATAAAGGACCTTTATTCTGAATAACTGTTATGAAGAACCGAAATTTCCAACTATTATCTGTTTCGGTTACGATTCCTATTTCCCTCCTCATATCGGTTCCATAACCGTTATTTTTTCGGTTCTATATCGGTTCCGAAACGGTTCCAGAATCGATTCTTGTATCGACTTTTCCCTAATATTGATATCAATAATAATTATTGTAAATTTCCGGAATATTGCGTGAAGGTTGCAGGAAGGTTCCATGTGCGTTGCCGTGCAATGTTCCACAGGGGCGGACATAGGAAGACTCCTGCAACCTTCCAGCAATGTTCCTGGAACGTTCCGATGCTGCACCGGAACCTTCCTGCAACTTTCCTGCAACCTTCCTGCAATTGAGTGTGCTGTATGGGGGACGTACAATATTAGACAAAAGTACAGTGACTCCCGAAAATATTCGGACACTTTTTAAAATCGCATAACTTTCTTAACCCTTCGTTGACACACCTCTTTTTTTCGATCAACTTTAACACACCTGGGTGGGGCTCACACCCAGAACAACTTTTGAACGACTGCCATTCGCATTTGAAGAGTCCAATCGTTATGAAAAAAATCATGAGTCAATTTCATGATCTGTAGAATATATTCCAATAGTTTTTTTTTTTATTGAAATTTCATCACAGTTTTTGTAAAAAAATCTAGATAACCATATGTCGAGAAAACACAAAGAAAATCTACGAAACACTGTAACTTTTACAAATTTAAATATTAGAAGCTAAAAATCTACAAAGTTATTGCTCAGATATAATATTTTGAGAGAAAAAATAGTTTGTAAGTTGGCTGTGGAAAAAAGGTATTTATTTTGCATATGGGTGGCTCACACCCAGAGTGTCAACGAAGGGTTAAAATTAATCCAAACGACTTAAGTTTTTTTTTTTGAAAATTTGGAACTTTTAAAATTTTAAGGAACTCGAACGACAGTTGGAGTCCTATTTTTAACCCTAGGAAGATATTTTTCACTTTTCAAATGCTTTCTCAAACATTATTCGCTAAACTTTTGGCAGTGAAAATGCCCAGAATTCAGAATTTTCTCAAGTTATAATTTATTTCTTTAAAACGGTGTAGTGAAAACAATTGAAACTCGGCAGATATTTTCATCCACCCATATACTATATGTAAAAAAAAAATTGAAAACTTTATACCATTTCTTTAACATTTTTTCAGCTGTTTTATCTGTCAAGATCGTCTCTTTCCACGTGTAAAATCAGTGAGAATTAAAATCGTTATAACTCAGCAACCGTTTAGTGAATTCGTTTAAAATTTTTGGAGTACATCAGGAAGATTAGAAGGAACAATCTCACAAATTTTCATCAACTTGGTACCATTTTGAAAATAGATCCAATACATCCTTAAGGGTGAATGGGAAACAGAAATAAGAGAATGATTGTTATCGAAGGAACCGAGATAAAGGAATAAGAATGTAAATAGCAGAAGCATCGTAGAATTAAAAAAAAAAGAAGAAGAGAAAGATACCAATACGTGCCATTTAATTACAAAAAGAAACACGTGGAAAATGTTATTTGCCAGGAGTGGGTGGATAGAACATTTCTCTGTATAAAAACCGAGGAACAATAGTGGATCCATTCTCCACTGAAATGTCAAATGGATGGAAATCTGCTTAAAAAACGAGATCTCGTTATTTCTTCGTGGTCGGGCACGAGCATCGCCGAGAAATCATCGTAGATCCTTGAATGGAATAACGAGGTTTGCGCGTCTGTATTCTCCACAACACAAATCTACATGCTGAAGTGATTTTTAACGATAATGATATCCATCTTCTTCTATTTCCTTTTCATTAAATTGCCCCAGAATAAATGCCACCTTCTTTGTATTTAAATTTCCACTTAGAAGGGTTGTTCGGCAACCCGAAAATTCAGAAAAATTTGAAACTTTGCGGGAAAATCTGGTTTAAATGATTCTAATAACGCGACCATTTTTTGTTTCGGCCCCAGGGGTGAAAACACCCCCTCCTTTTTTCATATTATCGAGGATATCTGCGAAACCGTAAGAGATATCGAAGAAAAGTTTAATTCAAAGTTTTATAGTTTTTCATATCCCACAATATGGTAGTAAAAAATTTTCGAAAAAATTTTGAAGAAATTAATTAAAAATACATTTGTTGAATTCTACAAAGATTCAAATGTTTTGGAATTTCCAAGTGGCCGAACATCCCTTGTCAGTAAGCAATTGCTCAACAATCTCAGAGTTCTTGTAGAAAAAACCGCAAGTGCCAAAATTAAAAAAAAATTACCAGAAAACGTTCCAATGGTAACACTATAGTATAGAATTTGACACCCCCTCCTTTTTTCATATTATCGAGGATATCTGCGAAACCGTAAGAGATATCGAAGAAAAGTTTAATTCAAAGTTTTATAGTTTTTCATATCCCACAATATGGTAATAAAAAATTTTCGAAAAATTTTGAAGTAATTAATTAAAAATACATTTGTTGAATTCTACAAAGATTCAAATGTTTTGGAATTTCCAAGTGGCCGAACATCCCTTGTCAGTAAGCAATTGCTCAACAATCTCAGAGTTCTTGTAGAAAAAACCGCAAGTGCCAAAATTAAAAAAAAATTACCGGAAAACGTTCCAATGGTAATACTATAGTATAGAATTTGATTTTGGCACTTGCAGTGTTTTCTACAACGACTCTTCAATCATCCTATCCATCTGCACCGCCGAAAGAGTAATAATTAACAATCTCTGCGTCTCATCTTCCAGCAGAAGAATAAATTCTTCATCAGCAAGTAAAAGAAGACCTCCTTCTTTAAAAAAAAAAATTTTATACATTCAACTCTCATTTCCCCTTCGAATTATATCTGTGCAGAGTGAAGAAACCCGGATTCTCTTCGCTTTCAGACGCCACCGTCACCCACGATCTCTTCTCGAATTCTGACCGTAGCATCACTTACTCGGCACCGACAACGAGCGAACGATGCACTGCTCCAGCACTGCCAGCAGCAGAAGCGGCGCCAAAGAAGATATCTTCATCTTGAGAACGTTTGCACCACGAAGAAACTATGCACCGTGCACATAACTTATGAACCAACTCCAAGCAGCAATTTATTCTTCCCCCAAAGTGTCTTGTTCGATTAGATACCCGTGGCCATTTTAGCAGGGGCACATCCAGGAGAAGAAGAGACGCTGAAGCGGGCGAGTGGACCGCGGAGGATCAAGGAAGAGGCGGACGGCGCGGGAGAGTAACCGACTGAGCGAAGAATAAAAAGTAAAATCGGCTGTCGGATCGTTCTGCATCTATGAATGGGACGTGGTGGCGGTGTTTCGGGGTTATTCCGCTCGGAACGAAGGGGGGAAGATCACTTCCGCCGGCTCGCTGCCGCGATAGCTCTATCTGCTTCCGGCCGTCTCGTTATCGTCGCCGAACATTTCCAGGCCTTGAAGAGAATTCCTACAAATTGCATTTTGCGCCGGAGATAAATGAATCCCGATAGATAAAGCTCGCCCAGGCGCCAGGATTCTTTTGTTCCCTTCGCCGCGGACCTGCCTCTGTCCATTGAAGAGATCCTGATGTAATCCTGAGCAAGTATCGCGGAGTTTAAGGGGAGTTTTGCGCCTTGTTGGGCCGAAAAATAGGTAATTCTTTATGAATTTTTTTGTACAGGAACGGTTCGACAAATTAATTTGAGGTTAGGCAGGCTGTTTTATTGTATCTTGAGCTATTGTTCTGAATTTTTGTGTGACAGTGAAAAGAAAAGCATGGCAGATACAGACGAGAGAGCGTTGAAAAATAATCGGCTGGTCCTGGCGTTGATGAAATGTACTGTAAGGGTTATCTGAAACACAAAAAGGAAAAGAGATTCTTAACCCTTCGTGGTCACACCTTCTTATAATCACAAGTTGGTCGCACGGGGTTCATTGTGCCCCAGCGTCATTTTTTGAGTTACCATTTTCGTATTTTTGAATCTTTTAACTTGTCAGTGATAATTTTACATTCATAATACTTATACAATCACGGTCTAATAGTCTTTTTCTAGAAATGTAAATTTTGATATGATAAAATTCGTAGTCGAAAATGAGCGATTTTCCACGGTTGTGGGAAAAAAGCGATTTTTTAATTCTTTTTTTATTTTTTTTCTTGTGATATATCTCCTTTGGAAGTCGTAAAGGCGCGACATTTTAACTCGAAAATTATTCTTGGGGTGCAATACACCCCGTGTGACCACGAAGGATTAAATTCTATATGAATGTGACTATCGATGGTAGTAGATTTATTAATAAATATAAAAAAAATGTTAAAATGAAGAAGATGAAGCGCCCTGATTTGACTCTGAAAACGGATTTGTCCCAAAATCTAAAAAAACTTCCTTAAATAAAAAAGGAACGGTAACAGATACGGCAATAAATCTACTACCACCGATAGCCATTAAGAATCTCTTTTTCCTTTTTGTGTTTCAGATAACCCTTACAGTACTTTTCATCAACGCCAGGACCACTCGATTATTTTTCAATGCTCTCTCTCTCTCTATCTGCCATGTTTTTCTTTTCACTGTCATGCAAAAATTCAAGACAATAGCTCAAGATACAATAAAACAGCCCGCCTAACCTCAAATTAATTTGTCGAACCGTTCTTGTACAAAAAATTCATAAAGAATTACCTATTTTTCGGCCCAACAAGGCGCAAACCCCCCTTAAGACACGAGGACTTGAAGACTTGTGTAACTTCTAACTGAAGGGGGTGGTTTAGGTTCACCTTAAAATGAACCTCCAGGTCAAGATTATTTTTTGAAGAACTTTTTGTGGTCTTGGGAGGATTCTTGAGACCTTGGAAGAAGTCTTTTAATTCCGAAATAAGACTTGAAGGTGGCAAGTTGAATGAAATATTTCGAGGTATGTATTTAGTAACAATTCTTGATTGAGTTACAATTATATGTACAAGGCATGGTAACTTCGAACCTTGGATACTTGCATTTCCTAGTATCAGAATAATTCATTTTACAAGTGACATTAAATAACAAATATTTTCTTCGTGATAATTTGCGTAAGCCTTTTTCGCGAGGACTCTTAATAATTCGAGAAATCCATTCGGTTGTTGTACAGTGATTTGATCGTTGTTAAGAACTTCTGATGCTCGTCCTTCTTGGCGACTGCGGGCGCAGCTCGAATGGGCCTCTTCTCGAAACTTGTTAGTAGGTCCAATTGCCTCGTGCTTCTGGATCTTTCGAACGACTCCATCTGAGACTGCTGCGTTTTATCAAAAATGAACGTTTGCTTTATCCGATTCATAGCTTCCTCTGTAACAAGATTAAAATTCTTCTTTTACCCCTTAAGACCCACCTCTGTAATATTAGGATTCTTGCGAAGAGTCTCACAATGTCAGCTTCTTAATATTACGCTAGATAGAATAGTAACCGCTTTGCGCTTTTTTGGAAAAGGAAGTGTTGCATCCGAGTTTATAAATATTTATATTTATAGTAAAATAGAAATATGAAAAAGGGGTGTAATTTTTTTTAACGTTTTTCTTCAATTTTGTGTGTCGTTAAGAGTTGAAGATTTCGGATGTCCCTTCTCCTTTGCAGGGGTGGAGTTGAAGATTTAGCGCCCCTAGACGCCAGCGTCTGCCGCCCTTTCCGCGAAATATCGAATATTTTAATTTAAGAATCGAGACAATTTCAAAATTAATTCAATATGCCAACTCACATCTGAGTAATTGCTACTTTGCTAGATGAAAGAAATGTGAATTGGTTTTAAAGGTGTCTGAAGCCTCTGTGTTTAAACTTTTCCCAATTTCCTTCGCTCAAAATTTGTCGCTCCCCAAAATTTGTAGCCCCCCCAAAATTTTCCGCTCCCCAAAATTTGTCACTCCCCATAATTTGCCACTCCCCAAAATTTGCCGCTCCCCAATATTTATCGCTCCTCAAAATTTGCCGCTCCCCAAATTCGCCGCTCCTCAAAATTTATCGCTCCCAAAAATTTCGGCTCTCCAAAATTTGTCACTCCCCATAGTTTGCCGCTTCCCAAAATTTGCCGTTCCCCAAATTTTGCCGCTCCCCAAAATTGATCGCTCGCCAAAATTTCCGTTCCCCAAAATTTGCCGTTCCCCAATTTTTATCGCTCCTCAAAATTTGCCGCTCCCCAAAATGTGCCGCTTTCCAAAATTTGCCGTCCTAGGCTGCAGCAATATTAATAGCCCCCCATCAAATTATTTACAGCGAACCCGTATGTCAACGACGGAGGCTCGGACCGATGACGAAATCGAGCAGCGGACCAGGCGGAAATATAAAAATGCCCGCGGCCTGATAAATCGAAACAAAATTAAAGCGTCTCCTATCAGGAAACAAGAATGGGGAAAAAAAAAGCATCGAGTGTATCAACGAGGAGGAAGTTTCAGAAATAGCACGCTGTGCACAAGGGACGTAAATATATACTCACGTTCGTTTTCCCGAAGGACAAAGTTATCGAAGCTGCTTATGTTCCTCATGAACAAATGAAACGAGTCTTCGATGTCTGACAATCGAATGACAAAGTCGGGATCGCATATCGCCAGGTGAGACAAGAATCTTATCCCGTCCCTCAGTATCTTCGATTGCTTGCTCTTCACGGTTGCCCAAGCGTTCTCATCCGAAAGTTCATGCAGGTATATCTCGCGTATGCACTTGGTACTCGTCGGCGCGCGGGGCGACGAATGTTTGGGGCAGATGCTCTTGAAATTGCAGGTGTCTTTCTGCTCCAGAGGGAAGTCCTCCAGATCGAAGACCCTGATGGCGGTCAGGTTCGCGTTGGTGCACCTGGACAGCGTCTTGATCGTAAATCGCAGTAGCTTCACGCAGCAGTTGCAGGACTCCGCGGTCTCGGACCTCAGAGGGATGGCGTCTGTGTGCAGTATGTACTGCGCGAACTGCAGCAACGTGTCCGCGATGTCTACCGCGGCTATCATATCGAAATGATGGTTCTCCACCTGCGCCAGGAAGATTTGCAACGGACAGGCGTCTGGAACGAAGATCCGTGGGTCAGGAAATTTCGTGTGAAATGGAAAATACATTCCTTTTAATTGAAGCTTCAGAAATGAAACTTATTTGTACCTGGAGTAAAGTGTAGGGCGCCCTTCCAATTGTTTACTGCCATGGATTCTGTAAAAATATGAAAGTTACATTTATATTATCGGATATTGAAAACTAATACGCGAACTATTTATTATTAGCGCAGAGACTGCTTACGTGAAATGACGCAGAGTTTTCGCAGGTACGTTGGCGACTTCGCAAAAATCATCATCACGTTACTGAGCAGTGCGTAGCTGTATGGCAGAGGCCTGGAGAACACTATTTCTTTAAATATCTGATAGACGTACTCCAACCTGAAACAAATAATGGCAGATGAGAAAGTGGATTTTCGGACGAGTGGTTGGTAACAGGGAGACCTCGTTAACATACCCCTGCGAACAATATTCAACCTTTTTATGCACGTTGCAAATAACCATCATGATGGCACACATGAGGCCACTGAATTGATGGGATCTTCTCTACAACCAATAGAATTCAAATGTTAGTGTAGACACTGAAAAACTGTTCAAATTTTTATACACTGCGCAAAATAATTCGGGAAATAGGTTGCAGAACTTCCAGCCCTCATATTTAATGCACGGGACCGGCGTGAAGTTTTGCGGGGTCGGGTTCCAAAATTGTGCAAGGCCCAAAAGAAACGTATTTATATTGTACTTCTAAATTTTATAATTATAAATATCTATGAATAGGGCCCCGCAAAATTTACAATAAGTTTTCGTAGACCGCGGGGCCTTTTAAAGAAATTTTATAATAAATATCTATGTATAGGGCCCCGCAAAATTTGCGATAAGCTTTTCGAGGACCGCGGGGCCTTTTAAAGAAATTTTATAATAAATATCTATGCATAGGGCCCCGCACAATTTGCGATAAGTTTTCGTAGACCGCGGGGCACTTTAAAGAAATTTTATAATAATAAATATCTATGCATAGGGCCCCGCACAATTTGCGATAAGTTTTCGTACACCGCGGGGCCTTTTAAAGAAATTTTATAATAAATATCTATGCATAGGGCCCCACAAAATTTGCGATAAGCTTCCCTACACCGCGGGGCCTTTTAAAGAAATTTTATAATAATAAATATCTATGCATAAGGCCCCGAAAAATTTACGATTTGTTTTCGTGGACCGCGGGGCCTTTTAAAGAAATTTTATAATAAATATCTATGCATAGGGCCCCACAAAATTTGCGATAAGCTTCCCTACACCGCGGGGCCTTTTAAAGAAATTTTATAATAATAAATATCTATGCATAGGACCCCGCAAAATTTACGCTGAGCTTTTCGTACATCGCGGGGCCTTTTGAAGAAATTTTATAATAAATATCTATGCATAGGGCCCCGCCAAATTTACAAGCTTTTCGTGGACCGCGGGGCCTGTTAATACATTCTCCCTAACATCCAACAACTTAATCCTCTATTCAGTGTGAGCAGTTTATCGTCGACAAGAAAGCTGTAAATTAAAGTTACCGTAGATCCAACTAAAACGACGAACTGCAAGATCATCTTAAGCATCTCGAAGTCTTGATTCTTTTCAGGCCACGTGTCGTAGCGAGACATTTGCCGCGAATAGCATTTGTAAGACTCGTCCCTCTCAGAGAGCAATCGAGTCTTTCCCGCGACATACTTGCTGAGGTACGTCGATTCCAGCGACACGTACGACGCCACGCCGAACACTCTTCTGGTCTCGATGCCCCTTTCGCAATCGTGCCACGCGTTGGCGTCGCACACGGCCTTCCCATTGAAAGCGGGATTCGAGTACAGATCGGAGAAGTAAATGTCGTTCATGTCGCGAATATCGTCGTTTCTCATAGCTTGGAGAATCGTCTGAAGAACAATTATACCGTTCAGGAGCAGCTCCCTCGCGGTAGAAACTAACTGAAACACAATCATCCATCGATTACGTATTCGCTCGATAAAAATGGTCCGGTGGAAGGCGAAACAATCCGCTCACTTTGTTTATTATCGCTATAGAGTTTTCCGACTCTAGCTCAGAGCTCGTCTTTCGCTGAAGAGCAGCTATTTCTGGCAATATGAATTCCACCGTCAGTCTCTTACCATCTATCGTCACAGGTTTTACCAATTCTGGATTTTCTGCAATAAGGCTCGAGTAAGCTTGGTCGACTCTCTTTTTATTCGACGCCCTGTTCGCGTGAGATCTTACCGAATATTCTGAACGTGTCTTCTTCCTGCAAAATGGGCAAGTTTCGGCGACCTGTTTTTTCTGCTGCTTGAATGTTAACTACAAACTTCTCTGGCTGTGGTGTGTTGTATATTACTTGGGGAATATTTCCGAGAGGGTAATCTGCAATCAGTTTGTTGATAAGAATATTTTTGCAAATATTCTACAAGTTAATATTGTTTAAGGGGACTAGGCAGTCAAATCGCTCGAAAATCAAGTATCTTTTGCGAATTAATTACAAGGAGACGAATACAAATTGTGACTAGTACTTTTGGGTGATGTTTATTAATACTATAAACTGTAAAAAAAATTTTTTTTGATAACATGCACAAATGTATGACGGCGCTACAGTCGTCTGATGTGTAGGCGTTTTTTCTGTGGTTTTGCAGTGATCGCAAAAAAACGGAGGTTCGAATCGACTTGAAATTTTTACAGCATCTTCAAAATATATTCCATTCTGGAGTGAACCGCAACATTAAAGTGTAAAAGCTCTAGTTTCCGAGCTAAAAAAGAAGCAGCCATCGGTGCACCCCGAAAATCGCCATTTATCGTACAAATCCCCTTTTCCTCGTCGCTATTTTAATAATTTTGGTTCAATTCTTTTTTCCGAGATTCAGACCGAAATTACAGGTTCTAGGAAAAACATATTCCAAAGGAAACTGTTGTATCTTTATTTTTAGGCTCAATATCAAAGCAAAACCAAAGACACTTTTTCTAAAATACTGTATAATCAACCTCGTGTGACACCATTTGTAAAATAGATACATACGAAAAAAAGAAATTTCTTTACTCTACGTGATAGTAATAAACATTGTGTAAAGGGAAAAGTCTGTGCTCGCTTTCATCTCCTTGCAATTAATTCGCGAAAAATACTTGATTCTCGAGCGATTTGACTACCTAGTCCCCTTAAGATGCAATTCACTTACATGGACTCCAAGTTTTAAGAAAGTAGTTACTCTTATTATGAATATTCGTTTGAACACACGTCTCCTTCACTTTCACTGGTCTCAAGTTTGAAATTGACGATCTACGAGTAATATATTATATAAACAAATGAAAATTTGCCTCACTAAAGTAACATTTAAAAGATTTACCTGCGCATCGGTGAACCGAGTTTAGTTTTATTCACAGGACTGTTTAAGCTTACACTACGTGGTTCTGTCAATCTAACACTTCCGCTTTCCAATAATTTGCAACGTTCCATTAAGTTTCCCACTTCGAACGCCTGCAGAACAAAGTAGAATGAAACAGTAGAACCCCAAAAAGGTTCGTTATTACATCATCCGAAAATTACCAACTTGCAATTCAAGCTGAGTTTTCAATTGCTCCTTTTCTTTACAAATGACATTAATTTCCGATCTATGGCGACTTTCTTGCTCCTCGATAAAACGGGTCTTCTCCGCTCGATCGCTCTCCGCGCGCATCTGAGTCTGCTGCAATTGATTGCGCAGGAACACGGCTTCTCCCTCTTTAGTTATAAAATTATTCAACAACTGTTTATTCTCAGATTTCAGCTTCTCCAATTCCTTCGCGACCTCCGATCCTGAAACCGTAAATTGGAAAATGCATTAGCACAGAAAAAGCATAACGAAGCTGTGCAATTAGCCTCCTATTACCTCTGGTAACAACGTTATCTTCCATCTTAAACGTCGAGTTGTACACTTTCCGATCCATTAATTTCCCTTCAAAATCCTTGTAGTCCATAGAAAATATATTACTCGTGTCGTTCAAGTTGGCGACTTGCCTCCTTTGAGTGCTGCATTCTGAAGAATATACCGAAGGCCTTGGCACTACATTATTAATATTATTTATATTAGATACAGTTCTACTTGTCGATGGCATGCTATTAAATCTCCGTATAAATGATACTTTTTGTTCCCCGTTCGTTTGTGTCGAGACACTGTCGTCCTAAAAAGAAAACATAAAGATCGTGAGCACGCAAGGCTGGATAAATAAATCTCGAAGTAGTACGCACGGACAGAGTATCGCTCCATGTGCGGAGCGAATGTGAACGAGACCTGTAAGCATGCTTGAGACGCCACGAAATCCATTTCTTCGATATCCTCCTCGGCGAAATCATCGCCCCATATGTCGTCCGACTTGCCAGACCTTTTATGCGTCGACTCTCTATTGGTTCTACCGACCCCTAGCAAAGTTCCTCGGTTCGTGTCGTACTTTGGTCGCTTGGCGGGTATAGGATATTCGTTCGCCGTGCTATTTTCTGCTCGTTTAAACATGTTGGCTAATTCGGATTCCTCTACGCCGCGCAATACAGGAAGTGAACATTCGACGAGGTACTTTTACGATGCCCTGTATTTACGTGAGTTGCATGATTCATATCAGTGTTCACTGTTCGAGATTTTACCAGGCATCTGCGGTGCCAATTCTTATGAACATTCGGGTGTCATTGTATACGGTAAAGTGGCACATTATTTTTCGCAGCACAAATTCATTCTGATGCTGCGAGTTTCTCCGAATTTACGATTTCAGCGAACGTGTATATAAGGATAATGGTAAATGTTGGCACAGACAGTGATAATGTTTCTCTTCATGTTAAGTGTTGATTTGCCATGAGAGTTTGTTAGAAGAATGTAATTAACATCCGAGAAATTCATGTCCCGCACACTGCATGACAGAAAGTTGTTTTCGACACGTGCGAGAGCAAGCGATATACACACACGCACGGCCGCGACCGATTGCGACCGTCGAGAGTCGATTGGTGGGGAACTGTCGATGGTGATATGGATAGTTATCGATGGTCCTCATTATCGCAAACTATCGATGGTACTATCGATAGTCCTCCAAATATCGATATTGGTCCCAACTATCGATAATGCATATCGATATATATTTTTTCGTTCAATATCGATACATGAAATATATTACTCAAAAAGTATCGAAATTGGTAATATCGATAATTTTTTTTACATAATCATCGCGTTCACACTCAAGCCACCCACCAACGCCGACGTTTCGTTTCGTAGCAGTGATGAGAAATGGACCGGTTTTTCTCGCGCATGCGCGGCGATTTTAGCATCGGCATAGTACAAGTTTCGATAAAATAGGGTACCTTGATCACCCTGCTGCTTTCCCGCCAATAACACTACATCTGTTAGTGGCACCCCAACATAGATACGGTACTGCAAACGCCGCGCATGCGCGAGAAAAACCGGCCCATATCGCATCACTGTTTCGGAGGCTGGTAGTTTCCTTTGGATACTCTGTGCAGTAATCACCCAGGAATTTGATTAAATAAAACTTTTTGTATAGTATTAAGAAATTATTTTATTTAAATTAAGATTCAAAGTGTTAAAATGAAAACAAGTAATTTAATGTTCTAAAAATATAAAGCAAACTAGAATGTATATAGATAAATAAAGATGCACGCTATTTTCATGTCCTTTATTCTACTGTACAATATTATTATATAGTATCTTGTTTTATGGATTGTATATATACAAACAATTATGTTGTATGATGGTTGCTTTGTAAAAGATCTCCTATACGTTACAATCAAGCTTCTTTTTGTAATTTCCCATTTATATACAGACTTGATAGGGCGATGATCCTTCTTAAAACGAGGAACGTACGACGCGTAGATGATGATCACATCGCGACAAACATGACCCTGAATTTTTAATTAAAACTCACACATACAGATTATCCGAATTATCCGATCAAATATCGTAAATGTGATGCATGCCGTGATCACGTAGAAGTTTGATGCTATTTCGTAAAAAATGATTACAGCTTACTTTTATAATTTTATACCATTCGCTAATAGCGCACGCTTGTATGATACATTCTGACAAAGACTCCGAGTGTCTTCAACCCTTCTCAGGCTAGACTTTTTAAACGCAAAGTGCTATTAAATTAGGCTTCGTAATTCTGTGGTTGGTTATTTAATAAACAATATTTTTACTCAAATAAATTTATCTTGTATTCCACCTACATCTGCTCTGTGTATCATTCGAAACGCTGAAAGTAAGAAAAGATCTTCTCGGCATGGTGAGAAGCCAATCACGTTTGTACGTTCAAACCCGGAAGTAGATGAGCGTCTTCGGTATTTTTGCTTTAAGCTATTATTTCATTAATTGCGAATGAAACATCGTTTATTTTGAATCACCCGCGAGTTAAGTTAAATACGCGATTTGCAGTTCTAATAAAATAATATAAATCCAAAGTAATTATTGTTGCCGATATAATATCTGATTTAAAAGTCGGCCCGAGAAAGATGAAAATCGCATGCAACTTCAACACGACACGAACGCATGAAATATTAAAAAAAAATATATATATTACGCGATGCATTACTTTTCAGTCTAAAATGATCACAATGCAAGTTTGATGACTGCCTAAAAGAAACTTTCGCGCAGCTTACTTTTCAACGAGCAATCACTTTAAAATGGTGAAATGTACAGTAATCACTTACAAAAAAATTAAAACGTAGTGTTTCATTTCCCCCTAGAATATCTAAAGGGGGAAAGAACCCGATCAGATCATTAGATGAGTATTGCTATACTTTTCCTAAACATTACGCTGCAACGCGACTCTTCAACAATTGGATTTTTAATGTAAACACTGGGTGTTAATAAAAATAAATCAAACGCTTCTTTTCTAATCTTCTTCGCTTGCCTCTTTCCACATTAACACATTGCTTTCCACGCAAGTTTGGCTCAAAACTTCAGAAATATTAGGTTGTACCAACCGTATTAGCTATAGCTAAAATCATTTAAGTTAACAAAAATTTCTCTTTGAAGCAGTTGCCATAACAAATATCGGAAGTACGTAGTACAAAATATTTTATATTGAAATTGAATTTTTATTAAAAACCATCGTTGGTTGGTAAGCAATGCGTTAATTGAAATTATAGTTTCATATCCACGTACGGTGTTACAACTCTCAACGAAGTATTTTTCATAGCGGTACGGGTACAATGAATATACACAATGGGCACGTGCGAACACTTTGAGTTTCAACTTCGAGAAATGGACAAAGTAGGTCTCGATTACTGCGACGAAATGAAACGATACCGGGGTCGGGTAGAACTGTGGAAACAATTAATCTTTTGTGACTTGGATTATCACCACATATACGAAGAAGTAGAAGAAAGCGCAATCCACGCTGTTAAAATACTTTAAAAAATAATAAACATGTTTATGCCATCGTAATTCAATAAAATACGTATTAAACATTGTTACTGTACATTTTCTTTAAATTAGAATCCCTGTATTTCAAGTATTCGAATAACGCGATCTCGACTTCTGCGACTTATTACTCGCACTACTCGAGACCTACCAGTATATGTTCAAGATGTTCTAAACGTTTAAAGACCGTGCTCGAGTAGTCTCGTATCTACTTAAAGTAACTTCTTTCTTAAAGCTTAATCGAAGGTATCAAACATTATGCTACAAGTTTACAGGCAAAAGACGAATGGATCATGCGTAATTCACGCGTACCTCCCAAAGGGCGAGCAACAATACGCGAGTAAGTAATTGAATGTCTGTGAAATGCTAGCAGTAAAATTGTACTTTGATAGCTATTTCTTTAACACACGAGTAACGTCATCAGTCTACCTCAATTATCAAGTAGGTTAAAACTTCGAAAAAGGACAATCAGTACCAATGTATTATACTTCGCACATTAAAAACCAACAGCTACGCTTCGAAACTTGTAAAGGATTACTTCGTTTGGTCCATGTTTTTCAATATGCGTACGAATGTCTCTGGCTTGGATCGATAAGTATTAATCAAGTCGGCTGGATCTCACGCGTCATAAAAGTAAAATCGCGAATTTCGGACACAGCAATGACACAGAATGGACTACCGGTTTTCTACTTGAAAGAAGACGACGTAATGTAAGGGAGCTCGCGAAGCCTCGATTTCTGTTTGTAGCTCCAGTTCACGCTCGCAACTTAAAGCTATCGCTAAATATCTCTCGACTCTAACAAAAATAAAACTTCCCGACTATTATGTACAATTTTGTAAAAAAAAAAAAAAGGAGTATTACGCAAGCACGCGAACGCTCGTTCGCGCGAGTATGAGTAAACAGCGTAGAGAAATCAGGAAAGATTACGCGCCACTCGATCGGTAGAATCTCATATCCGGCGTGATTATTTGAATGCGATATGATGCGTAAATGTATTAAAGATTTAAGAACAACGGCTATGTAAATCTTTCCCGCTCTAACTTGTTCTTGATGGGGTCTCTTGTTCCCACCGTTCGATTAAAATAATAAAACGTGTAAAAATCACGTTCATCTCATCCGACTAATTAAATTCTGAGATTATCCGTTGTTTACACACTGCTTAAATATTCTTCCGTTTACGACGAAGACCGTAAAAAAAACTAAACCCTTAGTGACAATGACGGTAATAATACTAATAGTAGTAACTAATAGGATCACATCTTTGGTACACGACTTGTTAGTTTCGGCGAACTTCGTTCGCTTCCTATGAATGCCTACGGCAAGATGGGCCATATTAGGTTGATCTTTGCTTCGGGCTCTCGTCATCATTAATATCATAAGCTTCCGGGGAGCGGGGCAAGATTTGTGCTCCCGTTATCACCTATATATCAACTTTTCTCGCCAAACAATTTGGCCTCTAAAAACCACTATTTTACAGTTCCAGTAACAGTCTTCATTTGCATTATTAAATTCCCCTTTGTTCCTTAATAATAGGTTTTAGAAACTTTCTCATTTCTTTCAATATAACGCTTAGCTCTCTCCGCACTGTATTATTTAGAATTTGGTAAATTGTGCTGCTGCAGAAAGACATGTCCTGCGAAGAAGAAAGAGTTCGCAATTATTTCTGAAAATTATTAATTGTACAGGCAAATAGAATCTGTAGAATTTGATTCGAAGGGAAGATTGAAACGCGCCTTACCTAATTAAGCGGAATGTTCTTCGCGAATTAACATAGGCTAGAAATTCCGTGGGTCAAACTCTTTTCAAGGACAATGTGAAACTCGCTCAATGGCTCGAGTATGTGAACGAGGAAATTTAATAACGCAGAGCTCCTTAGAAACGAGTTCTCTTCGTACATGTCCGCGGTGGAGCGCGCGTCGTTCATCGGCCGCAGCATTGTATGAAGAAGCTGCTCTCTGAAACGGAGATTAATATTCAGGGCAACGGAAATATAAGTGAAAGATATTTGGAGCATAAAATCACAAGCTTACCTCACTGCCAAGCAGATAAATAATTGAAACTTCCCGTCTTTACCTAACGTTTGGCTGAACATGTTAATCTGATCGATCAGATGACAGTAACATCTTAGAGTTGCAAACCTTTGATTGCTTTCTACGTGAGCCCGTCTATCTCTCCTTAATCTCTGTGAGTATTCGTCCATTTCCTCCAATAATGAAATTTCGAAATTTTCTTTTACCCGTACTGAAAAGATTTCAAGATAAAATTATGTCGCGCTACTGCGTCTCGTAAGTTTGTACATTAAGTACTTTGATTAAAATTAATGAACAAAAAACAGTTAAGAATTTGTTTTCCCTTTTGCTAATACGTGAGGATTTTGTAACCAAAGGTTTTATGATAATAGCTAGGGGTGTGCGAGCACTTGATTTATTCGAGTACTGGAATTTCGAGCCGAATAATCATCGATCAGTCGAGCCGAGTCGAGTTACTCAATATTCGAATTACTAGAATTACTAGCATTTGATATTAAATACATAAATATTCAAGTAACTCGAGTAATTTGAATATTTACGAGTAACCTGAGTAATTCGAATATTTACGAATAACTCGAGTAATTCGAATACTTACGAGTAACTCGAGTAATTCGAATAGTTACGAGTAATTCGAATATTTACGAGTAACTCGAGTAATTCGAATATTATTATTACCATATTTACGAGTAACTCGAAAGTTGGAGATCTGTTCGAATATATTTGAGTAATTCGAGAACTTTCGAGCTGAAAATTTATCTCCGAGTAATTCGAACTCTCACGAGGGCTCGAATACTCGAGCCGGTTTGAGTTTTTCAAGTAGCTCGCATTTTTTTCAAACAGTTCGTCAATTTCAAGCACCTCGGAAAACTCAAACGCTCGATTCAGCTGGAGTAATCGAAACGAGTTCAGCTCAGCTCGTAAATTCTATATAAATTCGATAATAGCGACTTACAAAGATAGTCCCAAACGTAGAAGTTTCTACCGAATATCCTCTGATTTTTGAATCCGAATAAAAATATTTGTTCTAACGACGGCACGAGGCCACCTTCTCCGCAAAGTAAAGCTGTCAGGGAACCGTCTTGGCATTCCCTTCTGTAGTGGAATTTCACAATCGCGTTCACAGACTCCCCTAGGAAAAGCCACCAACACAATTCCAATTACATTACGAAACATGTGCTAAAATAATTATTAGTAATGGTAATGAACCTGTGTAAACTAAATATCCCTTATCGATGTTTTACAAATATTTTAATGTACTCACCCAACATGTGCTGCAACTCGACTTGAGACAATATTGGACGCCTAGGTATACTAGGCGATCTGCATCGTGGCGGCGTTGAACACGACTCGACCAATTCTTCGCTGTCGATGCTGCGAGGCACTAAGGCACCCACCAATAATCTCTCGGTGGATCCGTCATCGATACCTCTGCCGAGCCACCTGCCACAAGGGAACTTAAACGTATGCCCGGTAACTTCGTTCCTCACCACAACGTGCTCCACCATCCACTTGGGGGAGAGGCCTGTATTGTCATGTCCTATGCGTAGCGTAGAGAGCACCCCTAAATTTTTGTGCTAAAAGAAAAACTACAATTAGAGATTGAAGAGCATTTCACGCGTACTTTTAAACAGCGCGATTAAATTGCGGTCGTTTTGAAGTTAAATATCAGTGTTCTACGAAACCAGAATACAAATCGAATAGGAACCTACATGAAACACAAATTCCAATGCTCCTTTGGGGATCGGAACAGGATTAGTCTCGCAGAGAGTGCCCGAGATGGCAATCCAGCTGTTCGCTGAAGTGGTAGCTGCGCTTGCTTTTCGACTAGGAAATATAACGACCCTATATGGCAACTTCGTGGTTGGATAGTTGTTAGTGAAACAGAAGTAGTCGACAGCATTCAACGTCAGCAGATGATACAGAAATTGCTCCTTCTCTTCTTCGCAGCGCAGAAATGCTGAACGCTTGTACTGGCTCCTGTTAAATAGTAATGATAATGTTCATTGCTTGCACAATCAATATAAATAGTTTAAAGGATAAATTCGGAATCTTGCATTAGTTAAATTACCTCAATAACGTGGTGTCCGACAGCAGCGTCTTTAAATGGCGAGAAAGGAGCTTCTTTTCCAATGCCAATCGAACCCAAGCTCTGGCGTAACCAATGTGTGTTTTAATATCAGTCATCGCTTGCACATTTCGAATATCGAATAGTAAAGAATCGGGTAAGGGCCTCAGGTGTTCCGGGCCAATCTTTCTATCTCCAGGGGATTTATGTTTGTCCGACCCTCGTGTGGGCGAAACGTCGGTCTCCAGCGCCAGATTAGATAAATCTATTATTGTTTAAGAAGACGCAAAGCAGATTAGGAAAGACTGCGAAACTGCGCGCAAAGTAATTACTTATTTCTTCAAAGGCTACGAAAACATTTCTGTAAAACCATGCAAGTAGGCATGCTTAACAGGGGTAAAATAGTTCTACTCTCTGGACAAATCACTCGGCATTCCGTGTACAAAATACAGTCCCCCCTTTTAGGAACATTTGCAATTGCATGCGCTTCAGTATTGTTCCAATGAAGACGA
Organism: Andrena camellia; assembly: GCA_029448645.1. Classification (NCBI taxonomy): domain Eukaryota; kingdom Metazoa; phylum Arthropoda; class Insecta; order Hymenoptera; family Andrenidae; genus Andrena; species Andrena camellia. Next base: position 29,261,148 of record CM055678.1, on the reverse strand, counting down.
TCCGTAATAAAAAGAAATAAAGAAAATGGCATTAAGAAATAAATTTCTAAACGTCGCATCTACGACATTTATGACGTAAATGCATTAACAAATATATTCTAGAGCACTCTCTTCAAACAATACGATCATGCGATTTACGGAGGATTGTAAAAATAAAATGCAATGCCATTACGAAAGTAATATTAAAGTAAAAGCTAATGTCCCTTATGGCAAGCCAACGTTAAGGCTTACCATGAAAATTCTCCTTGATATAAGAAGCAATTTCAATAATGGTTTTGCCCTTCAACGATGAAATTAAACGGTCCGGTAATCCAAAAAACTTATTTGGCGATTTCTTCGCAACTTAGGGAAATAGAAAAGAAATAAAAAATTAACTGAAATGGGAACGGTGGCGCAGGCTCAACCCAATGTGTTTTAGTTTTAAAATACTTTTCAACTGCGCGTCACTGTTGTAAACAGAAACCAATAATTAATTAAAAGAAACTAAAATACAGAAAGTATAATAAAATTAATTCGGGCAGAATAAATTCGAGAGAAAAGTGCGCAGCATTCCCAATTGCGCGAAAGATTTCTAAAGCGTATTTCACTAAGCAAAGTATTGTTTCTAAAACGTTTGATTCCGTTCAACGATAGCAGACAAAACATACTCGTTAATGTACGAGGTGCAAGTCTTAACAAAAGACACATAGAGTGGTGGAATAATTTGTTTGTAAATAATCGGTCACTTACAACTAATACAGTGCAGAGTATCTACGTATGAGAAACTAATCTCTACTTCTAACACTTTATCTTAAATAAAATAAGACACGTACAATCGAGGCGTTTCCGTAGCACGCACCACGCTAGCGCTGCATTTCCAAACGATGATAAAATTCTAGAGTTATCGTGATCTCGAGGGCGATACGCAATTGTGCGACAAGTGTCGAAGCGCGGAGATACGTTCTAACTTACCAGGAGAAAGAAAGTTAGGATCTATAGATTTAGTCGCGTCGTTACACTCTTCCAGCTCTTGGTACATGGTAAGGTGGGACCAAAGAGCACTTTTCCCCTGTTTATTTTGCAATCCATGGCTCCAAACTCGTTCCAAAAGATCGCAGAGACTGGCGACCAGCGTGTTTTCCTCGACATCGGACAAGGATTCGCCTCCATGGCCCAACGCGACTGCTTCAGAGCCCATTTTCTCAACCAACATCCTCTTAGTCTTTGACTTGCAGTCCTTGATAACGACAAACGTGTATTTAACGCTCTTGTTCGTTAGTGTAAAGTAGATTTACTAGAATCAGGTAATTCTTGTAATTCTTAAGGATACCTTGAGCAATTTTTCAACAAACGTCCAGTTGGCTTGCGCTATCAATGCCGGACTCATGTCCGCGGAGAGTTTAGTTTGCGGTCGAGGTGATTGGGTTTCCTGAGGCGCTGTTGCTTTTCCATTTGCCTCCATGGACTTCATTTTGTACTTCCACTGCGTCTGTCCCCTTCGACTGCTATTGTAAATTGTAAGATCAAATAAATTACACTTCGCTTCGAGGAAAGCTACGTCGTACACAAACAATTACAAATGAAACACAATTGACGGCGACATATTTTATTACATAAAGCGTTAAATAAAAGTACGCGAGAAGTAACACAGATTTCTGAATTAGTCGAAAAGCTAGACCCTTCCAAGTAATTTATTAAGAAAAAGGAGCGTTAACAGAGTTCAGTTTACAGTTCCTTGAAATTCGATAGTGATTTGAAACAGTGCTCCGCAACCGGTGTGCCACGAGACGATGCTAAAAGCTTTTTTAAATCTAGTTTTAATAAAAAATGATAAGCGGTTGTGCTTGAAGGGTCTTGGCCAAGAGCTTCGAAGTTGTTCTGCCAAATATCGAGGCGAATATAAAATTAGTTATAGTCAAAAGTTAATTAGCTATAGTTCCAAGTTAACATAGTTGATATTAGTTACAAGGAAAAAGGATGCTAGTTCGTTGGTTGCGATGTTAAATTTATCAAATAAAACCTCGTAACTTGTTTCGTATATTTTTACTAGTGGTGCGCCACGGAATTCTGGAAAGGGCTTAGGCGCGCCGAGGGCGAGACAAGCTTACGGAGCACTGATTTAAAAGGCACGGCGATAATGAAAACTTAACGTGACGTACACATGCACAGTGCTGTACTATTTTAGAAATTCTTACCGAAGCATGCTACAAGTGGAGCAGGAAATGAGACAAGAAATATTAGTATATCACCAGTTAATACGTGGAGAAATATATTATCAAATTATACGTACCTCTGAGCCGGCTCCTTGTTTAACGCAACGCTGTCTAACAAAGGGAAACTTCGAAAATAGGCAGCTCTGTGCGGGAGAATCTCCGCAGGCGGGTTCGTTTCAAAATCCACGTTCGTCAATCTCTGTTCCAACACTTTCTGCGACTCCTCTGTGCTCATACAAGGCTCGTAGCGCGTCGACCTCACGATGCTCTCGCCAACCTTTTTCCTGCAACGAACGAGAACAGTTGTTCACTGCTTAATTTAAAAAAAAAAAAAAGGCCTTCCGCTTTATTTCGCCCACCTCAAAAGAGAAATCCTTTGATCAAACACGCGGATATTAAAGTCCAGCTCGCTCCACGTTGACATCACTTTGCTGTCGACCAGAGACGCGAACATTTGCGTCTCTAGGAACCGTGACAGAAATGGCAAGTGTTGCGTGGGTTGGTCAGACAGAAACGTAGCTTTATCAAACACGTGCATGCTGTCCCTGTTGTTCAACCACTCATCTTTGTCCTGTAATATATTTTCGTAAACGCAATGCAATCGTGGCAGATGAATTGTACATGAATCTCGTGTCCCACCTGACTTGGTTGGATAACGAAGTGCTCGTAACTAGAAAAGATTTGTACAAAACGATTCAAAAAGTTCTCCCTAATGGCATTATTAAACATAAGCGTCTCCTGGTACTCCTCCTGCGCCGTGAGTATTCGCTCCTTTGTGTTGTCCTCTACTGGATCAATATCATCTACGTTCACTCCTGCAATATCGACGAACAGGGATTAAAAATTCGCGTTATTAAATCTGAAGAGAAAAACTGATTTGCGTCGAAGATTAAAATTACTCTGATCCCAATTTTGGGTTCTTTAAAAGAGCTTCCTAGTCCGATGGCTGAGGAAAACGTAATTTTTCGGGAATTAAAAAAAAGGAACAACTTGTGTAAGTTTGCGGATTTATTCTATTGCCTTTTAAGATTACAAAAAAAATTGTAAGGGAAAATAAATCCATTTACAGGGGAATAGGAGCGTCGATTTTAGCAAAAAATTATGGTTTTGTTAACCGTGGTAATTCAATTTTGCAAATATTTTCAAAATTCTAGTCCGAACGATAAAGTAACGTCTACTGATTATGCCTGATAAATTTGAAGCGGATCGAGCTTTTGGGAAGGATATTTTCAAGGTGCGCTCCTATTCCGCTATAAGTGAATATTTTTCCTTACACAAAATTGTTTATAGTCTTAAAAGGTGATAGAATAGAGCTACAAACTTGTAAAAGGATACGTGCAATACTCATTTCTTTTTTTAATTCTCGAAAAAATAAGTTTCTTCAGCCGTCACACTAGGGACCCTAGTAGCATTTATTTGCTGGGAGTTTGTTGGGCCAATGACGTGTTATCCGTTGGCCAACGGTTGAAGTGTCGCGCTATTTTTAAATGGGCCAACGATTGTAACCAACGCAGGCCCAACTGAAGGTTTCTTTCCATAGGCCCAACTGAAGGTTTTTTTCTATAAGCCCAACAGTTTCTTTCCAAAAGACGTCTTACAGACGTCCAGAAGACGTCTTGAAGAACTTCAAAAGACGTCTTAAACACGTCTTTTTCAGGCCTGGTTTAGGAAAAAAAAATTCCCGGTGAGGAGAATCGAACCCAAACTTTCCGCTTACGAAGCAACCGCTGTTCGCACTTACCCAACACATTTCCTTATAAACACTTCGAATTTCTAGGTACATAACTAGTATTAATTGTTTATAAAAACTGCGCAATGAAGCGAAATATTCTACAAAATATCATCATTCGACCTTTAGACTCATTCCTTAAAATTTCACATTCGTCTCAAGACAGACGTCCTCATTACGTATTTATAAATAAGAAAAGAAAAATCACAACTTGGAATATAATAACAGGTTTTTGGATGTAGTAAATTTTCTGACGTTTGTAAGACGACATTTAATCATCGTTGTAAATTTTTTGTTAATTAACCAACCATAGTAATTGTAGGCCCAACATTGAATATTCGTTGGCAAAGTGTCGTAATTTTTTGTTATATAACCAACCATAATAATTGTAGGCCCAACATTGAATATTCGTAGGCAAACTGTCGTAACTTTTTGTTAATTAACCAACCATAATAATTGTAGGCCCAACATTGAATATTCGTTGGCAAACTGTCGTAATTTTTTGTTATATAACCAACCATAATAATTGTAGGCCCAACATTGAATATTCGTTGGCAAACTGTCGTAAGTTTTTTACCATAGGCCCTATGTTGGGAATTTGTAGGCAAAACGCTAACTATATCCCAACTAATTCCCAACTGTTGGCTACCGTTGGCCAACCAAAAATGCTACTAGGGACACCGCTTAACTTAGAATCTCACCTGTTCTTTTCACGATATCGACTATTCTTTGTAAAGTGTCGGACTGGGATGTCGTTTCCGGTCGGTCCCAATCTAAAACGTCATGTAACGAGTGTTTTCTACGAGGAAGATGAAATCCCGAACCGGGAAGCGTCAAACTGCTAGTCATGATGTCGCCATTGTAATGATTTATGACCATGTTATCAGTCCTGTGAAATTCAATTAGAAAACATTACAGGGAGCCGTGAAGCGGTTCGCGACGGGAATAACGATTTGTCGACTTACTTTCCTGAATACGGTACTTTGTACTTGTTTAAGAGAGCTCTAATCTCGGCGATGAATTGCATTTTATGGGGGAACACGGGTAACTCTTCTGGGAATTGGCTACTTTGTTTATCTATATCTACATAACAAAGGTTTGCCTGCGAATCAAAAGCAGAACATAAGAATCTTATTTATACCGTAGAACTGTCTCTTATATTAATAATTCTTTGGGCACGCGATGCTTTCGTAACAAAAATATTTTAAATTTACACCAGCGAACCTCGATTTTAGATCAAGATATTAAAAATCTGTTAATTACTAATCTTAACTGTGACATTCAATTATTCTAAATGGCAGAGATGGGCGAAATTTTTATTTACATAAAATTTCGAGTGACGAAAAAAGTTTAAAAAAAATTATTCGACGTGTGTCGAGTAAAGTTAATCTTTTTATCCGTCGAACGTTTCAACTTTAGCGCCAAATGAATTTTTCAACTTGAACTATGACTGTAACTTGAACTTTGGCTGCAACTTGATCTCGAACTTGGACTCGGACTCGGACATGAACTCGAACTCGAACTGTAACTTGAACTTTCACTTTATTTTTATTCGACGAAAATTATTTAACGTCGAATAAAGTTGAAGTTAAACAATTTATTCGACGCTGAAGTTGAAACGCTCGACGAATACAAATTTAACTTTATTCGTCGAATAAAAACATTTCCATTATTCATCGAATAAAAACATTTCCATTGTTCATCAAATAATCCAAAGTGAAAGTAACTTTTATTTGATCCGTTACTTAAATAATCTTTTATTTAGTTAATGCCCAACCCTGCTAAACGGCTGTCGCCAGAAATATCTGCTTCCCAAAGAGTTAATCACTCAATCTTAAAACCTCAATCCCAATTTACAATTTTCATTTGGTTTATAAATTCCTCCCACGTATGCCATTTAATTCCCACGATTCGCTCTGAGAAGACCGGCAGTCGGAGGAGCTCGACAGGTGTAAACACTCACTTCGCTAGCAATTTTCAGGACGCCGCCCTCGCTCTGAGCGTGCAGGCCCATTATAAACGGAACCGGCGCGTCCAAGAAGTGATGCAGACTGGCAGGCAATATCGGCACATATACGTGCTGCCAGGAAAATGGGAACAGAAGCGCCGTTATGCACTCGGATACCACCATCAGCTTATGGAAATCCGAGCTCCTGAGCAGCACTTGGTTCTCCAATAGGACGCACGTGAACAACTGGATCACGCAGTCGGCGCCGAGCCACGTGAACATGTCCTTCAAGGGGTAATCCAGCATCGGTAGTTCCTGCGTCGGAGTCGGCTGGTGTATGACCAGCTCCAGTGGCGATTTCGCTGGCTCGTCGTTGGGAACGAAGAACTTCAACGACTTCCCGGGTAATGGTACCGGCACGTTGTACAGAAGATTGTACACGTAGGACTCTAAGCTAAGGCCAGGTCCTGGGTGTCTAGGAACACATCTGAAAAAAGCGACTCGTCATTTCTTCCTTACGGGGAGGTTCCGGTCTAGAGCCCATAAAAATAGGTGATCTTTAGGAATTAATTACAAGAAAACTACTATGTATAATTTAATGGGACTTTTTGCATTGTATTAAGGATGTCTTAAATTATAGAAATATATTTTTTGTTTTATAAGTAATCATTACAGACGGCACTGGGGAGTCGTTAAAGTCGAGGCGTCAAAAGATTCATCCAAATTGGTGGAAGTAAAAGTTGCACCTTCCCAGACGCGCCTCTCCCCAAACTACGGCTGCGGCGCGTCGTTGAGATGAGAATCTAGAGCCTTACTTACTTGTAGAGATTAGTGAGGAACGTTTTCGCGGCGTGGAGGTAAGGCTGCTGGCACAGCAACGATATCGATTTAGTCACCAGCAACTTGTCTTTGGTAGAGTCGTAGTAGCCTAACGCAGCACCTGGCGAGTGCGCTGATAGCTTGAAATGCCGTGGCAACGATCGCGTGTTATGTCCGTCCTGTCCTTTCCTTACCCTGAAAATGCACTTTCTATTAAACTCCTCGTCCCTACCTGGGCCCCAACTTCTCTCATAAAAGACACACCCTAATCACCGCAAACTTTGATCATTTCTTAAAAAGATCATTCTCAGTAAAAAGCACATGGACATTAGCAATATCAAGTGTACAGTGGCGCACTCAGGATTTAATTTCGGGAGGAGCCCCAAGATTTCTAACGCAAATGCAATAAAATTCATTAGGCGATTATAAAAAATTATTTAAAGAGAAAAATCTAGTTCTCTTTACCTTCTACAAAGCTCTTCAATTACTTCAGTTGTGGTGACATTAATCTTCGTTTTACCTTTTCTTTAGGGGGTACCAGGGCTCCTTGCTCCCCCTGGATGCGCCACTGCAACCGTATTTACATAGGTGTACCAAAGAACAATGAGATCTCCAACGCGCATGCGCGAATCCCTTCTCTTTGGAGCACAGTGACTAGTTTCGGGGTTTCGGCGATCTAGTATCGAAGCATTAAGCCGGGAATCCACTGGGAAGCTAAGCTAACAAGGGGACCTTCAGGTTTGGCAATTTCAGAAAATTTTGATACTTAGTGTACATGAAGGTTCTCACTCTGACATTAATTTCCCAAAGCAGTAAGACGCGCTTTTCAGCCAAATTCGAGAAAATCGACTTTGAAAAATTCTGAGTTCCCTTATGTACAGGGTGTTCCTTTACCTATGGTCAATACTCTAGGAGGTGATTATGCAGGCAAAAATAAGACGAAAATCAAGAGTGACGAAATTGCGGTAAAGGCATCGTTTTCGAGAAAATTGACTTTGAATCTCACCTAAATACGCGTGCGTCGTAAGCGCGTGCCCCTCAAGCGCCTGCCCCTCAAGCGCCTGCCCCTCAAGCGCCCGCCCCTCAAGCGCCCGCCCCTCAAGCGCCCGCCCCTCCAGCGCCTACGATGCACGCGTATTTAGATGAGATTCAAAGTGAATTTTCTCGAAAACGAAGCCTTTATCGCAATTTCGTCACTCTTGATTTTCGTCTTATTTTTGCCTGTATAATCATCCCCTAAAGTATTGGCCATAGGTAGAGGAACACCCTGCATATAAGGGAACTCAGAATTTCTCAAAGTCGATTTTCTCGAATTTAGCTGAAAAGCGCATCTTACTGCTTTGAGAAATTAATGTCCGAGTGAAGACCTTCGCGTAAACTAAGTATCAAAATTTTGTGAAATTGCCAGACCTGAAGGTCCCCTTGTAAGCTATGCTATGCTATGTTTTAGCTTAGCTTTTGGTGGAAACGGTTCCATAAGAATGTATTGAAGCTAATTTTTTTTAAACGTTGCATCGCATAGCATAGCTTAGCTTCTAGGTGGATTCCCGACTTTACTGTTAAGTGGCGGCCAAAAACTTCTGTTCGCCATCACCTCTTCTCGAGTCTCAGAAATAAATCTCACTGTTGCTTGGCATACATATGCCATCGAAGGATGTGGACAGTGAACAATGTAAAGGGGACTCACGTTGGCGGTGTACCGTTTTGACCGCTGCTCAGTTCCGTGATATGCATCGCCTGCAGGGTTTGCATAGCCGCGCATATCTTGCGATTCCTGCACTCCTCGTAGAAGACCAGGCTGAACCCGTACGTTCTGTGCCCGTCCTCCTTGGTGAGCACGAACGAGTGGAACGTTGGCTCCACCGAGTGCTTCTGAGTCCGGAATCTGAGGCCGCTCGGCAGGCAGAGCTGAAAGATTGAATACCAAATGAGAGACGTTGTCCACGCCCTTTCATATCTGGCCTCCTCTTTTTTATCTGCAACTAGGACGCCTCTGTATACACCCCGGCTCCATTATGCACCTATCGACTCGCGTGGCAGCCCACTTATGCCCTGCGAAACGTCTTGCGCTCGTCTAGGGCTGGGGGACTCCAAGTGACCGAGTTATATTGTAGAAATTATAGGACAGTGCCGCTCATAAGTGTTTGTCTACCTGCGAGAGTAGGTAGCTGTGCTGTTGTAGTAGATCAACGTGAATTTTGAAAAAAAAAATGGGGAAGAGAATTTGTTGTTGAGCAGAATTTAAATTTGTCTGGATTGTAACTTCTGAGTTCAATTATTGCAAAAGTATAATTTTCTTTAAATTGGGTGCTTCCTTTGCCCTTTTTTTGCTATTCTTAGGTGCTTTTTTTTTTTTTTTTTTTTTGAGAATGCAGAAGGCATCGTGAGGATGCTGGAACAATTATTGAGGACCTTGCAGCAAGAGGGACGCAGCTCCATTTTTACCAACTTCGAGTAAGTTAGGAAAAACTCTTTATACAATTATTGCTTTGACTTAACAATGAAAAGAAAACACTGATTGAAAAATACGTACCTAAGTAGTATTTTTTGAATTAATAAGTTTTTATTTCTATTTTTGGCGATGAAAGTCTGTAATAAAAATATTACTATTAATAAAGAAATATTACTATTAATAAAGAAATATTAATATTAGTAAAGCAACATTAATATTAGTAAAGAAATATTAATATTAGTAAAGAAATATTAACATTAGTAAAGAAATATTAATATTAGTAAAGAAATATAAATATTAGTAAAGCAATATTAATATTAGTAAAGAAATATTAATATTAGTAAAGAAATATTAATATTAGTAAAGAAATATTAATATTAGTAAAGAAATATTAATATTAGTAAAGCAATATTAATATTAGTAAAGAAATATTAATATTAGTAAAGAAATATTAATATTAGTAAAGAAATATTAATATTAGTAAAGAAATATAAATATTAGTAAAGGAATATTAATATTAATAAAGAAATATTTCTTTAATATTAAAAAATTAAATATATTTAATATTAAGAATATTTCTTTAATATAAAGAAATTAAATATATTTAAAATTAAGAATATTTCTTTATTAATATTAATATTTCTTTACTAATATTAATATTTCTTTAATAATATTAATATTTCTTTACTAATATTAATGTTTCTTTATTAATATTAATAGTAATATTTCTATTTTTATTTATCAGCAATAAATCGCTCATGTTTTATCGGATTTGCATCGAACGTGCACCAAACGCTGTAGATTTTTTTACCTAGATATAATACACGGCATAAATCAAACACTGTCAAAAGTGAATCTGCACCCCTCTTGCTGCAAGCTCCTCAAATGCTGAGAATTTGTTTTGCGAGAGGATGGGAAGCAAATGTGTCAACGAGAATTCCTCGTAAATGGAAGGGACTACTAGTGACAGTGGTTCGCATACGAAGGGAAGGTATGGAGGAAAATAAAATGCCTGTAAATGTTCCGTGTAACTCCCCATGTCGCCATTATGCATTTATGTGACTGCGCGCGGCTGTCAAGCGCAAATGTATCTTTTTTAAATGGAACTCTATATTTTTTTTCACGATATTCCGCAAAGAATTTTGTTTGCAAAAATACTCCCGGTATTTTCAGAGAAAATGATTAGTTTAACGAATATTTTGAATTGGCAGAAATTACGTAAAATGTTACAATAAAGTTGCTTTAAAATAAAGAGTTTTTAAACTTGAATTCCGACATTTTCTTTGTTTCTTATTACTTATAATTTTTATATTCCTTTGTACAGATCGTTTAAATAAATTCCGTTAGAAGCAAAATGAATTTGAATTCTTGAATTTTAATATTTAATTTCATTTAGTTCGATATTAAAATCTACTCGCTAACATACCATGCAAACAGCATGCTCGTCGAAGGGGTTCCATGGTACAGAGTCTGGATAATGTCCCAGCACTTTGCTCTTGTACGCGCGGTCCAGAGGCGTGCATTGCAAGGAGTCGCCTGAAACAGAAAGCACAATATTTGGTTAAACTCTAGTTGCATGCAAGCTTTCGCAAGTGACGTGCCATTTAATCCGTAACTCCTTCCATGTTTAACTTCGACTTTGCTTTGCCGCAATTAAATTGGTCCTCCGTAGCACGAATTAGGGTAACTTAGTTCGCAGCTAATACTAGCCACACACATTATCCCTCCATAACGCTAGCAAAGCATTGAAAAACCAATTTTCTTTAAATTCTTATTTATCTTAACATTAGAACGCAGCTGCACGTGTTTAATAAATAACTCGCTACCCAATGTGAAAAACACGTCCACAGACTGAACAGGTAGCAGTCTTTGGACCTAGCAGATAGATTATCAACTCTAACGCCGTCAACTCTAACAGTACAGCGATCACTTTTGTCCATGTGATACCCAATGTCCTATCTCTACAAAAGATTCAAGTCTACGTAATTCGTTTAGAGTCCCCATTGCGTGAGAATTGAGATGATAAAATATCCTACACAGAGAGAGGAGTAATTCCGAACCTACTTGTACTCGTATCAACGTGCAGCGTGGCAATTAGAATCGCTAACGATGAGCAGTGATGCTTGTTAACGATAAGTGGAGACCGTGACCTTTTTGCCGAATACTTCCAGAGACGTTCCGTGCTAAGATCTGCCACTTGAGCACGGCTTCGTGCCTAATCTCGACATTGAACGAAATAGAAAAATTCTAAGCGATTCAGGGGGAGCTGGAGAAACACTGTCTCTTTAAATATGGACTGCTTTAAAAAGGGGAAGAAAAGGCCAAACTTTATGGGGCCGTAGATAAATAAATAAATAAAAGAATAAATAAACTTTGAGAAATAAAATATTCCTCTTACCCCCAATAAACCCTGTGTTTATATAATCACCCCAATCTGTACAAGATCCAATGAAATCGGTAGCTTAATTTCCTCTATTAGAGTTACAAAAAACATTTCTGCTTTCATTGACCTAATTGCGTTCACGAGTGGTTTATGGAAAGTGAAGTCGGCGAAATGTGTACCACGGGATGAGTGAAACGCGCGGGAATAGTAGCTAGTAAGAAAAAAGGAGACAAAGAAAAATGGCAAGTTTGAAAAGGAGCCTGTTCCAGCAGGCCCGCAAGTATTCATAACAGTTTGCACATTGTTCTCGGCGCGGCGCGGTCTAAGTGCATCACGGAACCAGCAGCTCCTAGCAGAGAGGAGGGGGAGGAGCTTCCGTTCCTTTCCTGGGAAAAATTAGAATCTCTCTCCACGGGCAACGTCGGCAACTTGTTATTGAACGTGGTAGATATCCCGGAGCAGCACGACCTGAATGAGACTGTTGAAGTGTTGGCGACGTTCCAGCTGCATCGTGCACGATGAACACAAGAGCACCCTTGTACCGGGGTTAATCGTTCATGATCGAACAGCCACCCAAGGAGACGGTGAAATGTATACGATGCGGGGCTCCTCGTCGACTGGGAATTTGATTATCATGGACACTATGTTATACGAATCCGATGCCATGTGATCGCTTTGCCATCCAAATGGTCTATGCACACACCTGGACGGGTTGTTATCTAGATGGACTACTATTTGAATTCTCCGTTACCCGAGTGCTGTGGCATTCGAACCTTTCGGTATCGGAAAGCTTTGTTATTTCAACGATTTGCTACGGGAAAGCTTTGCTACTCGAACGCTTTGCTATTGGAAAGCTTTGCTGCTGGGAAGCGTTGCTGCCCGAACGTTCCGCTTCGAACACTCCGCTACTCGAAAGCTTTGCTTCTCGAACGCTCCACTACTAGAAAAGCTTTGCTACTCAAACGCTCCGCTTCAAATGCTCCGCTACTCGGAAGCTTTGCTACTCAAACCCTCCGTTTCAAATGCTCCGCTACTCGGAAGCTTTGCTACTCGAAAGCTTTGCTGCTACTCGAAAGCTTTGCTACTCGAAAGCTTTGCTGCTACTTGGAAGCTTTGCTACTCGAAAGCTTTGCTGCTACTCGGAAGCTTTGCTACTTGGAAGCTTTATTACTCGAAAGCTTTGTTACTCCAACGCTTCGCTACTCAAACGCTTCGTTTCCCGAAAGCTTTACTACTCGAACGCTTCGCTACTAAAACACTTTGCTACTCGAAAGATTTGCTACTCAAACGCTCCGCTACTCGAAAGCTTTGCTTCTCGAACGCTCCACTACTAGAAAAGCTTTGCTACTCGAACGCTCCGCTTCAAATGCTCCGCTACTCGGAAGCTTTGCTACTCAAACCCTCCGCTTCAAATGCTCCGCTACTCGGAAGCTTTGCTACTCGAACGCTCCGCTTCAAACGCTATGCTACTCGGAACCTTTGCTACTCGGAAGCTTTGCTACTCGGAAGCTTTGCTACTCGAACACTCCGCTTCAAACGTTCCGCTACTCGGAAGCTTTGCTACTCTAACCCTCCGCTTTAAATGCTCCGCTACTCAAAAGCTTTGTTACTCCAACGCTTCGCTACTTAAACGCTTTGTTTCCCGAAAGCTTCACTACTCGAACGCTTCGCTACTAAAACGCTTTGCTACTCGAAAGATTTGCTACCTAAACGCTCCGCTACTCGAAAGCTTTGCTTCAAACGCTCCGGCTACTCGGAAGCTTTGCTACTCGAACCCTCTGCTTCAAATGCTCCGTTACTCGGAAGCTTTGCTACTCGATAGCTTTGCTACTCGAAAGCTTTGCTACTCGATAGCTTTGCTACTCGAAAGCTTTTCTACTCGAACGCTTCGTTATTCGAACGCTTTGCTATTCGAACACTCTGCTATCCAAATGTCGGTCTATTTTCTCAAAGGACAACCTTGCCCTCCCTCCCTATGAACTTCCATCACTACCCATTTAGAATTGAGAAAATAATATCTATAATGCAATAACTTAACCCTTCAATACATTATTGGATTATTAACACAAGAAAATATCACTCACGTGCTATTAATATTTTTCTAAGCACCATTAAAAGTAAACGCTTCCTACATGATCCTCCTTCCGTTTAATTCCCTTTATCAATAAAACAGAAGTGAAAAGCATTTTGTTATTGTAACAGGAAAGCGAATTTAGCGAGGCTTCCTTTTCAAAGAAATTTTCGCGCCGGGAGATCGACCTCTTGTAAAATTTGAAGAGGTTAAGAAAAGAGAAGGGGAAAAAATGAAAGAGTTGAAGAGCGCGAGTGCTCCATGGTCCAAGTGACTTCTAGAGGTTGCAGAAAGTAGTCGCCTAGATTTAAAGTGGTTCTTGCTGTTCCTTGTCGCTTTTTCAATCGTTCTTTCCACTCTTTTTAAAAACACCTGTACTTATAAAATGGATTCTCTGCTTGACATCATTCTCTCCACTTTATATTAATCAGACGAAGGTATGTAATTTCTGCGCCGCGAATTGCGAGGAATAATTCTAACGACACGACCTGTTACATTTCTTCACGTATCGCATACTTCAAGTTACAATTACGAAATAATTATAATTATGAATCACACTTGGACTGCAATAAAGAAATAGAATACTGAATACTGGCTTCCACTTGAATTTAACAAACACACAAAAATAAATTAACAGAATTACGTTGATAAAATGAACTTTGACCACTGGAGTAACTTCGATCACAAAGCCAGATTTTAAAAGAAATTCCTCTAGCATCTATTGTATAAAAGATATTAATCTCCGAGAAACTGCATCTTGAAGTAGGTAATTAAAGCTATCCAAGGCACTTTGCCTGGGAATAACCCCTGTTCTACAATAGATGCTACAAAAAGTTGTTTTAAAATCTAATTCTGTGGTCAAAGTTTTGACGGTATTAAAAATAATAATAAAAAGAGATTCGCAAAAATAACAAAGTTCAATCAGGTCTGAGTTAGCCCCGAAAATTCGTTGTACCAACCCCCTCCCATCGGCGCCATTTCCCACCAGGAGGGAGGCGCGACATTTGCATAATTCTTCCCGTCCAGACAGCTTTTTTCAGCAGAAATTCGTCTTATCGTGGCATCTTGCTCTCCCCGTCGAAATATTGCACGTTCGTCCAAACGCTCTTGGCATCCTTCCCTGCCGAAATTACCGAGGGGGAGGCTCTGCTGCACCGCCAGTGACAGTTATCGCCGTGGATGCAACGCCGTAAAAACCTTTATTTCCGTTAGGCTGGATCAACCGTGGGGGAAGTTACGTGACCGAGGATTTCGCCTGCTCCTCTCCTTTTCTCCACCTCGATCGTTCTCTTCCTCGGGGATTTCCCTGCTTTCTGTGGCCGCAATTTCAACCGATTGTCCTGGGCGAAGGTCCTCGACGAGCGACCTGGGGCCCCTCTATTGTGCAATCGTATCTAATAAAAATATCGACCCGGGGACAGTGGGCTATAGAATTAGCTGCTGGTTATTGGTAGTGGATTTAGAATGGGTCGGGGCTGCAGTTGAGGCAATATTAATTAGTATTAATTAATTGTAATAGTACCTACACACTTCTTATTCCAAACGGTGTAAGTAGAGCTGTAAATATTCGAATATTGGAATAATTTCAAATAATTCAAATTATTTCGTATAATTTCAAATAATTCAAATTATTTTGTAAAATTTCAAATAATCTTGAATAATTCCGAATAGGGATTCGAATAATTTCGAATAATTTCGAATAATTCCGAATAGGGATTCGAATAATTTCGAATGCGAATAATTCAAATAATTTCGGACACGAATAATTCGAATAATTTCGGACACGAATAATTCGAATAATTTCAAACACGAATAATTTGAATAATTTCGAACACGAATAATTCGAATAATTTCGAATACTCCTAATTTCGAACACGATAACTCGATTACGAATATTTCGAATACGAATAATTCGAATAATTTCGAACACGATAACTCGATTACGAATATTTCGAATACGAATAATTCGAATAATTTCGAACACGAATAATTCGAATAGTTTCGAATACTCCTAATTTTGAGTACGAATAATTCGAATAATTTCGAATACTCCTAATTTCGAGTAGGAATAATTCGAATAATTTCGAATACTCCGAATTTCAAATACGAATAATTCGAATAATTTCGAACACGAATAATTCGATTACGAATATTTCGAATATGAATAATTCGAATAATTTCGAACACGAATAATTCGAATAATTTCGAACACGAATAATTCGAATAATTTCGAACACGAATAATTCGAATAATTTCGAACACGAATAATTCGAATAATTTCGAATACTCCGAATTTCAAATACGAATAATTCGAATAATTTCGAACACGAATAATTCGAATAATTTCGAACACGAATAATTCGAATAATTTCGAACACGAATAATTCGAATAATTTCGAACACGAATAATTCGAATAATTTCGAATACTCCTAATTTCGAGTACGAATAATTCGATTACGAATATTTCGAATACGAATAATTCGAATAATTTCGAACACGATAACTCGATTACGAATATTTCGAATACGAATAATTCGAATAATTTCGAACACGAATAATTCGAGTAGTTTCGAATACTCCTAATTTCGAGTACGAATAATTCGAATAATTTCGAATACTCCTAATTTCGAGTAGGAATAATTCGAATAATTTCGAATACTCCGAATTTCAAATACGAATAAATCGAATAATTTCGAACACGAATAATTCGAATAATTTCGAACACGAATAATTCGAATAATTTCGAACACGAATAATTCGAATAGTTTCGAATACTCCTAATTTCGAGTACGAATAATTCGAATAATTTCGAATACTCCTAATTTCGAGTACGAATAATTCGAATGATTTCGAAGACTCCGAATTTCAAATACGAATAATTCGAATAATTTCGAACACGAATAATTCGAATAATTTCGAATACTCCTAATTTTGAGTACGAATAATTCGAATGATTTCGAATACTTCTAATTTCAAATACGATTAATTCGACTACTCCTAATTTCTTCGAATACTCTCAACTATTCGAATACCCCTAAATATTCGAATACTCCTAATTATTCGAATATTCGAATATTCGTTACAGCCCTAGTTTCAAGTGAAACAAAGGTGGAATAAAATGCGAGGGTAATAAATATTTCCCAGCGTCCACTGGTTCCTCCGCGACACAGAAAAGACAAAGGGGTAAGGGGTGTTCAGGGAAAAGGCGTGGGGCACTCGACACGCCAGCGAAATTACAGAAGTGAGACGAGTAAATTGCATGTCAAGTTTTCCACTTGCACGGAATGTTTGCATCGGGTTTGTCTCGCCTAACTCGCCGGAGGAGAGTGGACGCTACACTTTCCTGGGAAGCTTCCTTTTTCGAGCCACTGTTTAAGTTTAAAAAGTCAGATGGGGTGAGTTGCTCCTGTGCTTTCGACTTTTTCTTGGCGAATTTTTGAAGCATCGTTAAAACTTTCTTTAATTTCTGACTCTGAAATCACTTCGTTCATTACTATACCGTACACGATGGACGGGCTAAATGGATTTAGCTGCTTCAACCCGAAGCAAATATCTAAAGTACTACCTTAAAGAACTCTCGTAATTAAATGGAGTCTTGATTAATTTTAAAATAAGCACGCGGCTTCTCCTTTTGATATTTCTATGTAATTTGTTTTTTATATAAACACAAGAAATAGAAATACAAATTTGAGTAGCTTCATAGATCCCAGTAGCTCAATTTTGGGTCCAATTTTCTCGAGAATTCGAAATTTTCCAACTGCATTTAAACCCGAATAAACTAAAATAAAGTAAAAATTTAATACCCACAAAATAAAATATCTGATTTTTGTATGATTCATCTTCGTAATTACCTTATCTAGAATAATTATTACCATTTAATGGTAACGAGTCATAGTCCTTCCTTCCGTTCGAATTTACCTTTAATTACCCGAATAATTTCGAGCTCGAAAGTACTGTAATGGAGTGGCAATGTTTGCTCGATCCAAAGTAATCAGCCAGTCATATTTACTGCATTCGATTCGAGGAACCAACGGAAGATTAAGTTCGCTCGATGACTCTAATTGCCACTATCAACTGCTCTACGGTCTAATCTCCGCTTGGAAATTCCACGAACGAAGGAACGACGATAATCCAATGGACCGTGCAATTTGGGAATCGTCGAGCACTGTGTCGTATAGCTTTAATTAAGCCCTCAATTTCTTTCCCTTCCCACGTACATTTCTACGCGCTCGTTAATGAAAATATTACTGGCGAGGGAAATGTTCAGCGTCAACTCCGAGTTTGAATAAGGGGATAAAAATCGAGTGGATAATATTAGAGGCACAAAATGGTCAAGCAAGTGATTATCGAAACGTTTTAATAAAAAAAATTTCATACGGGACTTTAATATTTCACTTGCGAATAGAACTGCGTTGGATTTTTGTAATTTTCTTGTTTTTTAGTTTCGTTCAATATGGAGATTTATAATTGGAAAGATAATTTCCTTTGAGAAGAAGCTTAGACAGATTTGCATTTAAAGAAATGGATTATAAAGAATAGAAAAATGCAATGAGATAGGATTAACTACAAATTGAGGGAATGTTATGCATGAAATATAAAATAATAACTCGAAATTACACGTATTACACCCAAACCTCACTTTAAAATAATAACATAAACAATTAATAAAGTAATCTCAAAAAAGAAATAAAATATTAAAAATCTTGGAGAAACGAAAATTAAAAATAATACAATAGTTAACTGCAAATTTAAATTAACACAAAAATACAATTTTTAAAATAATTCCTAAGGTTAACATAATAAGAATATAAATTTAAACCTAAGTTACTAGCAGCCTGCTTAATTGCAACCAGAAATATTCCAAATTTGCTTTTAAGATTTCCTTTGCAAATTACTCGCACTTAATTATAAATTCGCCTTCAGTCATTTAAGAATTCCATACTTGCAACAGGAAGACCTTCGAAGTACCACCCCTTAATTATAAATCAATATTATTTTCCTAAACAGAACATGAATAATTCCACTGCAGTTTAATAATCGAATATCCACAAGTAGGGCTTCCTTTTCATCACATTCGTGGAGAAAAAATCTGACGTTAAAAGTTAAAAGAGTACCCTGCAACAAAATGGGTGCAGCTCCATCTTTACCAATTTCAAGTAAATTAGAAGAAAAAAAACTGTTTATAACATTAATTGAAAAATACATGTTTCCACGCAATAAGTACCTAGTTGTTATTAAATTTATAAGTTTTTATTTGTATTTTAGCAAATTTTTCAAATCTGGAGCATTCCTATTGCGCAAAACAGTGACGAATGCAGATTCAAAATTTGCAATAAATCGCTCGCCTGTTATCCGATTTGTTCAAACAATGTAGATTTTTTTTTACGTATATATTACACGTCATAGCTCGAAAACTGACAAAAATGGAGCTTCACCCCTCTCACAGCGAGGTACTTTTAAACCCCTACTTTCCCAAAGCGTAACAGCATCTCTGAAGACGCTGAAGAGGTGTTACGTTATTGCAGCATCGCTTAGATCGCCGTTAATAAAGCCTCAGCTGGAGGAGAAATCACCTACGCGCGCCTCCTATGAACTCCTGCACATTATGCACCTCTGTCGTCAGCGGGCTTAAGTGGCCGGAGAAAATTGTATGGCGATTTCTCGGTTAAACGATCGGTGCTACCGGTGCCCTTAAACGCGCACGAAATGTAACAGTTAACTAACAGTTACCTAATCATCGGCCAGGCTCCTACTACACATGGTAAGTGCAGTACACAATCGACTCAAAGATATCGTGCCAGCCACCACTCGCACTGACAGCCGCATATTTTGGGGCGACCTTACTGTTCATCTTTATCAAATTTCCAATTATTCACTGATTTTAGAACATCATCAAAATAGAATAATTGGGCCAAGTTATGTAGATGGCTGCCAACCCTCAATGATCTGAAATTGGGAAAATTTAGTTTGAAGATTTTAATTGTTAAGGAAAAGTGGCTTGATTTCTATTGAGCATTGGGAAACCAAGTGGAGGCGTGGCTTAGATTTCAGCGCTGTGGTGGTGAGTTGGCAAACTATTGCAAGTAGGCTCGGATCCCACCAAACATCCCGAATAAGTATTTATTAATCGAATAAGTAAAAATTTAGTGTTCAAAAAAATTTAAAAACACTCGTTTTTCACAACATGTCTATATAAACACTGATAATCGTATGGACATCGACGGATTTTGGCCTAGTCTCAGTAGTTCAACTTTCTGCCACTAGTTGGCGTATCGAAATTCTTGGTTTCCCAATGTGAGGATTATAGGTAATTAATACTGCTTTAAATATTCTGTAGTTTCTGCTTTTAAAGCCCAAAATGGAAGGAGTATAATTAATATTATTTTAAATATTCTATAGTGTTTGTTTTTCAAGCCTAAAATGGAATTATGGCTTTGTAGTTTCAATGATTGTATAATTGGTAATTTTGTGCAAAATAAGCATCACAAAATTATGGGATCTGTATTGTGTTTAAATAATTTCTTGTCATTTCGAGGGTTAGTAGTTTTCTGGGTAACTTCACCTAATTCTAAATAAAATAGAGGTTACCCTTTTGAAGGATAAAGTTATATGGACGAGTTGGTGACTGATAATTTTGAAAATCATCAAAACAGATAATCTTTTAATGGTAGTGTTTTATGGATCATAAATATCAAATAATATTTACTTATTAGGCTCACACGAGGGAGGTAATATTGAAATCATGAAATTACGCTATAGGACAGCTGCTGTACAAGTTTTATGTCGCTGCATAAGTAATTTCAAAAATAAGTAAAGCAGGATTTTCTTTTTTATAGTAGGTATATCATGACGATAGTGCGACTGTTTCGTTTGGTTTCGAAATTTTGTGAGGTAGTACTCCCCTTTGCCCCATTCGATACTTACAACGTATGTGCCATTATCAAAAATAACAATTCTGAATCCTTAATAAATAATTCTAGTTACTTCCGCACCAAATTTCGATTGGTGGAATAAGAAAACAAAGCAGTGTTTCAAATGCACTTTGTCAGGGTCCATTTTAGCAGGAAATAAATGTTTATTTTTGGTAAACAAAAAAAAATTATATTCGTTTGTTTACGCTATTTTTAAACGATTTTATTCAACTTCGATCCTCTGTTTGTTTGTTTGATGTATGTATGTATGGTTCAAATCTGGCAACTCAAATTTAACCAACTTCCAACTATCCAATTGTCTTGAAACTTTGCAGACGTGCGTAGTTTGAATGACAGTACAATATTTAAAAACAAAAATTAATCCCGAGAGGGTGAAAAAATTACCCAGTCATCAATAAATATAACCCATAACCACAAATCCAAACGGCTTGAAATCAGCCACTCGCGTTCTTTACAAAAACGACAAAAAACCGCTGGCGCGTTCGGCACGCTAGTCGCATCGCGATTGCCGAAGATACACAATTTCTCGAGAAATGATCCGTCACGTATGTACGAATATTAAGACTAAAACTTTGCAGGCGTTCATAGTATATCACCATCGAAATTGTAGTAGAAGAAAAGAATGATTTTTTTAGTAACTTTAGCACTATAGCGTTTAAGCAAACTGTTACACTCTATATACAGCAATAAAAGATATTCGTAAAGAAGTCTGTGCTATGAAATATAAATCCAAAAACACTAAAAACTAGAAAATAAAAAAAATATAAAAAAAATTCATGTTAAACGATTTTATTAAAAATGCACTAGAGACTAAAAAAGAATTCTTTTCTTGTACTAAAATTTCGATGGTGTTCTTTCACTTTAAATAAAATCGTGGAGCAGGATATGTCACAACAAATTCATTTCGACTCTTGATTCTGTATTAAATTGATTCATATTCTGTTATGACACACACTGCTCCACGATTTTATTTAAAGTGAAAGAACACCATCGAAATTGTAGTACAAGAAAAGAATTATTTTTTTAGTTTTTAGTGCATTTTTAATAAAATCGTTTAACATAATAATTTCTTTTTATATATATTTTTTTATCAACTCCTGGTGATTATTATCGATATGATATAGCATGAAATTAAAAGTCCTGATTTATTACATTCAGAGCCACTGAAGATGTATGCAGTCTACTCTAATTTTGAAATTTTTACTTTTGGTTCCGTGAATACTATTCAATAAGAAAATTAAAAGAAAAATTCTAAAAATGTTGCACATTCTTAATAACCAATGCTGGGGAGAGTTATATTAAGTAATTTTTTTATCGTTTCCGGAGAAAGTTCGATACACTGTAGATATAACATTTATTATCGTGATTCGATGTGAAACTGACTTGAAATTAAAAATAGGCGATGCTTGTATGATCGGAATAGTAAACTAAGGACGTAGAATATTTTGAAAAATGAGTTCGAATTATTAAAGAGAAATATGAATATTAATTATATGGAAACTATTTATAATCCAGGAAAAAGAGGCGAAGGAATTTCGTTCGAGTTTCTAGCACAATAGCCACGGATGAAGACGTATAACTTAATCATCACCCAGTAAATAAGATTACTCGCAATAATGCTCTTGCTTTTACCTTCGAATTTAACCCCAATTAATTTAACACATTCCCATTTTCAATCGGTCACGAATTCGACAAGCTTCAGTTTGAAAACAAATTCGTATTATTCTAGAATTTTAAATGGCGATACATAGACATGGTGTGCATTAAGAAGCTCATATATCAGACAAATTTAGTAAATTTCTATAAGTTTGAAAATTGTTTAAGTATCTCTGTAGACACAGTAAGTGTTGAGTTCGAATTTTCTAAATTTCTATAACTTCAGAATTCTTTATCTTTATATCCATAATGAAAAATAAAAAAATAAAAGCCAAACACAAATTTGGTCCGTTTAACTTTTACAAATAAGTCCTGACCTCTGCATTCATAACGAATCTGATATTAAATTGAATTCCAGGACGATGCATTTTTATCCCACCGAAATTAAGGTGCCCCGAAACCGGTAAATTAAAACATGTACCAATCATCGAATTTCCATTATTTTGCAGTAAAGTTAGTTCATACGATAACGATACCCATATACTGTAATAAAAACTTTCGACTTTGTCTTTCAGATGAGCCTATCTTGAAATATCGTGTACGCCGTGTTTTTATCACCGTCAGAGTTGTAACTATATTTATTCAAGACTACATAAGGAAAAAAACAATGAAATAATTTTTTTATAATCCCAAAATATGTATAAATAAATAACAAAAAATCTTTTTACCGTCAGAGTTGTAACTATATTTATTCAAGACTACATAAGGAAAAAAACAATGAAATAATTTTTTTATAATCCCAAAATATGTATAAATAAATAACAAAAAATCTTTTTACCGTCAGAGTTGTAACTATATTTATTCAAGACTACATAAGGAAAAAAACAATGAAATAAATTTTTTTATAATCCCAAAATATGTATAAATAAATAACAAAAAATCTTTTTACCGTCAGAGTTGTAACTATATTTATTCAAGACTACATCAGGAAAAACACAATGAAATAAATTTTTTATAATCCCAAAATATGTATAAATAAATAACAAAAATCTTTTTACCGTCAGAGTTGTAACTATATTTATTCAAGACTACATAAGGAAAAAAACAATGAAATCAATTTTTTTATAATCCCAAAATATGTATAAATAAATAACAAAAAATCTTTTTACCGTCAGAGTTGTAACTATATTTATTCAAGACTACATAAGGAAAAAAACAATGAAATAATTTTTTTATAATCCCAAAATATGTATAAATAAATAACAAAAAATCTTTTTACCCTATGTATTATAATTCTCTTTCAAAAAAAAAACCCAAAGAAACACAATTTCTTGGAGCGATTACACGAGAATGTAAACATGATTACACGAGATTACACCTGAATGAAATACCTACAATCGTAGGAACTTAGAGATTCCATGTAGAGAAGCAAGCTTACTTAAACCCCGAAACATTTGCCGTATTTATTCCCAATAATGCCATACGGTTGCCAGTGTAGTTGCTACTTTGTAGTTACTAGCGTATAGTGTTTCACTAATAAGCGTGAACAGGAGCTTCTGTTACAGAGTACGCGCACGATAGATCAGCAGGGATAAAGGGCAGGCGGGAAAGAAGATTACACTCGAAGAGGGTAACGAAAAACGAGTATTAAACGTTAGATCTACCCCTATAGTGCGGAAAGTATTGATTCGAGGGTATGTTGCACGCATGGGACACCGTGTACCGAGTTTTTTCCACGAACGCCAGGGGCACTGACTGTCTGAGTCGAAATTGTCAAACAAAAACGAGAGGTCGGATTACGATAGGAGTTGTGCTTATTTTTTCGATTTAAAAAAAAATGACTGACATATCAGCGTCATCGCAAAATCAGAATTCTTTACCAATTTTCTTACTCATTATTAATTTCTCTGTTCTTGCAAATTTAAACTATAAATTCAAAGGAAATTCTCACGATCAGAATTTGGCACAGACAAATAACAAAAACGACATTCAACTTTATTAGTTTTCTAAATTATAGGCTTGCTTTTTTATTTTATTATATCGCTGGAATTTGTTGAGCTACTTCTGGCGATATAATAGAATAAAATATCAAACTTATAGTTTAGAAAACTAATAAAGTTGAATGTTGTGTTTTGTGCTGTATCATTATGCTTCATTTTACTTTCTTTTTTTTTTATTATCTTTTGATACACCAGCGGTCTGAAATTTCTTTCCAGTCAACAGGAAACAGATATCAAAATTTCTTTTCAGCAATGGAACTGTATAATAATGATGGTAATACATTTGCCAGCACGGCAACGCGTCAAATTATTTTACATTCGCAAAGATTGAATTTCAATTTGCTCCAGGTTCCTGGAAACACATTTGAAAATTTCATGTCCGTGAGAATAAATTTGAATTTTAAATGTGTCCTTTCGACGTCAGTATAGTCTAAAAGATATACATATCTCACTTTCGTATGCGAATAATTATTTCTGCAACGCTTTTCCATCGGCGGTTGTGCTCTCTCGAGTTAGTACGACAGGGAGGTCGATCATAAACCCGTTAAAACTCAGTTTCGTTGGCTTGTTACCCTAAATTACTACCCCGTTTTCCGCATTTACATGACATGCTCTCAGTGAGCCCACCAGCATCGTGAATATTTTGTTTTTCAATCAAACTTTAACGTTACTAAAAATATTTTTCGAACGAGAGCACCAGTTGGCCCAGTTTCCTAGAAGCATGCCCCATTTCCTTGCGCAAACTTGTACGAACGAGAACAAATCGGAAACAAATGTTTGTCGAAATATGGGAGATGCGAAAAATTAAAAAAATGAGGCAGAGGAAATGACCTAGAATTTTTATGCTGACTTGGTATCTGTATGCTGTTAAATTCTGTTTGGTATTTCGTTGTGTGCTCGTTAAATTGTTGGTAATAATTATTCTGTTTGCTAGGTGGATATTAATTCAAAATTAACAGTACTGGTTTACTTTCAAATTTGTTGATTTCTGAAAAGGAATATTCTACATTTCTATTTAGGAATATTCTAAGTTTCTATTTAGGAATATTCTAAGTTTCTATTTAGGAATATTCTAAGTTTCTATTTAGAAATATTCTAAATTTCTATTTAGAAATATTCTAAATATCTATTTAGAAATATTCTAAATTTCTATTTAGGAATATTCCAAATTTCTATTTAAGAATATTCCAAGTTTCTAGTTCGGAATATTCTTATTTTCTATTTAGAAATATTCTAAATTTCTATTAGGGAGTTTCCACATTTCAATTTACGAATATTCTAAATTTCTATTTAAAAATATTCTAAATTTCTATTTAGGAAAATTCTAAATTTCTATTAGGAAAATTCTAAATTTCTATTAGGAATTTTCTAAATTTAAATTTAGGAATATTCTAAATTTCTATTTAGGAATATTCTAAATTTCTATTTAGGAATATTCCAAATAGAAATTTAGAATATTGCAAATTTAAGTAATGAGGTTCAGGAATATTTTAACTTCAGAATTTTTGAGTTTTTCATTTTTTGAAGTTGAAATCTCTAAAACTTGGAAATTTCAGAATTTCAAACTCAACTCAAAAACACTTGACAATTATTTTTAAATTATTAGTATTATTAGAGTATAGTGCCAGTGAAATTTCTAATTGCTACGAAGCTAGCGTGTCGCGTTTCATCCCCTTTTGTCGAGGTACTGCACCCTCATCAGTCTACAGAAGGGTTGCATAGCCACAAGAGTGTAAAACGTTATTTTTAGACGCGCAAGTTTCACGAGTACGAGATTCCAGTTTAGGGCAATTTTACAAGCGGTGTCACAGTTTCAGGGTCATCCCTTTTCAAACTTCGAGTTCATCAACTTCACCCCATTTCTCAATTGACTAATTAAGTTAGGTCATTGAACAGCAACTAAAGGAGTAATTGTTAAACCCTGATACTTCATTACTACTGCATCCACATTCCCCATTATCTCGCCCTTTTCAAAAGAACGCCCGCTTTTTTCGAGTATCCCGATCCTCAATACACTTTCAAATTCGACAAACAAAGGTACTCTTGGAACAGATGCGCTGCCACTGCCGTTCTCGCAAACATAATTTGAAAAATCCATATTACTTTCGAAATATAGAATTGCATCTTCACAGAAAGCTTCAAAAAAAGGCCAAACCAATTCGAAAATGCATGATCGAATTCGCGAACGTCAGCAGGCGTTCCATTTCCCTTGGTCAACTTTCCAAGTCGCAGTTTCTTTTAGTCCGTGAGTTGTGGAATGAAGTTCCCGTATCGGTAATCAAATGAAACGTCTATGGAACGAGTAAAACGTGCCTTCATTTCAGTTTTGCAACTGAACGAGAAATCTGTAAATTGGACATCGATTTCTCAAGTTTCCAAACCCGAGAACATAACAGTTTATTTCCACAGATAGACCAGGAGAAGCAAAATATTTTACTACGCCCCTTTCCTGAGATTATTCTCCCCGCCAGAAGCAATGAAAATATTTTTAATTCCACTACTAGGTGACTCACTCTCTACGGTGGTAACGTAGCAAGACAACAGTACTGTATCTCAAGATTTTAAAAATAGAAGCAACGCAGACGTGCTGCAACAATAATAACAGCGCAACTAAGATAGTGATGTGGTACGGCGATGTGAAATCACGCGACTACAGTGACAATATTTGAACGCAATAACGCTGTATACCACAATATGTAACCTACAAATAGGCACATTTCGTGGCGCACCAGCGATCATTGCTCGTGTAGCACATGCGCGCACCGCACGACTTCGTTCCGTAACCATACTTCCGCCCTTTAAACGCGCATTAAGTGACGGGGACCCCCTTCGCGCACAAATGACCCCGTGGCATGACGTCATCCGCGTTCGCAAGGAGCCAGAAGGAAACATTTTGAAAGCACGAATTGCTGAATAGTTTTCTTAACCGTAGTAGTAATAACCATTTAAATAGAAAACTCCTTATCAACTATTTTATACTTACTAAACATACAGTAGGTGCTGGGAATATTTATTACATCACTCTCAATTTTACGTTGCCCAATTTTCATAGAAAGATAAAATGATTCGTAGCAATCTTATTTTGGCCAAGCTACACATGTTTGCAATATTTTTCTAGTACTAATAATAAGAGAGGTACAAGTGCTAACATGTTTTATCGAGTGACGTAATATTTATTTCCAAATAATTCTGCTTGGAAGAAGAACACTTCACACGACAAGCATAAAGTATCATCGACGTAACCATTTGCAACGCTGTTCCCGAAATCAGTCGACGTTGCCGTTCGCCCCAGCGCATCTCGGAACATCGCCGGTTCCGGAATCAATGGTACACGAAGCGTTATGGTCGCCTCGCTATCACGAGGATGCTCGGTAGAGCGTGGCGACCCAAAGGATTCGAGAACAAACAAACAACGATAAAAATAAAACGCCTTACACGACCTGTGTCACGCAATCTGGCCGATCTGTGTAAAAAATACGTGGCCGGAGCGTCGGGAGCGCAGCTCTTTTTTTTTCACGGGAGGAAAACAAACAGCCGTGGAGTCAAGCGGGATTTTTGGAAAGCTTCATGAACCAGACCGAGTTCTTCCAGCCGAGCGATTACACGCGCCGAAGTGGTTAGTCCCCGTTGAATTAAAGTGCATCGGGGTCTGTTGCATTTTAATGCCGTATTTTTCCCCATTACGCCGTGGCTCGATCGAGTTATGGTCAGCTGAAGGCGCGCGTTTAACGCGCGCCTCGGCTGCGCTCGCACAGTGCGAAGGAATTAATGGGAATTAGATGCTTTTATGTGATACATACTGATCATATGAATTTAAAATGTATCTCTGGTACTGGGTTAATTAATTGGGCCAATGTTATTTTTAGAATGTTTTGAAGGTCTATTTTTAGATGACATTAATGTCGCGACCCCGACTACAGTTGATTATAAATTTTGCGTTTTATGGGAGGCGGATAGCAGGCGCGGATTTTGCTTGGGAATTCTAAATGTTTGGGGACGTTTTTGCTTCGCGGTTAATGTAAACAGTATGGTGATATAGGGAAAGTTTAGAAGTATCTGTTTCAGCAAAAGTAGAGAAACAAAAAATCTGGGCGATAACACTTCCACCTGTACTTTCTCTTGAATTTATTATTTCCTTTATTTCCAACGTTATCCCCATATTAAACAGGACGAAATAATTACCATTGAGTGTGCAATTAAACTTTCCAACCATAATAACAGCAAGGAGAAAAAAGTTTTAGTTAAAACCAGTTGATCGAACGATTACTTTGATCGTTAAAAAGCACGGAAATGTTCATTGTAGGTAGAAAAAATAAGTGAGGCGTTTCTCGAGTGGGTCAAAGAAGAAAATAGGTACTTAATAAAATATAACTTTGCTATTAGACACTAACAAGGGAAGATCCCCGACCCGAAAATTCAAAAAATTCTGAAACTTTGTGAATATGTAGGGAATTTCCTCCTGATTACAACGGAATTTTTGTTTGCTGCCCAATTTCACTCGAAGGGAGTGAAACTAACCCCTGAATATTCGGCTATTTTCCGATTTTGTGTTATAACTCGCGAACTGTAAGAGATAGAAAAAAAGTTTCAAGACAAAGTTACTTCTTTTAATTAAATCTATCATTTGGTAAAAAAGTTATTTTACAGTTCATGAGTTATAACACAAAACCGGAAAATAACCGGATTTTCAGGGGTCAATTACACCCCCTTAGAATGAATTTGGGCAGCAAACAAAAATTGCGTTGTAATCAGGAGGAAATTCCCTACATATTCAAAAAGTTTCAGAATTTTTTTAATTTCCGTGTTC
Organism: Andrena camellia; assembly: GCA_029448645.1. Lineage (NCBI taxonomy): Eukaryota > Metazoa > Arthropoda > Insecta > Hymenoptera > Andrenidae > Andrena > Andrena camellia. The sequence goes on along the minus strand of CM055678.1, from coordinate 29,232,218 downwards.
GGGATGTTTCCTTATAAGTAAAACTAAAGCCAAAATCTCAATTTATGTCGTTCTAGAGATGGCACCAATGATTGCTGATAGCATATCAATATCTTATTGGTAAATATCGATAACTTATAATTACCAATATTTTCGAAAGTAAGTATTAGAAGCAGAAAATGATACATAAATCAATGTAAAAACAAATATGTACTTCGAAGAAAAAACAACAGCTATATAATATTTTCAAAAAAATTTCACTTATTAGAATCAAGTTAAATATATATTCACAAGAGCCTAATAATTAAATACCTAAGCTTCATTCTATTCAGAACAAGTAATGTCCATTCAAACAAAAATACTCGTGGTGCGTTCGAACCCATCACTACACTGACGAAATAACGTCCAACCTAGACCGTATATACCAGCCACGAGCTAAGGAATTGAACGGAGGGTGTTCTTGACGGGACGACCGCTGGGAGGTCTCCCAAGACGATTCTTTTTTCGATCTTGGGGCAGCTGCCCAAAATTGCTTCCCGTGCCATGAATCACATAAAGCACTTGTGCTTTGACGTCGGGGGATCTAGGCAGACAGTGTGCCTTTGCAGGTTCGCAAGAAATACAGCGGTGAGTCTGTGCGGTTGACCGGTTGATTTTATTACGCCTGTATGTCTAGCCAGTCGCGTTTAATAGCTCAACTTTGCACGCGGCTGGATCGATCGAATTGTCTCACTATACCAATACACATTAAACTGATGAATGGGCGAGCCTCAGCATACCAACAGCTTCCGTTTGGAAGGTCTGAGAGATTACCTTGTCGAAAGACATCCAAACACAAACAGTTACAACTTACAACCTATCCTACACTTTTCAGCTGAATAAAAGATAACGACTAATCATCTGCAAATAACATAACTCTTTCAAAACACTGAAACAGCTTCTCTCGAATGAGCTATCTTTTGGATGATGAATGAAAAATGTAGTGGAAACAGTGCCTTCAATTACACGATAATTACTTACTGTATTAAATGTCTAATGAAGTGAATAGTGAGTGTAAATAATTATATAAGTAGTTATTGACATGGATACTGTCTCCCCCTTTTTGTGCTGAAAGAGGAAAAATTTACTTCGCGAAATAATTTTAAATCAACGATTATTTGACAGAAATATTATTTCTAATAACAATTTATTGTCGTCTAGAAATGAGACTCGTAAATAAATAAAAAATCAACTTGAGAATAATCAAAATAACCCATTATAAGTTTAGTTTGTATAATAATCTGAAATTATGATATGTACATAGGGCGATAAAAATTGTGTAATTTTGGCTGGTTCGCTCGTGTCATACTAAACAAATATGTGAATTTCATTTCGGGAAGCTCTCCTGCTCCGATTAAATTTCGTCACCTTCGAGGGTGCTCTCACGGTGCATCGCGGTGCATTTGTTGCAGCTGCTCCCAGCGTGCAGTATCTTTAGAATTCTCCCGGTTTCTTTGACGCACCGTGCTTTATTCGAGAACGGCCCTTTTCAGAAAAAACTTCAGGAAACCACTGGCTTCGAGCACCACCGTACGAAACCCACCCGTTTTCCTTTTTCCTGCTTCCCTTTTTTTCGCCCGTTTAAATACTACGAAACCAGAATTCCTCGATCTGCCTTATTTTTACGAACGCCAAACAATTTTCGAGCCTTTACTTTTTTTTTTTGCAAATTGAAAGACACAAAGACGGAAGAGAAGCACTATAAAAATAGAAGTGAACGAATTCGAAATCGATTTTGAAAGTTCGTCAGCATGCGAGCACTTGATTACAAATGGGTTCCATTGTTGAAATTTATTTTCTCGAAAATGAATTTTATTGTGTACTTTTTAATGAAAAATAATTTCTTACGAATTTCGTAAACATTATCAGAATCTTATCATAAATATTCTGCTGATAAGTGGTTCTTGGTTTTCGATGGAAATATTCGCGTTTGCATACCAGAAGACAAAATACTCTCTTTCTGTAAATAGTCATTTTACGTGACACGGCTAAACGCATTGGATAAACGGGGCCGAAGGTCAGAATTCAACGAAAGCGGGAACTACGTATCTCCTTCTTGTTGTCGTTGTTCACAATTAGCCTTTGCTCAGCGCGCAGAATGTACAGGGTGTCTCGTAACTGACGGCAAATATGTACATCCGGGACAGAGATAATTCTACGTTAGAAACTAAAGTGTCGAGAAATTTGAAATTCTTATTTACTCGACTGTTCCCTATTTTCTGAACTGATCAGGTGCGTATTTGAACGCGAATAGTGTAGTGCAAAGTTGGAGTATTAACCTCCTTCACATATAACTTAACACGAAGAGACAGGAAGCACGCATAAGTACTATAAAGTATCAACTTCCTTATGTTTTTCTGAAAAAAAAAAAGGGAAGAGAAGTTCTGAAAGTGAAAACGCAGCTGGGTCAAAAAAGACCCGAGAACCGTAGTAGGTAGGGTTAAGAAATGGCGGCTGCATAAAGCAAAGTAGTATAAAATCGAAATACATATCGCACAGTTGTCAGTGACGCATAAAACGAAGGAATTCGCCATATTTGACTAGTGATACCAACAATACGAGCCAAATATCAAAGCTACTTATGTACATAAGGATATCAACTTTAAGACTGCCGTCTCATTTTTGTTATGGTCCGAATCGATCGAAGCGTCCCCAGTAAACAAACGGACCGTAATAAAACTACTGCGGTCGATAAAAAGAAGTTGTACAGAGGTGAAATCTCCAGGTACTATATGTAGACGAATTTTTTATGCATAGTTGCCACATTTTCTGTTCTCTCTGTCTCTGCCGCGCTGTTGCCACAGTTCTATCTATCGAGAAGTCTTGAAACAATACGGCACGAGAGCTGCGTCTATCATCGGAGCCTCGCTGAACGTAAAAGAGGATAGCAATAATGAAAAATAGAGGTTCGGTAGTGAAGTTAGGAAACATGTCAATGAAACAATACTAATTTGCGAATCATTATTATTTTCTTTATACGTAGAAGGATGTAATATTTTGTATAATCAATGTGCAATTTCAAAGCATACAATTTGAATAAGGTACATAACCGAAGTGTAACACGCCGATACATGGCGCGAATATACCATCAGCGCCGGTGACGGAGAATCCTTGAAGCCTCATTCTGTCATTTCTCGAGTCTGTCTCAGTACACGAGTCATAAATTCCTTATTATTTCAACGTACGGTGCTTATTAGCGTTCAAACGCACCAGACCCGTTTGCACGGATGTCTACTGGAGGCAACTATATCCGCAAAAACTTCCTTCTTGCCGATTCCACGACGTAAGTTGGTTGAAACGGTTTGTTTACTAAATCGCGTATATGTATAACGCTGGTGCTACGTGGCTCGAATATACCACCAGCGCCGGTGACGGAGAAGCCTTGAAGCTTCATTCTGTCAGTTGTGGAGTCATAAATTCCTTATTATTTCAACGGACGGTGCTTATTAGCGATCAAACGCACCAGACCCGTCTGCACGGATGTCTACTGGAGGCAACTATATCCGCAAAAACTTCATTCTTGCCGATTCCACGACGTATGTTGGTTGAAACGGTTTGTTTACTAAATCGCGTATATGTATAACGCTGGTGCTACGTGGCTCGAATATACCACCAGCGCCGGTGACGGAGAAGCCTTGAAGCTTCATTCTGTCAGTTGTGGAGTCATAAATTCTTTATTATTTCAACGGACGGTGCTTATTAGCGTTCAAACGCACCAGACCCGTCTGCACGGATGTCTACTGGAGGCAACTATATCCGCAAAAACTTCCTTCTTGCCGATTCCACGACGTATGTTGGTTGAAACGGTTTGTTTACTACATCGCGTATATGTACACGCTTTTCCTAGCTTGTGTAGCGTACGCACGCACGCACATTCAAAGCCCGATGAGACGGCAGCCTTAACAAACAAAAGGATCTTTATACCTCTCCCACTCTATGCCAGCTAGAATCGAATATTTTGTTCAATAGCCGAAAAAAGAACTTCGAATTTCATACCACTCGTGTGCCTCTCGAGGTGTTCACTATACAGATTCCCATGGCTGTACCAGGATACATCCGGCGTAACTCAATCTCGAAAACCCGGGCGCACACTGTCGACGAAAGTACCTACTAGTATTGAATTACGACACACTCGCCTCGCTACGAATTTCTACGGTTGTTAAATGCAACGCGCGCGCACGTATTCCACCGTGGTACACGCGATTGCATCCGCGTGCCTGTCACTGCAGCCGCGAAATAACTTATCACTAACTTCTTAATATATCGCACTGTACCCTCGACGAGTTCTCAACACCTTGTGGACCGGCGTGGTTACGAGGAGACACAAGAGGCGTTAATACCAATAATTGATTATCCTATGAATCTTTCTAAAGTTTTGCTTTGTACCCCGCAGATATTATGCGCAATCATTAACGTTAATAACTACTTTCCGCATAATATGTAATTTTCTCTGTATGTACAGCGTCATGCACGTGCGGCGTTCCGTAATTTTCTGATAAATAAAATGCTATTGGGTTGGTACAGGTGAAATCGCGGATAGTGATGGCTAGGTCTGTGATTCGTGACAGTGATTCGTGATCGCTTCTGATTGGTGGAGAGCATAACTGTCCTTCGCACGCGCCACATAACCCCAATTTCTCTCAAAACATTCTCAAGTTATAGAATCTCAGTTGTATATTTTAAACGAATGTAATCGCTCTTGATCTATTTAAATATAACGGATATTTCTTCACTTTAGTTAAAAAATATAATGCATATGTATGAACACAATAAGTAATTCACTCAAGATAAAAAAATCCCGATCACGGTCGTGAATGAAGTTAAATCACGATCATTATAATCACTGCGATAAATCATTGTTAGCGATTTTGCACAGCATCTCTAATCGCGAATGGCCATTAAAGTTCCTTTGTTTATGGTAGAGATACAACAATTGCTACTGCCAGCTTACGACTCGAGAAATGTCACAGAAGCTCAAAAAAGTAAAGTGGTTAGAAAGCAATAAATATTTTCATAGATACTTCTCCAAGCGAAACGGCAAATTCATTGTATGCACTAACCTAATACTTCTAGGGACTTCGTTAATAGTTCTAAACGATAAGTTTCTTTATTGCGATTATTGTTTTTTGTGCATGGTCTAGTAGCAGTGATAAACAAGTGTGTTATTTTTAACATTAACCGTGGGATATTGCGTTGCGGATGACGGAAGCCAACGTGGCCGTGAAACGTTAATCCGAAACAAGTGTAGCGCGAATCCCAGTGCGAGGCTACATAAAGAAATGTACAGTTGGTAGCTACGACCTTAGTTTTTCGACAGAGGCGATCATCGCGGGAACACGTGCATCTTTCAGCGCGGAATTTCCCCAAGCATAGCGCACGGCAGCCTGTGAAACAACCTTTTCCAGACGTTCTCGGAAAAACGGTCGGAACGAGAGGAGCAGAGCTTCTTCTGGGAAGGATCCGTTGCTTCCTATGCCCTCGTTTTTCGTGTCTCGAGTAGCTTCGCGCGTCGGGGGCTGCCAACCACCGAGGAATTGAATATTCGCTACAGTTTCCAAGGAATAATTGCGTTTGCAATGCTGCGGCAACTAATTGTTATTGCACTGCGAAATATTCAGCTCTGCAAAAAATTCATACGCAAGCAGTAACACGAAGAAAGTGTTACCAACTGGGAAAATGATTGCGTTTACAATAATAAAGCTAATACCGAGTCCATAATGAACGACTAGTTTTTGCTGATAACAGATTTGGGCGTAATTAGTGATGCTTGCGAAATTATTACGTACGTGATGAAAAAGATTAATAGCCACAGAGATAGTTAAATAAACCATGTCTATTTCTTGTCCCAAAATCCCCACGCGCAATCGCGTTTAATGATAATAATATATCTGCGTGTATAATTAAATAAAAGTTTGTTTTTAAAAATACTTTTTTTTTACTATAAATTATTTTATGCTTTTTAGCGAAAGTATTTGTGCGTATGTGTGCAAAGTTCCAAGCGAATCGGATATGGGAAGTGGGTCAAAATTAGCTTACAAGATTTCACCCTGACAAACTAACTAACGAAGTCACAGGTGAAGTTAAATAGAAGTTTGTAAGTTGTATAATAGCAACACTTGCGGGTCTAATCCAGCGATAGCTTTGACAATTATTTGAACAAAATTTGAAGTTATTATTGAATAATAATGAATGAGTTTGTTTTTAGGAGAATGGGACAGTTTGCGACTAGACTTTTTATTGCTATTTTATCATTTCCTATATTTTGTATTAGTATCCGAAGAGTGGAGAAATATGTATGTACAATAAGTGCATTTGATTCTCGGGCACCAGCCGCGCTCTCACAGCGAAAGAGCCGCCCCTCTTAAGGCGAATTTACACAGCCCACTTTGGTCGAACAATGCGGTTGATTCGACAGAATTGGAACAGTGAAATTGAAAGGCGAATGTTTGCACGTTTCAATGAAACTGACCAAACTGGCTCACGTAAAAATTTTGTCGAAACAAATTGTACGTGCCGGTGTTGAAATAATTTGTAAATATTATTCTAAGGCATTCACGGTTTTTGTAAACATTGAAAAATAATGGAGTCCACTCTTCACTTTATTTATACAATACTAGCTTTACTTCTCGGCTTCGCCCGAAATTTAGCAACTGATTTTTTTTTTTTTAATAATCACATTCATCTGGATTAATTAAGCATAATTAGCTGGAACACATTTCGTGACCCCAGAGTTTACCGTTCGAAAGTTTTTAAGCGACAGACAAACACACAAACACTTTCTGCTTTATATATTAAGATTAAAAAATCGAGGAGTACCACAAATTATTTATAATATTCTTATTGGACGAATCAATTTGGACGAATAATCTTGAATGGACAAAAGTAAAAACTCTGTCAACCTCTTTGAATATTAAATTCTGTTGAACACTTTGATTATATGGTAATTCATACTGTTCGCTTGACTTTCGATTTCGTTGAATCAACCTCATTGTTCAACCAAAGTGAACCGTGTAAATTCGCCTTAAGAGGGGGCGGCTCTTTCACTGTGAGTGCGGCTGGTGTCTCTGAGAATCAAATGCACTCCTTGTTCCGTAATTCACTCAGGTCCTTTTTATGACAACGTACATATGTACGCGTCCCGGAACCGATAAGATAAAAAAATGATTTAATAAGGAAACATCGTGGGCATTACTACGCGCGTAAATCTGGATTTGCGTAAATTAATGAAAAAGAATTCAGCAAACTACAATAATAATTTCAATAACTCGTGAGGTAGAAATAAAAATTACACTAATTCTAATCGATTGAAAATAATGCAAATTACGTGTAAAACACACGGTAATGTGCCATAAAAATAACATTGGTAATAACACAAGACTCTACTTTACTAAAAACGGTCGATTAGTCAAAAGCAAACATCTTCTCGTATAATGTTCATTAATCGTGTGTTATTATGAAACATGTAATGAAGGTACTTGATGTAAACGGGGATTAAAAATAAGCGAATGAAAGTATCGATTTAAGTGCGATTAAAAAATGATATGAAATTAAAAATACACGAGACACGCGCCAATCGACCGTCGCAGTCTTTAACTAAACACAGCTTCCCGCGATACTCTTATCAAGACCATACGAATCATCTGACAACGCAACTGTGTATCGTTGAGAAAGTGTACATCCCTAACCAAGCGTTCCACTCTTGCATACATTATCGCGCGATGCCAGGCCCGTTTGGCAATCTCGAAAGCGCAAACGTTCAATATTTAGCATCGCCTATCCGCGTACATCGAGAGGAGGCGATAAACGTGTTCCGATCAACTGTCAACTAGTTCGTAAACGGAAGCGTCTTTCCTAACAGGCAGCACTGAGCATCGATTGCAATTCACGTGTCTATCACGTGTAAATAAAAGCAGAAGATGCGCCCCGCACGACCCGCGCAAATATTTACCCCGCCACCAACGAAAACAATTAATCCCACGATCTTTAAAGCCTGGCCCCTAAATCAGCTAAAACTTCAGCCGAGAGATCGTGTTCATGTAAACACTGCTCACCACACAACCGACGTACAGCGAATCCGCTGATCCGAGATACATTATCTATCCAAGGTTGCGCAACGCAGCGATTTCGAAAATCGCAACAGAGGCTTGCTCTCAGACCGCAGAAAAAAAAAAGGGAACGTGCAACGTCTGCGGCCGAGATTCAGCTCGTTCGAGGAACGACGTGGAATTGCTACGTGATACGATTCGTGTTGGTTTGGGGAGCGTGTTCGAGAGGAAAATAAAATAGAGGACTCACCGAAATACTTGTCTGGCTCCAAGCCCGAATCTTTGTCCAGTCCGCATATGACAAAATAATCCGCGAACCTGTGTGGATGGTGCTCGGGTCCGCGCATTATTCCCAGGCTCCCGTTCATCTTTCCCGATGGAGGTGTCGGTGATTCGACTCGCCACCGCGGTCCACGAGAGAACACCCTCACGAAAACAATTTCCACATCGCGAACCGCCGCGATACTGTCATTTCACGCGACCAGCGGAACAGCTGATGTCGACGCGCACCGAACGTAACGCACGACTCTGCGGAGTGCGGACCTCTCGCCGCGAATAATTGATCTTTTACTTGGTGGGGTGAAGTTGGCCCGAGTCGGCGCGCGCAACCCTCCGCCGACTCGCTGCGCGCGCACCCGCCGTACAGTGGCGCGCGTAAATACGAATCCCCGTACGCGCCAATGCACGCGCTCCGGCGACGATTTTAACCAATTAACGCGTAGATTCTTTCATGGGCGTATCCTTTTGTTAAATCATTCTGTGGCTGGAACGTGACAAAGGTTCCGTAAGATCCATTAAAAGAAAACGGGGTGTTCCGAGTTGTATATATAATTTTACATTAGTGGTTGTGGTTTATGTGGTCTTGAAATTTAAACGGGATGAAGTTTTGGTTTTAAATTGTAAATTGAGTATTATATTTCGCGCACGACTGGGGAATAGGTAGGAATTTGTAGAAGGCTTCTTAACGCTTGAAATAATAAATACATATGCGTTATGAATGGGAAAAGATCAGAGTTGGGCAAAATGTAATCTAATTACAAATTACAAATTACGATTAAAATGTAATTGTGTAATTGATTACACATTATTTTCTGTAATCGTTAATTTAGGTAGTTGACAAAAATTTTAAAATTGCATTTTACTCATAATTTGTAATTAGATTACATTTTGCCCAACTCTGGAAGAGATAATGTTATATACACAGTGTAAAATTTAGGGGGTGAAATCACCCTGAAAAACCAAAAAGTAACAGAAAAATAATATTCTGCCGACACACTCTACACCTGCAGTTTAAAAAAAAAATGGAATTTCGGGATTTACAGAAGTTCCCTCGTAAGTAGCTTTGTATAAAATTTGAAAATTAATATACGATTCCAATTAACAATGTATAATTAGTACTGTGGCTCGCGACCTACCAAATGATCTTCTAAAGTTCTCCTGAAATTACGAAGAACGCGTACTTTTTCAAAAATCCTCAACTAAACCAAAAACGGAGGGAAGGAGAATAATCGCACAGCAAAATGTGCCTCACGTTGGCGAAACTGAATGTTTCCCGCGCCATCTGCATAATTGCACGGTGCACAAATGTTTGTTCACCCATGGACAGGTTAGATTTCTGCGGTTCAACTTGAATTCCTTTAAGTTACGATATCGTAGGGGATTTTAGAATTTTCACATTTTTACTGATGATGGAGGAGGTTGACAATATAATTATTCACTCGTTGCGTCAAATTGGCTGGTAAGTTGCAGCTCGCACCGTTGCGGTGCGTACCCGTTTGACATTTCACGTCGGCTATATTACACACGAGCAAAAGTGGGCGGCTGTTTATTTGCGCCGCGTTCGGTGCCGTTCGACGGTATTTCGTTTCTCGCCGACGCTGAAAAGATCTGCGCGTTGCTCTGTAAATAAAAACTCACACATGGACATCGAAAAGCAATTAAAAATTGCCGAAGTCGATACGAGAGTGTCACCGGTCGATGTAGAATTTAATTTTCATCAGATCGACGTTAATCGATGTAAAAAAAAAGATGAATGAAAAAATGTACACTTAGTTCCGATGTAATTTTCGCAATAAAATAATGAAAAGTAAAGTTGTTTTATCTTTTTCGTTTAGTAATGTAGAAAGCTATAATTTATCTTATCCATTTTACGATGAATGAATAATTTCTCCATGTTTATTTACCTGCACTTTTGCATTAATAGTTAATGTTAAATGTTAACTGTATTTCAGTGACATAGAAGAGAGCGTTACGAATCTCGGAGGTTTCAATACGGACCTGGTGGTCGAAGGAGCAGTAAGATGTCTAGATATAATAAGACCGGGTCTTGGATTATCCACAGTATTACCTATAAATATGGCGGCCCGCTTTCGATTGGGCGCTACCCTTGCTCAAGCGTGTTCGGTAAGATTTAAAGGAAATACGAAGCCCTGTTATTTACGTGATCATCTATTAACTGTTCCATAAATCTAGGAATTAGGATACAAAGGTGATATTGGCTACCAAACGTTTCTGTATAGCTCAGAAGCTGACCTACGGAGGGTTTTTATATTTCTCATAGAGAAACTACCAAAGGAAAGCGATAAGACCGTAAACGAACCCATTAGCAATATCGCGTTATTGGAGAAGTCTATAGGAGCGGCGATATCGCGAGGTCTTTCAGCTCCATGGTTGCCGCATTATTGTCACACGAAGGGATTTAGGAATAGAGGCAGAGCAAGTGTCCCTTACGCGTCTGTGAATTTAGAAATACTAACAGCGGGAGACGAGAAAGGTGAGACGCCACGTTCGATGCAGTTTAATGTTATATGGATGTATTCGATTTAAGGGTCTATGCCTAGTCAGCTGGCGAAAACGAACGCGATTTTTTTGTAGAATATCTACTGTATATTTTTTTACAACTATTCGTTTATTTTAAAAGTACATATATGGAGAAACTTTCAGCAATTTTGTTATAGAAAGACATCAAGAAATGGACGAATAACAGCCATTCTCGCGGAAGCTGTTTTGATAATCGCACTGTGCGGTTAGCGAGTTTTCTCTGACAAGGGGACCTTCGGGTTTGGCAATTTCAGAAAATTTTGATACTTAAGGATGTATTGGACCTATTTTCAAAATGGTACCAAGTTGATGAAAATTTGTGAGATTATTCTTTCTAATCTTCCTGATGTGCTCCAAAAATTTTAAACGAATTCACTAAACGGTTGCTGAGTTATAACTAGTGTTCCTTATCGAGAATTCTTTCTCGAGAAAATTTATAATTGCTTATTTCTTATTTCTCGAGAAACTTAAGTCTAAGAAATCGCGAACGTATAAACACATCTACAATTTATAATAAATCTTATTAGTAACATTAGAACTTATATGAATTACAATAGAAAATTTCAGTAGAGAAGATTCGACATTGTTGACTGGTGAAGGTGCTCTTAAATTCCTATTTAACAGTTTACAAAAATTATATGCCTACTGAAATAAGTAATGAGTTTTTTGTAGCTATTAAAGAAGAAATATCGAAAAGAAGAGACGAAACTATTGTATTCTTTATACAATTTTTGCATAGGTAATCCAGAATCTCTTCAAAAAATTCAAAAGACGCGTTTTCTCAATTAATATTCATATTTATCACAAAAAGAAAAGAAAAGGGATAGATTAAAAAACTATTTTAAAACAAGAAAGTAATGTTTCGTTATTCGTTTATTTTTTAATGTTTTTCTATAATAAAATTACTACAAATTTCTCCATATATGTACTTTTAAAATAAGCGAATAGTTGTAAAAAAATATACAGTAGATATTCCACAAAAAATTCCCGAAAATCGCGTTCTTTTTCGAAAGCTGACTAGGCATAAGCCCTTAAGAAAACGCATCTGTTTTGTTTCTAGAGCATCAAGATTATGCTGTACATTATCTGCAATCTGTGCCTAAACAAGTGCAAAATCAACAATCCATTTTACCCTCTTTGATATCGCATAACGCGAGAGTTCTACATTCGCAGTCGATGAGTATTCTCGATCGAATAAATTGGTTGAGCAAGGAATACTGCAATAAAGTCGTTCGTGTTAATGCATCGATCGACATTAACGCTCTTAATAGGTTTTCAGTGAAAGATACAGCGTTGGCTTCTAAAGTAAGCTTCTTGAAATTGCTGTTAATATTTGTAAGCGTCTATCGCGCAGAAGGATAATACCATACTTTATCGTTAAGGTTGTTATTTTATGTATAGGAGCCAGAAGCGGAAAACGAGGCCAGTACAGAGCCCGTGCTTCCGAAGCAAGAGATCGTAAACAAGGCGGAGAAGCAGGAGTTAGAGGTAGAGAAAATAAAGTTAGAATGCGACACTCTGAGGAATAATATAGAAGAGCTGCAAGATCAGATTAAGAAGCTGAGTACCAGCATAACGCAAGTAACGATAAGTTGTCAGAACGAGGAGAAGGAGTTGACGATTAACGAGGAGCAGAAGAAGATCAAAGCGCGAATTTACGATCTACTTCAAGACAGCGAGGAGAATGTTAAGAAACTAGAGGCAGCGATCGAAGCCACCGCGAACAAATTAATTAATTTAGGTAACCAGTGGGAAAAGCACAGAGTGCCGCTGGTTCAGAAGTATAGGCAAGAGAAAGAGAAGCACTCGACGAAAGCTGTAAGTATCGCGCTATTAACGGAGAGTAAAATTCAAGCTGTGCGCCTAAAATCGGACTTTTTATTTGTGCATATAGAGCGCGAGTCAGAAGAAGCTCGATGAAATTAGATCACTGAAAGAGAAGGAGAAGGAGCTTCAGGAGGAGTGTCGCAACAAAGATCAACAATACTCGCAATTAGTGACGGAGGTTCAGAAGCTTCCCAAGGAAGTGAACAGGTCCGCGTACACCCAACGAATTTTAGAAATAATTAATAACGTTAGGAAGCAGAGAGACGAAATCGACAAAGTTCTGGCTGACACGCGGGAGATCCAGAAAGAGATCAATACGCTTACAGGCAGAGTGGAGAGATCGTTCACAGTCGTCGACGAATTAATATTCCGAGACGCTAGGACAAACGAGGCTTCGAGGAAAGCTTATAAATTGCTGGCCACGCTTCATTCCGATTGCAGTGAACTCATAAGTCTAGTGGAAGAGACAGGCGCCACTGTACGAGAAATACGAGACTTGGAAGAACAAGTAAACAACTTTAATATATTAAAGAGTCGTGCCTAGTTGGCAGGCCAAAGAGAACGTAATTTTCGGGAATATTTTACGAAAAATCTAATATGTTTTGCTTACAACTAATTCCTTATTTTAAAAGTACCGAGAGTTACTGAATACATGTACTTTTAAAATAAGGAATTAGTTGTAAGCAAAACACATTAGATTTTTCAACAAAAATTCCCGAAATTCGCGTTCTTTTTGGCCCCTTGAAGACCGTCGCGCACTTTGGCGAAGCGAAGAAATTAATAATAATTAATTACTCGTCGCTGCGCAATTGTTTCTAAACATCTCTTCGTACCACCGCGCTTCGGTTCCCCAAAATATGCGACGGCCTTAAGAACTCCGTATTCTAATTTATTCTTCTAAATATCTTGTTTCCTTTTAGATCGATTCTGAATCTACGAAAAATGTCGGAGCAAACTTAGAGAGAATAACCGCCGATTTGAAGCAAATGAAACAGGAAACAGCAGCACTGACTGCACAACTGCAAAGCAAATCTTCGTGATTGTTATGTAACCTATGGTACTGTAATAGAAGTCGTAATAACAACGACCGGGTAAGAATTCAGAGAACGTCTGATGTTAAAATTAAATTCACAAGCTTTTCGATTTCGTGTGAAATCTAACGTCACGTGGTTGTGTTTACAGGACATTCCTTGTAAACGAATACGATTACGATTATGAACGTGAAGACCAAATTTTACGGCTGGAAAGCATAAACTATTTAACCACTGCCTATGGAGCAGTTTTGTGAGGCCATTAAGACTAATTACTAAATGTGTGCCTTGGTCCGAAGACATGTAATATTAAATATGCGTATAATTGGGCCAAGTGTATGACTCATTCAATACCAACGCTCAAAAGGAACATTATTTGTTACAGAGCCTAATAATTTTTTAGCGCGAGGTTTAATTGTACAATTGACTTTCGTATCTCTAAGAAACAAGCGGCTTCGGAGGAATCCAATAAGAACCCATGTAATACGTACTAAGAAAAGCAAACACCGCCGAGTGATTATGTACAAAATATGAAAGATAAATAACACGTAATATATTTTCACTGTCTCTTACCATTATCGCCCCTCTAAAACCAACGTCCGATCAATTACGCTTTATTAAATAAATCTCAACTACAACTTTCCATCCATCCGTCACGATTTTATTCAAAATTTAGCTTCTAAGTTTCGAAATTTGCGGCGGAATATACTCCTCTTCTTTTTCCAGCTTCTTAAGTTTTCTCGCGGCATGAGGCATCGCAAGAACACGTTGAATTTCAGCCTCTTCTTTCCGCTCTATTTCCTCTAATTTTAATTCTATTTCCTCCTCGTGCTCAAAGAACGTCAAAAGCTTTTCCTGCTCGACCAAGCTTTCTTTCATCTTTTTCAAGATCGCCACTTTGTTCTGCCGCTTTACTTCTTGCATTTGTTTATCTAATACACTCGCTCTTACATTCTCCCACTCGGTATATTTCTGAAATATTAAGAAACATTTAACTAATTGGACAAGATATCTGTATTCACGCTTTCGTATTCATTAAGGGGTCACGCCACCCTGAGACGCTAAAAATTTATTTTATTTTCAAATCGTATGCTACTTCGCAGATATTTTATCAATGAACAATAAGATCATGATCTTTCTAATTTCAGACGAACGTGGGCATCATAATTTGATACGCCGCTCACGTGCATAACGGCGGAGGAGCTACGCGGGGCCTTTTTTTAAATATTTCTGTACAATATATATACAATATATTCATTAAGGGGTTGTGCCTACTCAGTTGGCGAAAAAGAACGCGATTTTCGGGAATTTTTTGTAAAATATCTACTGTATATTTTTTTTACAACTATTCGCTTATTTTACAAGTACATATATGCAGCAACTTTCAGTAATTTTGTCATAGAGAAACATTAAAAAGTAAACGAATAACAGCCATTATCGCAGAAACTGTTTTGATATCGGTGAGCAAGATATTTCGGAAACCGCTGTATCGATTAGGGCTGGGACTATTCGAATAATTTAATATTCGAATGCTACGAATAAACTTCGAATATTTGAGTATTCGAATGTTATTATTCGAATACTACTCGAATATTTAAGTATTAGAAAACTATTCAAATATTTAAGTATTCGAATATTACTCGAATATTTAAGTATTCGAAAACTATTCGAATATTACTCGAATATTTAAGTATTCGAATATTACTCGAATATTTAAGTATTCGAAAACTATTCGAATATTACTCGAATATTTAAGTATTCGAATACTACTCGAATATTTAAGTATTCGAATACTACTCGAATATTTAAGTATTCGAATACTACTCGAATATTTAAGTATTCGAAAACTATTCAAGTATTTAAGTATTCGAATATTACTCGAATATTTAAGTATTCGAATATTACGCGAATATTTAAGTATTCGAATATTACTCGAATATTTAAGTATTCGAATACTACTCGAATATTTAAATATTCGAATACTACTCGAATATTTAGGTATTCGAAAACTATTCAAATATTTAAGTATTCGAATACTACTCGAATATTTAAGTATTCGAATACTACTCGAATATTTAAGTATTCGAAAACTATTCAAATATTACTCGAATATTTAAGTATTCGAATACTACTCGAATATTTAAGTATTCGAAAACTATTCGAATATTTAAGTATTCGAATATTACTCGAATATTTAAGTATTCGAATACTACTCGAATATTTAAGTATTCGAATACTACTCGAATATTTAAGTATTCGAATACTACTTGAATATTTCGAGTGAGTTCGTGATTTATAATTCACATCATACTATTCGAATACTTGGATATTCAAATTATATTCGCCAAATAATTGAGCAACTGAAGTATTCGAATATTCGAATACCGAAGAATTCGACAAATAGTCCCAGCCCTAGTATCGATTGGCCTAAACTTTTGCAGACTTCTTTTGTATACCAAAGACTAGTAGATCAACGAAGGATTCTTTATTTTAACAAAAACTCTATTTTTAATTAACGAAAAACGAACAAATCAGACGTCGAAAAATCGTGGTTTTGCGTTAAACGGCCGCTATTTTGTCAAAAATCAACTTTCTCAAAAACCCTTCGTTCATCTACTGAATTCAACCATATTAACAGAATCTTTCTGAATTTTTAATTTTAGATGATCCGGCTCAGAGAAATCGTGCTCACCGCACAGTGCCTTTATCGAAACAGCTTCCGCGAGAATGGCTGTTATTCGTTCATCTCTTAATGTTTTTCTATAACAAAATTACCGAGAGTTGCTACATATATGTACTTTTAAAATAAGCGAATAGTTGTAAAAAAATATACAGTAGATATTCCCCCAAAAATCTCGTTCTTTTTCGCCATAAGCGAGAACATAAGAGGCATAGAAATAAGTTTCAACCTCGGTATCATAAATAAAATTCGTCTAATTTGGTGCTGATTTGAGCGTCCCAGGATGCCACAGCCACTTAATATTCTCAACTACTAATTACTTTTACTTGTTCATCCATGTCTATCCTAGCTTGCTGCTCAACTGCAGTTTTAACTCCGTTCTCCAGCGCTTCGGTTAAACCGCCCTTACACAAGCTCGTAGCTTTTAACGCATCAAGCTGAGCCATTGCAGCCTTGTATTCGTCCGTTACATTCTCTTCAGTTATATTCTCAGTATCTTTCTTTATCAATTCGAAAACTTCTTCGTAAACAGTCTCTCCCTCGACTTCGCTGACCCATTGTTCTATCAGCTTCGCTACATCTTGATACTTTTTATACAATATCAAGCCCCTCAACTGACACGTCCTCCCCAATGTATTATTCATAAGCTTCCCATAAAAAGCCAACGTCTTTCCCACCAAATCGCTCGGATCAGTGAGATCGAAATGATCGTCGAAGTAATAAGGTTTAATGTAATTTACGCGCACTCTAATCTCTTCCTTGTTATCGTCCTCCGGAGGCTGCGGTTTTACCCAGTCGCTGGGCTTTTCTAAATATTTCTGACAGCAATACACGCATAGCGCGTTGGTTATCGGGTGCTCGGAGTCTTCTTGCAACATAGGTAGAACGGCGATCTTCGCCGCGCTGGCGTAATCTTTCCCTTTTATGTAATTATCCATGAGTATGTTGTAGCAGACATGGTCGGGGAAGATGCCGTAATTGAGTCTGTCATGTAGCACGTTTATGAGGTCTTCGGTGGCGTCGTGGCGTAAGAGGTACCTTATGACGGCGTGATGCGTCGATTCTAACGTGTTCGACGTGTCGGCGGTTAACCTTAAGTTGTGGATTAAAGTGAGCAGCTCCTCTGTTTGGTATTTCTCTACGACGGTGTTCGCGAATATGTCGATGTCGATCGAACTCACCTGCCCCGTGGTGGTCTGTTTGTGCTCCAGGTCTAGGAAGAATTTCTCGGGCTTGATCTTTTGTATTAACGGGGATTTAAGTCGCGCTTGCCATGCTTCCTCGCACCGGTACGCGTCGGAGAGGAACGATCGCTTGTGTGCCACTGCTGTCTCGAATCCGTAGACTATCTTCCCATATTTCAATGTTTTCAACATCTTGCGGGCCTGGTCTCTGTCAGTGATTCATAACTCTGCGAGCGTAAGGACAACTTCGAATATGTATTACGCGAATGAGTCCGGGTACCTAGGTTAGAATTTCTTCACCGAGTATTTAGAACTTAATGTATGAAAAATAGACTGATTTGTCTCTGAAATCGCACGGTTGCGTACGTATAGTGTAATAGTAAGGTTAAACTGTAGTGTCAACTTCCAGCGACTTTTATTTACAGACTATATACAAATAGCTTCGTGTACTCTTATCGAATTCATGAATAAATACAGGGCCTGAAACATTTGAGCCGCGTCGCGAGCGGCGCTGGTGTCGCACTTTTGTGACGCCAGGCGGCACGTGACTTGCGTCCCCCACCACGAGGGACCGAAGCGCCTCTTTTGATTTCGAGTCTCTTTTGTTTCGAGGTCTGAGAATCAGGTAATCACGCGCGTAAGACCACGTCTCGTGTGTCTGAGACTCGACCAATCCGTGTAATTCGTGAGAATAAGATTCTTCCCGCGTGGTGATGTGAAACCCGCGTTTTATTGTTGCCGTTCCCCGTCGCAGGGTTCCTTGAGCGACGAGCTTAGTGGCGTGCGCCGGGATGTTCCTCCGCGTGACCACGAAGCGTGAGACGTGAGAAATGTAAAGCTGTGACGTTTTAACGCCAAGCGTTGGGCTATAGTGCGTAAGGCGCCTATTGTATACGTTGTGACAATCGAGTGTATCTTATTAATATCTAGTTAGAAGAAGAATCAATTGAGTAATAATGAAGTGTTGTGTTCCTAACTGCAACAATTGTTCTAGAAATACGAAGTTACATGTTCTACCGAGAGATAAGGAGCTGAAAATCGTGCTGAAAACCATTTTGTAATTCTATTCGTAGTGATTTGTAGTAGTCTATATATATATATATGTATACTCCAAGTTATTTTAGAAGGAACCCGTTTCGCGCATGTAGAATGAGCTTATTGGCTCCGAGGGAGCGTTGGTTGGGTTATAGCCAATAGTAACTTGTTTCGGCACCAATGAGCGCCAACATGCGCAGAACAGGTCTGAACTTGTCTGTCGGTAGGTTCCTTCTTAAATGACTTGTACAATATGTATAAAAGAAGAAGTCTGACTGACTTATCAACGCCTAGCTCAAACCGTTTAACCTATGAACGTGAAATTTGGAAGATACATTGTTTTCATGACGTAGGCACCCACTAAGGAAGGATTTTTGGAAATTCCATCCCCAAGGGGTTGAAAAGGGGTAAAATGTATTTTTACGTGTTCCTCAAAATCTCTTAGGCCCGATTAGATATCAACTTGGTTCTTACTCATAAAGATTACCCACACAAATGCCTAAAAAATATTTTCAGGATTTTTCCCTAACCAACCCCTAAGGGGGTGAAAAGGGGTGAAATGTATTTTCACGGATTCCTCAAAATCTCTTAGACCCGATTAGATATCAACTTGGTTTTTAGTTCGAAAGGTTGCCCACATAAATGTCTGAAAACCAATTATTTCAGGATTTTGCCCTAATCAACCCCTAAGGGGGTGGTGAAAAGGAGTGAAATGTGTTTTCACGGATTCCTTAATATACTTAGGCCCGAAGCGAAACGCGGGGGTATTTTGCTAGTATATTATAAACATAGTATACTGAGCAGCGTTGCCAGGAGAAATCAAAATTCCCTCTGAGGGAAATACGACGTCACCAAAGAAGAGATATAATAAGAGGCGTCACTCCGGGCGGAACCTTTGAAGTCCTTACTTGACCTTGGCATTTAAATTGGTTGTCTATTCGAGTGGGATATTCAAAACGACTGAATGTACCTTACCGCAGTTTGCTGATTATTGCCGAAGTTTACCGATCATTGCCGAATGGGCATTTAAATTGGTTGTCTACTGATTTCCCTAGTTATTTCTGTCCTTGTCGAGTGGCGTCTCTTATTATATATCCTCTTTGACGTCACATTACCCCCACTACCACTCTACACCAATCACCTACCTCACTTGCATCACGTGACTTGAGTTACGTATATTCTCTGTAGAGATACCTGCCCCTCCCCCTTAAAGCGCGAAGGTGGCCTTGGGGTGTAATGAGTAAAAGTCACACTACCTCGGCGGCTCCATGGGAGAGGTGTCCTATGCGGATTTCCCCACGAAAAAAAAAGGCGTAATACTTTATGTTGTCGCACCGAACATCGATTATAGTATGATATTTATCATCAAGCATTGTAGATCCTCGTAGAAATGTTTTTTGTAATAAATTACACATTAACAATTTAAGAGTTTGTACACAATTTCCCATTAAATTATACACAATTGGTTGACCACTAGTGATTGGGACAGGATCACGCATTTTCACTCTTTTCATAAAATGACTGAGTGTCCACTTACCCCCAAATCGCCCGTGAGTTTCATTAGGGTAAGTTTCCTTATACGCGACTGGACGCATCGTCCAGAATTTCAAAGTCGATGTTCTCGAAAATGAAGCGCAATATCAAAAAATTGCATTCCTTTTTTTCGACTTATTTATTTGTTATAAATCGAAAGGAAAGAGTAACTTTTTTTCATATTGCTCTTTTTTTCGAGAAAATCGACTTTGAAATTCTTGAGAATGCGTTCAGTCGCGTACAAGAAAACTTAGCTTAATGAAAACCCCGGGCGATTTGGGCGCAAGTGGAATTCGCCCCAAATGGATCAAAGATTTCCCGCTCTCGACGCTCTCGTTTTACTTCTGAACCACGTCGCGAGCGGCGCTGTAAAATGTCCCACTCCGGCTATGAGAGATACTATCTATAGTTATTTATGAATGAAACGTGTCACAATCTTAGGGCCATGGTCACAATTGATCACAATCATTGGTAACGTAAACACGGTAAACACACCGGACACCAAAGAATTTGGTTACCTACCTTACCCTTAGAGCAAAGAGGAGATATAATAAGAGGCGTCACTCGACAAGGACAGAAATAACTGGGGAAATCAGTAGACAACCAATTTAAATGCCAATTCGGCAATGATCGGTAAACTTCGGCAATAATCAGCAAACTGCGGTAAGGTACATTTAGCCGATTTGAATATCCTGCCCGAATAGACAACCAATTTAAATGCCAAGGTCAAGTAAGGACTTCAAAGGTTCCGCCCGGAGTGACGCCTCTTATTATATCTCCTCTTTGCTTAGAACATGTATCTGTAGGTACCAGCTTTACACGAGACATACATATATACATATATATATATATACCGTGTAACTCATTTTACAGGATATTCTCTATTGGAACGAGATAATATTCTGCATTCACGTGAATATATCAGTATTTAACAATATATTGTTGAGAAGATCATAGGTGTTTCCTGAAATGGTAAGAAGTATAATAGAATTCGTGAATTTACCGATACATTGAGGTTATGTTGCGTATAGTACGCGACAGTTGCAAAGCCGTGTTCCAACTTTTTTCAGTACTCGTTACTCAGTAACACAGAAAATGCTCACGAGGACAGTATCTGGACTTGTGCTTGGGGTTGTCTGAAGAAGAAAAAGGAAGCTCACGCGGATAACGAAGATTCACGGTACCTAACCTAAAAATAAGTTTCACTGTACACAAACCTTCCATACATTTTTCAACAACCGTTCTTTTAGCGATTCCATACGATCCAACGAAGAACAAACAGTGGAATATCTAGTTACTGGTTCGGTCGACGATACCGTTAAAGTTTGGGAACAAAAGGATAAGAGCTTCCAATTAAAACATAAGCTAACTGGTCACTCGCTTGGTGTGGTGTCCGTCGCAGTAAGTTCCGATGGCTCAAGTAAGTTGTTAGCGACGGTAAAGTATTTGCGTTAATCGCAATTCGCTTGGACAGCCACCTTCATTCTTCATTCCCCCGATTCTTAACAATACATACTTATATTTCTAGAGTGCGCATCCAGTTCATTGGACTCCAGTTTAAGACTATGGGACGTGGACTCGGGAGAGAAAATATCTAGTATCGAAGTAGGTCCTGTAGACATTTGGACGGTAGTGTTTTCTCCAGACGACAAGTTCATTGTCTCCGGTAGCCACTCTGGTAAAATACATTTGTACGGAACAGAAAGCGGTAAACAGGAACAGACTTTAGATACTAGAGGCGGAAAATTCACGTTAAGCGTTGCCTACGTGAGTAACTTGATTCAACGTGTATAGTCAAACTTTAACTCTGTCCTGAGTGCAAGAAAAGAAACAAGCTTTGTTTGGCATGATCTAGAGTCCGGATGGTAAATATATCGCTAGCGGCGCGATAGACGGAATTATCAATATTTTCGATGTTACCTACGGGAAAGTGTTGCGCACATTAGAAGGTAGCTACTAGAATTTCGTTATAATGATTCATGCCTGCCGAAAATATTAAGTAAACTTACAATATTTTAGGGCACGCTATGCCTATCAGATCTCTGTGCTTCTCGCCAGACTCCCAACTACTTCTTACCGCTTCGGACGACGGACATATGAAGCTGTACGATGTGTGAGTAAAATCAATCGAAAGTACAGTTGCGAGATTGATTATTCCTTTATTTTCCCTTACAGAAAAGATGCTAATTTAGCGGGAACTATGTCCGGTCATGCTTCGTGGGTGCTTGGCGTTGCTTTCTCCCCGGATGGGCAAAACTTCGTGTCCAGCAGTTCCGATCATACAGTTAAAGTCTGGGAATTAGCACAACGACAGTGTTTGCATACATTTAACGAGCATAACGATCAGGTATAGTATTCTGGGATTTTTACGGTGAATTTAAAAAATATACAATAATCTGCAAGAAATTGTGAAAATATCTAGGTATGGGCTGTGAAGTACAATCCACAAAGGAAGAACATAATTGCGTCAGTGTCCGAAGACAAGTCGATCAATCTTTACGAATGCCCGATGTACGATAAATAAATATTTTTTATAGAAATGCGATCAATCTTTACGAATGCCCGATGTACGATAAATAAATATTTTTTATAGAAATGGACGAATAAATGTTTATATTTATTACTTTTACTTGAAGTATTTTTACATCGTGCGAAGTATTACCTTCCATCTTAACATACGCATTTTTAATAAAAACACGGAGCTGTATTTCCTCTTGCCATGAAATGTCAGACAAAATATATTTAGACATTAATAGCTAGAAATTTATTGTACTGCAATTATTAATATACAAATCATTAAGATGTTTGCCGAATCTAAAACACAACGTAACGAAAGATGAATTACACTTAAGGTCTAAGTAAATGACGAGGGATCATTACAAACGGATCGTGAAACGGAGCTCGGTGTACAGACCAGATTCTCGTACGAAGGGAAACATAAAGGCCACCCTGGTGTGGTTCCAAGTTGGGAGAGTTAAATCTAATTAACTCGAACTGGAACAGGGCTAAAACACGCGTAACGAATTACTCTGTAAATAATGGACAGTAAAATCTGTTCTACATCGCGTCGAACATTCTCCTTCTAATGAGATTCCAGGTCGATCCGACGCATGTAGAAGGAAAGATGACGCGACATAGAAGGAAACTTAAACCATGTACTCTTCGATGCACCAAATACGCAGCAAAATTTTTTTGTCGATCGAACTGAGAACAAGGAGCACGCGAAATTAAAACGATAATCACCGTGCCAAGAGTCGTGAATTTTCAGATCTGCAGATGCTCAATTGATCCGTACACACTCTTAATCGTAGCTACGTGTATTTTAGAAAGGGGTAACAATTGAATCGGTAGAGTTCTTACATGCAAATCGATTTTATGTAGTACACATGACCAAAATAGAAGCTACTTCACCTGTAGACTTTTAAGTAGACTAGAAACTTAAAGTAAGGCTTACAAAATTTTGTCTCTCCCGTGCAAATGCCGGTTCAGCGTTACTTAGACCGCCTACATCCATATAAATGTTACTACCGTTTTATTATAATGACATTCTGTTGCGTCGAAGATGTCCAAGCTTCGTCCGAATCATCATCTTGTTTCTATCAGTCTTTAAAAGTAATTAGACTTTGTATTCGTTCAAGGAATACAAATCAGTTACGACGGAAACAAAATACAGATCTCATTCCCAGCGAAATTTGTCTATTACGAAGATGTACAGCAACGTTGTCTCCCGCGATATACACCGTGGGTCGTAATATATATCACTAAACTTTCTACACTTTTTCACCCACGTTCGATATATACAAAATTGAATAAATAATCGAGGATAATCACTGCTACGTACTACCGATTTTAAACTTTCCTCGTGATCATGGAATTTTTTTTCTCTCAATATAATGTATATACAACACGCAAAGTGAATAGGAATGATATCAGAATTTTCGGCTGCTATTTCACACTTTATTCGTACCTCTTAAAAAACTTGCATCGCGACGCATGCAACCCAGCAAATTATTCGAGTGACCATCCTATGTTCAATGCGTAAAAATCAGTGGAGTATGATAGAGATTTTTCAGTACCACTCGGGCAACGAGGTAAAAGGAAATTCGTTAACTTACTTATCGAGTACTTGTAATGCGTACCGCCGGTCGACTTACTGTCGACGTGACGTAAAGCAAATATACAATGACTAGCCTGAAACAAAAAAGCGATACTACGAAAAAGTTTTGTTACTTTATAAATACAACAGGCTTCCCTATACTGTTGTTACCCTTGTAGAAGCTGTAACTATGTCAGCGTGACAATCCGCCACTCCGAATTTACTTTCGCTCTCGTCTGGAGTAACTTTGGCCGTCTGCGAGGGAATGTCTAGCTTCGGGTTGTAATTGAAAGGTGGTACAATGGCAGAGGCGGGCGTACGCACACCGCCGCCACTGACATAGGTTTGTGCGGAGCCCTCTGCGTTCGCAGAGTCCACTCTTATAAAGGAACCAAGGCGTGATATTCTCTTCGTGGGATCCACCTCCATCGCGGAAGACTCGGAATTTTGTTGCTTCCGTAAAATTACCGAAGCATCTCCTACTTGAGCCATGTCTTTCTTATACGCAGAGGCGTCACCGGACTTCACAGGTATCTTGCAAGGAGCGTCGTTCGCATTCATCCCACTCAAGTCGCAAGAATTCCTGTACTTCATCTTACTCGACTGTACGCCCGCTGCTAGTGGCTTCTTTGATTTGGACTTATACAGGATCGACCCGGGATTATCGTTCTCCTGGGGCACTCCCTCGAACGTCGAGCTGCGAAACAGTCTGAAAGCAGGTGGATTGCTCACTGGCGAAGGGGCATCCGCGACATTGGCGCCGGGCTGAACCCATTGCCTTGTGTCCGGTTTCTCGAAACGTTGCTTGTTCTTACTCTCCTCCACCTTCTTCCAAAGGCTCGCAATTTTGCTTGTCGCTTCCTTCGCTAACTTCCTAGTCTGCAAGCCCGTCGACGAGTTGGACACGATGCTGGAGTTGCTGTTGGACCTCTGTCCGAGAGGACCTACCTTCCGAAATACTTTGCTGTTCTCGGCCTGCGCGTTTTGATTACTAGCTTGAGCTTTTGAGGTTGGGGTCGCTTTCCCCGTTGGTGGTCGTTTCGGCGCTACCAGTAGCGGCAACGGTTTAGGTGGTAGTATCTTTTCCAAAGTGTTCCCTTTGGGGACTTTCGATTGGTACGTCTGGTGCACCTTCGGCGCCATTTTGGGCTTCCCCATCGCGGGATGCACCTTGGACGTGGCGCCTTTAATCGGTTTCGCGATCTTCGTTTTTACCGGGGAGGATGCCGAGGACAGCACCAGGGGCGCGTTCTCCACTTCCGGCTCATCCTTGGTAAACGTGCCTTGCCGTTCTAAAGGCTTGATAGTTACATCCGACTTACCGTCCTGTTGGAAATTCGACGAGGAACACGTTGGAGGTGTGCTGTGCCTCTTCACAGACTTGGTGAAGGTTAACGACGACCCTTTCTGTGGAACCGAGGCTCGCTTCGCGGCTGCTGATAAGTTCTTCCCCCGTTTCTCTCCGTCCGTTGAGATGGGAGTCATTTTGAAGCTCGCAGCCGACTTTGGAGGCTCTTTTGCCATGTTATTTGGACTGTTGTTGTTCTGTCTGAGCGTGGTCGCCCTGGTGGCCCTCACGATGGGAGAAGTATTGCTACGACCTATGGGTATACCGCTGACGGGGTTCACTTGCTTTAACGGCGAAGACTGTGGCGTTGGCTTTCTTGTTATTGGATTCGAGTAAAGAGCTTTCCTTCTGCCACGAATGGCCTTCGGGCTCTCTGGTTCCGACTTGTCGGTTGCGTTCGAATCATTGCTCGGATCCCTCACCATCCCTGGCTTAATTATTCGTGGCCGCTTAGTCTCCCTGGGTGGTTCTTCAGCATTGTTGGATTCATTCTCGCTCTCGCTTTCCACAGTATCAGCGAACCTGATGTCCTCCTGTGATCTAACTGGCTCGAACTCAGCAGTCTCCTTGTGGCTATCTCGTGACACTTGCTCTTCGCCCATTTGCTGGCTGCAGGCGCCCATCAACTTCTTCGAGACACCATTGACGAATTTCATTCGGAGGGTGCGTTCAGACTCGGACTCGTTCGACACCAAACTTATCGTCTCATAGTCCAGCAACGTCTCCTCTCTGTTCTCGTTCGCCTTGTTCGACTCGTTCAAGGTGTTCAGTACGATGGTAGCATTCTGCTCTAACATAGTTTGAATGTCATCCGAGGGAACAGTTGGGGCCATTGGACTCGCCCCTGTCGTGTTTGCCGTAACATTGCTCTCGGTATCTCTGAATATACATTCAGAGTCGTTCAACGTCCTCGTGCGATACCTCTCCCTGTTCTTCTTCTGCTCCAGCCGGTTCTTTATCAATGTTTTACAAGCAGAGAACTTGGTGAACGTGGGAATGGCAGACTTAACGGGAGACGCTGCCCCCGGCTTCTCAGGGCTCTCGTGGCTACTAGAAGTAACAGCGCCTCGTTGGTCTTGGCTCGCTTCAGGGAAAGGATTCTCCAACACTTGCGTCTGAAACCTTGCTCTGTCCTCTTGCCTACGTTGCTTGGGCGTCAGTTTCGAAAAAGGCGAGCACTTTCCTCGGCGAATCTTCTCTACCTCCCCGTTCCCAGTCTCCCCTCTATCTTCCCTCTTCTTGTCCATTTCCGCGGCAATGGTGTACGTCTTGTATCTCTCCTTGGCCAGAGTCCTCTTCTGCTTCGGCGTCAAGTTCCTCTGCAATCGTTTCTTCGGCGTGGACTCAGCCGAACTGGTGCCGCAATATTCCGAAGAGATTGGAGTGACCGCTTCATCCGTGTCGTTACCCCCCTCGTCGATCTTCTCCACGACAATCGGATGCGGGGCTTCCTCGGTCTGCAGTTCCGCGTCGATGCACAGCGTGTCGCTGCATATGGTGTCCGTAGCCTGCTCCATCGTCGACTCGTCCATCTCGCAGACTTCGTTGAACAACGAGGGCGGGTTGATGTTCTCCAGGCACTCGCTCAAGCTGTTGTTCCCACTGCTCTGCATGGCCTCTGCGTAGCGCATGCAGGTGATAGAGAGGATGTTCGCGACAGGCTTCAGCAGGTCGAACACGGCGTCGCTGTTAGTCAAGCTGTGCGACTCCTGGTCCTTCGGATCCGCCACTTCGGACGTGATACTGGCGACGCTCACCATGCTGTTCTCCATGTCACCGACGTCGAACAGCTCGTCCATCATCGACGGTGGCTTAACGCTGTCCAAGTGCGAGCCAGTGCATTCGTTCAACAAATTCTCTAGACTGCCAGCGTGGCTCTGGGTCTGACTCAGAGCCCGCTTAGCCACGACACCGAGGGGCAGCGACTTCTTGCGACAGCTTCGGGAATCCGTCGAGGACACGGTCTTCACCTGAACCGGCGGGAGGGACGTGGAGTTGCACCTGTCTCGATTAACGAACACCTCGCTGCAATCCCCTGAACCAGCGTAGCTGGCCGTTAAAGACAGCAGACTCCCCATCGAGGAGGGTGGTTTAATCGCTTCCAGGTCCATGGACGACATACTCGTCGTCTCTAATTCCCGCTGATGCTTGTTCATCTCGGCATCCACCGCCTCGGCCAGTCTGAACGCCTCCCTCTGTATGATCTTCGAGTTCGTCATGTGGGCGCTCTCGCTACTCGCCGTTTCAACGTACTCGGAGGTTGCTGTGCACAGGTCTTCCTGCACGTCGCTCTTGAACGAGGCGATGATGGGCGCGCTGATGCTGATGCTGGGGAAAGAGATCTCGTTGGGGGAATCCTCGTTCCACGCGTCGCTTAATATGCTATGCTTCATCGCGCTCGAGTCCCGTTCCCGTATCGCCTCTGTTTGCTGCACCAGTGTCACTGTTAGCCGATCTAACGAGGCGATCATGGCGTCGGGGTCTCTCTGACGGCGATACACCTCCTCTTTCTTCCCGTGTTTCGGTGTGCCGCTGGCTTTCTGCAGCGATTTGCGCTTCTCGTCCGTCTCGTCTCTCTTAACGCCGTCCACCTCACAGGTGTCATTGTACATGCTACTACCGTCGCTCGAATAATTAATGTCCGTCGATTTAAATACGTTGAGAGCTTTGTTGGATTTCAAAGCGGCCATGTTCAGATTAATGTGCTCGATGGTCTTCGTTAATCCAGGCTGTATGCACAACTCCAGCAGCGCGTGCTCGGATTGCTCCACGGAATCAATCGACTCGCTGCTTTCCGAGTCCGTCACTTTTGTATAAGACTGCTGCATAGATAGCTCTTCCGGGCTTTTGTCCTTCGGCGTTTCTAACGCTTTGCCGTCTTCGTGCCCTTCGTCCTCGAGGAGGTCATTGTGAACGAACGACGACATGTCCTCGTTCGACTGGGTGTCAATGCTCGACAAATACTGCTGCTGATTGGGCTCTGTATTGAACACTACTGTTTCGTGGAGTATCGGGCTATTCCTCAAGTTCGAAGGCAACGAAAAATTACAGAGATTATCATCGACTATCAGCAAACTGTGCCCCGAATTTCTGCTTACTATTCCCAACTCGTTCTCTATAACTTTGTCTGATTGCCCTACCGTGACTTTAGTTTCCGCCACCTGAAAAATATTATATTTATAAGTAGTTTTTGGTATGCTCGTGAAAATAAACTTCGAAACCATAGGCGTGTGATTTAAAAATATATACAAAAGCATCAAATGCCTTACCTTTTGAGTTAATTTTCCTGTGTACTGGCTGTAATCAGACGCTATGTTTGGTAAACTCTCGCTAACTTTGTCTCTTCGAGCGTCAGAGCTCATTGCTTCCTCGCATGCTATTTGTGTTTTATCTAGGTTGTTCATGGCAGAATCGACAATTACATTGCACTCCATTTGATCTAATGCAACGCTGGTCTGATACCTGGCTAAGTTGCTTTCATTTCGCGGGAGCTTCTCAAAATTGTTTCCTATAAATGAATGCCTGTGTCTGGAAAAACAGAAACGAACGAGCTATGAGTAAATCCACAGATCGGAGTGACGTCGGGGTTTACATCGAATCAAGGTATCTACCTATTATTCTGCATTCCAATATTAATGCAAGCTGTAAGCAGATCTTCGTCATCCTCATCCCCATCACTGACTTGATCTAAACATTCGGAAGGGTTGTTTATATTTAATATACAAGGCATGTTACGCGTATCTCCTTTTAGTTCAAATTCCTTACATCCTGAATCGCTAGAAGCCTTCAGCGCACTGATCACGTACGAATTAACTGCATTGACGGGGATGTTATTTTGAGTTTCATACTTTTTCTCCGGGTCTATAATAAAGTAGATTCGCCTTTTTCAAGCATCAACTCGAAATTTTGACACATCCTTACTTCCCTCTCATAACTATTATAGAATAACGTAGAATGAAGTTATGTTACCTGATCTAATTTTGTCTGAATTTGGCGCCACATTATCACTCTCTTCATAATGCAAGTTATTTGGAGATATTTGGTTAAGCGTGGTTCTAAAACTAGTAAGGGAAAAAAAAACGTCTTACTGATTTTCCATTATACATAAAAAACACCTTGACTGATCTACGAATCACTATAATCTCTAAGCGATCTATAAACGTACTGACCTCATCGGATTTTTCACAGAAGAATGCCCATTATTCTCCTCGACGCTGTCGCTCTTAATGTTCGCCTCAAAGTAATTCAACACTTGGCTCCTTTTCTTCTCGTCCAGAGCTTTCACAGTGCAGGCCAGATTCAGTCCCTCTTTACTTTGCAGCTTGCCCTGCTCCTGCATCTTCCTCGACAAGTTCCTCTGCCGGCTGTCCTCCTGCAGGTCGGACGCAGAAGCGGCTCTGGAGGAGTTCAGGGAGGTGCCGTGCGGCGTGCCCTCCGTGCAGTAAGTCTTCACCGTGTCTTCGTGAATGAGGCCCTGCTCGTTGCTCACGAAGTAATGGGAATGTTGCTTCTCGTCGTCCTCCAGGCTACGCTCGGCGTAGCGGAGGCTATAGTCGGTCGGCTGATCCAAGTCCGTCTCGGCGTAGTCGCTGAACAGGTTCCCCTCTGTCCGATGAGCGACAGTGGGAGAGATAGCCTTTTGTATAGAGTTCAGTGGATTGTGTTGGTGGAGCACGCTCTTGTCGTATACGTTCCCGAAGCCGACGGTGTCCTTGATGGGCGAGCTGCTGCTGGTGAACGACAGCGAGGAGGCAGTGTCTACCCCGGCCTTCGTGGCCACGCATTGGTACTCGGTCTTCGCGCAAACGTTCAGTTCCGTCTCCTCGGAGACGCTGGACTGGCTGCCAGCCTTCGACGCGGACGACATGCTCTGCGGGAGATTGTCCTCGACGGAGGAGTGGAGCAGGTTCTGCGAGCAAGCTGATTCTTGGTCGGGCGCCGAGGACCAGGAGATGGTGGAGTTTGTGCACCTAAGGTCGCCCACGCCGTTGAAGGTGTCCGACGACTTTAAGCGATCCGGAATGGCGTTCTTGTACCGCAGGGTGTACTTCTTCTCGGAGGAGGTCTTGGCGTGGCTGTCGCTGGACATGCCAGTGTCGAAGCCGACCGCGGAGTGCAGCGACGAGGACTGCTGCTTCATCTGAACGTCAGTGGGCGACAGTCCGTTCTGCACGTGGCGGTTCACCCGCTCGAACATGGTGTCGGAGTGGGTGCTGGTTATAGAGCGCATGGAGTCCCTGCTCTCGCTCCTGGCGACCCCGTTGCACTTCATGCTGGACGTGCTGGGTTGGTTGTGCAGCTGGTAGGGGCGCAAGGTGCGCGCGTTCATCCCGAGGAAGCTGTGGTCCACCTTGAACGAGAACTTGTCGTCCTTGTTCGTGGGCGAGGTGCTGGGCTCGATGTTGTCGCAGGTCTCGGCCAGGTTCTGATCTATCTCCTGCTCCAGGGCCCTTTGCCGGCGGGCGACCAGGGTCGGCAGAGTGGGAAGGCCCAAGCCGCGGGCTGTGGAATCCAAGTGGATCAGATTGTTGCACCCCGGCCTGGCGCTCAGTAGATTCTTCAGGGCCGCGCTCGAGCCCATCGAGATCATTTTGTGCTTGGAGTGGATGAGGCTGCGGAGCATGGGCACCGCGCCCAGGTCCCACAGCAACCGTTGATCTTGAGGGCATCGGGCGGAGAGGTTCCACAGTGCGCCGCAGGCATTGCTGACCACGGTCAAACTGGGCGATCGTAGCTGCTGCAACAGCACTTGGAGGCATCCTCTTTCCCTCACGATGGCTCGGTAGTCCTCCCTAACGGCGATGTGGCTGGAGACGTTTCTCAGTATGCCGCCCGCATTCTCAACGATCGCCAGGGTCTTGGACGGCGCCTTGTAGCTAAGCGTGTCCACGAGAAAGGCGAGGGCTCCCTCCACCGCGCAGATGTCCACTTTGTTCGTGCTGCAGTGCGCCGAGAGGTTCCACAGTGCGGAGAGGATCGACTTAAGCGTGGACTCCTTCCTGCCTTCCATCGCAGCCTTCATCAAGCCAGTCACTGCTCCCACCTCCCTCAGAGTCTGCTTGCTGCTGGTGTCCGCCCTCCACGACAGGTTCCTCAAGACACTCGCCGTCACCTGCCTGAGATCGTCGCTGGGGCTCCTCAGCTGCGAGACCAGCGCCTTCATGAACTCGCGGAAGGAGCAGAGCAGCGCCTTGTTGTTGCCGTCGCCGAACGTCAGGTTCGTCAACGCCATCCCGGCGTACCTGCGCAGAGTGATGCAGTTCTGATCGTCGCACTCGCTGCCGTGGGCCGTGTGGTCCATCTCGATGAGCTCGGCCACCGCGTGCAGGCCGCCTAGCTGGCACATGGCGTGGCGATGCGCCTCGTCGAAGGAGAGCTTCATCAGCGCGGCTATCGTCTGTCCCGGGTGTCTCTCCAGGTCCTCCGGGACCTGTCCCGTCTCCAGGGATGTCCTGAGGGCCTGGCAGTAGTCCCTCAGCTGCTCCAGGAATCTGAGCACTCTCGCCTCTCGACGCCCGGCTCTCTCGTCGCTCTTCGCGTGCACTATGTTGTGCAGAGCTCTCGAAGCTCTCTCCCTGGTCTCTGGGTCCTGGCCCGGCGCGTGGATCAGCTGCACCAGCAGCGGCAGGCATCCGGACTGCCTCATTATCAGGCAATTGTCTATGGAGGTGCTCATAGAGAGCAGGGTGGCGCTCATGTCCTCTCTGCCCTCCGTGCTGCCGAGCATCCCTAGCAGGTTGTACACCACGTCCACCTTCGCCCCCAGCCTTCGATCGCCTTGCATCTCCGAGGAACAACCAAGCGTTCCGCCGGAATTCGAAGAGAAACTCATGACGCTGGCTACGTCCTGCGGGGCCAAGGTGAATGTTAGCTGGAAACCTCTGCTCGCGGAGGAGCATTGATCCGTTGGGGAGGGGTAAGCTACACGTCCTCTGGTCGCAGATGGACGCGAGGGATTTTACATATGAATTTCGTTGCCTATAATAGCCTCTACATCTTGTACATATTTGCCTGGAGAGCGCAAACGTAGTACGCCTACCTAAACATCGGAAAGTGACTCACGTTATGTACAGTGGTGGACGAGCTTTGTTGGGCGGAAAAGCCCATTTGTTGATTGGCCCACAGGTCTCTTCTGATGGGCCAAGTCCCCCGGTAAGAAGACGGTAGCCTGTGACCTTGCAGGGACGTGTCTGGCCTATTCTCCTCCTCGCTGCTGCCACCTTCATTGTAACGCTTACTCCTTCGCGCGTAACCCTGTCCAACAGAAACGCCGGGCCAACGAAATTAGTCCTGACATTGAAAATCCCTCGGAAACATAAGTTTCTGATGCTCAAAGCTTCAAACTCCTCTGGGAATTAAAAACTGATACCAGCTTCTCTGGGAGCAACTGGGTTGGCCAAGTTCCTTTCAGAGCGACTCGGGCACCCCGGCCGAAAACAAACCGATCCAGCCTCCTCGAGGGGAAGAACGCTGCGCAAAGTTACCTTCGATGTACCGGGGCCGGGTGTAAGTGGCGACTCGAGCACAAAACCCCCGGTGGTGTTTTTGCGCGAGCCGCCGAAAGGAGCGCAATAAATTCTCGCGGCAAGGTTTCGGGGGTGGCAGGGCGAGTTAAAGGGCGGCCGAAGAGAGAGTGGTGATGGCGGTGGGATAAGAAGGGAGGAAGAGGGAGAGAGGAAATGCACGGTACGTGTGCGTAAACGTATATAACAGAGGCAGAGAAAGATAGAGAGGCGAGCTCTCCGTAAAATCAATACGCGCCTACGTTGGCGGACGTGTATATAGGAAGGACTCGTGCTCTACAAGCACGCGGCGATACCAGTGGTTTCCAACCACTTCTTTTCCCTCAGAATTCTCGGGCTGGCTGAAAGGAAGCTATTAAAATTTCATAAACAGCAGCTCGAGGGGACGATGCAGGGCACAGTCCCCTGGATATGTTACCCGCGCCACGAAATTCGCGCCAGTTTGGCTTCTAGTTACGTAACGATGCAGCAGTCTGTTGCACAATACGTGAAATTGGGAAAGCAACAGGGAAGCAGGGTCTATAAATTTTCAGTTAGGGCTCCTGGAAGTGTATCGAGCTAAATGGCACTCGTGTAAACGGACAGTTTTCGCTGGCCATTTAATGGGCTGCCTTGCACGCTGCCAAACTTCGTTTACACACTCTCGAGCATCCCACGGCCTGATACTGTAATTTATCTACTCGAGGAGGCTTTTAGAGACTGCATCGGGCTTTTAACAAAGTTATCGTTACATAGACATCATTTGACAGGGATCGTGGGTTGGCAGTGGAGGCTCTGATACACTCCCAAGGAAAACTGGTGAGTAATAGAGGTGTAGCAAACGATAGTCACTGAAGTCGATGCATGTACGACCACTGGGGACTGCGAAATGGGTTCGAATAGACAGAACACAGCAAGGGATGCTTACGAAGGCTTACTTAATTTTTCAGGAAACCATTGCCGCGGGAATCTACACCACCTTCCATTAAATAGCCTCCACTAGACATTCCACCGACAACTACAATACACCTGTTCTATTCATCGCGTTACAGGTTCCCTTGCAAGCCAAAACCAAGCATAGCAAAGCCTTTTTTTTTTCAAAGAATGACAAAAAGAAGAACAAGTTTCTACCTCCAGGTGCATCCTGAAGCGCCCGGCGAACGAGCAACACACAGGGTCGAGCGAAATGGCAATGTTTGAACAGGAAATGATATGGGGATGGTGACGATCCGATGAGATTTACCTCGGGGCTCGGCGTGGATGACCTTCGTTCGTCCTCCTCCTTGACTTCCGGCTCCATGGCATCCTCCTTGGTGGTCTCAGCGGTCGCTGGGCCTAGGTACAACCTTGGCCTGGTGCTGACGGCATTGGCAGACGAACAGTGGGAGGATGCGGCCGTGATCAGCGCGTTCCTCGCGGCAGAGCATCTCGCGGACGTCGCCGCCGCTGCAACGACGACGGGGTTGAACGTTGCGCCGTCCACGGACGACTCCAGCTCGTGCGCCGCGACGCCCGCCAGGGGCGTAGGTGCCTCGACGCCGTGGGGGCGCCGCTGGGCCCTCCAGGAGCCGACACCTTCCGCGCCGACGCTCGCCGAGCCGTGCGGCACGCGACACTCCTCCGTGGACAATCTGTCCGGCCTCTTGTGGTGGCTGGCCACAGTGTCCTCCTGCAATCACGATTCAACGTTTTATTCGAAAATTATACAACGCTGCCTGGGTGAATTTGAATGGACCCACCCCGCCACTTCTTTTCGAGCAACCATCTTCTCACTCGTTCTTTAGTACCCCGAGGAGCTCAGCGAATCGGAACAGATTGACAAAGAGAGTGGAGATATTTTAAAACTTTACTTTCCATCATTTTCATCCTATCTTTATGAAAATAGTATAAATTGATTGGCAAGACTCTCCCGATGAAAATGAGTACAAACACGGCATAAATCGGAGGATTTTTAAGATTTTCGAAAGTTAATAGGAATGTACTCTATCGCCGTAGAGGATCCTGAATGTAGTCCGATTTGTGTCGTGTTTGGACTCATTTGTATCGGGAGAACCTCACCAATTAGTTCGTACTATTTTCGTAAAGATAGGATAGAAATTGTGGGAAATGATATCGACTGATTTAATTTAACTTAACCAGACCCGGCCTGAGGTTTACTTTGTGTCAGAGACTGCGCGGTTTATTAAGAGACCTTGTATTTACGTATAGATTATGATGCTTCTTCGATCGGTACGAGCCCGTACCAGTTGGCAGAATACTGTCACAGATTTATGAAATTACTGTGTAATCTTTGCAGAATGGTAGGTAATCTGCTTTGGACCCTGCTATTTACATTTAGTATTATAATGTACATATCATATATTTCTTATTGAAGTTTAGTACCTACTCCATTTATTGCTCACTCCCTACGTAATTATTTCCATTGGAAAACTATAATGCGTTTTTATCATATACACTAAATACGAGAATGTTGAAAATTGTCTGTGGAAAAGTCTGTTGTGTGTTATAATACGATAAAAAATATGACGAAAGGTGTTTTACTAATCCACACTGCAGAAGAACGCCGTTGAATAATAAGGAAGAAACAATTATGCAATAATGAAAGTGTCTAGGATTGGAAGTTCCTGTATGAAAAAAGACCTGCAAACATTTAACGCTGTCACTTAGCAGAGGCGCTTGTAACGATGCTCGCGCTATAATCTGTTATATAACGAAGCGTAGGCAGTGCGTCCTTATCATATAACGTACTCCTACAGACGAGTGTAATGAGTAAAATAATGCAGTGTCGCCTTGTCAGAATCGCTGCCGCTAAAAATGCATTCCTATCTTGAGAACAGCTTTACTCGTTGAATTAATATCTCCTTGATATCGTACGTTGATATCGAGTGATTCATCTTTCGGTCATTCATAAACCTTCCGCGGAAATCGATCTCTGAATTGCGTATGCAATAGTACAGAGTCACTGGGTACTTCCGTAGATAGTCTTCCAGTGTTTTGGTACTTTATAATATATCAGTGTACTTCGATATCTTGAGGGGTCATTCTACTTTGATCAGCCGAAAAACGAAGCTGCTTTTAAGGATTTTTATCTCAATAAATACAACATATAATCGAATAAATCTTTTTGGAATTTATTAAGCTATTCTTATATTATACAAACAAAATTTGAATAGAATTTTTTTAATTTGTTTTAAATGTTTTTTTCATAGCGTCAATATTAAAAATATTCTCACACTCTCTCCCAATGAATCACATCTTCAAAGTAATATCCCCAGAGAAAAAAGAAAAAGTGCAGCGTATAAATTTTGCAGCTATGAGAGGATTTATGCAATTTTATTTGCAATTTTACAGTTCGTTCATTTTTATCCCACTGAATTTAGGCCCGTGCCTTTTCGCCGTCAGCAGAACTCTCCCTGTTTCAACAAACCGAGCAAGCATCGCCAGAGAAAGCAGTATCGCTCGCGTTCCTTCTAAAACGCCGATGATCACGGTTCCTGCACTTTCTCTCAGGTTCACGGACGTTCCTGGATACTTCCCAGTCATCGTTACGACACGATCGCGGTTTAATACCGAATCATTAGGCGCGGCACGAAGCTGGCTGCTGCGTGCAAGAAGCAATTATCCCGCGGAATTCTATGGAAACGAAAGGTCAACGGTACGAATCAGACACATCCTGCGGCAGTTGAACCGTTTGTAGGTGTACCGAGCAGTAGCGAGGTTCCTAGCGCGCATGCTCGAAGACAGAAGAGCATCACGGGTCGAGTTCTGTTGAGATAAAGATGGCCGGAGGATTAGCAAGCTATCTCCTGTTTAGATACTATCCATGGACTCTTTTTTTGTTTTCCATCCTCTCCGTTCTTAACTCTACGTAGTTCAGCATTGCTTGGTACACCTTTACCATATCGATTTGGGAGATTGGGAAAATTTCAGGAATGATCTTCTGGCTTTTACTTGTTTTTACATCTTTAAGCGAGTTGTTGGAGATGTTTTAAGATCGCGTGGTGGGTTGAAAATGTACAGGCTGTTTCAAATGTGGGCGGGTAAAGTTTAGTGTTCTACGCAGAAGGGACCATTTTTATTTTTATTTTGGTAGT
Organism: Andrena camellia; assembly: GCA_029448645.1. NCBI lineage: Eukaryota > Metazoa > Arthropoda > Insecta > Hymenoptera > Andrenidae > Andrena > Andrena camellia. The sequence goes on along the minus strand of CM055678.1, from coordinate 29,195,005 downwards.
GTGATAGAGTATAAAAAGCTGGACAATTCTTGTATTTAAAGTTTTGTTCTATTTCGCATCGTTATATTAAAATAATGCGATAACTTTAAGGGATGGTTTCACCCCGTCAGAGTGAATTTTCGCAGAAAAAGAATTGCTAATTGCATATTGTAATATGATCTGCACTCTACATTCATATGGAAGTTTTTTTCTCAAATCAGAAGCTTCGGGTTGGAAATGTTCTCTTGTCAGTTTAAGGGTGGAAAGGGGTGGTATAAATTTCGGCTCTCAAACGCTTTTATTTTTAGATAAAAATATTGTGATAGAGTCTCAGTGTCGTAAGCATACTTCTTGGAACAAATTTTGTTATTGGAAGTAATAATAAGATTTCGGGGTGTTTCTACAGTACAAACAAGAACGAATGAAATTTTTGAAAATTTGTGTCGGGTAGTAAAAAGCATAGAAATACGAATTGTTTATATCTAGAAGACGCTCATTTCAGAATTAGAATTTCATAAAGACAAACCATTTCTAAACCACCCTACACAGTGAAGTATAATAATTAGTTCGAACCCATCACTACTTTCACCAAACAATATAAACGTACAAAAGACATTCGTTTCATAATTAGAATTTCATAAAGACAAACCATTTCTAAACCACCCTACACAGTGAATTATAACAATTAGTTTAAACCCATCACTACTTTCACCAAACAATATAAACGTACAAAAGACACTAGTTTCAGAATTAGAATTTCATAAAGACAAACCATTTCTAAACCACCCTACACAGTGAAGTATAATAATTAGTTCGAACCCATCACTACTTTCACCAAACAATATAAACGTACAAAAGACATTCGTTTCATAATTAGAATTTCATCAAGACAAAGTATTTCTAAACCACCCTACACAGTGAATTATAACAATTAGTTCGAACCCATCACTAATTTCACCAAACAATATAAACGTACAAAAGACACTCGTTTCAAAATTAGAATTTCATCAAGACAAACTATTTCTAAACCACCCTACACAGTGAAGTATAATAATTACATCGAACCCATCACTACTTTCACCAAACAATATAAACGTACAAAAGACACTCGTTTCAAAATTAGAATTTCATAAAGACAAACTATTTCTAAACCACCCTACACAGTGAAGTATAATAATTAGTTCGAACCCATCACTACTTTCACGAAACAATATAAATCTACAAAAGACACTCGTTTCATAATTAGAATTTCATCAAGACAAACTATTTCTAAACCACCCTACACAGTGAAGTATAATAATTACATCGAACCCATCACTACTTTCACCAAACAATATAAACGTACAAAAGACACTCGTTTCAGAATTAGAATTTCATAAAGACAAACCATTTCTAAACCACCCTACACAGTGAATTATAACAATTAGTTTAAACCCATCACTACTTTCACCAAACAATATAAACGTACAAAAGACACTCGTTTCAAAATTAGAATTTCATAAAGACAAACCATTTCTAAACCACCCTACACAGTGAAGTATAATAATTAGTTCGAACCCATCACTACTTTCACCAAACAATATAAACGTACAAAAGACATTCGTTTCATAATTAGAATTTCATCAAGACAAAGTATTTCTAAACCACCCTACACAGTGAATTATAACAATTAGTTCGAACCCATCACTAATTTCACCAAACAATATAAACGTACAAAAGACACTCGTTTCAAAATTAGAATTTCATCAAGACAAACTATTTCTAAACCACCCTACACAGTGAAGTATAATAATTACATCGAACCCATCACTACTTTCACCAAACAATATAAACGTACAAAAGACACTCGTTTCAAAATTAGAATTTCATCAAGACAAACTATTTCTAAACCACCCTACACAGTGAAGTATAATAATTAGTTCGAACCCATCACTACTTTCACGAAACAATATAAATCTACAAAAGACACTCGTTTCATAATTAGAATTTCATCAAGACAAACTATTTCTAAACCACCCTACACAGTGAAGTATAATAATTAGTTCGAACCCATCACTACTTTCACGAAACAATATAAATCTACAAAAGACACTCGTTTCAAAATTAGAATTTCATCAAGACAAACTATTTCTAAACCACCCTACACAGTGAAGTATAATAATTACATCGAACCCATCACTACTTTCACCAAACAATATAAATCTCTCCAAACTAAGCATCGAAGCCTGCTGGGAGGTTTCCCAAGTCGTTTATTTCTCCGAAACCAGGATGATTACGGTAAATTAAAAACGCCCACTTCACGAGAATAGAAATTGGCGAAATCTTTTACACGACTCTGGAAATAATAGGAGCAGTTCGTTCAAGACTGCGCCTCTATCTGTCTGTATGCATAATTAAAGAATCCAGGCGGCTATTGTTGCTGTTTATTCGGCACTTTCACCTCGTTCTCTTTGATATCCTAGAGGATCAACGATAACGAACGTGAATGGCGGTGCGTAACGATGCACCGAGAACAATGCCTTGGAATGCATTCGAGATGCAACTAGGGCAAGTGCATTCGAAGATGTTAAGTACCGAGGATTGCAGGAGTACGAGTGATCGTTGATTGCTTTTGAATAGATTTGGGACAAGTTGGGGACGAGGATGAAAATGAAGGTTGTAAGAGCAGAACTAGTGGTAGAGTATATATTTTTAAATGCTTCGTGAGGGTTGATTGAATACAACATTTTTAGAAGCTACAATAAGTTAAATGAGTTTAGGAATTACAGGAAACTTCGTACTTTGAGGGTTATTCTGAATGAATGTAAATAATTGTTTGTCAAATTACTGGGAAATGTAAAAAGATTTTTTTTTTATGTGAGAGAGGAGGAATGGTGCACAGGTTTGTTCACTTAAATTCAGATGAGTAATTGTGAAAGCTACTGTCTTGAGTTATTCTTTTGTCTACATCAGTTTCAGTTTTCACATCAAACCATGAAGCTGATGTCTGATTTCTCTTATCCTCATACGAGGCACGAATGTAGACTTCGTAGATTTTGAATGATAGTTCTTCGTGAAGAAATTTATGAGTGCTTATACTGGGGCAAGTATAATATTGTAGTACTTGATTGTTCTGAGAGATTAGTATTCATGTTGTGGATAAAATGTAGAAGATAACTTGTCAAGTATTTTTCTCGCAGCTCCTGTATCATCTTTTTACGGAATAAATTTATTTCTTAATGTAATTCGAGGTAAAAAAAATATATTCATTAATGAGTAGTGTATAATTAGAATACTACTTAAATAATTTGAGACGGAAGAAAACAAACTTAAAATAAATAGAATATAAACATTGAAATTAGTAATAAAATTAGTAAAATTAATAGAAAAAAGCTACTAAATTAGCAAAAATGAGAAAAATTAGAAAAATAAATAACATATAAACATTGAAATTAGTAATTCTTAAGTAGTAATCTTACACTCTCTAAGAAATGTCATCCTTGCAAGAAAAAAAAACTGTGGGCATCTCAAAATATTGCAATTAAAAACTAAAAAAAGTCAAAGACTATCTCCACTTGACTCAAGAATCTTCGAACCTGAATCCCCCAAATATTTACATTGCATTCTATCATAATTAGTAACTCAAATACCCATTTCAAAAACCTGAGAATATTCCATCTTAAATTATCATAAACACGAGTACAATTAAAGCACTCGACAATATACCGCCATAATTAAATGAAAAATTTGTTACATCATATAACAAGCTTCCCACCCCTCTTAAAAAAAAAAACAAAAAAGTGACACTACTATAAACACATCTTCTCCATTCTATTTAATTATAACCTGCTAAAAATTCAATTTAATTCCGCATTAAAAGATGAAAATCGAAATGTGGGACGTCTCTGACATCGAGAAATTACAATTATTCATCATCCCGCCACTTATAATCGTCTCTCGCCGTTCAACGCCCATTATTCATCCGTTTCGCGCGCTTTTTATCACGCGGCGGGTGATTTAAAATGCTCCAAGCCACTGGCTATAATTGAGACGCGAGCTCGTTACGACGGATGCAGGTAAATAAACGTCAGCTTGCTGCGAAATGGTTTCTGAAATCGCTCGCGATTGGAGCAGTCTCATTTCAGATTCAATCGTTGCCGCGCGGCAGACGGAGAAGGAAAAAAGCGTCAGAATTCGCAATAATTAAACGTGATTGCGTTATCGACGTCGCCGGTCGTATATATTTAATTTATAGTTGCATATTAAGTAACGAATTAATAACGTCGCACGTGCTGAATCATACTTAATTGCCTGGTGATTCACGGCACGCTCAGACGTTGGCCTCAACACTGCAATCTTCGTTTTATTATTCGTTCAAATACTTGCCGAACAGTTTGTCATCGTTAACAGGACAATAAAACCCTTTACACGGCTTTTCATATAGAGGGTGTTTCGTTTAAGTCGACCCATCTTAATGTCTCTGGTATTTAATTCTCGATGATGACGAAAGAATTCTGTTAGAAAGCAGTCGCTTGCTTCGAAAAAAATTGTAAACAATTTGTAGCAAGATTTATACCAAGAGAGTTTTCTCTATTACACTTAAAGATCTCCAAAAATATTTTTTAAATTAAAGATACTCTGATTACAGCATAGCAAATTTTCTTCCAAATACTTAGATTAATTGAGTATGGCTATGCCAAGCAATAGTGAGTTGGAGACTTTCAGCTGCTAGTCATTGAGTAATAATATTTCAACCTTAAATCAAAACTTAAATTTCAGATCTATCAAATTTCAAGCCCCAACTGCTAAGCTCAAATCTAATCACTGCTACACCCACAGAATTCGCGGTGTCGAATTGTTTTATTTCAACTTGGTTCGATAAAAACGATTTTTCCACACTTCCAGTGCCTCAAGTACTCCGGACTGGGGCTGTTACGAATATTCGAATAATTAGGAGTATTCGAATAATTAGGAATGTTCGAAACTCCTTCGAATAATTAGGAGTATTCGAAACTTATTCGAATAATTAGGAGCAGTCGAATATTATTTGAATAATTTGGAGTATTCGATTATTACTCGAATAATTAGAAGTATTCGAATATTAATAGAATAGTTAGGAGTATTCGAATATTCGAATATTATCAGAATAATTAGGAATATTCGAGTATTCGAATATTTGAATATTATTAGAATAATTAGGAGTATTCGAATATTATTAGAATAATTAGGAGTATTCGAGTATTTGAATATTCAAATATTATTCGAATAATTAGGAGCAGTCGAATATTATTTGAATAATTAGGAGTATTCGATTATTACTCGAATAATTAGAACTATTCGAATATTATTAGAATAGTTAGGAGTATTCGAATATTCGAATATTATTAGAATAATTAGGAGTATTCGAATATTATTCGAATAATTAGGAGTATTCGAGTATTCGGATATTATTCGAATAATTAGGAGTATTCGAGTATTCGAATAATTAGGAGCAGTCGAATATTATTTGAATAATTAGGAGTATTCGATTATTACTCGAATAATTAGAAGTATTCGAATATTATTAGAATAGTTAGGAGTATTCGAATATTCGAATATTATTAGAATAATTAGGAATATTCGAGTATTCGAATATTTGAATATTATTAGAATAATTAGGAGTATGCGAGTATTTGAATATTCAAATATCATTCGAATAATTAGAAACAGTCAAATATTATTTGAATAATTAGGAGTATTCGATTATTACTCGAATAATTAGAACTATTCGAATATTATTAGAATAGTTAGGAGTATTCGAATATTCGAATATTCTCAGAATAATCAGGAATATTCGAGTATTCGAATATTTGAATATTATTAGAATAATTAGGAGTATTCGAATATTATTAGAATATTTAGGAGTATTCGAATATTTGAATATTATTAGAATAATTAGGAGTATTCGAATATTTGAATATTATTAGAATAATTAGGAGTATTCGAGTATTCGGATATTATTCGAATAATTAGGAGTATTCGAGTATTCGAATATTCAAATATTATTCGAATAATTAGGAGTGTTCGGAACTTCTTTGAATAATTAGGAGTATTCGAGTATTCGAAACTTATTCGAATAATTAGGAGTATTCGAATATTTGAATATTATTAGAATAATTAGGAGTATTCGAGTATTCGGATATTATTCGAATAATTAGGAGTATTCGAGTATTCGAATATTCAAATATTATTCGAATAATTAGGAGTGTTCGGAACTTCTTTGAATAATTAGGAGTATTCGAGTATTCGAAACTTATTCGAATAATTAGGAGTATTCGAATATTTGAATATTATTAGAATAATTAGGAGTATTCGAGTATTCGGATATTATTCGAATAATTAGGAGTATTCGAGTATTCGAATATTCAAATATTATTCGAATAATTAGGAGTGTTCGGAACTTCTTTGAATAATTAGGAGTATTCGAGTATTCGAAACTTATTCGAATAATTAGGAGTATTCGAATATTCGAACAAACTATTCGTATTCGAAATTATTCGAATATTTACTGCTCTACTCCACAGACGGCCCTGTTTAGAAGGAAACCGATCATCGATTGGCCACAGCCAGTGAAAAGCCGCGCTGAAACTGCATATTAGCCTTCGCGAGAGCTCATAGGAAATCGTTCGAGTAAAAAGCGAATAATGGAGGCAACCAGCGTGGAATTTATCCAGCTTTCACCCTGGAGCTTCGTTTCCTTTCTCCTCCGCCACCGGGGCAGCTTCTTATCCGCCGATCTTCCGCCACCTTTGGAAAGATAAACGCGCTCTATGCAAATAAGCGCGAAGGTAGAATCGTGTCTGTGACGGAGGAGCCGTCAGGTAAACCGTTTATCGTCCAAGGACAGCTGTTTTTTTAAGGCTCTTCCGACTAGCGAGACTCGCCTATCGCCTGCAAAGCCGATCTTTCCTAGTTGAATCGCGCACCGGGCTACGTTCACTCGGATCGGCGAGGAATTAAGATCACGAAACTGCGTTGAGGAGAGGAACGTGGGAAAGGGAAATGGAAATTGAATCGATTGCTCTACGATTTCGATCTCGAACAGAAGTTTAGAAGAGATTAGTAGCGACGCCTTCCAACTATTCATTACAAAATTTCGTACTTTTTTTAAGTAATTCATTTTTGCTGATTTTTCTATATCTGTGGCGATATTTAGTCTATGATTAGGGTTCTATGAGATGATGAGTTACAGTGGCGTGCAAAAGTATTCGGCCACCCTTTAAAATCGCATAACTTTTTTAAAACTAATCCAAACGACTTGAGTTTTTTTGAGAAGCTAGAAGAATTAGTTTGCTAACGGGCGTGATTCGTCGTTTTGAAAAAAAATGTACTCGGTCGGAATATCAAAAAAAAAGTATAGGTCGTTTTTTAAACTTTTTTTTGTGAGCCTGTAATGAAAATTCAAAAAACCCGTTTGCAGATTTAAGTAAGTTATATACGTGCCTAAAATTTCATCAAAATCGGTTAACGTTGCTCTGAGTTATAAACGCTTAAAGATCGCAGAATAAGATCGAAAATCGCGAAATTCCCAAAAATTTTGATGAAATTTTAGGCACGTATATAACTTACTTAAATCTACAAATGTTTTTTTTTTTTTTTTTTTTTTTTTAATTTTCATTACAGGCTCACAAAAGAAAGTTTAAAAAACGACCTTTACTAATTCTTTTGCTATTCCGACCAGTGCATTTGTTTTTCGAAACGACGAATCACGTCCCTTAGCAAACTAATCCTTCTAGCTTCTCAAAAAAAAAACTCAAGTCGTTTGGATTAATTTTAAAAAAGTTATGCGATTTTAAAGGGTGGCCGAATACTTTTGCACGCCACTGTCCGCAGTGATACTAAAATTTTTTTAACAGATTTGACTCCAGAATTCTTATAGCAATAATGCATTATTTCTCGTTGATTGACGACTTACAATTAGAGGATTCGCTGATTCTGGAACATAGAAATCGATTCTCTGCCAGTCGCATCTCTGTTGTCGACGCGGCCGAGCAAGGAAGTGTATTTTAGTCACGTGCGACACGTACACGTGGACGGAAACACAGCACGTTTCGTCGAACGTTCTTCAAGTTCAGAAAAATACCCTTTCGTTATCGAAATTAGCGAGGAACAAAGGATGCGCAGACCTTGGTGGTCTGTGCAGGAGCCACGAATTGCTCGAATGCGAGATAAAGTTATATACTTTAAGTTGTTAAGATTACTTTACTTGTTTATTCTTACATTTTGTAACGTTTGTTTTGTTGTCCTCGTTTTACTTTAATTTATAGTTCACTCTTGTCCATGCCTTTTGTAAATATTCAGGTTTCTTCTATTAGAGTAATAAAGACGATTAATAATAATTATAAAATGCGGGCAAATTATAAATAAAGATCGAAGCAATGAATCAACATTTAGAAATTTTCGGAAACAAATAAATTAAATTAACAGGTTTCAGTGTGACACAGAAAATGAAAACCATTGAAATTTACTATTCAAAGGACAAGACTCTTGGAAAAGTGAATCTTAAAAAAAAAAATCCTTTTTGAAACTAGGCACAGAAAAAGATGTAAAAAAATTAAAGAATTTCGTAGTATAATATGTGAGTGATAAATAATGGAAAATTCAAACAATGCTTATTAGTCAACAAAACTAGAAATAGAAGAATAATAATTTGAGACGTCAAAAATACTGACTAATAAGAAATCCGAATTTACATAAATGTTAATTTCCCTTTAGCAATTATTAATAAAGATCCGGCAAATTACGAATAAGTGTTTAAAAGAATAGGAAGTCATTTTGAAATCTCCACCCACCATTTTACAAAGCCCTACTCGAGGGAATGTTTCGTGAAACTTATTGTCGCGATTATGCAAAGTTCTCAGCCACAAAGCGAAGAAGGAAACAGGCTCGGATTCAGTAAATGAGCTCTCCTTACGGGTGGACGCTTAAAGAATTTTCTGCTACTTTAAATGCGCCACTAGCGCGACAGAATTACCCCACGAGGGCTCTTCCTTGCCCTATTTCAGTCCAATTGTAAGAAATAAAGCGACAAAGCGAGCGGAACGTGCCGCGTATTGTGACGAAACAGTGTCATCGTGAGAAGTAATCAAGAACCCACACAGCGCGTCGCGCGACAGTGTGTTAAATTACTTCTGCAGACAGCTTGGAGGCTTGCTTTCCTAGATCTGTCCGAGTAATCCCAAACACCATTTGTATAATTCAAAATTCCAGCTAAATAAAACTGTTTTGACGAATTGCAATCCGAGTGGGACCAGAATTTTTAAAAAATATGGGAAAATATGGAGCTCTTAAAAATCGACGATCGCTTATCAAAATATTGAATTGGCTAAAAAAAATGGAAGTAGCGCAGTTAATTGTTAATAGTTCGAAGCAATTTGAGTGGCTCGAAAAAATTCAAGTATCTCGAAAAATTTCAAGCAGATTGAAGAAATTTTAGTAATTCGATAAATAGGGAGTACTTGAAAATTTGCAATCGGTTGGAAAAATGTGCGAGGATGAAACTACAAGATGTCAATAAATTTCTGTAAAATTCTCAATTTGATTTAATTTTACTATTGAAAATTCAAAAAATTCTGAAACTTTGTGTATACCTATATGGGAAATTTCCTCCTGATTACAACGCGATTTTTGTTTGCAGCTCAAATTCGCTCTCAGGGGTTGAAATTAACCCCTGAGAATCCGGCTATTTTTCGATTTTATTTTGTAACTCGCAATTTCTAAGAGATAGAAAAAAAGTTTCAAGACAAAAAATACTTCTTTTAATTAGATCTATCAAATGGTAAAAGTTTTAGCATTGTTAGTTTTATCAATTGTTTCAACAATTCTTAAATCTATCAAATGGTAAAACTTTTACCATTATTTACCACTTGCTATATCTAATTAAAAGAAGTAACTTTTGTCCCGAAACTTTTCTCCTGTCTCTTACAGATTGCGAGTTACAAAATAAAATCGAAAAATCGCCGAACTTTCAGGGGTTAATTTCACCCCCTTACACAGTGTGTCGAAGTATATGGGCGCTCGGGACAAAACTCATAACTTCTGAAATAATCAGTTTTCGACCTAAATACTCTAATACTTTTTTAAAGAGAATATAAAGATGCATCGGTTGGCATATAATAAAATATATAGTTTCATTAAAAACATTTAGGTGATCTTGATTTTTTATCAAATAAAAAGTTTTTTATCTATATTTACTTTTGCAATTTGTTGTCAACTGAATACTGACTAACTTTCGTTGGAAATATTTTTTTATCAAATTATTTTTATCACGTGCATTTGAAGTTAGAATTTTTCATTAAAATATATTTTAAATATATGATAAGCTTTCCTCAAATCGTTGTCAATCATTTCCGGGCACTCTTTTATATTTAAAAGTACCAAAATGTCGTCATAATTTCCATCAATTTTTTTTCTTTGGTCTAAAGAAATCCACTTTTCAAAGATATTAGATCTGCACACTTCTTTCTAAAAAAATTTATTTCTCAAATAATCGCAGGTAGTAGCAGATAAGGGCGTCATTTTCATAAAGTATAAAGTTAGGCGAACCAAATATAAAAAAAATCACGCATACGTTTTGTTACGTATTTTTTAAAAAGTCCGTTGGAATAAAATTTTCATTCTCGGGACAAAGAAGTTTTCTAATGATCAGTAAGGCCATAAACCTAACAATAACTTTGAAGCACACATACCCATAATACTGGAACCCATGGTTAATAAAGTGAGCCAAGATTAATCAATATTCTTAAGGTCTAAATAGAAAGAAGAAAGTAACTCATACCGCGTATGAATTGCGAGTGACGCTTGAAGTAATTAGTTTCCAGGTTAAGATGGTAAATAACATCGTAAACAACTACGGTAATCTAACAAATATAACCAAACTCGATTCATGAACATCTCGATGTAAATATCAGATAATAAATAATCACCCTGAAAAATATTTGATTTTTTCAATTTTTGTCCACGTATCAACGCACTGTGTCTTAGAACGAATTTAGGCAGCAAACAAAAATTGCGCAGCAATCAGGAGTAAATCCCCTAAAAATTCACAACGTTCTAAAATTTTTCGAACGTCCGGGCTTGGATGTCCTGCTCAATTTACCAATTCTCTTACAATTTATTTTAAGGAGTTGATCAATATATCTGACTTCTCGGAGTCTCAATTCCAATTTCACCGTTTAAATCCAGCAAATACCACTGTCTCTCAGATTTTAACCAGCCCCTTTTTACAAACAACGAAATAATTAAACCATTTACGCGCGCATGGTGCGCAACGTACACACCGAAGCACCCGTGCAAACTAGGGATGTCGGGTAATCAAATGTGTCGGGTACCCGAGCGGTCGGATCGGGTCGGGTAAAGTCGGTCGGGCTCGGACGGGGGCCTGGGACAGACGGGCCTACGGGTTGTCCGACTGTGTCGTGTAACCCGATTACTTCGGGTAGCACAATTGTGTCGGGTAGCTCCAGTATTTCGTGTAACGCGGTGCTTGATAAGTTGATATACATACTCAGCTTTTTTAAACAACCGAGTACTCGGCAAACATGTACAAAATCTTTACCTATATGTAACTTTAGAATAAGATAATTTTCACGTGAAAAATAATGCTTCTAACAGATTTATTCAAAATGACCTTCATTCAATACCTACAACCTGTATATTAATTTTGTATGTAAGGTGCATAAGTTGAATACGCATATCAACTTATCAAGCAAGGCATTACCCGAAATAATCGGGCTACACGACACACCATACAGTCGGACTGCCCGTAGGCTCGCCTGTCCCGGGCCCCCGTCCGAGCCCGCCCGACTTTACCCGACCCGACCCGAGCCCGAAAAGTCGGGTACCCGCACACCCCTAGTGCAAACGCGAATTAAATTGGAGGAATGTTGCCGAGAACAGTCGCGGGACAAACACGAAAAAAAAAAAACAGGTCGCTGGTGTTCACATATGAATTACAGAAATTAGCAGATTAGATCTTTCCGCGGGCAGGTACAGATTTGAAACTGAGACGCGGCTAGAAAACAGAGCATGCCGATCAGTGGTGCGTGGAAGGCGAAGGCTGGCTGCCTTTCCGGTTGACGTTTCCCGGTGCAGCAGAGGACAAAAGAGCTTCTCAGAAGCCGAACTATTAATCACGTCCGTAAAATGGAAAGTAGAGAAAACTCGAGCAGCAAGAACTTAAGAGATTTAAAGTGCTACTCAAATATGACTCATTATTGAACGAAAGTATTCGCCATTAGAAAAATTGCTTTTCGAAGAGACGTACGTGCTGAAAAACACGGAATACGATGCGAGCGAGGAAAGCTCGTTGGAAGGAGGAAACAGAGAGGTCGATTCAGGAAATTTTCAAGAGGAATACTGCCCGTACAACACGCGTCCAATGAATCGAATTAAACATGACGGAGGACAATTGAGGGCTCGGATGAAATAAGGGGACTAGCGCTCGAAAATGCGAAAAAGTATTGTCCAAACGCGAAGAAATATTGGAAAATTAAATGTTGTTAAACTGTATTTTAAAAAATATAGTGTTGTAAAGCTCGTCACGACACACATATTTTCTATTTACAGTTTGTTTATCGAATCATTACTATTCGAGCTAAAAATTATAAATAACAAATTTTTCATCGTCCAAAAACATTATTTCTTTAAACATAAATTGCGATAACTTGAGTAAATATTAAGGGATCGTTATGAGGCTTAAAACATAACTTCAGAAAACTCTAGCGGAGCCGTAAAATGTATGCACAAAACCCGTGTGTTAAAAAATTTAATAATATTTAATTAAAAAGAAATACTGGACATAACCCATGTTTTTCAACGTCCGCCGTTAAAAAGTATCGAGGCAATTTTGAGGTACATATAACTTGCAGCGACAAAGTTTTTCCTTAATATACAAGGAAGTTTCTCACCAATTTTCACACTGATTAATAAATAATTGTAGAAGATATGACGATATGTATAATTCTCGCTCGGCGCCAACTGTCAACGCGAGTGCTAAAATGCTAAGTAGCGCATTATACGCGGCTGCTGACTGTTGGTGGCGCGCGACATTTATATACATCGTCATATCTTCTACAATTATTTATTAATCAGTGTGAAAATTGGTGAGAAACTTCCTTGTATATTAAGGAAAAACTTTGTCGCTGCAAGTTATATGTACCTCAAAATTGCCTCGATACTTTTTAACGGCGAACGTTGAAAAACATGAGTTATGTCCAGTATTTCTTTTTAATTAAATATTATTAAATTTTTTAACATAAGGGTTTTGTGCATACATTTTACGGCTTCGCTAGAGTTTTCTGAAGTTATGTTTTAAGTCTCGTAACGATCCCTTAATATTTACTCAAGTTATCGCAATTTATGTTTAAAGAAATAATGATTTTGGACGATGAAAAATTGTCTGTTTATAATTTTTAGCTCGAATAGTAATGATTCGATAAACAAACTGTAAATAGAAAATATGTGTGTCGTGACGAGCTTTACAACACTATATTTTTTAAAATACAGTTTAGCAACATTTAATTTTTCAATATTTCTTCGCGTTTGGACAATACTTTTTCGCATTTTCGAGTGCTAGTCCCCTTATTGCATCCGAGCCCTCAATTGAAGAAATCGAGAGAGGCGACCCGCATTTTTTACGAAATTACATCGTTCAGTGTGCCTTTTGTGCGAGTTTAAAGCCTATTTGATAATGTGAAAGAACTGGGGTATGAGTATTTTTTTTTAAAAATGCTAGTCGGATGGAGAATGCCACGTATTTTGCATATTTTCAGTGGTTGATATGTCAAGAATGTTTTCCCAGAATTTGGGACCGAAATATTTTAAGAAACTAATTTGCTATTTGCTTTCACGTAAAATCTGTTTAATTAGTAATGGGTGTCGCAAATCAATACAGCGAATGACGCGTTTGGAACTGGTTCCTATAACTGTATTATACGACTGAAATTTTTACGTACAAAAATTGAAGTATTATAGCCAAATATGTGACATGATTAATAAAAAAAATTAGGAATGCAACAATGCTAATACTTTCTTTAAAAAAAAAATCTAAAAGAACGCCCGTCCCCTCTTAATAAATATGTAAAAATGAGAAATGGAATTAAGGATATGATAATTCAAATTTTCTAATTAACGCGTAAATTAAACTTCGCCTACTAATTGTCTTGTTTTTCGAACACAAAACATCAATTACGGGCCTTTTTCTCGATTCTCATTGCAAGAGACATAATTAAAACACGTTACACGATATTTCACGTGAATTACATGTCAGAGGCACGTGCACTTGTTCCCTAATAGGTACTTATCTGACGTATCAAGCAACAATCGTGACGCTGAGAGTTTCACCGATGTTAAATACAGTGTACAGTAGTAGTCGAAAGAGATTTTAAAAATATTCTAATACTTCTAAATAAAAGCGTCCATTCTAAGAAATTCCCTTTCTGTACTGGAAGAATACCTTTCATCATCCAATTATGCTACTTTCATTATCATTCACCTTTCAAACCCACCTCCACCCACCACTGTACCCATACACCCAAAAGTTACTCGAAAACACGTGCAGCCCTTTAAGGATGTATTGGACCTCTATTTTCAAAATGGTACCAAATTGATGAAAATTTGCGAGATTGTTCTTTCTAATCTTCTTGGTGTGCTCCAAAAATGTTAAACGAATTCACTAAACGGTTGCTGAGTTGTAACGATTTTAATTTCCACTGATTTTGGAAACAGACGATCTTGACAGATAAGACAGCTGAAAAAAATGTTGAAGAAATGGTACCAATGTTTTCAATTTTTTTTGTGCATGTAGTGTATGGATGGGTGAAAATATCTGCCGAGTTTCAATTGTTTTCACTACACCGTTTTAAAGAAATAAATTATAACTTGAGAGAATTGTGAATTCTGGGCATTTTCACTGCCAAAAGTTTAGCAAATGATGCTTGAGAAAGCATTTGTAAAGTGAAAAGTACCTTCCTAGTATTAAAAATAAGACTCCAACGAGGGAAAAGTGATTTCAAACTTCACGTGTCGTTATTTTCTAAAAAAAAAATATGTCATTTTTGTAATTTTGTCTGGTCCCCCATGGAATCGGATAATAACTTTTGGAGATACAGTTCCCACCGATTTGGATCAATTTTTTGACGCCCTTGACTTTAACGACTCCCCAGTGCCGTCTGCAATGATTACTTATAAAACAAAAAATATAGTTTTATAATTTAAGACATCCTTAATACAATGCAACAAGTCCCATTAAATTATATATAGTAGTTTTCCTTTAATTAATTCCTAAAGATCACCTATTGTTTTGGGCTCTAGACCGGAAGATCTCCTTAAGGGGCCATTCTACTTTGATCGGCCGAAAAATGAAGCTATATTTAAAGATTTTTTTCTCAATAAATACAACATATAATGAAATAAATCTTTTTGGAATTTATTAAGCTACTCTTATATTATCTAAAAAAAAATTAAAAAGATTGTTTTTAATTTGTTTCATATGTTTTTTTATAGCGTCAATGCGGCACCTACAAAAAAGAGGTATGTCCGTGGCGTAGTTGACTTCCCGGCTCAGGCTTACATGAAATAAAAAATTCGAAAAGATTCTTAATCTGTATGAGTGTGGCTATCGCCCGTAGCTGAATTAACCATTTTTGTTGAGGAATAACAAAATGGCGGCGATCTGAAAGAAACAGTTCCCCAAAAGAGTGTTTTCTCGAATGTTCCCCGAGAAAAATCTCGGTTATTTTTCGACAAAAAATGTTAATCAGGTTACGGACTATAGCGACACTCGTGCAGATTAAGAATCTTTTCAAATTTTGTTTCAGACAAACCTGAGCCGGGAAATCACCTACGCCACTACCTCTTTCTTGTATGCGTCACATTGGTGCTATAAAAAAACATATAAAACAAATTAAAAAAAAATCTTTTTAAATTTCTTTGTATAATATAAGAGTAGCTTAATAAATTGCAAAAACATTTATTTCCTTACATGTCGTATTCATTGACAAAAAAATCTTTAAAAATACCTTCATTTTTCGGCCGATCAGAGTAGAACGACCCCTTAACCTGTTAACCAGCCAAGATTAATTACCTCGACGTTTCAAAACAGCTCTGGCTTTTTCCAATCTAATCACACTACCCGAAAACCAGAAGCCACGTGACCAAGTCACCTGAACTCGAGGCAAGCGCCCAGTTAACAAGGTAGCCCCATCAGCCTCGCCTCGCAAGCAACCGCTGATTCCCGACGAGCATAGTCTAAAGGACACAAAAGGCTTGCCCGCGGTCTCACCCCTCCAGCCCCGTGGAATTCTATTTTCATCGATGATCGATGAGCAGCAACAGAGCCGCGCAAAACACAACCTTCGCCGCCCCTCGAGCTGAACAGCAGAGCGACCTTTCAGTGCCGCGGAATCACCTTTCGCAAGGGGCATCGGTAGGAGCTGCAAGACAGGTTGCAGTGTCGCGGCTCCCTGCCGGAGGCCAGCAGCCGGCATCCCTCCTCGAGCGTCTCCTCCACGTTGAGCATCCGTTCCTTCTCTATCGCGTCCGTCAGGCCCCTGCTCTCCATGATCAGCCTCAGCCGGTTCCTCTCCGTCTTGACGGTCTTCTGGTTGTGCGTGGCGGGTGTCGTCCCTCGCGGAAGAGGTATCAGCGACGCGCCACGGGCTCTCGGGTCTAAGTCGCTCGCCTTCGACGACGGGGAAGCCTCCCTTCTGCCCCCGGAGCTGGCCTGCCTCAGGTTCCTCTCCCTGTTCTCGCCTGGCATGCTGGCTTCCTCTTTCACTGCCCTCTCTTACCCCCTCCTCACCCCCCTCCCCAACCACCCGGCTTTACGATTCGGGGAACGCGTGCACCGCAGGCAGTACAATGGTGTCACCGCTCGGCTCTTTTTTTTTTTTTTTTTTTTTTTTTTACACAGGATCGATGGATCCAGCCGTGCGATTTACGCGTCGCGACGCCCGGTGTTGTCCTGCCTCGTCTGACGTCGGCGCACCGCCAGAAAGCCACTCTTCTCCGGGTTTCGACCCTTCTTCATCCGCCGAGGGGCAGCTTCATCGCGCTCCATCGGGCGTCGAGTGCCCAGGCACGCATGCGTCGAAGCAAAGATTTTCAAAATGTCCCTCTGGCATTTATGCACCCCCTGGCAGGGGCGCGCGCGAGTGGCGGGCTTCTTCCTCCCCGCCGCGATACACCCCCCTTGTGTTGTCGCCTCGCTGAGAGACGATCCTTAATTGGCACGCCGGTCTCTGGGGAATTCCGCGCAACGCGGCTGCCAGGCAGCGACTGTTCCCTCTGGGAGCTTGCGATAAGGAATCCTCTGAGGATACGATTCGTGCGATGGGATGCCTATCATGGCTTTCAGTTGAGCTCTCTTCAAAATGGATTAGGAACACTTAAATGCAATCTTCTCGAGGAATAAGCTGAGCTTTGGTAAGCTAGCTTCTCGATAGTGGAATCGGACTTTGCGGCCTTTTAGGTTCGAAGCAGGAACTTGATGCAGTTTGCTATATTCGCGCTGCAAGTGTCAGAAGCTAGGATCTCCTTAGATTTCATTGGAATTAATGTGTCTTAGCTTTTAGGGTACCATTGACTCTCCAGAGTTGAGCTTCCACGCCAATAACAGTCGTTTAAAGTGTCTCTTTCCACGAAATTTGTTCAAACAGCCTTGGGTTCTTTTCTGCGACAGAGACACGTCGATGCTTTAGCATTACAGGTTCCATTTATAGTTGCACGCTGCTGCTCGTTCTCGGCCCACGTTTGCCATTCGTTTCGTAAATCGACCGGACGCGCCTTTTGCGGTGGAAGACAGAGATGGGAAATCTGTTTCCCCTCTGTCTGGCTTCGGAGGTAGACGTTAGAGACTAACTCGAATCTTATTTCTCTTCCCGTCCACAAATTCTCGCCTTCGGCTGACTTCCTTCAGCGTCCAATATTTACCAATTCTCCAGAGTCACAAAAACATCACGAAGCTATTTTAACGAATCCAATGAAAATTACCATTTTACTTCACTCGAGACACTATCGCCTTTCACAACACACCTCGATTCCAAAACCCTAACGAAGTCCAGAAACGCCACAAATCATTCCGCGTTCCACTTGAACGAGTTCGAATAGACCCCCCCCACCTCGTCGCGAAATCCTTCTTGGAAGCAGCCAGGCCTCTTATCTCCCGAAATCTGCCTCGCTGACAGCCACGTGCGGAGCCCCGATCGTTAAAATACCCACGTCCCCTTTCCACTCCCGATCGCAAAGGCTAACAAGAGAGCTTCTCGACACGTGAAAGCGCGTTACACCATCGTCCTCCCCTGCTCCCTCGCCAAACTTGAAGTAACGACGATCCCCAAGAACGTCCACAGTCGGCACTATAAACCCCAAAACTCGATTCGCGATTTCCACGGTTGAACAGTGCCGGGAGACTTTCCGGGAAGGTACTTCCCCGGTTCGAGGTCCGTCGGGCCGGCCGAAACGCGCGCCTTAACGAGGGGCAACCCGCCCGAGTCTCTTCCTATACCGATCGGCAGTCGCGCTGTAGAGTCGTCTTCGCCTCGTCACAATCGATTCACTGTTCAGCGCGATGCTTCCGCGAAGCATCGGTTCGCTCGTTGTCTCTCCTCGTTTCGGCGCATACCGGGGGGCCCCGAGAAACAGTGACGAAACACGCGCGGCGAGGCGATCGCGGGCCGAAAGGAACCGGAAGGTCGCCGGATAGCGAAGGCTCCTGGCGAGGCCGCGAAGCGTTCAGGGGGACCACGTACTGTTGGCAGCTGAAATAAACTGGCGTAGGTTAGGGGGATCGAGGAACAGCTGGGCTCGGCCTGGGCTGCTGTACGCCATCACTGACTCACTCGCCTCCCTTCCTCTCTCTTCAGCCCCGTTTCCTTTGTGCCGTTTCTCTCCTTCCCGCCTCGCTGCGTCTTTTTCCCTCTCCCTCTCTACTCCCACCCTCGCTACTGCCTCTCCCTGCCTCCCCACCCGCGCTCTTTTGGATATATTAAGCCCCCCCCCCTCTCTCTCTCTCTCTCTCTCTTTCTCTCTCTCTCTATCTTCGTGACGCTCCGTGTGGGTCGTCTCTCTCGCGTATGAATTTCGCTCTCCCTCCCGCCGGCGCTATCTCTTCATTTACCCCTTTTGTTCGCTCCGTTCTCTCCAACGCGTGGCTTTATTCCTCCTTTTGGCGCGATGTCTCTTCTTGGTCGTTTGATTTCTTCGGCTGATTTGGTGCTCCTTTTGGTCTCGTTCGATGGCTTGGTTTACTGCGTAAGCCTGCGATGCTTGTTTTCTGAGGCTTCTTGGCGATTTCGAAGCTTTTGGGGTTTGTTTATTTTTTTTCTTTGCTTCGCTTTTGCTGTGAGCAATCGCTTTATCTTGGTATTGTGTAAAGTTTCGTTCCCTTGTTTGCTTTGGTTTTTATGTGAAATATGAAGTGAGATATCCGAAGATCTAAAATAACAGTTATTTTAAATTTTTTTGGAGAAAGTTGTTATGGGGTTACGCTCAGTCAGGAGGCCGAATTTTTTTCTCAGAAACTATACAATTTTATTCAAGAAACTTTTTTTTGTTTGAAAGGTAGTATATTTAGCTATGTCTCTGAATTTTGGCGTTAAAAAATATTTATTAATAATAAAGTTATTTATAATCTTCTAAATGTACGGTTCGAAAGAGGGGTTTGCGGGGACCACGATTACTCGGAAGGAGATTATCTAAACTCGAAAATTCAAAAAATTTAGTTAATATATTAAATTGTCTAGTCCTTGGGCGAAGGGTTTTTCGAAATATTGATTTAGGACAAAATGGTAAATGTTCAAACGTAAAATGTCGATTTTCGATTGCGGCCGAAAATAACTTTGCTAATAACTTTGTTATTAATAAATATTTTTTATCGTCAAAATTCAGAGACATAACTAAATGTACTACCTTTCAAACAACAACAAAAAATTGGAATAAAGTTTTATAGTTTCTGAGAAAAAAATTCCCAAAAATCACACCTTTTTCGGGCTTCTGACTAGAGCGTAACCCCTTAAGTAAAAATTGATTTTTACTTATTTTTACTATTTTTACCAATTGTCATTAAATCTCAAAGAAATATCTCAAAAAATGAAATGATTGAAAAATATTAATTTTTATTTATTCTGATTGCGACTAACCATTATGAATGATTAAAATAATTCTGGTTAGGTATATTCATTTAATTGAAGCTATTAACTCTTATGCCATAACTTTTAAAATTTGTTTTATAACAGTTATGATGTCTGGAGAAATTCCCACTTCCTACTCCATTTCTAGTACTCAAGATAAGTAAAGGTTCGTGGATTATAATGGAGTAGCTAAACCATATTCTGCTTTTATGTCGAATATAGAGTGCACTGTTTTATCTCTGACGTTTAATTCCTTAGTATTTGATACGTGATGAAGAGACGAGATCTAATTATTTTGTGCAGTGTAGATAATTAGAGGGTCAAGCGAGTTTATCGCTCAGCAGGCTATATCATACATTACAACGCTTTTTGAGCCTGCATCGACTCCAGATAATCGTAACGCAAATGGTACGCTAGAGTCACGTTGATGTAAATATTTTCTTCGCATTTATAGTGCATTTGAAAATTTGGGAACATCTTAATTTATGCCCTCAACCAGTGGCGCGCCCAGAAAGTGTGTGTGTGTGGGGGGGGGGGGGCAGGAAGCACCCCAAAGAAAAATGAAGAAGGAGATTAATGTAACCACGACTGAAGTAATTCAAACAGATAAGGAAACTCGATTTTATTCTTTGAATAAATTTTTATAATCCCCTACTGAATTTGATTGAAGTTGCAATATTCAACTCGGCTTCACCAAGATTAATTCCTGAATGAGCAACGACACTTATAAACCCCTTTTGTTTCTAACGTATTATTATTCATAGTCTGCCCATTTCGTTGCACAGTAATAAAATAATAAAATATTTGCAAAACATCTCGGTTCAAAATAGTTATCTTTCTTTCTTTCCCTAACAAACGAGTCTCAATCTTTTTTTCTCTACCTATAAGATAACATACCTACTTTTTTCCGCACACAAAAAATACGATATCTCCTTTTCTGTCTCTCTCACTTTCTCATTCCCCCCGCAGTCCTGTCTCTTACTCACACGCCGTCCACTTTCTAATTTGTTTTCCTTTTCTTCTTGTCTTTTACGTTTACTATACATTCTATGGCTGCTGACCGCCTTATCTTGCGTATCTAATCAGGCCTCCTCCTCTTTTCCTCGTCAGTGACGAGTTCTCGGCAGTTTCTTGATTAAAGGACGGATCGACGCCTTGATTATATCGATCGGAGGCGAAAGAATATCGCGTCGAAGTCGCGGTTTTTAATACCGTTCCTTATCACCGGTGTTTCGTTCGGTTATCAAACGCCTGGGCACGTATATTCCTCTTCCTTTCGCGATAAAACGAGCTTCGCTTTTATCGCAGGCTTCGCGGCTTTCGCGTGGCTTTATCCCGGACGCGATTTCGTATAATATTTAAAGTACACGGATAGTGTTACGGGGAAAAGAAATAATTAAATAGTAGAGTGATTATTATTGGATGCTAGAGATGTTTGGGTGTTAAGAATATTGAAAATAATAACACACTGAAGATATTAAAGTACCTACTGCAGGTATTAGGGTACTGTATTGGATTTATTAGGGGTTTTGAAATATTAAAATATTGGAAATATAAGGGTTTTCAAAATATTAAAATACTGAGGATATTAAAATATTGGAGATATTAGGTTACTGGATATATTAGAACACTGAGGATATTAGCGTACTGGATATATTAAAATACTGGAAATATCAGGGTTTTTGAAATATTAAAATATTGGAGATATAAGGGTTTTTGAAATATTAAAATACTGGGGATATTAGAGTACTGGATATATTAGAATATTGAAAATATTAGGATACTGGAAATATCGGGGTTTTTGAAATATTAAAATATTGGAGATATAAAGGTTTTCGAAATATTAAAATACTGGGAATATTAAAATATTGGAGATATTAGGTTACTGGATATATTAGAACACTGAGGATATTAGCGTACTGGATATATTAAAATACTGGAGATATTAGGATACTGGAAATATCAGGGTTTTTGAAATAATAAAATATTGGAGATATAAGGGTTTTTGAAATATTAAAATACTGGGGATATTAGAGTACTGGATATATTAGAATATTGAAAATATTAGGATACCGGAAATATCAGGGTTTTTGAAATATTAAAATATTGGAGATATAAAGGTTTTCGAAATATTAAAATACTGGGAATATTAAAATATTAGAGATATTAGGTTACTGGATATATTAGAACACTGAGGATATTAGCGTACTGGATATATTAAAATACTGGAAATATCAGGGTTTTTGAAATATTAAAATATTGGAGATATAAGGGTTTTTGAAATATTAAAATATTGGGGATATTAGAGTACTGGATATATTAAAATACTGGAAATATCAGGGTTTTTGAAATATTAAAATATTGGAGATATAAGGGTTTTTGAAATATTAAAATATTGGGGATATTAGAGTACTGGATATATTAGAATATTGAAAATATTAGGATACCGGAAATATCAGGGTTTTTGAAATATTAAAATATTGGAGATATAAAGGTTTTCGAAATATTAAAATACTGGGAATATTAAAATATTGGAGATATTAGGTTACTGGATATATTAGAACACTGAGGATATTAGCGTACTGGATATATTAAAATACTGGAGATATTAGGATACTGGAAATATCAGGGTTTTTGAAATATTAAAATATTGGAGATATAAGGGTTTTTGAAATATTAAAATACTGGGGATATTAGAATACTGGGTATATTAGAATCTTGGAGATACTGAATATATTACGATACTGAAAATAATAAGTTACCGGAAATATTATGATCCTGAATATATTAGAATACAGGTGATATTAGGGTGCTGGTGATATTAAAATACTGAAGAAATTAGAATATCAAGGCATTTGAATACCAGAATACTAAAACAATATGCCATTAGAGTACCCAAAGTATCATCAGAATCAAACAGATCCCCAATCTGAAATGCACCGTCCCCAGAACAGCCACCCCCAAGGGTTCTCAAAAAAAAAAAAAAAATGAATAAACAGCAAGTTTTAGCCACCCCCCAGCAGTTATCCCGTGGAAACCTCGAGGAACGTTTCCTCGCTTTTATTTCATGCCACGTACCCAAAACCCCCGCTGCACACGAAGGTAGGGAAAAAATCAACCCTCCCCCCTCAGGCTCCCCCATGGCGTGATACAACACTTGAGCCATTTCGAAGGACGGAAGAAGCTCTGATCAATAACATCGCCCCGAAGAGAGAGGCAGAGCACAGCAACCCCTCTGCAATAACTCCCCTATGGTCGCGTGGCGCATGCTCGCGAATTAAATGCCACCCCTTCTCGCAATTTCGCCGTGTCCGACCCCCCTCTCTCTCCTCCTGCACGCAAGGGGGGTTGGGCGAAAAATAAATACGCGGAAGCGCACACGCAAAAGAGGGATGCGGCGCACCTATACACGACGCGTTCATTGATGCTGACGAGCTGCGGTGACCTTGATCGTGAAAATATACCGTTCAGGGGGGAAAAAATGCGCGATAAACAATCTTGGTCGCTTAATTAACAACTTGTGGGCCGCACTTTGGTGGGCGAAAAAGTACTCCAATTTTCAATCAAAGGAGACGAGTCCACTCGTCATTTGAAAATGCCCTTTAATGAGCAGAACGAGTTAACTCGTTTAGCTTTCATATTTTCAGTTTATGAGTTGAGGTTTATTGACTTCGAGGGAATAGATATATAATTAATAGAGTTCCTATTTATCCTAGTGTATTTAGTTACAATGGGTTAGGTGAAAAGAAATTAATTTAATATAGAAAATGTTTCCAGAGTGTTTTTCCAAGTAAATTCGTCTACTTATTTTATTTTTAAATGGCACTATTGCACTCGACGAAGGTGAACCTGGTAAACTCCCCCCCCCCCCCCCCCCAAATGCAACGTCAGCGCGCAAATGTCGAAGGACTGCTGCTGATGGCCCTGTATCGATTTTATATTAGCTTAAAGTATGAATTCTCGACGATGGCATGCCGCAGATCGCAGTGGGACAGTTTAGCGCGGATGCTGCGTATTACCTTGCTATCCACTTCAGCGTATCATCGTCATTAATGCACCGCACTGCATGTGCATCACCACTTACGGCGTAAGTGTATTAATCCTCCGACGTGGGGCATTCGTTGGAAATTAGAAGACAACGAATGGGGGGGTGGGGGGGGAGAAGAATGTGCAATCACTAGACGCGATTGCTAATTTGGTAATTAACGTCTACTCGTGATTCGTCTAATTAAAAAATCGCAAATTGCTTCTACATTTCGTCGAATAATTATTTTTATACGTTTGTAGAAAATGTGCGCGATTAAATTTAGGTGATTTTGAAAGATTATTTTCCCCTCATAGTTATTTTCTTTTTCCAGTGGGACGAAGAATTCCAGAGTTATGGATTCTTAAGGGGGTAGGTTACCCTCAAAATTTTCGAAAATTGGTTTTTAGGATTTTTGCACATTCCGCTAGCTACTTCTTTTCTACGTATTTTAAGCACAACCGGGCCCCGAAATTCCAACAATTGAAAGAGTTACAGTGAAAAATGTACGAGCCTGCAGATGAGATCGGATAACGATGTCCAACTTTAAACGCGATTTCCCAGAAACTACGTTTGCCAAAACGGTGAGCATAAAATCTCGAAAACCGCTCGAACGATTTGAATGAAAATTTACAGACAGCTGCAGGAAACTATTCCCCTCCATGTATTGGGAGCACATTTTCAATAAAAATTCTAAAAAAAAAGAAGATAAAAAATATTTTTCCTACAGAAAAAGGATAAAATCAGAAACATAAACATAAAAATTATATTAATTTGTTTATCAAAATTTTGCTTCCTGCGCAAGATGGAGACTGTCTTACAGATTATAAAAATGCCTTTACTTTGTGTTTTAGGTAATTCACCTGTCCGGAATCGTGTTCGCCATCAAACGGTGCATCGCGTACACGCTTTCGCGTTTATATTTATAACTTTTTTCCCTATAAATATATTTGAAATTTTCTTTTTGCGCATTAAAGTGAACGAAATGACGCTTAAAAATTAAAAGAAAAATTATCTTTATCTTCATTTATTACTTCAGAATATGCGTTTGAAGAAGGGCCTGATTTTGGGCTGTTGAGGGTAACCTACCCCCTTAACTGCACCGTGAAGTGTTCGTTGTGGAGAGTGATTCTGGTTGAAGCAACTCACCTGCAGGATGATAGACCGATGGTTTCGACTCCTCCAAGTCAAGAGGCGACTGGTGAGTTCTCCTGCATGTATGCCTTCGCTGGTGTCCAAGTTCTGACAGAACCGTGGTCGGAACCGAAAGTTACTGTAATATAAATATATCAAATATTTTCCTACAACCCTTCGATTTTTATGGAATTTTTAATTACACCAGATTGGCTACAGAAGATTAAGAATATAGCGACTCGCACATTTCTTTTATACGGTTTTGATTCATTAAACGAGTTTCTATTTTTTTCGAACATTAGAAATAGAAATTTAATCTCCTGCGATCGGTGATTAGTTTATTGTCTGTATATTGTATAAAACACATATTGTAATCAACGTCTACTCGAACTTTTCTTCTATCAATGAACATATTTCTGACAATTTTCTAGGATTAACACAGCTTTTCTATACGCTATATTTTGTTTGAAACCCAAAGAAGTGTAGAAAGTGTAACAAATTTAAAAGAAAATATATTATATCTTCACCAATTTCCTGACGATATTATTATTGGATAAACTGGACTAGAAAATTCAAGCTTCTACAGCCTATAAAGTAAAATAATAAATAGAAGCTTTTCAAAAATAAATTTATAAAAAAAGGTGAAGCTCTTTCCTCAACCAGATCGATAATTCCTACCACCACCTTATAGAAAAACAACTCGACTCGATGAAACATTTTCTACCGATTTCAAAATATTAAAATCTCTCAAGAAAATATCCTTCAGCAACTTAATAATTTACTAGGAAATATAATTAGTCAAATAAACATCGATATAATTTGATAATTCTAGCCGCGTAAGGATAATTAATACAGACATAATGTGTATTTGAATAATTATGAATAAAAAGTTAATTGTTCCTGGTTGATTATAAATGTTCTACTATTTACTGTTTACTCCCGATGTACCTAGTAGAGCAGAACATCGCGATAGCGACAATAGCGTGCATTAAAAGACACGCTTTCTGGCGTGGGTGGATGTAACTTTGAAGTAAACGCGGAAGCATCTTCAAAGGCATCGTTTAATGCTTGTACTCACTTGTACTCGGCCAGAGGATGATTTTGCCCAGCCTCGTTTTTCCTGCTGTTATCGCACTGCCGTACCACGTTCTCTGTCAGACGTTTCCCTGAAACACGCCGTTTTTCACGAAAAAATTAAACCGATTCAATTGCCTTTTGAATATAAATTTAGCAGTGAATGGACAAAAAATTTTGCAAACTTTATTCCGGTAGTTTATCAACTGCGGTGGCCTTTATTTAAAATAAAAGGTCTAGCTTGTGTATTATTTATGAATAATAAAATCGAGGCTGCGATAATTATCTTCATTCTTTCTCCATCTAAATTAATTAATGTAGCTTCTTTGGTTTGTATTTAATTAGACTGATATTTTTTTCCGCAGGGGTGAATGTGATTTAGTAAAGAAAAATGGAGAAGGGTCGTTGCCCTTTTAATTATTCGATATTTCCAGCGTACCAAATGCTCGCATGCACCTCAAAGTTTTCGAGCACACTCGATCCGCGAGCGATGTTGCTTCTCCCTTTTTCACCTATCATGCCGCTTCACACAGAAATAACCAAATTCCCCGTGGGATGGGCGGAGAGGGAAAAAAAGTAAACCGTCGGAAGATGGTGAGCAGAAAAGCGCAGCCAGTCGTGACGCAAGTGATGAGAAATGAAAAACAGGGTGCAACACTCCTGCCAGTGTTCCACGATTCTGCTGGGAACTCCCGGACACGTTGCTACGATGGGGGACCATGGCGCGGAATATACTGGGTGTCTCTCGAATTTTAGCGAAATTGCTTTGGAAATATCAAAAGCATAAAGGCATTAAAAAATTAAAAATATAATAATTTCTTTCGAATCAAGTATGTTAAGTTTCATAATAAGTTCACCTAGTTCAGTTTAAGGGTTCAACAATTTTAGGGTTCAATAATTTTGAGGTTCAACAATTTTAGGGTTCAACAATTTTAATGTTCAATAATTTTAGGGTTCAACAATTGTAGGGTTCAACAATTTTAGAGTTGAACAATTTTAGGGTTCAATAATTTTGAGGTTGAACAATTTTAGGGTTCAAAAATTTTATGTTTCACTAGTTTTAGGGTTCAACAATTTTGAGGTTCGAAAATTTTAGGGTTCCACAAATTTTAGGGTTCAGCAATTTTGAGGTTCAACAATTTTAAGTTCAACAACTTTGAGGTTCAACAACTTTGAGGTTCAACAATTTTAAGGTTCAATAATTTTAGAGTTAAACACTTTTAAGGTTCAATAATTTTAGGGTTGAACAATTTTAGAGTTCAACAATTTTAGATTTGAACAATTTTAGGGTTCAACAATTTTGGGGTTCAACAATTTTAGGGTTTGACAATTTTGGGGTTCAACAATTTTAGGGTTGAATAATTTTGAGGTTGAACAATTCTTGGGTTGAACAGTTTTAGGGTTCAACAATTTTAGGTTTCACCAATTTTAGGGTTCAACAATTTTAGGTTTCACCAATTTTAGGGTTCAACAATTTTGAGGTTCGAAAATTTTAGGGTTCAGCAATTTTAAGTTCAACAATTTTGAGGTTCAACAACTTTGAGGTTCAACAATTTTGAGGTTCAACAATTTTAAGGTTCAATCATTTTAGAGTTCAACACTTTTAAGGTTCAATAATTTTAGGGTTGAACAATTTTAGGGTTCATCAATTTTGGAGTTCAACAATTTGAGGGTTGAACAATTTTAGAGTTCAACAATTTTAGATTTGAACAATTTTAGGGTTCAACAATTGTGGGGTTTAACAATTTTAGGGTTTGACAATTTTGGGGTTCCACAATTTTGTGGTTCGAAAATTTTAGGGTTCAACAGTTTTAGGGTTCATCTGCTTTTTGACTCTAAAAATTCTAGAGCCACAAGCCCTGCAATTTTTGAAGACACAGACTCCACAGTTTCACAGAACGACAGTTGTGCCCCGAATGCTCCACAAAGTTCGATCACCGACATTTAAAGGCTTCAACGTTCAGGATTCCACTAACTTCCGTTGGAATAGTTGGAACGCCTCCAATTCTTTAAATGGATCTACGCTTACGTCTAAAGTTTTAATTCCTCCTTCCAAAATATTCCCAAAGCGTTGCAGGCAGTGACAGCGAGCGGGCGTGAGAACGCCAACTCGAAGTCTTTTCAAAAACTTCTTGAATTTAGCACACGTAATACGCAAACTGACCCGCTACAATCAGAATTAGCCATTACCTAAATAAAAAGCTGTTTAAATGACAGATCGAATAAAAGTTACTTTAACTTTACCTTATTCGACGAATAAAGTTAATTTTTTTATTTGAGAATTTATTCGTCGAATAAAGTTAACCCGGTTTAACTCGATTCGACACAGGACGAATAATTTCTTTAACGTTTATTCGTTATTCGAAATTTTTATTTACATAAAAATTTTGCCCATCTCTGTCTACAATAACAGAGTTCCCACCTCAAATGTGACGTTTAATTTCCCTTGTCCTTAGATAAGGAAAGTGATAATACGTAGAGGAGCGTACCGATTCTAAATCCTAAGCTCAAGGAAAATGTCACGTTTGCGTCGCAAAGTAAACTCGAGCGAAATCAGCTTCTTTTATAAAAGCCGGAAACACATGACCCCATCAAGACTTGTCTATTTTTTTCCCTTAAGAATTTTTGTTATAAATTCTCAACACTCTATAATAATGTCACGTTTAAATATAGGGCGGTTGTGTGTCAAGTGTTTGTTTAACGAATGGATGCTCGTTTTCCTGCTTTAATATTCATTTATCTTAGCCCACTCTACACAGAAGGCAAAGTGCATTGTATGTTAAACTTGATAGAATCTTCACACGCGGAGTCAGTGACGAAAGCGTATAAATATCCAGCGCATTCACACGCTCGTGTAATTGAATGAAGCTGCAGACGAAACAGTGTCGACGTTCTCTAAATAGAACGATCGAGACGAATGTGTTTCCCTGGCATTCCTAGTGTCTTCGGGGCGCCGGCGAACAGCAATAACGCGAAGAGCGATTCAATCGATTTACTCAAGCCTTTGAAAGAATGTGATCTGTAATTCCCGGGAAATTTTTTATACGCTACTACTCGACGTGTTTCTGTCGTATGATAAAAGTATATATTCTAAAATTTAATAAATATGGAGTACCCTGTAGTTATGGATTGAGCTGAAATGTATAAATTCTTTGTGAAAAAAGAAATCGAAATGTCCTTTACCACTTTAAGATAGGATGCTTCGTTTCTGAGATACAAGCCATTGGAATTTCTAGGTCCTCCACTTCCGGCGCGCGCTATTTGAACGACAAAGAGCGCGCAATGCCTAGCGCGCGAACTTGTGCGCGAGAAACGTTCTTTTGAAGGGAAATATAATGAAATAAATGGTCTTTTCTATGGTAGTAGAAAGTGAGGTTTTTTTTGTATAACATTATAATGAAAATGTTAATTAAAAACCTCGAAAGTGAATGGAAACACTTACCACAACTGAAATTAATAATTGCGAAAATCTCATTAAGCTAAATAGAGCTAAAGATTGAAAAGTGGTAATGCAATTGTTGATTTCATTAGGTTTACTAGTAACTCGCTTGCTTGGACATGTCTCATAATTTTAGGACGTTTTCAGGATTAATCATTCCCGAAGACACCGATGGCATCTTCGCCGATACACTCTATATCGCTATCAGTTAAGATCTACAATAAACGCTCACTTATGTAGTCCATCAGAAAGGCTACGCTCGTTTCCGAGTGTCCGGAACTCGAAACTTTCCCCGGCTCTTCCTCTCTTCACATTTCTTGTGCTTGCCGAGCAAATGTGATAACCTAGTCAACGATCTTCCCAAACGACTACCGAGTTTTTTCGACCGTTCATCGTCAATGTTGTCGGATGGATTTATGCAACACGTGTGCGCAGAGAGATGCTGAATTTATTTCCCGCTAAATATATCCCCCAAAAAAACCGTTCCGCGACCACTCGACCCACGTACGAACCGAATCTCTTTCTAATTTTGCGCCGTCGGCGGCAGCATCATCTCGCAACTGTTTGTTATGCAACGAGCTGAAAATTGCTACGTAAATTAGAAAAATGCGTGGCTCGATACGGGATGTATTCAGTTCAGCAGTGGAGCGAACGGAGTGTCTGAACTTGCGCGTGACTTTGGCACAATTGTAACGAAGTTGATAACGAGTTCGTTGAATTCAGAAGATCACGAGGCTTGCGGGCTCGAGGGTTTTCAAGTTCGGAACCAGGGGGCTGTTTAAGAAAATAAGATCGCAAGATAGCTAATAGCCTAAGTTTATAGTTTGTCGGTGCTTAAGCTTATAAATCTATTTTGGTATTCATTAACTTTCATACGGTATGTAATTCACCTCGCTTCCAATTAATTCGAAACAGGTTTGGTTCCTTAACACTTTATCGACCGCTAGCCTATTAATCGGCTTTTCGACTGCCAACGCTTATCGACCGATAGCCTATTAATCGGCTTTTAGCTATCGACGGATTTCGTCCAGTGGCAATTATTAAAAATTGAATTACTATTACCTTGAATATATTCTATGTATATTAGTTTATAAGGCCCTTTATTATATAAAATAAATGCACAATAAAGTATAAATATCAATAAAATTACATTCCTTTGAAACAAAAGCAATAAGCACAACACAATGAATAGCGAAAATTTAGCCGGTACTGGGAGCAAATGCGCGCGCGACTAAGCCGGTCCTTACTGAGTGGCAACCTCAATCACGACCGGTCGATAAAGTGTTAATTATTGCACTGACAACTACTGTAATTTACGTTATCTTTATGTCGTGATGTTTAAATCGAAATTATAGCAAACTGAATTACTTTTTTAATTTACAACTCGACCATTTGACTATTTATGAATTTGATTGCGTTATTACTTGCTAATTTGCTCGCAGAGTTGGTTGATTACTGGACGATTTGTCACTTGACTACTTAACTACCTGACTACTTGTGGTTTGACTACTTGCCACCTGACTACTTGACTACTTGTCGTTTGACTACTTGACTACTTGCCACCTGACTACTTGACTACTTGTCGATTGACTACTTGACTACTTGCCACCTGACTACTTGACTACTTGTCGTTTGACTACTTGACTACTTGTCGTTTGACTACTTGACTACTTGTCGTTTGACTACTTGACTACTTGTTGTTTGACTACTTGACTACTTGTCGTTTGACTATTTGACTACTTGACTACTTGTGGTTTGACTACTTGTTAGTTTAAATAATTTGCCTATTTGTCTACTTGTCAACTCGACTAAACATCGACGCGTTCGACCAAATATTGGAAATAAGATGTTACTAATTCCCCAAATACCTCATAATGTGTACGTGATTACAACTTGCCCGACATAGCTTTCCTGCTCCGAATTTCCCATACCACTGTTACGTATTATACGCGCATTTAGTATCGTACACCCTGTAGAATGGGAAACCCGGATTTCGCGGATGAAACGTCCGCGAAAGCATAAGACACTCTCGTAACCCAGGTGGCGTGTAGCTTTTACTCTTGCCCGCGACAGATCCGCCAAACGCGTTTTTCTCTCGGTCTCGGACGAGAAACGCTTTGGCGTCGTGTGGCACGGGTCCAACCGCTGCCACTGTCGGACCTTCCCAGACGCCACTTGCCAGACATAGCACAACCATGGGACCACCGTTCTCCCATTCGTCTAATACCGATAATACGAAGGAACTATGCGGGAAAGGGAAAACGATTGTGTCCCATCAAACTAATACGGAAATAGATGCGACCCGAGCGGTTCGATTCCTCGGCCAGGCGCATTCCGCGCGCGATCTTGGCGACGCCACCGAATTGTTTGCCTTCGGGATAGAAGGTGAATGGTGGATTTTAGTCGCAGGGGTAATGGATTCGGCTAATGCATAGGGAGAAACGTTTTTCCTGTCAGCCTGTACTGGAAAGCTGGCGGCGCAGCGTTAACGCTTATCACAAGGTCAATGGACGCTTTAATGTCGCGACTTACATTTGCGGGACGGTGAAAAAGAATTGGCGGCAGCGCGACCGTTGCAGTTACCATTTTTCTACTGCGCGAAAGCGTGAAAGTGTTGATTGAGAAAATGGAGACTTTTAAGTGGTATTATAGTTTGTGCTTTGGGTTTTTTTAATAAAATAAAGTATCACGGTATCGCGAAAGCTCTTTCAGTTTCTTATTAAAACTTGCAAATTGGCACACGAGGGAGTTTTTATAAGCTCACAAAATTTCAACAATTTATAACTACGATAAATAAATTTTTCCACGTGACGTCAAATCTCAAAAGAATATATCCATAAAACACATTTCAAGCGCACCGTTACAATTTTTCGTATTACACACATCGAGCGGTCCTGGTTATTTTTTATTAAAAAAAATATATATTTGCAAAGCACTCGAATATTTTCGAATTATTCAAAGTGCAAGAAATGGAATGAAGTAATTAAGTTCTGCATGTTTACCTCGCTCATAGTTCTTCTGGCCGAGGGAGAAGTTGTGATTCACGTCTGGTGGGTCAACATTGTCGAACAGGTCCGAGGACAATTGCCTTTGC
Source organism: Andrena camellia (assembly GCA_029448645.1). Lineage (NCBI taxonomy): Eukaryota > Metazoa > Arthropoda > Insecta > Hymenoptera > Andrenidae > Andrena > Andrena camellia. The sequence continues at coordinate 29,162,114 of CM055678.1, read as the reverse complement.
AAACGGATGGTCTCATGGGTCAGCTCGCGAACCTGAATGAGAAGCTCCTGATAGTTCGATACCGGAAGCGTCATTGCTGTGCCCTGTGCCCTTCACCGCGCCTTTGCGCCCAACCTTTACACGAACAGCCATCCGATTCGAATTCTGTAACAGAAGAAGTATTTTTTGTTAACAGCGGGTTATTCCGTGCCTGATTCGACGACTGTGCAAAGATACTACGCACGAGAAAGTGCGCGGCTATTTTCTAGGTAGAGGGGGAAATTATCGAGGGTTTAATTTCTTCCAATTTCAATATTTGAGGATATTAATATTTATGAAAATAAGTTTAAAACATTAAATAAAGAAATAGTTCTGATATTGTGAATAAAGGTATTCTCTATTTTATTCATTTTATTGGGAATAACAATTATAATTTAATTATCTATATGTTCTATAGAAAAATATAAACACCGCACAATTTATTTGAACAGAGTAAAAATGGGAAATAATATTTTTCGGATCATTAACTGTACGGTATTTGCATTGATCATTTGTGAAAACAGTTATTAGACAGCATGCAGCGCAAACTATCAACAGTTATTACCCAGTATTCTAATGCAAATAATTTTGGAATATTTACGCGACTAATTATTTATTTGGATTAATAATGAATAATTATCCGAATATGGGGTAATAATTTATTATCAGTAATAAATAATTATTATCTGGATGAAACACTCGACTACTGAGAACTCATTTCGATAATTACATCAAATAATTATTTATTTAAAACAATTCGAATAATCCCCAACTCAGACTACATGTACCTATGTATGTAGATACCTATAATCTATAAAAAGAAGAAATTCAGCGATTGTGAAAGTAAAGAGCGAGTAACATAAAAGTAAAAATGATCTCGAAATTCCATATCAATTTCCATAATTTCCTTTGGGGGAAGAATAACAAATTAGAACACAGGGATAAGTATTTTACGGAAAATAGAAATGTGGTCGCCGACGTGAAAATTAGCGATAGATTTCTCTAAGCGTGAAAACCTTGAAACCCAAAAAAGTTTCGAGTTTCGAGAACTCGAAGCTTTGCACTTTTTCGTGATTCGGAACTCTCGAAACCCAAAAAAGTTTCGAATTCCGGGAATTTGAAACTTTGCAATTTTTTCGGAAATCGGAACTCTCAAAACCCGAGACATTTTCGAGTTTCGAAGTTTTGCAATTTTCGTGATTCGGAACTCTCGAAACCCAAAAAAGTTTCGAGAACTCAAAGCTTTGCACTTTTTCGTGATTCGGAACTCTCGAAACCCGAAAAAATTTCGAATTCCGTGAATTTGAAACTTTGCATTTTTTTCGAAAATCGGAACTCTCAAAACCCGAGACATTTTCGAGTTTCGAGAATTCGAAGTTTTGCAATTTTCGTGATTCGGAACTCTCGAAATCCAAAAAAGTTTCGAGAACTCGAAGCTTTGCACTTTTTCGTGATTCGGAACTCTCAAAACCCAAAAAAGTTTCGAATTCCGAGAATTTGAAACTTTGCATTTTTTTTCGAAAATCGGAACTCTCAAAACCCGAGACATTTTCGAGTTTCGAGAATTCGAAGCTTTGCACTTTTCGTGATTCGGAACTCTCGAAATCCAAAAAAGTTTCAAGTTTCGAGAATTCGAAATTTAGCACTTTTTTCGTAATTCGGAACATGGGCGTTCGCGGGGGGGGGGGGGGCAAAAGGGGCAGTTGCCCCCCCCTGGTTTTTGAGAAAAAATCGCTTATTTTTCAAAACTGATCTTTATTAGGTTTATACTAAAAAAGGGAATATTTATAAATTTCGGTTTTAAATTTTTAATTAAATTGGCACTATAAAACGGCTTAAAAAAGCAAGAGGGGTATATTTTTCTATACTATCATCCCAAAGTTGCCCCCCTCCCCTGGAAAAAAGTCTCCGGACGCCCAGATAAGAAAAGATATAAAATCAATAAATAAAGAATCGTTCGCAGCGTTCCTCGAGAATTTGTATATCATTATATTTCTGTTTGTATTTTATTTAACTACCCATCGTCAATAGAGATTTACGCAAAAATATCGTTAGGAAAATTATCCTCAAAGGTAGAAACGTTACTAAGGACCGATATTCTAGGATGGTTCTGGGGTAAGTGCCGTGTGGTTCATCACAGTCCTCTTACCAGAAGGCAAAACCTTCCCACTCCGTGGCCAGATCCTCCAGGAACAGAGTCCCTATTCTTTAGCAATACGGCGTCGGGCCGATTGCCATTCCCATAGTCTTTATCTTACTCTAAACAACCAATCCTTCGACACCCGATGGCTACGAGACCCAACGTGGTCAACAGCCATCGCCCGTCGCCAGGTCTGTTTAGTCTCACGTACTCTCTAACAATACCACACGCAGGCTAAGTCCCTGCCATAAATCCTTAAAGGCAAGCCAGCATGGGGCTATCCACCATCGACCTCACCCTTAAATTTGATGACGCTAACATATCGTTGACTTCAGTTCCCAAAGCAAGATACTCCACTTACAAAACAGAATCAGCACTCAAGGTCCGAGAGTTTCGAAGCCTTATAAACTGTCGCATCGAGTTGCAAGAATTAAAAAATAAGGTCCGAACCCACCCCCAATAAAAATAATCCGAAAAAGAATAGTTAGCGTCCCAAAATTAGCTTTCAAACTAGCCATTATCGCCCGATAATGATCGACGACCTGGAAGCCACTTGAAAAACCTGCGGAGCGGCGTGATACAGCTAAGGTTTGTCGATTTTTAAAAACCGGTTTTATATACTAGACTTAATATGCAGAAATGAATTAACTATTTAATTAAAAACGTTAACATTTTGACTTGAAATCGCCTCGGACACAAGCATATTGTAGTAGGTAACAGTTTACTATAAAACTAATCTTCACGAGTTCATATTTTCTGAAGAAAGATACTAAATGGAATAAAGATTTATAATTTGGTACCACTGTAAAAGATTTATATTTTGTACGGATTTTAGTTTTTTTTTTTTATTTGGTTTTGCATGCAGTCTATTTTTTGTGTTATTTTTTTTGTAGATCCATAAATATTACATGAACTCCAAAATTGTACGTATTTGTGTAGATTTTAGTTAATTTCATTTTTTTTTTTATTTATTTGGTTTTGCACAGATAGAATATATTTTATTTTCTTATAACTTTCGTAGTAATTCCATAAATATTAAGGTAACTGAAAATTTGTAAAATACTTTAACTGTAACTACTTTAATTATATATTTTTTGTGAAAATTCGAAAACCGGTTTAACCGGTTTTTTGAGAATAGTGAAATTCGAAAACCGTTTTTTTTTTTCAAAAGTCGGTTTTTGTATAAGCCCTAGGATACAGCCCCGGCTCGCCGCGGCTCCGAGCTACGCAAAGCCGTCGGCCTCGTACGAGCCACCCTTACGGTTCGAAACACTACGAATCACGGAGTCGTCGCAATCTGCAAGGCTCGGCGCTGCACAACGCCCGCGTGCATGCGCGCGCTTAAGTGCAGCACTCGTTCGTGCTTAAAAGAGCTTTTGTCGACGGGGGTAGGAAATGGTGCAACCCCTTCTCTTCCGTCGGCACTCGGGCGGCACGTGAGAAGCTTGCATACGAACACAAGGGAACCCTAAAGTTGCATATTCCGCGACCACCGGATTTGTTTGTGCACCATTCAACGCATGGTAACCGCAGTCGATCGCCGCTCGCTCTGCTTTCAGTCACCTTCCTTTTGAAACTCATTGTTTTTTTTGGAGCCGATTTCGGCCAGATTCTTCGTTCCATATTTAGAAAGAGGAAGCTGTATCGGTAATGAACGTCGTTGATTTTAATTACCTGTATTTTTTTTCGTGTCTGGTTGGTAATAATAGGATTCTATTATAGGTACAGTGTGTTTCAGTAATCGTAGTATAACCGAGAATTTTTTTGTTGGTCCTTTATGGAAAATCGAATCGAAAATCCTTACTAATATATAAAAGTGAAACGTTGCCTGTTTGTTTGTCCTTCTTTCACGCCTAAGCGGCTGAACGGATTTCATTGAAATTTTGAATATACATTACATACGTCCTAGATTAGATTATAGGCTATTTATTTTTTTGTTTAAGCTCTTTTGTTGTTCAAACATCATAAATAATTCCCGGGCGAAACCGGGTAACGGATCAGCTAGTGTAAAATAAAATCGATTTGTATGACCTTCTCTGTTGTTGAGAAAAATAACTTTGATAAGTTTGTGGGGTTTGTGTTCGATGTTTTTTTTTTGTGCACGCGGATCTCAGAATTTAATCGAATACAAAGGAATTTGAATGGGTTTCAATTAGGGATGTGCGGGTAATCGAATGTGTCGGGTACCCGAGCGGTCGGATCGGGTCGGGTAACGTCGGGCGGGCTCGGTCGGAGGCCCGAGACAGACGGGCCTACGGGTAGCCCGATTGTGTCGGGTAGCTCGATTAATTCGGGTAGCCCGATTGTGTCGGGTAGCTCGATTAATTCGGGTAATGCGGTGCTTGATAAGTTGATATACGTATTCAACTTTTTTTAAACAACCGAGTACTCAGCAAGCATGTACAAAATCTTTACATAATAAACAATACGTAACTTTATAATAAGATAATTTTCACGTGGAAAAATAATGCTTCTAACGGATTTATTCAAAATGACCTTCATTCGATACCTACCACCTGTATATTAACTTTGTATATAAGGTGCATAAGTTGAATTTTTACTTAAGTGGAATTCTCGCGTAACAGCCCCCAAAAGTAAGTAATAGGTATGAATTTTTTTTTAAACTATTGTTAATAATACATTAAACTTCCTTCTCTTAATATCGCAGTACTAAATACATGTTTAAAAACGCATATTATCTGGATGTTTCGTAGTATTTAAGAAAACTATACAAGCATATGAATATGCTTTTTAACGTATTTATTTTAAATTAGCATGTAAAAGACGAAGCTGTTGCACATTTTTCGGTAATATCTTTGTCCGTGTACTTGTTCCATTGCATGCCTATTTCCTGTATCAACTGTAAGATCATTGTTTATTTGTATTCATAAATGTTTATAAAAAATGTTTCAAGTGAAAATTATCTTATTCTAAAGTTTCATATAGATAAAGATTTTGTACATGCCGAGTACTCGGTTGTTTAAAAAAGCTGAATATGTATATTAACTTATCATGCACCGCGTTACCCGAATTAATCGAGCTACCCGACATAATCGGGCTACCCGATACAATCGGGCTACCCGAAGTAATCGGGCTACGCGACATAATCGGGCTACCCGACACAGTCGGACTACCCGTAGGCCCGTCTGTCCCGAGCCCCCGCCCGAGCCCGCCCGACTTTACCCGACCCGACCCGAGCCCGAAAAGTCGGGTACCCGCACACCCCTAGTTTCAATCGTTTCTTGTTTCAGGATAAAGGATCGAATCTGTATAGATTAATTTTATGCTTGAAGATATTATTTAGGCTTTTAAACGGTTCGTTCCCGATGTGAGAAGTTGGAATTCTAGGTGAACTCGTGGAAGGAACACAGTCCATAGAAAATAATATCGCGGAATAGAGGCGTAGCGGGTCTGCCAGAGCGCGTCTGTCTCGCTTCGTGGTCCATGACTGGAACCAGTCTAGATCGCAACAAGAAGCAGGTAGAAACTTTGGCTGAGCGCGCCTCTTGGAAAGAGAGAATGATTTCGTCCCCTTTCCGCGGCCGCAAACAGAGAAACGGGCCAAAGAAGAGCCTTGCCGTACAAGTCACTTCGATGTAACGCTAATTATGCAAATAACTGTACAGAAGAAGAAGAAACTGTACAGAAGCTCTATTAAAATTGTTAAAAAATTCTGAACGGAAGATCACATTTGGAGCCTTGGAGGAACTTGTGTATTCACCCTTGGGCGGCAGATGCGGGGCCCATGTTGACCCATAATGTAATTCAAATTTGAAGAATAAATTTTTACATCAAAGTCATTAAAAATTTCTATTTTCTTAACCCTTTCGCTGTGGTGTTCGACTATGGTCTATGCATTAAAAAAAAGGAATTCTCTTGTACTGTGATACTCAGCAATGTTCTCCGAAAAAAATGAAAATTAAAAACGTCTTTATTGGTGTAAAATTCACACTTTTCAAGAATCGTCCGAAAATTTAAATACACAGCGAAAGGGTTAAGGCAGTGATATTAATAGTAACACATGTTCTTTCGATTTGGTAAATATATAAAAAAAAAATTTTGTGTAAAACGATTTTATTAAAAATGCACTAAAAACTAAAAAATAATTCTTTTCTTGTGCTACAATTTCGATGGTGTTTTCTTCACTTTAAATAAAATCGTGGAGCAGGATATGTTATAACAGAATATGAATCAATTTAATACAGAATCAAGCGTCGAAATGAATTTGTTATGACATATCCTGCTCCACGATTTTATTTAAAGTGAAAAAACACCATCGAAATTGTAGTACATGAAAAGAATTATTTTTTAGTTTTTAGTGCATTTTTAATAAAATCGTTTAACATAAAAAAAAATTTTTTTATATATTTTTATTTTCTAGTTTTTAGTATTTTTGGATTTACATTTCACAGCACAGACTTCTTTACAAATATCTTTTATTGCTGTATAGAGTTTAACAGTTTGATTAAAAAACGCTATAGTGCTACTATAATATCAAAGTTTACAGGAAAAGTAATATGCACACTTGTTCACAGCTCTGAGAACTCGATCACGATCTTGAAGTTCACACATAATAACAAGGGGGTCAATGATTCGAATCGGTATGTAAACAGTTCGACACTGCGACGTTTTTTAAGTGTACATTACAGTAAATCCCCGTTATGAGCCCGACGAACGGGGCTGGCGGTGGGCTCTTAGTGGGTTGCCGACATAATTCTCTCTTTCGTACCCGAGGGCAACTTCGTGTCTGACTCTTTCGTTCCCTCTCGCTCGTTGTCCGGTTCTCTCACTCTCGTCCGCAGACTTCCAAGAAATGGTGGGGATAGTCGCCGGGCTGTCAACGGGAGGTAAAAACGGGCTCATAACGGGGGTTTACTGTATTGCGGAGGAATTTTGAATTAGCACAACGAATTTGTATAATTTTGAATGAATTGTGAAAATGGTTTAAAAATTTTAGAAACGTATTTAATTTTTGTTGCGCAAAAATGGCACTGATTTTGGTCAAAGTGAATCACAAGTTATTTGATTTTGAGGCGTCATTGAAAATGGTAACTTTAAACGTTAATTTTCAACAATTAACATATATTCTACAATCTTCGAACTTTCTCTCAGAATTTTTGCGACTTAATTTAGCAGATAGCTTTTAAAGAGCAGCTGACTGAAAATTTGCTTGGCTCAATTCAAACCCCCCTGTGACAATTACAGTGGCGTGCAAAAGTATTCGGCCACCCTTTAAAATCGCATAACTTTTTTAAAATTAATCCAAACAACTCGAGTTTTTTTGAGAAGCTAGAAGGATTAGTTTGCTAACGGACGTGATTCGTCGTTTTGAAAAAAATGCACTTGATCGTTATAGTAAAAAAAAAAATAGTATAGGTCGTTTTTTAAACTTTTTTTTGTGAGCCCGTAATGAAAATTCAAAAAACCCGTTTGTAGATTTAAGTAAGTTATATGCGTGTCTAAAATTTCACCAAAATCGGTTAACGTTGCTCTGAGTTATAAACGCTTAAAGATCGCAGAATAAGGTCGAAAATCGCGAAATTCCCAATCAGCGATTTTCCACCTTATTCTGCGATCTTTTAGCGTTTATAGCTCAGAGCAATGTTAACCGATTTTGGTGAAATTTTAGGCACGCATATAACTTACTTAAATTTACAAACGGGTTTTTTGAATTTTCATTACAGGCTCGCAAAAAAAAGTTTAAAAAACTACCTTTACTATTTTTTTTTTTGCTATTCCGACCAAGTGCATTTTTTTTCAAAACGACGAATCACATAATTTAGCAAACTAATCCCTCTAGCTTCTCAAAAAAACTCGAGTCGTTTGGATTAATTTTAAAAGAGTTATGCGATTTTAAAAGGTGGCCGAATACTTTTGCACGCCACTGTATATTCTACAATCTTCAAACTTTCTCTCAGAATTTTTGCGACTTAATTTAACAGTTATTTTTAAAGCAGCAGCCGATTGAAAATTTGCTTGGGTCAAATCAACCCACTGTGACAATTGCGTTCGAAAAAATAGGCGTGATAACCGAGAGCTAAAGTGATTTTCAAAGAAGGAAAGCTAAAGCTTGAATGTATGATACGTTTGAGTTTAAGCAATGACTAAACTGCTCGTTTAAACAGCACGAACGTGCAGCGGAGCACGGTTTATTGCCTACCGAACGTAAAAAGATTAGCTTGCAGCAATTGGGGATTAAGTCTAAAGACTTTCCTGCAATCCTGCAAGTTATTAGCCAGGTGTTTTCAATTACTTTATAGCGCGTAGGAAAACGGCCACCTGCATGAAAACCTGCAATCAACTGTGGCCCGCTGACGATCCGTTTAGGGCATCGTGCAGATGTTTACGTTGGGGACTCAGGTTCAGGGAATAGGTGCCGGAAATCCCGTTGGATTTCTGGAGGCATATTTTCGTCACGTAGAAAAAAATATGTAAGTAGGTACCGCGTTCTGTAACAGGAACCAGAGATTCTTTGGTATTTCACATGTGCGCTACTGTGTTATCTAACGTATTAAATATCATTTTTAAAATAGTAACCGACGAGTGTTATAAACACTTGTCAATTTCACAGCTTGACTACTTGCAGATTTAACTATTCAGCCATTTGGATACTCGTTAATTTCATCACCTCGCTGTTTACTCATTTAAGTATTTCACTACTTAACGATTCAACTATTTTTCTACGTATCGAAGAGATTTCGTATATATTTAATCATTTAAATAATTCAATCTTCCTTCTGCAATTAAGTAATTACTAGTTTAGGAATTCTGATCCTTTTGACGACGACGGCATCACGATACAAAATTCAGGACCTTGCAGCAATAGTGGTGCAGCTCCACCTTTACCAACTTCGAGTAAATTAGAAAAAACTGTTTATAAAATTAGTGCTTTGACTTAACGTTGAAAAGAAAACACTGATTGAAAAAAATATATACCTAAGTAAGTTGTATTTTTTGAATTGATAAGTTTTTATTTCTATTTTTGGCGATGAAATAGTCTATAATGAAAATATTACTATTAATATTAGTAAAGAAATATTAATATTAGTAAAGAAATATTAATATTAGTAAAGCAATATTAATATTAGTAAAGAAATATTAATATTAGTAAAGCAATATTAATATTAATAGAGAAATATTAATATTAGTAAAGCAATATTAATATTAATAGAGAAATATTAATATTAATAGAGAAATATTAATATTAGTAAAGAAATATTAATATTAGTAAAGCAATATTAATATTAGTAAAGAAATATTAATATTAGTAAAGAAATATTAATATTAGTAAAGAAATATTAATATCACTAAAGAAATATTTCTTTATATTAAAGAAATATCTTAAATATTTAATTTCTTAATATTAAAGAAATATTTCTTTATTAATATTAATATTTCTTTACTAATATTAATATTTCTCTATTAATATTAACATTTCTTTACTACTATTAATATTTACTAATATTAATATTTCACTATTAATATTAATATTTCTTTACTAATAGTAATATTTCTTTATTAATATTAATATTTCTTTACTAATAGTAATATTTCTTTATTAATATTAACCCTAATATTTTTATTTTTATTTATTTGCAATAAATCACTCATTTGTTATCGGATTTGCATCGAACGCTGTAGATTTTTCTTTTACATATATTACACGTCGTAACTCAAAAACTGTCTGAAATGGAGCTGCACCCCTTTTGCTGCAAGGTCCGCAACTATGCAACTATGCAATAATCAGCTGCCTGCTGAGAAACCATTGCAGTGCTAGCATAATGGAATCACGTAGAACTTCTTATGCGATCACATACAATTACCAGCGACGTCTATTAAATATTAACCCAATAAGTGACTCAATTTTCAAATAATAAAAAAAGGAAAAAGGCACCCAACAGGTAGGTCGAAACACCCACAATCAATGAATCAAACATATTTTTAAAAACTGTCAAACACATCAATAAATAAAACATATGCATCTCCACTTTTTAAAAACATCAACATTAATTTGAAAAAATAATCTCGATTTCCTACTGAATTAATATTCCCAGTGGTCAAATTAAATGGGACATTCTGTACCACAAATCTAAAAACAATGAAGTTCCTCGAAAGCTAAGCCTGACCAGGTCACGTATGCAATATATTTATGTAAGAGGAATTACACGAGCGGAGGCTCCGTTTTACAAGCGGTTAATGCCAAAATCGTGCTCCAAAAATATATCCGCGATATCGCCGCCCCCTTGAACGCATTACGCGGGGCTTATTGCGGCCGACAATGTGGGCAGGTATCATAAACAGATCACGGCTCAAAGTACCCCAACATCTTGGTAGCTCGCGTCTTAAATTCCATCGCCTGAGAAGCCCGAATCGCTCGAAGCATCTCCACATTCCAAACGGATGAAAATTAATTAGACATGTACCGGCCACAATCGCGAGATCTCACGCAATTCTAAAACATAATCCAGCTTCTCAGGATTAAAATCAATTCAAATTTTCTGATCAGGTTTCCAGTTCATGCCCTACTTCAGACACTGTGCGCGATCCTAGCTGATTTACAACCGAGCTCATTAATATCTTAATCTGTAAATTTTTGCGTAAATTTTAATAAATTCCCGAGACTTTCAACGTATTTTAAAATTAATGAGTGGGCACTAAATTTCCTTAATTTTACCATTTTCATAAATATCGTACAATCACCATAAACACCAGCAGCGGATTTGTGCGAAATATCATCAAATATTTTAATTTAAAAGAGTTGAGACAATTTTAAAATTAATTCAATCTGACAATTGCTAATTTTCTACACGAAAAAAAAAAAGTGAATTGTTTTTACAATTGTCTCAAGCCTCTGTGATTAAACCTTTTTCAATTTCTTTCGCCCAAAATTTGCCACCCTAGGCTGCAGCCCAGAGATGGGCAAACAATTATTTTAAATAAAAATTTGTGTACGAAATTTGTATTTAAAGTAATCTTTTGCCCATCTCTGCTGCAGCCTAATTACAATTAGCCTAGATTTATACAAATTCACCGCTGCTAAAGACCATTCTTAACACAGCCCTATCACTCCAATTCGGACTTGAATAATTAAAAAACAACTTTTCCAAAAAGAAGCCCTGTAAAGTTTCAAATAAATATAAAAATGCCCCTCAATTTATATTCTGCGAGCCATTACCTTTTCTTATAATTATCCCCAACACCATTGCAATATTCATAAGTCGCTCAAAAACAGATACAAGTAACCTCCCCTCGTAAAAAAAAATTGCATTCGATTGCATCACACGATTAAAGCACCCGAATCGTTACGCCCACGGAGTTTAGGGGGGGGGGCATTTATAGCGGACGGTGAAATCATTATAAAGCGATTAACATTTCACGATCGCTATAGGTATTCAATTTTACCCCGCGTGTCGTTTCAGCGAGAAGTGCAGTGGCCGCGTGCGCAACGCTCCCAGGTAGATTTAGAAGCGACGGATTCCGCGAATCCGTTTTCGGATATTGGCCCACTGCGCCAGTCTACCCCCTGGGGGGCGACTCGTAGGATAATATTTCGCCATTGTGCGCGGAGGATCCATTGTCGCCGAGACAATGCGCAAGGTGTCAGAGTCAAAGGGACGCGAACTCTTTCAACTTTCCCTCGACAGCTAAAGTCGAAGACCAAAAGTGGAGTTGAAGGGGGAACGGCTAATACGAGGGGGCGGGGTGTTTCCCCCTGGAATTGTAGACTCGAAGGGGAGAGAATTTATTGTTTTAATACCCTGTGTTCTATTATTGGCAACTGATGGTTGAGAAATTTCGAGTTCGCAATAAATATTGAGTGGTGAAGTAGTTCAGAATGTTTCGAAAAGGTTGGCCACGATATCGTCGATATTTCGAGAGTCTACTCGAAAAGTAGTCGATTCGAAGTGGGGCCGGTTTTAAATGGTCGGTAAGGGCTATTGGAGTTTAAGTGATTCGGTGTTGTTTACTTAAAAGTGGCACGGTTTATTTAGAATTTGCTAATTGGGCTTGGCAGCGAGGCTTATTTGGATGTTTTTGTTGGATAAACGCCACTGGTGGGTGTGATTTGAAAATTGAGGACGAATGCATCGAGCATAGTGTGGCTTTTTAAAATTTTACGAAATATTATAATTAGTGTTTGGTATGTCGAGGGGCTGCGCCTAATCAGCTGGCGAATATGAACGCGATTTTAGGGAATTTTTTGTGGAATATCTGCTGTATATTTTTTTACAACTATTCGCTTATTTTAAAAGTACATATATGCAGCAACTCTCAATAATTTTGTTATAAAAAAACATTAAAAAATGAAGGAATAACAGCCAATGAAGTCTGCAAAGGTTTAGGCCAATCGGCACAGCGCACAGTGCGTCGAAGTATATGGGCGTTCGGGACAAAACTCATAACTTCTGAAATAATCAGTTTTCGACCTAAATACTCTAATACCTTTTTAGAGAGAATATAAAGATGCATCGGTGGGCATATAATAAAATATATAGTTTCATTAAAAACAAAGGTGATCTTGATTTTTTATCGAATAAAGTTTTTTATCAATATTTACTTTTGCAATTTGTTGTCAACTGAATACTGACTAACTTTTGTTGGAAATATTTTTTTATCAAATTATTTTTATCACATGCACTTGAAGTTAGAATTTTTTCATTGAAATATATTTTAAATCTATAATAAGCTTTCCTCAAATCGTTGTCAATCATTTCCAGGCACTCTTTTATATTTAAAAGTACCAAAATGTCCACCATTGTTTAAATAATACATAAAAAATTGTTATTTTTTTGTTAACAATTCTTGTAAATCTTCATCTATATTCGTGCAAATTTATTTTCTCATACTTCACAGCCGAACCGAAAATACGGATAAATCAGAATTTGTATTTCCTATAAATTAACAAATGTAATTATTATTGAAGTTTACTTATAATAAGCTGTCCTCCTACAGGGAAACACAAGTTCTCAAATTATCTAGAAATAAAATTTTAAACAAAACATATTATTTAAACAAATGGACTTTTTGAAAATCTGGTGAGTCAGTCATATTTCGCATTCAAAGACACAAAATTCGTCCATTGACACTATTCCCCTATCTCTAATAGTTCTCGAGATATTCCACAAAAATGATTTTTCAACCCTAACTTTGAACGCAGTTTTCACCCCCCAAATATGAAAACGGGGAAAAATAAAAAAACACGTATTTCTTATTTTTCGGTCCTCTATAACATATCCAAAAATCAAAATGATCGGAGGCGGACACCTAAAATACTCTCCTTGTGAGAGGTACTGCATATATGTACTTTTAAAATAAGCGAATAGTTGTAAAAAAATATACAGTAGATATTCCACAAAAAATTCCCTAAAATCGCGTTCTTTTTCGCCAGCTGACTAGGCATAACCCCTTAACCCTTTGTCCTCACGTGAGGTGTATGGAACCTCAGTATGTATATGTCGTTGCCAATATTTCTGTACATTTTTAGACCTTAATAATGAAATTTAAAAATTTTGTGAATTTTCACAGAAAAATCCTTTTTATCTACTATCTTTTCAAATCTTGCATTTTTACCATTTCAAAATTTACATTTCTAGAAAAAGGCAACTATTACAATTATCACTGGAAAGTTAGAAGATTCAAAAATACCGAAATGATAACTCAAAAACGGCACTGGGTTGCTGTAAACCTCATGTGACTAATTTGTGATTATAAGAAGATTGTGAGAGAGTAGGAAGGAATGCAGGCTCTTTTAACTCACCGCGTTGTAATGCAAATGACCGCAGCCAGTTGCAATTAGAATTCACTAGAAGATCGTAATCTGCTGGAAAAGTTACTCGTAAGAAATGGAAGCCCGATTTATGAAGAATTGCGCGTTTCCAAGCATTAATTCACGAGGCAGAATAATAATCGGATCTTTTCGAGTGAACCACCTAATCAAGGAATATTAATTACACGTTTGCGAAGTTAACCGTTTTATGAACGTGGATAATTAACAGTTCGAAAATAGTACTGCATCTTGTAATAGGTTTTCTTAATGTTCGACACGACATGACCCATTTAAAACTGCACATCGATAGTATCTTAATAATATTCGTTAATTTTAAATTAATGAGTACATGTTCCAAGGAAATTATTCAGAAGTTCCTCCAAATCTTTTGATCGGTGCATTCGAATCAGTCAGAAATTATAAACTGTAATTTAAATCCCCAGATTATTTAATCTCAAATAATTCGTCAAATGAATCGAAAGATTTTAATAACCAAGTGTTGGGACTCAGTTTCTTAATTTACAAGTTTGTATAATTAATATTATACATACGTGTTGTAGCTAATTAAACATATATATTGTTGTGAATTATGTGTGTTTACATTTGCAGTAGTAACGTATAAAAAGTAATTAAAACGCACGTTCACTTTTCACTCAAAAGAAACTATCATGGATTACAAAAATCTTATAAAAGCAAACCCACAACGCATTATTTTAATTCAAGAAAAATTGGATATCTGTGGAACAATATTCGAACACATTTACTAAAACCTTTCTCCTACTATTCGCGTGCTTCATTTTCCTAGCCATATTAAATTCATTCCTACAATCTCAAAAACACACTATACGACCCCCCAAAAATGACTAAAAATCAAAATCATATTTCGCACCGAAAACAGTTTCGCAAACGCAATACTCTTCTGATATTTTAACACCAATGCAAGCTTTCAAATAATATAAAAAATCATATACAGCTTATCAATATAATTTACAAAAAAAAAAAACAAATTACCTTTCCATCCACTAGGCTCGCACCAGTCACAAACTACATATTACGAAGACTTTTGGGTCTTCCACACAACGAGCTAAACTTCCTTTCGCACAGTAAGAAAACACCAGAGAGGTCACTTTTCGGATAACTGAAGAACTGCGCGGTTCAATAACAAAACACAAATGGTCAATAAACGGGCAACGAAAGGTGGACGCAAGAAGAACCTTCTCCTTCCGCTGCTGTTGGTAAACTCATGGTGCACGCTCGACGCTGCCACCACTACCCTGCCCCCACCACCACGATGGAAGTTAATCGTGGTGGAGAAACCCCTCGTGTCGTATCTAGCTGTACGGGGTGATCTAAGGAAAGGATCGAAGGTAACAGGACACGAACACCCTGACGAACCTGAAGAAACATGTGATTTCAGTGAATATTCATAAAGAATTTCAGATACCTAATTACCACTTCTTAATAAAAAGTGGACCACCACTTTTTGATGCTCCAAGTAGTAACTTTAGAAAATTGCAATAGCGTCAAGAGAATTTTCAGTGCATCAATTTTCCGCGATAAAAAAAAAATTAGTAGATAAATTAATGCAGAATCAAATTTAAAAAAATTGTCATGACGTTAGTAGCCACTATCAGAGGTCTGTGAAGTTGGCACCCCAAGAATAAATTTTTGTACAATAGAAATAGTCTTCATTTGTCCACATTTATCTGACTAAAGTTTTCGTTTGTCCACCCCTCGAAAAATATTTATCAACACATTCAAAAAACATTTTTCATTGATTTTTAAGTGGAATATGATTGTCCACGTTTGTCCACCCACAATTTTCATTTGCCAATGGAAAATGGTCGTAGATGTGGTGATGACAAATTTTTTAATTTGGTCACAACTTTTTTTCTTTAGGGGTGGACAAATTTCGTGGCCAAACGAAAACTGTTTTTCTATTTTATAAAAATTTGCACTTGGGTCCCCTTCGTTCTCCTCGATTTTTATGAAATAGTAGAGGATTTGCATCTAACTGAAATTTTTGAAACGTATTTTCTTCTCAATGAAAAGTGAGTTTTAAAGTTATTCTGTTTATTGATGGGGCAGATGAAGAGGCATCGTTAGACTAAAATAGGTCACTCTAGGAAAAAGTGAGTCCACCATTGGTCCCACTTTCTCCAAAAATGACCCTCTTATAGGCGAGAAATTAAACTGTACGATGAACATTCGACCGAGGAGCATCCAGCTGATTGTGAGAATGATGGCACGAGAGTGAAAACTAGTTCCACTTTCGTCTGAATTTTTCCACGAAGCATCGAAGGTCGTCAGTGTTTTGGATGACTCATGGCCTTTCGAAGAGCCACAGTGAAACAAACACGTGCATAACATTAGATACCACGGTGAAACTAGGGTTTGTCGGTTTTTAAAAACCGGTTTTATATACTAGAATTAATATGCAGAAATCGGACACAAGCATATTGTAGTAGGTAACAGTTTACTGTAAAACTAATCTTTTATGAGTTCATATTTTCAGAAAAAAAATACTAAATGGAATAAAAATTTATAATTTGGTACCACCTTTTAAAAGATTTATATTTTATACGGATTTTAGTTATTTTTTTTTCATTTGGTTTTGTATGCAGTCTATTTTATTGTGTTATATTTTTGTAAATCCATAATTATTAAATGAACTCAAAAATTGTACGTATTTGTACGGATTTCAGTTATTTTAATTTTTTTTTTATTTGGTTTTGTACAGAGTATATTTTATTCTCTTATATTTTTGTACTTCCATAATATTAAGGAAACTGAATATTTTTAAAATAAGTACAAATATTTATTTACTATTTTAATTATATTTTTTTTGTGAAAATTCGAAAACCGGTTTAACCGGTTTTTGGGGAACAGTGGAATTCGAAAACCGGTTTTTTCAAAAGTCGGTTTTCGTATAAACCCTAGGTGAAACCGTGCAAGGAGAACGACTAAGAGTAAACCTGAAGTCGACGTCGAAGTAAAAATGAAATTTGAGAAAAAAAAAGGCCAACCAATCCTACGCTTCTGAAACTTAAAACTCGTTTCTTAGCACACCATTACGAAAACAATCGATCGAATACTGAGTCCATTTTGACCCACAATATTAAATTGGTCAAGAACTTTCCTCATATTTTTTTAAGAAAATTCAAAGACAAGTTTTACATGTAAAATCGAACCCTTTAATATGAACTGGATTTAAATTAAATTTTTATATATTTACCATCTCCCATTTACCAAGTCAACTTTCAAATTTTATTTTGCGTGTGTGAAGCTGAAAAAAAAATGGCACTTGTGTATTAAAATTACTGAAAACGAAGGGACTTTTTGACCAACTAACGAGAGCTTTCACATTCGATTTCAAGAATATAATATGGCGCTAGTAACATCGCGGGTCACAATGGACCCGGCGCCCGCCAGGCGAAGTATGGAATTTACATACCAGTGAAGTAAAGCTCGAAATGCATTTCTCGCGCCGAAGAGGCCGAATACCATCGGGTCCATCGGCAGTTAATTATAGTGACAAGGTTTGCGACAAAAACGGAAGATGCCTTGGCGGGAATGTCTACCGGTTTTTCGAGGAGTACCATAAAAGTACAAAGCTTCGCGTGTGACCTGCATCTGGTTAGTGACGAAGAAAATCTGAGCGCCTTTGCGAGACCTTGTCCCGCCGCGATCGTAAACTGGATGCAATTCCCGCGATGCATTCCTTGTGTAATCTCGAATAAAAAAAAATTGGCAGGGAAAATGGCCCTTGTAACTTGAATATCCAAAGCTTTGGTAACTCTCCAACATAAATAAGTAATGGTGCAATGAACTTAGAAGATGATTCCTCGGCTCCAAATGACTGACAAGTGTGAAATTAAACTTTTTTTTTTACAGTGTATAAAAATTTTTTTTTCATACATATCTATTTTACAGTGTTTTAGAAAAAGCGTCACTGGTGTTGCAGTGACATTGAGTTTAAAAATAAATATACAACGATTTCCTTGGAATTTTTTTTACAGTTTACAGTGGCATAAATTTTTTAAAATTAATCCAAACGACATGAGTTTTTTTTGAGAAGCTACAGGGATTAGTTTGCTAAATGACGTGATTCGTCGTTTTGAAAAAAAATGCACTTCAATCTACAAACGGGTTGTTTGAATTTTCATTACAGGTTCGCAAAAAAAGTTTAAAAAACGACCTTTACTATTTTTTTTTTGCTATTCCTCCAAGTGCATTTTTTTCAAAACGACGAATCACATCGTTTAGCAAACTAATCCCTCTAGCTTCTAAAAAAAACTCGAGTCGTTTGGATTAATTTTAAAAATGTTATGCGATTTTAAAGGGCGGCTGAATACTTTTACACGCCACTAATCACGATATGTGTTCGTTTCCTTGTAATTAATTCGCAAGAAATACTTGATTTTCGAGCGATTTGACTGCCTAGTCCCGTTGAAGGGGAATCCTATTTTTGGGGCTAAAACACACGGCAAAATTAAATAGCTGTAGTTTTCCACGGAGGCGATTTTGAAAATGCTGGAAAGTGGCGTTTTCTTTGGTAGTTACAGTATCGCGCAGTAACGATCAATTAGGGGATGAGCTTGTACTGTTCAATCAATTGATTAGCATAATTAGAGGAAGCATAGCGTTGAAGTTGATCGAGACGCCTTTGATCCCCTTCCAAATTACGGGTCTGCCCTGGAAAGAGCCGTAGCCGAGCAAACGAACTCGCTAATCAAGCAGATTCAGGGGAGATAATAACAGAAGAGGAATCATCTGGGTCACGAATTGATTTCACATCTGTCGAGCGAGACGGGCAATGTAATGAATTGTTTATTAACGGCGAGCTACCGCAACGGTACAGACAAGCGCGCGCGCGCGCGGTCTCGCCCGCCACTTCGCTCGCTGGACGCTGTAATTAAAGCCCCGGCGATAACGAAGCAGAGAATACGATATGGTGGATTCTTCATCCTTCGAATATATTCCCGGCAGTTTTACGCTCGAGTGTAATTATTCCTGTACAGGGTGTTTCTAAAGTGGTGGCAGAAATTGTGCAGGTGTAGAGGTGCGCTAGGTAATGGTGAGGTTTGTGGGAGGATTTGTTATTAAAAATTAATAATAATAAAAAAACTGGAACTTCTTCAAAGATGCATAAGAACGTGGTCGAAATTTCGGATGGATCGAATCGCTAGTTTCTTAAGGGCGGCCAAAAGGAGGCGAAAGTTTGATTTTTTTTTAAAAAGCGGAAGCCTATGTTGCTACAGAACATTTTGCGCGTGATTTTTGTAGGAAAAAATCAGGATTTCGACTTTAAATAGCCGCACTAAAAAGTTTGGGATTTTTTGTTCGTGTAAATAAAAATATTGGGCTTGGATTTTTTACATAGTTTTAAAGCTATCTTTATTTTGCTAGAAAATTTTTTTTTTATGGAAAATTGTACAACATGGCGGCGAACAAAATTTCTTCCCGGAGCACTGCAAAAAAACTGCTTTAAAACTATGTAAAAAATCCAAGCCCAATATTTTTATTTATACGAACAAAAAAATCACAAACTATTTAGTGGCTTCTGGGTGGGGTCCCCCCTTAATATACTAACGAAATCTTTTTTGTTTTTTGATTTTAGGTAATCTAGTTCCGAATGGCAGTAGTTCTCACCGCAAAACCAAATTTTTGAAAAGGCTTCTTGGATGTCGGTTGTTACTTTATTATAAGCGCAAATATTTTGCCACGAAAAAATTACCAAATGTTCTTTAAATGTTGTTCTTTTAAGTGCAAAAAGTTCTGTAAAAAATTATGCTTCCGCTTTTTCAAAAAAAATTCACAAACATTCGCCTCTTTTCGGCCGCCTGACTAGGTATAACACCTTAAATAAAAATTCACAAATTATGCTGTGTTTTTAGTCCAAAAATGGGATTCCTCTTTAAGGAGACTAGGCAGTCAAATCTCTCGAAAATCAAGCATTTTTTGCGAATTGATTACAAGGAGATAAATACATATTGTGACTAGCATAAACTGTAAAAAAAAACTTTCCAAGGAAATCGTTGTATATTTATTTTTAAACTCAATGTCAGTGCAACACCAGAGACACTTTTTCTAAACCACTGTAAAATAAATATGTATAAAAAAAATATTTTTTTACTCTACGCGATAGTAATAAACATTGCGTAAAAGGAAAAGTCTGTGTTTGCTTTCATCTCCTTGTAATTAATTCGCAAAGAATACTTGATTTTTTAGCTATCTGACTGCCTAATAGTCTCCTTAATGGAAAGGGTGGGGTGGAAAGGAGAGAGTGGGAGGTCCTGCGAGCCACTCAGCAACAATGCCTCGACACTAGACCGCTTGCTAAACCTCGAAACTAGTCACCTCTATTCTCAGACTTCGTGCTGCAGAGATATTTGGCTAAGCATGCGAATTTAGTGACTATTGCATAACAAAACCGAACACCTCGAATTTAGTAAATAGAACAGCCGTTGGAAAATATTCAACGTCTTTCTAGCCATTCTGCATGCACATTGCATTCATGCTAGTCATTCTTCAGCATTGCCACTGACCTAGAATACACCAGTGGTTTCGATGGACTTAAAAAAAAATCGAAAAGATTTAACAAGATTTATCTTAATAATTAAAATAAATATGGGAAAAATCGGCCACTAAAAATTACCCTGGCGACCCCACAGAATCACTGATTTAACCCTTCTACGGGATTTGTAAAGTTACACGGATAATTAAATTTGAATCGAATTGACCCAATATCATATATTTACAAGAACCGAGCCTAGAAAAATAAAACTCAGTTCATTTCATTATTAGGATTTAAAGTTTTAAGAAACTATTAAATTACTACAATAAAAAAAAAATTGAGAAAATAAAATTAAAAAAGTATTATTTATTATTGACAGTTATTAGTTATTTAAATATGTGGAGGAGTTTCAGTCCAAACAATACATTAGTAAAGTGGAGCGAGAATTTGTGACTCGACTTTGGGTCGAAATGGCCCCAATTTCCGTGCAAATGATTGGAATAACAATGCCAAATCTTCCAAGCAAATCTTGCCATTTGCGCAATCATAGTGTCCAATCTTCAAGAGCCCGTGTCAACCACTGGCTTCGAATAAAGGAATCCATATCTCTCCGATTTTATGCTCAGTGACAGATTTCCGAAGGGGACAAAGTACGATTTCCGATACTTGGTTAATGTCCCCATTGTAAGTTCCATCTGATAAAATGCTTTTCATCCGCGTGAACGCCGCGTGTCCACCGTTTCGATTCCCAAGACAAGGTGAAACACTCGGGTCTCACCTCTCTCGGTCGAGACTGCCGTGAAAACGTATTGGATTTCTGTTTCCTGCACGCAGGAGAACGCACGCACGTGAATAGTGCTCGCCCCTGTTCCAGCCTCGAGAGGGAAAATCATGGGAACGACACAGGATCGTTGGAAGGACGCGCAAAAGGCTCCCATGGCCTCCCATGCACGATTCCGTGGCACTTCCTGGACCATTTTCAGCCCCATTATACCTACACGACGCTTTCACATGAAAAAATTGTGCGAGATCAAAAGCACCGCCAAATTTCGATCGTTTTTAAATTGGGTATGTAAACCCGAAAATTCTGATTCCAATGAAACTTCATCTGAATGCAGAGTAGGTATGCAAAGAACAATTTTTTTTACACAGAAATTCACTCTGAAGGGGTATCAGCCCTTAAAGTTATGGCGTTTTTTTAAGTAGTCCTCTATTTTTCGTTTTTTTTTTGGTTTTTTTTATTATAGTAGAACTCTATTTTCATTTTTTAGTAGGACTCTATTTTTCGTTTTTTTTTTTTTATTATAGTAGAACTCTATTTTCATTTTTTAGTAGAACTCTATTTTTCTTTTGATAGTGTAATATAGCAGAGTTTCCCGACCTTTTTTGAGTCGCGACCCCTTTTATAATATTCAATAACTCTCCCCTCTAAATTTAGTAAGGTAAAGAAAATATGTATTTTCTTTAAAAACAGGTATTTCAGAAAATAATTCTAACTTAATAATATTAAAAAGAAACGGTGGCAACCCCCAAGAAAACACTTCGCGACCCACAGCTTGGGAACCACTGCGATAGAGTATAAAAAACTGCTTAAAATTTTCTTCTATCTCGCGCTGTTGCAAAGTTTATTTTAAAGAAACGAAGAAAAGCGTTCTTCCACGGGAAAAAAAAACACCCCCCCCCCCCTCTTCAGCTGCGATATGAATGATTTAATACACATTCGGGGGATGGTATTGAAAATGCAGTAGCAATAAAAAATTGATGCCAAAACGGGCACAATGGGAACACAAATGGTTTGAAAGCGAGGGGGGAAATATTTATGGGAAATCGATGGGGTATCGAATAAGCTTGGCGAGACATTCGATGTAACAAGATACGAAAACCGTAGTTTACCCGATCTGTTTGAAATTTTCTCGCCGGCGTCGCGCGGCGGGATTTCACGTGCGCACGGGGAGAAAGCTTTCCACCGGAGGATAATGCATTAGATGGCAGATTCCGGTTATTCACTTAATTCTACGTGTCGCTTTCACACTTCTGGCCTGCATTAACAACTTCTTCCTCGCGTACGCAGAGCAATTGAGGGCTCGGATGCAATAAGGGGACTAGCGATCGAAAATGCGAAAAATGATTGTCCAAACGCGAAGAAATATTGGAAAATTAAATGTTGGTAAATTGTATTTTAAAAAATATAGTGTTGTAAAGCTCGTCACGACACACATTTTTTCTATTTACAGTTTGTTAATCGAATCATTACTATTCGAGCTAAAAATTATAAACAAAAAATTTTTCATAGTCCAAAATCATTATTTCTTTAAACATAAATTGCGATAACTTGAGTAAATATTAAGGGATCGTTATGAGGCTTAAAACATAACTTCAGAAAACTCTAGCGAAGCCATAAAATGTATATACAAAACCCTTATGTTAAAAAATTTAATAATATTTAATTAAAAAGAAATACTGGACATAACCAATGTTTTCCAACGTTTGCCGTTAAAAAGTATCGAGGCAATTTTGAGGTACATATAACTTGCAGCGACAATGTTTTTCCTTAATATACAAGGAAGTTTTTCACAAATTTTCGCACTGATTAATAAATAATTGTAGAAGTTATGACGATATATATCATTCTCGCTCGGCGCCAGCTGTCAACGCGAGTGCTAAAACTGCTAAATATTGCATTATACGCGGCTGTTGACTGTTGGTGGCGCGCGACATTTATATACATCGTCATATCTTCTACAATTATTTATTAATCAGTGTGAAAATTGGTGAGAAACTTCCTTGTATATTAAGGAAAAACTTTGTCGCTGCAAGTTATATGTACCTCAAAATTGCCTCGATACTTTTTAACGGCGAACGTTGAAAAACATGAGTTATGTCCAGTATTTCTTTTTAATTAAATATTATTAAATTTTTTAACACAAGGGTTTTGTGCATACATTTTGCGGCTCCGCTAGAGTTTTCTGAAGTTATGTTTTAAGTCTCATAACGATCCCTTAATATTTACTCAAGTTATCACAATTTATGTTTAAAGAAATAATGATTTTGGACGATGAAAAATTTTCTGTTTATAATTTTTAGCTCGAATAGTAATGATTGGATAAGCAAACTGTAAATAGAAGAAATGTGTGTCGTGACGAGCTTTACAACACTATATTTTTTAAAATACAGTTTAACATTTAATTTTCCAATATTTCTTAGCGTTTGGACAATAATTTTTCGCATTTTCGATCGTTAGTCCCCTTATTGCATCCGAGCCCTCATATTGTCCCCTGGACCGTTCCAACACCGTTTTGGTGCCATTTGCACGGTCGTTATCAGCCTTCGTACCCAATTAGCTGGTCTGAATCATTGTTCGAGCGAACTTATGCGTTTCAAGGTGATTCTCGAAACGGGAAATTATTCTACTTGTTTCGTACGAGTATCCCAACCATTCAAAAATTATTTTTCAGTCATACCATTCGACGATACATTTTTCACAGAATTACTTCTTCGGGCAGCCTCAAAACATTATTTTATATTGGAGTAAACGATTAATGGTTCATTTTTTACTTTAAGGAGCAATATATACTTAGGACTAGAAAAATAACTTGGGGTGAACTTTGACAATTTTTTAATTTAAAAATCTTGATATGCATCTTAAAATACATCATTTAATGGAACATTGGCTAAATTTAATGCGAAAATTAAGAAGATTGAATATGTAATATGGATATGCGAAATGTGTAATATAGATTTATCTGAAACATATTTATCTTAAAATACATAAAAGAATCTAGTTAGGGGACCGATTCAGTTGAACTTTGGAACAGAGGTTTTTGATAGAACTATTGAGTTCTTTGTAAACATCATAGTTCATTTCTTAGCAATTAAGAAAAGATGATTGCCGACATTTAGTGAAAAATTAGATTCTGTGACAAAAGCTAAATTACCTAGTTCTCGAGAAGCATTGGTTACCAATTTTTAAAAATACCATTCTGAGAATAACGCTATTAAATATTCAATCCTCCTACTTCGCAAATTAAATTTGCACGATTATTACATTAAAGTATGTATTTTAAGCTGCACATAAATATTTCTAGATTAAAAAATATTTTCAATGAAAAAGAAATTGCTAAAGTTCCCCCTAGTTTTTCTAGTCCTAGGTATATGCAGCCCCTTAAGTATTTTAAATATTCAATTACATAAATTTAGCAGTACAGGGTGGGTCACAAGTCACAGAAGCATTCAAAAAGGTAATCAAATTTTTGCCTTTCTAATTTTCATTTTTTCCCCCATCGTTCCCCCAAAAGAATTCCAAATACAACCCAAATAAATGCAGCTCTAATCTACTAGAAATTAAACTCGAAATAAACCTCGCGCTCTGCGTTTGAAACCAGAGCTGGGCAAAATTTAATCTAATTACAACTTACAAATTAGGATTGAAATGTAATTGTGTAGTTGATTACACATTATTTTCTGTAATCGTCACTTTAGGTGGTTGACCACAATTTTGTCAACTGCCTAAATTAACGATTACAGAAAATAATGTGTAATCAATTACACAATTACATTTCAATCCTAATTTGTAAGTTGTAATTAGATTAAATTTTGCTCAACTCTGTTTGAAACCCAACTCCAACCAGTGGACAAGATGATTGCTTAACCAGAAGCAACCCAGTTGTCGCAGACTTTGTATCGTTTAACTCCTCTCTTTGTTTCGAAGATGGAATAAGGTTACTCCTTTCAAATGATTCTCGAAGGAAAGAACAACATCTCCCAGCGAGTAGTTTTATTATCCAGCATATTCTGCGCCGAGCGCGTGCTAATTACAATATCGCTGCTTTCTAAACGATGACAAGCCAGGAGCACGCTTCGAGAGGCTGAAATTGTATACGAGCCGAAGGAAGGAACGCGGCTCAGGGAGAATAATACGAGGGAACGGAGGCGTAGCGACGTCTGCATTGCCCCGTGGCCCATAACTGAAACCAGTCTAGACGGCAGGAAAAAACAGGTGGATACGTTAGCTGGACATGCCTCTCTCGAGAGAGGAACCCTGCTGCCAGTTTTCTTCCGCGGTTGGATGAATGAGGAGGAAAAAGTATCCTGGATCCCGCCGCCGTCCGTCTAAGAATAGCGGCGTTAAACATTTCTTTTTCTACGCGGGCCCGTTCGAGGATCGATTCGAGTCCTTTACACGTGTAAAAATATATCTATTTTAGAGGCCTACGTGCCTACGTTAAATGGCACTTTCAGGGGGAGCGATGCACCGGGCGGGAAGAAGGTACGCGGGCACACGTGGACCGCACGTTTTGGGTTGGTGGAGACTAGAGTTGAGGCAGTCAGAGCAACAACGGACCAACCCACATTAAAAAAATTTTTTTTTCCCTATTTTATATGGTTAGAAGAGCCTCTTGAAATACGCTATTGCTACTAATTCAATTTAAAAAAAAAAAAGTGAGTTAGTCCATTGTTGCTCTGACTGCCTCAGTTGAGCATTATTCGAATAAATTTTGGTTCGAATTTTTTATTCAAATTTTTGGCTCGACTGAATTTTTATTAGAATAAATTTTGGTTCGAATTTTTTATTCAAATTTTTGGCCCGACTGAATTTTTATTAGAATAAATTTTGGCTCGAATAAATTTTTATTCAAATGATCTCGAATAATAATTGCGAATAAAATGAAGTTATTCGAGAATAACGAATAACTTTTTATTCGAATAATTTCGAACAAGATTTACGAATAAAAAAAATTATTTGTCATTCTCGGGTAACTTCATTTTATTCGCAATTATTATTCGAGATCGGCCGAATAAAAATTTATTCGTTATTCTCAAATACCCAACTTCATTTTATTCGAAATTTTAAGATCAAAGATTATTCGAATAAATGACAAAAAATTTCTCAACCTCAACTATATTTCAAGCATTTCAACTTCTCAATTCATCAATGAAAGCTGTCATAAATGCTTCTTTTGTACGCTACAGGTGCTTTTGATTGCAGAAACCTGCCGAGCTATATAGATCGAATTCCTTTATCGATGTATAGGACGAGGTTCTCAAATGTTTTCACCCACGAGACTCTTTAGTGCAACGAGCGCATTGCAAGCAGTAGCAGTTGATACGATACTGCATAAGCAATAATAGCGATCAGATGTGATAATGGTAATATACATAGTTGGACGTAAGGGTACCAGTAACAGCAATGTCTGTAGCGATTGGGATAACAGTACAGAGGATAATAACAATAGTAATAGAAATAACGACATTGGTACTAACAGCGATGCCGGTAGAAATAATAATAATAATGCGAACGTTGCGCGGATGCTTCGGAAGTGTAGGTACGAATTTAATTGGGTAATGGACGTGGGCATAGAAACTTCGATAAAGAAAAAGGTCCGAATAAACTAGGGTAACTGTACTCGTAGTTGACAGTGTACCAATAGTTGACACTTTTATTTTCAGTCACGAATAATAAGCTTTCTATTAAAAAAATGTTTTTGACTAATACTTTTTTTCAAAGAGCGTATTAGTCGAAAACATTTTTTTAATAGAAAGCTTATTATTCGTGACTGAAAATAAAAGTGTCAACTATTGGTACCCTGTCAATTACGAGTACAGTTACCCTACATTTTTCTAATAACGATATAATTATCCAGGAAGCTTGTAACAGTGTCAGTTTATTTATGTGTATATTCTTCAACTAAAGCCGCGAAGTTAATTTTCCCTATTTGTTACTTGTTCATAAATTTAGAGTTTTGACTAAGAAATTATTAAGGTTTTTTTACAAAAAGCATGTGAAGTATTAAATGCGTATTGGGGCAAGATGGCAAATCGGAAAACCAAAACTTCTTCCCATAATGACTTGCAAACAGTAAATTCGTCTACTCCAGTAAGAGGATGTCGCACACTTAAATTATTCTTTCTTCAATGTTTCGCCAAGAGACACTATGCCCATCCTCGAGATACAAACCAAAAAAAGGGCAGATACAGAGAAAAAGATAAATTCTAAAATACGAAAAAGGACTCCAGGAAAATTAAGAATACGGTAACTGTACTCGTAGTTGACAGTATACCAATAGTTGACACTTTTATTTTCAGTCACGAATAGAAAGCTTATTATTCGTGACTGAAAATAAAAGTGTCAACTATTGGTACACTGTCAACTACGAGTACAGTTACCCTAAATGCCTAAAACCCAATTTCAGGATTTTTCCCTAACCAACCCCTAAGGGGGTGAAAAGGGGTGAAATGTATTTTCACGGATTCTTCAAAATCTCTTAGGCCCGATTAGATATTAACTTGATTTTTACTTCGAAAGGTTACCCACATAGGGTAACTGTACTCGTAGTTGACAGTGTACCAATAGTTGACACATTTATTTTCAGTAACGAATAATAAGCTTTCTATTAAAAAAATGTTTTTGACTAATACTTTTTCAATCAGCGTATTAGTCAAAAACTTTTTTTTAATAGAAAGCTTATTATTCGTGACTGAAAATAAAAGTGTCAACTATTGGTATACTGTCAACTACGAGTACAGTTACCCTTATTGTTCTTAAAATTTTTGAATTTGCAGTGAAGAAGCTTTCAGACTCAACTGGTCCCTATAGACAAAATTAGATAAATTATGATACTAGGGCGTGAAGTTGACAAGGGGCACAAAATGCTACCTACTTTCATTGTTGCCATTTTTTCAAATAAAATTTTAAATGAAATATTACAAGTTGCACTACAAATGTTTTAAGCTACTAATAAGAATTCAGAGTAGGGTCATCGAAAAACTCAAATAAATCTATTGTAAATAAATGGCGCAATTTGGCAAGCTCGCCTAGGGCCCAAAAAAGGCTCAAGCCGGGCCTGTCCAACACAATTGCGTTGACAGTATGTGTATGCTCGCAATTAGACACTGCCATAGTAGACTTTTTCGCTACTTCCTTTTCTAAGTTTAGAAATTCAGTTCTGCATATTCTGGATGATTACGTTGAAATATTTATAATTGTCATTTCATCTCTTTCTGTCGTTTCCCTTGCTATTTGTGTACTTTAATCTTCATCTTAATATTATCTTACTTGTCCGTCCTCTACTCGTGATGTTTCATTTGATTACAATGTACTAAAGGGTTATTAGGTACCCGTAATAATAAATAAATAAATAAAAATAAATTATAGTATTTTGAAGTATTAATTTCTCCATACCTACATTGATATTTTCACACACAGAAAATAAGAAAGAATACACGGTTCTACTTAAGGGGGTAGGTCACCCTCGATAGCCCTAAAACAGGCCTTTTTTCAAACGCAAATTGTAAAGTGATAAATAACAATAGAGATAACGTTGTTCCCTAGTTTTAATCGTTATTCTATGAGCTTTAACACAAAAAAGGAAAAGTCTAAATATCTCTATGTACATAAAAGTTGTGAGTAAAAACGTAAAGGCGTGTACGCGGTGCACCGTTTGATGGTGTACATAAAATCTCGAAAACCGCTCCAATGATTTGGATGAAAATTTAATGAGACATGCAGAAAACCATTCCCTAAAATGTGCCGGGAGCAGAATTTCGAGAAAAATTCTTAAAAAAAGATAAAAAATATTTTTCATCCAAGAAATCGATAAAATCGTATTTTTCAACATAAAAATTGTATTATTTTTTTTTCTCGAAAATCTGCTCCCGACACATTTTAGGGAATGGCTTTCTGCATGTCTCATTAAATTTTCATCCAAATCATTGGAGCGGTTTTCGAGATTTTATGTACACCATCGAACGGTGCACTGCGTACACGCCTTTACGTTTTTACTCACAACTTTTATGTACAGAGTGATATTTAAACTTTTCTTTTTTTGTGTTAAAACTTATAGAATAACGATGAAAACTAGGGAAAAATGTTGTCTCTATTGTTGTTTATCACTTTACAAATTGCGTTTGAAAAGAGGCCTGTTTTAGGACTATCGAGGGTGACCTACCCCCTTAATTAATAATACAGTTGCAGAAGCTAGGAAAAACCACGGCCATAAATACAGGACTTTCCAACCACCATACATTAATTTTCCATCTGAGTCCCTGCTATCACCCCGCATACATCAAACTGAACGAACCTTACTTTATAACACCCTGACTACCACAGCAGAATTTAAGACTCCCCACAGGATTTCGAAGCCTAACCAAAATAATAAATTACAATATTCAACTTTACCAAAATCCAAGTTACTATATAGTTCCCAAATTCCTCACAATTTCATCCGCCATATCCCAACGAACGCAGTAATAAAAAATCCAAATATCGAGGGGAAGGGTATGTCACTCGCCTCGCGACCAAAAAACATACCCAACCCGAAAATTTTGATTTTAATGAAACCTCGTGCGAATGTAAAGCGTATTGGAGTATGCAAATAGCAATTTTTATTTCCCGTGAAAATTCACTCTGAAGGGGTGAAATCACCCCTCAAAATTTATCACGTTGCTTCCCATTTTTAATATAACTTTGCAACGGTGCTACAAAAAACTCAAAAAAGAAAACCTTAAATCTAAGAATTATTCAGTTTTCTGTACTCTATCAGAGTGTTTCCTAAAATTTTTTGAGTCGCAATCCCCTTTTGTAATATTTAAGTAACCTGAGACCTCACCTCTACCCATATAAGGTAAAATAAATTTAATAAGGTAAAGAAAAACATTAAAAATTGGTATTTTAAAATATAAATCTAACTTAATAATATTAAAAAAAAAATCGTGGCGACCCCTCGGAAAACACTTCGCGACCCGCAAGTTGAGAATCACTGCTCTATCGCACCCGCAAAAGAAAACTAAAGTTATATTGATAAAAATTAAAAAAAAAAAACGCGATGACTTTAAAGCAGAGGTGGGCAAAAAATGATTTGAAATAAATTTTATAGGTACACAAATTTTTATTTCAAATAACTTTTTGCCCATCTCTGCTTTAAAGGCTGTCAGAATAAATTTCAGCTGAAAATAAAATCCCTCCTCCCCTACTCCAATATTCTATACACTCGCACAATATTTCATTAAAATCAGAATTTTCGAATTTTCGAAACTCCCTCGTTAACCGAACCACTTACTCGATCCCCATTACCGATCCAAAAGGCCGCCCTTCGATTTCTTGGCCACGCAGTTCTATAAATTGCTGGCGAGGGGGCGGGTGGGGGGGAGGCTGGCGGAAATAGAAATATCGCGTGGTTTTAAGGAAAGGAACCGTCGGCCGCGGGAATAAATTCCGCACAAAGTCATAAAGGGTGTACCGTGTCCGTGCAGTTATATTCTTGGAATACGATTTTGGCATAAGACGGCCATAAAACGACGCGGGCCCCGACTGTCTAGACTCGAGGCTTGTCGCGTGAATAGTGCATACGTGCTTCTTCGATCGATCTTACTGTGTACGGGGTCCGATAAACTCCGCTTTTCACCGCGGCGACATCCGCGAATGGACAGGTCAACGGCCGTGGACGCATAATTGAGAAACGCTCGGTTAATAATTAGCGGCCGATCTGGCAATGGGGATTGGGAAGAAACGTGCCATTTGTAACGCTCCGCTGCCAGCTTTTATTCTAGCCGAGCTAATTTAGCGCGCTGTACACGGGCACACTTGCCCGTGCGCAAGATTTTTCTATCCGTTTTCTAATTGGCCACTGGCCCCGCGCGATCTGCTACTGTTCCGAGTTGCTTGCAATCACTGTCACTCTGTTGCTGCTTAGTTTACATATTTTTAGCTCTTGGTAAGCTTGTGCAGTGCTACTGGTGTTGTTTTGTTTATAAGTTTGATGGTGGGTGAAAAATTAGTGAATGCAGGATGCTGATTCTTCAGTGATAGTAATGGGAAATGAAAACTGTATTTGTGGGAGTAATTGCAGCAAAAATTGAAGTGCAGTGTTGTTTGTAATATTTGTAGTTATGATAGTGATAATCGAAATTGTGAGAATTGGAAAAATAGTAGAAAAGAAATGGTGGGAGGAATATTAGTATTAAGTATCTCGAGAAATTGGAAATTGTTATATTTTTGTTTGCATTTTGTTTAACTATAAGATTTATGCAAAAATTTTGTTGACTTCAGTTCATAAATCAAGATATTCCACTTACAAAACAGAATCAGCGCTTCAAGTTCCGAGAATTTCGGGTTACAAAAGTTTCGAGAATTTGAAAATTTGAGTTCGAAGAACCCACCCCTACTATTTGCAATCTGCATCAATTATAGGTCACCGATGCTCGATATGGTGTACCAGAAAGGATTGTTGACACGAATTTCAGTGAATTTATATTTATATTTAATAATGTTATGTCATTGTTGTTCTTACTTTGATGCAAGCAAATGTATCATGCGCGTTGGGGTAAATTTATTAATATAGCCGGTTATTTCAGCGAAGCGTCCGTCAACCTTGCTTCGTTTATTTACTATATTCGACTATTTTTAACTGCGCGTTACAGCACCCTCCGCTCGGTATATGAACCACCTCTCGTTTCGTTCGTTGATCGTGGAAATTAGAGAAAAGACCAAAAGGGATACGTGACCGCTCGGTTAACGTTCAAAAGACCTTTCTCAGCAAAGGCAATAATTGAATCAGCATTCGAATAATGAAACACCCTATAGTGCATTGCCTTGTGCAATTGTGTGGGAGATATTTTGCAACAATTTCACAAAATATAAATGAGGGAATTGAAACTGATAATACACAAACCGAAGCGATACTCTGCTATACAAATTTAATTATAAGATCAACTTACACAATTAATTATTACCATTGGATTATGGTTTGGTAAAGTGATAGTGGCAATAATTGTGCAGTACCTATAAAATTCAATCATCACGCGATAATATTCCACAGTAATAATCAAGTGACTAGTAATATAAAATCAATTTAAATGTCCATAGAGTAAATGAACGACCATTGGAATCGTAAATCCGACAAATAAAAGTATAAAGGGACAAATCCATAGAATCGTTATTCTCAAACAGGTAGAAACGTCCTACGAGTCCGCTCGTTCGACTGTTGTTATGGTCAGTTCTGGCTCTGCGGGGACACTTTCCAAACATCATATTTCGCAAGCAAAACGTTTTTGCCAGCTGGGAATTCAATTACGTGCAAGACAATGAATCAATTTCAAAGGTCAACAGTAGGACAATTTGTAAGAGAATGTTTGAAATGGAGTAAACTCAGTAAACACGTCCCGGAATTCATCGTTTATTATTGAAACTCGTTAAGCCCCCACGAAGGCCTGAAAAACTTGCTCGCGCTGAATGAAAACCCAACGTTCGAAATTTGAATATTCCTCAACGGCGCCAGGCAGGCCGAAATAATGAGATCGTTACGCGTAAACTAGATAATTAACGACTATTAATTACACGCTTCCGAGCCTAATACTTCGACACACGTCAGTCGCTCGCTATTAAAAAATTACACAGCATAAAAATACACCCCTGGTTAAAGATCCAAGCTATTCCGTTATAAATCACACGAATTTCCCCCAAAAATGTCACACGACGCGAATAGAACTATGCGCGTTACTCGCATAGCCCTCTCCCCTTACTGTTTACTCCGTGCTTTTACTCCGATACCTGTTTCGAACAGATTATGTTCGAAAACGCCACCACCGTTCATAGCCGATATCTGTCGTATCGACGCTCGAGGAAAAATCAGTCGCTGTGCGATTGGAAAATGCGCTTACCCTACGGACATCCGCCACGAGGATTTCCCGAGTCACCGACCTACGTTACACTGGATCATCTTCGGCCTGGAACAGCAAGAAAGCGTTTTTCCTTTCACACGCGGCACGGGCTCACGGGACCCCACTTGGACGGGAACACAATTCTCGGGACGAATTTCTTGCCGGCTACGCGAAAGGGAAATTCGTGTGTAAAAATAACACTGGCGATAGACCGAGAGACGCACAGAGAAAGGAGATCTGCCTCCTACCGTTGTCGTTCGAAAACTCATGGTGCCAGCCTGATGCGGTCGTGTGCTTCTCCCTCCCCACTCCGGCGGAGTTAATCGTGGTGGAGAAACCCCTCGTGTTGTTCGCATTTCGAGCTCGGCTCTGCCTCTGCACACGGATACACGTGTCGTGTATTACGTACACCGACGCTCAAAACTTGGGTACACGTGTCAAGTAGGAAAGACGTTCTTAAATTTCACGCCCGCGAGGTGGGATCGATACTTCCCCCCTGTATCGCGTTTTCGAATTTATACGTGCGCCCCAGTGGTAAAAGAATATATATCTATACTTATGATAAGATAAGATTGATAAAAATCCTTGGCTTTTATATGAAATATTTCCCACTATTTATGTAACTTTAAGTAATTTTTGAAAATGAGGTATGCTAATTTATTATATGGCATTGATGTTAGATATTATTCTTCGTTTCTTTCCTTTGTCTAGCATTTAGTTTAAGCTTCGTGTGAGCACATAAAATCTGAGTATTGCTACGTCCAGAGGCGTCGAGAGCCAACGCCGGGCCCGGGGGGAAAGATTCTTACCGGGCCCCCAAATTATTTATATAAAATATCAAAAGAATTCTAAAACAATATCAGCCTAGAAATCGAACTATAAATTACACATAATATCACTTAAAAATTACAAGTTGAAGCACTTGAAATTAAGAATTAAGAAATGATTGATTGAAATTGTATTGTATATAAATATTTTTGTTTACAAAAAAAATTGGGGCGAATAATCGCCTGAGCGACTCGGCGAAGATGAAACGACACCACGCGATCGAACGTGAAATATTCACTGAAGCATATTAAAAAATTCTTTTAAAAAAATAGAAATTTTATTGAAATAAAGAATATATTGGAGCGTGCCCGGGCCCCTAAGAACCACGGGCCCGGGGAATTCTACCCCTCCTCCCCGCCCCTCTCGTCCTGCCTGACTACGTCTAAAACTTTTGATAGTAAGTGTATGCAGGTGCAGAAGGCACCGTGATCGTGATATATTCGCGAACTGTGTATACAAACGGAGCTGGTGCTCTAAATTTTTCTACAGAAAATCTGCCTTCGTTGCACGGTAAATAAATAAACACACAGTGGTTTAATCGCTGCCACTGAACGCGCAACGTCGCCATCACTGAACGTGATATTTAATCGCGAGTATCACGCAAGGTATCGATATCGATGCAAACATCGATATCGAGGAAAAATGTCCTCCGCTTGAAATAACCTCAATTTAAATGCATCACATGATCTGCAGATGCGATGCATTGAATAATCAAGTAGGTAAAAATACTTGTATTTACTTCTTTTTCTGCCTAAATCGATATCAACCAAAAACAAGGCTTCGTAATTCCGTGTACTTTAAATACACAGTAAAAAAATTCACTACATCTCTCCACCTGGCTCTTTATATTTTTCTAAATATTTAACACTACCATTTCCCCGTTGTTTTTCGTTAATCAAAATTTCTCAAACGAAACATGTAATTAACAGCAACGAATTTTCTCATAGAATTGAGATCTAACCTGCAGGAGCTTTGCGCGGGAAAGTGCACAACAATGGCTCACATCAGTTTCGATGAAACTCGTATCGATTTCGTTCTCGATATAAGTAACACATTAAATTTAGAGCGACCTGCAGATATCGTTAAGGATTGTTGAAGCACGCTATGCAGGGTTATCAAAAAATTCACGGAGGTTATTGCTGAGCCGGCAAGGAGTCGAGATTATACGATAAGGCGTATATACACGACGTATATAAAGCGCACCCTATTGCATTACTCGGGCGTACATGCACAGTGCTGCAACTCCGCCGGTTATCTATATAATTCGATCTAAGTAATCGCGATTTCATTCTGTTTTCCTCGGATAGAATCGAGTCTGTGCAGCGTAGTTAAGAGAGACCAGTTACTATAATATATCAAATCCTTCGCGTTTCCATCCTAACCCCACGCAAGTGACATTCGACAAAATTTATTTTCGATGTACTCCTAAGATATCGGTATACATTTAATTCGATGCAATTGCGTAGTTCGTTTAAAAACGAAATGCTGGAATGTTAATATAATTGCACGATACTGTGATACACGTATGTACGAAATGATTCTTGAGGTGACGTACGATTTCGCGTCTCCCGTCATGCCTGGCCTTTCTTTCGCAATGAAAAGGACCTTTATATCGCTCCCCCACCCTTCGGGCACCCTCGGCTGCCCTTCGATACACGCGACTTGTTCTACACCACACACTTCCATGAATAAGTAACACGACAGACGAGGAGACTCTATTAGAATAGTAGGCGGGACCTTAGGGCGCCTCACGCAACACTTCTGCGCACACACTTGCCTGCTTGCAGTATTAAAGTCTACCAACAGGAAGCGTATACGGGAACTGCAAATCATTTGCAGACGAAATGCAGCCGATTAAATGGAAATAATTCTGTTCATGATTAAACGCTGATCTCATCTACGAAAATACTCCCTTCGATGAAAAATAAATTAATAATTAGAGTTTTTTATATTTTCAATTTCGATTTTCTTGTCTTTTTTTTTTGTTGAAAATAAAGGTATAGGTTTAAAGGGATTATGTGAGTTCTAGTATATGTTTGAATATTTGTAAAAAATCGATGAAACTAAAAATTGGTGACTTAATGTAATTTGTTAGATTGTAATGAAGCGTCAAAACCGATGCTCCTACGGCGAACTTCCGGTTTCCTGGATCATGCGACACACGTAGAGGAAGCTTTTTAACATTCCCCTAGCTCCGTAAGCAATAGCACATGTATTTAATGATACTGAGTATAAACACGTGATTAAACTTATCAATTCACTTATCGACTTACATCGATGCCGGAATTGCATGAAATTTATTATAGAAAAATGAAAGCGAGGGGCGAGCGGAAGTAATGGCAATTGTACGTCCATGAAAGTTCTTAGAATGAGGACAAAAGAAAACGGAAGGATAATTTTCAATTACTCATTATTATATAAAATTATTAATGGCCTCGTAAACGGATCTTAAATATTGCAGCATATATGGTTTAATTAATTATAGTTGAATGCTTGTGCAAAAATAAATCAAAAGTGTAGAATAAAATTTTTGTATATACGACTTTATTTACGAGAGAATCGATTTTGAAAATCCATCGAGCATGCTTATACTTGGTTAAAAATTCGTTACATTTTCAAATCGATCTTCTCGAGAACAACGCCCCCTTCTAACAAAGTTATCGTATGATTTCGATTTATTTCTGCGCAAGGATTCATTTAATTCGGGGTTGTACCATATTCCCTAAAAAATTCTATTAATTTTTCAAACTCAATTTTGTCGAAAACTTAGGCTTATTTCTAAAACTTTACTCTACGTTTTCGATTTGTTTTTACGCAAGAAAAGGCTTGCGCTCACTTATACCCGTGCTCTTTCCCTTCCAAGAGAAGAGAATTAAGGAAACCTCTAATAACAAATAACTAGTAAAATATTAATTTTACGTGAATAAAATGTGCGCGAAAGAAGTTAACGATCCCCAAGCTTACTGTCATTAATCGCCCTTAACGAAATAAATAAATCACTCACAATCGAAAAAGCAACGGCCGTTCTTTAAAATCGGGCGTGACCTTAGCCACTTCCGGTCCCGCGGCGCTGCGTTCGCGTTTGGCGCTGCTAACATCCGGCCACGTTAAAATAGCTTGTTTAGATGAAACTTCGGCCAGGCCGTTTTATCCAATAATTAAATACTGCAACTTGCAAATTGGTTCGCACTTAAATGTACGCAGGATAGCGTATAACTTGCAAGAGGCAAAGGACACAACAAACAATGGATTACTGGTCGATTTGTTTGCTGTTGATCTCGCTGTTCGGTACGATATTACGAACTGGTGGCGTCGAGCTAACCTTCGAACTTCCCGACAATGCGAAACAGTGTTTCTTTCAGGATATCGAGAAGAATGTCACCGCGATGCTCGAATTTCAGGTATTGTAAATCGTGTATCCTCTAACAGAACGCTCATTCCATCAACGTGGACCTACGAAACAGTATTTATCAATGTTCTCGAACTCGTCAGAACGTAATACCATCGGCCACGTTCGCAGTTCTCGAAGCTTCGTCATTGAAAATTAAATATGCCGGGAACTTCCTCGATACCGGTAGGTTTAATAACTTAAATAAATATTCCCCAGGTCGTCACGGGCGGACAATACGACGTGGATGTCACTCTGGAAGCCCCGAACAAACAGATCATCTATAGGCAGATAAAAATGCAATTCGATTCGCACCAGTTTACAGCACCTCTATCGGGAGCGTACCAAGCTTGCTTCAGTAACGAGTTCTCCACGTTCTCGCACAAGCTTGTCTACATGGATTTCAGAGTGGGCGAACAGCTACCGCTCGCCGGTCTCGGCGAGCACGTCACTGTTATGACTCAGGTGACTGCGCAGGGGACGAAGCGCATCGGCGTCCGATGTACGTCTCGAGAATAAGAGTGATTCTTTTCAGATGGAGTCTTCTGCGGACGAGGTGCACAAGAACCTGAACAAAATTTTAGACTATCAAACCCACCATCGGTTAAGAGAGGCGCAGGGCCGTAAGCGAGCGGAAGATCTTAACGAACGTGTGCTGGTGTGGTCCGTCATGGAGACGCTCGCGATTCTAATCATTTCTGTGGGTCAAGTGTTCGTCTTGAAGACCTTCTTCACAGAAAGGAAGCCATAACGCATCCGGTAGTGCATTTCAAAATGGACGATGCTCCCTTCGCCTGGGATAAAACAGCTCATCCGTCTCAACGAAGCGGAGACAGTGTCGTATTGAACAAATTCTAACTATCAGCCACGATGCTCTTTGTGTCCATAAGATTTTGGGCATCGAGGGGGCGACTTGGCAAACAAACGGGGGATAGTAAGAGAAACTCAGTTTCCATGTGTATGAAGAATGTTGTGTATGCGCGTTCATGTGTGTATCATTTGAATATTAAGTTATACCGAAGATAGGACTTTTGAATATGGGTACCTGGACTGTTAAGTCCTTTCTCGTGGTAAACTCTTAAGGGGATAGGCCACCTTGGACGGAGCAGACTTGCAGTCGTTTTCGGCAATTTTTTTAGGAAGATAATGAATTAAACAGGAAATTCGATATGAAGCCTGTTATTGTACAACTCTCGCCGGAAAAAATACGATTTTTTTTCCCTACAAAATCGCGACGGTTGAGCCGTGATACGCAAGATCTTGAGGAGCGACGTTTTCCACGGCTATACCGTTTGACTTAGAAAAAACAAATCGAAAAGTTTTATTTTCTACATGCCTAAAACTAGAGAAGTACATATGGAAATCCATAAACATTTATTTGTCTCGAAATGGTGAACATGCGGAGAAAAAGTGCATTTTTTTTTATAAAAGTGTCAATTGCAAAGAATATGTTCAAGATATCGCAAAACCCATATGTACTCTTCTAGTTTTAGGCATGTAGAAAATAAAACTTTTTGGTTTTATGTTCTAAGTCGAACGGTATACCCGTGAGATTGGACACCGTGGAAAACGTCGCTCTTCAAAATCTTGCGTATCACGGCTCTACCATTTTGTAAGAAAAAAAGTAAGATTTTTTCCGGCGAGAGTTGTATAATAAGAGGCTTCATATTGAATTTTCTGTTTATTTCATTATTTTCCTAAAAAAAAATGCCGGAAATGACTGCAATTTTCCTCCGTCCAAGGTGGCCTAACCCCTTAAGTTGTAATTATACTTCAGGGCTGACAGCGTACCAGAAGCTGTCGGGAAAACCATATTTCCTACTGCAAATGTGTAACATAATAAATTAAAATATTTGCGCATTTGATTGTTACTTTCTGTAACTTCATTATCCTTTTATCCATTCGAATGTAAAAATTGGAAATTATTATTAAACTGCTTGCTAAGTAAAAAAGGAGCCTAGTTTCTTTATCCCCGGGTTGATAAAATAATGAAGAAACGTATTTAAAGTATTTTAAATGCAATGGGTATTATTATTTAGGCAGGTGGTATAATTATATTCAGTATTGAGCCCTGAAACCAACTGTGATTCCCCCTCTAATAAATCGAAAAGAGTTCGATTTAATTCGATTAATATTCTTACTATAAATTGGTATTAGTATAAAAATAAATTTAATGTAATATTGAAATTTATATAAATTCTAAAACTCTCAATTAATAAAGTTACTGAAAAGATGATTAAAAATAAACTTAGAATAGCCCCTAACATTGAATAATTAGAATTCGAAGCTGACCCTTATTTTCAGGGCACACTTATTTTCGCATCTTCCGTGGGTATACCGGGTCGTTTATGTCAATGGCTGTTTTCTTTGCTGTTTTTGATTTTCAAAAAATCTGAAAAAATGATGGGATACTTATTCAAGTCTCTACTTTAATATACAATCGTTCTTTGAGTCAAATTTTTAAAGGATTAATTAGGAAAAATAAAAATTTGGAAGGAAGTTTAAGAAAAGAGGCAATTTGCTCAAGCCATAAACGACCCAGTGTCCCCACGGCGGGCTAATAGGTATTTTATATGCAAACTAGTTCTCAAATTTTACTTTAACTATCAGTTATTCCACGTTCATTATGACGTGCGTAAATTTTTTTCAAAATTTAGATGACGGGGCGAATTCCACTTACGCCCAAATCGCCCGTGATTTTCATTAAGGCAGGTTTTCCTATATGCGACAGGACGTAACGCGAAGACTTTCAAAGCCGATTTTCTCGAAAATGAAGCGCGATATAAAAAAACGTTACTCTTTCTTTTCGACTCATAACAAGTGACTAAGTCGAGAAAAAGGAATAAAATTTTTTGATATTGCGCTTCGTTTTCGAGAAAATTGACTTTGAAATTCCCGACGTTTCGTCCAGTCGCGTACAGGAAAACCTGCCTTAATGAAAATCACGGGCGATTTGGGCGCAAGTGGAATTCGCCCGCATTGCAATTATTGTTAATGCGTATTCCTTCAAATTTGGAATACGTGGCATGTAGTTACGTTCATGTGACGTTTGACGGCAGTAGATTTAAATCCCGTCATACCGGAAATGCGTAAGTACGTGCTCGAAGACAGCCGGTATTCTAACCCGGCCGCTATATTCACTTGCATTAGCTACAAAATTTTGTAAGAATGTAACGGCTGGACAGCTGTTGTAACCTACTACGAGCATAAAATATCTAAAAAGAATAAGAAAGCTAGGATAAAACTTCACAAACACATTTGTATCATGGAGGTAAATTTAAAATTCTTCAAAATATTCAGAATTACATTTTACTACAAATTAATATGACTTAACGACCACTATTACCATTATTGTTATACTTACAGTTATTAGCTTATCAGTTGAGGACCTTGCAACAAGTGGGGTGCAACTCCATTTTTAACAGTTTTTGAGTTACGACGTGTAATATACACAAAAAAGAATTCCACATCGTTTGGTGCACGTTTGATGCAAATCCGATAATAAATGAGCGATTTATTGCAAATTTTGTACCTGCGCCCATTAATCTTTAGAGGGCCGGAATTTTTTCATTGAAATTGTAAATTTTATTCACTTAAAATTTATGCATATATACCACAAAAATGGCCGGCAAAGTATCCAAATTCTTAGGTGGCCATTATAGTGGCCAGCCCGGCCCTCTAAAGGTTAAAG
Organism: Andrena camellia; assembly: GCA_029448645.1. Classification (NCBI taxonomy): domain Eukaryota; kingdom Metazoa; phylum Arthropoda; class Insecta; order Hymenoptera; family Andrenidae; genus Andrena; species Andrena camellia. Next base: position 29,121,111 of record CM055678.1, on the reverse strand, counting down.
TAGGCTCTCACTACGCCTCGCTTCGCCTTGCCTCGGCGCAACTCCTTTCCGCACTCACATCTAAGCTCGCGTTGCCTTGGTTTTTCCCTGCCTGAAGTTATCTGAGCTTGTCTCGGTTCATGTGGTTGGTCAGATGCTCAGAGAACCTTTCTCTGTGCAGTCGTCAATTCAGTAGTCTTCCTCAAAATATTCTCGAGGAAGAATCCACGGCTCGGAGTCGCGCCAAGGCGAGGCACAGTGTCAGTCAAATTGTCAAACTACATAAGAAAAGCATAGGAAGAATAAAATGAGCCGAGGCAAGGCATAGTGAGAGCCTACCTTTACTGTTTTGTGCAATATTTTTGTTTTGGGCAGCTCCAGATTTGAGAAATTCGCCAAAAATAGAAATAAAAACCCATCAACTGAATAACTCCTATTTATTCTGTAAAAATATATATTTTTCAATTAGTGTTCTTTTTTAATGTTAAGTCGAAGCAATAATTTTATAAACAGTTTTTTCTAATGTACTCGAAGTTGTTGAAGTTGGAGCTGCACCCGTCAAGGTCCTCAATTATCGCTTTACATTGGTATTAACGTTACATCTTATTTAGGAACAAAATATCCCCATCGACGTCAATACAGGAAAGTTATTGGAATGGTTAATTAGCAGACGGCATTGTAACAAAGACTGGCATTCAAAAATTCTGGTAATTAGGGAAAAGATTAACAACGCGATACAGGACATGCCTGCCCACGACGGCATTGCAAAACTCTTATCTGGAGCTCGTAAGTTAAATCAGTGTATCCTGTACAGTAAGACCCCGCTTAACGCTGTTTCAGTATAACGCGGTAGTATTGGAATTCCCCGAAATCGCACGCGTTATTGGGATTTTCATATTGCCGCTACGCGACCTGGTGGCGAAAATTAAAACAGTTTAATAAGGTTAGCTGTCCCATGTAACAGGGCAGTATTGGGAATTTCGACTGTTTGATGATCGATTTTGTAAAATTTAACAGACCATTTAATGACAAAAACATTATTGCACTATTTCAATACTTATATGACACCAGTCCTGTACAGGGTTGCCACCTTATCACCATATAAATCCCGGAGTGCCACACATTCCAACCCGGAGATTCGAATATAAACTCGGAGATGAAAAAAGCAAAAAAGTTTTGTTCTCGAATATCCAGAAAACAGATGTGTGATTCTTTTAAGCTCAAACAATTCAGAATTTAAAAGTATCTGTTTTTTTTTAATTAATAACTATTATTGTATATAAAATTGATACCACTGTATAATACCACAATTTCTTATTATCTCATTTTTTTTCTACAACCTGGAGATTTTTTTAGTAAAACCGGAGCCCGGAGATTTGCTTCAAAACCTGGAGTCTCCGGGCCAAAACCGGAGAGGTGGCAACCCTGGTCCTGTAACGCGATTGACCCGATTACAGAGCTTACTGAAGTAGATGGCGCTCTCACAGTATTTCCCAATTGGTATTCCCCGAAATCACGCACGATTTTGTTGCTTTGATACTCGCATGTAGTCTAAAGAAAACTGATAAATTTTCTTATTTATATTTAAGTATTATCTTATTATATTTCTCCGTTCTGTTTCACTTATCCCTATTCTTTACGTGTTAAGCTAACCTCGTTTAACGCTGTTTCGTTTAGCGCTGGAACTTATTGGAACTTATCCCCCGCGTTAAGCGGGGTGTTACTATATTTTAGCACCTGTTATATCGCTCATGCTTAGCTATACTCTTTCAGATATAAATTACTTCCACTGTTTGAAGATAGTGGAGATTTTGAAGGAAACGGAGGCGGACACGAAGAATGTGTTTGGGAGGTACGGCTCGCAGAGAATGAAAGACTGGCAAGAAATAGTGCACGCGTACGAGAAGGATAATATATACCTCGCGGAAGTTGCACAAATGCTTATAAGGAACGTTAATTACGAAGTTCCGAGTATCAAGAAACAAATTCAGAAATTGGAGCAAATGCAGACTGTGAGTATATGTTAGAAACAACTTTAAAAAGGGTTGTAAGACGCTCGCTCCGGGACAGTTCTGGGGTAACTGCCGTGTGGTTCATCACAGTCCTCTTACCAAAAGACAAAGCCTTCCCCACTCTGTGGCCAGATCCTCCAGGAACAGAGTCCCTATTCTTTAGCAATACGGCACACAGTGATACATAATGACATTTTTTGTTCAAATCGCCCTACAGGTCGTAATTTTTCAGAAAACTTGACAAATTTTGTTTTAAATTCATCGCAATTAAATTCTCTATCGATCCGTCCGGCCGAAATTTTGAATTTCGTTGCTGATTTTTTTATATTTAGCGAATTATACAGCACTTCTCGAAGATCAGTATCCGTAGGCTTTTTTGGCCGCCGGTTCCGAATTTAAAGTCAGATTTTCGAAAGTCCCTGCCATAAAACCCTCGAAGGCAGGACAGCGACCTCGACCTCACCCTTAAATTCGGTGACGCTAACATATATAAATCATAAACACTCGTGTTTCTAAAATAATAATGTTTACTACAAGCGAATATTATTGGCAGGACTTACAAAAGAAGGAAGGGGACTATAAAAAATCAGAGAACATAGCAAGATCAGAGTTCAACGCGCTCTGCAAGCAATTAGACATCCCGGGCGATCAAATTAAACACGAATTAGCAGAGAAGCTAAAAGAGCTGCCCGTAATTTACGAGAGTATTGCAGAGAAAGCAAAGTTGGCGAAAGAAGCTGTACAGTTTTACTGCGACTTTGTTAATTACACTCTGGGCAGACAGCACGACAGTTGTTGCGTTTCGATGGCGAAATATGTAATTGGTATGTAAAAAATACGATAATGATATTTTCCTTCTTATTGTATATTACAAATTTATCAGAAAAAGGAAATACTACCACGTACGAATGGATCTACGGGGAGCCCCCATTATCGATCAGCGAGCCACCTTTACACACAAGCTTAAACTCGAGTAATTTGGAGGAGAGAAGGGCGGAAGACATCGAGAACGCTGTATGTAAATGCTTAAGCGACGCTAGAAATCCTAATTCGGGAGAATCTGTTTGGAAGTTATCAAAATTCCAGGGAATTGATTTCGGTGAGATCGACTTGAACAGGGACATAGACTTGGATGGCGACGTCAGCTTGGGTGACGGAGGTGAAATTGATTGGGGTGATGAAAACATAGAAGAAGTCGCACCCGCGGATATCGATTACAATGTTTCTTTGGAAGAATCTGGGATAGTCGTCGAGGCAGCTGGTCACGAAGGTGGAAACGCCACTGGTACCGAAGCGTACACGATCCTTGATAATCCGGCTACCAGAAATAACTTTATCAACGACTTGTTCGAGGTATATACTTCTTATTCCCGTATTCAGAATAAGATCGTTTTTTATCCGCATTGTTCCCTTGTAGCTGGATGCATTCCTCAAATTGCGTTTGTACGAATTCAAAGGTAACGATAACGTGAATTTTCTGAACTTCAGTCAGATGCAAGACTCACCTGTCTTGCAACATTCCACGTTAGAAAACACTCAGAGTATATTAGACAGCGTTCAAGTGATTTTAACCGAGATTCTGAACACTAAAGTCCAACACCTGCACAACATTAAACACTCCGCAAGGTAACTAGACAATTCTCCGCGATGTTCAAAGGAAACCCACGGTCCATTCGCTTTCGCAGATACGTGGATATCGTGGCGTTGTCGTTAAAGCAGAAGCTAAGTCTGATTGACAAAATGATAGCCCTGCAAAAAACTGTGAGAGAGAAAAGGGATACTGCTACGGAAGAAACCGATGCTCTCAGGCCTCTTTTACAGCTGCTCGTACAGAAGACAAAGGAATTACAAGCGCAGGTGATTACGATATCCTTCGGGAAGAATTTTATTATAAAAATCGTGCTACACCGATATTTTCTTTTTAATTCCAGATAGAACAAGATATATCGAAGAGATATAAAAACAGAGTCGTCCGCTTAACGGGCGGCATAAGTGCGTTGTAAATAATCGAATGGAGGGAATGAAATGTATTCAATGTAAATAGGAATTGTGTCATAAGAAAGATGAAGTGCGTTGTATCGCGTGGTCTCTGAAGAATTTGTTACACACTTTTGTACTTCGGACGAACGGTTACTTTCCCAGTAACGCGTTAACAGTAAAATAAATCGAAGCATTGTTTTAATATGTGTGGTCTTGCTGAGTCATAATGTTACGGACTTACTGAAGTGCACCCCCGTTATCTTTGGCATATGCACGCAAACGTATATGTTTATATTTCGAGATTCAGTCGCGCCACTGGGTTACATGACCATGAAAAGATTCTGCACCAGTCTCCAAGGCGACGAAGTGCACACGGCTTTGGTCGTTGGGCATGGATAATGCTTTAAGCATTCGGCGAACGCACGGTCGCACTCGCATAATCGTTGGGCGCAGGATCCTGACGCTCCCCAGTTCCCGTGCTCGACGGCTACAATGCAGGCAGAGAATAAGCGCATGTTATTAAGGGCAGGCAAAAAAGAACGTGATTTTCCGGAATTTTTTGTGGAAAATCTAATGTATATTTTTTACAACTATTTGCTCATTTTAAAAGTACATATATTCAGCAACTCTCGGTAATTTTGTTATAGGAAAATATTAAGAAATGAAGGAATAACAGCCACTCTCCCGGAAGCTATTTTTTTTAGCGGTGAACACGATTTCTCCGAGCCGGATCATCTGAAATCGAAAAGTGAAGAAGATTCTGTTAGTATGTCAGTTTATCTGGCGCGTGAACGAAGGATTTTTGTTTTTGATGGAAACTCTATTTTTAATTCACGAAAAACGAACAATTCGGACATCGAAAAATCATGATTTTGCGTTAAACGGCTGCCATTTTGTCTGAAATCATTTTTTTTTTAAATCCTTCGTTCACGCACCAAATAAACTCGTATATTAACAGAATCTTCTTCACTCTCTGATTTCAGATGATCCGGCTCGGAGGATTCGTGCTCACCATTAAAAAAGAAATAGCTTCCGGGAGAGTGGCTGTTAATTCGTTCATTTTTTAATATTTTCCTATAATAAAATTACTGAGAGTTGCTGAATATATGTCCTTCTAAAATAAGGAAATAATTGTAAGAAACATACATCACATTTTTCACAAAAAATTCCAGAAAATCACGCTCTTATTCGCCTGTCAACTAGTCATGACTCCTTAAACAAAATTCTAGGAAAAATAAATTTCGTGAAACGAACCGCATACGGGCTTGTAACCGTCGTAACATCTCCAATAATACGGTACGAAGTACTCTGAAAACATTGGGCAGTCAGTGGCATCGTAGCACCAATCGTGCATTTTACAACACCTGCGAAAGATATTAATTAGTACCTCTGAAGTCATCTAGCTTGCGTAAGTGGATTTACAGCGCCGACTGTATACAGAATTTCTTGAAACATTAGAAATACACTTGCCTATCTATTCCATCTATGACGTACCCAGAACCCAGAAACCCACAGTAACATCCATACCCTTTGTACGATAAAGGATTGCATCCGGTAGCGCAGACTAACATGTTATAAAGATGTACTACGCCCCTTTTGAACCTTTTATGTGATAAAGTCCCTTCGCTGTGTATTCTAAGACATAGTAGAAATCAAAATTGCTTTTCTAGGATAAAATCGGGAGTCGGCCTAGAAGTTAAACAGTGGCGGATTTAAGGGGAGGTTTCGGTCAAAAAATCGATTTTTTTATTTCATTTTTCGAATGTTCAAACTTTTAGGAATACGTGTTTAAAAGGATTTGTTTTGAAATTCGTAAAATTCCCGAAGTTATAGGCATTTGAGTAGCGACAAATGCATGGGGAACACCCGGCCACTCGGCGCCACGTAAAACATTAAACGCGTTTTTCTCGAAACAGTGTTCTCAAAATCGGTGGGACCTGTATCTCCAAAAGTTGTTGTCCGATTCGACTGAAACTTTTTTTATTTTGAAGAATATAGTTCTGGTTAGGGGGAAAACCAGAAAAAATTACAAAAAATTGAACGTTTATAATTTTTAAAGCCGTTGAAAAGATGAAAAATATAGGGAAAAAGTGATTTCAAACTTCAAGTGTCTTTATTTTCTAAAGAAATGTCATTTTTGTAATTTTTTCTGGTTTCCCTCCCTAGCCAGAAGTATATTCTTCAAAATAAAAAAGTTTCAGTCGAATCGGTTAATAACTTTTGGAGATACAGTTTCCACCGATTTGGATGAATTTTTTGACGCCTCGACTTTAGCGACTCCCCAGTGCCGTCTGCAATGATTAATTATAGAACAAAAAATATATTTCTATAATTTAAGACATCCTTAACACAATGAAAAAAGTCACATTAAATTATATATAGTAGTTTTCCTTTAATTAATTCCTAAAGATCATCTATTTTTATGGGCTCTAGGCCGGGACAGCCCCTTAAGAGGGCGGCTGATGAGCAGTTGCCGCCTAGGCCGCTGCACAGAAGGCCCCGCAGGGCCCCATGACCCCTAAAAATTTACGATCAGGTATAAGTATTCAAACACTACATTTTTTTCGTGCTACTACACTTGACCCGTTTTTAGTAAACTACCGCTTCATTTTCCCGAAAAAATGGGCCCCTGTCCAGAAAGACCCCCTAGGGTCCCATCTTCAAAAAGAAATTATGATTTTAACCGCAAATACTACTTTTTTTCTGTACTAATACACCTAGCCCCTTTTTAGTAAACTATCTCTACATGTTCCCCCAACAGTGGGCCCGTTAGAACGTTTGCCACCTGGGCCTTTTTTCTTAAATCCGCCACTGAAGCTAAGCTATGCTAAGTCATGCTAAGTTTTAAAAAATTCAGCTTCGATACATTCTTATGAAACCGTTTCCACCAAAAACTAAGCTAAAACATAGCATAGCTTAGGTTAGGTTCCCGGTGGATTCCCGGCTTTAGGCAGTTTGCAGAATATGGGACTTACAATAATTGATTACTCTTTGTATCGTTGAAGGTAAAATTAACGGAAGGAGATTCGTGTAAATAAACATTTCCCTTCTGTTGCTGCATGGACACGGAACCCCATGGCTCCCTGGCTTGACCAATGTGAAGACTTCCTTCTTGCCAATTGTCTTCTATGTAATTAGAGGATGGTTCGTCATTTAATTTGTGCACTTGGCTGTCTTTAATCAACCTCTGGACACCTGGTGCATACCTAGCTGTAATGGTTTGAAATAAATTTGCTAGCGTTCTTTATTCAAGTATCACTCGAATTCAAAAAATTCTGAAACTTTGTGAATGTGTAGGGGATTTCCTCCGGATTACAACGCAATTTTTGTTTGCTGCCCAAATTCATTCCAAGGGTGTGAAATTAACCTCTGAAAATTCGGCTATTTTCCGATTTTCTGTTATAACTCACGAACTGTAAGAGATAGAAAAATAGTTTCGAGACAAAAGTTACTTCTTTTAATTAGATCTATCATTTGGTAAAAACATTATTTTACAGTTCAGGAGTTATAACGCAAAATCGGAAAGTAACCTAATTTTCGGGGGTCAATTACACCCCCTTAGAGTGAGTTTGAGCAGCAAACAAAAATTGCGTTGTAATCAGGAGGAAATCCCCTACATATTCACGAAGCTTCAGAATGTTTTGAATTTCCAGGTTCGGGATCTTCCCTTGTAAATAGTTCTACAAATTATATTAAACTTTCAGCAGTAAATCTTAATAATTGCGCAGCAATTTGAAGCCGAGATCATGTCTTAGGCATAGTACAAAGACATGTTAAGTACTGACGTTTAACTAATTCACTGTTACATGCAAAAGTCTCCCTAGATAGTTTGGAAATTATCATAAAAGTAAACTGTCTGTTGCATAAAGTGCATGCACGCGTGCCATTCATGATCATTAGAGGCTTATTGTGCCTTCATTCTACTTTATTCTCTTTTAATGTCTTATGCTTTAGCAATTTCATGGTTCGCTTTCTCAGATTCTATATTGCTTCTACACATTCCAGCTTTTAGAAATGTGTGTTTGCAGAATGTGTCTATTGGATCAAATCTAATACTATACAGGGTATTCGGTAACTGGTGGTACAACTGGAAAGGGAAAGGAATTCTGAATATTTTTTCATACGATACCAGGCCTGGCTCGTTTCTATAGGAAAAATTAGGCAGCTGGCTAAGGCGTGAAGTTTACAAGGAGCGCAAAATGGTATTTTCATGGTTGGGATTCTTTAAAAAATGTTTTAACCCTTCGTTGACACTCTGGGTGTGAGCCACCCATAACCTGATTTTGACGCTCTGTACCTTTTATATGCAAAATAAATACCTTTTTCCAAAGCCAACTTATAAACTATTTTTTCTCTCAAAATATTATATCTGAGCAATATCTTTGTAGATTTTTTGCTTCTAATATTTAAATTTGTAAAAGTTACAGTTTTTTGAAGATTTTCTTCGTGTTTTCTCGACATATGGTAATCTAGATTTTTTTTTACAAGAACTGTGATGAAATGTCAAGCAAAAAACTATTGGAATACATTCTACAGACTATGAAATTGACCCATGATTTTTTTCATAACGATGGGATTCTTCAGATGAGAATGGCAGTTGTTCAAAAATTGTTTTGGGTGTGAGCCCCACCCAGGTGTGTTAAAGCTGATCGAAAAAAGAGGTGTGTCAACGTTTTAACCTGGAAATAAAAATCCAGAGTAAGGACATCAAACAGCTCAAATAAATCTTAATATATAAAGCAGAAGGTGTTTGTGTGTTTGTCTGTCGCCTAAAAACTTTCGAAGGGTAAACTCTTGGGTCACGAAATGTGTCCCAGCTCATTATGTCTAGATAATCCAGACTGTTTTCACAAAAAAATAAATAAAAATTTTTTTTGTAAAATGAGAATCTAATTTTTGGGCAAAGCCGAGTAGTAAAGCTAGTGTATTATAAGTAAAGGGCGCAATTTGGCAAGTTCGCTTAGGGCCCAAATAAAAGGCTCGAGCTGGGCCTGTACGAGACTTAGTTTTCGAGAAAATCTATTGTCGCTGTTCAGATTTGTGTTTATTGTACTGGCTAATCAAGAAAACACAATAAAACAGGATACATATTCGGGTAACATAAATTTTAATATTACCGAAACTATAGAAAATGCCATTTTGCTGAATACACATTTCTGCTCTTCGAACTAAATTTCTCTGAACGCTTTAAGGGGACCCTCCGGTCTAGAGCCCCCCAAAATAGGTGATCTTTAGGAATTAATTAAAGGAAAACTACTATATATAATTTAATGGGACTTTTCGAATTGTATTAAGGATGTCTTAAATTATAGAAATATATTTTTTGTTTTATAATTAATCATTGCAGACGGCACTGGGGAGTCGTTAAAGTCAAGGTGTAAAGAAATTGATCCAAATCGGTGGAAACTGTATCCCCAAAAGTTATTATCGGATTCGACTGAAACTTTTTTATTTTGAAGAATATACTTCTAGCTAGGGGGGGGGGGCAGAAAAATTACAAAAAATTGAAAATTTATAATTTTTAAAGGCGTTGAAAGGATGAAAAATATAGAGACAAAGTGATTTCACACTTCAAGTGTCTTTATTTTCTAAAAAAATGTCATTTTTGTAATTTTTTCTGGTTTCCTCCCTAGCCAGAAGTATATTCTTCAAAATAAAAAAAGTTTTAGTCGATTCGGATAATAACTTTTGGGGATACACTGTTTCGGGAAAGACGCGTTTAAAGTTTTACGTGAGCGCCGAGTGGCCGGTTGTGACCCATGCAATTTGCCGCTACTCAAATGCCTATAACTTCGGAAATTTTACGAATTTCAACAAATCCTTTTAAACACATATTCCTAAAAGGTTGAGCATTCGAAGAATGAAATAAAAAAAAATATCGGCTTTTAGACCGGAAGGTCCCCTTAATTTATCAAAACCTAGGTTAATTTTTTTTTTTAATAGCTGGGAGCTTGTAATTTCTTCAAAGTAGGTACCCAATTAATTTAATATGCCTCCATAAATAAGTCAGCGAATATTTAAAATCGATTTTCTCGAAAACCAAGCCTCGTATTAAAAAATATTATTCAATGTTCTCGACTTAATTTTTAAATTCATGCAAAATCACACCCTTTCCGGTTTTACCACCAGGTAACGAACACCCTGTAGAATCATGTTTTCTTTATTACTAACATTAAGAGTTATAATAGAAGCAATTCGTTTCTTTATCGGCCCAATGTGTCGCTCAAGTGTGCTCGAAAACGCACTTTTCCTCCCACTTTTGCAACCAGTGCATTCTTTCGTTTCACGGTTGCTGCACCGAGATCTGTAAAAGTGAGGCACACTTCCGGCCACGTTGTACTTATGACACCGAAGCAGTTGCAGGTCACTGCATTCAGTGATCTTAAGCATAAAAATGCATTACTGCAGCTCTTCAGTGTTTCGTAATTCATAATTCTTTATTAAATCTTTTGCCATAACAGGATCTAACTGCTACAGATCGTTTACCACGGTTTGGTTGAGCGATTTCAGCAAGTAGAATCGCGCGATCATTATTAATAAAATCATAAATTAATTTACTCTTTCATCTAAGGAGTTTAATTTCTATATTATTATCTTTATCAATATCCTCAACACTAATACTATTTTAATTGAACAATTCCTACCACTTTATTGCAAAATCTTTAAACTTATTATTTTGTGTCCCCAATGAAAGTTTCTTTAACAAAATCTGCCTGTCTACGTTCTCGAAACAAAAGCAAAATGTAATCTAATTACAAATTACGATTGAAATGTAATTGTGTAATTGATTACACATTATTTTCGGCAATCCTTAATTTAGGTAGTTGACCATAATTTTCTCAACTACCTAAACAGAAAATAATGTGTAATCAATTACACAATTACATTTTAATCGTAATTTGTAATTAGATTAAAATGTGCCTGCATTCGTTAATATCATAGTTTGCTAATAATAAGCAATGGTTTCTGATGAATACTACATACCACGACCCTCGTAACGAGGTAAAGTTACAAGTAGCACAAGTAATAAGACGAAGATCCTCTTGGAATTTATCGCTTGTGGCCATCCAAGCCCGTGAGGAATCCGTGCAGCGTTGATCCGTCTTTTGCGATTCATAGTACGCTTTCACATCATATCAGCTACGAATCGTTCCCAACTCGCTCGACATAATACGAGCTCCAAACCCTGGTATCGAAGAATCGCAGCGTTTCGCAAGGATGCACTTAGTCCGTTCAGCTGAAGAATCCATTAATGTAGGTCCGTCGATCGTAGATCGCAGTAAATCACTACGGCAAGCTTCTCTTTTACGGGCTCTTATCTCGAAGCTGTTCTGAATAAGAGATGCCTTTTCTCACCTTGAATTAGGAAAATCCTTAATAGTCAATTTGCATTGGAAGCGAGTGCCATTTAAAATTTTCTTGAAAAACCTACGTCTAATTTGAGAAACTACCCTGTCCTAGAAGTTTGAACTTATTGGACACTCGATACATCAGTAATCGCGTGATAATTGAAAAAGTAATCGAGAGATAATTTAAAAAGTAATCGAGAGATAATTGAAAAAGTAATCGAGAGATAATTGAAAAAGTAATCGAGAGATAATTGAAAAAGTAATCGAGAGATAATTGAAAAAGTAATCGAGAGATAATTGAAAAAGTAATCGAGAGATAATTGAAAAAGTAATCGAGAAATAATTCAAAAAGTAATCGAGAGATAATTCAAAAAGTAATCGAGAGATAATTCAAAAAGTAATCGAAAGATAATTCAAAAAGTAATCGAGACATAATTAAAAAAGTAATAATCGAGAGATAATTGAAAAAGTAATCGAGAGATAATTAAAAGGGTATTCGAGAGATAATTAAAAAAGTTATCGAGAGTTAATTAAAAAAGTAATCGAGAGATAATTAAAAAAGTAATCGAAAGATAATTCAAAAAGTAATCGAGACATAATTAAAAAAGTAATCGAGAGATAATTGAAAAAGTAATCGAGAGATAATTGAAAGGGTATTCGAGAGATAATTAAAAAAAGTAGTCGAGAGATAATTAAAAAAAGTAGTCGAGAGATAATTAAAAAAGTAATCGAGAGATAATTGAAAAAGCAATCGAGAGATAATTGAAAAAGCAATCGAGAGATAATTGAAAAAGTAATCGAGAGATAATTAAAGAAGTAATCGAGAGATAATTGAAAAAGTAATCGAGAGATAATTAAAAAAGTAATCGAGAGATAATTAAAAAAGTAATCGAGAGATAATTGAAAAAGCAATCGAGAGATAATTGAAAAAGCAATCGAGAGATAATTGAAAAAGTAATCGAGAGATAATTAAAGAAGTAATCGAGAGATAATTAAAAAAAGTAGTCGAGAGATAATTAAAAAAGTAATCGACCACCAGTAATCGAGAGATAATTAAAAAAGGAGGAATTGCTGTACTTGAAAAAAAGAATTGAGGACGTTGCAGTAAGAGGGGTGCAGCTCCACCTTTACCAACTTCAAGTAAATTAGAAAAACCTGTTTACAAAATTAATGCTTTGACTTAACATTGAAAAAAGAACACCAAATGAAAAAAAATATATTTTCACACAATGAGTAGTAGTTATTGAATTGATAAGTTTTTATTTCTATCTCTGGCAAATTTTTGAAATCCGGAGCATTCGTATTGCGAAAAAACAGCAATGGGTGCAGAATCGCAGATTCAAAATTTACAATAAATCCTTCATTTGTTATCAGATTTGCATGAAACGTGCACCAAACGATGTATAATTCTTTTTACATATATTACACGTCATAACTCCAAAACTATCAAAAATTGAGCTGCAGCCCTCTTGCTGCAAGGTCTTCAATTATTAAAAAAACAGAAAGCAGAACCAAGTCTTTAATCCCCCAAAAAATACCACCAGTCTAAACCATCAATTAAAAACGGCCCCTCGCGAAAATTCCAATTTAAAAAATCAATTATCACATCCACGTGTTGCGATCCCCTCGCAGGCAGATCGATTCCAAATGCACAGTAGCTTAAACCGCCCAGTCACTCTAATTGGCCAATAAACAGCTGCATGTCACTGCCCATTTTCCCCAAAATCCACCCCGAAATCTCCATTCGAAAATTTCAACTCAAAGGGTCTCTCCCTCCCCTAGTGTACCACTTTTCACTGCCAACATGCCAGAGACTTAGCCAGTCGAATGTTGACACAGTCCCCTCAGCGTTCTCCAAAGTCAGATTTAGAGGTCCTCTTGCTATCTTCGCAGCAGCGGTGTGGAACGGACACTGGCTGGTCTTATCAAAGGCGCCTGGCCCATTGGTTCCCTCTATTGTTCCTCCTTCCACCGAGCACAGGTACGTTTGACGACCCCTGATTCACTGCTCCGCTGAACCTCGCCCGACCTCTTCTATCCCAGATCGGTGCGAAGCACTCGAGGAACGGCACCTCGTCGTCCGGAGAGCCGCGGGGCGCACAGCCACGCTCTGGGAAACCTACTGTTACACTTTCGACGGTTTTCTTAGAGACGAGAGGATCCGAGACGCGGCCACCTCTTCTGCCACCTCTTCTAAGCGCTGCTCCGGCTTCCCCAGCACCGTTCGCTGTTCTATCTTCATGCTCAGAGTTAGGTACACACCTTCTTATTCCGTTTTGGGATGGGGATGCTCCACCATCGACTGAGGATTTCGGAGAATTTAATATTATTATTATTAGTATTTATTCAGCGGGTAAAGAGCCTTTAGTTTACAATATTCCAGGGATCGAAAATGTTCTGGAACTCTTATTTTTAAAAAGATTCTGTTAGAACTTATGTGTCCCGTTTAAGAAGATATCTGTTCCGGTGGAATTTTTATTGAAAGAAATGTTACCCTGGGGAACTTCTTTAGACGGTGTTCTCGTGGAACAGATATTTTAGAACCTGTATAATAATAGTTCCATGGAAATAGTTATGGAACATTTATTAAGAAAGGCTCCGTAAGATAAAGAAAATTACTAAACTATTAGGTACTAATTTTATTTAACAATGTAATATCATATTGTTTGGGTTTATTTAAAAAAAACAAAGGTATGAAAATCATAACATAAGTAATTAATAGTTTCATAAGAAGTATTGAACAGATTAACAAAAATTAAAACCGACTTCAAAAAAATAAAATTGCACTAAAAAGTAAAAAATAATTTTTTCCCTTGTTTAATCTATGACTCTAATATATTTTAAGTGGGCGCCAGATTTACACAGTGCAAATGATGAGGGGGCGCCCCCCCCCCCTTCAAGGGAAAACTCGCTGATTTCGGAAATTTTGTGATTTTTGACCTTATTCTGCGATCTTTAAACGTTTGTAGCTCAGAGCAACGTTAACCGATTTTGATGGAATTTTCAAAATTCCAGGCGCCCCCCCCCCTCCCCTCTGGATCCGCCAATGGGCACCGACTTAAAAAATACGAGAGTCGTAGAGTAAATAAGGGAAAAAATTATTTTTTACTTTTTAGTGGAATTTTATTTTTTTGAAATCGGTTTTAATTTTTTTATTTTTAACTTTTTAGTTTTATATATATTGGCACAACATGCCGAGGAGATATGCGCGTACGTACATAAAATAATAATAATTAGGTGACAATAGTCATTATTATTAACCAGAACTGGCTAAATATTGGGCCAATGTTGATGCAGGGTAGGATGGGACCACCGGGGCATCGCCCTCTTTCGAATAAAAAAAAGATCATCAAAATCGAGGATATGCTGAGGAGTTATGCGGGGACAAACATAAAAAAAAAATACAAACGGGTCGAATCTATAACCTCCTCCTTTTTTAAGTCGGTTAAAAAGAGAACTTGTCAAGAATAATACCTAAATAATATTTTTTTTTATAACTTACATGAACTAGAAATTATCTACGTAGGTAAATATTACAAATAAATAACACATTCAGAATATCAATTTAACGATAATAATTATTTATTATTGTTGCTGTACTATTCATCGAATAATATTCAGTATTTGTTACAACTATTGAGAACTTTTTTAATATTGATGAACAAAATATCTGTTCCATTCCAACTAGAACTTTTATTTTCAAGAACTTTTGCTTTATCAGTTCTCATAGGAACTTATAATGTGAGAACATTTTTAAAAAAGTTCCAGAACTCTTTCGTACCTTGCAAATATACAATTAATAAAGTTAACAAAGAAACAGTGTCAAAGAAAAGAAAATCCAGTATAAAAATAAACAAACAATAGGACTAATGAGCTAATAAAATTAAAATTAACGGAGGCCAATGTACCATTAAAATAAAGTTTGCTATAACGATTCGCGAATTTACATATTCAGTTGATGGGCGACTATATAGGCAGTTGCATAAATAAATAACTGTTTCGTTTAGGTGTTTTCTAGGTCCCAGTAGATGTGTAGAACAACTTCGCGTTCGTGGATATTCCGTTTCAGAGATTTTTCAAGGGTCTACTTATGATCTTCTCCGGATCCGAAACTCCCGGAGAACTCCTTCCCATGAAGAACTCTTCTTACTTTGATTTCGTGAGCAGCGGGTGGCATACGCTGAGGCGCTGCGCGATGTTCTTTTTTTGGTGACGCGTATGGAGCCACTTGCTCACCTCTGGCACCTTTCCCTTTTATTATTTTCTATATATGGCTCTCCGTTTCCACATTATCATTCGCGACTTGTAACGCCCATTCGCGAAAGAAAGAGGGGTAATGAAGATTGTAGATCTCCACTGCCTTTATCAGATTAGATTTGACCATAGATCTGACCTGAGTTAATTTAAGTAGCCCATGCCTTTCTCGGGCAAAGCTCAGAGAGCAAAATATGGAGCAAATTACTGTGTCAAAATCTCTCCAGAAACTGTGTCGTTTTCTGTGACATTTACTCTGACGAAAACAGTTGTCCCAAGCGAAATTATGAAGGTACCAACTTTTGTGTATAAATTCAGCCGAAATTTGTAATAGAATCCATGCTTTTAAAAACAAGCATTTGTTCATCTCGTCTTCCCATAAAAATTTCTCGAATCTCAGTTATTAAAATTCGATACTTAAATTTTTTTTTAAATTTATCTACTCGTGACGTTAACGAAATGACACTTTAAATTTCTTTGGAAATAACACGAACGGATTTGATAGAATATTTTTCTACCTCATTTGTGATTAATTGTACCAAAGGGTTGACCAACCCGTCTATTGTAATTAATTTAAATCAGAATTAAAAATTAAATGTCCTCTTTAAGAGGCGTGATTGTTACAAATCTGTATAAATAACATGAGATTGAATTTAAGAGACAACTTTTATTTCCTTTTTCGAATCGCCAAGTATAGGTCAAGCAGCGAATACACCGATTCGCCCACTGCCCAATGCACGTTGCAACGGAGAACTAGAAGATCCTCGATTGCTGGTATTTGCAGTGAATGGGATCTGGTGGGCTGCATCTAGCGGTACTCGCCGTGCACACTAGGCGTCAAAACCGGCTTCCCTTCGGAAATTTGGCAACGTTGCCCATCATTAGGCATAACCCAGTGCATCTAGTGACATGCAACGTTGCCAAATTTCCGAAGGGAAGCCGGGTTGACGCCTTGTGTATGTAACAGATGCCTGATAGTTGATTGGGAAACCAAGAATTTCGATACGCCAGCTAGTGACAGAAAGTTGAACTACTGAGAACAGGCCGAAATCCGTCGAAGTCCATACGATTATCAGTGTTTATACAGACATGTTGTGAAAAACGTGTGTTTTTAAATTTTTTTGAACACTAAATTTTTACTTATTCGATTAATAAATACTTATTCGGAATGTTTGGTGGGATCCCGAGCCTACTTTCAATAGTTTGCCAACTTACCACCACAGCGCTGAAATCTAAGCCACGCCTCCACTTGGTTTTCCAATACTCCAAACCGGTGATTTCTAATCGGTGTCACGTGTGCCAACTTTGACGCGAGACAAATTTTAGAGAAAATTTTCATTTCATCCCGTCCTTGCTCGTATAACTGTCCCCATATTTAAAACAAAATTATATTAAATGTGTTTTAATGTAAAATTGACATTTTAAAATTAAATTTGAAGCAGGAAAATTAAATTTTTTTAAATATTCCTGAAAGTATTTACTCTCTTCACTGAAATGTTTTATACTCTCCCAGAGAGAATGAAAAATCAGAGATACCTGATGTACAAAAATATAAAAAAAGAGTGCAATATTTAAGGGTGAAAATAATTTAATTTTGCTACACGACTCTTCCCAGCTTTTTGAGACACCCTAAATTAATTAGTAAAAATAATTAAACAGGAGGATCAACTGAGTGTCTAAGTGTTTTTAATAAATCATAATAATATTTTTAAAAATAACTCGTACAACATGGTGAAGTATCCAATGTCGAAACTTCCAGAGTGTCGAGTATTTATTTTAAGAAAAATAATTTAAGTTGGGAATGCTTTAGTATTTATTTTGAATAAATTTATTTTCAAGATAAAAATTAAATGAATTAAAGCATGAGAAAGAAACTTCTTTCAACCACTAAACGCTAAATTTCTTCAAGTGTTTGTGACAGATTATTTTTCTCCCTTCTAACTCTGAAACTTAACTCCTTTTGTTTCTTCTTTCCTCTACATAACACTCCTCAACGATTGCAAGCGATTAGTTAGAATAATTACCGTGAAATCTTCGCTTTCGCGTGACAACGTCGCGAGGAACGATTTCAGCGTCGATCCTCGAGGAACAAGCGAACCAGTCACGAACACAAGGAACGTTTTTAGGAAACCAGCGAGGCCTCTGCACAATGGACACGAACCAAATAGAACAATAGCCCGTCGTGGAATGAACCCAGCAAATAGTTTCACCCGCGTTAAATGTCGCTTCCCTGTGGTGCAGAGATCGTTTCCGGAATTGCGACAGCCATCCCTGGAATCTCATGGGCCCGCGAAACGAGCCGCTATTATTTGGCCAACCGTGACGACGATCGAATCCGTCGAAATTGCTCAACGTTTCTTCCAGCAAGTATTATACAACAATCGTAAAATTCGCGATATAGTCTATTGCAGCGGTTCCAGGGGTGGTCGCTTGCCCCACCCCCTGGCACAGGGGAAAAATTAGTCATTCGTCCAAAATTAAATTAATTTATTACGAAATAAGAATAAATTAAATTCTGAAGTAATTCCGCATTCTGTACAGATTTCTTTGTTTATCTAATAATAAACACTGTTCGTTGCCCCTCCCTGAATGAAATCCTGGCTACGCCCCTGCGATGAGCAGCCCGGGCCCCTTTCCAAAAGGCCCTCCTAGGGCCCCATCTTCAAAAAAAGAAAATTGAGATTTTATCCAAACACTATATTTTGTTTTTCCGCCTCACTACATTTATCCCGGCTTCTGGTAAACTACTTACTCTTCGTTTCCCCGAAAAATGGGCCCCTCAAAACGTTTGCCACCCGGGCCTTTTTCCTTAAGGCGGGATTGCGCCTTGTTGGGCCGAGAAGTAGGTAATTCTTTGAGAATTTTTTGTACAAAAACGGCGCGACAAATTAATTTGAGGCTTGGCAGGCTGTTTTATTGTATCTTGAGCTATTGCTCTGAATTTTTATGTGACAGTGAAAAACAAAATATGGCAGATACAGAGGGCTGACTGAGAGCGTTGAACAAAACTCGGGTGGTCCTGGCGTTGGCGGAAAGTACTGTGAGGGTTATGTGAAACACTAATAGGAAAAGAGATTTTTTTGTACAAAAAATTCACAAGGATTACCTATTTTTCGATCCAACAAAGCTCAATCCTCCCTTGAGGGAAAAGTAAAGGTATCTTTGGAAATTTATAAAAAAGAAACTAGTTAATGAATCTTTTCGAAACTTTCAGTACTTTTTATTGGATATTTAAGCTATACGATTCTTTTCTTTTTTTTAAATTTATTTGAAGCAGATTTATAACGTCTAACGTTATGAAAATTTTTGTAGTTTATTTAGTTACTCTTTCGTTATATATAAGAATTTTTTTAATTGTTTATTGGTCTTATATCATCCGCAATAGAAGCGTGTTTAAAAACTCGAGAAGATTCTTAATCAGTATGTTAATTAGGGGTCGTCCTTAAATTACGTAAGGCTTTGCGGGGGGGGGGGGTCACGAAATTTCTTGTTTTCTTACCAGGGGGGGGGGGAAGTCAGGTAGCTTCTTCCGTAATATTTTTTAACCTAATTTTCAATAAATACAAATTCTATCATATTAATGTTCCAGAAAAGTATTTTTAGTTTAAATTTCCCGAAACCGAGTTAAATAAATAATATAAACCTTTAAAAGAATTTTAACAACTGAAAAAATTCAATGTGAAAAATATTACGTAAGGAGGGGGTTGCAATATCAAATCTTACGAATTCTTATACTGAGGGGAGGAGGGGGTAAGAAATCGCCAAAATTACCCTACGTAATTTAAGGGCGACCCCTTATCGTTATCGTCCGTACCAAAATAAATAATTTATATTGAAAAGTGGCAAAATGGCAAATGCTTAAACTGTAAACTCCGAAATTTCATTCTTTCTTCTGTATATTCTTAATAAAAAAAAATATGATAAACTCCACTCTTAATGTAATGTGCAAATTAATGTAAAATAAACTAATAAAAGGAGCACCATAAAATAATGGTAACCATGTATTGATTGTCTTTAATTGTTGCTCGAAATAAAGTCTAAGAAATTCGTTTTCCTAAACAGGTGGTGTCTTTTAAGAGTCTTCGTGGACATTTTACTTTCGTCTAATGCAATGGTTCTAAAGATCCATGGACACGGGCGCGCATCGTGAGAAAGTACTCTCCGAAGAATGTGAATCGAAGGGAAACGCGGGACGATTAGATCCCATGCAATCTAGCCATTTAAGGTTGCACAACTGGAAAAGGTTGGAGAGCAAAGCCTGCCACTTCGTGGCCACGGTGAGCTCATGCTTCGCGTGGACATTCGTTACAATCGCGGAACTAATGGTTCGCCAAAAATTGCAGGCCTAATGGCGGGCCAAATATTGCAATGGAATAAAACGATATTCTTGTGTTCGTTTTCTCAACCTTGAATTTTTTCATTCTTCAGTAATTTCGAAAGAACGACCGTACGTGGATTTTGATGCACTCATATTCCTATTTGTTCGGGGGTGGTAAACCTGAATTTAGGTTAGGACCTCTGAACTTGGATTTGGAACTCTGAACTTACAAGGGAACACCGCGAACCCGGACTCACCGATTGGAACGCAACTTTGTGGGTTTTTAGAGTGACTCAAAACAAGAACAACGGTGTGTTTCATTTGGGCCCTATCGCCCTTTAAGAGGGTGAAAACTAACCTCAAAGTCAAATTGGCACTTCCACTTTTTCGCGTATAACTCTGAAAGTACAACAGACAGGAAAAAATGTTTCAAACAAAAGTTTAATGGTGCAATGAGCACTGCAAACTTGTGTTAACGAAATTTTTAAAAAAGTTTTTTTTCGTTCAGGTATTTTTCTCTTAAACTCTTTTCAAAATTTTGTTAACGTAAGTTTGCAGTGCTCATTGCACCATTAAACTTTTGTTTGAAACATTTTTTTCTGTCTGCTGTAGTTTGGGAGTTATGCGCGAAAACGTGGAAGTACTAATTTGACTTTGAGGTTAGTTTTCACCTCCTTAAAGGGCGATAGGGCCTCAATGAAACACACCGTTGTTCTTGTTTTGAGTCACTCTAAAAACCCAAAAAAGTTGCGTTCCAATCGGTGAGTCCGGGTTCGCGGTGTTCCCTTGTTAGATTTGGACCTCTGAATTTGAATTTCGATTTCGATCTCTGAACATAAATTTGGACCTCTGAATTTCAATTTGGACTTTTGAATTTCGAGGTGGACCTCTGAACTTAGATTTGGACCTCTGAATTTGAATTTCGATTTTGATCTCTGAACATAAATTTGGACCTCTGAATTTCAATTTAGACTTTTGAATTTCGAGGTGGACCTCTGAACTTAGATCTAAACCTCTGAATTTGAATTTGGACCTCTGAAATTAGATGTGTACCTCTGAACTTAGATTTGGACTTCTGAATTTGAATTTGAAACTCTGAACTTAGAGTTGGACCGCTGAATTTGAATTTAGATCTCTGAATTTTTTACCTTTTATTTTTCCCCAAATAAATTACTAAACCGATTTACTCTCCTATTTAACTCGCAATTACATTCGCATCGGATTTCACATTGTAAAAACAGCAAACATAAAAGCATTAGAAATTTCTAAATCCCATGGAAATTATCTTCCCTAAGTCCTCTAAAGTCCATTTTCCCAGAATAAAGATTTCAGTTAGTACTCTAAATATGCAAATTAGGCGCCACGCGACGGCTGTGAAAAGTAGACCGCCTGTGAAGCCAAGTATATCGCAGCATAATTTTACCAGGCGTATCAAGGCTCTGACTAGGCTTTTCCCCTGAATTCAAGGCAAGCGTAATAAGACAGTGGATTCTAACGCCACGTTATCGTCGAATCGATTGCATGCTTTCACCAACAGTGTTATCAACGGGGTATAAAAAATGTGGAAACGCCTGAGGGACCGTCCGCCTAAATTTTATACACAAGACCATTTTTTTTTTGACTGACTAACTGAGGCACTTTCTTTTAACACATTTCTTTTGAGAGCATCCCGCTAAGTATTAGAATTCCAGCTATTTTTTTCTAAAAAAATATGATACAAAAATCGATGATAAATAGCTAAAAAAAATTCGATGTCCAGAATTAAATTTCTGTCAAGGCTAAATTTTTTATACCCCTTTGAACAGTGATAGTCCTTGAAACGTAGAAATTGAAGGAAGAACTTCAAATTTAATTTGTTCAACAATTTTTCAAATATTAAAATCAAATTAGACGTTAATAAAACACAATGGGGTTTCCTAAAACAACCCCGTTGTTCCCTGCTAATAGTGCCCAATAAGATAAAATTGAAAATACGAAATTTGCACGATCTAAATATACAGGGTGATTCATTAAAAAAGGACCACCTTGGCGTTCTTTCGATTAATACTGCAAAGAAGAATACGTTCGTAGAAAATGGATAATTTTTACTGATTTACTCGAGAAAAAAGTTTTCCAAAACTCCATCGACAGGGTGGAATTTCGTACAATCGATCTAGGGTTTGTCGGTGTTTAAAAACCGAGTTTAAGAACCGGTTTTTATTTTTGAGTTTGTAAAATTCGAAAACCGGTTTTTAAATTTTAAAAACCGGTTTTATATACTAGAATTAATATGCAGAAATGAAATAATTATTTAATTAGAAACGTTAACATTTTGACTTAAAATCGCCTCGGACACAAGCATATTGTAGTAGGTAACAGTTTACTCATTACTGTAAAACTAATTTTCATGAGTTCATATTTTCTGAAGAAAAATGCTAAATGGAATGAAGATTTATATTTTGTGCGGATTTTAGTTTAGTTTTCCTTTATTTGGTTTTGTATGCAGTCTGTTTTATTGTGTTATATTCTTGTAGATCCATAAATATAAAATGAACTCAAAAATTGTACGGATTTTAGTTAATTTAATTTTTATTTATTTGGTTTTGTATAGATACAGTATATTTCATTTTGTTATATTTTTGTAATTCCATAAATATTAAGGAAACTGATCATTTTTAAAATAAGTACAAATATTTATTTACTATTTTAATTATATATTTATTGTGAAAATTCGAAAACCGGTTTTTTCAAAAGTCGGTTTTTGTATAAATCCTAAATCGATCGATCCCTCGTTACCAATAGAATTATGCAATTTTCGTGCGTTTACTTTCAATGTCGTGCCACCGCAAATACCGCAGAGCGCATTAACTTTCGTTCTTTTTCAACGCTTTCTTGTTTCCCGATTTGCCGGAGTGGAAGCTCTTTTCACTGGGCTGTTATAGACGTTCTTAGAAAATGTTCCGAGTCAGGCAAAACGGCGATCGGTTAGGTATGCGTTAATCGAGGGTCGGGGAAGAAAGAAAAGAAATAGTTTCCTTAAACACGAAACGTAGAGCACGAGACGGGCTGTAATTTCGTAGAAAAGTACGGCAGAAAATGCTGGATCCGGGAATTATTTGTGGCCGTTCGTCAAACAAAGGGAGGACGCGAATTGGACGAGCGATTTTTTTACGAAATCGGGCAGAAAATGTTGGAGCCGATGTGTATAAACAAATCACAGAATATTAGCTGTAAATGGCCACTCATTTTTATAAAAAATGACTTTGAAAATTCAAATTATGAAGTCGTCGGATCGACTTCGTATTTTTTTTAAATAGTAGATGATGATGAAAGGGATACAAAAGACTTTAGCTGAAATGCACGGTGTTACCCGGGTTAATGCAAGTTTTAAAATAAAAGCGAGAGTATTATAGACGGCAAAACAGTTGATAGGGTTATTAAAGTTAAGGCAAAAATGTCTACTTTTGTTTATATCGAGTAAGTCGATCGCAAGTTATAATTAAAAAAGCAGAACATTACGCAACAGAGGGTCAAAGTGGGCGTGGTCAACGAAACCTATACAGTGACCTCTACTCGGAGGTAGTAGAACATATGTGCCAAATTTGAATGAAATGTAAGCTTGTATTACGAACAAACAGACAGAAAATGAATTTTATATATATATAGATAGATAGATAGATTGTCGTAGGATCAATAATTTAACCAGAAAATGCAGTTTCTTGTTGTAATAACCTGTTAACTATGCTTGTGGAGAAGTGATTTTCAAATTTCAATCGCCGCAGTAGCCAATCACGAGCCACGAAACTAATGTTCGAATCCTGAGTATCCCGAAGTCTCCCGAAGTCTCCCGAAGTGATGCGGAGTATCCGAGAGGCATTACTGCTTGGGTACCTCACTATTTCATAAAATTTAAAGTTAGCTTAAACGATGAAGATACTTTAACTGCTCAACAATACGATCGTATAATATATAAGTACACTAACTTTCGTTACAAACCTTCCTTTCAATTCCTAAGATTCCTTTACGAACTGGTACGAAAGAAGTTTAAATACTGTAAAAATCTGACTGTCCAAGGCGCCCTTAAAAGCACCAACATTAAAACACGAATAACAAGCAGTTACAGCAAATATTCTCTTAACATTAAATTCCTCAAGATGAACTTAAAATAATTGCTGAAATTGTAACATGTTCTCCGAGTGAATAAATGTTACCACAGACCAGGTATAAGATAGACCCATCACGCAATGTAATTTTATGTCACACGCTCGGGGGGCTCGCGAGCCCCTTTACCATTTTCATGTCACACCCAACGTTATCGATTGAGTTTAAAATAAGATTGTAACGCTACGCGTGGTAGGAATTAGAATTCAACACGGGTAAAATCACAGACGAGGTATAGGATAGACCTATCAACCAATGTACTTTTCTGTCACCGGTTTGAGGGTTCCTAAGACCCCCTTACCATTTTAGGGTCGCATACAACGTTACCGGTCAAGTCTCGAAACAGATTGTAACGCTACGCGTGGTAGGAACTAGAATTCAGCACAGGTAAAAGTAGGTGATTTTTTGAGAGTCGGAGCCCGCGATTTACAAATGTTTCTGTTAGAGTAACAATTTAAAGATCGTCTTATGAACATATTCCGCTCAACGGAAGAGAAAAAAGGATGAAAATAAAACGATGTCACATTCGCCTTTGAACCTTTCTGTCCTATTCCGGTTTATTTATCTATACCTCGTCTGTGACAATAATTACACTACTCACGGAAAAGCGCTTGGCGTCTCCCATACGATTCCTCTTGCTCCGATGCGACTCGACAGGAGCAAACACTTGACCTGACTCAAGCCGTTTTACGCGGAGATTTGGTAATCGGCCCGGGTGACTTACGCAGGCAGTGTACCAAAAGGTACACCCCCTACGCCCGAAACTTTTCCCTTTCGACAAGAACACCAGGGGATCAAAAACTGATCCACCCATACTAATTCCATGCTCAGTCACTTGCTTCCGGAAACGGAAGCAGCGGCCATCTCCTCACCGGAGATGAGGAGCCAGCAAACGAGCAACAAAGCTAATAAAATTCTGTGACTACTTGGCGATTTTACATGGGGCCTTAAATACTTCAACTATAATAAATTAGCCTAGGCTTCCTTAGATGTCTTTTGTCACTATCACTTTTCACTATCACTATCAATATCTAGAGACGCGGTAGCGTCTCGACGCCAAGTACAGGAAAGACACCCTGTATATGTCGACTGTCGCTACCGCTATCATTTACTCGAGAAACGGTTATTCCAACCTAACCTGAAACTTATTTCATTAATATCTCATCACACCTGCAATATTTTCTAAATTTAAAGGCATTTTTCTTATGTAAACCGCATATAAGCTTTCGCATAAGTTTCTGCAAATTTGTACCATGCATGTTCAAAATAATACCACGCATGTACAAAATAACATATATATATTGTAACAAATTGCATTGCATTTAAATTGCCAGATATTTTTATACCAGCAATTTAGAGTTTTTATGTAAAGCTTAATATTATAGAAATGAAGGGGACGCCCAGGACTTGGATAAAAATGAAGGGGACGCACAGGCTTGGATGGATAGATATGAAGGTGATGCACAGACTTGGAGGTTCTCCGGAGAAGATTAGATAGATAGACAGAGCATCTTGTTTCGCACAAGTTTCTGGAAATTTGTCAAATCAGGTAAATCGACAAAATTTATCAAGACATAGCATTAAGAATTATTAAGAAAATAGATTATGGTGGACTGCTTGCAATGTAGAGCAAGTCACATTAGTGAAGAAAGTACGCTGAAAACACATCTTCCTTAATGGTTTTCAATCTTTTGTGAAAAACATTCGTAATACTTTAATAAAATCCACAGCAGTTGCCACGCTATTCATTAATTCATTAATTTTTTAGATTCCCATTAACAATATTTCAATTCACCAATAAACATAGTAAATTAATTTTATTCCAACACCAATAAATTGTGTGTTGAAAATATTGGATCTCTTTGTTCATGTTCGCTGAATTATTACCATAAGCATTTATTTAAATTTTCTGCAATAAGACTTTCTGTCATACGCTCTTACCTCCTTCGGACACACTATGTAGTCTCTACACTCACTATAGAAAAGGCTACTCTATTTCTGTATAAATAAGTTCTACTACGTTAAGTTGTACATGACTAAAATGTGGCTTTTATATATATTTACAGATAACCTAAGCAGAAGATGATGCAGTGTGATCTACGTCAGACTATGTACGCACAAATTTGCAGGTAGGGTTTTGCATACGCAATTATTCATTCAATGATCTTGACAATGAGCACGTGTGATAATTTATATAATTAGTAAATGTGTCCTATTTTTCAGTTAACGATGCAGACGAAGAGAATTATTTCAACAGCTGAAAGAGAAAGTAACCCTGCTGCACGAGTAAATAAAACCCGTAAAAAAACTTCAAAAAAGTACAAAAATTACGCCAAGTACATGAAAAAATAAATCACAAAAAATAGAAGATAATAATAAATATAATATTAAAAATTATCTGAGGTCATTCCCAATGCAAATTATCTTTGTAAAAAGAAGTGAGATCCCCATAAAAAAACTTCAAAAAAGTAAAAAAATTACGCCAAGTACATGAAATCAAATAAATCACAAAAAATAGAAGATAATAATAAATCACAAAAAATAGAAGATAATAATAATTACAAAATGAAAAAAAGATGTGAAATCAAAATGAGCTGCAAGTACATAAAGGTGCTTTCCAACTGTGCTTAAGATGACACAACTACATGTACACAGCTAAAATGCTGTGTTCATACATTCCATTACTCATATCGCGGACATTTTAATTAACCCATCAAAGAGAAAAATGTATTAAATAATATTAAGCAGATATATCTTTATACAAATAAATATTTTAATACGAATAAATATTTTATTCAAAATACTTGGCGCTGCGCCCAGAATTGGTGTTGCTAAGCTGAATAAATATGTATAAATTGCATTAATCTTTTTCTTTCTTTCTTGTGCGTGCGTTCGTGAATGTGTGTATGTGCATATGCTACGTATGATATTAGAATTATATATATGATGTAGAATAAATCTGACTGCGTTACTAGTGTATATGTTTATGTATTTTAGATTGTAAGGGAGTTATTGTAAATTATTAATACTAAGACAATTTAACATTTTTTCAGTTTCGCAGCGCCAAGTATTTTGAATAAAATATTTATTCGTATTAAAATATTTATTTCTATAAAGATATATCTGCTTAATATTATTTAATACATTTTTCTCTTTGATGGGTTAATTAAAATGTCCGCGATATGAGTAATGGAATGTATGAACACAGCATTTTAGCTGTGTATATGTAAATGTGTCATCTTAAGCACAGTTGGAAAGCACCTTTATGTACTTGCAGCTCATTTTGATTTCACATCTTTTTTTTATTTTGTAATTATTATTATCTTCTATTTTTTGTGATTTATTTGATTTCATGTACTTGGCGTAATTTTTTTACTTTTTTGAAGTTTTTTTAGGGGGGATTTCACTAGTTTTTTTAAATGTGTTATTTTATTAAAAAGGAGCAGCAACATTTGGCCCTCTTGTATTTTAAACGCGCCATTTCAATTATTTTACATTCCTTGCTCTCGGAATGGACTCGTTGGGCACAGTCTTTTTGCGTGCAATTAGGTAGGATGCTTACCCTTCCAAAATTGCACGCACAAAGATTGCTATCCAGGAATACAAGGTACTCGTGTCTACTATCGCATGCAAGTACAAAATATGACTCACCGGTCAGCGAATACGGTCCACCCAGTCATCATCGCTATCTTCCAAGCTAGCGTGGTGACCCTAGAGACCCTCTCTAGGGCCTATGCTGCAGGTCTTCTCTAAGGCCCATGCTTTGGGCCCAATCCCTAGGGCCCCCCGTTTGGACCCTCTCTAGAGCCCACGCGCTAGGCTCTCTCTAGGGCCCCCCGTTTGGACCCTCTCTAGAGCGCACGCGCTAGGCTCTCTCTAGGGCCCATGTCTTGGGTCTTCTTCAGGGCCCACGACAGGCCCTCTCTAGGGCCTAGAATCTCATTGGTAAGTCTACGCTGAAAATTGAAGCTAAGCGAAAATTTGACTCTACTTCCGCGATAAAAAAACAATTAGAGCGCCGGTGCTCTGGACGAACTTTACACGCGCAAAAAAGTGGCTCTACTTTCGCGAAGAAATTTCAACTGGAGCTTCGGTGCTCTGGACAAGTCACAGATACGCAAAAATTTGACTCCAAATTCACGGTAGTACTACTCTAATTAAGAGCCGCGGTGCTCTGCAAAATACGTAGATGGACGCGAAAAAAGCGGGGACTCTACGATCGGATTACGCGCGATCACAAAGGATCTTGCTAGACTGCAAGATTGCTAGGAAGATTGGTTCCACTTGGAACCTTTTCAAATTTTTCAACGTGACTCTACTCGACTCGATCGATTCGATTATTTTGCGAATTATTAATCGGAATTGTAAAAATCGCGAGCAACTGTTGTATTGATTTAATTTTCTGATTTTAAGACAGACACATGCATGTCACTATCTACGAGTACCTTGTATGGTCGGCTCATTGGATACTGCTCTTTCCAACACGTATGTGCAGCGGTTAATGGCTCATTTCATATAATTGGCATTCGTTTTAGGAACATTTCTGCAATATTTCGTGAATGTGGTTTAGAAAAGAGCCACGTCATGAGGCTACTGCCTAGACGCTCTAGACCATATTCGCGAAATATTGAATAAGAGCTCCCGAAACGAATACCGACCATGTGAAATGGGCTCCTGTTTGTCGCGTATTTGTGTTGGAACGGCCAGAATCGAAAGAGCTGGCTACGCTACATTTTCTACAGAAACCATTTTGTTCTATTGCGTGCACTCACGTTCAAAGAATTATAAAGTAACGAACCGTTCGCTGTCATCAAGACTACTGCATCTCTGCAAACTCATAAGCCCTGACCAGCAACACCGAGACCAGCACCCTTCTGACCAGCACCCCTTTAGCCCTCAGCCCAGCAGCTCTAGTTGGACTCGTGCATGACTCTACTTTCGCGGTAAAAAGGCTATTAGAGCACCGGAGCTCTCGACTAGTTTTACTTGCGCAAAAGCACTGACTCTACGATCGCATTACGGGCGATCACAAACACTATTACTGAAACAAACAATTTGTATTTAAACAAGTTCCAAAAAATTTCCTCTAAATTCCAGGCAGCCGTATGGAGCGCCACGCAATTCAGACATTAAGAAAAATTTCGAGCAGCCACATTGGGCGCTTAATGATTCTCAAGATTGATAGAAGAAAGGAGTGGCCCCTTTGAGCGTCTATCACTATCATTTTTCACTATTAATATTACTTTTCACTAGTTTTTTTTTAAATGTGTTGTTTTATTAAGTCTCTTCTCAGCGAAGGACTGAACCAGAAAAGCTCAAACAATCAACTACGTTATGTTTGTAATGATGTGGTCGGCCTGGAAGAAAATTAAGAAAACACTTAGTGAGTTGGTGCCAATCGAGATAATTTCGACCTATACATAGATGAGCACGCACGAGCATGCAAAACCATCGTCGAGATACATAAATAAGAGCAGGGAATGGAAACAGATCGATGAGATGCATGACAAGGGCACCGAGTCATACAAAACCATCGAAGAAATACCTACCCGAAACAGAATAAAATTCTGATTAGCTACCGAGACCGAACCAAAGTCACTGAACGTAAGTTTGGCTCGATCTGGGCCCTTAACCTAGATCGTAGGCTTCAGTCTTTGATTCCGTTTCGCAAGTCGCAATGCTTGGGAAACGTTACCAATTGTCCGAGCACACCAACATGGAGGTACCTACGAAAGTGACCCATTTCTACGAAATATATTTCTGGTCCATGTTCGACCACTGATTTGCGCATTTTTGAAAATTTGGAAAAAGTCTTACGACTGAAGTTCTTAAGCTAAGACTTATTGCTAGAACTATGGCTAGTTGAACCTAAGCACGCGGACATGTTCTTCCGCGATGTATAAAACTTTAGGTTTAGTACCATAAAGTCATTTTAATGCTTGGGAGAAAGAAAGTTAAGTTTAAACACCAGTCACTTTGGCAGCTGTCATTTATTATCATACTATTATTTTATAAAGGCACCATGTGAGGTCCAGATACGAGGAGGTAATAGTGTCATTTTTTATTTCTCGTAACATTGCCACTAGTGTTTTTAATGTCGGTGCATTATGATTTTAATATTGTACGGAGAGAGAAAAGTAGAAGTAGCGAGCATAGTGACCAAGTAGTACAAATATCAACTGTCAATCTTAGTTATTATTATTTGTATGAGAAAGAACTTTAACTTATATAATTGAAAATCCGTAATAAATTAATGCTTTCCATTCACGTTTTATTAAGAGAATCTAATGACTCGAATGTAATTAAACTTGAGAAGTGTAACTCGTAGAAAAAATGTGTGTCGTGACGTGCTTTACAACACTATATTTTTTAAAATACAGTTTAACAACATTTAATTTTCCAATATTTCTTCGCGTTTGGACAATTCTTTTTTACATTTTCGAGCGCTAGTCCCCTTATTGCATCCAAGCTTGTCTTATATGGGTACCCGAGTACCCCGGTTATCCAACAAGCGTGTATATAAGTTTGAAGTTTTACTATTTAAAATTTTATGAATACATTTTTATTTTCAAAACGTAAATCGACGTAAAAATGTCTACAGAATGGGGAGCCGAAGCGGTTTGTCGATATTTTTACAAGAACATTAAAAATTGTTAAAGGAAACATAGAAATGAGTACCCGGGTATCCGGTTGCGTACATAAGGGTTAAGTATGTATTCGTGGTCACTACGCTCGCTACAGCAATAATTTTGTTCGATGGCATGCAGAAAGATTGAAAGAATGAAAAAGTAGGTATCACTCACCGTTCGTTGCAACAGTCTCACTGCTATCCATGCAGACAAGCATCCCCCTTCAGCAGTAGCTATTCGATCTGCAGGCCAATGTCCCGCAGCTGCAGGGTCAGTACCGAATAGAACGTGTCACACTCACAAATATGTCGCATTAATTTCGCGATGAAGAAGCAATAAGAGCACCGGTGCTCTGAATGAGTTCCAAATGCGTTAAAACACTGATTCTACGGTCGCGTTCACGTTACTAACACGCAGGGCCACTGTGCACTACGAAATACTTTATCGCGAAATAAGCACTGACTCTACAATCGCATTGCACACGATTACAAAAGCACTTCACGCTTTTAAACATCTCTCAACAGTGGAAAGATGTGTTCGCACTCGAGTAAATTGTTTCCAAAATAGTCCTCTAGACACTGAGTGTAATGTAGTAGAATTTTGTTATTGGGCCTTCCACATAGTCCAGTAATCGATGGAATTGATGCAGCAATCGTGAAATCACGAAATAATATCCACTGTGACTGCACAGATATTTAGTGATCCGATCACCGTCGCGGACAACGTCGAACTGTTAGGGCACACCGTTCGGCGATGTAGTGACTTTGGTAGAGGTTGTTGATGTTTTTGTCGCGCTCGGCCGACTCCTAGCTAACTTGAAATTCGTCAAGGCCAGAAATAATATTATATAGCAATGTCCATTGCAAAATTTTCACTTTTCACAACTACAGTCGTGCACCCCGCACCTTATACACGTATTTTTATCACTGCGAGATGTAATCAAACACTAGGCAACTCTGTCAAAAAGTCTACTAGATGATAGGTATATTCTAGTGAAATCTTGTTAAACGGTCTTCTATTTAGTCCAGTAGTCGAACGAATTGATGTAGGAATCGAGAAATCAGGAAATAGTATGCACTGTAACATCCACAGATATTTAGTGATCCGATCACCGTCGCGGACAAAGTCGAACTGTTAGGGCACACCGCTCGGCGATGTAGTGACTTTGGTAGAGGTTGTTGATGTTTTTGTCGCGCTCGGCCGACTCCCAGCTAACTTGAAATTCGTCAAGGCCAGAAATAATATTATATAGCAATGTCCATTGCTAGACAAAATTTTATTTCACAATGCGTGTTTGAAAAGTAACTCGATTTGCAGTTGCATCTAAGCACCCCACGACACTCGTGCATTATGCAACTTTCTGCGAGGCTTTTAAGAATTACAAATCGAATCCAATTATTATTACTTCACTAGACTGATTAAACAGTGCATTAGAAATTTTCGGGAATGTGAGTAACAGCTTCAATTTTTAATACTTTGCGGGGTACGATACGTGAAAGGGTTCTACTACACGCAAAGTGCTAATAAACAATGTCATCTTGCAATTTATAGCTCGCACGAGCTTTGAAGAAATATCATTTTTGAGCGCCATAGTGTCTTGATCCCCGAAATGGATTTTCGGAGAGACATCCGCGTGAGTCGTTGACAAACCGAGATAAAGTATAGCGTAACAAAAGCCTGCCTTCTATGTCAAACTCTCTCACTGTAAACAAGTCACACGTATACAAGCACGCAACACCTTTCAGCATTTCACCATTTCACCATTTCAAAGTAGTCGCTGAGTTGGACGCTGTTCATGAGCAGATGACACTACATTTAGTCCTCAAATTATGGGTCGGTAACACAGTTTGGGTGGCGACACGATCATCCATAAGGTGATAGGTCTATCCTATACCTCGTCTGTGATGTTACTGATCTCTTATCTTAATACTATTTGATATTAATAAACTTACGCGTCCTTTTCTTTCAGTTTACATATCCTTACAGTTACAAATACGAATATTCCACATTAAAAATATACGAAACAGTACCTCCCAATAAATGCTCCAATCCCCTCGAAGCCAATACACATCTTCCGCTCATAAAGCTCAAAATTACTTTAAAAACAACGAAAGCGAAAGTACAGAATTAAAGATTTCCTCCCTCCAAGAGCTTGCGAGAAATTAACTACTGCCTAAAGCCCTCTAACGTCGAACGCAAGAGGTGTCCCCACAGTAGCCACATAAAAATACAAGATCATAATAAATAATGTTTTAAAAATGCATCGAAATATTGACTGTCGGTGGTTTTCTAACTAAAACGCAGTGAATCGTCGAATACAAATAATGTGCCGCAACTGACCATCAACACCAGCATTCCCCATCGCTTCTGTAAAAATCGGAAAATATAACACAGCCACTTCGAAGCGTTGTGCAAAACTTTCGCACCAATATCTATCGAATTCGGAGTCTGCAGTTAATTGAACAATCCTCTGCAAATAATGCCGCCGGCCGTTAATTGATTTTCCAAAGGTAACGTTAATCAACGAAGATGTTCTAACCTATAAACGCTTCGGGACGAGACGTTATAATTGTACGGTACGAAATAATGAGATAGTTGAGTTGCGTTGCAATGCGATTGTATAATGGGCGCTTAAGAAATTACCGCGATATTACGGCGCCAGGTGTGATGGTGAACGTTGGATATTTCGCGTGAAATAACGGAAGCTCGTTCGACAGTGTCATTATGACGCGCAAGTGTGTACTGTGCAAAGAGACCAACTACAAGAACACTTATAGCTTCTTCTCGGCGCCGAAGGACCCAGAGGTCCGTAAAAAGTGGCAGATCGCAATCGCCATAGAAAACTACGCCGTCACAGACGACACGTACGTCTGCAGCAAACATTTCCACAAGGATGACATTATCACTCACTGGATCAGCGGAGTTCCGCCGCACGTTATATCAGTAAGCAGCTTCGCTACCCAATCTCGTGGTTCCCCTTAACGCTGGCCCTCTTTTTACAGATTAAATACAAAAAGTGCCGCCTCCGGCCAGGAGCCGTGCCCGGCAGGAACTTCCATCGCGAAGCGAATCAAGCACATTCCGACGATTCCGATGGGAACGGAGGCGACCACGCGCCGTTCAAATTGAAGAAAGCGGAGACAGCGGAGAAGGATTTTCTCATACCTAGGACCGAAGCGAAGTTAGAAATTAATAGCGACGTGAAGCATAGAATTTTATCCATGCCTCACCAGTTCCCTCGTAAATTCGGCGACTTCAATTACACGCTGTGCAGAAGCTCGCAAATCAAGACGGAGCCGCCAGGAAATGGCTTAGGGAACGCGTCGCTCGAGCAATCCAAAGTTAAGGAATCTGTCGAGAGGAGTTTAAAGCAGACGAAGGAGAATAGAACGATGTATATGAAGGAAGACAGTATTAATTCGAACGTGGATTTAATGGAGGACACGAACTCCGGGTATAAGAAAGAAGAACAGAGCCTGGCTATCAAGGAAGAGCCTTATTCCCCTAAGAAAGTATCGGAGTCCTCCTGCGAGATGTTCAGCATCTCCGACGCGGGCGACACGTCGGCGCAGTTGTGGGACTCGCGGCAAGCGAGGGACGATGGTTCGCCTAAGAAGTTCTTAGGGAATAATTTTAAAATAAAGGAAAGCTTCTGCGCGGAGGAGCAATTAGGAAGGAATTTAAATTACGATCGGTTGGACGGATACTATCCCGAGTGCGATGAAATCGAGGAGGGCGAGATGCTGTTCGAGGATCTGCTCGAAGTATGCACGGAAGTGCTGTTGCCGAGCGGTTGGTCCTGCGTGGTAACTTCGAAGAGCCATACCACGACGATAGTCTATCTGTACATGGGAATGACGAAGGCGGGGATGCCTTTTACGGAGAGACAAGTGTTTATAAACAGCGACATGCAACTGCACTGCGCCGTCATAAACAGAGAGATTAATCCACTGATTTATAATCTGATAAGGGAAGGGAAACACTTGAAAGTACAAAGTTTAGTAGACGTAGAGGAAATTATCGACGAATTCGATCAGAGAACTCTTTGCCAAGGTACGTACTCTCTGTTCCCTTTGATTATTCCGCGAATTTACAGCGAGCGTTAAATCTGGTTTTGTTTGTTCGCCAGGTGTATATAATATCGACAGGTTCCGAGAGATCAAAGATATCAAAATAGCTTACAAGGATGGCATAAAATGGAGACATATTTTGTGTCCATTGATATTAAATAATGATTCATCAAGATGTACGAAATGCATTACTCTATCTCACGCGTTGCAACATAAATCAAAAAATCCCCTCTCATTTCCCTACACTCCTCGTAGATATTTAACGAAGCAACACAAAGCGTACACGATCCGCGAGCGATACAAACGCACGAGGAGGCACGACCGTAGATACGAATTTATAAAAGTGCTTACAGAATGAATGGTTTCGAATAAAGCTGAGAGAAAAAAAAACGATACATTCATAACATTTTTTTACCTAGTTTGTACAAATGCAATGAACTGCGAAGCATTACGAGAAGACACATCACTGTTGCTTTAAGGGAATAAAAGTAGAAATTGTTTATAAAAAAAGTCTGTTTAATTCGAGTAATCGGGATCTTTAATTTATGTTACAAATCGAGCTATCTGAATATAAAAATTATATCTTCTCATAGCGTTGATTTAATTTATAAACAAGACAATTAC
The DNA here is from genome assembly GCA_029448645.1 of Andrena camellia. Classification (NCBI taxonomy): domain Eukaryota; kingdom Metazoa; phylum Arthropoda; class Insecta; order Hymenoptera; family Andrenidae; genus Andrena; species Andrena camellia. The sequence continues at coordinate 29,085,756 of CM055678.1, read as the reverse complement.
AATTACACCAAAGAATTTCATCTACTCTTCTTAGGCTTTCGTCTAAAAGTTCCTTCGTTGTTATACTTATCTGAACTCTCGTTTCTTATCCTGTCTCTACTTTGTTTCTAAAATAGCAAAGAGATATGTCAGATTTACAGAACGATGGTTTGTAAAGCGAACGATTCTTGCCGATGCCTACTGTTAAGAATAATATAACGATCTTTTGTAAGTTTCTAAAAGAAGTTATTTCACCTTATCTTGCTTGGACCATTCTATTTGTAATTGTTGTAACATTTCTGGCGATAAAAGTCCTTGGGATATCAACGCATTAGTTAATCTTCCTCTTCCAAAATTCTTGGTTTGATTTACATCTGTAATATAAGTTAACGTATCGGTTAGTTCCTTTCCTTTCGAGCTTCGATCGATAGAAATCTATAAGTTGTAAAAGAGAACCACGTCGAATATTAATTACCTCTAGAATATTTCTCAGTCGGGAAGTCAGCCTTATAATCTACTGTTGTATCCTCTTCATCTGTTTAGTAAAAACGAATATCGTTACTTGTTCTATTTTTACACTGATTAATAAAGAATGCCATACGTCGAAATCAAACGTACCTGTTTGTTGTTTTTGGAACAATATCTTCAGCTTTTGTACTCCTTGTTCAATGACTTTGTCTAACTCTCTTTGAATTTGCCTAACCGAATTGCCGTCGGGGAATAAATCCATGAACCGGTAACTAAGTAAAGTGGAAATCGTGTTAAACATCGACGTGTTAGAGAAGCGACGAAATTATTATAACTCACCTCAACCAAAGATAAATATCCATAACGTCGAACACAGCTTCTAAGTGAACTAGATCAGAAATATTCGCTGGCGGTTTGGCAGGCCAACCAAGTTGCTTGCACAGCCATTCGACAGTCACTTTGTCGTTGTTACTGCACTGCCGAGCAAACTGCGTAACAAATTAGAAGAAATTTCACATAAAGGCAGACTCTTAAGGTGGGCTCTCGCTACGCCTCGCCTCGTCTCGGCTCATTTTATTCTTCCAATGCTTCTCTTATGTAGTTTGACAATTTGACTCACACTGCACCTCGCCTCGGCGCGATTCCGAGCCGCGGATTCATCCTCGAGAATATTTTGAGGAAGAGGCGAGGCGAGGCGTAGTGTGAGTGGATGCAATGCCATCGCAGAGGAAGAGATTCTCTGAGCAACTGACGAAACACATGAACCGAGGCAAGCTCAGATAACTTCAGCTACGGAAAACCCGAGGCGACGCGAGTAGTGTTCCTTCTCGAGAAATTTTATAATTTCTCATTTCTCGATAAATTACAGTATTTCTCAAGAAACTTAAGTGTAGGGAAATTATTATAAACCCCATTTGTTTTCAGAAATGAATTTTCAGTTAGTTCAAATTGTGTGTTGCTAGTTAATCGTGAACATATAAACACATCTACAATCTGTAATAAATGTTAGCAATACATACGAAGAATTGCGCGATTGTTTATAAACTTTTCCCGTCGTATCGCCGATGCTCTATATACAATCGAACCAACATCCACTGAAAATGAAAGAAATTGTTCCACAGCCGCAGATTTTGTCACAAAAGAGAGAAGTAGATTAGCTGACGCGACATTAGACGCATTGTGCTTTTTAAAAAACTATTTTAAAACAAAAAAGTAATGTTTCGCCTTGCTCACATTTTGTATTAAATAAATAAATTTATCAATTATATTTAATATCTGTTTTCTTTTTTCATTTACACAAGTTTTGTCTAAGTTAGACACGAATAAAAATTTAGATAAATATTATCAACATTATTCCAAAAATATAAATTTTGCAATATTTCGAGAATTCTCGGGAAATATAATCTGATTTCTCATTTCTCGAGATGCGAAAAATATCGAGAAATCAGGAACACTGGACGCGAGCCTAGATGCCAGTGCGAAAAGAAGTTGCGCCGAGCCGAGGCGTAGTGAGAGCCTACCTTAATATTTATACCACACGCGCGTGAATTTATTTGTAATTCTGTTACGTATACAGAGTGTCCCAGAATATTTCCCTTACCTTTAGGAACATGCTGCACACAAACGGCATTTTTCTGTTGATCGGCGCGCAACAGAACACGTATCGCACGCGAAGCGACAGAGGTATGTGTTGTATCATATCGGCGAGAAACTTGAAATCCTCCAGATTGCAGATGAAGTATAAAGAGTCGTCGACTTGAGACAGCGAAATGAAAATATTCTGAAATAGAAAAGGCTGTTACGATTCTGACGTGATCGCGAGCGAAATGTAAATGAGCATTACAATAAGATTCGACAGTGGAGCATTTGGTAGGTGGTATGCGTATAATTCAATTTGATCGGCGGTCGGATGGAGTCCAGCCTGTTTTATTAATTCTGGGCTCTGGGTCATTAACTTTCGCAACACATTAAGATCCTCGGGCCTGAAAGTTGTAACAAAACCCTACAATATAAATAGTCAATATTACATCACAACTCGTGTACTTTTTGCAGTAATCTTATCTGCGTTTAAAATGCGGCTGTACTTACGTGAGGCCACTGAGTTAGGTAACGACCGGCACGACCAGCTATTTGTAATGCCGACGATACAGAAATCGTGTCTATCTCTTTCTCTCCCTTCTGGTTCACCGTTGGTTGGCAAAGAGAATAAAATATAATTCTACGAATGTGTCTAAAATAACGTAATTAACGTTCTCGATTATAAAAATTAATCTATCGACGCATCCAAACATTCGTGCGCACCAGTGCCGCCTTTTATCGTTTTCGGGGACCCTGAGGTGAAGCTAAATTATTCTTATTATTAAGTGAATAAGTATTAAAGGAATTAAATAAATAAGATTAAACGTGGGGCGCATTCCGCGAGAAAAGGGCCCCATTTTAAAATCTAAATTTGAGTGTACCTATTCGTTTTCTTTCCATCACAGTTGGAGGTCCCATCTCCAATTCTTTTCCAGCTTTTGCAACCCTATTTCTTTTTAATTTTCCAATTTTTCAGGAGCCCTCTGAGCTGCCTCTTTCGCCTCTGCGTTAAGACGACACTGGTGTGCGCGTAATATTTATAATCGCGGACTTACAGATTAAGGCCCATTCCTATTGCATTCGTAGCTACTAGTATCTTACAAGGATCGTTAACGTCATTAAACTTAGCAGCTTGCGCGAGCTTCGTGCCTGGCGGTAAACTGCCGTATATTACTGCTACTTGTTTCCCCATTTTCTCTATAGACTGCGACACGGTGAATATGTCATTTTTATTAAAGCAAACTATGCAATCTCCCGGCTGGACGTTGGATAAAGAACACAGCGCGTGTGTTTCTAAAGAGAGGTCGGTCAGACGCTTGTACTGTTGCACGTTCACCGTCTCGCCAATTGTCGCGCAAATGGACTCCACCTGTAACACAATCACCGAAATTTTAAACAATATAACGCATAGTTCGTAATAAAAGCGAAACGCACCATTGGTATCGCTGCAGCTTCGCCGCACAAATGTATCTCATCCGCTGCGATTCCCAGAAGGGCCCTTGTCCATGCCCAGCCTCTGCCCGAGTCGCGCACTAATTGAATCTCGTCGATTACGGCTACTTCGACTGTAAAAATCAGGGACAGACAGTTTACATAAATTCATTCGAACGAGGTAGTAAACAACGCTGCAATATTCAATAAGGCAGTCGTAACTGTAACCGATACTCACAAAGATTTTGTACATTTACCATTTCTACAGAACACGCTACGTGATTCGCCGGAGACATTTCATCTTTTGCGTATCTTCGTTCCTCCCCTGTTATTAAATCGCAAGGCGTGCCCTGAAATTATTTACACTTAGTAACGTAAAAGTACTCGAGCGCACGCTTGTTACTAACCAAGGAATTACACTTATTGAAAACTTCCACCGCTAATAATTTCAGTGGCCCGCAATAGACGCCGGTCTTCGCTGCCATAAACCTTTCCAAAGCATGATGAGTTTTGCCGCTATTTGTAGGCCCGGCGTGAAATATAATCTTTCTGTTCTTGCCCCGCGCTACTGGATACCTAGGGACAGCGAAAGTTAGAGATATTAAAACTCGTTCAGTGGGCAATTTTGAGATTCTAAGTAACGTAAATTATTACCAATTGGGCGGACTCCTTAAATCGCTAATTTTCTTAAGATCGTCCAAACAATCGATGTGTGGGTACATTTCCTTGGCATGGCGCAGGAAGTAGGGAAATATATCCACGACATTGCCAGCGCCCTGGATAATATCGCTTAAAATAACGTGAAGGTCTACAGGTAACGTATTCGATTCTACGCAGTATTGTCGGAAGCCATTTAAGGCTGTGATTAAGAGCGAGTCTGGAAAAGATTGGCGACGGAGAATATTAAAAAATAACGTTTTTATTCGAAGAACCTGAATGGCAACAGTTACCGTCCAATCCGTATTTTAAAGCTAAGTCTTTGACCGTCTTCTTCTGCGCAAAAGTGCCCAGAATCTTGATGATCTCAGATTTGTTCAGAGTGCCAGTTAATTCTGCGCCAACGTTTAAATCGGTCGGAGACGATTTAACGGGGACGGGTTGAAATAACGAGGTCGCGGGTAGACTGCTCTTACTATTCTTCTCCCTTATACTTTGGTGGCATGTCACTGCTGGATTCAATTGCCTGAAAATTGTGCTGGTAAAGTGAGTTGATGCAATCGTTTTCGGGGGTCCCTCGGGTACATGTAAGATTACATGAGTTAAAAATATAATTGAATGGTGAATACCTTAACCGCGGTGATAACAATAAATTATTGCGTCGTTTCAACTGGCCCCTGACCAGGTGCTTGAATGGTATCATCTTCGAAAGCTATTTTATTTATTTTCATGTTCTAAAATTTGTGATCAAGAGCAACCGAACCTCATGCCATAACCTCGAAGGTTACGAGAAGTGGCGGCACCACTGGCCGAAACACATGGACCTAATTTTTTTTTTTTAGAAGTCCATGCTGAGATATATCAATGGCAAACACTTCGCAGTGATAATTCGGGTTATCGATGTTGTTAAATTGAACTTGAAAAGTGCATCATTTTTTATGATTAGAACGACAACAATGGGGTTTTTATTGCAATCTCAATGTCGAAGAATGGAATCAGTATTTTATTGAGGATTATAAATTATGGATTTATAAGTCAGATATATTATCGAAGGAAGTTTCGAAGTACGAGGTATTTATATTTTTAACTAATAAACTTGCAATTAGAGTGCAAGTATGCAATCCTCTGGGTTTTCCATTTTGATTGCAAAGGCGGGAAAATATTCGTTGTCGCAGATGTGGAAACGTAGCTTAAACTTTATTTCCATGGAAAAAAACTTCTCGCGCTTTTCGCGTTTTGAATTCTAGCGCGCGTAATATTTGAAATACAAAAATGAGTGAGATGGCAAGGAAAAAGGAAGAATCGAGCTTCAATTTCAGCCCAAAATGGAAAAAATGTGTTTAGGATTTTCTGAAACTTCATATAAAAACAAATTGTCATGAAATTCTCTTTTCAAAATACGGTATAAACGATTATAAAATCTCGCATACATTTAATTCCTTAATCGCATTCAATTCATAATAAAATGTTCCATATCTCGCAGCGTTAATTCGTTTTTAAAATCGTTCGCCCCCTCCTTTGTTTCTTCGTTCGATCGATCATTTGTCAATTGGTAAAAAATGCAAATTTGAAAAGGTTAAATTTCTCGTAAAATTGGTCTCGACCCTACAAATTTATCGTAATACCATAAAATATCTTGAAATATAAAAAGAGAACCGAAAGAAACATGGGTAAGTTGTAATAACAGCAGACATCAAATATCTTCGCGTGCACCTTTTCATTTTAAAAAACTGTCGTAGATCAAAGAAGTTCTACATGTAGTACACAAATATGCTGCAACAATGGTATACCAAACACATCGAAAATTCGTGCCAATCTCGGGTCATCTTTGGCGCAAGTGTTCTTCGCATACAGCCACGACGACACGAAAGATCTGTTGAATTTGATGGAGCCGCTAAGATCGCCGAAACCTTGCTATCCGGCTCCGGTGGATGATTCGTTACGTGGCGATGCAGCAGCTTTGCTAATGAACGACGAAAGGATTAAGCTGGACGTACATCAGAACATATTGGGTAACGTTAAGCCGCATTTCCACGTGTGCGCATTGAAATGTAAGGATGTTGATATTTTTAGAAATATATATATATATATATATGGTATCGATATTGTTCAAATATATTAATATCGCATCTCGACATATTGAAAAAAAATATCGGAATATCGATATATCGGTTTTTTTTTAAATTTTTGAGGTAGAATTTAAAACAAATTATATGTTACTTTAATTACGTTTATTAAGTGATATAAAAAATATAAAAGTACAAAAATTAAGTAGATACTGAAAAAATACAAAAATAAAGTAGGTAGGTACTGAAAAAAATACAAAAATTAATTAAACCAGTATTTTTCAGGAATAATTTTTAAGAAAACTCTTTGTTTTATGTGCTCTCCTGTCAATTTACTACGCTTATTGAGAACCATAATATTAATTGTCGATTGTCGGGAATGTTCGTGATGCACAAATTGTCAGTAGAAGGGAACACATCACGCATGCGCGTGATGACGCCGTGACGTCAAACGGCAAAAATATATCGATGCCGATATGGAGATTTTAATATCGAACTATCGATATATCGGATTAAAAAAATATCGATATTGAGCGAAAAATATCGAATATTCGATACATCGATATTTTATCAACATCCCTATTGAAAGGGGGTTTACCCGTCGTTCCCACGTGACAACGTGGAATACAGAGAATATTTTTCAAGTAGTAAAATAATAAGTCTCATTTTTCAGTGACAATGAATTTTAAAAGGCATCTTAACACTTTAAGTGACGCGAGGATTGAAAATGCTGCTTCGAGTTGGCCCACGAACCGCGTTAATTAAAATTTAAACTTCCATAGTGTCTATTAAATATTTTATATACGAAAGAAACTTTAATTTATTATTAAAATTAACATTCTGGGATCCTCGGACGATACTTTCCATGCTTTCCAGAAAATATCAACGTGAAAACACGCCAGAACTGTGCACAGGGTGGGATTCCCTCGGCGTGAAAACACTTTGATGCCACTCAAAGTGTTAATCATGTCCTGCATTCCCGATTGCAAGTGTACAAACTTGCTGCACTCGTTATTGCACTTATGAATGCATAACTTTGTAGAACTGTCTGCATTGTTCTTAACTATGGTTTCGAATGAATTCCTTAGAAATTGGTGAAAGCATTTTTGCACGCGTTCAGAAGGAGATTGAAGAAAATCTGCGGGAAAGCATAGAGAAACAATCGCAGGAGAAGTTTCATATGTATCAAGCGAGGAAACGACTGGAAGTTGAGCACAACATACTGCAGCTGCACATAGAATACGAGAATTACATTAAAACTGTGGAGCACGAGTTAGAAAAGCAACTCGAAGTAACTATTTACTTTACGATGTGCTAAGATTAATTGTGTGTAGCAGTTGTTCCACTTTTCTAAGTTCAACTGCAGCAAAGATTCCCGAGTATATGCTTTTATGTGTCTTACATTGCGGCTTACAAATCTGAGAAGCCTATAAGTTAACTATTTATTTAAGTACATGAAGAGGTATCCCCAATGTCGTTTGGTTATTCCCATACAGTGTTACCGGGAAATACCCGCGCAGTGGCAAGTTGATAATGGAGGGGGAACACCTACAGCAGTGGTGGCATCTGCGTGCGTGAGACATCGCGATGGGAAACGAACTAAACGAACCGACGCCAGCGCCAAGCTAAACTAGTCAAGCGTCGGCTCGTTTCCCAACTTGGCGTTGATTGGTTTGACGACACCGCGTCATCACGCGCATGCGTGGCGTGTTCCCCTCCACTACGAATTATCAACTTGCCACTGCGCGGGTATTTCCCGGGAATCCCATATTCGAGCTCATTCCGAAAAATTACTTTCGCTTCCCAGATTCAGTGGGCAAATGTTGCTGCTAAATGCGTCAAAAACATTCAGAAAGCAGTTGTTCAAGAACGACTGAACGTGACTCACGAAATGATGGAAAAGATGCGAATTGAAATGGCCTATGTTGTAGAATCACTTTACACGGATTTCGAAGAATCCTTTCGTGCTCAAAGAGAAGCAATAATTGCTGATTTCAATGGGATCATGAGGTTTATAACTGCCGTAGCTAACACTCGTACAAATTTAACGTTCCACATCTTCCCATAGGAAGGAGCATGTAAAACTACATAAAGATAAAGAAGACTTCGAAAAGAGAGTGGCCAGGGATTTATTCATTCAGAAGCATCAGCTTGAAATGCAAAGCACTGTAGATATAATCTATGTTCTGTGTTTGGAACGGTTACGAAGCAGTAGAGAAAAGCATGCTATGCACACGTACTTCCAGGTAAGAGAACTGTTTGAGCTCATTGATAGACTAAATGATGTCCTGTACGAAATTTTATGCAAATAGAAACAAATCGACGGGTTCCGCGAATCGATCGTCCAATTGAACAATATTCTAACTATGATGAGAGAAGAGATTAGTAATTGCCACGTGGAGAAGAAACTATTAGAAGAAAATCTTTGTGACGTGACCGAACAATTTCAGAAGTTCATTAACTTCGTGTTTCATGCGGTACCGGGGCAAGCGGAATATTTGCTGCCGTTGGAATTACAACGGCTCATACCTTCAAACAGTGCTGAAAAAAAAAATAGCAAAGAGAAAAATTTATCAGCGTCGTTGTAAAATCTGTGACGTATTATTAATTTTGTCAAATGTACAGTATTGTCAAGTAAACGCCTAAGTTGATCTAAACTACTTATGGTCTATCTATTTATATAAGTAGTATCGCCATCGACGTTAAGGTGCGATTTCATGCTAACGCTCGACGCTCGTTTTGAGCATCAAAATCAATCATGTGATCGACGCTCCTCAACCAACGAACGAGCGAGTTTAGCTTTTCCGCTTGACGCTGAAAATCACGTGGACCGATCACGTGACTGGTTTTGACGCTCAAAACGAGCGTCGAGCGTCAACATGAAATTGCACCTTTAAGGCTGCCAGAGGGTTCCCACTCGTAGTGGAGGGGGAACACGCCACGCATGCGCGTGATGACGCAGACGTTAAACCAATCGACGCCAAGGTTGATTCCCCTCCACCACGGTAGGGATTTTTCTGGTAACCCTGATCGGTACTTTGAACGCAAAGGAACTGTTAACCGCCAATTCGCATATCCGAAGCCATTGCGATTTAAAGTTCTTTGTCCATCGAGGTCAGCGATTTTCACAGTTTTGAAAGTAGAAAAATATCGCACACGACAAGGCCCAAACAGAAGGTAATTCAGGAATTCTCAAAAGTGTTGATGAACCCCCGAAATAACATATTCTTGTTCTATCTTGACACACGTGGTAAAACCGTGCTATTTAAATCTACAATGATGCGTATACCAATATAATCATGCTGATTGATTCCTAGGCTGTATTTTTGTGAAAATTTACTGTTAAAATGTTTTTCTTTTCTATGACATAGGAGGGACCTTTAAAAAACAGTCCCAATTAAAATTACAATAAATAATTCGTTCAGGAAAGTTACAGATTATTACGATAACTTATAACACTCGTATACAATTATAAAATTCTTCTTCCCCTGGAAAAAGTATAGCTAATGAACTTATCAAAAATTATTTTACAAGCTTTGGACACAGTCGAATTCCCTTTACACTAAATATTAATATTCATCGTCCCTGCACACTGATCGAAGAGTTTGAGGTGGGCGATACCATTCTGGATCTATTCGGAGGCTGGAACACCATGGATGGTAAAATTCGTTCATTACCAGAGATGTTCTTCCAACTTTGCTTTGTGGAAGAGGTGGATAATCTGTTAGTCGCCATCCGTATATCCAGCTCGTGCAATCTGGGTAGAAGTGACGGTCCTCTGGCATGTCCTTCCATCTACAATAATATTAAGCAGTTAGCACAAAACGAACAATGCAAATACCTCGAAGCAAAAACATATAAAAAACAAAAGGTGGATGCCAAAAATGAGAAATTTGATATTATAGAAATCCTTTTAATGAGGAAGATGACGGCAACTTTTTCCCACCCGTGACGCCACCAGCGCACGTGCCACTTGCCATCGGTGTGTTATAAAACATTAATATGTAACTACCAACACAAATGAAAAATTCGCGCGCAAACCATTCACACATGCGCGCTCATGCAAAACTGCAGTACATGCGCTAGTGGCGCCATCTGCACCGAGCTTTGCGTCATCTTCCCCATTAAATGCATTGTAAAACAAGTGCACTAACAAGAGGACACCACGGATGTGGAAATCGCTTTTGGAACGACAGTATATGAGGGTCGTAGTACTCATGTAGTATGAAAATACCATTTCGGCTTTTTGTCGAATGGGCCTTCGTTTTCGAGATATTGTAATTTAAAGTTTTTAACGTACGTAGTAATCCAGATATATACTATCTATAGTAACCTACGCCCAAGAAGGTTCCGTGGACATAACTGTAGCTCGTCAGATTGTCACGAGGGCGGCCGGGGTTCAAGTCCCCGGCGGGAACTCGTACCAATTATTCCCGTGGAAATATATTTTGTGGATATTGCGTATTATATAGTACGTCACATATTACTCTACGCAAATTTTAAGGTTAAAAATGCATTTATAACATAACATATTATTCTAATCAATCATCTCTTTCACCGGTGTTTTCATATTCTTGTACTGCGAAAATATTTCATTCCGAAACTTTCGACGCCTGCGATTGTCGAGCAGGTAAAGTGGGATAGCCGTTACTTCTGACCGTAAGGATGGTCTTATACCTGCTCAAAAGAGAATGGTCGAATTCCTGGTCGTTGGAATATTTATTTACATTCACAGTATAATAAATTAGGTGGTAAACAGATTTCGTTGATATCCTGAAATTTGGGTTTTTCATATTATACTAACCCTGCCGGGTACCATGCACATAGAATCATCGGCTTGAATATCGGTGCACTAATTTGATTATGCAGTAATGAATAAATTTGTAATGCATCCTCTCTCTGGGTAAGTTCCCGCTGACTCTCCATTCCAAAAGTACAATGTTGTAGTTTTATAATAAAAATTTTAATTTGCCGATAAAATTTCGGCGATATAATAGCCAGTGTCCAATTATTATTATTGTTATCGTCGTAATCTCGAGGAAATATTAGGAGTAGGACCAAAGAGGAGATATAATAAGAGGCGTCACTCCGGGCGGAACGTTTGAAGTCCTTACTTGACCTTGGCATTTAAATTGGTTGTCTATTCAAGCGGGATATTCAAATCGACTAAACGTACCTTACCGCAGTTTGCTGATTATTGCCAAAGTTTACCGATCATTGCCGAATGGGCATTTAAATTGGTTGTCTACTGATTTCCTTAGTTATTTCTGTCCTTGTCGAGTGACGCCTCTTATTATATCTCCTCTTTGACTGAATCCATATAAACATATAGTAAAATGTACACCTGCGTCGTCCATATTTGTTATGTTGTATATTTTTCTTCGTCGTATGCCGTATTTACGCTTGAATTTATATACCCAGCTTGCTGAGGCCACAAAACGATCGCAATTCAATTCACGGGCATAGGTCAGGGCCCATTGTTGCAGCGTGGATACTGTAACATACTCGAAATTTTCCCGGGCTTGTTCGAATCTTTTGAAAGTCATATCATTAATGGCTTCATATTTTTCGACCATAGTTCCCCCTACAGCGATTTCTGCTTCCCAACTGGAAAAATGAAACATATTATGAAGACCATGTATATTTCCATTACATTTGTTTAACACCTAATATTCACATATGTCCAACAATAATACGAATGAAATTAGCCTTACATTTTTAAATATGCTTTCTTTTTCAATAGCCCTGCCCCTCGGTTTTGCAATGTCGCGAGTGACCACTTCGGGTGAGCTTTCGCCATCGCAACAGTTTTTTTCTTATACTCGAGCGATATATAATCTCGTCCACTGGTTGTCTCTGCCTCCTCCCACTCACTTTCTTCTTCGTCGGCTGAATTGCTCGTTTGCATGCTTTCATCGTCGCGTATGTCTTCCAATTCGTCCGGGATCCAAAGTACTTCCTCTTTTATTACCTCTACCTTTATTTCACCGAACATCGTGACAATGCGATTAAACATTTCGCTCGCAATTTGTGCGATCCTTGGTGAAGTTTTTACACATGGCAATTCCACCATGTAATTACTTTCCTTCAACATGCTTTCGCATTGCTTCCATGCACTCCATAACTCTCTTTGGTCTAGTAAGTCATGGGTAGCTGCTCCTCCTCGAGAACTTGCACTCATAGAATCACTATCCATTTCCAAACTTCACGAACGATCTTTCCCGATGCTACTATCACGATAAATCGAAGTAAACTGACTACCAAGGCTTAGTAACCAATCACAGAAATCGTTGTCAAAACTTACTCGCTCCCAACGACTAGGTATTCGACCATTCTTTTCAGCAGGTATAAGACCACCCTTACGGTCAGAAGTAACGGCTATCTTGTACGGCGAAATATTTTCGCAGTACAAGAATATGAAAACACCAGTGAAACAGATGATTAGAATAATATGTTATGTTATAAATGCATTTTTAACCTTAAAATTTGCGTAGAGTAATATGTGACGTACTATATAATACGTAACATCCACAAAATAGATTTCCCGGAAAAAATTGTTAAAAAAGAAACGAAAAACAAGGAGTATGATGGAGTTGCAGGGGACTTGAACCCCGGCCACTCTCGTGACACTCTGACGCGCCACAGTTATGTCCACGGAACCTTCTTGGGCGTAGGTTTTTATAGATAGTATATATCTGGATTCCTACGTACGTTAAAAACTTTAAATTACAATATCTCGAAAACGAAGGCCCATTCGACAAAAAGCCGAAATGGTATTTTCATACTACATGAGTACTACGACCCCCATATACTGTCGTTCCAAATGCGACTTCCACATCCGCGGTGTCCCCTTGTAAGATTCTTCGTAATTCCTTAATAGGAAGAAGCTAATACCAAAAGCCGTCGCGCATTTCGGCGAAGCGCGGGGAATCGAAGAAATTAATAATAATTAATTGTCGCCGCGCTTCAGTCATCAATTGTTTATAAAGTTTTCTCTTCGTGTCGCTGCGCTTCGCCAAAATGCGCTTATAATAAACTTCTCATACAGTTATATACAGAACCTTTCATGAAGATAGTTTTGCGCGGCGATAAAGGATGTCTCATCCTCGTACAGAATGGCTCTCACTTTTGGATCTATCGGTTTCATTATGTTTATATCGACAGAGCCATCAGGCTCCATCGGCCTCCAATTCGGCAACGGTTTCAAGCGTATCTACAAAAAATAGGGAACGTTGCCTGACTTTCAGTACACAAGGATAATTAATACTACGCGTAAAACAATCACATACAATGTCCACGCTCGGCTCTTTCCGCTCTTGTCCGCGAATAGGTGGCAGTTCGATTTTCTTCGCAGGTTTCGTTTTCTCCAGATGCTCCAACAACTTCTGCTGATTTTTCAGAAACCATCTCATACGCATAGAGTCTTCTTTCTCTATCATTGCGGTGTAAAATGCCTGGCAACGAGAATCGCAAATCCCTCCCCTCGACATGGCTCGAAAATTTTACACTCAAAATTTAGGCGATAAATATATAAAAGAAACTGAGCACAAGCCCAACGATATTTAAGCGTTACATATATACAGAGAATTTTCGCCGTGACAACTATGAAGTGCGATTACAATACGTCGCGATGCTTTAATGTTTCTTTTACTCAACGATCCTTATCGCTGGCAGATCGGGCGAGAGAATTCGTTACATGGTTTTCATACTTTATAGAATCGTTTTATTTACACTGTTCTTACAATATAATACGCTTTATTGTATGCTGATCAATTACTTCTCAGTGTGCTATCATCGTTAACTTATATAATAATACCAGTGGGAGCGTTAGTTTATGTACAATTCGATTAAAAAGAAGTTAAACAATTCAAAGGTGCAGAGAATAAATCCGCCAATAATTTTCAGCTAAATAATCCGTGGGAATCGACTGGTTTCTGTTCCCCCCCCCCCTCCCCCTCCCCCCAAGCATCCGAAATCAGACTCGACATCTAACATCTAGAAACTGGGCAGCTGGTATTTATACAATACGCAAAGTGAGTATTTATTTAAACACTTAAAACGAGATTATACGTAAAAGATTTTGCGCGACAATCGAATTTAAGAAGCTACAGCGAACCCGAGAAACGCGCTCGCTATAGACCGGACAAGATCACTGGAACTCGTACTGTCATTTATTTGATACACTTACATATTCTATATACATACGATGCCTATATGTATATACGCGTGTGCACAGATATGCCGTGTATTAATTGGAGATCTAGCTGCCGACGTTCAAATTTTTACACAAAGATCGAATCCTCGCAGCGTAGACGTTTCGAATGTTCCTCGAGAAAATTAGTACGTGTGTCGTGAAAAAAAGATATTTGCGAAAGATCCGTGATGCACATTTTTACGCGCGTGGAGGATCACCGATATACGGCGTTAAACAATACATCGGTAACGATGAGTAAGTATTACAGTGTTGTAATAATAAATAAATATGGCGTGAAATATGAGTTCTCACATGATATTACTCCCTCTTAAAGTCAACATCAAATGACCCAGTAATCACAGCCATAGGAAGCAATATTGTGGTACGTCATAAGATTTAGATGCAATATCGTTTATATTACAAACTGACTAAGGAGCAATTCTTACTTTGTACTTGGGTAATCAAGACGAATTGTACCTATCGCACAATAACATTGCTATCTTTTTTGTTTTCTTCTTCTTTCGTAGTCTGTTCGTACTGTACATACGCATGTAACATTAACTTATCTACATCGCTATACAAAATAATTACTTTACACCACCTGCGGTTGGTCTAGTCTGTTTACTGTAGCGAAACAATCATCCCTTCATAGCAATCTAAATCCCTCTGTTCCGTTTATATGCAAGACTTATCTAGAGATTTCTCTTTCTCTCGAAGATCGATACATCATACCGTAATAAATGTACAATTTGCTTAACCTTAGACCGTGTATTATACCTTATATAAATATCAAATACTAAAATTTCACATCTCCGTCTAAAGCACACGAAATTTTCAGTAGTGAATCCGTAAGTCAGAGATTACTTTTCAATTATGCTGACTTAATTATGCTACGCTCGCTTCGTCGTTAATCTTCCCTTCTCCTTTTTCCCGTGCGTCCCACTGTTCTCAGCTTAGTATATGGTACAATATTGAGTGCGCTACGTGATCTACTTTCGGTATTCGAGGGGAACGTGCCCCCTCGAACCTAATGTTTCCCAACGATGCTCGTATTTACTTTTCCTTTTATATGCAACTCGCCCAATATGTATAACTTTGCTGCATTCAAGTGAAGTATTCTCAACAGTTTTCTTTTTTTTTTTGTAATAAATATATATATATATTTCTTTGATTCAAAATTAAATAAGACTCACTCTCTAATGGACAATCATTCGTTACGCTTCGATTTCTTTTTACACGTTAAATAATTTGTGAACGTCAGAAATAAGTCCATGCAAATACGTTAATATATAAATTACTTTATAACAAAATCATACGTGATTGTTTCATAAATAAATTGAATGTAGTTTACACGTAATTTCTTGGGTATTCTTTTCTCGTTATTTACTGTGTTCGCGAAACAGTGAGCTCTCATTCAATCCTCCCGATGAATTTTTCGCGTTACCCCCTGTGAGCAGTATGGTAGACAATAGCAGTACTGGTATCAATAATTGTTTATTTCTCAATGTAATATTGCTAATCGTGGATTTCGCTTTCTTGCTTCCTGGAGTGATGTATCAAACGGATAGGTATCCGGTCCAACAGAATGGCGATCACTCAGGCGACGGTTTTAAATTTGTACGGAATCAAAGGGAATCGAATATTTCTTTACACGATAATTATACAAACATATAAATTATTCTCTTCGCATCTCCAACGAATTTACGTCTCATTCTTTCGCTTTTGTATATTGTTTTCTCTCACCCTCGACAAAAGAAACGCGTGTATTTTATTGTGATCGGGCGACGCGCTATTTAAAACAGCCATATACTACGACGTAACTTAAAAAGATTTTCTGATACATCTTTCGTACCAACGAGCCTGCGTCCTGCACTTGGCTCACAGATGGATTTTCGATCGTATGTACTCATCCCTCATGAATTATTATACACATGTAATAATACCATAGTAACAGATGAATTAACAAAATATCACTCGTCATTGATAAACTCTCGAAATACGAAAAACTGACACTTATCTCTCATCCAACAATGTTTTAGTGTAAAGGTGACGTAAAGGATTCAAAAATACCTAACTTGTAGTCACGTCAAGTAACACTGAGGTCGGGGCGTTTTTATTAAGATACGCGCTCACGTCCTGAAAGCGGCTAGACCTAGAGGAAGCAGCTTGGTTCTGATTCGTCCCGCTCAAGTCATTCTCGGTTTCTGGCCCGCGGTATCCATCGTCTTGTTTCTCGTGGAATATGTATTTGAAAAATTCGTATCTACGTAGTTTACGGGAAAGATATTTTTGTAATATTGTACACGTGGCATTGTATAATCTTTTAGAAAATCTTAGTATGTGCAGTCCTATTTGACTCGATGCATACGCAATAGTATCGTTTATATGAGGCACCTGGAACCAAAGGCATGCGAGTCACGCTTTTCTGATATCATGCAAATCGAGTTTGGAATTCAAATGTGTTGGAAAAATTCCACGTAAAGTCGCTATGAAAATAAAGTTGTATTTAATGCTTGACATGTAGTATGTGACAACATTAAATTTAACGATTCAACTAACCATTTCGGTTCTTAATTAAAAAAATTTAAATAATGTCACTTGCATCCCTTTGGTTCGAAGTGCCGCGTATCATGAGTATTAAACATTTAACTCATTAGGGGCTGTCCTTAAATTAGGTAAGGGTAATTTTGGCGAATTCTTACCCCCTCCCTCCCACAGTATAAGAATTCGTAAAATTTGATATTTCAACCCCTTCCTTACGTAATATTTTTTACACTTAATTTCAGTTATTAAAATTCTTTTAAAGGTTGGTTTATATAATTCGTTTATCTCGGTTTCGAGAAATTTAAACTAAAACTACTTTTCTGGAATATTAATGATAGAATTTGTATTTATTGAAAATTACGTTAAAAAAATATTACGTAAGACTTCCCCTCCTAGTAAGAAAACGTAAGAAATTCGCAACCCCCCCCCCCCCAAAAGCCTTACGTAATTTAAGGATGACCGATTTTTTACGGTCGAAAGCCAAAATATTCCCAATAATATACTTGTACTGTTTTAACCAGAGTTGGGCATTATTCAAATAAATTTTTATTCGAATGATAAATATAAGAATTGCGAATAAAATAAGATTATTCGAGATTAATTTTTTATTCGAATAAAAATCTATCCGTTATTCTCGAATAACTTCATTTTATTCGAAGATTATTCGAAATTTTGATTCGAAGAATAATATTCAAAATTATATAAATTGATATAATATTTATTCGAATGTCCAACTCTGGTAAGCATAGACATACCAAGCAACTAACTCACTATTTCTTGGCATATCTATACTACTATCAGCTTTAGGAACGATTAAGTAGTGAATTTTTTAAAGATACGCCTTTCGTTATTTTTCTCCCTTTCGGTTAAAATATCATTTACTTAAGATTCGAAAGTGAGTGTGAATTAATAGACTTATTATTTTGTATCATATACTCACGTTGACCAACAAATCGTAGTCGCAGGCATTTGATAAAGAACACGGGCATTTAAACCACGGAAGTAGCCTCCCAAACCTCCGTGTGAGTAAACTTTCTTGATGGCATCCACCATACCTTGAGCGTGTATACCACTTTGGGTATTTAAAAGTGTTTTACAAACATCTAAAGGTGTTGTGATCGCAGCAGCAACAGCTCCTGCCAATGCACCTGCAATTCATCGTCACAATTTAGACATCAATGAAATTCTGCGATACTGACCACTGCCTAACGTGCAAATACGTTGAAAATCAACCGTATTCAGTTACATATTAAGTATCGGTACCAGTGGCAGATTTAAGGATGTATTGGACCTATTTTCAAAATGGTACCAAGTTGATGAAAATTTCTGAGATTGTTCTTTCTAATCTTCCTGATGTGCTGCAAAAATTTTAAACGAATTCACTAAACGGTTGCTGAGGCATAACGATTTTAATTTTCACTGATTCACTGATCTTGACAGATAAAACAGCTGAAAAAATGTTGAAGGAATGGTACCAATGTTTCCAATTTTTTTACATGTAGTATATGGGTAGATGAAAATACCTGCCGAGTTTCAATTGTTTTCACTACACCGTTTTAAAGAAATAAATTATAACTCGAGAAAATTAATCGTTCGAGTTCCTTACATCTAAATTTACTATGCGTAAGACGTAGATATTCAAGTATTTCAAATTTCATATACTTTTGTCTAATATTGTACGTCCTTAACAGGGCGGCTGATGAGCAGTTGCCGCCTGGGCCCTGTCAAGAAGGCCCCCTAGGGCCCCATCTCCAAAAAAAATTATAATTAGGTATAAGTATCCAAACACTACATTTTTTTTCGTACTACTACACTTGGCCCGTTTTTAACAAACTACCTCTTCATTTTCCCGAAAAAATGGGCCCCTCGGAACGTTTGCCACCTGGGCCTTTTTTCTTAAATCCGCCACTGATCGGTACCACTGCTTCCTTAAGAATCTTAAGTACGTACCAGATACCATGTGTGCTAGAGGATTGTAAGTGTGCTCTGGATTTGTGAAGATCTGCGCCACTTCGTAAGTCATAAAGTGAATCATTTGGAAAGGTACATTCATGGCCAGCTGAGTCGTGTAGCTCCTATAGAATGCATACGCGCCTTCTTTCTGGTATACATTCTTTATACACGTCATGACATTTTGGTAAGGAGAGTTATACATTTGCAATCGCTGTTTCACCACTGGAATAAGATAATTTTATTCTTCACTGGACAAAATGCTAGAAATTACGAATCGCATTTAGCCGGCTGTAATTCCCAAGAAAGAAAAATGTATTCTGTATCTTTTATAACTTGCATAATGGTGTAAATCGTGCGGAAGCAACATTTATATACAGTAGCGGAGAAACAAGTCACCACTTCTTCGATTTGTTTTATTTCTCTTATTTTTTACCATCAACTTGGAACAGCGGTATGTGTTTGATATACATATTCTGCTGGAGAGTTTAAAGCAGAGTTGGGCATTAACTAAATAAAAGATTATTTAAATAACGGATCGAATAAAAGTTACTTTAATTTCAGATTATTCGACGAGAATAATTTTTTTTAACTTCTATTCGTTATTCGAAATTTTTATTTAAATAAAAATTTTGCTCGGCTCCGGTTTAAAGTTGTATGAAACCCAGTTAAAGTCGAATTCATTTAACTAGCAAACGAAAGTCTTACACGGGATTGAACGGGACAACACTTTTTTCCTAAATATTAAGATTCTTTATTACTTTTCAAAAGTGGTAACTTCTTGCGGCTTTAAAAGCGTCTTGTCTTGTTTAATGTTATGTAGGCTTCTTCTTTGCTTTAACTAGCTTTTACACAGCTTTTAATTCTCTGCAGTTTTGTGTTGACGTTAAAAAGTAATAGAACTAGAGTGGATCGAAACCTTTTATAAGTATAAACCTTTTATAAGTGTTTGAATAACTTTTTTCCTCCGCTACTGTAATCCGATTACTGGCATCGCAATTAAATTTCAGATGCTTTACCTTCTGCTGGATTCATTACGCCGTCGTGAAGGAGCGTCGCGATGCAGCCGGCGGTTCCATAGGCAGCCAAATTCAATTCGGAATGACCCTTCGAACTTAATAGCTTATCTTTAATAAATTCGTAGCATGAAAAATATAATGCGTGTGCTGGACCAGCTCCTACTACCATTGCACTCATACCACGAATCGGTCTGAAAACACCCTCCTGCCGTACCATTCTAGTTAAAACTTCTCCTACTCCTCCTCCCCCACCTGGGCCAGGGGTCAACGCCTGCATTCTCGTCTAAATATAAAGAAAACAATTATACATATATAATTAAAGAATCCTCTTCTCTATACATAAACAGGACATTTCCCAACTATAAGTGGAAGCTTCATTGGTCAAAGAACTCCTGGAATATCCAATGTTCATTGGGGCTTTTTTTATTATTTTACTAGAGTTTTATTCTTTAGATTTCTACCCGTATTCCTTTCGCAACTAACAGAACATTTTATTCATCTGCGCGCAGAGATGTGTACAAATAAAAAAAGAAGTGCAAATGCAATGTTACTTCTATTATTCTTGTACCATTATACATCTTTAATAATTACTCCACGACGCCAGGAAAATACCGTGATGTCAATAATGTCGAGAGAGCCTTAAATAACATGACTTGCAAGTGACTAAAGATAGAACTACTAAGCTGCTATCTTTCAATGAATGCTCAAAAGATCTTCAGTTACTTTACAATACTGGGAACAGCGGCGCGAATGGCAATGCACCGCAAATGGTATGAGCTCGTAAGTCATTGAACCCTGAAGTTTTAATTCCGCAGCATCATTCGAGTGACATAACAGAGATTTCCATACCGCGCGACATTCGTGCCCCATTAAAAGCACATAAATGGGCGAGAAAGTAAATGCCAATACAGCTCGCAGGTTGAAAGTAAACCAAAAATAGATCCCACCGCGTGCAGCCTAAGCTTGGGTGTTACATAACGAATGTTCGAGATCCGTGGCCAGGATCTCGCACATATTAATGCTCCTAAGTGCGATTTTTTTGCAGAATCATTCGAGCACCGACGCCACCGGACGATCTGTCCCATCGCCGCTTCGCTGGTGTGCAATTAGAACCCGATACCTTCGTGCGACTAAGTTCGAGAGATGTGCGCGAAGTGAAGTATGATATGCAGAAAAGAATTAGGAGGGCAGTGCGTCGGGTAATAAGCTTCTGTTATTACATAAAGCCCGCGCCATCTGACACCGTTCGATTTGCACAACAATACGTGTTGTCAATGAATTATGTAAAGAATCGAATATGCATACAGCGGCAACAATGTTTCGCGACGGGATAATTCACCGCGTTTGTCATTTTCGGCACGACGGAGCGCAGGATGGACCACTACCGTAATAGGAAGTAATTAGTGAATCACGTGATGACTAAACCCGTGCGCATTTGAATGCAAGAGGCTTAACAGCGCTCGGGAAATAAATTACGAAATGATATCGGCCGAATTGGTTGCCCAAGGATTTTACGACGGGCGATGCGGGAAAGCGAGACGGTGGTGCAATTGCATAAAGGGCCGTAACGTTGCCACCGTTGGTGGGAGGGGGGGGCGGGGGCGGGGGAGGGGCAACAATTAAGCGGCAGCTATCTCGTAAATTGAAGTGTCTCGTTATTTACTTAAGATTACAACGATGATCATGCGCGACACCTGATTCTCGGGTTTCCGCGTGAGGGGGCTGGGGGGGGAGGGGGGGAGGCGGCGAGGAAATTCCGGGGATTGCTGAACGTTCGAGCGTCAGGCTCATTACCATTCAAACACCGTAAAACATGCAATGTCACGGTGTTACATGTCATTGGGTCTGGTTCGAACGTAACCGGGGTATCGAATATCCGTGGCACGGCGGTTGAGGTTATGTAAAGCCTGCTCGCGGCTCGGATGTAAATGCGCAGGGGAGAGAACATTTTTTTTATTACCTTGACACTGTCAAGCGGGTACATCACGCAGTGCTCCATGATTCCAGCGAACGCACCTGCCGTCATGTGCACGGCCACGGAAGAGGTCGGCAGGCTCTCGTATACTTCCGTATTCATGTTTATCACTATGCGCCGAGGCGAGTTCCAGCGTACGGCTTTGAAGTGCTGCGATCGTTATGCACGCAACACGCTCCCGGTTTGCTAACCGATGCCCAGTTACCGTCGGTCCGGCAGCATCTACTCGGTGACGGTGGAAGCGTCGCCTGGCTCCGGCGATACCGTAAATGAAGAGCGTGCGTCCCGCGAGGATACGTAATTGCACGCGCCGATCGTGTCTGAATGGGACCGTATTGGAATTGAAAAGGCTGCTACCCCCGATAAGCAAATCCTACAATGTGCAATCCCCCTCCACGCACACGCAGCCACCGTCCTACGGATTTATTGTAACCGGCTGCAGCAACAATGGCACGCCTCGGCGCGGCAGAGATATACGGTTCCGTCCGACCGCTCGCTCGAACAATCAGAGAACTCGCTGCAAGTTGGCATTCTTCGCGGTACAGCTTACGAATGGTCGCGAGCTCGGGACGGTGAGGTTAGGCGTGCGCGCACGTGCCGCGCATGCGTCGTGCTCGACCACGTGGTGCATGCGTGCAGTATGCTACGCAGTAGTGGGCTTAATAAATAGTCCCGATTACTACCACCACAACATCCGTCGTGCATCTGCGCTCCGCGGATGCATCGTGTTGCGCACGGCTGCGTGTATCACTCTCGCCGACGACATTGTTGTGCCGTTGAATTTCGAGGAATTCAGTCTACAGGATCCATCCGAGGATTATGAGTTCTTCTTCGTTTTCAGATACGCCGATCGCGGGCTCGATTGGTTTCTTTCGCCAATGTGCATCGAGTAACACATCGAGACGAGCGTGACAGAGTCACGAGTCGAAGCACGAGAGGGGGGTTACTTTACGACAGCTTCAATTCATGATATGGAATTGAGTAGTTTTGATGATTTTTGCTTGTCGAATAAGATGCTTTTGACTCGTTAATTTCTTGCGCACTTGGGAGGATTTCACTTGTGTGCCTGAAACTATATTAAAGTTGAATGATACTTTGCGAATAACTTTATTTCTGAGTTTATTATAACTTCTAGAGTATTTCCGAAATACTGCTTCAGCGGAATTGTGAAGATAGAAGTACAGCTTCATTGGGCGAATTCCACCGTAGAAATTTTCCGTTTTTGTAATAAAATGAATATCATAAATTATATGTTCCTGTTTTCCAGTCGTAATTTATATTTATAAGCCTGTATTTTCCGATAATGCCCCTTTCACAGATTTCTCTTCTATATTTCAGGAGATTTTCATCAATTTTGAAACGAGAAGTTTAAAAAAAATTAAAACCGACTTCAAAAAAATAAAAATGCACTAAAAAGTAAAAAATAATTTTTTCCCTTATTTAATCTACGACTCTCGTAGTTTTTAAGTCGGCGCCAGACTTACACAGTGCAAACGATGAGGCACCGACTTAAAAAATGTGAGAGTCGTAGATTAAATAAGGGAAAAAATCATTTTTTACCTTCTAGTGCATTTTTATTTTTGTGAAGTCAGTTATAATTTTTTTAAAATTGTTTTATTTTTAACTTTTTAGTTTCATATATATTGTCACACATGCTGAAGAGCCATGCGAGGCAAACATATATATATATATATATATATATATATATACCCTATATGTATATAAAAAAATACATACGGGTCGAATCTATAACCTCCTCTTTTTTGAAGTCTGTTAAAAACCACGGGCGATTTGAGCGTAAGTGTAATTCGCCGAAAGAAACTGTAGAAGCAAAGAAAATAATATTTGAAGCGTAACATGTAAACCTAGGGGACGAAACCCTAACCCTCTACTCGCAATTAATAAAGTGGCAAATAATGTATTTCCTTCTTAATCTTGAACTATATTTCAAACACCGTGCACTTGCGACGTTGCAGGAGTGCAAACAAGAATTATTCAGTAGGTTGTAAACATAGATTAAAACAGTTTTTCCTCTAATTTATGACTTTCCTTGTATCGCGTTCACATTTTTATCCTCGTAAAAAGCATTGCGCAATCTTTAAATTAAAAACCATTTCCAACCAAAACTCTCGTTCCTTAAATTTACATGTTGTACCCCTTTGCACTTAACGTGACGTTATCTACTTAAAATACCTGTTTCACCTACAGTCCTGGACTAGTTTAAAAAATACATCTACTATACACCTTATCAATCTATAAAGTGATTTGCAACGATATAGATCGCGCTGTAAGAGATCAATGGTATTGAAAGATTTCGTTTAATGTCTATACATGCTCCATTGAACTCGCTTTGCGATATTCCATAGATAATGCTTGCAACAACAGTCTAGACAATGCGTGTATTGTATAAACGTGCAAGTATATAGATGAACGCGTTACGCGGTGTATGATATATTGTCCATAAATCGTCGTTCTATTTATAGAAAAATCGTGATTAGGAGCGTACACGCATTCGTAAACACTACATTCTTTTCGGCACGAAATCATCGATCATATTAATTTATCTCCGAATTCCGATATACGCAACCGCTTAAGTCTTACGACATAACATTTTGAATAATACACGGAGGTCTTTGATCGTATTGCATATGGATTCAGGTGGAGCTCGGTTAAATGGCAAGGTCGATCGACGTGCAGCGAGCATTACCTACACGATTTTCACTTCTTAAATGTCGCAAATGAGAGGTCTCGGTTGAGGTTAGCTTACAAAGCAGCGCAACACGTGTCCGTTCAGCTTGTGACTGCTTGTAACAATGGCATAGAAATTCCGTCCGCGACAGGTGAAACATATTATCCTTAAAAATTATACATGTTGGTATAGCGTCATTAGGGGAATACCCGATCGTCTTTCTGCTTAACAGTTGGCTATATCTTGCTTGCTTCTTTATCCACTGATTTTGCAACCGCGCGTTTCGATTTGTTAGCCGTAAAACTAGAAGGAACATTACATAATGGGTTTTCACCGTTACAACGAAACTCCTGGAATTGTTAATTAAAGTGCAGATACTTTGCGATATGTAGTAAATCCATTTAAGAACGGGGGATCATTCGTAGAGTTAAATAAAAATGCATTGTCCTTAAGTGGTACAAGGAAATCGAATGATTCGACAGATAACGAAAACTTCGAGTATGTAATTCAATTAATTATCTGGGAACTAGTATAGCGTATAGTACGATGTTCCATGGAATCCTTTTCATTTGCGGTCGTGTATCTTATATTATCGCAGCACGTATGTGATTACATGCGATTTCATTTCTACTTTATCATGTGTAAAGTTTGCTAGATAAAAAGAGTTCTCTTTGTGTACACACTCGAAACTACTTACATTCAGTCGCGAAGGTTCTTAGGCAAAGCTTGTTGCGGTACACAAGGCGCGATATATATTTTAGTTTATTTTCTCGTCGTTACAGTCCGGGGGGGGGAGGTATTTCAATGCTTAAGGATCGTTTAACATGTAATACAAAAAATCGCTTTATTTCAAAGCAATCGTAGTAGTAATGGGTTTTTATAAATTTTTTTTTCGATACTATATTACATATGGCAATAAATACTTTAAAAAGTTGGAAAAAATATTCTACAATATCTTCACAGTAATAAAGTGTAATGTACTCCTGCTTTTTATATACACATTTATACAAACTTATGCATGTACAGAATTAAGAGCACGCTTATTAATAAATGTAACATCTTCGTAAAAATGTAATATTACTATTTTCCAAGTATCGGCTTGAAGTGGCGACGCGTCGCGCAATTATATAACGTGGGCAAAAACTGAATGGCTCCTCTGCATTGTAATTTGCTCGTTGCTATCGTCTCATTAGTTTTAAAAAATGAACCATGGAAGCTATTGCTTTATCATTAGTTTAACATCACAGAACGGTTGCTTCTAATTTCTACCCATCCTCGCTGAACTTAATTTGTAGAAAACATTGCCAGCAGATTACATCGAGAGGCTGTAAACAAGATTATTATTACTAAGGAATCGTCACCCGTGCGTCGTCAAATTGTGAAACCGTTGATCAAACACCATAATGATTTCTCCCCGTGTTTCTGTTCCTTTTTTTTTTATCTTATCAGGCTTGTATTCTCGTACATATTCTTCGTCAACTTATCGACCTCGGGGAAACAACAGTTCGAAAGAAAGATACACATTGGAAGTATAAAATTTCTGCGATCACATGTAAAACTTACTTTAAGGGATGAATAATGTGTGTCGCGCCAATCAATGCGTATAATAATCGCCTAAAGTGTAATCCTATAAATACGTTCTGCCCTCACTCCAATGTACTGTGTACACATATACATTAACGAAAAATTGCACAGCGTTAAATCGTAAATCCATGTGTTATCTAGAAGATCGAGCTTTATACAGAAAGTTAAATATAAGTAACGCGAAAAAAAAAATACCCATTACTATTCAGTGTTCTTTTTCCTTTTATAAATAAAAACTACGTACAGCTGTATCACTCGACGGATTTCGAAATGCAAATTAAATGTACATTATCCACAGAAATTTACACGTGTGCTCTCTTCAAAGAATACAAATCTTACAATGAGTTTCAATGAAATTTAATAAACTATACAATTCAATACGTGTACATACACCGTGATTGCTCGCAGCTCCTCTGAACCCCCGAAGTACAGTACTACTACTACTTCGGAAACAAGTATCTTTAAAAAAGTGTCCGTAGCTCTTTTAAAATATCTCTCAAGTGCGCGTTCCGTTAATACTGCGTCGGACTCAACGTTCCTATAGAAATTAGTCGCTACTGAAGTTAAAACGTCATTTCTGAACAGCTGGTTCTTTAAAATATCCTGTACCCCCGTCTAGTTAAGCTCAGTGCCGCATATCGTTCTTTAAAATTCTTAATAAATTTAAAGAATGTCGACCCATAGAAATCGCCCGGAATTTCCTAACAAAACGTATCTAAAGATTTAGACCTTTTCGCGTGTAGAATAAATTTTAAAGATGCTATAACGTGAGTAATAATCTACAGACTTCGCTTGGTCAGACCAGTATTTATATTGAGTTCAAAAATATTTCAATTCAAATATAGCGTAGAGTATATTACTAGGATCAACAACTAGAACTTTTTATATTACACAAAGTAAAAGATAATTTAACACCTGAAACTACGTACTACTAGCTATGCCTGGTTAGACCTCCTACTTCTGCGAGAAGAACTTGAAAATAGTGGACGTGGTTTGTATAAGTCATCGCTTGAGTAACGCTGGCTGCTCCTGTGCCGGCTGAAATTACATAAGAAATTAGTTTTAACGCGAAGAATAGAATCGGAAATAGCTAAGAACTTAGCTAGAACCATACTGTATATTTATAAAAATAAAAGTCTTAAATTGTCACTGGGTATAAGAGAATTTGTGAGCGGATAAAAGTCAGAAAGTCGTCCACAAAGTTCGTCATTTTACGTACCCTTTGTCTTCTTTAATTAAATTCGATGACGGTATTTTCTCACTGGTCGCAGATACGTCGCTTTCTGGACTCAGAGGCATAACAAAGTTCTCACCATTTAGGAGCCCTTGCGGAGCGCATATGTTCGCCTGAAGTCGTTGCTTTTTAGGCGCAACCAGTTTCCTTTTCTTTATACTACTTAAAGCATCTTCGTTAGGTAAACTCGGTGCTTTCTTATGGCCATCGTTGTTATTATTCGAGTTATTTAATAGTATATCCGTCAGCGGGCTAGACGAGTGTTTGCGTTTCGGCAAAGGCGGCGCCATAGCCTTTGGCATGGAAGATACGACTTGCCCTCCCAAACTCTCTATTATATCCTCCAAGGAACTGTTCTCTACCAATTCCAGCGACTCTAGGAAGCTGCAGAACTTCTCTGATCTCTCATTGTCCGCTTTGAAGTAACGACAATCTTCGTTATCCTCAAACGACGTGGACTCTATAGCTTCTTCATCCTTAACGCCCGTCACAGGCTCTTCCTTAATCACACTTGTACTTATTTCAAAATGGCTGTTATCTCGAGCATCCTGAGAAACAACTTCTTCTTTAACCTTCGATGTTGTAGGTATTTCCACGATCTTCTCATCTTTTACATCACTCGCATTGTTTATTGTGTCATTCTCTCCATCCGATTGATTCGACATTCTGTCTCTGATAATTTCACCGATGTCAGCGCCAACAGAATTAGATTCCTGACATAGCGTGTCTTCTTCTAGCTCAGGAGTACCAGTCTCTTGCTTTATTACTATCTTGTCAGAAGGCGTTTCTATTTCTTCTCGCTTCGCTGTATTGCTTTCCACTGCGTCTTCTGTGGCAGAAATTGTCTCCTTGTTTCTCGATTCTTCCTCCTTGTCGAAGGACGTTGCCTGCACATCAGGAATCTCTTGCTGCGGCGTCACTATTTCCAACGTCTTGCTAGGGAGCGACTCACTTAACGATTGCTGTATGCACAGTTCCATGTCCGACAATTTTAATTTCAAGTCGCAATGTGTATCCAGTAAATCCTTCGCGCCTGCTTCTGTCTGCAGCATCATTATCGATCTCTCTTCCAATGTTAAATTACTATGGTTCTCAGGATATGGCTCTTCGTACTCCTCGTCTGGTATTTCTATTATTTGAACTCGCTCTTCGTCTGGCACGCTTTCGAAGTTGTCATTACTCGCTGCGTTCGATTGCACTGGAGGTTCTATCTTAAGAAGCTTCTTCTCCGTCTTTCTATTCTCCCCAAGCTTCTGTTTCTCTATCTGCTTTCTGATTTTCATTAACTTCTTGGCTTCGTGTATGTTCTTCGCAAATTTTGGCTTCTTCACCTTCACTTCTCCCGAAGAGCTATTTTCACTAAGTAAAGGTCGTTTCTTCAGAGGCAAGTTATTGTCAGAAGATTCCGATTCCTGTTTAGCGTACGATTCATAATTACTGCTGCCATCTGTTGTGTACTCTGCGTGCGATACTGACGCCTTGTCCAACTTGTAACTGGACTGCTCCGATGATAATTTTAATTCGCTCGTGTGCGCCTCTTCGATATTGTCAGACGTCTCGCTACCAGAATTACTCATGTGATTCGCCTCTTTGGATAAACTCGATGTGCCTGATTTGCTATTCGTAATGCTAGAACTGGAATTACTGGATTGTGAGCTTTTACTACTCGAACCGTTCGAACCATCCCTATCTGTGGAACGCCGATCGTTAGAATTCTTTCTTAAGCTAGAATGATCGTCTTTCGGCTTCGACTTCTTCTCTTCCCTCCGCTTCTTCTCCTTATTATGCGAGTCACTTTTACTTTCCTTTTTACTGTCCAATTTCTCATTCCGCGTTGAGCTTTTGTTCTGTACGTGATTCTTCGCATCCTTCTTGCCATTCACTTTCTCATTGCTCGACTTAATATCCTTCTTCGCTTCGGGTTTCTCCATTTTCTCTTCCTTCTCATTTTTAATAATCTTCTTTATATCTTGTTTGTCTGACCTCTCCGTTGAGTCGACTTTAGTACTCAGATGGTTCTTAGACTTTGCATCTTTCGAGCTGCGTCTTTCATCTCGCTTGCCCTTATCTTTCGACTCGCTTCTCCTCTCCTTCCCATCAACTTTGTCCGACGTCTTAACAGTCTTAATTTCGTGAGAACTCAACGAGGAATTTTTGGAAGAGGAACTCTTGTGATCCTTCTTATACGATTTCTTATCCTTCAGAGAATCCTTCCGGTCTTTATTTTCCTTGTTCGGCTTCGCTTCCTTGTTGTCTTTGTTCAACTTTTCTTTTTCCGTTAATTCCTTCTTCTCTCTGAGTTCCCTAATTTTCTCTTTATAGAGGTCTTTTAGATCCTTTCCCTCCTTGCTAACGCTATCCTTCTTATCCGTTTCCTTTATCTTATCATCCTTCATCTTAGCGTAATTATCCTTCTCCGAGTCTTTACTCTTCTCTGCGCCGTCCCTCGGTTGATCGCCTTTGTCTTTCGATTTACTTTTATCGTACTTATCGTACTTTGTACTGCTGTGACTTCTCTTCTTCTTGTCACTGCTCCTGTCCCTACGGTGCTTCTCATCCCTCACGTGATTCTTTTCTCTCGATTTTGATTTAGACTCGCCGTCCCTACTCCTGTCTTTATTATTCTTGTGCTCGTACTTATCCTTCACGCCGCTGTCCATCGCGTCGCGAGAATTCTCTTTAGAGGACACACTGTTCTTCGCAGCTTTAGAATCTCTAACATCTTGCCCGTCTTTACCTTTACTTAATTCAAAAATATTTTTACTCCTATTCTTACTAGACTCGTATTCTCTGACGGCTTTAAAGTTCTCTTTAACATTCTTAACATCACATTTCTCTTTATTCGCTTCGTCCTTCAGCGAATCGTGCAGCGG
Organism: Andrena camellia; assembly: GCA_029448645.1. Lineage (NCBI taxonomy): Eukaryota > Metazoa > Arthropoda > Insecta > Hymenoptera > Andrenidae > Andrena > Andrena camellia. The sequence goes on along the minus strand of CM055678.1, from coordinate 29,055,515 downwards.
CGTCGACGCATGATTCGAAGATCCAAAGTCCGTCACGATCGACAGCCGAGAATCGGAGGAAACTTTGCTCAACTGCGAATCCTGGTTACTGTAATCGAAATTGTCTCTCGACAGTTCGTTACAGAAATCAGGGCTTCTCGATCTGTGGCTGGTTAATTCCGATATTCCTGACAAATGCGAATCGTTCGAGATATTAGACTCGTTCAGGTTCATAATATCTATCGGTTCGAAAGTCGGGCTATCTTCCTCGTCCTCTTCCGTCTTGTCGTCTGATTTTCCAGAGATATTTAAATTTAAATTACTACCAGTCTTATTAAATGCTTTACCATTCTCGCCTCTATCCTCGGAGAATATTTGCCCGTTCTCCAAGCTGTTTATTTTATTCCTCTCCAAGGGAATATCCTCCTCTAGAGACTTCTGTTCGTAAAACAACTTCCCCTCTTTCCTCGCCTCTAGATCCTCCATCGCGTCCACCGATTCCAAAGACACGTCTCTCAAGCTATTCTTGTCAGACTCCGGAGAGACGGGATCCAAATCCTTAGGTAATAAATCTTTAAGGCCACACGCGCCGTTTCTTTCTTTCGCCTTCGGTCTTTCTATACCTAGAAATTTGTATACTACATCTTCGATCTGAGACATGAAGACTGAATACACTTTTGGATTTACTACTTGATCCACTATACGCTCTACACCGGCATCCAAATACGGAGCCTCGTGTATGTGCTTGCGCAAAGTCTCCCTCAACTGATTTTTGTTTAAATCCGGCTTCCATGGTTGCTTGTCGAGGAACGAGTTTACGGATCCCTCGACTCTCGTGCGTAAATTTTGATATGCCGGCTGCAACGGAAGCGATACAAATTACCATTAACGATAATTTTATACTCGCAGTAGTTTGAGAAAAATGTTCGACGAGACGCGAGATACTTTCGTTTAATGATCGCTCGGGTCTGTTACGTGCGCGAAAGTAGCGTTTAAAAATTATAAATAAATGTAATATAGCGGTAATTGTGTCTCAAGGTAGCGAGACACTATGTTAGGCTGTTTTTTCGAAACTGTTAGAATTATCTCCGGTTTCGGAGACAGTGATTATGTTGGTGAAAAAACTATTGCGTACCTTTGTATCAACATCAGCGATACATTCTTTACGAAATTGATCGAAGATCCCTTGAGATTTAACTTCCCCAACGATGTGATCCACTAATCGTGGATCACCCGCCAAAAGGGTGTTGGACAAACCCAACTCCATACTAAGTAATCTATTGAAAACAATTGTAATTCACTTGAACACTATACAACCATTCATTTTCGTGATCGAAGTCATCCCGTGAAACAGTATGCAGCCATACTCCTCTGGCTTTGCGTTAGGTTAAACAGCGTATCTGTGTGAGTGAGGAATAATAATCAGTGATGCCAATCCTTTTTACTTCTTTATTTATGAGCATCGAGTATAGAGGCGTAACGTAGATGTTCGAGTCGCTGGTAAGTTTTGCAGCGGGTGATTATTACACTATAACTGGCACTAGGAAATTTCAGTATGTACCAGAATTACTAGATATTCATAGGGATGTTCGAGAATGATATAAACAATTTGTTTATTTACACGTGCATTTGTATTCTGAGGTTTTTGCGTACTAATCCTACTAATATTGTCACTATGGGCGAATTCCGCTTACTCCTAAATGGTTTGCGCGCGAATTTTTCATTTGTGGAATGTTTGAAGTTTGTAGTTACATATTAATGTTTGGGTGTGTTTCAATTCACGCATCCTGTGCATGAAATTGGTGGCATCTTGGTGGCATCGTACGATTACCTAGAATTTCTTTCACTTGCTACCAATACGATGCCACCAATTTCATGCGCAGTATGAGTGAATTGAAACACAGCCTTTATAACACACCGATGACAAGTGGCACGTGCGCTGGTGGCGTCAGGGGTGGGAAAAAGTTGCAGTCATTTTCCCCATTGCCCGAAACGCCCGTGATTTTCATTAAAGTAGGTTTTCCTATACGCGACTGGACGCAAAGTCGATTTTCTCGAAAATGAAGCGCAATATCAAAAAATTTTATTTCTTTTTCTCGATTTATTTAATTGTTATAAGTCGAAAAGAAGCAGTGACTTTTTTTGATATCGCGCTTCATTTTCGAGATTTAATGATTTAATGAAAATCACGGGCGATTTCGGCCGAACGAGCATTCGTTCGTTTGATTTAAACACACCTTAACGTGAGCGCCATAGATAAAGAATAGTACAATATAGATAGGTATCTCTCCAGGATTCACTGGGACTTTTTGCAGCGCCAAAAGCGACGCGATATGCAGCGAAATGAGAGCGGGAAATTTCTAACCCATTCGATTATTGACTCTATTTTCTTTAAAACCTTTACAAAAATATTTGCAACAAAAAGTATAGTCTTCGTAATAATTATGAAGGATAAAAATGAAATTAGAATTTTCATTGACACATAACTCTGGGTCCTATTATTTTCTCATTTATTTAACACATATAGATACACTTAGAATCGTTTTAAAAATAACTTACACGTAATTAGATAAATTCTTGCACAGGTACTATTTTTGTAGTATGTTATAATACACTATTTATATAGAAAGTGTTCCGAACACATCTGTACAAGAGTTACGATTATTGCGCGCACCATAATTTTCAGAGGCAGGCGGGTTTAAAAATTGACCTTATCAAAATTGGCGCGATTTACAATTTCGATCGCAAGATTCGTAACTTTGCAAAGATGCATATACACATATAGTGCTTGTAGTAAAGTAGAGAAGAATAGTATGCATTGTATATATATATATATAACAGATATATTAGTTCGTTTCTACATTGCATACATTATACAAAACACTGTTTGTTGTATAAGTATTTACACTGCATTATTTACATAGTATTTAAACATTGTAAATATACAGAGCACCAATAACTATATATATATATATATATCTAAACAGCTCGTTAATTATCATTAACAATCACGTCTAATTTCTGCTATTCGTAAAATATGTCGTGAAACATGTCAATTAACAACAGATCGCATCGCTACTATTTTCTTCTCGTGCTAATATAAAGATTCTGATTGAAAAATAAACAGTCACAATATATTTTAATAGAATAATATGGAAGAATAATGAAGTGACTAAGATGACGTCGCGAAGAATTACATCCCCGCTAGGTTTCTCCGCAACAAACTAAAATAATTTACTAATCCAAACTCGACGCTAGAAACTATAAAATATTGAACTAAAACATAAAATCTCTAGCAATTACAAGAAACAATGAAGTAAGTAAGCTATTAAGAAATGTTTATTTGAATGATCCTAGTGTTCAATAACTAAATTCAATTATCTTCGTTAATCGTTCAACATCGTTGAGGTAGTTATACGAAAATAAATATTTCATACGGTATCACCTTTCTCTATTTGATTTTTATCTTATGCAACTTGAGCTTGAACCCAAGCAATTCTGAAAGCACTCCTGAGAGAGCGGATAGTAATACCACTTTCGTGATCGTGTACAGGTAGGGATTAGCAGATAAGCCAGATATTTTAAACGGACTTTCAAGCTCCTGTAAAGTGTATAATTGCAAAATAATCGAATACATAAAACATCGAATTAATTGTAAGTATAAATATAGTAATTACCTTGATTAAATCTGCTGCCAATTTGAGTACATTATTTGCTACCATCAGCTCTTCTTTTTTATGCGGTTTCTGTTCTATTTGCAAATATAAGTTAATCTAAAAGCAAAGCAGTGGGTATTATTTCCATTCGAAGCAAGAACGCCCGTATACTTCGAAGCAGATAATCGTTTTCTGCAATTACCTGCTCAGTGATCAAGACGGAAAGATTCCTGTATTTTTTATTAATCTTTGTACCCAGAGTCATGAAGCGCAATATAAATATCCCGAGGGAGAAACTCCAAAACAGTGCTTCGACGTTGTATCGGGAATGCAGACTTTCAAGGTCCTGCGAACGATAATATTTACAAAATATATACTTCGATTTCGCTGTATCGCTATTTTGTATTTTTCTATGTTACCTTAATTAACTCCAAGCTCACGAACGACAGCAATAATAAGGTAACGATAAATACTGCTGATACTATTACATCCACGGAACGCTGAGGACCTCTTCTCTATAATAAATAATAAACTAATCAGAATTTGTATAACACTATAAAAATAAGTTTGATGCACTTCTTTCCTCTTACTTAAGGGGAGGTTCCGGTCTAGAGCCCATAAAAATAGGGTGATCTTTAGGAATTAATTAAAGGAAAACTACTATATATAATTTAATGGGACTTTTTGCATTGTATTAAGGGTGTCTTAGATTATAGAAATATATTTTTTGTTTTATAATTAATCATTGCAGACGGCACTGGGGGGTCGTTGAAGTCGAGGCGTTAAAAAATTTATCCAAATCGGTGGGACCTGTATCTCCAAAAGTTATCCGATTCGACTGAAACTTTTTTTATTTTGAAGAATATAGTTCTGGCTAGGGGGAAACCCAGAAAAAATTACAAAAATGACATTTTTTTTTAGAAAATAACGACACTTAAAGTTTGAAATCACTTTTTCCCTATATTTTTCGTCCTTTCGACGCGTTTAAAAATTATAAATTTTCATTTTTTTCTATTTTCCCCCTAGCCAGAAGTATATTCTTCAAAATAAAAAAGTTTCAGTCGAATCGGATAATAAATTTTGGAGATACAGGTCCCAGCGATTTTGAGAACACTGCTTCGAGAAAAACGCGTTTAAAGTTTTACGTGAGTGCCGAATGGCCGGGTGTTACCCACGCATTTGCCGCTACTCAGATGCCTATAACTTCGGGAATTTTACGAATTTCAACAAATCCTTTTAAACCCGTATTCCTAAAAGTTGGAACATTCGAAAAACGAAAAAAAAAAAAAAAAAAAAAAATCGATTTTTAGACCGGAACCTCCCCTTAAATCGGTTAGTAAAATCTGGATTACCTTCAGATAAGATCTAACGCTCAACCACAATTTTATATTTCGCACTTTGTTCAATCGAAAGTGCGGCAAATCTGACTTCCTCGCACGCCTCGACGATGTCAGATGCGAGAACAATTTAGCGTATAAGAGTCTTTGCTTGTAAGTACGCTCTGCCACTGCTAATAAAAAAAATAATAAACAGGACAATATGAGCCTCTCAAACGCTGATGTAATCACCACCATACGTTCCCTGGAATCAATCGACTGGTTTATCGACTTTTCGAGCAAAGATTATTGTTACTACTGTCGCAGTAGGCTTATAAAGACCGTCGCGCATTTTGGCGAAATTGATTCTTACGAAGCCGCGCACGCTAGACCGAAGCGCAGCGATAATTATTTAATTATTATTAATTTCTTCGATACGCTCCGCCGCGTTTCGCCAAAATGCGCGACGACCTTTAGATTTATAGATCGCATTCTGCACCTACCAAAGATTCGCTCCAAATGCTACAGCCATCACTTTAGATAAAATATCACTATAGGTTTCCAAATTGACGTAAGTCAAGTCATTTGGTATCAAGGAACTGGTTATATTACTACTATTGTCCATTCCAACGTGGTCGCTTAATCGTTTAATGGATGGTATCAGTGACAACACCACGCTAAGCATTAGACCTCCGTAAAAATAATTCATACTCTCAGGCATCGACTCTACTCTAGCAATAATCGCTGAACTGATGTCCAACACCGATAATTCAGCCTTTTTTATATCACGACGTGTCCATATAGTGCACGAAACTGAAATAGAAACGATGTTCATTTATTACACCTTTATCGAAAATGTTCCTTTTATATGCTAGGCTATTGGATTTATTCAAAATTAACTTTGAGACAGTGCTTAAGTATTGCAGAAAGTATGATTTCTAATTATTCTTGTGAAATACGTTACCACGATCGTATGAAGCGTAACTAGAACTAAGCATTATGGAGGGTGGTAATTCAAATTCCCAAGAAAATGGATGCTCTACGAATTCTCCATAATTTTTGTTAGTCTCGCTGTGCAGGTCGGACTCCTCGAGTTCTGAACTGTAAGAATTCCCATTCATGAAGGCACAATTTCGTTTAATACGAGAGCGAAGAAAATTTATATATTTTTATGACTGAATATGTAACTTACGCATAATTGCAACAGAAATAATCGATATAATTATTATGGACACATTTTATGTACACAAGGAGGAAAAGATCTGGAGGGACCTTTTGGGCAGGGCCCCAGGCGGCAACTGCTCATCGGACGCCCGTTAAAACGCGACTAATTCGCGTAATAGTCGTAGAAATAACTTAAGGATGTATCGGATGTATTTACAATATTAGACAAAAGTATATGAAATTTGAAATACTTGAATATCTACGTCTTACGCATAATAAATCTAGATGTAAGGAACTCGAACGACAGTTGGAGTCTTATTTTTAATCCTAGGAAGGTATTTTTCACTTTACGAATGCTTTCTCAAGCATTATTTGCGCAACTTTTGCCGATGATAATGCCCAGAATTCACAATTTTCTCGAGTTATAATTTATTTCTTTAAAACGGTGTAGCCAAAACAATTGAAACTCGGCAGATGTTTTCATCTACCCATATACTACGTGTAAAAAAAAAAATGAAAACATTGGTACCATTTCTTCAACATTTTTTCAGCTGTTTTATCTCTCAAGATCGTTTCTCTCCGTTTAGTGAATTCGTTTTTGGAGCACATCAGGAATATTAGAAAGAACGATCTCACAAATTGGTATCATTTTGAAAATAGGTCCAATACATCCTTAATTGTATAACAATGTAATCTTGCACCTGTAGCTACAGTCGTCACTATTCGTAGTCACTCCCATCCACTCAGTAGCTGAGGTCGTAGCCTCCGTTAAATGATGCGTAGCGGCTTCTTCGCACTCTCCCTCTTCTTCGCTTTCACACTGTTGCCGGCCTTCCCTCGGTCGAATTGTTATGGGACTCTCATCCTTATCCTTTAAAGCAAAATAGCTTGAAACCATAGTATCCGTCTACGTTTCTAAAAGCGATACACGGTTAATAAAAATAATAACAGAATACGAACCCTCACCTTTTTAGTAGAAGCTTCTCCTTCGCTCTTCGAAGAATTGTCGTCTGTCTTCATTAACTTCAGCGCTGCGTAGAAAACAATCGTTAATCTAATACACCATTTTACCATCCCAACAAAGATTGACGCTAACGAGCAATTCAAAGCCTACTTCGGTAAATATTCTACTTCTGAATAATGTATTTAAATATTTCCCGTCGCATTTCACATTAATTTATTACATATAAACAGTGATTAAAAATCGTTACAAATCGAACCTGAGAATTTCGGTTGCAATAAGTTCTGTCGCGGGATGTGCTTCTCCTTGTTCTTATGTAACAAATCTTTCTTATGCTTAGGATTCCCTACTATCGCTCGCGCAACGCCTTTATCGTTATCGCTAGATACATTTCCATTTAAACTCTCAAATCCGTCATCATCTTGATGTACATTCTTTATAGTTTGATCTGGACCATTATCTGTAGCAGAAATATAATTCGCGTTTAATTATAAATCTGTACGTTACATATTTAACCATAAGTACAGTGGCGTGCAAAAGTTTCCGGCCCGATGATTTCTTCAATTTTTCTTCCAATAGCTTTTCCTCTGAAGACTTTGCTTTTGGAAGAAAAATTGAAAGAATCATCTGTTCGGAAACTTTTGCACGCCGCTGCGTGTAAAGCATATGATATACTAACTCGATTGCGTTTGACTAGTAGAAGCTTCGTTGGTAGGAAGAGAATCGTTCACAGCCACGTTGATTGGTTCGTTATCACAGGGTGCTTGAGCAGTCACAAATTCCTACAAAGATATACACAATTTTAGAACTGAATATTAAGAATCTAACGCGTACACGTTTCTGGGATAAATAGCTGTAGTTACCTGAGGCCGGCTGACAGACAAAGAATTTCCAATTATAACTTTCTTAGCAAATCGCACAGAAGTTAGCACTTCGCGACTTACGGTCGTAGCCTTTTCGGAAGCTGTATCTTGAGATAATTTGGAGTCTTCGTGTAAACCTGTAAAGCCGGTGATAATACAGATTTATGGTATTGGTTTAAGGGGGTACTCTGGTGTAACTGCCTGTTTTTCAACGCCATCTTCGGGAATTTATTTAACAAAAACTATAAGTTTATACTGTCCGGCGATTTGCCAGCTTATTAAGACATGTTTGAAGTAATAATTGGATTTTTTTTGAGCTTTTTTATCGCATATATACATAGATATAGGCGGTGGCGCAAGCTTCTTTAAAAGAATTCTTTTCCGACGGATGATGGTGTGGAGACTAGAGGTGTGCGAGAACCCGAAAATGTCGGGTCGGGTCGGGAATTTTTCTCGGGATTTCCGAGGGTTGTCAGGTTTCCCGACAATGTGTTTAAAATTTTTCTTACAATGCGTTGAATGTGTGATGTCGTATTCATTAAACGGGTCCTTGGAATTTTCGGGAATCTCGACACTTTCGAGAATCCCGGACATTCTCGGGAATTCCGAAATTTTCGGGAACCCGACCCGTCCTGTCCTCGGGTTCCCAACATTTTCGGATTCTCGCACACCTCTAGTGGAGACTGTTATAGCTATGGAAAATGGAAAAAACTCAGGTTTAATTTCTTTATTATGGTTGTCGCTATGGTTGGAACCACGGACGACTTTCTATCTCGTAAAGAATTCATTTTACAGAACGAAAACAGCTAAATTTTTAGCAAAAATCGAACATTTCTTTCAAAATGCTGTCACCCTGCAAATTGTGATTGTTAGGGAGCCCCTCCGTGCTTCCAACCATAGCGACAAATCTTTAGGTTTTCCATTTTGTATGACTATAACAGTCCCCACACCATCGCCCGTCGTAAAATAATTTTTTAAGGGGAAAGGGAAAAGGAAAGGTATCTTTGGGAATTTATTAAAAGCAAACTACTTAATGAATCTTTTTGAAACTTTCAGGACTTTTTATTCGATATTTAACTTATACGAATATCTTTTTTGAATTTTAATTTAAGCAGATTTACAAGCTGTATGGGACCAGTAACTTAGCGCTGCAAAAAAATTTCCGCTGACGTGGTTGACAGTTTTTCCACGAAACGGTTCTTCTGAAATCAAAAAACCAAAATGTTTTAGAAACTATATGCGAATGGCTATGGCGCGACGGCTTCGATTTTGAAAATTTTGAAAAATGACAAAACGAAGTACAACGAACGACCAATCAAAAAAATCTCCCGTCGTGCCAAAGCCATCCGCATATAGTTTCTAACACATTTCGGTTTTTTAATTTTAAAAGCACCGTTCCATCAGAAAACTGTCAACAAGCTTTTTTGCAGCGCAAAGTTACTGGTCCTGTACAGCTTGTAAATCTGCTTTAAATAAATTTCAAAAAAGCAATTCGTGTAACTTAAATATCCAATAAAAAGTCCTGAAAGTTTCAAAAAGATTCATTAAGTAGTTCGCTTTTAATAAATTCCCAAAGATACCTTTCCTTTTCGAGCCATTACCCTGTTGCCTCCCCTTAAAGAAGCTTGCGCCGCCGACTATATCTGCGTATGTATGCGCTAAAACAGCTGAAAAAAATTCTGTGTATTACTTCAAACACACCTTAATATGCAGGCAAAACGCCAGACACTATAAACATATACTTTCTGTTAAATAAATTCCCGAAGATGGCGTTGAAAAGCAGGCAGTTACACCAGAGGACTTACAGTAACAAAAGCTTACGTAAGTTTTGTCTCGTTCTTGATTTCCCAACACGGCACCTGGCGTGCCGTGACCGCCTCACTACTCTCGGTTTGCTTTGTCCATCGGTTACCGTAGGGCCCGAATGAGTCGACACGATGTGGGAATGAACGATGCACAGAGTTAGCATCATAATAGCAGGTATTAATACTTCCGACATTGTTACGATCTACAAATAAATATTCAATCCATCAAACGTTCATCCAGACTTTCTGTCGAAGTACAATTATCTCATACATCGCTTTCGTTGTCCTTGGCCATTTGATAGAAGTACACGCACATGTTGATCACCTGTAAACTGTATAGTAACAAGAACAACGAGAAAATCTTCGAACTAGTCTGCTGTATCCACCAGTTTCTATATATCGGAAGTAGCAGCAGACGTTGTAGCGCCAAGCAAGCTACCGTCGACAGTCCATGCTTTGGCTTGGCTTTCGGGAAAGAAGAACCTGCGCAGATTAATATTGTATTACAATTAGAACTTACGTAGATGTTCAACGTTTAAAGCTTAATTATTTCTATAAAATGGGGACAAATACATCTCAGTTTCAAAAGTAAGTCAAATAGAATAAATTCCTTTCCGGGTTTGGCTGCGATATTAGACAAAAGTATATGAAATTTAAAATACTTGAATATCTACGTCTCGCGCATAGTAAATCTAGATGTAAGGAACTCGAACGACAGTTGGAGTCTTACTTTTAATCCTAGGAAGGTATTTTTCACTTTACGAATGCTTTCTCAAGCATTATTTGCTAAACTTTTGCCAGTGAAAATGCCTGGAATTCACAATTCTCTCGAGTTATAATTTATTTCTTTAAAACGGTGTAGCGAAAACAATTGAAACTCGGCAGATATTTTCATCTACCCATATACTACGTGTAAAAAAAAAATTGCCAAAATAAGCCGAATAGAATAAATTCTTTTCCGGGTTTGGCTGCGATATGATTTAGCTACGAATAGAAATTTTTTTGTTAGTCTTTTTATGGCATTCCGAACGTCTATTTATTTCTATCGTCTACTGTTACAGTCTGCGAACTTGGAGCTAGAGCTCTTACTTTTTGACCCGTCGGGTACCCGTCTACCCGAAACAACTTCAAGCCATTGAATGTTGTATTGTTCGATCATTTTTGGCTAACATCAAACAATACCGCAGACAATACAACATTCAATTGCTTGAAATTGTTCCGGGTACCCGACGGGTCAAAAAGTAAGAGCTCTACTTGGAGCCAAGTGAATGTAACTTGTTTTATACTTCCTTCGCTTGAAATTTAGTTACACGATGCATAATTTTACATCGGATATCTCACCTCGCACGAGATCCACATCGATAAGCTCTGTTTTGAGTTTCGCGGTTCTCATCGGAACATGCGTGAAACCCCCGAGAATGTGCTGTTCGATGGTCTTTTCCCATTGCTGTTTGTCGTAAGTACCAATTTTCTTCTGATACCTGAGGCATTAAAATCGTGTTTACAGTGCAACGTTAGCTATATAGGTAACTATAGAAAGCGTCTTACCAATAAACCAGCTGATTCAGTTTCATTTTTGTCGATCGCTGCGGCAGTCACGCAAACTGGCTATCAATTTTCGAATTAATGATCGAATAATCAGGCGCGTCTGAACGATCGGAAGATAATTTTCCGTGTGCTTTTGTTGACGAATTTAAAGAAACTGTTGCTCCCATAATATAGAAGACACGATGTTGAGGCAACAATTTTCTCCCTTCACTGTATTCGAGGAGGCATGAAATACGAGCGACGTTCGCCTTGCATTTATAATAATTTTCACGCCATTGTCCGGGACTCGGAATTGTCAAATGATCGACGATAATGACCGTCGTAACAATCAAGCAGCAGAATTGCCTCTGATTGTCGTCAATTTACAAGTGTTTACTGGTGAAATCTGGTACAGGTCTGCCATGTATCCGACATTTCTCATACTAACAAAAGCCCTGTCCGTCGACGAAAGTGTCGCGTCGTTGACACTCGCATCTCCCTGCCGCGACGAAATTGCAGAACCCGCGTGGCCACCAATCCTATGGTAATGAGCGCGGAGCAGCAGCTTTCATTGGTCATCATTCGCATTTCCTTATTTTCCATTTCCCCATTTTCTTCGAAAGAACTCGGGAAGAGTTCTGTTGAATCATTGAAATCGCATTATCGCGTGTTATTCCGTGATTAGCATTTTAACGCGTTTAACAATAATTTCGTTACAGAGAATTGGGACCTTTTGACCCGCTGCGTTCCAAAAGAAATGTATAACTATCGATCTCGTAACATCGCGCTCAGAATTGACTGAGAAATTTTTCCGGAAAATCTTTAATATTACAAGACGAATTGCGTGAAGGTTATAGATATCGGATAATACTATTCCTCGCTACTATTATTATACGAAGTATCTAAGAACTTTAATTGAATTAGGAATTGAGAAATTTTTCTGGAAAGATTTTAATATTACGAGACGAATTGCGTAAAGATTACAGATATCAGATAATACTATTCCTCGCTATTATTATTATACGAAGTATCTAAGAACTTTAATTGAATTAGGAATTGAGAAATTTTTCTGGAAAGATTTTAATATTACGAGGCGAATTGCGTAAAGGTTATAGATATCAGATAATACTTTTCCTCGCTGCTATTATTATACCAAGTATCTAAGAACTTTAATTGAATTAAATACGATGTATTTATTTAAGTACAACGCTAATTATGATAACGTTAACATGAAATATGACTTAATTTTCTCTCGTATCCCTATCACGTGTTTTTCCTACTGTATACAATTTTTTACGCATGTAAATAGACTAGCGCATGCTTCCACAAGCATTCCATTCAATTCCGTTCTATATCGCGTGCGTAAAACATGATTGCGCACGTAAGAGCGACATGTTCGAAGCAACGTGTCACGAAGTATAACGAATGAGAGCAAGTTACGTAGTGTCCGAACGAATGTCGGCTTTTAAGTTCCACCATTCTACTTGAGCAATGCCACGTTTCAAGAGAAACCGCCTTCTACTTCGCGCACGCATTACGATTACCAGAATCATCAATTGATTCGCGAAGTAAATAGTCGCCGGGATGTCTCCTCTCGGTGTGGCGTTACTTTTCGGCCTTTTATCTTCCATAAACGGGCTCCGCGAGTACGAGAAGAAGGACCTGGTCACTTTAAGGGAAGAAGTGCGTTCCATGTTCGACCACGCTTACTCGAGTTACTTAACGTACGCCTATCCATACGACGAGCTTCGCTCGCTGAGTTGCGACGGCTTCGACACATGGGGCAGCTTCTCGTTAACGCTAATCGACGCTCTGGACACCCTGGCGGTGATGGGCAACTTCTCCGAATTTCGTCGCGTGGCAGAGCTCATAAGCGCCAGGGCGAATTTCGAGGCCAACATAAACGTCTCCGTCTTCGAGACTAACATACGAGTAGTCGGAGGATTACTCAGCGCCCACCTGCTGTCTCGTAAAGCAGGCGTCAGCCTCGAGCCAGGCTGGCCCTGCAACGGCCCGCTACTGCGCCTCGCAGAGGATATGGCCAAGCGATTGATCGCGGCTTTCGATACACCGACGGGGATGCCGTACGGCACAGTTAATTTGAAATACGGCGTGCCGAAAGGTGAAACGAGCATCACGTGCACCGCCGGTATCGGTACGTTTCTGTTGGAGTTCGGTACGCTGTCTAGATTAACGGGGGACCCGTTGTACGAAGAAGTAGCCATGAACGCTATCAAAGCCTTGCATTATTATAAATCGAACATCGGGCTGGTGGGAAACCACGTGGATGTTTTAACGGGTCATTGGACGGCTCAGGATTCTGGAATCGGCGCGGGCGTAGATTCCTACTTCGAGTATCTAGCGAAGGGCACTTTGTTGTTCCAAGATCCACTGCTGGCCATGATCTTCCACGAGCACAAGGCTGCGATTGAGAAGTATATTCGCAGAGAAGACTGGCACTTGTGGGTCTCCATGACGAAAGGTCTGATCACCTTGCCAGTGTTTCAATCTTTGGATGCTTATTGGCCTGGAGTACTGAGCCTGTTCGGCGAAATTGGGGACGCCATGAAATCGTTGCATAATTACCATCATGTCTGGAAGCAGTTCGGGTTCACGCCTGAATTTTATAATATTCCTCAAGCCGAAGCAGGAACTAACAGAGAAGGCTACCCGCTGAGGCCGGAGCTTATAGAATCAGTTATGTACTTGTACAGAGCGACCGGCGATCCTTATTTGATACAAGTAGGCATAGATATTTTGAGGAGCCTCCAGCACAGCGCTAAAACCACTTGCGGCTATGCGACTATCAATGATGTTAGGGACCATCGAAAGGCGGACAGAATGGAGAGCTTTTTCCTAGCTGAGACGACGAAATACCTTTATCTTCTCTTCGATCCTGATAACTTTATTCATAATACTGGCCAGCAAGGGGAAGTTATAGAAACTCAGTGGGGCCAATGTATCGTAGACGCTGGGGGATATGTTTTCAATACAGAGGCACACCCTATAGATCCCGGAGCGCTTTACTGTTGCCATCGAAGCCAGAATTTGTTTCCGGATCAACAGGCAACGTTATGGAAATTTGTTCCTGTTAATGATCAGAGAGAAGCGGAAAGTATGGAACAGGATATGCCTGATGAAGAAGACTGTAAAAATAAGGACGATGATAAGCAACCGATCGAGATTGTGAAGCTGTCTGAAATGAGGCATGCTTTCGCGAGTAATGTGGAAAACTGTGTTAATGAAAATTCAGGGGATTCTGTTCCCTCTGCAAATGATCAGGCTGATGAGGTCGCAGTAAAGGAGAAGGAAGACGAATTAAGTACAAACGATGCGGATTCCGAATCTCTGAAAGTACAAGTGGTGGCACCACCGTCGGTAATTTATAAGGCTGACGATAGTGAAAATATCGATACTTTTGAAATACCCTCTACCCCTGATGGAGATTATTCTACGCCTGCTATAAGGAACAATACCGAAACGTTTATTAAACCGAGTAATGCAAAGGCGACAAGATTCGAACCACAAATATTATTAGAGAATATTAGAAAGAGAAATTTATATCCTACAAATATTTCTGCAAAATTGAATTATCAAATCTTGTCTTGCCAATCGCAATCATTCCTGCAACGTATATCAATCATAGGAGAATTCTTTTAATGTTATATGAGAAAATATAGATTAAAAGTCTATGTTGATTATTTCCATACTATTTCTATTTATTTTAGTAGTAATTACTTTAATGTGATATCAAACATAAGTGGAGATCCTTAATAATTGATAACTAATACGGTGAAGTACAATGGCCATTAGAATTTACGTAATATTTGTTCTTTGATTCTTTCTCTTTAATTTTGTTTCAATTGTAGAAATGTTTACTTCAGCCTATTTGGATAATTTAATGTAATAATATATTTGCCGAGCTTATCAGTGTAACTGTTTAATGTTACAAAAGTGTATAAAGAAGGGTTGAAACAAAATTTTAATTATTCGCTTTGTAAATCATTTTTAAATTAGAGCGCGAATCCAAGTGCTGCCCTCTGAGATTATAAGAAATATTGTATCATAGACGAGGTATAGTATAGACCTTACATCCAATGCATTTTTCTCACTGCTCTGTGGCAAAGAAAACTACCACCGCGGGAATGGTGGCGCTAGTGTGGCGTAACAAATATGGACGACGCAGGTATACATTTTACTATATGTTTATATAGAACCAGTAACTGCGTTCCATATAACAGCATACCGAAGCCCCTACCGATTTGCGACCGATCTGCGCAGCTCCCACGGATCTGACACACGCGATTGGTCGTAGCACTTTCGCGATTGGTCGTAGCATTTTCCCTGCCGGTTTACTACCAATCAACAGTGTATCCCTGCGCGAAATCCGTATACTCTAATGTGGAACGCAGTGTAGTATAAAAGTTTATTTAAAAGTTATTACTTACAGTAAAAATGTTGACAGTACATTTAGACAAAATATTGGAATATGTAAAAGTATGTAAAGTGGACAATTTTACTTGCTCCACTTTTTGGTACTTTTATGAAAACTTAAATTGAGATCATTGTTCAATGCAGCGTTACAATTTACTACACAACATTTTTTTCTGCATGCAGTTTGTCGATACTGTGAAAATTGGTAGACCCCAATAAACTGTATGCCTGCGTCGGCCATTACTACTAGTTCGCGTACCGACCGCTAGTGTCACATAATAATTTGAAACCATTTTAAACTCCCAATACCCACAATTCACATTTCGCATTCAAGCTATTTTCTAGTTCAATGGTTAGAAGTAGAGGTGGAGAACAATCGATAGTGTTGACAATCGACATTATCGATAGTAAGTCCTTCGGTTATCGATAGTTTTTGAAGAAAATAAACAAAAATATAGGTATAATGTGATGAGAATTAAGTAAAATATTATGATTGATTTTTGTGTTTCATTTTATTTTATATGTTTATGTACATGTGTGTATGTGATGTTTTATATTACTAGCTTTCAATTATAATTTAAAAATGTTAACATATCTACATTCTTAAATTTTAATCTTGTTCCTTTTTCTGATATTAATGTTCCAGTGGAACTAAATACTCATTCGCGTATTCGTCGATGTTGTCGCGATGTCGCGCACGTCAGCCAATAGCGACAATACGTGTGGCCTACCTCTACGATTGGTTAGGGAACGTGGGCCAATGGATAATCAAAACTCAGTATACCATGACCTAACAGCCACGTGTCTTTAATATTAAAATTTTAAATTTAATGGCACATTTTGTACAAATTTTTTATATACTTACAACAAAATGTGTTAAAATGATTAATTTTCATGTTCTAAAATTCATCGACAATCCACGAATTTTCTCTTTTGATAATTTGGAGATTTCTTTAAGAACTATCGAAAATATCGATAGTTATACAAGACTATCGATAGTGCTTTCGATAGTGTCGGCTATCGATAGTACTCCATCTATAGTTAGAAGTAGAACGGAACTGACCGTCAATTTGTGTGGAGTCCCAGATCACAGGGACTGCGGGGAGTCCCCAAGAGTCCTCTCAGAACCTGCCCAGCCTATATAAACCGTAGCCCAAGCCCAGCGTGATCAATACCGTTCTGACTAGTTTCGACAGAGCATACTTAGAAGTGTTTTTGCTGAAAGTATTAATTCTTCACAAGTCGAAGCAACATCATTTTAAAGGTAATTATAACACATCAGTTTTAAACCAATGTGACTTTATTAATTCTTTTGAGAATTCGAATATTATTCTCTTTAATTAATAAATATGATTTTTGCCAAAGTACTTGCACCCTTTCTAAATTATAAAATATTCAATAACTCATTAATACTTTTTAATTCCGAATATCAAGCTTTGCGTTAAAAATTTTCATGTCTGTCTGTCATAGATTCGCTTAAAAATCTTAAACTATTAATTTTGAATATGTCGCGGAATTTCTTTGCAAATTAGTGTGTACACTTCTGTTTTTTATTCAAGCTGATGTACTTGTTGAATTGTTTCATTTATTCTATTTAATGTTGCATGTTCTTACGTTTTTAATATTGTGAAAAATGATAGACAGAGCTAAATCAGTAAAATGTCCATTTTTGTGAATAGTGAAATTTCGCTTCTCGATAGAAAAAGTAATTACAATAATTCCTCGATAAAAGACACTCGTTCGACTACATTTTGTTGCCGTGGGCTCGGTTTTGTGAAGACGCGCATCGAACGCGAAGTGAGGCAGTGCATCATGTTCTACGTTTTGTAAAGAGATAGTTTCTACTTCAGTATCTATTCAGTAGTGATGGTATCGGGTATAAATTAGCACCGCCGCTTCTTTACAAAACGTAGGACACGCTGCGCTGCGTGACCCTTCTTTATTTGAAGGTGGCAGCTCGTAAAATTTCACGGTTTGCTGGCTCCAAGGGGGATCCCCCTGCTTGGAGGGGAAAAAACATTTTCTTATACCGAACAAAAACTCTGTCCCGCGTATCGATGAATTACTGTATTATTTAAACTTTTCTTTCATACTTCTTTCATAAAGATGTATTTTCTCACCTCTCATGGATAATGTTCTTGTACATTTTACATACATGTATAAATTTTTTTGTACAGATGCCTTACGATAAAGCGACATCAGACAATAGAACAAACCAATGCAATCCGAATCATACAAAGTCTGGGCCTGGCCATACTGCGGGCTATCATGGAGCGGGCACCAAATCTGATTTGGACAACCATGGCAACCAACTGAACCCCAATAACCCCCGTTATGGAAAGTAATTTTGAATGTACACAATTAATTTCTCATGTACCTTAAAAAATGTATCCTAAAAGTGTCATAATACACTTGAATTTATAATCATATGCTGAGTTCGTTTAATTTAGTATTACTCCTTTCACATTTCCCTCGCCTGCGTTCTGAAGAATTCTGAATATTTAATTCATACATTTATCTAAATAAATTGATTTTTCTGGGATATGAAGCTTCTTGCGACAAAAAGCTATTCTATCATTTCTACTTATTTAGAGTCATAGAATCATCATCGACCTAATTGTACCACGGTGTATATCCGTCTAATAATTCGCACAAGTTCATCATTGGCAGATTCTGGCATTCACTTTCGACCGTTCAATATTAATAAAAATGTACTGTATAATAATTTATAGTTACTCGGCATTCGGCAAAAAGAAGAATAATGTTAAGAGTTCAGTAGTTATTGCGAAATAACTGTGCGGATGCAGTTTTCAAGATTTAACGTGACAAGTCTGCCTCAGCTGGCTGTTTCACCCAAAAGCCCCAAGTAGTAAACTGAGTCCCATCCTGTTCTTCGCCTGGGCCTCGAAATACTTTTATCTTCACGCGAGGTACTTCGTCTGCAAATGGAGTTTAAATTTATTGAAAGTCAAATTAATTCGCTGATTCATGTGCTGCATTTACCCTCTGTCCTATTTTAACTTTACGTGTATTCTTCTACAACTTATGAATAATGAGGGCTCGGATACAATAAGGGGACTCCCTTATTACAATAAGCGTTCGAAAATGCGAAAAAGTATTGTCCAAACGCGAAGAAATATTGGAAAATTAAATGTTGTTAAATTGTATTTTAAAAAATATAGTGTTGTAAAGCTCGTCACGACACACATTTTTTCTATTTACAGTTTGTTAATCGAATCATTACTATTCGAGCTAAAAATTATAAACAAAAAATTTTTCATCGACCAAAATCATTATTTCTTTAAACATAAATTGCGATAACTTGAGTAAATATTAAGGGATCGCTATGAAACTTAAAACATAACTTCAGAAAACTCTAGCGAAGCCGTAAAATGTATGCACAAAACCCTTATGTTAAAAAATTTAATAATATTTAATTAAAAAGAAATAGTGGACATAACTCATGTTTTTCAACGTTCGCCGTTAAAAAGTATCGAGGCAATTTTGAGGTACATATAACTTGCAGCGACAAAGTTTTTCCTTAATATACAAGGAAGTTTTTCACCAATTTTCACACTGATTAATAAATAATTGTAGAAGATATGACGATATATATAATTCTCGCTCGGCGCCAACTGTCAACGCGAGTGCTAAAACTGCTAAGTAGCGCATTATACGCGGCTGGTGACTGTTGGTGGCGCGCGACATTTATATATATCGTCATATCTTTTACAATTATTTATTAATCAGTGTGAAAATTGGTAAGAAACTTCCTTGTATATTAAGGAAAAACTTTGTCGCTGCAAGTTATATGTACCTCAAAATTGCCTCGATACTTTTTAACGGCGAACGTTGAAAAACATGAGTTATGTCCAGTATTTCTTTTTAATTAAATATTATTAAATTTTTTAACATAAGGGTTTTGTGCATACATTTTGCGGCTTCGTTAGAGTTTTCTGAAGTTATGTTGTAAGTCTCATAACGATCCCTTAATATTTACTCAAGTTATCGCAATTTATGTTTAAAGAAATAATGATTTTGGACGATGAAAAATTTATTGTTTATAATTTTTAGCTCGAATAGTAATGATTCGATAAACAAACTGTAAGTAGAAAAAATGTGTGTCGTGACGAGCTTTACAATACTATATTTTTTAAAATATAGTTTAACAACATTTAATTTTCCAATATTTCTTCGCGTTTTGACAATTCTTTTTCGCATTTTCGAGCGCTAGTCCCCTTATTGCATCCGAGCCCTTTTGTACTGCATATTCAACATAGCAGTCACCACAATTTTCAAGTTACTTCCGATGGTTTAATAAGAAAATATCTCTGAACGAAAGATTGCCAATTTTTAAAGGGGAATAAATTCTTGACGCGAAAATTCAAAATGTTGGCATTACTGATCTGTCTTCCTCTTTAATGGAAGATTATACTTTTTATTCAGTACTTCTTTGGAAAAGATCGAAATGAATACAGTTCTAACACGAAAAGCTAATTTTTAATAATATTTAGCTTGACAAAATATTAATTGAGTGATCGCATCACAATCACCGCATCTTCGAAGTCAAATATTAATGAAAATTTTCTTTGCACATATTTACTTCGAACCCTCATACGATCTCACAGTAAAACAGTAAGTATATAGTTTCATTAAGAAAAAAAAAATGACGTGAACTTTTTAACACAAAAAAGAAAAAATATTCTAATACTACTAATAATAATGTAACGTTTACCATTCTTCGTAATATCGTCCTCTATAAATTCTTCTTTCGTGCTCCGTTCTGCAGTTACAAAAATCGCGAAAGCAAGGAGACACAATGAGCAAGCGATTTTCTGGAAAAAATAGAAGCGCAAAGTCGATGAATGCAACGGAGAAAGAGTAACATTTTTTAATCAGTTTGACCGTTCATCAATTTAAGACTTACCAATAGTTTCATCGCGATCGGTGTAAGTCCAATGCCGTTTCCAAATAGAACGAACCCTTTATGTACCGATAAACAGTATTTAGAGCATAACCGATTTGAATGTCTTGCGGTATTCAGATACTTTCCTTTACGGAGAGAGTCACTTTTTTCCCTTAATAATAACAGCCAAAATGTGGGGCAATGATCAGGACATTAGAGATTCTTATTGCAGCACGATCAACAAAATTTTTCCGTCTTTTAAAATATTATTTTGCAGAAGAGAACTTCGTTTAATCGAGATACTTTGAAGAAGAAATTCTTTAGATTGTAGAGGTTTTTCGATTATTTTCATTTAACAGTGACTTTTCGCCCAGGTAACAGACTATGTAGAATTTTCAGGTAAAATTTCGAGAATAAAAATAATTAAATTCGTTAATTAAATACTCATTCTCCAATCTATCGCTTGTATTATTGATCATTGCATCCAAAATCAGTAAATCTGAGTATCCATTAAAGTTTTAAAGTTTTACAAAGTTTATATAATTTTTTTCTAATATTGAAATTTGTAAAAGTTACAGTTTTTTGAAGATTTTCTTCGTGTTTTCTCGACATATGGTAATCTAGATTTTTTTTCCAAGAACTGTGACGAAATTTCAATAAAAAAACCTATTGGAATACATTCTACAGACCATGAAGTTGACCCATGATTTTTTTCATAACGATTGGATTCTTCAGATGAGAATGGCATTCGTTCAAAAATTGTTCTAGGTATGAGCCACCCAGGTGTGTTAAAGTTGGTCGGAAAAAGAGGTGTGTCAACGAAGGGTTAACATTCATTCATCAGCTTTGCAGCTTGCAAGCTTAGAATTTCCCTTGTAATTTTCAGTTAAATTCCAAGAAGACGATTAAAGTAATGTAGGATCACGGAAAAAGGGAGCCTCGAACGCGGGACTCGAACCCGCGATCTTCATATTCGTTGCGCGCTGGCCAGCCGCCTTAGCCACCTCGGCTACCGCGGACTCCCCTCTTGGTCTTAGTCGTTCCGCGTCCTTTCTTACGGTGGTGGGGGTTCCTGATCCCACAGTTATAACTCGATGAAATGTGATTTTATAGCGGAATAAAATATATAGTCCGGAATGTTTAGGAGCAGGGGAAGACTAAATCGCGCGTGTGTAAAATTTTGATAATGTATTTTCATCTTTCATAATTTATATATTTATATACATATATGCGTATGTATATGCGGAAGCCCGTTTTACATCGTTCTGTAACGCCTATACGTTTCATATAATGGCTACAACATTAATGAGGTCGTTCTCGACAGCAACGCGAAAGCCTCGCGCTTCCGTGAAAGTACTTTAAAAACTCAAAGCGACCAGTTCCTGTGATGCGCATTGCAAGTCAACGGAAATCGATCGATTCGAAGGATTGTTTACACGAAGACGACCACAATCTACTGGGCACACTTTTGTACAATGACAACGTGGATTAAAATCAATTCAGGAACGATTGTGTTTGCAGGGGCCGATCTAGTTCTTCCGCCGCTCTGGGCAGAAATGAATTTTGCTATCGTTCATGTTAATTATAATTATTTTAAAGAACAATTCCTCACAGCGAGTGAAAACTTTGTGGGTATTTTTTGAATAACAAAAGCCTTTTGTTTTATAGAAAACTAAATATTCATAAAAAAAAAGCTGTAACAAAAAATAAAGTATTTTTTAAATCTAAGAAAAAAAGGATTCAACGAATGAAACAAAATAAATATAAGAAAAGAAATAAATATAATAGTAATTATATGGATGATTTAAAAACAATTTATCAGTTCGATACTAAATTCAAAAATATATGTATTACCTACTTCTTTGCCGCTTTATTAAAAATTTCTACTTTTCTATTGGTGTTTATTGATTTTAATTTCCTCTTTCTACCAAATTTGCCGCTCTGGGCAGTTGCCCTGCTTGCGCCCACGCCCCTAGATCGCACCCTGTGTATTTGACACGCTCCAAGATTGAATGCAACACCCGATTTCTCGATCCCTCTATCCTTTGATCTTTTGCCTACAGCTCAGGGGTGGATTTAGGATTTTCGGGAGGGGGGGGGGCGCAGTGGCGAATCCAAGATTTTCTTGAGGGGAGGGGGGGAAATAAAACAGGGACCTTTCCGATATTTTCTTGCTAAATGAAAAAGTGTTTTTTTAGTATCTATTTATCATATTTTCCCTCATATTGCTAAATTAAAAAAAGGATTTCTCCCTTGGGGGGGGGGGCGCCCCCCCTTTGTATCCGCTACTGCTACAGCTCCATCAACATCCCTCCGGCTCTACGTCGACTAGACATTTCCTCCTCGCTTGAATTCGTTTTTATTAAAACCCTTCGTTGACACCCATAATTTCATTTTGACAAAGAATAAATACCTTTTCTCCGAAGCCGACTCGTAAACTATTTTTCTTCTGAAAATATAATATCTGAACAAGTCTGTAGATTTTTAGCTTCTAATATTGAAATTTGTGAAAGTTACAGTTTTTTTTTTTGAAGATTTTCTTCGATTTTTCTCGACATATGGTAATCTAGAATTTTTCCACAAAAACTGTGATAAAATTTCAATGAAGCAACTATTGGAATACATTCTAGAGACCCTGGAAATGACTCATGATTTTTTTTAGAACGATTGGATTCTTTGGATGGGAATGGCAGTTGTTCAAAAATTGCACCCAGGTATGTGAAAGTTGATCGAAGAAAGAGGTGTGTCAACGAAGGGTTAACTTGTACATACATTAATAATTTCTTAGAAACGATATTACCATTTTGCTGTCTGCCCCAAAAGGGAGTGGTAACCATTCAAGCTTCCCTTTAACTTAAGATAAGCGAAGTCGCTAAATATAGTAAATTTTTAGCAAAACGCTTCACAGAATCCTTTTCTATAATTTTATCGCAATTACATTGTTGTATACGATAGTGTGTCTTTCTCTATTACGTCCATTAGGGTGGAACGAAATATAGGGGCAAAATATTTTTATATTATTCGTGACTTCTAATAGTGGGCAAAAGTTGCCTTTTATAATGGTATTTAAGCTGACAAAGTTTGAACATCATCAACAAATTTTTCGAGGTGTCGCAAACCCTACAAATATTAATATTTACTGAAATATTAATTTTTGAAAGGCTTGCGGCACCTCAAGAAATTTGTTGATCATGTTCAAACTTAATATTTCAGTAAATTAAATTAATATTTTTAATATTATATTAATATATCAGTAAATATTAATATGTACTGAAATATTAATTTTTGAAAGGCTTGCGGCACCTCAAAAAATTTGTTGATCACGTTCAAACTTAACATTTCATTAATATTTCAGTAACTTATATTCATATTTCAGTAAATTATATTAATATTTTTAATATTATATTAATATTTCAGTAAATATTAATATTTACTGAAATATTAATTTTTGAAAGGCTTGCGGCACCTCAAAAAATTTGTTGATCACGTTCAAACTTAACATTTCATTAATATTTCAGTAACTTATATTAATATTTTTAATATTATATTAATATTTCAGTAAATATTAATATTTACTGAAATATTAATTTTTGAAAGGCTTGCGGCACCTCAAAAATTTATTGATCACGTTCAAACTTAATATTTCAGTAAATTATATTAATATTTCAGTAAATATTAATATTTACTGAAATATTAATTTTTGAAAGGCTTGCGGCACCTCAAAAAATTTATTGATCACGTTCAAACTTTGGCAGCTTAAATACCATTATAAAAGGCAACTTTCGCCCACTATTAGAAGTCATGAATAATAAAAAAAATATTTTGCCCCTATATTTCGTTTCACCCTAACGTCCATCCTATTGGGTAAATCATCGGCAAATAGTGTGTTTGAAACGAAAGGCTGATGTTATGAATGTGAAAAATTGCAAGGCAATATTAGAGGTTCATTAAAGGGGAAAACGATTCTCTGAGGGAGGATGGAGACTCGATTAAAATGATCAGCGACGATGATCTCACTTATACGTTAAATTTGATCGTAGCCTTAACAATTAACGCTTAACTCCTATAACTCTCAATATAACGTTTAATATCATTGACAAAGATTTTCTACGATCAATAGATCGTATTACATTAATTATTTATTTATATATTATTGTTTTCATTCTGGAAGACATCATTGGAAGACTCGTTTCATAAATATTTATCGTATCTCAATTAAGTAACACGTTTCTGCGACTGCCAAGGTGTTCTTCGCTTCTTTTCCATCGACTTGTCTTTGGTTCGGTTTAGATTGGAAAATAAATATATTTTTTTTCGTTCCGTTATCTATCGATCGTGTCATCGAAACGAAAAATGTCGAATGAAAGTCTCGACGCTATATAATAAATAAGATACCAATATTCGTTGAATCGTTCGTTACGACTAGTCTTATCATAATGATATCAATATTATACAGGCTGGTGCAGCTTAAGAGGACCACCTAAATATCTCCTTTATTTTTAATGATAGGAGGAATATTTAAAGCACAATTTGGAATGGAAGGAGGAAAAGAGTGGAAGTAATTTTTTTACAGGGAAGTTTTTTACAGATATTTTTTGTGGGAGAGCAAATATTTTTTCTACTGCGTCTTGGAGCGAATTGCATATTTGAGTTGTAGCCTTTAGACGACCATTCAATTTGTGTTTTAAACATTTTCCGTATTATTAAAAAGAAAGGAGATAATTTTGTGTTCTTCTTAGACTGGGTCACCCTGTATGTGTTTCTCCTTCTTTTTCTTTATTTAATTCACTTTCGGAAGTTTTAAGGGGTTATACCTAGCCAGGCGGCCGAAAAGAGGCGAATGTTTGTGAATTTTTTTTGAGAAAGCGGAAGCATATATTTTTATAGAACTTTTTGCATTTAAAAGAGCAAGATTTAAAGAACATTTGGTAATTTTGTCGTAGAAAAATATGTACATTTATAATAAATTAACCACCGACATCCAAGATAATCTGGTTCCGAATGGCAGTGCTCACCGCAAAACCAAATTTTTAAAAGGGCTTCTTGGATGTCGCTTGTTACTTTATTATAAACGTCAATACTTTTCTACGAAAAAATTACTAAATGTTCTTTAAATGTTGCTCCTTTAAGTGCAAAAAGTTCTGTAAATATATATGCTTCCGCTTTTTCAAAAAAAAATCACAAACATTCGCCTCTTTTCGCCTGACTAGGTGCTGATTACAATTCTTCTATTTTCCTTCCAGTAAATTCTAAATTGCATTCTTAAATGTAATTCTTGAATAAAGTATAATAACTTCGATCCCCGTTTATTTTTCCCGCACTGGTAAGGAAAGATTTATGCATTTTTAAATTCGGAAGAATTGTTATTGAGACTGGAGGACTTCGCAGGCTCCAGCTTATCGCGAGTGTAAACCAAGTAACATTAACAAACCTGATATCGCGAATGCGTGAGGTCTACACCCTAGCCTTACCATGTTACAATTAAACAATTGGTCTCCACATCGACCGTGCGAATCAGCTCTCGAAAAGCTTCAGCCGTCAAAATCGCACATTACGAATAAAAAATGGACCCCTTCCAAACTTTGACATAAATCAAAAAAATTCCAAAAATCTAACACTTTGTCTGGCCCATCAATGACTCACGATATTCATCGAAAGTGGAACCCTCAATGAATTTTCCAATTCAACGTTAAAATAAAACGAAGTGAATGAAGAAATAGGAACTGCGAAAAATGTCACAAAAAGGCCATTTCTCTACGAATATTTCAGTGCAATTGTCCCTCACTGTTTAAAATCCCATTTATAAAAATAAAAAAAATAAAACCGACTTCAAAAAAATAAAAATGCACTAAAAAGTAAAAAATAATTTTTTCCCCTATTTAATCTCCGACTCTCAATTTTTTTATGTCAGCGCCTCATCATTTGCACGGTGTAAATCTGGCACCGACTTAAACAATTGAGAGTCGTAGATTTAATAAGGGAAAAAATTATTTTTTACTTTTTAGTGCATTTTTAATTTTTTTAAGTCGGTTTTAATCTTTTTTATTTTTTACTTTTTAGTTATTTAAGTTACGTAAACTACATTTATTTAAAAAAATATGGGTAGGCCTACACAAAGAGATGCTCGTAAAAAAAGAACCGTTTGCTAGAAACGGAAGATTCCAGAAATAAGGGACTTGAAAAAGTGAGAATAAGGATGTCCCAAATTCGTTATATGGGGTCTTAGTTGATCTAAGGAAATTAATTTCACAGCTAAAATTTGACAGTAGAAGTCATTTACCATCTAAGTCCAGTGCCGTTTAAAATAATTACAACGCGCGGAAATACTCTAATGAGGCGAAGTTTGAATGAACCAGTACTGGCAAAGTATTGAGCCAATATTGATTCAGTGTTGGAAGGGACCACCGGATTCGAATAAAAAAAAGATCATCAAAATCGGTCCATATACTGAGGAGTTATGCGGGGACAAACATAAAAAAAACTCTTCCCTTTTTAATTCGGTTAAAAGTATCGAATTGCAGCATAGGAAACGAAGAGCACCTCGCAGCTTTTGCCGAACTACTGCATTGGCTACATCCATATTGCTTAGGCTAACGAGTGATCTATGTTGCCTGTAGAGGCCTCGGAAGACGTTGGATTACATAACTAATTGTACTCGTTCGTACATAACTGGTTGCACCCCTGCTGTCCAGGGTGGATGTTGACAGCGGAGTAATTCCAGAATGGCAGTACCAAAGGGGCCAGGTGTCAAATACTGTTTCTGTAATTATTAAAAGGAAAGATTTGGTTTAAGTTGTATCGCAAAAGGAGCAAGAAAATATAAACGCATTTTCCTGGCACATTGCAAATTCATAGGGCCGTCGGTAATTTCACTTAGCACCTAATCAAGAACAAATCCCAATCAGTTTAATCGTAGCATTTGGCCCCTTTGGTATTCACACTCTGAAATTTTTTCGCCCACTGGGTTTTCGTTACCTTCATCAAAGAGGAAAGGTGATCGCCAGGGGAACCCCACCCATAGACAGCACTGGGGTTGCGTATTCGTATTCCCTCGCACGGCGAGGAGGCGTTAGATTACTACTCTTTATCGTGATGTCTACAAGATACCCGTAAGAAACATCGATACCGTCCGATTTTTACCGAATAAACCCCTATTCCTACGTTCACAGGCTACCGAACGCCTCCTCGCCGCGGCGTGCAGTTCACAGCGTTTAGGCAAGGTTCACTCAGAAATGGAGCTGCAAATGGGGTGGTGTAATTGAGGGGCACAGCGGAAAATAGGCACGTGGGACGTGTGCTTCAATTTTCGTTTCTTTGTGCCATTAATTCGTTCCTGCAATGTAGGGTAATCCCACCGACTAGCATGTACGTTCCAACGAGCAGAGTCATATTACATTTTCTTCACGCTGAGGAAAAAGAAATGCGTAGCGGAAAAGGGGCACATATCATTTGGCTTGGAGAAAGGTGACCTAAGAAAATTAATTTCTCAGCTTTTGACAATAGTTGTCATTTACCATCTACTTTAAATGCCATTTAAAATAATTACAATTTCGTACCCCATTTCGTATGAAAATAATTTCCCAGCTAAAGTTTGACAATAGTTGTCATTTACCATCTGATAAAAGTATCATTTAAAATAATTACAATTTCGTACCCCATTTCCTATGAAAATAATTTCTCAGATAAAATTTGACAATAGTTGTCATTTACCATCTCATAAAAGTACCATTTAAAATAATTCCCGTTTCGTACCGCATTTCCTATGAAAATAATTTCTGAGATAAAATTTGACAATAGTTGTCATTTACGTTCTAATGCAAGTGTCATTTAAAATAATTACAATTTCGTACCCCATTTCCTATGAAAATAATTTCTCAGATAAAATTTGACAATAGTTGTCATTTACCATCTCATAAAAGTACCATTTAAAATAATTCCCGTTTCGTACCGCATTTCCTCTAAAAACAATTTTCCCTCCAACTTTCCTTCCACGCTTTCCTTTAAAATCATAAAACCATGTCATGTGCCCATTTCCCACAGAGCCCCTCAATTCATGGCAGTCGCGATGCCGCTCACAAATTATACATAAACGAATGAACATTCGCGCCACTCGCCATTTCATTTCAGCGTGAACGCTGCCTCACATAGGAACTCCACTATCCGCACTAGTGATTACAAAATCCCGAAACCTGCGCGACAGTGTTTCAACTCGTACGTACACTATACACCGTGTCCACACGCGTCCACGTGTGGGCGGAAGACATTGATTACGCTTACGACTAGACCAAGAATATTGTCACGTTTACTGCGCGCTAAATAGTCCTAGTTGTTGCCTAAGGAAGCCCCTGATCCATTGTCAAAAAATTCACGAAAACGAAGACATTAACCCAAGGCGGGCACGGGGAGGGTTGGGTAGTTTCATCGAAGCCAGATATGCTCGCGAAATAGATTTCTTTCCTCTACGGATTCTCTCTCTCTCTCTCTCTCTTTCTCTCTGTCTCTCTTTCTCTCCCTCTCTTTCTCGCCTTAAATAGATCCTTTGACTAGATATGTGTGAGTTCTGGTTGAATATAAATATACAATCTCGAAATGTTTGAACATTTTCTGTAGCTCCCGATCAAACGAACGCTGAGTGCCTACTCGAGAAAAAATGACCACGCTCCTTCTCCCTAAAGCTTCGGCAGGTGGCCAGAATTTTGTACGGTCAGAACTTTGGAACTCGGAGAACAGCGGAAAACACCTGCTCGGGTTCAAGGAACCACCGGATCGCAGACTGATCCTCCTTGCGTTTAATTCGGAATACATATACAGGCGCGATAAGATTCAACCCCTAACAAGCTCACCAATATCCTTCAGGCCTGAAAGTCAACTGACCAGTGGCGGATTTAAGGAAAAAGGGCCCAGGTGGCAAACGTTCTGAGGGGCCCATTTTTTCGGGAAAATGAAAAGGTAGTTTACTAAAAAGGGGGTAAGTGTACAGAAAAGTATAGGAAAAAAGTATAGTGCTTGCATAAAATCATATTTTTTTTTAAGACAGGGCCTTAGAGGGGCCTTCAGAGCAGGGGCCCATTTTTCGGGAAAATAAAGCGGTAGTTTACTAAAAACGAGCTCAATGTAAACATCCAAAAAGATATACTTTGGATATAATCATATTTTTTTTAAGGATGGGGCCCTAAGGAGGCCTTCAGAGCAGGGGCCCATTTTCGGGAAAATAAAGCGGTAGTTTACTAAAAACGAGCTCAGTGTAATAATCCAAAAATATATACTTTGGATATAATCATAATGTTTTTAAGGATGGGGCCCTAAGGGGGCCTTCTGTGCAGGGGCCCATTTTCGGGAAAATAAAGCGGTAGTTTACTAAAAACGAGCTCAGTGTAATAATCCAAAAAGATATACTTTGGATATAATCATAACTTTTTTTTAAGGATAGGGCCCTGAGGGGGCCTTCTGCGCAGGGGCCCAGGTGGCATCGGCCGCCCTGTTAAATCCGCCACTGCAAGTGACCAAATCTGCGATTCGACGGCTTCCCTGAATCGTCGAGGAGAAATGAGAAGAGGGTGAACGAAGCGCAATGGTTTAAAAGGGTAGGCCGATCTCGAAGGCGTTGATCAGCGCGGAGCCCGAGTCGTACACCCCGATCACACCGAACAGAACCCCCAGGAAGATCACGAAGCAGTCGTAAGCGACCGCGCTCCACTCCATGGAGTTTCTCTTGAGCTTGAGGTGGAAGTAGCAGGGCCATATGAAGGAGAGCATCGTGCCGGTGAAGGAGCCGATGAAGCCCATGAGGATGCTGAAATGGGGGATGAAGATGGCCATGAGGATGGTGAAGACGATCACGCCGACCCGCCACGCCAGGCCCCAGACCTTCAGCTCCCTGTCCACGGTCCATATCGTCGGGAAGATTGTCTTCGGCCGGCCCCTGAAGAACGCCCTCTCGAGGAGCTCGCAGGCGGCGTAATAAGGAAGCGGGTAGGACAGCACCGCTTTGACGACCAGGCAGAAGTTCACCAGGCCCTTGAAGCCTGCCGAGTGGAGGTTGTTGGTGATCACCTGCTGCGTGTCGTTCTGGAACGTCAGGAAGCAGATCCAGCCGAACAGGGACTTGAAGGCCGCGGCGGCGATGTGGCTCCAGTTCAGCATCCAGTCGAACTTGGAGCGATCGATCAGATTCCCCTCTAGGGTCGGCAGGAATATCTGCGAGGTGTAGCTGAAGACTATAACGCCCAGGGAGATCGGGAATGTCTCGATGTCGATGGTCCATTTCACCTTGGACCAGCCCCAGTCGCCGATCTCCAGGATGCAGTAGCCGACGATGATGGCGTTTATGAACAGGTGGGACATGGTGCACCAGAAGCTCAGCACGGAGACGTGCTGAAGGGACTTGAGGAAGGCCAGGGGTAGCAGGAATATGCCGACTAGCATCATCCAGCTTCTGGTGTCGATCACGCCCTCGGGGAACGAGCCTATCATCAGGTCGCCGCAGACGACCACGTAGAGGATGCAGGTCATCAGTAGCTCGATGATCTGCGCGATGTTCACCACCCTGGCGCCCCACGTCGGTCCGAAGCATTCCTTGGCGATGGCCACGTACGAGTCCCGCACGCGTACGCGCTGCCCGGTCACCGTGTCCAGCTCGTAGAGACACTCCACGAGGATCTTGCCGGTGTAGCAGCAGATGTGAGCTATGCCGACCATGGCCGCGATCGCCCAGTAACCGCCGCGCAAAACGGCGAACGGCAGCGAGACGATGAACATGCCCTGCAAATTTGCTGAATTAAAATCTAGGAAGGGGTGTCCTAGCGCTTGTTTCGGTGGGGTGGCTCGGAATTCAGGCATTGAGAATGAAAAATGGGGTAACTCAAGTAATGTATTTCAATAAGCTGTATTAATTATATGAAATAGGAAAGATACATTTTTTTTTTTAATGTGGGTTAGTAGGTTTATGTTCTCAATGCCTCAATAAAGGCACCAGTTCATTGATGGAGGATTTGGGTGACACTGTTTGAGACAGTGGCGCACTCAGGATTTAATCTTGGGGGGGAGGGGCCGAGTTGAAGGGATAAAAATATTTTTAATGCAAATTCAGTAAAATTCATTAGGTGATTATAGAAATTTATTTTGGAGAATAACATCCAATTTTCTTTTCTTCTTACACATCGGGGGAAGCCGAGTTGAAGGGATAAAAATATTTTTAATGCAAATTCAGTAAAATTCGTTAGGTGATTACAGAAATTTATTTTGGAGAATAAAATCCAGTTTCCTTTTGTTCTTGCAAAGTCCCTTCTTTGGGTGTGACAAGGGCCCTGCCCCGTCGTAGCCGATTTTAAAAATATCAATTTTTCGCAAAATGGCGGATGGATATTTGAATACAGAATTATGATTTTGCAGTAAAATCATCCTTTTTTGATTTATAAAAAATGAACTGACGTTCAAAAAAAATCCTAGGCACGAGAAAACTAAATTAACCTCTATCAGAAACCTCTGTTTCAAATTTCAACTGAATCGGTCCACTAGTTCTCGAGAAATATTGGTTGCCATTTTTTAAAATACCATTTCAAGAAAAACGCCGTTACATATTCAATCTTCTTAGTTTTCGAATGAAATTTCCACAATTTTTAGATTAAAGTGTGTATTTTAAGATGCATATAACGGTTTTTAAATTAAACAATATTTTCAAGGAAAAAAAATTGTGTAAATTCACCCTGGTTTTTATACTTCTAGGTGTATGTAGCCCCTTAATAAATTTTAGATTTGTAGTTTCTGCATGACCTGGATTAAGTTGATTATAAATTTACTCATATCTCCAAATTTAATCAAGCCATTCCACGAATTAGAATTCACAACATTTTAGATTATTGAGCCACTTTTGTTTTAATTTTAGAACAATCTATTTAAATATAGGTTCTTTTGTGCTTGCGAGGATTCTTTTTGGGATGAATTGAATTTGTGTTAGTAATGTGGAAGTTAATTAAGTTGCCACAAATGCTTCTCCATTTTTCTCTCTCTTTTTAGGAGAGTCTTTAATAATTCATATATTTCTTCCTAGAAGAAATTATAATAGGAAAGAGCAGATAAGTTCTTACCTGTGATTCTAAAACACACTATAGAATGCGGGATATTGTATTAAACATACCTGAATGGCATTTGTAACGTTCCAAGCAGCTTGCCATTCGTTAATTTTCACCCCTGGTCCAAATTCGCCACCACCCTCGTCGTACTCGCTGAATTCACCGCTGCTAACACTTCCTGTTCTAACTTTGTCCCTGTAAAATCAAATTTCTTATGTTAACGGAAATATAATACTTCACGAGTGGTTAAAAATTATATTCAATATGACAAAAAGAAACGACGAGTACTAATGTATAATCTCAAATTTATTTTCAAAAATTTTCGCGTTTCCATTCTGTATTAGCCTATTTGAAAATTTTCTCTAGAACAAGTAGAATTCGGAGAATATTTTTATAGCATGTTGAATCTCTGAAATGTTTAAATAAGAATTGTTAGTGGAAGAGTGGAATACTTTATTAAGCAAGGGGATGAGAAAAATATATTCAAATGTTAAATGTATAATTGTCAATTATGATATATATACAATAATTTAAAAATTTTCTTCATGATTTATACTGTGTCCGTTTTAATTGGAAACGGTGGAATATCTTGTAAGGAACTGAAGGTATTAAAAATAAATCATTTCTCTGCAGGTGGAGAAATTTCTGCCATGAGAAATTTCAGGGTCAACTTAATTTTTTTTAAATGGAACGTTATATTTTTTTCTATTCATAATATGTGTGACTTTTGCTGGGACGAATTGAACCTAGTCATTTAGTTTTATGGAAGGTCATAAAATCGTAAGGAAAGTCATAATGTCAAACAACTTTTGTAAGAACAATTTTTTAATACCTTCAGTCCCTCGCCAGATATTCCACCGTTTCCAGTTAAGGGGGTAGGTTACCCTCGATAGCTCTAAAACAGGCCTTTTTTCAAACGCAAATTGCAAAGTGATAAATAACAGTAGAGAGAACGTTTTAGTCTAGTTTTAATCGTTATTCTATGAGCTTTAACACAAAAACAGAAAAGTCTAAATATCTCTATATACATAAAAGTTGTGAGTAAAAACGTAAAGGCGTGTACGCGGTGCACCGTTCGATGGTGAGCATAAAATCTCGAAAACCGCTCCAACGATTTGGATGAAAATTTAATGAGAAGTGCAGAAAACCATTCCCTACGATGTGTCGGGAGCAGATTTTCGAAAAAAAATAATACAATTTTTATGTTGAAAAATACGATTTTATCGATTTCTTGTATGAAAAATATTTTTTATCTTTTTTTTAAGAATTTATCTCGAAAATCTGCTCCCGACACATCGTAAGGAATGGTTTTCTGCATCTCTCATTAAATTTTCATCCAAATCGTTGGAGGGGTTTTCGAGATTTTATGTTCACCATCAAACGGTGCACCGCGTACACGCATTTACGTTTTTACTCACAACTTTTATGTACACAGAGATATTTAGACTTTTCTTTTTTTATGTTAAAGCTCATAGAATAACGATTAAAACTAGACTAAAACGTTCTCTCTACTGTTATTTATCTCTTTACAATTTGCGTTTGAAAAAAGGCTTGTTTTAGGGCTATCGAGGGTAATCTACCCCCTTAAATCGGACCAGGAACTTTTTTTTTTTTTTTTTTAAATTAGAACAGTAATAAATAACAATTTCTAACAGTCCCCTTAGTATGAATGATTAACAACAGAGGAAATGAATTAAAGTTATGAGCACGTCCGGCCACGTTGTTATAGCACGACACGTATCCCTGATAAAGTAACCTGGTCAGTAGACGGAACAATTGATAATGGAAGAGGAATGTATAAACAGGAGCAGGTGCACGCTTAATAAGTGAATTACAACTTATCGCATGCAATACTTACGATATTGAAACACCAATAATTACAGCAAACTTGAAATTATATCTTAGATTCAAAAATCTGTTAAAAGATCGTGAGATACTCTCTGAATTAAAACAAAAAAATTATGAAAAATTTGCTCGTATCTTTGGAGGAGGTTTGGAACTAATCGAGCCATTCCTGAATTAGGACATTTAAATTGTCAACACTCATTTGCTCGGATTGCTAAAAGATTACGCAGACAAAAATTGCTCGACACCCAGAATGAACATTACAATAATTGAAGAGTCCTTGTAGAAAGCACTGCAAGTGCCAAAAATCAAATTCTGTACTATAGTATTACCATTGCCACGTAGAACCTTTTCCGGAAAAAAAAATTAATTTTGGCACTTGCAGTATTTTCTACAAGGATTCTTTAATTATCTGCTTCTTCACTTTCCTGTTTCTTTAATTAAATACAAAACTATCAGGTGAATTTTAAAAAGTCTCAGCCTAGTTGTGACGTTCTATGCATTTATTCCAACGTTTGTCTTATTTTTCGAGCATTAGCTAAGTATCAACATTCAGTCAGTGAATTAAATCTACTCCCAATAATCAGTGGCGAATTTAAGGGAAAAGGCACAGGTGGCAAACGTTCTGAGGGGCCCATTTTTTCATGAAAATGAAGAGGTACTTTATTGTAAATGTAGTAGTACAGAAAAAAAATAGTGTTTGGATAAAATCATTATTTTTTTTGAAGATGGGGCCTTGGAGGACTCAATCACATAGGTAATTTATGCTTTATGAATTCAACAAAACCGAGAATGCTAAGAATATTAATAAACTGTATTTCTTAGTTTCATTGATTCATTTACTTATGAGTAGAAAAATATTAATATTAGTACATAGAAGTGACAGAAAGTGCAGCCAGTATATTTCTCAGCTTCGTTTAAGTATATTAATTTTTTTTTAATTTTTTTGATATAATAAAAAATTAAGAGAAAATACCAGCCAATACACTTTTCAGCTCAAAACCTATTCAATTTTTTAAACAAGACTCCAACCAATTACTAAAAAGATGGAAATCATATTAATGATTGAACCCATTTCTCAGCTCCGTTTAAGTATATTAATTTTTTTTAATTTTTTTGACATAATAAAAAATTAAGAGAAAATACCAGCCAGTACACTTTTCAGCTCAAAACCTATTCAATTTTTTAAACAAGACTCCAACCAATTACTAAAAAGATGGAAATCATATTAATGATTGAACCCATTTCTCAGCTCCGTTTAAGTATATTAATTTTTTTTAATTTTTTTGACATAATAAAAAATTAAGAGAAAATACCAGCCAGTACACTTTTCAGCTCAAAACCTATTCAATTTTTTAAACAAGACTCCAACCAATTACTAAAAAGATAGAAATTATATTAATGATGGAACCCATTTCTCAGCTCCGTTTAAGTATATTAATTTTTTTTTATTTTTTTGACATAATAAAAAATTAAGAGAAAATACCAGCCAGTACACTTTTCAGCTCAAAACCTATTCAATTTTTTAAACAAGACTCCAACCAATTACTAAAAAGATGGAAATCATAATAATGATTGAACCCATTTCATGGCACATTTTTCTTCCCCATAAAATTCAAACAAAACTACGCAAAGACTTTTGAAATAACCAGATAATTCCCTCCTGCTCCTAAAAAAGAAACTAGAAGCCACCTCTATACATCCATTAAAATAGAAAGTGTCGCCCCCGATGGCATGCAAAGAGGGACAGACCGATCTCAATATTGTCCTTTCAGATTGCCGGCCACGCATGGTGGCGTATTAATTTACCCGGTTCGTTGGTAGCTGAAAGAGTCCTCGGCGACGGCTACGTTGTTCTGGTCCCGATAAGCCTGATCTCCGTTCATGGTCGTCATCTCCGTATTGTCGCGACCCTCTTCGAAGGACTTGAACTGCCCTTGGCCACTTTGCCCCGGAGCCTGCCGTTGATCCGCACCCCCGCCACGAACCAGCTCCGCACAGGGGCTGTTCTCTGGCCACTTGGCCTTCAATGTTTCCCAAGCAACGTTCATTGTCGCGCCAATGGATGGTATGTGGAATCCACGGAAATTGGCCATTTTCTATTCGCTGCGTCTGCAAGTGTACATGTTGCTTCTTGATATCCAGGGTGGGGGACTCGATGCGTGGCAAGTAGTGCTCCTTCTCGAGAAATTTTATAATCGCTTATTTCTTATTTCTCGAGAAATACTGTAATTTCTCGAGAAACTTAAGTCTAGGATAAAATATTAAAAATCTCATTTATTTTCGGAAATTAATTTTCAGTTAGTTCAATTTGTGTATTACTAGTTAATCTAATTTTGTAGTTAACTACAATTTATAATACATCTAATTAATAATATTAGAACCTATATGAATTCCAATAGAAAATCGCAGTAAAGAAGATTCGACATTATTGACTGGTGAAGGTGTTAATTCTGAAGGTGTAATTTCTCGAGAAATTTTATAATTACTTATTTCTTATTTCTCGAGAAATACTGTAATTTCTCGAGAAACTTAGGAAAAATATTATAAATCTCATTTATTTTCGGAAATGAATTTTCAGTTAGTTCAAATTGTGTATTACTAGTTAATCTAATTTTGTAGTTAACTACAATTTATAATACATCTAATTAATAATATTAGAACCTATATGAATTGCAATAGAAAATCACAGTAAAGAAGATTCGACATTATTGACTGGTGAAGGTGCTCTTAAATTCTTATTTAAAAATTTAGAAATATTGTATACTGAGTTAAGTACCTAATGAGTTTCTTGTGGCTATTAAAGAAGAAATATAGAAAAGAGGAGAATGGACTATTGTGTCCCTTATAAAATTTTTGTATGATCCAGAATTTCTTCAAAAAGGGGCAAAAGACGCATTTTTCATTTAACAGCCAAGGCAGATATGTATAAAACGTCGAACAATAACAGTAACAGATTTTGTCACAAAAAAAAAAGAAATAGATTCGCTGACGCTACATTAGACGCATTGTACTTTTTAAAAATCTATTTTAAAACAAAAAAGTAATGTTACGCTTTGCACAAATTTTGTATTAAATAAATAAATTTACCAATTATATTTAATATCTATTCTTTCATTTACTCAAATTGTGTATAAATTAGACAGGAATAATCATTTAGTTAAAGTTTTCTTGTGTTTAGATAAATATTATCAACATTATTCCAGAAATATAATTTTTTCAATATTTTTTCAATTTCTCGAGGATTCTCAAGAAATATGATCTGATTTCTGATTTCTCGAGAAACAAAAAATATGGAGAAATCAGGAACACCAGTGGCAATTACATAATTATTTTATTCTTTCGATTTTTTCGATTATTCGTCTGAGCCCTGGTAAAGGAAAAGGGGCGTTTGCTGAGAAGAATCTCGACATCTTAAAGGGGAGAGAGAACGAAACGATTTTTTATATTATATTCTGGGATCGAAAGGGACGAAAGTGTTATATCGATGGCTTAGGGCAGAAATACTAAATGTCCACTTTTTGTGAAATTTGGGTTTTTATGTGCAATAATTAATAGTTCTTGACTGTTTTTTTTATTCTGTATAAAAATCACAATTGTGTCGGTGATTATGAAAGTGGTGTAAGTCGGGTACTTTTTGTTTCGAGATATTTGGACAAAATATTTTTGCTTCAAAAATATTTTTACATTATTGAAGAAAATATTTCACAATATGAGCCGTTCACAGGACAAATCGATTAACTCAACTTTTTGAAATATTTTAAATTTAAGCGTCAAAGCACTTGGTTCAGTCATAACTTTTTTTGTTTATAATAAATTAAAATATTTCAAAAAGTGCAGTTAATCGATTTGTCTTGTGAACGGCTCATATATGTATATATGCTCTTCTAATGCTAAATTTATCTATCACTAGCTTCACTACTCGGCTTCGCCCGAAATTTAGATTCTGATTTTATAGAAAAAAAATTTATAATTGAAGATTTTTTTTTTGTAAAAATAGTCACATTCATTTGGATTAGCTAGGCATAATGAGCTGGGACACATTTCGTGATCTCAGAGTTTACCGTTCGAAAGTTTTTAGGCGACAGACAAACACACAAACATATTGAAGCTTTCTGCTTTATATATTAAGATTGTACAATTTTATGAGTACCTTGTACGAACACGTGCTTTTCAATCGTTTGTAGGTCTCCCAAATTCCAAAAGTGCTGGAATGCAGTTTTTCGATCTTCACAAATTAATAAATTCAAACAGTTTTTCGAACAAAAGCCATTTTTATTTTCAAATACTTTGCCTCTAACAACTTTACCATTTTTATTTTCAAATACTTTGCCTCTAACAACTTTACCATTTTTATTTTCAAATACTTTTCCCCTAACGACTTTACCATTTTTATTTTCAAATACTTTGCTCCTAACAACTTTACCATTTTTATTTTCAAATACTTTGCCCCTAACGACTTTACCATTTTTATTTTAAAATACTTTGCCCCTAACGACTTTACCATTTTTGGTAATATATTCTTTACCGCTTTTTCTCTTAATTTTTCTCATATTTTCAGCACAATTAAGTATATTTCGCGTTTCATTTCTCCTTTATTGTCCCACACCATAAAATAAATTTTCGACTCACACCACTTTCATAATCACCGGCGCATTTATATCGACTTCATAAATTTGTAAAAAATAATATTTGTATTCACTGAATCAATTTTACGTACCATTGCACGTTTAAATCTATTTTTCTCTAAAACGCTAAAAATTGACATAGGCACCTACAATATTTCTGCGCCGAGCCATCGATATAGTAAAAAAAGATCTGATAATGTCTGCACGGCTATTCGAACTTCCCCAGAAAAGGGGCCCCGAGCGCAGCACGTGAAATTTAATTATGTAAACATTCAGGCACTCCTTTTTCCCAAGCACAATTAAATCGTGAGAATAATATTCGCAAGTTTACAGGACTCCACATCGAAATGACGATCGACTATCAACCGAGGCGGATGAGTAACCGTACGCGGAGCAATACGATATCCGTAGCCATTATCGGTACACTCAATCTTTTAATTCATACTTCCGTCGCAGCATAAACAAAATTATAAAAGGCAGATAGAAGAAACTGATTCCACTGGGAGTCTTGCTCCGTAACCGATACGCGTTATCGCCAGTCTCTAAAAGCTACTTAATTACACTTAACAATAAATAATAAAATAAACCAAAAATCTTGTGTAACACTTCTAATTGGTTTTCCCCCGGAGCAACAGAAATTCTTGAAAGCACAGTCAGACCCTGCACCGGCCACTTCTGATTATATTAAAAATAAAGTGTTGTAGAATTCTACTCCAAAGAATATTTAATAAAAAAAAAATTCTATTCAAGAACGACTGCGATATTCAACAAAGCAACTTGCAAAGCTTCTACCTGTTCATAGTATCTTCTGCAAGAACTTTCACTGCCTCCCGAGGCTGTCACGTACCCAGAATCCCCTCGCTAATGGGATTCCGCATCTGGGTTTAGAATTTCTGTAAGATCTCCTTCTCGCTTCACTTACCAAACCACGAACAGAATTCGTCCCCCCGATCGAAACTTTACTGTTCCTGAAGCACACGGCGATGGGACGAAACCTCTTCCAGCGCCGTTCTTTTTTTCGACCAGGCGGAGTCGCAGGCTAAACTAAAAAAAAAAAGGATCGCAGCAGGCCCGGTGAACGGAGATACTTGGAAATTAAAGGGTCGAGACCGTCTAACTACGTGGGCTACGACACCGCATGGTCGTCTACGGTCTACGCTGCGATCGTCGAGTCCCTAATCGCGAGCCCTTAATCGCGACATAGACTAAAAGGTTGCCGTGTCCGGGGGTCGGGAGATCGGAGGTGAATATGGCCAGCATCCCTGAAACGCGCAAGCCTCGATCGATGCACGGCCAAGAGACATCTCTCTCGACGTGCCAGTACTGTAGGCGAGGGTCGGATCTCCCTACATCCGAATTTAGGGGAACAAGATTTGCGAGCGTGGTAACTAGAGCTCGGGACTTAAATTCGGAGAGTATGTACCTAGGATTGCGACGTTGCCGCTTGCTACCTAAATGGGAGATGAAAAAATTGGTGAAATGTTGTTTAAGATTGATGGAATGAATTATAAAAGGATTCTTCTGGATTCACTAGTTGGATTCGTTGATATCTTATTTCCTTTCCTTTTCTTATCTCCCAACGGCTTTTTAGGTTAGGTTGTAGAGCAGCAGTTAATGCTGAACCTCGCCTACTCGCCATTGTAATTTAATTTAATTTAATTGTAATGGTGCAATAAAGACATTTAATAATAATAATATAATTTTAGGGGGCTTCCTATTTTGACGCTCTGAAGATAAGGCAATTTGGGGGAATTTTTTAAAAGAAAAGTATTGAGTATTATAATTCCAAATTTTGTAGTTTTATTAAGGGGTCCTTCCGGTTAGACGGGTTGAAAAAATCGATTTTTTTTTAAACATTTTTCGAAAGTACATATCCTCAAGAATGTACTGTTAAAGTTTCGTGGAAAGATGCCGATTATTTTAGCTTCTCACAGAGGCATTTTGTAGGGAGCGCAAAGGCTCGGCCTCTATAGATGAAAACTTTGAACGCATTTTTCTCGAAACGTCATTTTTTCACATCGTGAAGATAAAATCTGAAAATCTATCGAACCGATTGCTTTATAAATTTTACTGCTTATTCTCCACACCTATGACTCTCGCAGGGACTACAACCAAGTATTTTCATTGCGTCTAACCTACTTTTAACATCGAAAATAGCATAATAAAAAAGCCGAAAAACATTTTTTTTTGGCATTTTGCTAATTTTGAAGATAAATCACTAATTTCAATAGGCCAAACGATAGCGACAGTCATACTGATCAAGAATCTGTTTGGATTTTTGGGTTCAGATAAGTCTAACAGCTGCTACAGCCTTCTAGAGCGAGGCATGAATTTTTAAACATGTTATCAAGACCGCTTTCAAAAGCATTTTAAAAGCAATAATTTTATTACTTTTATATTTTTTATTTACTGTAGAAATGTAGTTTAATAAATAGAAAAAAGTTTTATTCCATTACTATAATTATTTTCGTCGCAATAAATTCCTAAAAATCACTGAATTTATCGGCACGCTAACCAGAATGACCCCTTAATTGACAGTCGAAGAATGTGTTTAAATTTTTTTATGCAATGGGGATAATTTTGTTCAAAGTTACAGCGGTGGTAGTAAGAGGGTTTGGAATAAATGTTTGTTGCTGGCGAACATGATTGTGACTGTCGTAATAATTTGAAAGAAAAAAACGCAAAATTGTTCTTAATGTATAGGAGTGTGGCTATCTTGTGGACTAAAATGAATAAAAAAATATTGAAAACGCATTTCAGATGAAAATTTTCGTTTTTCGGGAAAGAATTTGTTAGTTTTCTGTGTTGCAAAAATAATGACTTTATTCGCCAGCGAGAAACATTTTTTCAAACCCTCACTACTATATACCACTGTAACTTTGAACAAAATTATTAATATTACATAAATAAATTTGAACACATTCTTCGAATGTCAATTAATAAACGTACGAAGTTTGGATTTATAATACTCAATACTTTTCTTTTAAAAAATTCCCCAAGATTGCCTTATTTTCAGAGCGTCAAACTAGGGAAACCCCCTAAATTAGTGTTCTGGGTGGTGTACCGAGTTTCGTAAAAGGAGGGAAATTGTGCTTTTTCGAATTAATGTATGGGCTGGAGAGTTACTTCGTAAAGATTTAGGTAGCTGCAGTGATGGTTTAATAAATCGAGCGGTATTTAATATTAGATTCGAAAGGAGAGATTTCTATAAAAGTAACAAGCGATATCAACTGATAAAAATTGTTGCTGCATTCCGAGATAACGCGCAGCGTTGAAACTTGAAACACTGACAGTAACGAACGCGACGCAGAAATCGGCGTGCGCATGCGCCGAGCACGAATGACGCAAACGCGCGCCTTGTAATCTGCGAAGAATTGCGCTTGAAAATTTTCAACGACTCGTGGTATGATATTGATCGTAGAAATGAATTTTCTTCAGGTTTCTCGACGTGAAAAAAGAACGAATATGAGAGATTATTAATATAATGTATCGTGTTAT
Organism: Andrena camellia; assembly: GCA_029448645.1. Classification (NCBI taxonomy): domain Eukaryota; kingdom Metazoa; phylum Arthropoda; class Insecta; order Hymenoptera; family Andrenidae; genus Andrena; species Andrena camellia. Next base: position 29,012,862 of record CM055678.1, on the reverse strand, counting down.
TAAAAAATCTACTTGACAAAGTATTCGATTTGGTGGAAAGTGCGAATAATTGTACAATTGAAAAAGAAAATAATACAATTATTACTTGCGACCACAATAATTTATACAGATCTTAAATTATTTATATACAGTATCAATTTACTATCAATCGACGACCACTCTTAACTTAATCGTGTGAACCAGAATCGAATATTGAAGTACCTTTTATTTAGATATTAAAATAACATAATTCACGGATAAAAGAAACTTTAAATCTAACGAGAAACTTTGTAATTGTAGAAAGATATTTTGAGCTAGCAACGAACGTTGTTCCTGTTATTAATTAAATTTATAATTCAATACCTTTCATTAATACTTATAATAAATTATTAAATGATATCAACGAAGACCAGTACAGATTTCAATAAATAAAGAAACGAACTTGTTTATATTTTATCTTAGGCATATTAATCTTCACAATCGATATTATCTTTACAGTCGTTTGTGTCCCAGCGTTTGCAAAATTCAAATTATAGTTTGACACATAGGACGTAAGCGTTTCACGCATACAATACGAACGTGCCATTAGAATAATGCATTATATACAAAATAATCACTAACGATTGAATTCAGTAATTCTTGATAACAATACAAGGCCGTGAGATCCCAACGAAAAATCCTTCTCTCTCACTCTCTTTTTTAACACCCGCCACAAAGATGACGGACGTTATAATGCTTTTTCAAGTTAATTACAATATCGCGGTTCGAATAGAAGCTCCGAATTCCCTATTAGAACTCCCTACAACACAAAGCTTGACCGCGTTACTATCGTTCTGCAATGTTCCGTTGCAAGTCGCAGTGTACCTTTACTGGCGGCGACTAAAAAATTTCTTCGCTAAATTAAGTCGATTTACAATTTCAGTCTTCCGCTTAAATGTATATGTATATATAATTTTCTCTTCCCAAATGAACGCATATAAAGGCCGTCGCGCATTTCGGCGAAGCGAAGCAAATCGAAGAAATCGATAACAATTAATTGTCGCTGCGCTTCGGTTTTATCTTCTCTCTTCGCACCGCCGCGCTTCGCCAAAATGCGCGACAGCCTGAAACCGGAAAGCACGTAGCTTCGAACAGTGTTATAATATTTTGTATATGCAGGAATGACACACAGACATTACAGTAAATATACAAACAGCAAGAATGTGAAATTTTAGAGCGAGATAGGTGAGGCCTGATAATACATCGTCGGCTTTAGACCGACAACATAGACAAATATTTATCTTCAAATAATAAAGTCGTAGATCCCGAATTCTGTGCTAGCTACTTGCTCAGAAAATACACGCAATACCCACAAATTGCACGCAGTGACAAACGGAGAAACGTAAAAGCGAATGTCACGAGATACACCGAGGTTGCTCGAAATTTTTCGATAATGTTTCACAATGTTGTACAAGTAGAACTATATATGTAATGTACACGTTAGTAGCATAGTGCGAGTGGTTTCATCGAATAAAATATTCCTGTTTTACAAATCTAACTATCTGTAACACAGCTAAGACATGACAGTTAAAAATCGATTCTTTTACATAAGGACATGAATTCGAGCTTCAATGTCCACGTGGAAATGTTGATTTGTATACCTATGGGATGTTGGAGCAATTCATTTATTCGCTGGCATCCCTTTGTGTCTGATGCGAGTCACTGTCCAAGGTTAAACTGTCGATAGCACTGTCTTGTTGCGAAATGGTTTCGGAGCTCCTGGTCATGCACAGCTTATTGGACTTGGCCTCCGCGCGACTGGATTTGAAATTCTGCTCTAGGTTCGGGTTCGAACTGGAATGTAGCGATGCATTGGACTGAGCGGATACGGGTCGTTGACACGAGTGCAGCATTAATTCTGGTCCTCCGTCGTACGTTGTTACGAAGAACTGCCAGAGCTCCTCTGGTATTTGTCCGTAGTCCGAACCTGCGAATAATTCTCCCATTAATGACAGGATACATTTGCGGCTTTAGTGTGTCCCCAGCTAACTTACCAAGTTTAAGGATATTCTGACCATTTCTGTTTATTATAATAGAACTATTATCGATCGGTCCAGGCGGCTGGGTCTCCTTACCGCGTACAAAACTCTGCCACTGGCGCAACCAAGCCATCGCCAGCACATAAATGGCAGTGGTATCGGTACTGTGGTTTAGCCGTTGGAACACTTCCATTTCGTACTGCCTCCTTTTCTGCAGCGATTCGTATTTCTCTTCGCAAATTGGACACTCGTACAAGTGTGTGCACGCGGGGCCTCCTCCGAATCTAAAACAATATGGTAACTTGAATTGCAATTAAAGGGAAAGACGCGCGAAGTAAACTTCTACGAAGTTGTACGATTAATAAGCAACACTTACGTATTATATAAATATTCCCAAACTGCTTGCGGGATGGGCATACTAAGCTTATCTACAAATTGTGCTCTAACAGGATTAACGCCACCGTGCGGGCAAAGGAAATCAGAGTTGTCTATGGGCCCAGGCTCCGAGAACGTGTTAAAGCGATTTATCCACTGTCGGGACACAAAGAAATTCAAGTCGGACAGCTCTCTAGACGAGATCTCCATCAGCTCCGTAGTTTTATCGCGCAGTTGCAGCATTTCCGGTGACCATTTCTTATAAAATAATACGTAAGCTTCGCAATGCTTTACGGTCTCCGGGGAGACTTCTGTAACGCATTGGTCGTCGAACTCGAACCATTTGTTAGCGATAGGATTCAACGCGTAGCAGGTGTAATGGCCGCCGCCGGCTGTTCCGTGGTGGCAGATAACCGATATCAAATCGTACATGGTTACTTTGGACACGCACTCTTTGTGCAAGTACGGCCGCATGTCTAATCCTTCTAACGGGAACGAAACGTAATTTGCTATCTTCGAGCTGAACATCAGTTCGTGGCGAAACCTCTTCAGATGGACGCACAGTATCTCCGGTAGTTCCAAGACCTTGGAAAATTTGATTCCGTTGCGCAGCTTGTTACACTTCTCGCAACTGTACATGTTGTCGCCTTTCAGTTCGTCCGCGCTAAAAAATGCGGAAAGGCAATCGTGGAGACTGACGACCGGCCCCCAGAACCAGGAGCGCATCCATTGCAGGAACCAGGACAGCCAGGCGGTCTGATTAGTCACGTATACAACGTCTGAGCATGGGCCGGCTTTTTGCGGAGTGAGAGATCCTTGATGCAACATATCAATGTGATCTCTGCTCGGAATGGGTAATGATAAATCTTGAAACGTTTCTACTCTCGTCGAGATCCTGTCGCAAGTGAGACATTGCACGCTACTTAAAAGTTTACCGTCGAATATATCGCTAATGATACTTCGAGTTTTCATCTGCTTTTTGGTTCTGTACTTCACGGGCGAGTTCTGCGTCGACCTCTGCGGCTGAGCGAAAGACTGCTCCACGCTCGTCTTCTTCATACTTCTGTTCGTAAATTTGCTCCTCAACTTCTCCGACTGAGACACCCGGGAATACCTTCTCTTCGTGCCGCGCTCACCCTCGTCGCTCAGGGAACTCTGCTCGCTCACCCCGGAATCGCAAGTTTCGTATTCAGCGTCAGATTGGCTGGAGCCGTTCTCGTCGATCTCAGTTTCATCCTCGTCCGACGAGTGTTCCCCGAGGCCCTTCAGCCTCAACACGTTCTCGCGATCGTCTTCGATATGTTCCTTCAGCTCTTCGTGCAACTGATCCATGAAGCACCTCAAGAATTCTTGAGTATCGTGCTGGTGATACCCTCTGAACATCGAGTGAACCGTTCGAATACCGGAGAGTATTCCGTGCGGTACAACGTAGCCTCTTGTTTTCTTATTCCACATGTCTCGGATGAGGTTTAAATAGCTCAAGCTTAAACCGGGCTTTCTGTCTTTGGACATATAGGTAACCATGTGACCGCAATCCAGGAAGAACTGAGTCAACGGAGGTACGTTTGATAAAGCTTGGAGCGCAGCGTTCATGTAGCATGTGTTGCCGATATTTTGAAGACCCACGAGCCCTCTCGGCTTCCCAGAGAAATCTTTGCTCTCGTCTGAATCTGTGCTGTCCGTAGAGTCGCCAGACTTTTCATTGTACAGTCCATCTTTCTCGTAGTTGACTCTGTTTATAAGATCACCGTAGAACCTGGAATTATTAAAATGCAATTGTTTGTGGCCAGAAAATTTGCTGCGCGTTGAATGTACTTAACGCTTCGACTACTATGCATTAATGATATCAACGATTATTATACTACAACTATTCAAGTGTATCTTATCATCCGATACACATTTTCCTCAGGTCATTTTCACTAATATCGTTGCGTGAGTCTGTTCTACTGTCTGCTTGTCTCAACGCTCGGTTAAAGCTTATTCTTTACACTCTGAATTAGCTCAAAGTCGAACATTGTTATTCTTTTACTCGGCATTAAATTAACGAGACAGAGATCTTTTTAGCGATGCGAAAACATTGAAGTTTAATGAAGTAGTTGTTGAAAATATATAAAAGTGAAATGCGATTACAAGTGAGAATGATTTGAACGCTGAGTACTTAATTAGAGAATTCAAACTTCTTCATCCATGTGCTACGAGATATAATTGGTAGCTAACGTCTGAACTGAACTTTTTAGAAGCGCAAAGCTAACGAATTTTAACTAGGAATTAATTACAGGAATAAAATGAAAACATTATCTTTCGTGGACGTAATAAAATACTTGTGCGTGGGAAATGCCTATATGTACGAATTCTACGATAATCATATTTATTAAACACGTATTCAAAGATCGCTACACGATATCTTTTCCTACAGTTTATCACATACCTAGGACCAATGTTACTCATGAGGCTACGTTAGCCACATACGTACCACATACTGTTGCTTACATCTATAAACATAAGCACAGTCCCAAGTAATACTCCTATCACAAAGGTCTTAGCATTCAAAGTGTTAACAATGGCTGCGTTCAGCAGACTCAACCTGAGATCGTTGTTGCGAAGCGATGAGCGCTGTTCTGCTGAACGAAACTTGGTAGTACTGCTAGCGATGGGATCCGAAGGACTTTGAATCTATATATATGACGAAAACTTCGAACCACTTCGAACATGATTCGAGGCTTAAAACTCTTGAGAAAGTCTTGATAAGTCTTGATAGGTGTTGAAAGTCTTGATAAGTCTTGGTAGGTCTTGAAAGTCTCGAAACTCTCGGAAATTTTGAAAGTCTTGAAAATGAACATCTGGTTGCCAAAAACTAGCCAGGTTGATCGGCTGCGAGGGGTCTCGCCAGGGTCGCGGTTTATGACTGTATTGTCCCGCGAGTCGGAGGTGGACGTAGATACGGATCCGAAACCTACCAAGACTTTGAAGCAAGACTTTCAGGACTTCCAGGACGATCAAGACTTTCAAGACCTATCAAGACTGTCAAGAGTTTTAAGCTTCGAATCATGTTCGAAGTGCTTTGAATTAGTCGCCTGACACACGAGACAGATTCAAATCGCTTCGAAGTGCTTCGGATCCCATCACTAAGTACTGCGTAGCAATAGATCCCAATGTGTTGAGTAAAACTACAGTCGGGATGCGATATATTGGCCAATGAATTTCGCGAGGGGTATTCTCCCACCTCGCCTGCCTCGGTGCTCCTCTTCTAAACGTTTTCTGACTCCCTCTCGCCTTCGCAGAACAAGAGTGAGCCAGAAGCGGTGGGGACAGCGCCAAGCTCCTAAAGTGTAGGCCAAACCGAGTTCTTAGCGTAAAAATACATACATCAGAATAGGTGTGCATTAGCTCCGAAAAACTTCAGGAAATTGATTCTTTCTCGATAGCTTCATCTCGCATTGGTCTACACAAAGTTTCATAGCTTTCAGGCGGAGCCGAGCAGCGTTCCCGCTAGCTCACCATACCCTTCGGGGCCCCGCAACTCCAACTGATAAATCCACCATTCTCAGATGGTGGCTGATTTCTCCTCAATCACTGTTCGCGAAAACGAACTTGCTGGCCAATATATATCTGATCCCAACCTTAGCATACTTTATTTCCGCTATGAAACACAGGGACCGATCGCTAACGTTTTGAGACGTTGGCAAACGAGCGGTAGTGTTTTCAATAATATCATTCGACGGTTGCTCAACAGTTGTGTGTGCTGAATGCAGCCAATTACATTTCGGAGAGACTAAAGAGCAGTAAAGTTTATACTCACTTATCCAATATGAGTCTATTAAGATCGTCCGTTTTGCAATCTACAGCGGGCGCATCGTCGGAGTGCTTATTGCTCTGCGTCTTAACGTCCACCTGCGTAGGCGACAATGGTGGCGACGGTATGTGTCTGGTTATCACTTCCCTCTTACAAGCGTAACACCAGATGCGGTTTGTGGAAAGATTCATGTGTGCGCAGTGGGTAGGAAATTTTTGGTTGTGTACAGTGCTATGGTCCAAGTGGGTCTCCGCACAGCCGACCCAACGGCAATCGGGGAACAGGCATAACCACAAATTGGGCCCGTCCGTGTCGCAGTCACTGCATTTTACGAAACCTTCTCTTTGAGACACGACGGTCTCGATGTACGCGAGATCGTCGCGATTGGCGACGTGAGGACAATTCCTCGACACGAGAGGCATTTGGATTCCGGTGTACCTGCCCTGTCGATTTCTATTGATCGTTGGACGCGAGATCGCGCGTGTACCTTAGCCTCTCACATTCGTCTGAAATCCGACTGACACGCGCCCCGCTCGCTGTTACGATCATTTTCTAACCTGATCGGGACATGTCGTTCTTGGTAATCGAACAATATCCACGAAAGCGATTGTCATTGGAAATAGTTGTGATAAAAGTTAGTTATTACGATCGGGTAGCCAATGTAAGGGAAAGAATACATGTTGGCGTACATGTTGCGGTCGATAATCGATACGCGGTGGGCGATATTTTGCTTTGCCATAAATCGCCATAAATCGTGCTCGGGCTGAGATACGAGTATTCGTAAGAGATTATTGCTTTCAAAGCATAATTGCGTGAAAATCGTTTTGCTAATTTATATACGTTGATATTTATCTGAAGATATTTATCACGGTAGGTGTCGCCGCTAGGGATGGCAAGAAATTAAAACACGTCGATATATCAATATTAACAATGAGTGCCATCGATTTATTACCATCAATGTTATCCGATATATCGGTAGAAAAACATCGACGTTTATAATATCGATGTTACCCGATATATCGGGAGTAAAACATCGATGTTTATAATATCAATGTTACTCGATATATCGAGAGAAAATATCGATATATCGTTGCCATCTCTAGATTAGTGATGTGTGATATTGGTCCCAACTATCGATAATGCTTATCGATATATATTTTTTCGTTCAATATCGGTACATGAAATATTATTCAAAAAGTATCGATATTGATAATATTAACAATTATAATATATTATCATTAAACAATATTAAATAATATTAAATAATGATAATATTAATATTAACGAATTAAGAAATAAGCTACATGTATTCAAGATAATATCATTTTGGATTAAAAAGAATTTTCTAAGATAAAAATTTTGATATAGTACTATTAAGATTAAAATGAAAACAAGTAATTTACATTCCAAATCATATTTACAAAGGAAACTAGAATTTATATTTTAATAGGGGGGTCATTCAATATAAGTAAGGGTATGCAAAAGAATTACTGAATTTTACTGAGACGCAGATCGAATTCCAATTACGCCCAAATCGCCCGCGATTTTCATTAGGGTAAGTTTCTCCATACGCGACTGGACGCAACGTCAAGAATTTCAAAGTCGATTTTCTCGAAAATTAAGCGCGATATCAGAAAAAGTTACTCTTTCTTTTCTACTTATAACAAGTAAATAAATCAAGAAAAAGGAGTAAAATTTTTTGATATTGCGCTTCATTTTCGAGAAAATCGACTTTGAAGTTGTTAACGTTGCATCCAGTCGCGTACATGAAAATCACGGGCGATTTGGGCGTAAGTGGAAATCGCTCGTAGTAATTCGAAAATTATTAGATTAAACGAAAGAAGGTGCAGTAAGAATTATCTATATTTCGAACAAAGTTATCGATACCTGTAATTAGTGTTTGAAATATCGATAAAAATATAAAAAGATCAACAGGCAGACATCGATGTGTACAGTTATCGATAAATATCGCTCATCACTACTCTAGATACATGCAAGTTGAGCATCCCTGTGTATCCTCTTAATAACCTGACTGATATTTAAGTCAAGATTGCACATGGATTATTAACATACTTTAAAATTTGTTTACCTTCCCAAGAAGATTTCGATAGTATAAGCAGCCAGTTCTTCGTCTTTCAAGCGGATATACTCATACTGGTAATTATACAGAACATTGTCACATAACTTGCCGCAATAGTAATCATAACCTACATGATAACTTGTTTCCCAGCTACAGTGACTCCCGAAAAAATTCGAACACTTTTTAAAATTAATCCAAACGACTTGAATTTTTTTAGAAGCTAGAAGGATTAGTTTGCGACAAGTTTCATCGTTTTGGAAAAAAATTGCAATTGATCGGAGTAGCGAAGAAAATAGTGAAGATCGTTTTTTAAACTTTTTTTTGTGAGCCTGCAATGAAAATTCAAAAAACCCGTTTGTAGATTTAAGTAAATTACATACATGCTAAAAATTTCATCAAAATCGGTGAACGTTGCTCTGAGTTATAAACGTTTAAAGATCGCAGAATAAGGTCGAAAATCGCTGATTTCGGGAATTTCCGCGATTGCAATTTTGTTCAAAACGCCGAAACACGTCACTCAGCAAACTAATCCTTCTAGCTTCTCAAAGAAACTCAAGTGGTTTGGACCAATTCTAAAAAAGTTACGCGATTTTAAACAATGTCCGAATATTTTCGGGAATCACTGTATTTATCAAAATACTTGACGAATGCCGATTTTATTTTTATTTAACGAGAACAACATGCACGAATAAAAAACCTCCAAATACTTTCCTCTTTATCAGCTAACACGTTAATTTGTTTATTACCAATCGAGTTAAGGCGAGCCTGAAACTTCATGTTGCAGCGTTAAAAATGGTGTTGTCGTGCCGCTTTTACAAGGAGAAGTATCCGGAGGTGGAGGACGTAGTGATGGTAAATGTGCGTAGCATAGCCGAGATGGGCGCGTACGTGCATTTATTGGAGTATAACAACATCGAGGGCATGATCCTTCTTTCCGAATTGTCCCGAAGACGTATCAGATCTATCAATAAACTTATTAGGGTAGGGAAAACCGAGCCGGTTGTCGTTATACGAGTCGACAAAGAGAAAGGTAAAAAGAGATGAAAATTAATCCCCTGGAGTAACTCAGTTTCGTTCGATATTTAAGAGTGTACTAAATAATTTAATCTAGGTTATATCGATCTTAGCAAACGTCGTGTATCCGCCGAAGACGTGGAGAAGTGCACGGAGAGATACGCGAAAGCTAAGGCGGTTAATTCGATTTTAAGACACGTCGCCGAATTGCTGCATTACGACAGCGACGAGCAGCTGGAAGAATTGTACCAGAAGACTGCGTGGCACTTTGAGGAGAAGTATAAGAAGCAGAAAGCTTCTGCTTACGATTTCTTCAAGCAGTCTGTTCTGTGAGTGTAAGGTCGACGAGATGTTGGAATTCCTATTCGCATGGTAATGATTATTCAAACGTTGCTACTTCAGGGACCCGTCTATTTTAGCAGAGTGTGGTCTTGACGAACGTACGAAAGAAGTGCTGTTGAATAATATCAAAAGGAAATTGACTTCTCAAGCAGTTAAGATCCGCGCGGACGTTGAAGTAGCTTGTTACGGTTACGAGGGAATCGACGCGGTTAAAGCTGCTCTGAAAGCTGGTTTAGCTCTTTCTACGGACGAGCTCCCGATTAAAATTAATTTAATCGCACCACCGTTGTATGGTATGCGACCCTTTCCTTTCTCCTTTTCGCGGATGCTTCACGTTTAGCTAATAAAGTTTGTACTCTGCTTTAGTCATGACAACGTCTACGCCGGAAAAGCAAGATGGATTAAAAGCGTTAAATGATGCTATCGATGCTATACAGAGTAAGATCACATCACTGGGAGGTGTATTTAATGTACAAATGGCTGTAAGTTCTAATCTACTAAACACTCTACTCCGTGAGAACTTTCGATGGACTTTGTACAATGATCTTTTTAATCCACAGCCGAAAGTCGTTACCGCGACTGACGAAGCAGAATTGGCAAGACAAATGGAACGAGCTGAGCTTGAAAATGCAGAAGTTGCTGGCGACGACGATGAGGACGATGTGGAAGGAATGGATGGTTTCAGCGGCGGTGAAGGTGCGGATGATGATAAGAAACCTGGAAATGAGTCGGAGGAAGAGGAATAGGCATAAAATAATTCAATAAATCACACTTTTCATTAATTGACAATTGTTTCTGGATCAGACCATACTTTTACGAGTGTGCCGCCTTGCTGGACATTCAGCAGAATATTTCGAATAAACATACGAAACTCACTGTATTATAATTTACGAATAATTTTCTATTAACTTCGTAAAATAAACTGATTAATAACACGGAAGCTGGCACTAATAGAATTATTTTATATATTGGAGACAGAGCCGCCCTTAGAGTTTGCGGGGCCCGGGGCAAAAGTCGATAGTATTGAAAACATCTAATTGAAAACAGACAACCTTACGTCTCTACTTCATGCGTCACTTAGGCTTGCCGAAAATCTATTCTAGAAAAATTGATACCTTGACAATTATACTTAAGGGGAGGTTCCGATCTAAAAATAGTTTTTTTTTATTTCATCTTTCGAATGTTCAACCTTTTAGGAATACGTGGTTAAAATGATTTGTTGAAATTCGTAAAATTCCCGACGTTATAGACATTTGAGTAGCGGCAAATGCATGGGTAACAACCGGCTACTCGGCACTCACGTAAAACTTTAAACGCGTTTTTCTCGAAACAGTGTTCTCAAAATCGGTGGGACCTGTATCTCCAAAAGTTGTTGTCCTATTCGACTGTAACTTTTTTTATTTTGAAGAATATACTTATGGCTAGGAGGGAAAACCAGTAATATTTTAAAAAAATTGAAAATTTATAATTTTTGAACGCGTTGAAAGGACGAAAAATATAGGGAAATCGTGATTTCAAACTTCGTGTCGTGATTTTCTAAAAAATGTCATTTTTGTATTTTTCTGCCCTCCCCCCCCCCCCCAGCCAGAAGTATATTCTTCAAAATAAAAAAGGTTTCAGTCGAATCGGATAATAACTTTTGGAGATGCAGGTCCCACCTGTATTTGGATGAATTTTTTGACGCCTCGACTTTAACGACTCCGCAGTACCGTCTGCAATGATCAATTATAAAACAAAAAATATATTTCTATAATTTAAGACATCCTTAATACAATGCAAAAAGTCCCATTAAATTATATAAAGTAGTTTTCCTTTAATTAATTCCTAAAGATCACCTATTTTTATGGGCTCCAGACCGGAACCTCCCCTTAATTCATTTAATTTTTACAAAATGAAGTCTCTAAGCGCGGGGCCCGGGCCCCGTCTGCCCGGTGCTAAGGGCGGCTCTGATTGGAGAATTTTACTGCCGTATGCAAGAAGGGCCTCGGTGCCCAGTTAGTTTCGAGAAAAGTATCTGTAAACATTACGAAGTTGTAAAACTGTCTGTAATATTTAAAAATTTCATATATCGTGTTTGTAGTTGCATTATTACGATCGGAATTACGTAATAAATTAATCAGCGAAATTAATTTTAATTATAGCTGCCTCAGGCCCTTGCATAAAATAGAAAAATATAGGAAAAAAGCTGTTTCTTAACACTATTTTTTTAATATTTGCATAATATCGAAAAAATATAAAAAAAACATTGAGTTAAATGAAATTATTCAATTTCATCAAAAATGCACTAAAAGCTAAAAAATAATTCTTTTACAGTATTAAAATTGAGGGGGCATATGTAGAAATGAATGAGGATTCTAATTATGCTTTTTCATGCAAAAAGAGCCCGAGTGTCCCAAGGCCTTTCTCGCACCCAACAGTAGAATTCTTTCTGTGTCTAAAACTTTTATCTTCTGTGTGCCTGCAAAGTATGTTATTACAACATAATTTTATACTCGATTCTAGAGTATACATTATATAAATTTTACACGGATCATAGTATTTTCAGTTTTTATTAAAACTTTGTACAGTTTTATTCAAATGTTTTATTCATTAGCGATTGTAACTTCCACTTCGACACCAGGTTCGATAGAAATGCTCGTAATTTGTTTAACAATCTCTGACGGCGAGTACAGGTCGATAACTCTCTTGTGGATACGCATTTGGAAGCGATCCCACGTTTTCGACCCCTCGCCGCAAGGCGTTTTACGCGTGGTTATTCTCAGGATCTTTGTAGGCATGCGAACTGGCCCCTTAACCTTGAGCTTCTGCTTGTTGGCTCCATTGATCAATTCGGAGCAAACTGAAACAACATTAATTATTAGAAAAACGTGCACAATTGTAGAAAACGTATTTCACACATAGAAGTTTACCTTTTTCAAGTGAGCGTACGTTTCTCGAAGTAAGCGTGATCCTAATTCTGTGAATAGGTGTTACTTCCTGGCCTGCCTTCTCGGGGTTGTCGGCTTTCGTGCTTGCCTGAAATAGAATTTCAAAAAATATAGTGAACTTCGTTAAAAAAATTAAAGATCGCGTTTTCATAGCTAGTTATTTCGAAGTGATATTTTTTTACAGGAACCGCGAGGAAATTGATATTAGCATAAATAAATAGTACGTCCTTCGAGTTTTTAGTTACGATAAATTTGAATGAAAAGTAAGAATTTAAAGTAACGTAATCGAGATTGCGTCGAACTCGGTACCATCAGGCGTGTGTTGAGTTACCTAACCTAAAAAGCTATGATTACGATACAGGAAACATGTGAATAATTTAAAAAATTCAACTGGAAACATTTGTCGCATTTATTACAACGACCGGAATAATCGCTCACCATTGTTTGTATTTCTTCCTGGTCGAGATGATCAATTCCTTTTCAACAAAAGTGATCAGCGCTGAACCAGTGCGTGCACACGTTATATGTGCCAAGCAGAAAAGGCGTGAAAAGGCACGATTTCCGGTTAGCAGTAATTCGAGTGTATTCTAATGAGCTGGTCGCGAATTAAAGAACATCGCGCTGAATGTTTAAACCTTTCTTCCGCAGATACAGAGAATATTATTTAAACAGTCTGGTAAGCATTTTAATTTATTTTTTTTCACATACGTTATTAATTATTTATTCGAAAAGTTTTAAGTCTGTTTGTTCCGGAATGTGATATTAGATGCGTAAATTTATTTATCGTGCTAATTAAACTCGATGGAAGTAACTGAATTCTATTATTCGATGTAGGATAATATTCCAAGGTTAAAGATTAGCATAAATTTTAATAAATAAAGCAACCAACTCTGATATTTATTTCAGATACAATGTTAGATTTTACAGTATTCGATAGCTGATAATAAATTTGCAACAGTGTGTATTTATATATACGCTCGTAACTCAAATTCTATTGGATATGTATACGTCAAATTATCGTTTTTAATTGATAATTAAACAGTTACATAAATACTTACAGCTAAACCTACCATGTAAATAATTTTAAACAGTAGAAGAGCATTTTATACTTGGCTAAAAAAATATTTATGCCGGTTAGTGGCTCACTTCACATAATTGACATTCATTCGATGAGCATTTCTGCAATATTTCGTAAACATGGCCGAGACGGGAGCCTATGATGTGGCTTTTCCTAAACCATATTCACGAAATATCGTAGAAATGCTCACCAAACACATGCCAACCATGTGAAGTGTGCCACTTACCGTCGCGCATTAGTGATGGACAGACGAAATCGAATTAGCTGGCTATACACATATATTTTTCCTTGATAGCATGTAAATAGTTTTAAACGATGTTCAAACGATGTTTTGTTCTGCGAAGGCGAGAGCGAGATGGAACGAGAGCGAGTCAGAAAACGTTGAGAAAAGGAGCACCGAGGCAGGCAAACTGTGTGGTGGGAGAATGCCCCTCACGAAACTCACCGGACGTCGTGTGCTATCTGGGTATATTTCAAATTAACATTATTTATTAAAGAAACAGGTGATACGAGCCCGTGTATAAACTGAAATTACGCTTCTTTAAATAATCCCCTCCCCGCCAACTATTAATTTAAAAGAAAAGAATAACGTTGCTTAACAACAATATAATCTAGGGAAAAAGCTCTAGGAACTATCAACGAGACGCGACACTCCTAATGCCAATTAGAATTCGCCATTACTTTCAATTTCAATTTCGCCCAAATAGACGCAACAGCATCATTGCACCATTGCACCATTGGCGCACCATATTCTTGCACATGATTCCAACCAATAGGATCGCCGATACCTCGCTTCGGTACGTTTACGTTAGCAGTGCCGCGTTTAACCACTTAAGCCTGAAGTATCCACCGGGATAGTTAAATGTAGACGACTTCAAGTGATCGAATTGCGCTGTCGCGTCCTTTGACACGCTTAACCGTTTACGAATACTGTTTCGCTACATTGTTGATGTCATTTTGATCGTTTTACCATGCCAAATACTTACAAAAAATTCAGAAAGCTACGTCGAAGGCGATACGTTCGCACTTAGTAATAGTTGCACCGCGATAGTGTGTGAGCTCGAGAAACTTAAGGATAGTGCCGTGTGTTCATCACATATATTTGCTTTATTGATATTCCGAGTGTCACAGGCCTTGTGGTGCCTATGCATATCTTGAGGTAATACGTCTTTTAACAGATAAAGTAGCTGACATTACCCTCGCGGCTTTACGTCCCCGAATACCCTGCCTACTCGGCCGCAGCGAGCGATAATACTGTTTACGTCTCTCCCTTGTATTCATGCACGAACGGTGGACATAACCTACGCGATATCTTTCACCGTAATCCCCTTTAGAACGCGAACGGTGCCTCTAAACACAGCCGAATACGAGTCAGCATGCGATCCTCGTTTTTAGAGAATTCATCTAAGTCATATTTACGTCGTGCGGCTCGTATTTCGGGTGCATACCCATTCCCTCTTTTCTGTTTGGCTGGCATGGAACCCACAGGGGTATACAGTTATCAAAGCTACTAACCTAATGTGAATATAAACATTGACGCTCAGTGTTTTGTTTAATTGATTTAACGCCTATGTTCTTTAACAGAGCCACGCTTGCATTTTCCTATTTGTGAGTTCTGTGTTTCTTTTATTCTGGCGTTCGATCGCTTAGGTAAGAGTACACGAATTATCGAGGCTGCAATCTCTGCGTTAAACTCTAGATCCTGCGAGAATGATTGCGATATATGGGAATAAATTTTAGCGAAAACCGAGCATAAGTTATCGTACAAGGTGGAGTGTAATTCACGATAAAATCAGTGGGCGAATGATCGTCCTTGTAAAACTAAATCAGAAACGTGGGAATGAAATTTTTTTAGCAGGACTATGCTTACGAGAAAGTAGATTTAGAAGATTTGACGAATTTACCATTTCCACTTGCGCCTTGGTGTTTGCAAACATTATTGGCGATATTGGTCAAGTAATAGTAAAGATTTTTACGGACCATTTGTTCCTTATTATCTAAGACCTTGAGTTTTATTAAACAAAATGTGTAGAAAGGAGAAAAGTCGAAACTGAGAGAAATAATTCTGTAACGATTTGAAAGACGAATACAAAGCGGAAAATATATTCATGTTTCTCGTTCAATGAGCAGAACTTTGCACGTGATTAACGCTGATCAGTATCTGCGTAGATAAAGCAAAATTTTAATTCGCGTTTCTGATTCCCTTTCGGCTGCATCGTGAATTATATCCCAGCCCACTGTAACGTTTACTATGCCGGTGATGTATTTTTTATCGAAGCGGTGTTTTAAAAGATAAAGGATAATAGATAACAGAATCTATAACGTTGCAGAATTTGGACGGTGTTCTAGATTATTTTAAGGACATAAAGTTTCTCATATTTGGTTGAACCATTTAGTGGACACAATGTCAGAAATAGTTTACCCGCAAGGGTGCAGATCTGTTACGGAAGATCTGGGTCCGGACGAACTGATTAGACGCTTAAAGGTACATTCGTTAGAGGAGATATAATTCTAATGAAAAGCTAGATAAAAGTAACTTACATTCGACTGCATTGCGCAGACCTTAGCTCACACGTTGCAAGCGATGGGACAAGACGAAGGAATGTATCAGCAATATATACCTCTCGCGTTACATTTGGCGGAAGAACACTTTCTAATGCATCAGAGTAAAGACGTGCAGCTCTTGATCGCGTGCTGCATCGCCGACGTTCTAAGGGTCTACGCGCCCGAAGCTCCATACAAAGACGCGGAACAGGTAACGAGAAGATCATAATCTTCCAAGATTTTAATTCAACAGCCACGATTAAATTGAATTTGTATTGTTGTAGGTGAAAACAATATTCCTGTTTCTGATCAAACAATTGGCCGGCTTGAAAGACCCTAAAGATCCCGCATTCAAAAGATACTTCTATCTTCTGGAGAATTTGGCGTACGTGAAATCGTTTAATATGTGCTTCGAGCTGGAAGACTGCCAGGAGATTTTCTGCGCGCTCTTTTCTCTCATGTTTAGGATAGTAAAGTAAGTATAATTACGTGTAAGGAAGTACAACGATAGATGGCAACTACTGTAATCGTTATTATTTTCAGCGATGAACATTCTGGGAAAGTGAAGAGTTTTATGTTAGACGTATTATGTCCGCTTATTACAGAATCAGACATTGTTAGCAATGAACTTCTAGACATTATACTTATGAATATCGTAGAGCCGAACAAAACGCAGAAGAAGAATGCGTATTTGCTTGCGAAGGAGTTAGTAATTAAATGTAGCGATACATTAGAACCTTATATCCAAGCAGTGAGTAGAATAATATCTGAATATCCGTTTGTTTTGCGAGTGTATTGCGAAAGAAGAGCGGTGCTATAAGATTCTCGATGCTTTTGAATTTACAGTTCTTCAACCACGTATTGATCCTGGGAAAAGAGGAGAAAAGCTTACAAATCTGCAAGAAAGTGTACGATTTGATTTACGAGTTAAATCACATATGTCCGAGCGTCTTGTTGTCCGTCCTGCCGCAATTAGAATGTAAACTGAAATCATCTTCGGAGACCGAGCGTTTGGGTGCTGTAGCGTTATTAGCGAGAATGTTCTCCGAGAAAGGATCTCAATTAGCTGTACAACACACGCAACTGTGGCGAGCGTTTCTAGGAAGATTCAACGACATCAGCGTATCGATTCGCATCAAATGCGTGCAGTATTCGATGCATTTTTTACTGAACCATCCTGAATTGAGAAAGGATATCACCGACACCTTGAAACTTAGGCAACACGACGCGGACGAGAGTGTCCGCTACGAAGTTGTTATGGCTATAGTGACCACCGCTAGAAGAGATTTCGAAGTTGTGTCGGACAGTGAGGATTTACTAGAATTTGTTAAAGAGAGAACGTTGGACAAAAAGGCACGTTATCTCCTGTAGCGTATGATGCTTCAAGGACGTCGCGCATTTTGGCAAAGGCGAAGGGAAGAGTTTATGAACATTTCATGACCGACGATTAATTAATTATTATGAATTTCTTCGAAATGCGCGACGGCATTTATATCTCGCAGATAAATTCTGGCGCGTGGGTCTAACGAATCTTTTAACTTTCAGTTTAAGATCAGGAAGGAAGCAATGTCAGGATTGGCAATGATATACAAGAAACATTTGAACGACGCAGACGTACCGCAAGCTACAAAGAAGGCTGTTACTTGGATAAAAGATAAAATATTACATGGTTATTATATGGCGGGCATGGAAGATAGATTATTGGTAGAAAGATTATTGAATACCTGTTTAGTACCTTACCAGCTGCCGGCTGGTGAGCGAATGAAGAAATTATATCATTTATTAGGTACAATTGACGACCACGCATCCAAAGCATTTGTAGAATTGCAGAAACATCAACTTGCGTAAGTATGCTTCCCATTATTAAGGATCAGAGTTGGGCATTATTACTTCGAATGAGAATCGCGAATAAAAATTTATTCGTTATTCTCGAATAACATTTTATTCTCAATTCGAATTCGAGGTCGTTCGAATAAGAATTTATTCGAATAATGCCCAACTCCGCTTACGATTACTTATACAGTCGAACCTCTATAAGACGAAAATTTTCTCTACAACTCGAAATAAAACTTCCTTAACTCGAACTATATTTTTCCTGTTAAATTATGTATGTCACCTCCACAACTCGAATTTAGAAGAACTCCGACCTCTACAAGTCGAAGTTTACTTCTACATATGTATTACGAAATTTCGTAGAAAGATCTCAAAATATCGAGGAAAATTATTTCTCTGCATTATTCACGATTAAAAATGCTATTCATTTACAATGCACTAAAAGACTAGCACAAAGCAAAATCGCAATTTTTTTAATACGTAATAAAGAGTGATATTTCGAGCATAAAATGTGTCTTACAATTAATTTTAAAACTTGTATCTGTCTTGCCCTGCAGCTTCACAAGTCGAAAAATTAGCAGTCGTACAAAGCCTCTATAATTCGAGGATTCTTTCCCTTCCCTTGAGTTTCAAATTACCAAGGTTCGACTGTAGTAGAATATAACTTTATGGAACTGATTTTCATAAAAAAACGCGATGCTTTAATTTAGCGTGCGAAGGGCAGTGGTCGAATGGTTGGAGATCGTAAAGAAGCCGGACGCCATGGTCGAGCTGGTGGCTAAGATCCATCAGATATCCCGCTTTCTACCAGACCCCATGAAGGTGCAAGAATTTTTACAGAAGTTTAGTGCCCACATGAGAAAGGACTCTGCACTGCTTCAAGGGATGGAGACGATAGTTCAACCGAACGTTTCTTGCAAGGAGTGCGCGGATACGATAAGCATGGTTCTGAAGAAGTTAGGCCAGCCTGTCATGACGAATTTATATTATAACACGATAAAAATGTTATTAGAGAGAGTCAGTTCTGTCATGATCGACGAAGAAGCGATTAGGGTAATTAAATGCAGTCCTACGTTTCACATACACGATTGCCTGCGCACATTTCTTACACTGATTATATTCCGACAGGTTTTAATTGGATATGTATTAGATTGTTTAAAAGGAGGTAACGTGATAGAAGAAGTCGGACTCAATCCGAACAACGCAGGAGAAAAAGGTCTAAGGCTACTTGTGGTATGTTCATAATTCTGCCTCGTGCATTTGGGCCATTCTTCGGCGAAAGATGATAGGATTTTTTCGGGCCTTGAGCCTCAATTTGCAAAATAAAACTTTGCCTATAATTTTTATTATTGTAAGAACGATTTTTTAACCGGAAACAAAATTATTCGGGAAGGTCGATCCTTCTAGATTAAAATAACGCAAGATTCAACTAAATCCGACAAATAGTTTCCGAGATAAAAATTCATAAGTGCCAACCCATTTTCACGAAAGTAGGCGAAAATCGCAAAATTCGAGGCCCTGTAGTTTTTAAACAAACTCGAAATCGACAAAGTGGTGAATTAAACCCCTCCCCTAATTTCGCGAAGCCTACAACATATTCGAGTTTGAACAAAATCCGAGACATCGAGGGAGAAAAATGATCGAGTTGCCGTGGAATGACCCATTTACTCTGTGTACATTATTATTCCGTTCTAAACGCGAGCTTATCGTTCCTCCGAATTTCAGATGCTTTCGTTCGTGTTCGGTCCACATTTCCTCCACAACGACATCTTGATGCAACTCGTCCATCTTTTGGAATTGGAGGACGAGATGGTAGCGCCGCTGGTGCTCTCGATTTTCACATTTCTAGGGAAATACAAGCCTCTGTGCGACGTCGCGCCAGATATTATGAACCTAATGGTACCGATCTGCAAGAACTTCGCCGAGACGGGAACGCCGAAGCAGGCGAAGCAAGCCGTCAGATGTTTGTTCGTTAATATGACCAATATCCACGATACCATTTTCCCTGAAATTATCGAGAGAATTAAGAATACTCTTACCCCAGCTTCAGAATATTATCGAACATCTATAGTCACGTTAGGTCATATAGCTTATAATTTACCAGAAAAGTATCAAGTACAAATAAAGAATATGGTGTCGAGAAAGGTAAGAAGCACTCTTAAACGATCGTCGCATAAAAGTTGACGTTGTGTTATTTTTTAATATGATCCGAATGTTGTACGTCCGCGCAGATAGTCAAGGAGTTGTTAGTGAAAGAGAGCAGCGAGCAAACATCCGACACCATCGAAGGAGATTGGTGCAGAGAAGATCAATTGCCCGAGGAGACCCGTTGTAGATTAGAAGGATTGAAGTGTATGGCACGCTGGTTGTTAGGACTGAAGACTGATGTACTCTCTGCTCAAAAAACCTTCAGAATGCTGAACGCGTTTGTAGTGAACAAGGGCGATCTTTTGCAGCAAGGTCGCTTGAGCAAGGCAGAAATGAGCTGGCTGCGATTACAAGCGGGCTGCTCGATGCTAAAGATATGCGAGCAAAAAGGTGTCGGCGATCAATTTACGGCGGAACAGTTCTACAACCTGTCTCAACTCATGGTGGTACGTGAATTGTTATGGAGAATTATCTGAATTATTAGGAATTAATATACAGTGGCGGACGAGAGAAAGTTTACGTCCTTTAAAATCGCATAACTTTTTTAGAATTGGTCCAAACCACTTGAAAACCTTTTAGGAATACGTATTTAAAAGGATTTGTTGAAATTCGTAAAATTTCCGAAGTTATAGGCATTTGAGTAGCGGCAAATGTATGGGCAACAACCGGCCGGCCACTCGGCGCTCACGTAAACCTTTAAACGCGTTTTTCTCGAAACAGTGTTCTCAAAATCGGTGGGACCTGTATCTCCAAAAGTTGTTGTCCGATTCGACTGTAACTTTTTTTATTTTGAAGAATATACTTATGGCTAGGGGGAAACCAGAAAAAAATACAAAAAATTGAAAATTTATAATTTTCAAAGCCGTTGAAAGGACGAAAAATATAGGGAAAAGGTGATTTCAAACTTCGTGTCGTGATTTTCTAAAAAATGTCATTTTTGTAATTTTTTCTGGTTTCCCCCTAGCCAGAAATATATTCTTCAAAATAAAAAAAGTTTCAGTCGAATCGGATAATAACTTTTGGAGATACAGGTCCCACCGATTTGGATGAATTTTTTGACGCCTCGACTTTAACGACCCCCCAGTGCCGTCTGCGATGATTAATTATGAAACAAAAAATATATTTCTATAACTTAAGACATCCGTAATACAATGCAAAAAGTCCCATTAAATTATATATAGTAGTCTTCCTTTAATTAATTCCTAAAGATCACCTATTTTTTGGGCTCTAGACCGGAACCTCCCCTTAAAGATCGCAGAATAAGGTCGAAAATCGCTGATTTCGGGAATTTCGCGATTGCAATTTTTTTCACAACCCCGAAACACGTCACTTAGCAAACTAATCCTTCTAGCTTCTAAAAAAAATTCGTTTGGACCAATCCTAAAAAAGTTATGCGATTTTAAAGCACGTAAACTTCCTTCCGTCTGCCATTGTACATAAAAATCTATGCGAAAATATAATCGCATTTAAATTGCTCGAATCCGTTCGTAGGACGAAGTTCCACAAGTGCGAGAGGCTTTCGGTAGCAAATTACATAAGGGGCTCGGAAGAGGAATTCCAAATAAATGCTTGCCACTAGATTTCATGGGCTATTACGCTCTCGCTGGCAAGGAACAAGACAAAAGACTAAAGTGCGTTTTGAAAACGTACATGCAAACCGACATAAATAAAAGGAGGGACTATGTTAAAACATTGTCACTGGGTACCGTGGAACGGGCCATGGGTAAGAAACTGAATAGTAAGCCATTATAGACATATCATTTAATATTACCTTTTTTTATTACAATTAAACACGCGTTATTAAGGGGTCATGCCTAGTTGACAAACGAAAAAGAACGTCATTTTCGGGAATTTTTTGTGAAAAATGTGATGTATGTTTCATACAACTGTTTCCTTATTTTAGAAGTACATATATTCAGCAACCCTCGGTAATTTTGTTATAGGAAAATATTAAATAATGAAGGAATAACAGCCACTCTCGCGGAAGCTGTTTTTATAATGGCGCTGCGCGGCGAGCACAATTTCTTCGAGCCGGATCATCTGAAATTAGAAACTGAAGAAGATTCTGTTAATATATGAGTTTATCTAGTTCGTGAACGAAGGATTTTTAAAAAAAATAGTTTCAGACAAAATGGCAGCCGTTTAACGCAAAATCATGATTTTTCATGAATTGTTCGTTTTTCGCGAATTAAAAATAGTGTTTTCATCAGAAACCAAAATCCTTCGTTCACGAACTAGATAAACTCACATACTAACAGAATCTTCTTCCCTTTTCGATTTCAGATGACCCAACTCGGAGAAATCGTGCTCACCGCTAAAAATAAAATAGCTTCCGGGGAGAGCGGCTCTTATTCCTTTATTATTTAATATTTTCCTATAACAAAATTACTGAGAGTTGCTGAATATATGTACTTTTAAAATAAGCAAACAGTTCTAAAAAATGTACATTAGATTCTCCACAAAAAATTCCCGAAAATCACGTTCTTTTTTCGCCTGCCAACATGGCCCCTTAAATCAGAAGATATTAAGTGTTTAATCGAATCCCGGTTACAGGTCAACTGCCTCATATTCTTCCTGATTACATGCTAGTATTCGCAGTACCTATCCTTGCGCACGATCCGGAATTCACTAGCCATCAGATGGTAGCTCAGCTGAAAGTCATACAGCAGTGTTTGTGGTTCATACTGGAGCCTCTCATAACAAAGAACGAATATTATTGCTATAGTTTTTATAAAAATCTCATAGAACGAATGAAGAGCCACAAGGACGCTCTGAAACCCGAGGACAACAATATGAACTACGTAATTATCTCGGACAATATATCTCTCACGACTTAACTTAACGAATTCCATATAGGAAAGATTTCACTTTGTCTTCTTGTGCGTAGAAATTGTGGGCTGTTTGTGATTTAGCTATGAATGTGATATACACTAAGACGACGATTTTCGATATGAAAGAATTCCCCAGCGAGACACGAATTCCCACCATGTACTTCAAGCGCGCTGACGAGCTGTTAACGAACATCAGGAATTACTTGCCCGCCGAGATGCAGATAAACATGTCGAGCCCGAAAGGGAAAGGTTTGCTGCACAATACGCATTCGGTGAGCGAAAGGCCGCAGCGCAGGGCCAAGTCCAAGCAGCAAAAGGAAGTGGGCATTGGCCCGAACGAGACCGACGCCAGGGTAAGTTGAACGATTCCGATCGCGATTAATCAAATCTCATGCTTCATTATCCATTAGTCCTGAGGAGCACGGCAGCTACTTTTGTAATTTTCTCTCTCTCTCTCTCTCTCTCTCTCTCTCTCTCTCTCTCTCTCTCTACTCTTATGAATAGTAAGTTTGCAAATAATAGTGTTTGAAAAGTTTTTGTTGAGTGTGTGATATGATTTCAAGCTGCAAATCGGAGAAGTGGAATGTATTGATGCACAGGTAAAGTCATTTGACATTTAAGAAGACAGTACTTCGTAGCGTTTGATCTATTTCTACCCTGGCCTTCAATGCCGGGCGATTATTCACGCGTGTGCGATGTTTATTTACAGCCGGCGGAGGCGTCCGAGACTAGAATTCAATTACCTGGTTTAGAAGAAGAAGTAAGTGAGTGAGACGTTTACGCATTAATTCAACAGATACTAAGGAGAGAATCTTTTCAGATCGAAGAACCACCGGCGAAGAGGGCATTAAGAGAATCGGATAAAGTAAATAAATAATTAAGTGAATGAACTGTACCCGAGGGGATGTTTTTAGAAATAGGGGAAAGACTTAAGGGACGTGATGATCATAACAATTAAAGAATCTAAAAAATACTTTACAAATTAGAAAACAGAATATTTTGGTTATGTACAACAATTAATAAACCTGTCGTTCGCGTGTGTCTAGGCAGTAAGATGTTAAGATAATTATACATTAACGTCAAATAATTAATATGTGTAGGCTTACGGCTCGAAACATTTTCTGGCGTTGCGGCAAATTAAACGATCCATTGTTTCACGCTATTTCGAGAGCCCATTTGTTCCGATTTCGAGAATAAAAACGCAAAGTCCCGGTTCTTTCGATTTCTTTGCACGAAAGCGATGGCACGTCCAATAATGCGAGAATATGGCTCCTTCGGCGAGATAAGATATTCCTTTTCGCAGACATCTCGAAACAGTTTCCCGATTTAAGGGGGGATTGCGCGCCTTGTTGGGCCGAAAAATAGGTGATTCATTGTGAATTTTTTCTACAAAAACGGTTCGACAAATTAATTTGAGGTTTAGCAGGCTATTTTATTGTATCTTGAACTATTGTTCTGAATTTTTGTGTGACAGTGAAAAAAAAACACGGCAGATACAAAAAGAGCGTTGAAAAATAATCGGCTGGTCCTGGCGTTGACGAAAAGTACTGTAAGGTTTATCCGAAACACAAAAAGGAAAAGAGATTCTTAATCTATATGAATGTGGCTATCGGTGGTAGTAGATTTATTTGCCGTATCTGTTACACCGTTCCTTTTTTATTTAAAGAAGTTTTCCCAATTTGGGGGCAAAACCTGCTTCAGACTCAAATCAGGTCGCTTCGCCTTCTCCAAAAGGCTGTCATTTTAACATTCTTTTATTTTTCTTAATGCGTCTACTACCACCGATAGCCACATTCATATAGATTAAGAATCTCGTTTCCTTTTTATGTTTCGGATAACCCTTACAGTACTTTTCGTCAACGCCAGCACCACCCGATTACTTTTCAACGTTCTCTTTGTATCTGCCATGTTTCTTTTTTCACTGTCACACCAAAATTCAGAACAATAGCTCAAGATACAGTGAAACAGTCTGCCAAACCTCAAATTAATTTGTCGAACCGTTTTTGTACAAAAAATTTACAAAGAATTACCTATTTTTCAGCCCAACAAGGCGCGATCCCCCCCTTAAGGTCTTTCTTCCTTTGCGAAATCTCCAACAATTTTTGTATTGTTCTCCTTTGCACCAATTAATACAAACGCTCGTATCGTTTCATGTACATTCTCCTTCGCGAAGAAGTAATCGAAATTGTATAAAAAAAAATGTTCGTAATATCTTGCTTCCGAACGTTAAAATTGAAATATAAAATATCGGTGGAGGTAACTGTCGTTTTAAGTTAGCAGTAACAAATCGTTTTTTTTTCGACAAAAAAAAAACAAATTATATATACATATATATATATATATATATATATATATATATATATATATATATATATATATATATATATATATATATATATATATATATGAGCAGATTAACAAAACAAACACGTCGCATCTTTTGTGTGCAGGAGAGAACAACGCGAGGTTGTTTTGATCGCTATAAACATTGTGTTTTCTACATAAAAGAGTGTGTGTCAATTGGCTTTGTGATCCAAAGTTGTTTGTTTATATTAATTTGATTATCGATCATTATTATTATTGTCTTATTGCTATTATTATTATTATTATTCTATTGAGGAGATCGTATAGCTCGGACGACCACTACTTTCTAAGGCACGTACTGTCTCCTAAAATTGTCTGTTTATACTTCTATTTCTAAAGCTAATTTAAATGTTTGAGATTTTGGTCAGCGCACGGCCGCTAATTATTAATTTATTTCAAATAAGGTGACCTTATAAATACTTCAATAGTATCTATACATATATACATATAAATATATCTTCAACGGATAGTGCGCGTTAATATAAAAGATTATTCGTTAAAGAAACTTTTTTTGTTATGCAAAGGTAACGAGAATACATCATCCAATATGATAATCGATTTTTTAAAAAGAAAGAAAGAAACAGGTTCATCATCCTCGTACGTGACAGTTATTCCTGTACCACTGTCATTATTGTATATGTATTATAAAACTACTTTCGTATCCTCTTAATTCAAATTTGTATCCAAAAGCTTTTCTATACTCGGTATAAAGAAAAAAAAATTCTTCTTGGGACCCGATAGTTTTATACGTAATTCTCGATTAAAATCAAAGTGCATCTGCACGATTTTATCCTGCACTTCATAAGTATCTCGCATCGACGACGAGCGTGTTATATTTATTGATATTTATGCGGCGGTAATTTTACCCGCGTCGATTTTCGTGAGCTCCGTCATCGTTCGTTTCAAATTCAGCATATTAGTACGAGTTACTTTTTTTAATATCATTTCCATAATAGTGATAACGATTAATAAACACCTTGCATTAATTGCGATTACATTTACAACTCATTTCGCTCGCAGGATATGCTTGGTAGTTCTGCGAGAATCAGAGACGCGTCATTCGAATTCTCATTAAAATATCAACATCATCGAATCGACACGGAATCATTGGGAAAGACGTTGGGTACAAATTTGAGAGAACTTCGAGTAATTTAAAATGGGCCTAGGTTTTATAAAATTTCCTTTTTCAATATTAGAATTATTAGCGTTAAGTGATAAACTGTATTAAACCTAAAGATGAATGGGAATCGTGCGCGAGGCTGTGAATGGCGACGGATGCTTGGTTTTTATTATATAAACACTATAGAATTAACACGTACCTATTACCTCTTCGCTAAAATTACAGTACAATGCAAAGTCTTTACGGCTCCTTCATTTCGTTTTCAGTAATCGTAGAACCGAGCTCCTTTCGATCCCGTAATATAAGTTTCGCGAGACGTCAAGGAAACGCATTGTCACTGTCCTTCGAATCGACATAATCTCATTTAAAACATTTCGCAAGATAATTCGTAGACTTAAAGCCACTCTGCAATATATTATTGTACTTTATAGTATTTTAGCAATATCTGTTTCTGTGGGTATTCAATTGCATAGTACTGCAATTTTTTTCAAACAGGTCGTAGACTATGAATGAAGTATACATATTCTGAGGAAACAAAAAAAAAACAAACCAATTAATCAGTGCTATTCATCTGTCAATCTGTGAGACATAAGTGACGCATTGTAACGGTTCTATAATAAAACAAATTAAGTAAAATGGTATGTATTTAATGAGATATAATTACAGATACGAAAAAGTTCTCGCCTCATCGCTTTCGGAAAGCTTTCCTGTTGTCCTTGCTTCCAGCCTTGAAATTACTCGCGCCTTTTCGTTTACTTTGATTCTGCTTAGTGTTCGCGCTGAAATTAAAGTTGTTTATGCATATCATGTTATGACATTTCATGTTTTATTATATCTTTTATAACATATACTTACTCGTAGCGCATCCTCTTCACGGCCTTTTTACTTGTATCCGTTAAATCAGCGGCGAACGAAGATCTCGGCCGTTTTAGTGGCGCTGAAATTAAATCAGTGTTTTAAGAAACATAGTACCATTAAAGATTTGAAATTAAAATTAACAGGTATACACCTCTTCTATTATTTATAGATTTATCCTCCACTACAGCTCGGATTTTCTTTTGCTTGTTCTTCTTCTTAGCCAATCTCGCTTGGAACGCCGCAATTTTCTCTAACTCCCTATTAGCTCTGTCTTCCGCAGGATCTCTTTTAGGCTCCTTGGATAACTTCTTTTTCTTCTCTTGCACTAGATTCGAAGGCTCTCTGTTCTTCTTTTGCTTCTTCTCTTTGCTCTTCGGCGGCTTCTCCTCCAACGATAGTTTATCTAACAAACGAGAATATAAATCATCCGAAGCGTAGGAGAGAACACTGAAAACAGTTATAACATCGGAGCTAGAGACAAACCTTTCTCCTCTTTCCTCTCCTTCTGAGTTTGGAACCAACTTCTTTGCTCGCCCGTATCTTTCTCGTCTTTCAGTAATCTTTCCACCCTGTTCGCTTGATTCTCTATCTTAGCCAACTCTCTCTCCTGCCTTTCTTCTTCCAGTATGTTCTCCACGTCAGCTTCGAGGGACTGCAGTCTTTTGTTGTACTTCCCTACGATGTCAGGCGGTATTATCCGATTCTTCACTGGATTCTTCGCGTTCTTGATAATCTCTTTAACTAGAGAACGCTCTTGTTCTCCAGCCAGAGATACAGACACACCGACGCGGCCAGCTCTGGCTGTTCTTCCAACTCTGCGAAGAAACGACGGAATAAAAAATCTTCTCTTGATGCACGCACGTGCTTAGAGTGTACAGTGATACCTGTGGATGTAATGCTGCATAGTAGCTGGCATAACGAAGTTGATTACAGTTTTTACACCGCTAATATCTAAGCCTCTTGCAGCAACGTCTGTTGCCAACAGAATATCTATTTCTTCATTTTTAAATTTTCTCAAGTTCTCTAAACGCTGCGGTTGCGTAAGGTTGCCGTGGAGTTCCCCAACCTACGACAGAAAATATCCATAAGTATGACACTATTATTTAAAAGTGTTTTAATATTATTATTATATCAAGGGGCCATGCCTAGTTGTCAGGCGAAAAAGAACGTGATGTTCGGGAATTTTTTGTGGAAAATCTAATGTATATTTTTTAGAACTATTTGCTTATTTTAAAAGTACATATATTCAGCAACTCTCAGTAATTTTGTTATAGGAAAATATTAAATAATGAAGGAATAAGAGCCGCTCTCCCCGGAAGCTATTTTTTTTTAGCGGTGAGCACGATTTCTCCGAGTTGGGTCATCTGAAATCGAAAAGTGAAGAAGATTCTGTTAGTATGTGAGTTTATCTAGTTCGTGAACGGAGGATTTTTGTTTCTGATGAAAACTTTATTTTTAATTCACGAAAAACGAACAATTCAGGCGTCGAGAAATCATGATTTTGCGTTAAACGGCTGCCATTTTGTCTGAAACTATTTTTTTTAAAAATCCTTCGTTCACGAACCAGATAAACTCATATATTAACAGAATCTTCTTCGCTTTCTAATTTCAGATGATCCGGCTCGAAGAAATTGTGCTCGCCGCGCAGCGCCATTATAAAAACAGCTTCCGCGAGAGTGGCTGTTATTCCTTCATTATTTAATATTTTCCTATAACAAAATTACCGAGGGTTGCTGAATATATGTACTTCTAAAATAAGGAAACAGTTGTATGAAACATACATCACATTTTTCACAAAAAATTCCCGAAAATGACGTTCTTTTTCGTTTGTCAACTAGGCATGTACTAAAAACATGTACATTCGGGAACTTTTGGGGGAAAAACTTGAATGCTTTTTTAATCAAACCTTTATGTATTCGAAAGTGTACATGTTAAACTATTTGTAGTAATTTTTGCGATGGAGAATACAGATAAATGTAAGAAATATCAGCGATCTCCCACCAGCGAGTCTTTTTTTTCAGTAGTTTGCGGTGACCACTCTAATTTTCACCTGGTTCATCCGAAATAAAAAATTCGGGGGAATTTAGTTAGTACATTAGATTACCTTGTCCTTAATCGTTCATTATCCCGAAAAATTAATTTGCTACAAAATGACGGCTTCTGATAACAAAAGTATCGATTTTCGCCACAGAATTGCTCTCATTTTTCATCTGTAAAATAAAAACTACGCAACGGAAATGAGAAAGCCAGGATTAAGGGCTAGATAATCTAATATAATAACTAAATTTCGTCGAATTTTTTATTTCTGATGAACCAAATCAAAGCTACACTGGTCACCGTAAAGTGCTTAAATAAAAAAGAAAAACGCTGCCGGGAGATGGCCTATAATTCCAGTATTTATTTAGATATCGCATTGCAAAAAAAAACTACAAGAACTTTAAAATATATACTTTCGAATATACAACCGTTTATTTAAAAAAGTCTTCAAGTTTAAAAAAAAAATCCCGAAAATACTTGTGTTTAAAGACCTTACTGTTATTTGTGAAGCAACTGAGAGAATCATTTCTTGTATTGGAAATACGATAAGCAGAAAGTGCGACGTAAGATTTCCTTACGCGAGACGTTCTTCAAAACTTTGCCTGAGCCTAGTCTATGCAATGGAGATTGTAAACAAATTTCTACAATAATTATGAAACAAAGTATCTGTCGAGTACCTTCACACCTAATAATCCTAAGAGAATATGAAGTCTGTGGGCTTGTTTCTTCGTTTGGACAAAGACCATGGCATGATCGTGGAAAGTTCTGCAAATTAAGGCAGCCAGGATTGCCTCGCGGTCTCCTTCCCTTTCTTTTCGTATCCTATATTTAAACAAAAAATAGAGTTCGCGTCTCACATTCGTTTGCTACATAGAATTAACTTAGAACTTCGATAGTTACCGAATGAATTCCTGGCGCAAATTGAATGCAACATCTTGATTACTATCCACAAATACTTTCACAGGCTTATCTAGCGATACAGCCGCCAAATCTTTCACTTGCTCGGTCATAGTCGCCGAGAATAACATCGTCTGTCTATTTCTTGAGCACTGCTTTACTATGTACTTCATTTGCTCTGCAAAGTACTCGTCCAGCATCCTTTAACGAAGTTCACAAAAGTGTTTCAATGACAATTCAAAGGGAGCATGAATCAGATATGTCCTTTCAATTTACCTGTCCGCTTCGTCTAAAATCAGCACTTCGATGCTGTCTAGCGAGAACGTAGGTGTATTTTTTAAATGATCTATTAATCTTCCGGGCGTAGCTATCACGATGTCTGGATTCTTTCTTAATACAGTTTCCTAAGTGAATAACGTAAAAATAGAATTTAATTTCAACAAAACTTACGAAAAATTTAGCTCCTCGAAATTAGGAACTTTAACGTAAGCAAAAAAAAATTCGAACTTTATTTAAATCAAATTTACGAAAAATTTGGCTCGTCCAACTAGAAATTTTAACGTAATCAATTAAAATAGAATTTAATTTCAACCAAATTTACGAAAATTTAGCTCCAACTAGAAATTTTAACGTAATCAATTAAAATAGAATATAATTTCATCTAAATTTCCAAAAATTTGGCTCGTCCAACTAGAAATTTTAACGTAATCAATTCAAATAGGAATTAATTTCAATTAAATTTATTGAAAATTAGTTGCTCCAACTAAAAATTTTAACGTGAGCAAAGAAAATTGAACTTTATTTAAATCAAATTTACGAAAATTTAGCTTCAACTAGAAATTGTAATGAAATGAATTAAAATAGAATTTAACTTTAACAAAATTAACTTAATCAATTAAAATTGAAGTTAAATAAATTATTAAAGATTTAATAGCAACTGCTTACATTCATTTCGGAACACAAGCTTCGTTACGGTGCAATTACGTACCTGAACTTTCACGTCTAAACCACCGACGGATAATCCTACTTCGACTGTTGTGTACTGAGACAATTGCTTCGTGACTTGATACACTTGAACGCCAAGTTCTCTCGTCGGTACGAGTACAAGAACTCGGGAAATAGCAGGACCATCCAACGGTCTGTACAATAATCTCTCCAGAGTTGGAAGCATATAAGCCGCAGTTTTACCAGTGCCCGTCGCAGCGCAACCACACACATCGCGGCCCATTAACGCGACTGGAATGGTAGCAGCTTGAATAGGTGTTGGATGCACAAAATTCATAGCTGTTATGGCCTTTAACGAGCAAACATAATCAATTGTTGAAAAACAGCACGTGAAATATTATCGAACATTGGCCTTTCGTGTGATATAATTGTACCTTTAACAAAGGACGCGACAAATTCATTTGATAAAATGTTGCGTGCAGCTCCGAGTTCGAGTACTCCTCAAAGTCAATTGTTTCTTCGTCATTTTCCTTAGGGACTTTTTTCTTCTTACCTTTCTTCTCCTTTGTCTTAAATACGTCTGCAATAAAACGTGAAGTTTCATTAACTCGAAATAAAAAATGTGCAATGAAATAGATATTCTTACCCTTTTTGAGTTCATCTTCTGATAGAGAAGCTTCGTCATCTTCTATTTTAATTTCAGACGATTCTAAAACGCAATCAGCAATTTCGACCTGTAAGAAGGATATATAGAAACAATTTGACCCTTAACAATTTAACATTTGTAATCCTTTCTGCTATAACAAAAGTAAAACAGTAAAGGCAGGCTCTATGCCTCGCCTCGGCTCATTTTACTCTTCCTACGCTCTTCTTCTGCAGTTTGACAATTTGACTCACGCTACGCCACGCCTCGGCGCGACTCCGATCGGCAGATTTCTCCTCGAGAACATTTTGAGGAAGAGAGTTCTCTGAACAACTGACCAAACATGCGAACCTAGGCAACCTGGAAACTTTAGGTAGGGCAAAACCGAGGCGATGCGAGTCTACTGTCGTTTGCGGAAAAGAAGAAACTCAGACGCTAAGCGGGGCAAGGGGCTGCTTTGCTCGCATTGGCAGACGCGACAACGTCGACGAATATAAAGTAGGCGAACGGGACACCATTCGCTTTAAGCCCCCTTGCCCCGCTTAGTGTCCAGGTGTCTTCTTTTCCGCAAACGACAGTAGATGCGAGTGAGAAGAGAAGCTGCGCCCAGGCGAGGCGTAACGAGAGCCCACCTTACAGCCATTCGTCCACCGCCAAACCGCACCTGCAATTTTAACAAGAAACCATTGCTCGCAGTCGCGTCAATCGCTCGCAGAGTTATGATCCTCGTCGACGCACCTCCTCTTTCGTTAATCTCTTAAGGAGAAATCGGTGCAATCATTTGTTGCTCGAACTGCGCTGCGTCGCAGCGGTGGACGAACGCCTTGAGCTTAAATTTCACGCTCCATTCGCACGTACTCCATTCTCGATTCCTCTTCTGATCTTCTTAATCTTATCATCGAGTTTCGTCTTCGCTTTCCGTTTAATATATTTACTCAGGTCGTTCCACGTGTCTTTATTATACTCGGAGGCGTCGTTTATAAACTGGAAATTGGTATCGAAGTCTTTCTTTTCCTTCCTCTTCTGCTTCCGTGGTTGAAACTAGTACGACGCGCAAATTATTCGCGTGGTTAGAAATTCGTGAAATAAATAATCTTTGCTTGGAATCAGAAAACATAATTTATATGACAATGTCTTACATCATCTTCGACGTCGGAATTCTCCGACAAATCCGGCACTTCTTGATCGTCTTCGATGGTCCTTATTAAGTCACAGTTATCCATTTTCCATTACAAATATTACAAAGCCGCATTCGATTACAAATACTCCAACCACGTGGTTAGGTCGCACATGTGTCCACGCGAACTATATATGTCAATAAGTCGATATATAATTATTTAAACGAAGGCCTGCTTATTAGCATTATTATACCAGAACGATATACAAATTACAAACTGTTATTCTCTGTTTGCAAATATAATATTACTACTACAAGTCTGCGAGTTAATTTCGAACACTCGTCAGTGGTTCTCAACTTCGTCAAACCTCCGTCAACCATTTCCATGATTTTATTTAAGCGCTTAAATTCCACTTAGGTGAACATTATTTGTATCATTCCTCTGCAATGTCAATTCAGTAATTCGTAATAAATACGAGAATAAATAAATGAAGATAAGGAAAGATTTATCGACGAATATGTTAGTAATTTTAATTTTTAAGTTTCACAAGGTTTGTCGATGAGAACTCTGCATCGCAATTTGGCGCGAATCCTCGTTTGCGTTGCTCGCTTCCAGCTTCGACTTCATGTTTCAGTTGCCGTTTGAATAATTTTAACCCCAGTGATAGTTCCGTAACGCCATGGGTATTCTAGGTTTGGCGAAGTTAATAGCGGACGTGGCACCGAGCGCTATCAAGGAACGAGAATTGAAGCATTATTTCGGTACGTTCTACGTCGTTCTATTTAACTTGCGATCTCGAATTCTCTGCACTCTGTTTGCTCCAGATTTTTAAAGCGTTTACTGTCGATCGGTTGGATTCTTATACGCATTGTTTTAGGTCGTAAAGTTGCGATAGATGCGTCTATGTGCTTGTACCAGTTTCTCATCGCTGTGCGCAGCGAAGGTGCTCAGCTTACTACTGTGGATGGCGAACCAACGAGGTGAGGTTCCTGCGGTTGTACACTCTAATCCTCCGACTACTGCAGCTTTGAGTCATTTTTGACTCGCTCGGATTCACGATCGCCTGAGCTCCTCAGAGATATTATACCCACAGTGACGATCGCTCGAGATCCTCATTGATGTATAATCTAATATTATGAGTCGCAGCATACGTCTTTCTTCCTTGAAACGTTGTAAGAAACTAAATCGTATCCTTCGCTTCGACGCTTCTGTTAGGGGGCTGCGAATTAGAGCATTTCTCGTCTAACAGCCCCTAAAGTAACTGATATTTAAGAATTTTTTTTTAAAAACTGTTGGTCATATTGGATTAAACTCTTTTGGGATATAAGGAGGCATCTTTGAACTAGGGCTGGGACTATTCAAATAATTTAATATTCGAATATTATACAAGTATTCGAATGCTACGAATAAACTTCGAATATTTGAGTATTCAAATGTTATTATTTAAATATTTAAGTATTCGAATACTATTCGAATATTTAAGTATTTAAATACTACTCGAATATATCAGTATTCGAATAGTATGGTGAGAATTATAAATCAAGTTATTAGCTTACAAAATTTCACCCTGACAAACTAACGAACTCACAACTGAAACTAAATAAAAGCTTGTGAAAGAAATGAATCTAAAGAACTTAATTTATAATTCACACCTTACTATTCGAATACTTCAATATTCGAATACTTCAATATTCGAATACTTAAATATTCGAATACTTCAATATTCGAATACTTAAATATTCGAATACTTCAATACTTGAATACTTAAATATTCGAATACTTCAATACTTGAATACTTAAATATTCGAGTAGTATTCGAATACCTAAATATTTGAAGTTTATTCGTAGCATTCGAATATTTAAGTATTCGAATACTACTCGAATATTTAAGTATTCGAATATTGAAGTATTCGAATACTTAAATATTCTAGTAGTATTCGAATACCTAAATATTCGAAGTTTATTCGTAGCATTCGAATATTTAAGTATTCGAATACTACTCGAATATTTAAGTATTCGAATACTACTCGAATAATTCAGTATTCGAATACTTAAATATTCGAATACTTAAATATTTGAATGCTTAAATATTTGAATGCTTAAATATTCGAATACTTAAATATTCTAATAGTATTCGAATACCTAAATATTCGAAGTTTATTCGTAGCATTCGAATATTTAAGTATTCGAATATTTAAGCATTCAAATATTTAAGTATTCGAATATTTAAGTATTCGAATACTACTCCAATATTTAAGTATTCGAATACTACTCGAATATTTCAGTATTCGAATACTTAAATATTCAAATAGTTTTCGAATACTTAAATATTCGAATAGTATTCGAATACTTGGATATTCGAATTATATTCGCCAATTAATTGAGGAACTGAAGTATTCGAATATTCGAATACCGAAAAATTCGACAAATAGTCCCAGCCATACTTTAAACTTGCAGAAAATATTTTTGTTACGTCGATCCTTATTATTTAGTAATTATTATTAATCCTTATTATTTATGAATCTTGTCCACCTCTACGACGATGTTACTCTTGTTGGCGTCAGGCGTAGCACCTATCACAGTCATCTGATTGCAAAAAAAATAAAAGTTTCTTAAAGTTAGTTTACGCTGGTATTGGTCCATTTTAGAGAAAAAAAGTGAAAAATGGAAAGAGTTATAGTGTTTGAAGGAAAAAGTAACTTTTTTCCTGAGACAAATTTTTCATTTTTATTCTTCATATCGCTGAAAAAAAGTATTATAAATAAAAACTCAAATTAAATTTTTGGTCCAGTACCTGGAGAAATGTATAACGAATAAAACGAGCTTTATTTGAAATTAATTAGTGAATTAGTTTCCAAGTTACCCGAGACGCCATACGCGTCGACGAGATTCCACAATAATTAATAAATAATAAGAAGGATCGGCATAAAAAAAATATTTTCTGCAAGTTTAAAGATACCTCCTTATACCCCCAAAAAGTTTAATCCAATATTAACAATAGCTTTTTCAAAAAAAATTCATAAATTTCGGGGATTGTTACACGAGAATCCGCCCTTAAGGTCGAGAGTCTGCGGTGACTCCGGCACAGTATACGGAGGATTAATCCACTCGGGCATGGTATGCAGGTTCTTTTGTATTGCAGTCACTTGATGGGCACATTTTATCGAACGATACGCTTGGTAGAGCAGGGAATAAAGCCTGTGTACGTATTCGATGGGAAGCCGCCGAACTTAAAGGGCGGCGAGCTGGCTAAGCGTGCGGAGAGGAGAG
This sequence comes from Andrena camellia, assembly GCA_029448645.1. Taxonomy (NCBI): domain Eukaryota; kingdom Metazoa; phylum Arthropoda; class Insecta; order Hymenoptera; family Andrenidae; genus Andrena; species Andrena camellia. Next base: position 28,976,648 of record CM055678.1, on the reverse strand, counting down.
ACGAAGCGCAGAAGCTTTTACAAGCCGCAGAAGAAGCCGGTGATTACGGATACTTTCTACTTTAATAATTTCACTTGCCCTTACTCTCTCGAACTCTGTTTGCAATATGTTTTCTCAGGGAACGTGGAGGACATGGAAAAGTTTAACAGGCGATTGGTAAAAGTTACGAAAGAGCACGCGGAAGATGCTAGACAGTTGTTGAAGTTAATGGGTATTCCTTACGTCGATGTAGGTAAAGAGATGGAATTGTAATTTTGAAGCGTTAACTGATCGTGTGTATTTATTAAAGGCTCCGTGCGAAGCGGAGGCACAGTGCGCCGCCTTGGTCAAAGCTGGTAAGGTGTTTGCCACAGCCACGGAAGATATGGATGCTCTCACCTTCGGATGCAACATCTTGCTGCGTCGGTTAACGTTCAGCGAAGCCAGAAAAATGCCTGTGCAAGAGTTCCACTTTGATAAAGTGTTGGAAGACCTCGAATTAAGTCACAACGAAGTATGCGATGTGAATGATTTTGTCGTTAATTGTAGCATGGGTTTTCTTTAAATTTCTGGTTATTTGCAGTTCATCGATCTCTGCATAATGCTGGGTTGCGACTACACGAATAGCATTAAAGGAGTTGGGCCGAAGAGAGCCATTGAATTGATCAAAGCGCATAGATCGCTGGAGACGATCATAGATAATGTAGACACAAAGAAATTCTCGGTTCCCGAAGATTGGAACTATAAGCAGGCTCGATTATTATTCCAAGAGCCCGAAATCATGGATCCAGAAGAAATCGAAGTACGAAAGTATATGTTACGTTACGCGTCAGATCTGGATATTTTTATTTTCGAATGAAAAGGTTTATTTAAATTCTGGGTGCAATGTTCTCATAAGTCATCTAATTTTTTTAAGCTAAAATGGACAGACCCCGACGAAGAAGGTTTAGTTAAGTTCCTGTGCGGCGATAAGCAGTTCAATGAGGAGAGAGTAAGAAACGGAGCAAAAAAGTTGTTCAAAGCACGAAATACCTCCACGCAAGGAAGATTAGATTCGTTCTTTAAAGTATTACCAAATCCAAATCCTACAAAGCGTAAAGTAAGTATAATTTACTATTTAGTCGCCCTTATTTATACGTGGCGATTTTTTTCTCCGTATTTCTTTGCTCTCGCCCCCTAGAACGGTTCCATTTCGTAAAAAAATAGACCCCGGAAAAGTTTATTGCAATCGGACAACAGGAAATCAATGGTTTGGATTTAAAGAATTTCTCGAAAATGGTAAGCCCTATCCAAATTTTATTCAAACAATATTAAAAGAGCATTCAATTTTCTACAATTACTGTTTATATAATTTTTTCATGCTTCCAACTATTATTTACATAATAGTTTTCGAATACAGAGAGGTCCGCACGCAAATCATCTCTACGCGGACCTCTATATTCGAACGCTATTATCTAAAAAATGGTTCGAAGCACGAAAAAATTATGTATACAGAAATGGTAGAGAATTGAATGCTCTTTTAATATTATTTGAACAAAATTTCGATAGGCTTACCATTTCTGAGAAATTCTTTAAATCCAAACCATTGATTTCCTGTTGTCGGATTGCAATAATCTTTTTCAGGGACTATTTTTTTCAGGAGATTGGAGCAGACCAATTTTTTCATTGCTCCGCTCCGACATCAAAATACTTGCTCCAGCTTCGCTCCAAGCTTCAAGTAAAACTTTTGCACGTGGCAACGCCGGCGATCAATTTCGCAGTTCTTAGGCAACGCCCGTAATTGTTTGCCTTTTCGCCGCGCGTGCCCGTGTTAGCACCGGGCTTCGCGGCCCTACAATATGATATTTTTTCAATGAAGAAAAATTGAGAATTAGTGTTTGAAAAAATTCCATTCATCTGCTTTCATAAAAAAAATAAAATTCAAATAATAAAAAAAAGTCTGGAGCAGTAGAGCAGTAAAACTTTTCCGTGTTCCGGCTCCGTTCCAGCTAAAACCCCATTGCTCCACTGCTCCGCGCTCCAGCTCCGCTCCAACGCTCTGTTTTCTTTATCGAATGGAACAATACCAGGGGGATGAGATCAAAAGAAATCGCGGTTTGAAAATAAGAACGACCCTAATAATTCACAACAGCTGTTGTCAAAATATACACATTCTCCTTCTCTCTTTTAAAATCTCTGTATCGCATTATGAAACAGGCAGACACTCCGAAATCAGCGGCGAAGAAAGCGAAGAGGGGCGGAGGAGGAAGGGCACGTGGGAGGGCAAAGTAGTTTCACGTAAAGCAATGCTCGAAATTCATGATATTTGTACACGTAATGTCTCGACTTATTTATGCGTCTCGACGAATGAAATTATCACAAGAAATTATAAACACTGTCTTACACTTTTATATTTATTTTGATAAAATAGATCGTACATGCTTAATTAATCTTTCATTTTACACGCGTATGTATTCATACTTATACCCAGTATTTGCCACTGGCTTGTTATACAATTTACACAAGCCGCGCAATCGTGGTAGTTTTATTACATCATATATTCAGTCTTGATTTTAGCACCAAATACACTAGCGTAGAATTTTCATGCTGAATAGCATGTTGGCAGTGGCTGGGCGCTAATGTCACTATTTACATATGTACCGATAAAAGTTTATTATGTATACGATGTACAACTGAAAGCAAACTTCTCTTCTACTAACAACATTCGGTCGTCACTGAAACGTGATTATAGTACTACCGATGGCATCGGGCCCGGACATATGGCGCAGCGCTTGATTAATATCGTGAGGCCGATATATCTTATCCACGATCACCAGCAGTTCATCGGCATCGGTCAAGTCGGACAGTGCTTGCAAGTACGTTGCGTTTAGCTTCGAGCCGTCTTTCCAATGATGCATGTTAAAACCGAGGATATACTGCAACGTGAACAGCGATTTATTAGCAGAGAACTCGGGATCGCGCTCGAAGTACTTACAGAATTCTGTGTACCTGTATTAGTAACTTTATTCTTATACATCCAGCGAATACACTTCCGAGTATGAAACCTAGCGAGTCGGATGTTAATTGCTCGGGGATCGTAGATACGAAGGAGCCGTGAGGCAGTAAATGTTGCTTTAATATACGCTCGTCGATCGGTTCACCTCCGGCATAAAAAATATCGTTGTACCTGGAGGAACGTCAGTGAATCCGATTACATTTGACACGATAGTTGTTAAATCTCTGGTGGGCGGGCGAATAGGTATGAGTCAGAATTTTTAGGTTTGCAGGAAGGCACTTAGAATATTTAAAGTGCTACGTAAGATCAGGTCTCGTCCCGTTGGACTTTCAAAATGCACTTCATACTCAAAAAAAAAACGAAATTCGAATTAAATTACAAATTAAGCAAAAGAAACTCTTATTTTTAATCTCGAGTCACATGAGAGAACGAAAAGGAAACTGTTTAGCTTGAGGTGAGATATTATTTTCCTCGTCGTATTCATCGACATAACTTATACTGTTTTTTTTTTTACATACCGTGACGGACGAAAGAAAGTTTACATACTTTAAAATCGCATAACCTTTTTTAGAATTGGTCGAGCGACTTGAGATTTTTTGAGAATGATTTTTTTAGGATTAGTTTGTTACGTGATGTGTTTCGTCGTTTTGAAAAAATTGCAATTGGTCGGAATAGCAAAAAAAAAAATAGTGAAGGTCATTTTTTTCAACTTCTTTTTTTCCGCCCCTTTAGAGAAAATTAAAAAATCCCGTTTGTAGATTTAAGTAAGTTGTATATGTGCTGAAAATGTCATCAAAATCAGTTAACATTGCTCTGAGCTACAAACGATTAAGGGAAGGGAATCAGCGATTTATGTAATTTTAGAGGATGTAAACGTTCTTTCGTCCGCCACTGTATACTCTTAAGATCTTTGTAAAAAAAAAAAAAACCGGGAACTAAATATAAGCAAAGGACAGCGATGTAGAAAATGTTAGCGTAGTTATTGCGTTTTTACCAAAATTTGACTTATACTCGTTTGCCTGCTGAAATGATGTTAGAATTGGACGTACTTATCGTGTAATTCTAATTCTTTCTCGATGTTGGATCCGTTCGATAATATAATTTCATCGGCCCCTAAAGCTTTCATCACGTAAATTGCTTTCGGTCTACAAATAGTGACTACGTGTCCGCCCCACAACTTAACCAGTTGAGTTAAAATACAACCGACCGTTGTGTTCCCACCACATATAAGTACCCTGCACAAAATTGAATCGGAAAACTTGGTTTCTATGCGTAAATAGTAATACGTGCTTGGTAGAGGTGTGCGAGAACCCGAAAATGTCGGGTCGGGACGAGAATTTTTCTCGGGAAAGAGACGGGTTCCCGAGGGTTTCGGGATTCCCGAAAGTGTCGGGTCGGGTCGGGATGAGAATTTTCTTGGGATCAGGATGGGTTCCCGAGGGTTTCGGGATTCCCGAAAGTGTCGGGTCGGGACGAGAATTTTTCTCGGGATCGGGACGGGTTCCCGAGGGTTTCGGGATTCCCGAAAGTGTCGGGTCGGGACGAGAATTTTTCTCGGGAAAGAGACGGGTTCCCGAGGGTTTCGGGATTCCCGAAAGTGTCGGGTCGGGACGAGAATTTTTCTCGGGAACGGGACGGGTTCCCGAGGGTTTCGGGATTCCCGAAAGTGTCGGGTCGGGTCGGGATGAGAATTTTCTTGGGATCAGGATGGGTTCCCGAGGGTTTCGGGATTCCCGAAAGTGTCGGGTCGGGACGAGAATTTTTCTCGGGATCGGGACGGGTTCCCGAGGGTTTCGGGATTCCCGAAAGCGTCGGGTCGGGACGAGAATTTTTCTCGGGAACGGGATGGGTTCCCGAGGGTTTCGGGATTCCCGAAAGTGTCAGGATTCGGATTATTAGGACTGACTGATGCTGGTACTTCCGAAAATCAATAATGTCTCTTCACTTTTTCTTACGATGCGTTGAATGTGTGATGTCGTATTCTTTAAATGGGTCCTAAGGAATTTTCGGGAATCTCGACACTTTCGGGAGCCCCGACTCTCTCGAGAATCCCGACACTTTCGGGAGCCCCGACTCTCTCGAGAATCCCGACACTTTCGGGAGCCCCGAAATTTTCGGGAACCCGACCTGTCCCGACCTCGGATTCTCGCACACCTCTAGTGCTTGGTTGTGGCCATTCGTACCGTTTCCCCTTCGCATTGCCTTCCTCGATCGTGGATCTATTGACTAAGGCGTCCCAAGCTAAGCATCCGCTGTACGGAAGGCTGGCAGATGCTTCGAAAGAATAAAGTTTTGGTCGTTTAACTACCTGAGTCTCTGGGACAACTATATATTCTGCCATTGTACCAGGAGCCCACGACGGTACAGCTAAGAATACTTCGTCTCCGATATCAAAATTAATTACTCTCTGTCCAATACCTACCACTACTCCTGTACAATCTCTGCCTAATGTTACTGGGAGATTTTTATGTCTCTAAGAATAAACAGATCAAGTCTCTTAACGATTATATGCATTGATAATGCTAGTATCAAGTTAAGAACTTAAAAGTATCATACTCCAGAGTTCAGCAGTCTTCGATAAGTCCTGGAATATCCGTGACAAATTTTTGTGTCGACGATGTTAAGGGACGCCGCCTTAACTTGTATCAACAATTCATTCGATCTTTGAATCATTGGCATTTCTGCGTCGTCTATCAGAGACACTCCCTGCGTCAATCAAAAAGATAGTCAGTTTCTAAGCTACGCTATTGTAGATTATCATCTCCGAGTTACCAGATACTTGCTCCTACGAATTATCTTAGAATTAGAAATAATAACTGTTATCTTCATTTCACAACGTTAACAATTTAATGGTTCATTCGCTATTTGTTTAAACTCGCTACGTATCTGGCGACTCGTGGATAGCAGCGCATATTTAAGTCAGATGTTGAAAAGTACTTATATAAGAAATTGGTTCAACATTATTTGTTTTGACATAAACCCTTCTCTCCGTTTATACTTCGAATGCATAAATTAACAGAATAAAGTTACTTACAAAGTAAGATCCCGAACACGGAAATTCAAAAAATTCTGAAACTTTGTGAATCTGTAGGGGATTTCTTCTTGATTACAACACAAGTTTTGTTTGCTGTCCAAATTCACTCGAAGGGGGCGAAATTAACCCCTGAAATTCGGCCACTTTGCCGTTATAACTCGCGAACTGTAAGAGATAGAAAAAAGTTTCAAGACAAAAGTTACTTGTTTTAAGGGGAGGTTCCGATCTAGAGCTCATAAAAATAGGTGATCTTTAGGAATTAATTACAGGAAAACTACTATATATAATTTAATGGGACTTTTTGCATTGTATTAAGGATGTCTTAAATTATAGAAATATATTTTTTGTTTTATAATTAATCACTGCAGACGGCACTGCGGAGTTGTTAAAGTCAAGGCGTCAAAAAATTGATCCAAATCGGTGGGAACTGTATCTCCAAAAGTTATTATCCGATTCGACTGAAACTTTTTTATTTTGAAGAATATACTTCTGGCTAGGGGGGATACCAGAAAAAATTACAAAAAATTGAAAATTTATCATTTTCAAAGGCGTTGAAAGGACGAAAAATATAGGGAAAAGGTGATTTCAAACTTCAAGTGTCGTTATTTTCTAAAAAAAAGTCATTTTTGTAATTTTTTCTAGATTCCCCCCTAGCCAGAAGTATATTCTGCAAAATAAAAAAAGTTTCAGTCGAATCGGATAATAACTTTTGGAGATACAGTTCCCACCGATTTGGATCAATTTTTTGACGCCTTGACTTTAACGACTCCCCAGTGCCGTCTGCAATGATTAATTATAAAACAAAAAATATATTTCTATAATCTAAGACATCCTTAATACAATGCAAAAAGTCCCATTAAATTATATACAGTAGTTTTCCTTTAATTAATTCCTAAAGATCACCTATTTTTTGAGGCTCTAGACCGGAAGGTCCCCTTAACACCGGTGGCCCGCACTAGATTGTCTCATCGGGCGGTATTAATTCGAGCGCCGCCTCATAGCAAAACAAATGAAAATCGGCCCCGGCGTGAACGTTCACCGTGAACGTCCGCGCCGGCGTGAACGTGCTAAAGTTTTACGGGAGCGCCGAGTGGCCGGTTGTTACCCATGCATTTGCCGCTACTCAAATTCCTATAACTTCGAGAAATTTACGAATTTCAACAAATCCTTTAAAACACGTATTCCTAAAAGGTTGAACATTCGAAAAATGAAATAAAAAAAAAATCGACTTTTAAACTGGAACCTCCTATGATTTAGTGAAAAAAGTATTTTACAGTTCACGAGTTATAACACAAAATCGGAAAGTAACCTAATTTTCGGGGGTCAATTACACCCCCTTAGAGTGAATTTGGGCGGTAAACAAAAATTGCGTTGTAATCAGGAGGAAGTTCCCTACATATTTACAAAGTTTCAGAGTCTTTTGAATCTCCGGCTTCGGGATCTGTTCCCTTGTTATAATACCTCGATATATATGTACTCTTTCGCATCTAAACCAGTCCAATTGTATGCAATACCTCAGTACCAATATAATCGTGGCATATGACAGTTTTCATATGATGCATATGATGAGATACATGCCCCCAATTACATCCGGCATAATAACCGATCAACGTGCCCACGGCTATACCCGCCAGGCAAAACGTTAGCTCCCTCCGGGACACTAAAGAAATTACAGGCTTTCTAGATATCAGCATTATCTCGATTACGTCGCTGAGCGCTCTTGATATTTTGTCAATTGCTATGGTACCTTCGTTATTACATAAATTTATTATCTGATGGGAAAATCCTTTTATACTAAAGTGTGTGCTATAATACTGAAACTGTAACTGCTCCCAGGCCTTCTGAATCCAAGCAAGTATACCGTGCGCAAAGTCCTTTGTGTTTTGTATATTTTGATCGTTGTATATCTCGTAAAAAAAACGGCGCGCCTGTGCTAGCCATACTGACATCCATTCTTGACCTTGGTGTGCGACCACCCATGTTCGAACCTTCCCCAGAACAGTTTGTAACGGAAAATATTACGAGCGACGAAAGGTGATAGAATTTCTAACGAAATACACAATTCCGATTTATCAGGATGTAAATTAGAGTATCACGCTTCGATTGTGGTTACTGAGAGGAGGATGTATTAATTGATATTTCGCATTACTTTCTGCTTTCGTTAACCCTTAGTATCATGATTTTTTTTATCTTACCCAAGAAGAATTCTTATCGGTAGATTTTTGTCCACACTACATCGCACAAATAAGCAATAAATTCTTAGTGCAACAATTTTTTATGTAAATGAAAAAATATGGATGTAACACCAGTGTTAAACCGTGCATAAAGGTACCTTTGTATTATAATGTTAAGGGAATGCTCGGTTCTGCAGAATGTACCCTGGTACTTTCACTGGCCCTGGCGAAATTAAGAGTTGTAATCAACAATACGAGACAGTGAAATTGTATCGTAATGAATTAAAGTAGAATTTTATTTCGACACAATTTACGACAAATTTGACCCAACAATTTTATCGTAATATTTTACAGACGAATTTTATTTCAACAGTATTTCCGAAAAATTTTGCTCTTCCAACTAGAATTTTTAACTTAATCAATTAAAGTAGGTGTTAATTTCGACAAAATTTACGAAAAATTTGGCTCCTCCGGCCAGAAATTTTAACGTAATCAATTAAAATAGAAGCTAATTTCAACAAAATTTGGGCAAAATGTAGCTCCTGCAACTGGAAATTTTGATGAATTAAAATAGAGTTTAATTCGACAAAATTTACTAAATATTTTTCCCCTCACTAGAAATTTTATGGTACTGAATTAAAGTAGAATTTCTACGGATGTATTTCTGCCCTAAGGGCACTTGTTACATATGGTAATAGTAAAGTAACGCATTAAAGTTCATGAAAACGCCCCCTAATGGCGCGCACTATTTTTTCAATTCGTGTAGCATGGGTGTTACACTATGATACTAAGGGTTAAGCGGTTTTCGGTACAGTGTAGAGGGACATTAAAAAAGTTATAAAGAAATGATCAGCCTGTGTAGTAGAATACACCAGAAAGGTAAACAGAGAAATGCTTTTTCCAGGATCTATGAAAATGTACGTACGATTTACAATATTATATAAAGTCTGCATATCACATAAATTGTGGCAAATATGAGCCGTTCACAAGAGAAATCGATTAACTCCACTTTTTGAAATATTTTAAATTTAAGTGTCAAAGCACTTGGTTCAGTCAAAACATTTTCTATTTATAATAAATTTCCCAAATAATACCGATTAACACCATTAAACAACAAAATTTTTTTCGTCGCCGAATAATAATTTATTTCGGAAGCCATTCTAATTAACTCCATACTCTAATGTAAATCGTTGCAAAAAAATAAAGGAGGACCATTTAATGTAATTCAAATGACTCATAAGGATTTTGTTTCAACAAAGCCTTTAGAGGATTCTATCATTAACAGAAGAAAAAAAACAATCAATGAGTTACCAGTAAATTGGCTTAAAATGCACTGGATAAAATTAAAAAGGTCATACAATTCAAATATGATTTTAATCAAGATTCAGAATTTAGTGGCATGAATGTAAAAAAATCTGGAGCAGGTAGACCACTAGGTCTGAAAAATATAGACCAGCCTTTGCTATATCCTATACGTAGAACTGTGACCAGAGAAAAGAGGAAAGATATGATGGATCTGTTAAAATTCATTCCTCCTATTAAACATAATTACTACAAAAAGTTAAGAACAAATCGATACCACGGGACCTCAAATACAACTGACGAAGAAGACATCAATTATATTGCCGATGAATAAATAACAAATAATAATATATTGTAAAAGAACAGTTATTTTCCATTTTCGCGAAAAATCTTTTAAAAAAATGTAAAAGAATGAACTTTTTCTGCAATAAAAAATATAATTTGAAGACTGATTTTGATGTTGTTACTGTTTTTTCACTTGTCAAATCGATTAACTCCCTTAGTCACCCAAAAGTTGTGATATTAATAACGATTACACCTAGGCTATTCTATCTTATTCATTCCACATGTCTTTATATGAAAGCTACATCTGTATTTATGCATTATAAAATGTCTGTTTCGATTTTTATTTTAAAGGGAATTTTTAAAAACAATGTATATTATTTCATCACATTTCTCCACTCTCTGTTTTGTGGAGTTAATTGATTTGGCCTGCGAATGGCTCATATAATGAAATCAGCAGGGATTCAGTGTTTTTGAAAAAGCGCGATTACCTGCAGTGCTTCAAACTGATTCGAAAGGTGGAACCAGATCTCGTCCATTTCTTGGGAGCTTGTTTTGATTGATTGTAGTCGGAGTTTAATGCGACATTTTACATTATGCAGTTTCGACAATGCAGCAGCCTGTCAGCTGGAAACACGGGCCTGTTGTGATATAAATAAACGATTAACGCATTCTGTATGACTGAAAATAGATGTGTACCGAGTTTCTGACTTACGGTATGACAGCTTTATGGGCATCGAGGGACTTGTAGCTTTCAATCCGTCGCTTCGTATACTGCGCACGTAGCCGTCAACGTTTCGTGACTTTTGAAAAGTTTACAAGGTCCCATTTAGGTCGGCATTGTTTTGCCTCTGGTACTAGAGGTTAGTTTGTACCATGCGCTAGGCGAAAATTTATTTAAGTTTCTCACATGATGTAACGGACGGTTGTGCAATTGTTGTCACGGGTTCTGGTTGGGTGACGGTGCCTCTTGCACCCGCCGCCAGATAGCTCTAGTCACGTTTCATTACCGCCGGTAGGTACTTGTGAGCTGTACCTCCGAAAACTTTTATGCTCGTAATTGGCTGAAACTTTGGAAATAGGTTCTTTTTCGACAAGAATGATGATTGCGTGAAGGATTTTTGGCGAGTTGAAATTTTTTTTTACCATTTCGGTGTCACCCCTTATGTTACCGACACGGTCGTAATCGTGGGGAATAATCTAGGCAGATTTGAGGGTGGCTCTAAAGTCACAGAACCTGTTGTTTTCAATTATTTTTAAAAGGTATGTATTGGGAATGCTGGGATTACAATGTAACACGTGGTTCAGTCAGGCTCGGATTAAAGGAGGGGGCTACAGCCCCGGGCCCCGCTTTTCAGGGGGCCCCGTTCTAAGCGATTAGCTCACTGTTTTCATTGGAAATGTTGTATCAAATAAATTGTCTATGAGTTCCACAACTTCCAATTTTATTTTAAGTTTTCATTGTTTAAACCTCCTTTATGATATCTATTTTACTAATTTTTGAGAATTATATATTTTTAGACATGTACATGGTATCCCATTTGAAATTTCTCACACAATTACAGTAAATTCTCGTTATACGAGAATTTAAACTCGTTATTGTTTAAATTTGTTATCCAGTCCCCCTTCTCCCGCTTTTCAACCGCGGGAGTCCCCGAAGGTTTGTTAGCCCCGGGCCCCAAAAATCTTAATCCGGGCCTGGGTTCAGTCAGGGCCTCCTTAACCAGTGGGCTAAATGGGCTATAGCCCAAGGACGCCGGTGATCTAAAAATCAAGTATGTTGAAATGCTTTTTTTTTCAATTTTTTATGAGACGAGAGACACGACAACCGTTAAGTCTGAGAAACTGTAGTCTGTATAGTGTATAGAGTTGGTATGCGAAAGGTTAGGGCGCCAAATCTTTTAGCCTAGGGCGCTGAAATTTGTTAAGACGGCCCTGGGATCAGTAAGCCTGAACTTTGGTCATTGTAATTTGGCCCGGGGCAAAAGTCTATATTATTGAAAACAGATAACCTTACGTCTCTACTTCATGTGTCACTTGGGCTCGCCGAAAATTTATTCCAGAAAAATTGATACCTTGACAATTATACTTAATTCAATTAATTTTTACAAAATGAAGTCCCTAACTACGGGGACTCCTTTAGTAAGCGCGGGGCCCGGGGTCCGGCGCAAGGGCCCCGTCTGCCCGGTGCTAAGGGCGGCTCTGTAGAAATTACTCATTTCTGTTGCCTGAGGGATGTTTTATATGTTATTTTTGCATTCTGCGGGTCCGAAGACCTAAGCACGGTGATTATTTGTTTCAAAAGGGTTTTCCATTGCAAATTATTATTACATTGTGTCGCTAAGGTAGGGAATTACATTAAAATGGTAACAAAATTATTTTCTGAATCGCCGAACATCCTTCTCGCAAACATTATTTCTCTGCAACACGAAACTATTCGTAACATTTTAGCCGAATCGGAGCATGGACATTTTCAGAAGTTTCGCCGAGAAAGCGACCATATCTCTCTCTCTCTCTCTCTCTCTCCCCCAGTTACCTTTTCCCATCATGGACTCCTGCTACCAGGGCTCCCAGGAGCTCAAAACTATCAGGCGTGAATAACAGAAGTAGCTCCAATCCAGCTACCTCCACCTCCATCCTGTGTTCCCGTTAACTCGGGAGAATTTCCTGATCTAAACCTACTTGGGGACTTTAGTTCCTACGCTCCACAGTTCCATGGATCTGACGGTTCCTTGCTTCACGCACTGAATAACAATAGGATGTCAGCAATAAGAGCAATTGCATCAAGTTTTTGAACCGTTCGATATCTCATGTGACAGAAAATGCCCCCAAAACCCAGAACGGTAGGTACATCACTGTTTCATTTATTCGATTTCGTTTCTTAGTAATCCTAACCTACGCTCCAGCATAATTAAACGCAGGGAGCATCTTCACCCGCGAACGAATAACGTTGCTTCTAGAATGCCAAGAAGCCAGGAGCGAGTAAAAAGAATGCAGCACCACTCAAGGTGCTGAATCTCGCGGGGGGTAGCGCCGAAACCTCTAGCGGCTTGAGCCAAGAAGCCGAAGACCAGTTCGAATTGGAGTTATGCTGGTGCATACAGCAACTAGGGAAGTGCCTGGCCAGCGGCAAGCTCGCAGAGAAGCAGGCGCACGATCTGACCAAGAATATAAATATTTTGAAGAGCAACACGGCGCCGATGATAAAGAAGAGGCAAGTGATGCGCAACACTTTGGGGAATTACAGAGAAAAGATGACATTGGATGAGCAGAAGTTCAGCAGAGCCAGTTGCTCGATGAAGTTTGTCTCTCTGCCTACGCTGAATAAGAAATGCGTGTTCGTGAAGAAGGCTGAGCGCAAGCTGACAAAAGAGGATTTGAACAGTGACAAAGACACGGCACCTTTGAATTCCAATGAAAAACCTGCAGATTTCAACACTGTGCAGAACGTTTTCAAGTTTAACTTTCAAATAGCAGAATAAAAGCCTTTTTTGCAATTCAGGTCTATGGCTGAATTTTTCTCTCCTTACTACTGATCCTATACTTTCCAATTCACAGAAGAAATATAATTTCAACTGCAAGAATGGGCCTGGATAAATTAATTTTGTTTATAGGGTAGCTTTTATTGAGTAATTAAATATAGATTTCTGATTCTCAAGAAATACAGAAATCGAGATATGTAGACGTACTTAATGCTCGGCTTTGCCCGAAATTTAGAATCTGATTTTATAAAAAAAAGTTTTTTTATTAGTTTCTTTTTTTTTGGCGAAAATAGTCACATTTATCTGGATTAGCTAGGCATAATGAGCTGGGACACATTTCGTGACACCAGAGTTTACCGTTCGAAAGTTTTTAGGCGACAGACAAACACACAAACACTTTCTACTTTATATATTAAGATTCCTGGGAAAATCTTCAAGTATTTAAATAATTACTGTTTTTAATACTGTACCACTTGTGCGAGAGTAGAGCAAATAGCAATGAGGTCCTGTGGCGCAACGGATAACGCGTCTGACTACGGATCAGAAGATTCCAGGTTCGAATCCTGGCAGGATCGTTTGAATTTTTTTTTTTCAGTTATACTAACTTTTTAATCCACGGTAAATACAATATCAAGTATTAAAAGATGCGTCTGTAAAATATTAAATATTAAACACGAAGATGTGTTTACAAAAACCGACTTAGTTACTCGCAAGTTGGATTTGCCAAAACATCTGACTCTAAAGCTGGGATTTCACTGAGGCAACTTTTTGGCAACCGGTAACATCGTCGCATCTTTTTTTGCATGCCACACATGCAATCACTATCGCACTCATCGCATGCGACATGTTGCCTTGCGTTGCCTCAGTGGAATTCCGGCTTAAATCGCAGCGGCAACAATTCTGAGCCGCGCGGATGTGGAGTGTCAAGGGCCATTAAAAATCCATTATGTAAATAAATATTATGTTATGATATATTTAACAACCAGTAGTAACAAAGGTATCGTCTCTCTTACGTACTTATAGCAACAGAACAGCACTCTTTTATCGTATGGTACAAGCTTGAATGCATATATAACTATATATAATATATGCATATAGGACGCCACAAAAGTCTGTCGCACAATATCGCCAATGTCGTCGGACAGAAATATCGATTAAAATAAAAACAATGCCTAAAAATACCAGTCCATCAATGAGTGCTCTTTCCATTGTGGCCCTTCTTTTTCTCGTTTCCATACTTTTCCTCGATAAACCAAACTACAAATGAAACAAACTGTACCGTCGTTCGAACCCAAAGGAGAAATGCTGCTCGATTTTAAAACATTTAGGTATAAACGGTTAACGCGCGACAATCGCGATGATATGGTTCGATAAAAATTCGACACGCCGAAATTAGTGTACCAGACTCTTGCAACGCCCTGTACAAATATATACGTATTCTCCAAGGACCTCATTCCACTTATCCCCCCCCCCCCCCTTCCTTCTTAATAACGTAACAGTGATATATGTATCTATAGAAAAAGAAAAAAAAAGAAAAAAAAATTGGATCAATTCAACTTACAAAGACTCAATAATGACTTTTTTCCGTTTTCTTTCGCGACCCTAAATAGAAATATCCTCTTATTAAAGAAATATGATTCTTCTAATATAGTCTTATATTAAATATATAATTCTTTATATCTGCTCTTTAGTTCTCATTAAATATCCTCTTTTTCATTTACTTCTCATCCGTTCATTCTCCCTTCCACATACACGACAAACTGGTTACGCCCGAAAAATCACGATCCAGCAACGAGTTTCACGCTCCCGCGCGGGCAAGCGCGCGTAGCCTTCCACGCGCCCTTTCTTCTCTATCGTCTTTTTGGTCTTTGCAGAGCAATTTCTGTATCATTCTCCCCGTCTTCGTAATCCTCTTCTGCTTCGGTCGTCTTTGGTAGAAGCACGCGTTCACCGCCGAACGCACAGTTCCTCGTAATCGATCGTGGAGAAAAGCTCTCTCGGATTGCCGGCCTCTCCGTTCCCTGAGTCGGTCTACAACCATTTCAGTCTTCGCCGTCCCTTTCAAAGTGGCGCTTTCCCCGTCGCGGCATTCTATGCGCGCCGTCTCCTGCCGACTCTAAACACTAACTCAACGCACGACGACTCTCAGGACATGCTCGAGGTGTCCCCGGGATCATCGCCCGTTACAAAACTCGCCGAAAAAGTAAACGAAAGCGCGACGAACCGATCTCCCTCGAGGAAGGAGCGATTGAACGCGACCCCTCCACATTTTCGGGGGGCCATTCTCGCGAGAACTTGTCGCTCCGTCAATCTCATCAACACGATTCTCTCGAGCCGAGCACGTTCGCGAGTCAGCGCGCGAACAATCGTTCCAACAAAGACGCTGAGAACTGACTACCAACCGCCCGTCGACTAGGCAACTTTCTCCCGAGTACAGGGTTATCCATTTAAGACTGACGACGCTCGCCAGCATAAGTAAGAACGGCAACAGCGTCACACGCATACTTACTAACTAAACAATCATATGTCGATACATCCGCCATCTATGGGCTGTTGCTAAATTGATAGATGACCTAGACGAACCTATACTTTTAGCAACAGCCCATAGATGGCGGATGCATCGACATATGATTGCAGTAGTAAGTATGCGTGTTACGCTGTTGCCGTTCTCATTTCTACTCGCGCGAGTGCCGCCAGTCTTATTAAATGGATAACCCTGTATAGACAACTCAGCAGCTTCGACTCCTCGGCTGGGGCGCGTGACTGACATCGAAACCGTTTACGTAAAAAAATTCCACCACGAAATATCAAACGGGCTTTCACAGGACAGCGGTTTTAGACTAGACTTCCTCGTACTTCTCAGCGGAGGAGTCGAAGCGTTGCCTTAAAAATTCTACGAAAATAAGTCTGGCCACCATCTTTCCCACCCTCCAGGCATTTAAGTCTCTCGTTAACAAGTGCAGCTCTCTCTCTCTCACTCTCTCTCTCTCTCTCTTTACACGATTCGATGCTTTCGTCGCGAAATCGTTCTATATACAGACACACGCACACAAATATATATATATATATATATATATATATATATATACCTTGTCGTTCGAAAGTAGTATGTAAACGAAGGAATCGCGAGAAACGTCATTTAATACTCGATGACCATTTTCGACCCTAACACCCTATATAATGTACAAGTGTGAGTGTCCTGCGTATGTTCCTTCCGTGTGTTCGCCGTGTATAGTTACACATATACGCGCGTGTGTACGTGTGTATATATATATATATATTCGTAATATATATATATATATATTTTTATAAAGATTCAGGACTAAAAATCAATGTATAAGAATAGCGTTCGATATATAATATGCTCGTGAACAGAACCGTTTCGAAATAGTCCGCGAAATCGTCCGACGCGATCCTGGGCGACGCTTTTAGCGCGCGCGCGCGCGCGCGCTCGGCGGTCTTTCTCCTCGAGAGAATGAGGTACAGTTCCCGATTCTCGAAACGTATCGTGTCCTACCGCACGAGAACTGTCGTCCTTCAGGCTCGTCGGGCCTGGGCGAGCTTTCTGAGGCACATTTTTCTATGTAAGTCGCGGAGTCCCGCAAAGTCCACCCGGGGAACTCTCCGCCGGGCTGCTCCTCTTTATCCCGGAACAGATAAGGGGAAGAAGGCGATATATTTCTTTCAGGGGGGCACGGGTGCGCGCGCTTTGGACTCACCCGGCCACCCGGGGCGAGGAAGGGGAAACTTCAACGAAGCACTTCGTTGAAGCACTTCAACGTTTACGGTTGATCACAGACAACGTGAAAAGAAGAAATCAAAGACAGGGAGGAGCTCTGCGGCGCGTTCAGGGTGGCGAGGGGAGCTGAATTGGATTGTCTTGTGTCAGAGTTCCCCTCGCCGCGCGACAAGAGCGTTGAAATTAATTGTGAGAATAGTATATACATATGCCTAATAATTCGACGCGCTGGAGCTGGGCGAACGCAGTATTTCGGATAGAAAATTAAGGGTTTGCATTGGAACTGGGGTAGCTTGGGCTTGGGAGTAAATTATAGAGTGGACTTGTATTTTTTTCTTGAAATTATCCATTTTCAGGGTGATCACGGGGTTATTTTCTACTCGGAATACTAGTTTCCCCAGCTCCGTTCGTTAGTACGTAACCCTAAGGATGGCATAAAATTAAACGTATCTACAATAATTTAAAGATTGCAATTAAGGAACAGTGTCGTCCCAGAGATCCCGCTACAAATCGAGCACGTGTCCGTCGAAGTTTCAGATTGCATTCAGAAGTTTGCTGAATTCTATGCCCATTTTATACTAGACGCTCGGAGCAATCCGAGGATCGCATTGCCGAAACATGAACCAAAACGTCAATAAGGAATACTGCAGCTTAAATGGATTGCTAATAAAGTTGCACGAATGTGTCATTAATTTAAACAGCTCGTGCTCCAAGTACTTTGCACAATTGAAAGACAGTAACATGCGTCAGGGTGTGCTTGATCTGGAAAACTAGAGTGCGACAGAAAATAAAAACGTAAAGGATTAAGGGAAGCTAGTTCGTATATAGTCAGGCGCGGCCAACAAAGTGATACGACCCTATAATCACTTCCACTTGTGTTATTTCAAAGAGAACTAATCCAAACCGCCGAGACCTTTCGAAAAGTACACAAACTTTTAGCATTTCCATTCAAGATTTTTAAATTACCATCATTTATTCTTCCAAGAGGGTCATATTTCCTTTCCCCATGGAATTTAAAAAAAAAAAAAAAAAAAAAAAAAAAAAAAAAAAAAAATATATAGATGTACATTAACAATTCTAACGTAGAATCTCCATCAGTCACCGCTCGCAACAAGACTACTCGTTTAAAAGAGCAGAATTTCTCTGCAACCGATCCCCCAATCGCTTCGAGCGCCGTGCGAACGCGCGGGTCGCGATTGCTTTTGGCGAAATCAGCAGCCCGTGGTCGGCCAGCAGAATGAGTGATGTTCCCCGCTTAGTATGTACACGATACAAGGAAAACGGAAACGCGTCGCGGTCACGAAACGCCGACGAACGCGCACGAAATTCGAGAAAGTGGGGGAGGGTCCCTGGCCGGGCGCGGTTCCGGAAATAGGAATGACGCAATGTCGCCCGCGCGTGCGCGAACTTCGAAGGCAGCAACGTCACAGCATCACGTGGAAAATGCATTTAGGAGACACAAGGATGAGGCGCGAGACTGCCGAGCGGATCTCGAGCAGATCTCGGGCAGGAAGTGGGAAAGCAGGGCCCGGTCTACTCCACTATGATCGTAGCGAGCCGTTTGGGCCGCTTCCCCGCCTTCTGTTTCCGGTGCACGTCCCTGGAGTCCGTGTGAGACGACTCGGACGTCTCCGTCGTCGGGCTCTCCGCGCTGTTGACCGTCTGCTCCTCCAGCTTCCGTTTCCTGGCCCTCGTCACGGGGCCGGTTCTGCTCTTGCACACGGTCTCGCTGTCCACGTTCCTTCTGTGCCGTTTGGAGGACTTCGGCTCCTCCTCGTCGCCGTCCCGTTTCCGCCGCTTCTTGGGCGCGTCCTGCTGCATGATCCTCGGCGAGTTCGAGTCGGACGATGAGGACAGGGAGCTGAGGTACTCGTTGACCTTGTCCTCGCCGAAGTCGAACGCGCTGGGCTGCGCCGGTGAGGCGGAGGTGGCCAGGTTCGTGGCCGCGCTGGGCGGCCGTAGAAGCTGAACGGAGGGGCTGGAGGAGGTGGTGGAGGCGGAGGAAGAGACGGAGCTGGAGGTGGAGCGTTTGTGCAGCTTCCGTCTCTGCGCGAGCCTAGCTCCGTCCACCTCGCGCAGCCGGAAGCCCTCTGGCTTCTCCAGGGTGCACGCGCTCGCGTGGAGGTCGAGGGTGATCACGTCGACGGAGGTGGTGCTGGACTCGGCCAGCCACGGGTGACCGGCCAGGCCGCTGGCGGTCAGTCTCTTGCTGGGGTCCACGGTCAGCAGGCCCTTGGCCACCTGCTTGCCGAGGCTCGACACGTGGCTCCAGGCCTCGCCGTCGAAATCGATCTCCCCGGCTCTGATCCTTGTGGCCAGGTCTGGGGAGCCAGTCCTGAACGGCGGCTTGCCCGACAGCATGGAGTAGAGGATCGCGCCCAGGCTCCAGAGGTCGCAGCTCTGGTCGTAACCCTGCCTGGCCACCACTTCCGGCGCGGCGTAAGGAAGGGTGAAGCAGGGGGTGTGCAGGGGCTCGCAGCCGCGCTTCACCCTGGCGAAACCGAAGTCCACGATCTTCACCGGGGAATCCTCGCCGCCGTGGGCGAATACAATGTTCTCGGGCTTCAAGTCTCTGTGCACCACGCCCCTGGAGTGCATGAACCGCACGGCGGAGGCCAGCTGGCGCATTATCCTGCTCGCCTGCTGCTCGCTGAACGGCCTCGGCCTCCGCAGCAGCTCCCCGCCCGACAGCAACTCCATCACCAGGTACGTGTGCGCCCTGTCCTGGTGCACCTCCACCAGCTTCACCACGTTCTGGTGGCCCTGGCAGGTCCTCAGCAAGCTAGCCTCCCTACCGCAGTCGATCCTGCGACTGACGATCTTCACCGCGTACTCCTGCAGCGTCTTTCTGTGCCTGCACTTCCGACAGACGGAGAAGCTGCCGTCGCCGAGCGCTTCCTCGCGCAGGTCCAGCTCGTAGGTCTGGAAGAAGGTGGACTCCTCGAATCTGGCCGCCAGCACGTCCGAGGCGGACGGTCGCTGGGACTCGGTGCTGGCCTTGGTGGCCTCCTTGAAGATGTCCTTGCTGACCACGTTGTCGCCGAACAGCACAGAGGGCGCCACGTACGAGTAGCCCCTGAAGATCTTGTCGTAATTGGGGGGCACCACGGCTGGGCTGTCGGCGGCTATCATTTTCGTGAACTCGTCGGAGAAGTTGCTGGTGTCCAGCTCGTGGGTGATGCGCGGCACGAACGGCGGAGGGATCTGCCGCTTCTCCAGCGCGTCCCAGCTGAACGACGGCGACGCCTTCCTGAAGAATGGGTGCTCCTTCAGCTCCCTGGCGTCCTCTGGCCCGCCGCCCAGCCTCTGTCGCGGGTCCTTCACCAGCAGACGCAGGATGAAGTCGCGCACCGTCGGGCTCAGGTGGCTGGGGATCGGCGGGTCCGTCTTCAGGATCCTTCGCGAGATGTCCTGCTGCGTGTTCTTCTCGCCCTCCACCGTAAAAGGAGACGCACCCGTCAGCAGCTCGTACGTCAGCACGCCCACGCTCCACCAGTCCACCGCCTGAAAATCGGACACGTTTTAGTGGAATGCTTCACAGCTACATCTTTGCGTCCTTCAACTTCGGAGGCTTGCTAATCAAACTCGGCACAGAGCTTTGAAAAATATTTCACGCGTATTCTTTTACATCGGCTGATATTCGTGTTCAGGGGGTGAAATCAGCCCTCAAACTTAGGGTTGAAAAACATATTTTGCGAAATATTTCCAGATCTACTGAAGATAGAAAGAAGTGCAAAATATAAAAAATGCTCACCTTTTTATGAGCAACGACGTGATCTAAACAAAAATTGCGCCACGTCGTAGGTGGCGCCACTGTCGCAAAAAATCGTTTTTTCGTCAATACCTACTTCTTATAAATCATGTTTCTGTTACTAATTACGTATTTCAATGAGAAATGAAATGTGTTTCTCGTCCGCAACTTTGAGGGCTCACTTTACCCCCTAAATATTTTTAAATATTCTACCTTTGTACCGAATTTCATTCAAATGGACAACTATCAATCAGATTTCGTGTGCAATTTAATTCTCAACACTTGAGAATTCGAAATACAATGGTGTAAAATCTAGAAATTACCGATTCCGCGTTCGAAATACTGTAAACAAAGAACACAGTGTATGCAGAAGTATACATTAAATTGATTAACAAGTCCAGCTAAATCCACAGCCGCGTGCGCCACGTTTTCGACGTATTAGAATGCTTTGCCGTAGCTTCCACGCGTTTTTAGGTTTCCGAAAGCCAGGGATTATCGGCGGAAATGGGGGAACGATAAACAGTGTATTTGACAGTGACAAGAGCG
Organism: Andrena camellia; assembly: GCA_029448645.1. Lineage (NCBI taxonomy): Eukaryota > Metazoa > Arthropoda > Insecta > Hymenoptera > Andrenidae > Andrena > Andrena camellia. The sequence continues at coordinate 28,955,364 of CM055678.1, read as the reverse complement.
GCGCGCGATAACGAAGTTCCAAGAACGCCAAGGGAACAAATCGTGACGTAAATTCATCCTGACTCACAATATCGTGGCCCGCTGAGCCCCCTCGTACCACTTCCGGTGCCATGTACTCGATAGTTCCGCAAAAGGAGTAAGCACGAGCGTTGCTGTCCCTTTCGTGCGGCAGGAACTCTTTGCTCAGCCCGAAATCTGTTAACACGATATGCCCCTCCCTGTCCAGCAGAATGTTCTCCAACTTAATGTCCCTGTAAATTATTCCCAGCTGCAACAGAAAGTTTCGTGCGTGTTATTAATGGCGCGGCGATCCGGGAAACCAAATGCACACCGAAGAATACGAGCTCGGGACCATCGATCTGATTTCTAATTTTGCCGAGTAATGGAAATTTGATAAATCTAGCTGGAAAGGTATAGATCACCGCCAGGCTAGAGATCGTGAAAGTTTAATTAGCTGTGAGTTAATCCAAGTCTAAGGTCAGAATGACAAATCCTCTCCTCTTTAAATAAAATATATAAAGCACTATTTTAAGAATCTTGCACACAGTATCAATGACTTTCTATAAGATAAATGGTCCCCATCTCGTAATCGTTAGTGCCCTTCAATCTGCACCGCTCGACTTTAATTGGGAGATTATCAGTGGCGGATTTAAGGAAAAAGGCCCAGGTGGCAAACATTCTGAGGGGCCCATTTTTTCGGGAACATGAAGAGGTAGTTTACTAAAAGTGGGTTCAGTGTAATAGTACAGAAAAATAATATGGTGTTTAGATAAAATCGTAATGTTCTTTTTTTGAAGATGGGGCCCTAGGGGGCCTTCTGAGCAGGGTCCCATTTTTTCTGGAAAGTGAAGAGGTAATTGACTAAAAACTGGCTCAGTGTAGTAGTAGAGAAAAAGAATATGGTGTTCAGATAAAATCATAATTTTTTTTATTTGAAGATGAGGCCCTAGGGGGCCTTCTGAGCTGGGGCCCATTTTTCGGGGAAATGAAGAGGTAGTTTACTAAAAACCTCAGTGTCATAGTACAGAAAAAATATACAGTGTTTGGATAAAATCATAATTTTCTTTTTTTGAAGATGGGGCCCCAGGGGGCCTTCTGAGCTGGGGTCCATTTTTCGGGAAAATGAAGAGGTAGTTTACTAAAAACGGGCTCAGTGTAGTAGTACAGAAAAAAATATGGTGTTCAGATAAAATCATAATTTTCTTTTTTTGAAGATAGGGCCCTAGGGGGCCTTCTGAGCTGGGGCCCATATTTCGGGAAAATGAAGAGATAATTTACTAAAAACGGGCTCAGTGTAGTAGTACAGAAAAAAATATGGTGTTCAGATAAAATCATAATTTTCTTTTTTTGAAGATAGGGCCCTAGGGGGCCTTCTGACCAGGGGCCCATTTTATCGGACAAATGAAGAGATGGTTTACTAAAAAGACGAGTTAATAGTACAGAAAAAATGGTGTTTCTATAAAATCATAATTTTTTTTTTTTTTTTTTTTTTGAAGATGGGGCCTGTTGGGCAGGCCCAGTCGGCAACTGCTCATCGGCCGCCCATTAAATTCGCCACTGGAGATCATATTTCCACACGATTTCGGGAAAAGAATCATATGTCACAGGCAAAAGGAGAGTTTCCGGCTTGTTACTGTGATGTTTCTTATACCGAACACCTTCGATATACAAAAACTTAAGTTGCAGTATACGTTACCGAGCTGTGACGTCTCTCTAATGACATTTTCCGAATCATTTCGAGCAGTGCAGGCCGCTAATGAACGGAAATAAATTACTGCGCCGCGATACTGTGTCTATAACGACGGAAAGTTTTTTCGAAAGCAAAATAAGATTTACTTTGTGCAGATGCTCCAGCGCCAGAATAACTTCTCCGATATAAATTCGCACTTCGTCCTCGGTGAAGTGTTCTCGTTGATACAGATGGGTAAACAACTCCCCGCCGCTGACATAATCTGGAAACGCAAAGTTCTTGTTTTTTTAACCTTTTCAGGGGGGCCAACCCGGCGGCGTGTGCTTCGAAACGCGACTGGGCAGCCCCTGGCCCTATGCAACCCTTACTTCCGCAATGCCAAAGAGTTCCTCGAACTTTCCACACAACATTTCTCTCCATTCCCATTTTTCCTCGCCTTTTTCACTCACCGATTGATCATCAGACACGAAACGTCAACTCGAATTCCTCGCGGCTACGCATACAGGGTGATTCACCTAAGTGGGCCACCTAAATTACTTGTAAACTCTTTGTTCTATCAAAAAATGGTTCGGACAAAAGTTGTATGGTATTAAGGGGGGCACTCAGTGTGCTAATTAGTTTTTTTTAAATTTTGCTTCTTTACCGAGATATGAGGCCACCTTGACTTTTTTAATTGTAACAGGTGAAATTTGACCTCGGAATTAGAAAGAGCGTTGACCGCTGAGTAAAAATCTATTAGAGTGTATGGGTCCAAAAACTAATAATTACTGAGATATTATTTAAACGATTTTTACTCCAAGAAATGCTCAAAATAAATGCCGTCCATTACGATCAATACAACTGCGTTCTCGATTAATACGTGCGGATGATTAGTTATTACATTGGGTGCCCTCCTTGATACCAGAACATTTTTGCTTGAACCATTTTTCCATGTAACGAAGAGGTTACAAATAATTTAGGTGGCCCAGTTAAGTGAATCACCCTGTATATTGTGGCCTCCAGTCGAGTTTTGTCGCCTCACCGTTCATATTTGTCTGTGATCTATTCGATATTTATGAGGTTCTGCAGACACTAGCTTTCACCGTCGAGAAATTACAAGAGGACTAAATAAGGAATGGTAGAATTTCAGATTTTGAAGCTAACGAAGCTCGGAGGCCTCTGAATCGTTGGAGGAACTACCAACAGGAGGTTCTTAGCACGCCCAGTGCGACGTGGGTAAAAACTGGAACTACAAGAAATTTTATTAACATTTTAATCTTCCTGCAACTGGACAGCTTTTTACTACAAGTTACCAAGCTTTTATTTAGCACCACCTGTGAGTTTGTTAGAGTAAAATCTTGTAAGCTAATTTTCGCCCACTTCCACATATCCGATCGACTTGAAACTTTGCACACATAGGCAATTATTTTTTTGCATTCATAGCACATTTTAATAAAAGCTTGTTTTCAGACAATTTCTTTTGCTGTAAATTTTAATCTTTGTCGCACTGGACGTGTTGAGACAGCGGCTTTGCTTACTTTAAACAACGAAGGATCGACAGGGCGATTCCCGCGCGGTTTACCTAAAATCAAATGGAGCTTCGCGTCCGTCTGAAAGGCGTAATGCAGCGTAACTAAAAAAGGACTGTCTCGCACGGCCTCCAGCACTTGTCTCTCCGTCTTCGTGTGCTCGGTGGTCTTCTTCTTCTGCACGATGGAGGCCTTCTTCAGGACTTTCATGGCGTAAAGGCGGCCAGCGTCTGTGCCTGTCCTCTTCCGCACCAGGAACACCTTTCCATAAGCTGCACAAAAGTATCCCCCCCCCGGCTGGTGACCTGGGTATCGTTTCACGGGGCTCTCGATTCTCGAAATAAAAAAAATGCTCGAGCCTCCATCGAGTGAGCCGTCTTAGGGAACACGCGAGGGAACTGCGGAGGGCCGCGATAGGGGTTTAAATATTTATCGCAACTAACCCTTCGCGCACGATGAAATTACACGTCTTTTCAGTCAGCGCGCGCGCGCGCGATCCGTGCGGCTGACGCCGATGGGCGTTCGCCGAGTACAGTGGACTAATGGGACTGGAGGATACCCGCACGCGACTTACGGCAAACGGTAAAAAGGGGATTGTTTTCTATACAGAGTGTTGGAGGACGTAGAAACGAGGCTCGAGATATCGATCTTCGTGGCAGTATGGATCCAATGACTTTTATTCAGGACCTCCGTCACTTACCTCCGGTTCCAAGGACCTTCAGCAAGTCGAAGTGCGTCATGTCTACCCTCTGGCCACCGCTGTCTGCCAGGTTTACTGCAACGAGCAACATTGTTCCGTTTTATTTTATTTGCGAATGGAATTTATCAAGAATTGCGTGTGTAAATGGAGGGGGAAGAGACGTGGGATTTAATTGGGTATAATATTGCATTAACTCTTCGTGGCCACACTTTTTTATAATCACAAATTGGTCACGTGGGCAGTGGCGGATTTAAGAAAAAGGGCCCAGGTGGCAAACGTTCTGAGGGACCCATTTTTTTCGGGAAAATGAAGAGGTAGTTTACTAAAAGGGGGTAAGTGTAGAGAAAAGTATAGAAAAAAATAATGCTGGACAAAATCATAATTTCTTTTTAAAGATAGAGGCCTGAGGGGGGGGGGGGCTTCTAAACAGGGGCCCATTTTTCGAGAAAATAAAGCGGTAGTTTACTAAAAACGGGTTCAGTGTAATAATACAGAGAAAAAATATACTTTGGATAAAATCATAATTTTTTTTTAAGGAGGGGGTCCTGGCTGGGCCTTCTCAGCAGGGGCCCAGGTGGCAGCTGCTCATCCGCCGCCCTGTTAAATCCGCCACTGCACGTGGGGTTACCATTTTCGTATTTTTCAATCTTTCGACTTTCTAGTGATACTTGTACATTTGTAATACTGTAATGGTCTTTTTCTAGAAATGTCAATTTTGAAATGTTGAAATTTACATTTGAAAAAATAGTTGTGGATGAAGCATTTTTTTTTTTATTAAAATTTGCGAAATTGTTAAGTTTTTAACCGACTTAAAAAAGGAGGAGGTTATAGATTCGACCCGTTTGTATTTTTTTTTATGTTTGTCCCCGCATAACTCCTCAGCATATGAACCGATTTTGATGATCTTTTTATTTATTCGAAAGAGGGTGATTGTCCCATCCCACACTGCATCAACATTGGCCCAATATTTTGCCAGTTCTGGTTAAGAATAACTATTGTCACCTAATTATTATTATTTTATGTACGTACGCGCATATCCCCTGAGCATGTGTGTCAATATATATAAAACTAAAAAATTAAAAAAAAAATGAAACCGACTTCAAAAAAATAAAATTGTACTAAAAAGTATAAAATATTTTTCCCCTTATTTAATGTACGACTCTCATATTTTTTAAGTCGGTGCCTCGTCATTTGCACTGTGTAAATCTGGCGCCGACTTACAAAATATGAGTCGTAGATTAAATAAGGGAAAAAATTATTTTTTATTTTTTTTTTAAATCGGTTTCAATTTTTTTTTAAATTTAATTTTTTTTTATTATTACCTAAGGTTTAAAAATTTACAGAAATATTGGCAAGTACATATCGTGGGGTGCGATACGCGCCGTGTGATCACGAAAGGTTAAAGTATAAGAAATTAATAATCCTGTTTACCATCGTTGGGATCTCGATTTTATTATGAATCGTAAGGAAGCGTAGAAAAAGTTCCATGCGCTTCTAAATTTCCTTCCAACCACCCACTGTACGTGAATATTCCTGAAACCGTTCCGAACAGTGTACAGAACGATAAGATAATGATTCTTTAATTGTCGCGAGGATCTCTCGTCGTATATAGACGGACAATGACTTTCATCGGGGCACGGTTATCGAAATACTGTTAACCGAACTTTCTATTCGAATGCCACCAGCCCGGACTTTCGATCCACTGAACTTTCGTTCATCGTACTTTCGAACGTCAGATGAATTACCTTAGTCGATTAAATATAGGAAGTTTCCGCATGGCGGGCCAAAAAAAAAATCGAGGGATCGTCAAAATCGCTTCGCCGTATAAAATGTAACTAGGCAGGGGTGGGGTCGAAGCTGGTTTTTAAATTCTCGAAAACTCGAGTCGGAGACTCTCGAAACTTTCGAAACTCTCGAAACTTGAAGTGCAGATTCTTTTTTTTTTTTTTTTTTTTTTTTTTTTTTTTTTAAAGTGGAATATCTAGTTTGAAGAATTCCAGTCAACAAAATTTTTGCATAAATCTTTATTGACCACAGTTAAAGAAAAATATTATAAAAATATAGAAATCCTCGAAGCTGCGATCGATTCTTTATTCATCGATTTTATACTTTTCCTTATCTGGCTTTCGAAACGTTTCGAATCACGAGAAAAGTGCAATGTCACGCGTCCCTAAATGTATCGATACTTGGTGATCGTAAGAACGACAATATCGCTGTAACTGGGAATCATTTTTAAATTTCTATTTCTTCATAGAGAAGCCCTTTGTCGACCCTTTGAATTCAAAAAGCTTCTACCATAAAATTACAGGACTTCGAATTTCAATTCCATGGTATTTCAACAATTTTGATGTGACAAATTTCGAAAGATAATTTCCAGGTATCTTAGCTAAGGTTAGGCGAGGTTTGTGTCAATCCTATTTTTAGAGCTAAAAACATGGCAAAATTTGGGATTTTTTCCTATATTTTTTTTATTAAAAAGTAATATTATAAAAAAGACTAACTTCTTCAACGATGCATAAAAATAAGGTCCAAATATCAGTAGAATCGAATCGCTAATTTCTTAAAAAAAAATCCAAATTTTGCTATGTTTTTAGCCCAAAAAATAGAATTCCTCTTTAAATACTTTGCTACTAATAAATTATATTAGTATTTGAACTTGAGGAAGTTCGTTAAATCAGAGGTTCATGGAAAGGACTTTAAAGGGACATTATCATTAAAATTTTTCAGAAGATCGATTTCCTTCTTGCATAATATATTTACAGTATATTATCTGAAGAATACTCGATAAGAGTTATAAGACGAAATTCGTAATGGTGTAGATTCTACAACGATAGAAAGCAAAACTTCAAACGCTTTTATATAGAAACAGGATTTTTCCTAGCCAGCATAACAAAAGAAATTATGAACCGATTCCAGAAATCTTGGTGGCATTCTCTTTGTAATTGACTTGGCTATCGTATCAACCTTCGATCATTAATTTTAGAGCTCATAGCTTTTAGTTATTAACATTTTTAGGTGTAAAATGACTCCTTTTTATCATGTTTGTGTTCAAACCCGCACCAAACATCCTAATTTGCTTTCATTGCCTTTCCAGAGGCTGATTCGATAGCGATTAGTATAACACACAAGAATATCTTTGGTTTTTTTATTTGACACAATCCTACGTCGAGTTATACTGCCCACCGTCGACGCCTCTTTTCGTTGCAGCAGTGCACTGAGCGCCACGTAGAAATCGAACCACTACAGGAAATTGAGAAAGAAAAAAAAATTCATATCCTTGAATAACGAATAAATAAAGGCCACAAAGTTTTTTTTACTACAAGTTGTATACTTCTTTCAAAAAAAAAATCCTAAAGTTCAACTCTTTTTTGAGCGACTTGATGAGCCCAGTGCTCGTAATCGAGGAACATTCCCGTTTCGTGGCCGGGCATAAACGAGAGAGCTCTGTTTTATTGGAAAGGTGGATCCTTTGATTAACTCCCGCGACTAAGTTTCAGCTGTAATTCCCGTTTTCCTCCGCGTAAATCAATAGACCGACTCGGTGACGTTACGAAACGCCCGGCACCGAGTTTGGGAAGCACGGCTTGGCTTCGTCCGGACCCGCGATTTATCGGCACTGGCACAGTTTTTCTCTTTTCGGAATCTTGTGAAATTATCGTTGGCCAAGGCTATTTCGTAATCGCTTTGTTAACCATATTTTACTAGATAAGGCACGACCGTTTCCAAATGGGATTCCATCTGAATCAACATCCCGCGTTATTTTTAAACCGAAAACGTATTTTTATCGAACATCTAGCGCACCGCGGCTCGCAGATTTCTTCGCAGGCCGAGGCGCAACGGCCGCGTTGTTATCTCCCCCATTCCCCGAAATCTGCTGCTACTATTAACGAGAATCGATCGACCGGTATCCATGCCGCCGGTGCCGTATCGCATCGGACAGTTTAACCTAGCGGCTCTGTAGTCGCTCGGCCAAGACTAAGGACAAAGTCGACCAAGGTGCCTGCGAGGCGTCCTCCAGATCGCTATCCCCAGGTTCGAATATCGAAGCAGCTTATTTGTAATCGACCTTCGGGACCAAATAAACGGAAGAGCGGAAAAAGAACACCGGGCACGGAAAGAACGAATCGACTCGCAGATTCTTCAAATGCTAAACCGTTTCGTTACAATTGAAATGCAAATCTGAACGGTGCAGGAGCAGGTACAGTGCCTGGAAAATGGCAAAGGTACCATTTACTGCGGTAACAAGATTGAGTCGCACTTTGGTCGACTATTTCTCTTGATTTCTTATGAAAGAATAAATCATTAAGTGTTTTGTTTTTTTTAAGAATGATGTATTTTGCTTTTGAAATAAAATTGGTTAAGCTTCAAAACTTAACGCAACATAAAAAAATATTGAAAAATCAAATGAATGGCATTTATTACTGCGGGCGAAATAGAACCCTGTACCCAATATTTCATTACCATTTTTCAGAATTTTTTATGGGCAATTAAAGTAAGTATAATATTCCATATTTTTTCTAAAATCTTAATCGTCCTTTCGACTATATTTGCAATTTTTTGTGCTGCGGTAATAGGCTCCTCCCCCGTTTCAATTTATGTAATGCTGAGGGCTTAATATATTTATTTAGAAAGCAAGAAAAGTCTCTCTTCATATTTTTCCGCAATAGAAAGATATTTGAATAATAAAAAAGCTTTTCCCTATTCAATCTAAAGCAATATGATGATTCAAACAACAGTGCTTTGGTAATCGAGACAGAAGAGAAATGGTCTGCTTTGTACATTTTGTGAAGATCGTTTTTTTAAATCTTAAGATTATAAAAAAATGAGAATGATTGGGAAATGTTTTTGTTTCATCAACTAGAATACATTCTTATTGAATTGTAGACATTTTGTGGGGACACAAAATGTATTTTTATGTATTTTAATCTTAGTGGAAGAATGGGTACACCCTCAGTAATAGGTACATTTACCAAAGCGACCCAAAGTTTACAGCTCTGAGGTTTTGGAACAAGAGGTTCGGAATTTTTTGTTCCAGGCCTCATCTAAAACCTCAAAGTTGTAAAGCCGTTTTACTACCGCTATATCCCTGTTAAGTACAGTAGGTACTTGGAAGGGATATAACGAGCTCGTAAAAGCTGCGAGAGTCCCAAAGGTTTTGGATCAAGAAGTGTAGAAAAAATGTTGAACCTCTTATTTCCTTCGAAACCTCGAAGCTGTAAATTTTGGGACTCTCGCAGCTTCTACTATTCTGCTCGACACTATTTTTTGCCGAATAGGTATATGATTACGTATACATTAATTCAGACATAAATGCCCAAGAAAAGGCATATACGATCTTTATAAAAGCAGTATAAATTAATATGACGAATGTGCTGATGCTGATTGGAAAAATCGATTGAAATTTTTAAAAATTTTTAAGTATACACATATTTGAAGGGTAAGGGGAAAACAGGGAATGCCATAAACAGCTTTATCGAGAAAATTAAGTTTTAACACTTCAGTCCATCAGTAAAGAAACAAGGTTCAATGAATTTAATTTCCTTCTTAAATAATTTCTTGTTTCATGAAGAGTGACATTTCCTGTTCCGCGGAGTACACAACCTTCTTTATTTTGTTTATGTGGGGTTCCTTTTTTATCTGATTTTTGAATATTTTTTAGTTAGAACAATAAATTTAATTTTAATATTAATGTCTTATTTGTCTATAATTTTTACAGTTAGATATTCTGTTTGGTTAGTACTTCGATTATTTTTTGATTGTTATAATATTTTTCCTTTTTAAAATTTTGAAACAGAATGCTTTAATTAGAGGTAGAATATTAATTTTAATCTTGATGTCAATTTTTGTGGATTTTTTATGAATTTAATTTATAATAAATATTTTTTTATATTGATGAATTTTGATGAAATTGTAGTTTTAAAACTATATATATATATATATATATATATATATATATATATATATATATATATATATATGGATTATGTTTGGGGAGATTATTTTATTCAAATAATATGATAAATTATTTATATTTTATTATTTTTTTGTTACTATGCATTTTTTAAATATCTTTTTAAAGTTTTCTTTAACGTCATCTTACGGGGGTATTTGAACTTTATAACCCTTTGTGATTCGACAGTTCAGTAGTCCCAGTTGCCACCAAAAAAATATGCTATAAACAGGGTTGCCAGGTGATCCAGTACACGGACTGGCATATATGACGTCACTTAGCTTGGATTGGCTTGGCGTTGGCATGACGTCACGGCGCCACCAACCAAATATAAGTATTCCCCTTCTCCTACATCGTATGACGTCATATACGCCAACACGCCGCCATTTATCCAGTACGCCTGGCAACCCTGGCTATAAATCGTAAAATCACGAATAATGGACAATCCTTGTTTTTCCCCTAACCCTTAATTTATTATGATATCTAATATTTTAGCCCTTTAGAAGTGTTCCCACAGCTGCAATATATATGTATAGTTTTTAATAACAGTAAACGCAAGCCATTATTTCATGAGAAACACCATGCGAGTGACTTACGTCCCTATGAATCTCGGCCCTCGATATACAGTGGCGGACGAAAGAAAGTTTACAACTTTTAAATTAGCATAACTTTTTTAAAATTGCTCGAAACAACATGAGATTTTTTTGAGAAGCTAGAAGGATCAGTTTGCTAAGTGACGTGTTTCGTTGTTTTGAACAAAAATGCAATTGGTCAGATTAGCAAAAAAAAAAAAAAGTAAATGTCCGTTTTTAAACTTCTCTTTTTGCTTTAAAAAAAAAACGGCATTTAACAATTGTATTTTTGTTCAAAACGACGAAACACGTCACTTAGCGAACTAATCCTTCTAGCATCTCAAAAAAAATCGCGTGTCGTTTAGGCAAATTTTAAAAAAGTTATGCGATCTCAAAAGTTGCAAACTTCCTTTCGTCCGCCACTGTATTTACTATGCTAGAAAGATCTGTAGCTCGTCTCCCGGTGTGGCAGCAGGATCGCGAAACGCCGCCCGGAATGCCGGTCACCCGAGGTATCGGGCGCGAAGGGTGGATCGCACCTGCGGCTAATAGATACCAGCAGGTGCGCGGGCGCCAGTGCGCGCGTGCATGCATAAACGCGGGGCCGTCCGGCGCAGCTGTGCGTTTGAAACGCGGGGCGGAGGGACCAACGGGAGCGCAACCTCGGCGTCGCGTCCAACCCCCTTGGCTGACTGCAACCGCTACAGGCCGTCGCAAAAGCGGCGGTCGGCGCTCCCAGATGGCGCTCGCGTCGCTGGCCATTTCTACTCGCCGCTCGGCGGGGCCTCATTGCCTGACAATCGCGGAGCTTTCGGGAATCGAGTTAATGTCAGAGCCCGATTATTTTGCGAGAAACGCGCGCCCACCGTTGCTTTCACTTTTGCGCTTCTCTGTCCGCGTTTCGCGTAACTTCCTCTCGCGTCCCGCTCGTTGGAAAGTGACACTCGGTGGAATGATTTACTCCGCCGCTCCGGAGCCTCGCCGGATCGTGATCTATCGCGTGTTTGCTCGCCCGGTGGACCTGATTGCGGCGCGAACGCGTCAAGAACATACGCAAACGATCCCCGCGCAAAAAGACACGGGCACGGCGTGTATTATACGCGCGAGATAGTTAGCGTCGTTGCTGCTCGCCTCGCCTCGATGCGATCACAATGATCGGCCGCGACAAAAATTGCGAGAGCAAACCGTCGGCAAATTGGATGACTTAACGCCTCGTCCACTGGCCGTGAGGATCTGCAATTCAACCTTTTCGGGAACGCGACGGGATTTGCAAAGGTCCCTCTGGAAGAATTGTTTGTGTTGGCGGAGCCATTTAATTAGCGCTCGGTCAGGATTAAATCTGCGGGAAAGCTTACCGCGCGGAAATGGCTGGGAATATATCCGCGAGGTGAAAAGAGAGCAGAGGAGCCGGTGAAACTGAAGAGAGACAGCTCTAAATAGAAATCAAACGTCTCCGCATAAACCACGAGTTTAGAATATAATACCGTCGAATTAACGAGGCACAATTTATACCGCAAAATCGATAAAAATTCTCCCATGCACGACTCACACCAACGAGGTGACACAAATTCGCTAGGTAAACAGTGTAATTTCCACGCTAACATCATTTTCACCCTAACAACTCGCAAAACAGCCTCGTCCCGGCTATTTATGATATGCAGAGCTGCTTCGTCCTCGATCAGTCGATTGTTCGTCGCACTTAACTCACGAAACCGCTGTGTAAATTTACATTCGCGAGGTTTCTAGAAAAATCCAAATTCAGCCTCGAGAATTCTCCAATTATTCCATTCTTTCTTTTTTTTTTTTTTTTTTTTCAAAATTACCAGGCGTTAGATTCTGCGATCTTGGGTGGATCCCGAGCCCAGTGGCGCCTCGAGGCGCATTTTCCCTTTCGCGAGAGCAGTGGAGCCGATGCCGGGGCCGATGGAATTTTCGCCGCGGCGGTGAAATGGTCCCCGCGTGGGATTAACACGCCGGGGGTCCTTCTGCCGTCGTCCCCGTCCCTGACTGCCAGCCGAGAATCCATGTCAAGGTAGTAAAAGCGACCACGAGCGAACTCGAGTATCAGCGGCGCGCGGGCGCGCACCTCTCCGCCGTCTAGATTACACGCGCGCGCTCCCCGATTCGAATGCCTTGCGACCCAGTTGCCCGTCTGCCCCCGCATTTTCACGGTTCCCGTCGGACGGTGCCGCGTAGATCCCGCCGATCTTAAACGACACACCGCCTCACCGATCAGCTGCTCTCCCGTTCCGTTGCCTGAGATTCTACATTTATCCGCGGAGAAAACTGCTTTCTAGACGGGCCTGCTAGGCGTCTCAGCGCGGACACGCTTGTGCAGCAGTGAATCTAAATACTTGACTTAATTGAAGCCTAAAGCGGACCGGCTGGAATTTTGCAACGCTGGATTCCACTGGCGCGGAATAAAAGATCACGGGGTATATTTAAGTGATACGCTCGTGCGGTGGAATAATTTTTATGTAGTGGTAGGGGGAGAGTGGGGTGAAAACGAAGCGCCTAACTTTGGAGGGTGATAACAAGAAATTCGAAGGAAAAAAGATTTGGGATTTCACTAGGGGCAGTGATTCCCAACCGGAGGGTCGCGAAGTGTTTTCTGGAGGGTCGCAAGTTTTTTTTTTTTTTTTTTTTAATATTATTATGTTAGAATTATAATCTGAAATGTCTATTTTTGTAATATGTTGCTTTTTACCTTGTTAAATTTGTCTTAACTTATATGGGGAGCGCGGGTTATTTGAATATTTTAAAAGGGGGTGGCGAGTCAAAGAAGGTTGGGAAACACTGATTAAGGGTCCTAAGTAAATCATATACTGTAAGGAAATCAAAAACTTTGTTAACCCTTTTGCGCCCGCACCTCGATCCCGTTTTCTTTTTATCGTTAAAAATGTCCTGAATTTATATATTTTTATATATAAAAAAAAATTAAGTGCTTTTATTTATTTTTTTTTCAGTGGTTAAAATGCATAAAACCAATGAATACAGGGTCCAGGTAGATTCAGCTTACTTCCATGAATAAAACTACGCTAAACATGCAACCGGCAAAACGGCAAAAAAAAAAAGAATGTATCATATATGATACGTTTGGCGCTAAAGGGTTAAGAGAAATATTTGGCAACGGAGGAAAAGAAGGTTTTTTGGAGGTAGGTACTGAAATATTCGCCTCGCTTAAGGGGGAACACCACTGTGACGGCCGGAAAAGAAAGCCAGTTTTAAGAATTTTTTGCAGGAATAATTTACTGCTTTCATAGAAAATTTTTATTACCTACCTTTAGTACAATGTCTTAAGAGACTATAAAAAAAAAAAATAGAAAAACATACACACATTTTAATATATTAATTAATCTTCTAGCCCCCTACGCGAACTGATCGAATGTGTAATTATGTGTACATTTCTTTTTTTTTTTATAAACTATATGAGTGTAGTTTCCGTTGCACGTACCGATTTCTTAAACAATTTTTTTTTTGAAAAAATGGCGCGCTTTAGAAGAAAAGTTTCGAAAACCCGCAAATAAGATGGGCAGTTTTTCGAGCGTATTTCAAAAAATGTATTTTTAATCAAAGAATCCGTACGTGCAACGGAAATTACACTCATATAGTTTATAAAAAAAAATTAAATTTGATTTCGGAGCTGCTGTTTCATAGTTACACATTCGACCAGCGCGCGTGGGGGGGTCTGGAAAATGAAATAATATATTAAAATTTATCCATGTTTTTCTGTTTATTTTTTTTATAATCTCTTAAGACATTGTACTAAAGGTAGGTAATACAAATTTTCTATGAAAACTGTAAATTGTTCCTGAAAAAAATTCTTAAATACGGCTTATTTTTCCGGCCGTCACAGTGGTATTCCCCTTAAGAGAAATATTTGGCAACGCAGGAAAATAAGATTTTTTGGAGCTACTTGACAACATTCTTATTTGTATGGTTTAAGAAGTATTAATTAATGTAAAAAAACTACAAATAGGTATATATTCTCGATATAAGTATTACAGATAACGTAAAACTATTATAAGATAACATGAAAATTATTTAAGATACCCAAATATAAATATAAAACTGCAAAAAAGGTATAAATTAATACTATTCCCCATACATAATAGGTGTTCCATTTTACCCTACATAAGGTGATTGAGTAAACATTTAATATTTACACTTCAGCGATAGGTAAAGAGCTGGTTAGACCATCAAAGTGTAGTGTAAGGGCGATAGAATCCAACGATGTACTTGCCGTTATAAATTTTCGAAATCCAAGTTAAAAAGAATTGGTCGAAGCTACAACACGACTTCGACGCCGGAAATTTTCTCAACTCCGTCAATGAAAAAATAGAGTGTGCACGGGTCTATGATCGGTGGCGGAATGCTGTGAGGACCGTTTGGTCCCATGTCGCATGATACCAACTCATTCGCAGCTCTTATTTAAGAAAAACATTAACACAGTTTTACCCCACCCTCCCCTATTTTCGGATACGTGAATTTTGTTGGTTTTGTTTAACTAATTCAAGTTTATCGACACAAAAATTATCTTTTACATTACTTCCTAGACTGCGTAAGAGAACAGGGCTGAAATGTTAAAGCTTGAAAGTTAAATCTGAGAAGATTTAAAACTACTAATGTGTTTAGTATCCACGGCCTAATATCCACTAAATTTTTGCGTAAAAATTTGAGAAAATTTGGCGAACAGTGGCGCGCTCTCTTTTCCCTTTTCGCATCCTGTTCGAAGGGGGGACAGCTCCTCGTCTAAAAGCTTCAGGGGAACGAGGAAGGAAGCACCGCCGGTCTCGGTCGACGGGGAAGAACCGTACGACGCGCGGCACACTTTTCCGCCGTCTAACGATAATACGCGGAACGGCCTTATTGTTAGTTGCCCGCAAACAGCCGGAGTGTGGCGGGGCAACACAGCTACGGAGCGATTGATTTGCCCGGGAACAGATGACGATGAATATTCAAGGGAGAATACACGGGCAGAAATTCGACGCGCCTGGGTATCGAGCGTTGTTACACGTGTCAGGCAAGAATCGATAGAAGACGGCTCGACATTGAAAATGTATTAAGCAACCGGTTGTTACGCCACTGACGATCACGATACGCTTATTTATCGGCACAGGACGCGCGGCGCGGTGTGCACAGCCCGCGATAGTTTTATTTAAACAGTGCCCGGCGACACGGTGTAATTTAAGTTTGAGGATGGTCAAACATGGCGGGGGCACCTAATCTTCCTCGGGGGCTGCACCGATACCCCGCCTCCAACCTCCCCGCGCCCCTTATCTTCACTACGCTCGCGACTCCTGGATCGAATTAAGGGGTTACATACGTTTAGCCGCGTCGAAACTGAACGATTTTACGAAATTCTTTTAGCGGTTTTAATACAAAAAATTAAACGAAATGTGTACTTATTACACGTGATTTATTAGTCCATAAAGTGTACCGAAAAAAATTATTTGCAATAATTTTAGTATCAAATTATTTAGGATTTTTAGGTTATTTTCATCACCACTGCAAAAAAAAGGGTCAGCTGATCGGGGAAAATAAAATGATATTCTTGTAAAATTATATTGCCATTATGGGCTAACGGGCCATTTTTTGCAAAGCAAAATTTTTCACGAGAAAAATTCATGTGGCTTTAAAGTGCCATAAATTTAGTTTTTTTGAAATTAAAAAATTTGGCTCGTCAGCCCATAGTGGCAACTTTATTTTACAAGAATATCATTCCATTTTTCAATTCCATCGATTTTTACAAGAGATATCATGTTGACCATTTTTCTCTGCAGTGGTGTAAAGATTCTAAAAAATCCTGAATAATTTAATACAAAAATTATTATAAATAAATTTTTTCGTACACTTTGTCGACGATATATAAGTCATGTGTAATAAATATTTTATTTTATATTCTTTAATAAAATCCCTAAAAAAAATCCTAATCTTATTCATTCTCGCCGCAGCTAAACGTACCTACTTATGTAACCCATTAACGCTGATCGGGGCGAACGTGTTTGGAAATGTTTTATTCCCCGATGCTGCCCGCGGGCTGTTTAACATTACGTCGCTGGAAGTTGGATTGGATTACCAGCCCCACGTGCGCGCGAGGCTGTAAGTTGCCGGATAGAACGCGAAATACCCGCCCGCGCGCGAAAACTACACCCTCACGCAGGCTCCGGCGATTCACCTTTTACTTCTCTGAGAGCCCCCGCCGCGTCCCCTCTTTGCGCGCTCCGCGTTCTCCACCTTTGTCCCGACAGATCCTTTCAAGCTCGACTCCTGGCCCCGGGAGAGAATCCACGGCGGCGCGCGAAAAGTTATTCTTCCCCGCCGTGGCTACCACTGCTTTTCACGAACGAGCGAGAGAAAAAAGGCAGCGACTGCGTTTCGCTGCGAAGAGCGAAAACTCTTTGCACTTTGCACTTCGCCCCGGCGCGCGGGTATGTTAATTCGCGGCGATTCACGAGACCCGAGCCAACTACTTCACGCGAGTAAACATCTCGATTTAGAAGTTAAGCAGCCGCGATCAGTCGGCGCCTCCCCGCCCCGCCTCCCCCGAGGGCAGCGACAAATTCCGCAAATTGTGAAACGATACTCTGAAATTTAAATCGACTCGCGGCTAAATATAGAGGGGCGAGGAAATTGTTTCCACGCGGCGCGCGGATTTATGAGGAACGACTCATCGCCACTGGGGGATTAAGGGGCTTAATCTTTTAGAGGTCGTAAGTAAACTTATTTAGAAGAAACCTGAAAATATTCCGGGTAATCATGTCTAATGTGCCTAACAGCTGTTCTCCATTCAAAGGTATCCTCGGAACGTATCTCATGTTCCAAAAATGAGTGTGCTCGTACTTTAAAATTTACAGCGTCCTGCTTCTATGTATGTGCCTACGTATGTTATAATGCTTTTCCTCTGGAAATTCGTTCTTTGTTCCTCTACTCTTTTAAAAGCGCCGCCCGCGCCTTTATTCTTCTCCACATTCCTCAAGTTTTCTCATAAGGAAAGTTCGGTAACCCGAAAATTCCGATTACTTTTAAATTTTGCAGGTTTGTGCGGAACAAGATAGAAATATCAGATAATTTTTCGTTTCTATTACTTTTTGGTTACTCAACGCCCATGTTTCTGAGCGCTCATATGTCTCAGCGCTCATGTCTCTGAGCCCCCATGTCTTTGAGCATCCGTGTTTCTAAGCGCCCACTTCTCTGAGCGGTCATGCTTCTAAGCGCCCATTTTTCCGAGCGTCCACTTCTCTGAGCGTCTATGATTCTGAGCGGTCATTTTTCTGAGGGCTCAAGTCTCTGAGCGCCCATGTCTTTGAGCGCCCACTTCTCTGAGCGCTCTTGTTTCTGAGCGTCCATGTTTCTGAGCGCCCATTGTTTTGAGCGTCCATGTTTCTGGGCGCCAACTTCTCTGAGCGCCCATGTCGATGAGCCCCCACATCTCTGAGCGCTCATATTTCTGAGCGTCTGTCTTTGAGCGCCCATTTCTCTGAGCGCTCATGTTTCTGAGTGCCCACTTCTCTGGCGCTCATATCTCTGAGCGCCCATTTTTCCCAGCGCTCATATTTCTGAGCCCTCATATCCCTGAGCGCCCATTTTTTTTTAGCGTCCATGTTTCTGAGCGCCCAAGTCGATGAGTCCCCCACATCTCTCAGCGCTCATATTTCTGAGTGCCCAAGTCTCTAAGCGTTCATGTCTTTGAGCGCCCACTTCTCTGAGCGCCCATTTCTCTAGCGCTCATATCTCTGAGCGCCCATTTTCCCAGCGCTCATGTTTCTGAGAGTCCATGTTTCTGAGCGCCCATTTTTTTGAGCGTCCATGTTTCTGAGCACCCATGTCGATGAGCCCCCACATCACTGAGCGCTCATATTTCTGAGCGCCCACTTCTCTAGCGCTCATATCTCTGAGCGCCCATTTTTCCCAGCGCTCATGTTTCTGAGTGGCCATTTTTCTGAGCGCCCACACCTCTGAGCGCCCATTTTTCTGAGTGCTCATGTTTCTGAGCGTCCATGTTCCTGAGTGCTCAATGTATCTACGAGCGCCCATCGTCGCGAAGATTCCGGTTCTCTTCGGAGCGCTTGATTCGGGTCGCGGTAATCGCCTGGTTAATCACTTTCGACCGTACCTTCGCGGCGAGGTAGTAAACAATCTCCTCGGGGGGCTGTGTCGCCGAATTTTTGACGGGGTTCGTCGCGCGTAGAAAACAAAATTGAACCGCAGCCTCGGGTTAAATGGTTCGACGGCCCTCCTCGAGTGGTCGCGGAAGTTCCGCTTTTGTCTGACCCAGATAGTCGACATTCACTCGCTATTTCGTAACGGGACCGACTACTTTCTTTCGCCTCGACGAAAGAGCCAGGACTACACGTGCACTTAATATCACACGACATTACGCTCACCTCTTGCGCCTCGAGAAGGGAGTGGAGGAGTCTATTACCTGAAACAGTTAGCGGCATGGGTCACCAGCGGGACCCGCGGAATTCCCAAGGACTAACGACGTTACGTAACGTGAAATTCGATTTCGGAGGCGAGTGACGCATGGGTCGCCGGCGACCCATGCGAGGCTACGAAGCGGTTCGCGGCAATGTGCTTGGTCATAACGAAAGAAAGGAAAGTTGAGATTCTCCGTAAGCGACGAGTGACTCGGTACTGGATTTTACAGGAAGTTTCGATAGCGGCGAGATAAGCGGGAATATTTGAAAGCGGCGACTTAATTAGCCGTGCGAACGCGCTTGTTTTCGTGCAATCGATATTCTATGACGGCAAGCAGCTCGGCCAAGTGCACGTGGATGCGCAAACAAAACAGACAGCCTGATAAAAGAATTACGACACCGGCCGTAGCTTTTCGACACAAGGAAACTCGCCCGGCCGAGTGGCTCGTGGCACGAAGATACATCTGCTCCTGAAGCGGAAAAGAACCAGCCTGTTATTATTAGTTGCCACGATCGAGTTTAACTGGCAAGTGACACGTGCTCGCAAATGGCCGCTTATCTCGAGCATTCTACATCTACTTTCGATTAGCCATATTTCTTTATAAAAGAATAAGAAACCCGCAGGGTCTAAGTGTCCGAATTTAAAGAGTCCCTAGCGAGGGAATCGAGCGTTAAAACGGCCCACTCTGGTCGAGAAGTTCCGCGGCTCAGGAGCCTCGACGTTCGAGAAGTTCATTACCATAATTGTGGAATCAATGGAATCACTGGCGCTGATCATAAACAGTGTCTAACGGTATGACGCCCGAGCATGAATAGGTCACGATTTCTCTACCATTTTATGAAACGTTAAGCAAGCTCACTCCATTTTCCGCATTCTGTGCATCGGTCCCGCTCTCGTCTCGGTGCCCGAATGACGCACTGCAACGTCTACGTCATTCATATCGCCAAGCTATGCAACGTCCGCGGGAGAAAAATATGTGTACCGATTAATTCCATCGAGGACGTGGCCCCGAGCTTCTCCGCGATAAAGACGAAGCAAGCAATGTCGAGATCGAAAGTTCCGTCCCTAACTCGCGCGGAGGCTCAACCCCCTAACTACCCGCCGCGCAATGGCACCCTCGGTCGATAGAAAATTGCATGGTGGTGCACCTGGTTGCGAGAGTGCTTTCTTAACACCCTCGGCATTCCAAGAAATAACGGCACGTGAATTATACATCACAAAAATGGCACGAGTCTATATATTTATATACTGGATACGGTGTGGGCGTGGGCAATTTCTGTGACGATTCGGAGCGCGCCACCTTTGAGAATACACCACATGCGCCACCTGGATGGGGTCCTTGATTATATAGTTCGTGGAGTGGTGCAGAGTATTTTGATAGAGAACGGAAGAAATCGGTGAGAAGTGCCAGAGAAATATAGAAACATTTTTTACCATTTTGTCACATAAGGTTAATTCCTTCGAATTAATTCGCTCTGATTAATTTTGCTGCTAGCAAGTAATGGCGTAAGTAAAGGTAGGTTTCCCTATACGCGACTGGACGCAACGTCGTGAAATTCAAAGTCGATTTTCTCGAAAATGAAGCGCAATATCAAAAAATTTTATTCCTTTTTCTAGATTTATTTACTTGTTATAAGTCGAAAAGAAATAGTAACATTTTTTGATATCGCGCTTCATTTTCGAGAAAATCGAATTTGAATTTCTTGAACATCCGTTCAGACGCGTATAGGATAACATACTTTGAACATACGTGTGAACCGAGAAGCCTTAGTACCAATCACATCAACCAGGTGGCGAGTGGGTTACATTCTCAAAGATGGCGCGCTTCGAATTTTGCCGCCAGATTTGAATTCAGAGCGACAAAAGCTACAGGATGCATAACAAGTCAAGGCAGAATTTCAACCACACGTTATAACGGAAAAACTGCAATTTTCTGAAAATGTCAACTTTGATGTAGATTTTCGCGGTTAACCCTTCGTTGACACTGGGTGTGATCCACCCAAAAGCTGATTTTGTCGCTCTGTACCTTCTATATGCAAACTAAACGACTTACAAGCTATTTTTTTTCTCAAAATATTATACCCGAACAACAATTCTGTAGATTTTTAGGTCCTAATACTGAAATTTGTAAAAGTTAGAATTTTTTGAAGATTTTCTTCGCTTTCTCGACATATGGTAAACTAGAATTGTTTTACAAAAACAGTGGTAAAATTTCAATAAAAAAAAAACTATTGGAATATATTCTAGAGGCCTTAAAATTGGCCCCCGATTTCTTTCACAACGATTGGATTCTGGCAGTCGTTCAAAAATTGTTCTGGGTGTGAGCCACCCAGGTATGTCAAAGTTGATCGAAAAAAGAGGTATGTCAGCGAAGGGTTAAACTTGGTTTGTCATATTTTATTTAATATTTTTCTCTTATTCTACATCTCAGCTTTAACCTCGAAAAGGATTCACCTCTTTATCTTATTTCTATCAAAAGCTCTACGATTTCGACCCAAAAAGGTGCCATTTGTCAACTGTGCGGCGCTCGTCAAACTTTCGATGCTTTCCAAAAAACAAAATCAACACGAGGGGGCATATAAAGGACAGAAAGTGCCTGGGCGCGAGAACACGCCGACGCCAAGGCGTTATAGATCTCGTGAAGCCGCGTGGAAACAGTGAAAATGGGCATACACCGCGGTCGGTTCACCAAGGCACAACCGTTATTTGATACGGTACTGCCTTACGCTACACGCATTCCTCTCCTCGCCTCGTCGCCAGGTAAATCGTGCACGTGTACCTCCACACGTGCGTGGCCAAAGGTCCGCCGCGCGTACGCAAGTGTTACCTTGCTTAATTAATCCGGGATGGGAACAGTCTAAATCCGGTGACGAAACCCCGGGCGGCCACTTGAAATCCTTCATGACCGAGTGCCCAACTACAATGGCAGAGAACGATTGCCGCAAAGAACCTACAGTGAACTTAATCGCCCACCATGCGGAGAAAAACCACTATCCAAAATGGTCCCCACTTTCGTCATTAGGAGACACAACACAACGAGATCTCTGTCCGGCAAATAAATGCTTGCCAATGCGCGTAGGAACCAGTAAGCCAGTAATTAAAAGATTGCTCTGTGCCCTGGAAAAAAAAAAGAATCCAAAGTGGGTCATCGGTGACCCACGTGCCACAGAGATCGCCCGTCAATGTTGTTACGAATTGTGAATTTATAGCCCCGTCAATGACCTCACTGTTACGGCGACGGAGGAGCAGCTTTTTCGAAATTCAGTAGAGCCTCCTCCCAACAGAAAAACGTCGAAGGATAAATAACTCGTCCCAAGGTAAGTTCGCGCGGCGAGGCTAAATATAAATTCGCAACAAATCAATATCAACACGCCCGTCCACGGTATTCAATGGACATTCAGCAGATATGGAAACGTATCTAAAACGTGTGGACGCACGTTGGGGGAACGTGATCGTACCTGCTCCCTAACCTTTGCACGGTTCTGCGCCAGCGTGCCTGAAAACCGTTCGGATCCCTGAACTAAATCGAACTGCGTGGAAGTAAGAGTCAGCAGCGCTACTGACAGAGCAGTTTATAGTTTCAGCTAAACACGAAATAAATGGGGTGTATTCTAAAGGAGGCTCCTCACTCCGATTCCGTTCGCTGCGACGAAACGAACGGAGTAAACACTTTGCAGTAATCGCCTCGCCAGCCAAGTGAACGTTCATGCAGATTCGCTTGCGCAGAAAAAGAGGATTACGTAAGGACGTTTGAGGTAAAGAATTGTGTGTATTGTTCTAGGCTGGATACGGAGGAGTCGATCGAGATGCAGTCTCTGCAAAATATCCACAAGCCGGAAGTTCAAAAAATTATGAAACTTTGGGGATATACAGTGGCGGACGAAAGAAAGTTCACAAATTTTGAAATTGCATAACTTTTTTTAGAATTGGTCCAAATGACGTGAGTTTTTTTGAGAAGCTAGATGGATTAGTTTGCTAAGTGACGTGTTTCGTCGTTTTGAAAAAAAAATGCAATTGGTCGGAATAGCAAAAAAAAATAGTAAAGGTTGTTTTTTAAAACTTTTTTTCGAGCCTGTAATGAAAATTCAAAAAACCCGTTTGTAGATTGAAGTAAGTTGTATACATGCCTAAAATTTCATTAAAATCGGTTAACGTTGCTCTGAGCTATAAACGCTTAAAGATCGCAGAATAAGGTCGAAAATCGCTGATTTAGGGAATTTCCGCGATTCTCAACCTTATTCTGCGATCTTTAAAGGATTGTAGCTCAGAGCAACGTTAACCGATTGTAATGAAATTTTAGGCATGTATACAACTTACTTCAATCTACAAACGGGTTTTTTGAATTTTCATTACAGGCTCAAAAAAAAGTTTAAAAAACAACTTTTACTATTATTGTTGCTATTCCGACCAATTGCATTTTTTTGCAAAACGACGAAACACGTCACTTAGCAAACTAATCTTCTAGCTTCTAAAAAAAAAACTCATGTCGTTTGGACCAATTCTAAAAAAGTTATGCGATTTTGAAAGTTGTAAACTTTCTTTCGTCCGCCACTGTATGTGCCGGTGATTATGAAAGTGGTGTATTTTTTGCTTCGAGATATTTTTAGACTGTTACGTTTGGGCGTATTAAAAAATATTTTTACATTATTGAAGAAAATCTTTCATAATATATGAGCCGTTTATTTTGAAAGTTGCCTAAGTCCATTTGCCAATTTTTTTTTGTTGACTCTAGTAACGTGAACAACTTGAAGTTAGTATTAAAAATTTATATATAAAAATTTTTTAAATATAAATGGACTTAGATCACTTTCGAAATAAACGGCTCATATATGCTTTTCCAATGTCAAACTCATCTAGCATTGTAAAATTTTATTACTAACATGTATTTTTTAAACCTTTGCCTCCTAAATTCCGAGAGTGCTCGAACGTAGTTTTTCGATCTTCAAAATTGAATAAGTTCATGCATTTTTTTAACAAAAGCAATTTTTATTGTCAAATACTTTACAACTTTACCATTTTTGGTAATGTATTCTTTATTTCGCGTTTTCTTTCTTTTTTTCTTTTCTTGTCTCACGTCAAAGGTTCATACATACATAATACAAAAATATGTAATTATTTCCTTCCTCACAAATTACTTACAGGAAACAAATAACTTACGCCACTATCGAAATGAACGTGAAATTGTTGCGGCTCATTATGAAAATGGCACTGTCGTGTCATTGGTAACTAGATGGCTATTGTGCAACAATTCTTTCATTATATTGAAAGACAATATGTAGAAATCGATTTAACATGAAATAAGAGAAATCTCAATTTTTTGGTATGTTGATTTACACCACTTTCATAATTACCGGCAGGTATGTATTGCGTCATTTTTTTTGCTGCCCAAATTCACTTTAAGGGGGTGGAATTGGCCTTTTTTTGTTTTGAATTAAATAATTTAAATGAATGGATTTTTTTATATTATTTAATTTTTTCTGTTGGCCTCTCAAAATCCGGCTGTTTCCCGATTTTGTGTTGTAAATCGCGAGCTGTAAAAGATAGAAAGAAAGTCTTCAGGCAAAAGTAACTCCTTTCAATTAGGACTATCATTTCGCAAGTACAGTTCGCGAGTTGTAGCACAAAATCGGAATACAACAGGATCTTCAGATATCAATTTCAGTCCCTTAGATTGAATTTGGGCAGCAAAAAAAAAATTACGCAATACAAACTTCAATAACTTTTTGAATTTCCCGGTTGGAGATCTTCCCTCGTTAATTGAGTGGAAGAACATTCGAGGTTTCGCGATATAGAATAAGTACCAAGCAGAAGCACGCGTTCCCGTCGACTTCTCAGGCTCATTTCTCAACTCCCAATGCACGAGTGCGAGGGTTTAATTAAATCGCTGTATAGCAAGGTGAGCCGCATTAAAATTCCTCCCCATGAGCGGCAATCGCGTCGTTCGAATCCAAATAAACTGCATTCCACGTGTACTGTGAGCTAATAGCCACTTTTCTTCTGGTCTACAATATTTCTAGACATCAAACGAACTTCCAATTCACTTCATCGTGGAAGATTGTAACGCTACAAGGACCCCTCTAATACCCAACAATTAGCAGTACTTGCGAATTAATAAAAAAAAAAAAATTACTTAAAGCTCGTCGAACTACACATTCGAAAATGCGAGCCGAGCCGCCGCACTTCGACCGCCTATACCGAACTCGTACGGTCGCTCCCGCATTCCCGAACTCCCGTGCTTGAACTCTGAACCTTCCCGCCTCGACTCGAATACCTCCGTCCGAATATCGAACACCCGAACTCTTCTCGGCGCGAAACCGAAAACCGGGCTGCGTACAGACTGTCGTTCCCGAAACGGGAAAAAGCTTTCGTTGTATAATATTACACAACCGGACACGTTCGACGGTGTTCTTCATGCACGTCCAACAAACAAGGCAATATGGGAGGCATAATCGCAGCCGGGAGATAGCCCGCGTCAGGTATGACATAATGTGCGCGCGTATTACGTGTCTAACAGGTGCATCGTGTCTCTCGTTGCATCGGGACGCGACAAGAGGAGAGGAAAGAGAGAAAAAAAAGGGAAGCAGGAGGGAGGGGAGGGGGGGGGGGACGAGCGGCGCAGCAGCGGTGCAGCGACAGATTCGAACGACCGATCGGTATTTCATCTTTTCCCGGTTATCGGAGCCGACCGTTCGACACATTATACGTTTCAGAGAGGCCCCCGATGCACGTCCACCGCAAACAGCATTGTCGAGCAACAGTATTACCCTGCCGCGGAAATATCTATAAATTTATTAGGCTCCTCCGGGCAACGTTTGCGGAACGAAGCCCCGAGCTATTCGTCACCGTAGACTCGGTGTCGCCGCGGATCGAAAATATCGGGACGTTTCCACGTTCGATCTCCTATTTCGGAAGGCGGCTCGGTTCGATGAGGGAACTGGGGATCGATCGGGATTCGGTACGAAATCAGAACGAGGCACAATGAATTTTTCTTGTGCAGGTGACGATTTCGAAGAGATTTAGTTTGAAATCGAAGGGACGCGCGGGCCTTCCGCGATGTTCGGACGCTGGTTTTTTTTCCTAAATAGAGTGCGGTTCAAAGGAATATTATATTTTACGTTTTCGACTCATTTTTTTAGCAAAGAATCACCGTTGCGTTAACTTCACCATAAATCACATTCCACTTTTTGGAACTCGGGAACTTGGAAGGATGAAGTAGGTAGGTACTATGCGTTGCTGAGATGATGGCAAGCGGAAAGAGTCCTCTGCCTATCCCCATAGTGTTTTTTACTTTATTTTACTTTACTTTATTTTACTTTATATTACTTTAATTTAATTTACTTTATTTTACTTCACTGTAATTTACTTTACTTTATTTTGCTTTAGGTACTTCATTTTACTTTATTGTACTTTATTTTACTTTATGTTACTTTACTTTATCGGTATAATACTGTAATATTATAAAGTAAAGTAAAGTAAAGTAAAGTTACCTACACAATAATTGTCCGTTATTGTCCGACGCGATAAGATTAACGAATCGGATCACAGTCCCGCTACTCATCTTCTCAGCAACGCGCAGTAGTTCTTTCTATCACCCTCGCCCCTAGCTCCAACCTATAGAATCCCCTTAGAATCTGAGGGGCAATCGCGAACGGGGTATCCGACTGGAGATTTGCGATCATCCTTCTGCCTGCTGCAAGGAAAATCGGGCACAATGAAAGGAGACTGGTTTTGGGCCGTTCAATAACGGGTCCCTGGGCCCGTAACAGTTGTATTATCCGCGGCTCGGGTTTCTTTTCCGTTGCGCGCCGCTGCATACGTCCTTCGGACACCAGATGCAGCGACACAACTGGCCCTGCAAACTGGACCCAATTATATGCACCGCTTCTCTCGCTTCTTTCTCGGAGATCAACCGTTCGGAGAAGAATGCGGATGAGAAAGTACGTGCGCGAGGCGGACACACGTTGCCCGGGGGATCGATGTCCAACGTGTGCAAGCGTACAAACAGCGACCAGGAGGAAAAAAAAAAACATCGCCAGAAAGACCGCACAATGCGGTAAGCTGCGAGTCCTCGGATTTCTTGCGCGAGCGGATCGACGATCCCGAGGCGGACTACTACACACGCGCGAGTCGCGTCGCTCCGCGGCACCACTCTTCTGTTTACAACGTAATTAGGGGGCATCGGGCAGCGAAATAAGCTCCCGTTCGAGCGAGGTAGAAAATGATTTAAAAGCTCCGGTGTGCCGCGAAGTGAACTGCAGGATTAGCATGAATAAAAGTGGCGAGGGGCACGATTCGCGGCGTAACGGCACGCAGGATGATTCTACGCGATAAAATGCGTCGGAATTGTGGGACGAAACTTTTTCGCTGGAAGTACCGTTTTCGAGAACAAGAACTCCGAAAGCTGGTGCGCGCGAGCGCCCACAGACCGCGCGGAGAACCCCTGCGGCGCCATTGTAGGTGCGCGCGCACTCGACAGATTTGAAAGACGAATTTCTCGGAAAGGAAGCTTCCTACGAAGAAACTCTATTCCACATTTTCGATTTAAATTTGAACGGAGAATCGTTCCCTACGAACTTCTACCACGAATTCCGCTGCGCTCTGTAGATCTACAGACTTACTTGAAGATAAAACCTGAAATACCTCCATCGTTTTTGTAAATCAAAATGAAAATGTCTACTAACACAGATCTTCGGCGAAAGCCCTTGAAATACAACCCCGTGATATTAAAAATCATTTGCTTAAGGGGTTAGACCACATTTCGGAATGTTTTGATATTTGAAAAAAAAAATTGTATATATTATTCAAAGATGTCTCTATCGTCATCGAAAATTTTTTACCCATAAAACTGTTTTTGTCACTTAGAAATAAATTCCCAAAGATGTGATATTTCTTGATCTGGCGAAGGTGGTCTAACCCCTTAATATGAATGGTGGTCGGGTGGACTTCGTGCTTTCCCATCGCAGCTGAGACAACGTCTCGATGATAGTCTATCGCGGGATAATTACACTCGGGCTTTGTTACGACGAATTCTTAAGTATGATGGCACTTGAAACTGGCATTGCGCAATGACAGTGTATGTCGCATGCACGCTCTGTCTTTGAACAGCTGCAATAATAGAAGTGTTTGGCGCGTGGTCAAATCTCAGTTGCATTTTTACTGCCGAAGGATTCAGACTCTATCGAAATGTGCTGTCTGATATTTAAGAGATAATTACCCCTCAGTGTATTAATCGATAATTACCCTCGCTTTGGGGGAGGGGATGTTAGAGTTCTACCATCTAACTGTCTAGCCATAAAAGTGACTAATGCACTTCCTAGTACCTGAAAAGGAGGGCCAAGGGTGCCGTTATACGGGTCTACGGGGTGACTCATCAACCCCTCAAGACACTACGATGTTTGGTACAAAAACGCCATGTAACCTTTGTGGCAGAATCGTCCAACAAGCACTCGAGGCTCGTCACGTCTACGGTGGGCATCCAACGTGCTTGTCAGGCCAGCTTATAAGTAATTAACTCTGCCCAGTTTTTGCCCAACGACCCAAAAACAGAAAACAGCTTCTCAATAGAACCGTTCCCGGCAAACTCGACAGAGTACAAAACATATGAAACATTCAATACCCACAGAACTTCCTCTGAAAACAGTTCCACAGAGGAAAATTTTACTACTGTATTACTCGACTGAAAATACTACTTAAATTTAAATATGCAAATAAAGCCTCCCGTTTATTGAACCCTGAATTGCCCCAAACGAAGGGCCATTTTATAATAAGAAATAATTCCTCACAGAAATAGTGCTCAGTGAAGCCCAAAAAAATTACGCGGACAAATATTTATAAATAGCTTGAAAGAATTACTCTGAGAAATACGAAATTATTAAAAATTTCGCCGCGCCTTTGGGGAAATTTGGGGTAATCTATTATTAATAATAATCTGTTATCTGTGCCGTGACGAGCATCGAGTGTGTTGGGTGCTCGCGATTTGGAGGAAAGCAACGCGATCCGTACCTCTGTTGAATCTGTCCTCGTAGTGGTCGGAAACAGGCTCGCTGGAGTCCCTGACGTCGAGGCTGTGTATGGCCTTGGCAAGACCGTAGCAGGCCGAGCCGTACTTCCTCTCCTCGGTGACGATCGCTTCCTCGACGGTGGTCTCCAAGTCGCTGCCGTCCTCGAAGTAGCCGCTCTCGTGCTCCGGATTCTTCATGGTGACGGCCGACACTTCCAGCAGCAATGGCACGCTCCGCTCCAGCTTTTTCCACGGCCTCAGCGGCGCTGCATAACGCAACCGGCGGCGAGGAGCGCGTTAACCGAACGACTGTCGCATCGTTCGCCTCGCCGGTTCTTGCTTGCTTTTCTTCGACCTCTTCGCCAGCTGCCACGTGCAATTCGGTTTTCTCGCCGGCGACGGATACCTTGTCGGTCCTTCGACACAAACAACGAATCCACTAGAGAATTTGGTGATTTTTTTTTTCCCTCCCAGTTACTTTCGGGGGACGCCTCGCTATTACGAGGGCCAATAGTGGTGATGGGGCCATTTTTCGAAGCGATTCCACTCGACGCGTTTCTTTCGGTTGTCTTCTATATTAGGCATTCTAACAGGGGAACACTCCCAATCCGAGAATTCCGATTTTAACGAATTTCGCGATTATTGTTTTCCGCGGAAATTCACTTTAGAAAGGTGAGATCAGACCTTAAGGGGTCTTTCCACTGTGACGCCCTGATAAAGTAACGCTGTTTCGAACTTTTTTGTTACAAAAAAATGTGTTTACTAAATTGTTTTGAGAATACAATTTTTTTCCGCATTTTTTTAAGGGGCTGTACCGGTCTAGAGCCCATAAAAATAGGTGATCTATAGCAATTAATTAAAGGAAAACTACTACATATAATTTAATGGGACTTTTTGCATTGTATTAAGGATGTCTTAGATTATAGAAATATATTTTTTGTTTTATAATTAATTATTGCAGACGACACTGGGGAGTCGTTAAAGTCGAGGCGTCAAAAAATTCATCCAAATCGGTGGGACCTGTATCTCCAAAAGTTATTATCCGATTCGACTGAAACTTTTTTTATTTTGAAGAATATATTTCTGGCTAGGGGGGAAACCAGAAAAAATTACAAAAATGACATTTTTTTAGAAAATCGCGACACGAAGTTTGAAATCACCTTTTCCCTATATTTTTCGTCCTTTCAACGCCTTTGAAAATTATAAATTTTCAATTTTTTGTAATTTTTTCTGGTATCCCCCCTAGCCAGAAGTATATTCTTCAAAATAAAAAAGTTTCAGTCGAATCGGATAATAACTTTTGGAGATACAGGTCCCACCGTTTTGAGAACACTGTTTCGAGAAAAACGCGTTTAAAGTTTTACGTGGGCGCCGAGTGGCCGGTTGTTGCCCATGCATTTGCCGCTACTCAAATGCCTATAACGTCGGGAATTTTACGAATTTCAACAAATCCTCTTAAACACGTATTCCTAAAAGGTTGAACATTCGAAAAATGAAATAAAAAAAATCGATTTTTAGACCGGAACCTCCCCTTAATGCATGCTTGCCCCCCCAAATAAGGGGGTGTAATATGCGCTGTGAAAAAAAGACGCCTCGACTGCGTGGTCGATTTTGAAATTACTTAAACTCACACATTTTCGTTGCTTTTTTCGCATCTTTTGCGTCGCAGAATGATTAAAAAATTTAGCTAATTTCGATAGTTCAACTTTGGACATCCGCCATTTTGTTAATTCCTCATCGATCTAATTAATCCTAGTCCCTGCCATAGCGACAGCCATACTGATTACAAATCTTTTTGGTTTTTTTGCTTTCAGACACATTTTGGTTCCTCCAAAATCGACCACGCAGCCCAGGCGTCTTTTATTTTACAGCGCATATTACACCCACTTATTTTGGCGCAAGGGAGCATTAAAAAAATATGAAAAAAATAATTTTATATTCCTAAAGCACGTATTAATAAATAGAAAAAACTTGAATTTAGTAAACACATTCTTGTTGTGACAAAAAGAAGTTCCAAACGGCGGAACTGTATCAACGCGTCACAGTGGAAAGACCCCTTAAAATTTTAATATAACTTTATCCTTCTTTTGAGAGTGATAGATGAATTTTCGCGGGCGAAAAAAAATGGCCCTTTGTGTACTCCAACGTGCTCTACATTCATCGAAATCAGAATTTTCGTGTTGAATATTACAATCGCAAGTTTGAAATTATCTTTTTTTTTTGCTACTGTGCTGAAAAGTGAGATGAATAAATTGACAATTGCTGGGCGGATGCCTGGTCCATTCTGACCCGCCGTAAATATTCTACGACC
The DNA here is from genome assembly GCA_029448645.1 of Andrena camellia. Lineage (NCBI taxonomy): Eukaryota > Metazoa > Arthropoda > Insecta > Hymenoptera > Andrenidae > Andrena > Andrena camellia. The sequence goes on along the minus strand of CM055678.1, from coordinate 28,924,212 downwards.
GTGTGCCAATGGAAGCACAGGTTAAAATGGATCCTGAATACAATGTGCAGTGATATATCTATCCGCCGTCCAAGAGTTAATGCTTGAGGTGCAGAGCGTGATTCCCCGGTGTGTGTAAAAATAAGTCCAAAATGAGATTGAAATTCTTTCATACGAGCCTCGGTTTCCGAGGAACACGCTTCTGAAGATAGTTGGGAACGCCCGCGGTTAGCCAGGGAATCCCAATGCGGTATGCAGTATACAGCACGAGCATTCGAAGCCGATTTTCTCAAAATGGAAGCGTCGTATGAAAGAAAAATTCATCCTGCAATTTTTTTTTTAATATATTCAAACGTTCGCCGATATTTAAACGTGCTTATGAATGTCCCACAGCACACCGTTTTCATTCCTGAATGCCATTAAACCTGCATTAGCGTTAGGTTGCGTCAGACTCGTTTTATCAAACATGGAACTATTGGAAACGCGCCGAGAGGGGGAGCACACACGCGCGTCATCGAGAGTATTTTGCTCCGCGGGATCGCAACCGCCTCTCGCGTCGCTGTAAACAATTCCCTAAAGGTCGCGAGCAGTCTATGAATTTACCGGAGTGTAACGCCAGAAATGGCCGCTCCCAAACAGATCTGTATACTGTCTGCACCTGCAGAGAAAGGTATCGATTGCCTACAATGTTTCGCCGTGCATCGGATTTAAACACGTGAACAGGAATTCTTCCGCTGGCATGGAAACACGCTCGCCAGTGAATAGAAAAGACCTTATCCCCTCCGACGTTACAATACTCAGACCACGTGGCTCCAAAGTACGGGGCCAATTACAATTACCAGCGAGCTGAGACTCCTTTGTGCATTACAATACCCCTGAAATTTGTTAAATTATCGATACCAAGATTCTATGCAAATACGTGGACGTTAACGCTTAGCAATTGCCGATACCGAACGTGCTGGGATTTCGAATGACCAGCACACTGATTCATACAGTTGTTTTGCCAAGGGAGCGGGCAGTTCTCGCGCGTTACAAAGCAATAGGAGCTGTTCTTGCCGGGCGGTTTCCAGGATTCCTACGGTTTTTGTCTACCGCGCGGAGCAAAGTTCCCGTTCGTCCGACTGCCAGACCCGTAGAGCCGATCGTGTTTTTCACGTATTCGTGCCTCGTTGCCCGTTCGACGACAGATAAGAGCTGGTCGATAAGCGTCTCTCTCCGCTCCTCTAATACCTAATGTACCGTGCACGCTGGAGGTCTTAAAAACCGGATAACCGGATGCTCGGTTAAGAAACGCCACCCGAACGATTATTATATCCGGGTAATACGGTTACGATTACGCGGGGCTATCGTGTGTGATTAAAAGACGCGGTGCACTGGCCGTGCCAGTATCACTAGGGAATCTGCTTTTCTATTTTGGAGCACAGGGGATGGTTTCTGGAAACATAAAATACGCTACTGGAGGTAGCGTTTGGAGGACAACTTAATCGCGTGTAAACTGGAGGTTTAGAAAAGGTATTACGGTACGGTGAAAGTAGTGTGTGTACCGAGAGTATGGTGGTCGTATAGTGCTATGGAAGTTGTATGATGATAGTGCAATCAGCGGTTATTATATAAGAGAACGAGGTTATTAGATTTTTTTCTGCGACGCTACGATGCTATGAAAAATAAATTGACCGCGAGCTACAAACGTTTCCAGATAGAATTCTACGAGGCATTGTTATTAATGTTCGTAAGGAATTCGGTAGAATTCTGTGCGCAGAAGAATGGCCCTCGAATTTTGTCTCATGCTACTACATCGCTGCCACGTAGCAACGTTCTACCGACGAAACGGAATGAGAACCGCTGCTCGGGACTGAAAGCGGTGACTAAACTACTCGTCACTGTTCACGTCTGTATCTCGCAACGATTCCTCAAAAACGCGTGTCACTTCGCTTCTTCGATACATCTTCGGCGCGGCGAGGTGAGGCTAGTCTAATAAAAACAGCTGTCTCCGTCTAGAAAAAGAGCGAAGGTGACCTTGAAGCGTTCGCGCGACCGATAATCGCGAGAAACGCGGCTCGATTCCATTCATCGCGGTTTCCCCTACCGAATCGAGCAACCTTTATCATCGATAGCCTCGGAACAACAACTGTATACATTCGAGGCGGAGAAATTAAGCCGCCCAGTGTACACACGAAAGCACAATTCACCGATTGGCAAGCGTATCCGAGCGTGAGCTCGAAAAGTGCTCGGCCCAGCGTGCACGGTGCCCATTAACGCCCGTGATTTTCACGATCATCCCCGGCGGGACAATGACGCAACCGACGGTCAATCCCGACGAGGCACGAAAACCTGGCCCGGTCTCTTTTCACAGCGACGCGAAAACCGTACGTCAAAAGCCGTGTGTCGCAATCCCTTTCTCTGGTTATGCAGTCGTGTTCCAATTCCATCGGGCCGAGTCAGGCAAAAGTGTCGGCCCGAACGAAACGGATCGGCCGTCGTTATCCTACTGACATACTTAGGTGAGTCGCGTACCTTGTACGGAGAGCACAGCCTCGGCCTTGGCCACCTTCGCGAATATCCCCTGTCTCGCCTTCTCTCCAGGAAGAGCCAACCCCCCGAGGAACGTGCCCGCGCCAGCAGCGCGCCCGCCACGTGCTTCCTTTCTCCCCCACCCTTTTCGCGAGGCGTAACGACGCAGGGCGAAGGGCCACGCGTTGGTATCTTATTTTTAAACACTCGGCCGGAACAACGCGCGGCGTTCCCCCCTCGTGGGCACACGGAAGCTACCACTGGAGGTGTGCGACACCGTGCTAGGCACCACGAGCATATGGATCTGTGGCGCGGCGCGGAACGACGTTGCACTTTGGGCACCGCTGTGTCTCTCCACCGAGAGCTAGCGATATACCGAGTCACGGCGGCCTCCCTGGGCCCCCCTTTGACGATTCGCACGACGATGCACTGACGGTGGCCTCGTTCCAACGAACATGGGGTTCGGACCCGTGTCTCTTTCTTTTTTTTTACGAATCCTCCGCTCGCGTACCACTGTCACTGGCAGGTAGCGCGATCGCTCGACGCGCACGCCGTAAAGAAACGGTGAGGCATATGCGCGACACGAGGTCGCCGAGTGCGTAACGAAGGCGTAAGGTGTAAGTACACCGTGGGACGGAGCGCGCAATAACGGAGCCGCGATGCGCACCGGCCCGAGTCTCGCAGTCGACTGACGCCCGTTCCCCTTCCCAACGGGGGACAGGCCGAGTCACCCTTCACCGGCGACTAACAGCTGATTTGGAAAACACCGAGAGCCGCTCAGGGACGGGCGTAGCGCGCTCTGGGCCCCGCGCCGTTGCGTAATGACGGTGCCCAGTTAATCCTGTTTCTCGATTCAACGGGAATCGAATTAGGGATGCGTTCATCAGCTTCTTTGAGAAATTTAGATTGTAAGGTTCCGTTGAGTTTGTTAGGAGCTTCGTTATCGATCAACCACTTACGGCGAAGCTTTGTGTATTATAATCTTCTGCAGGAAATTTCGTGTATCGAGTTTGGGAGAGAATCCGTAGATCCGTGGGTCTTGTGAAGCTCGTTCTACAGTGTGTTGGTTCGCGTCGCGAGGATAAGGAGAGAGTATTGCGGTTAGGCAATATTGAAAAGAGTCCGAAGTAGCACGGGCAGAGGCATGCGCCTTCGAGGAACACGAGCGACGTTTATGATTCATGATATAATGTGCACGCGTGTTGTTGAAATATGTATCACGCGAATACAGCGTATCATTAATCGCTACAAATATCCACGGGACGGAGTATATACCGTGTCGATAACACGATGCAATTGTCGTAAATCAGTAACCGATTTACTCGATTGAAGCGCGGTCGGGAAGCGAATATCGATCGTCGATAAGGTCGATAAAATCGTGTTTCGCAGGTGTGTTTAATAACACGGGTACATACAATGCTTTTCGTTAAATGTATCGACACGGGGCGCTTGTTTCACGAGTTATGCCGGGTTCACATAATCGGATACCATTGGTGGATAATTTAATTAAGCTCTCACGGCACAAGCGCGATTGTATTGTTGAAAAATTGAAATTCGAAGTCTTTGAAAGGGTTACAATTATTAGGTCAGAATCCAATTTCCTTGAACCGCCGTGAATATTTCATAACTATTGCGCAACACCGCGCTACACTTATTTTAAAAGTCTATCCGCGAACCCGTGCATGGATTATCTTTACGATATTTTTTTCCTCCTTCCCTTGACTTCGCTTGAAACCCGTTCACAGTTCCTTGCCTCGGAAATGCTCAGATAACGTTTAACTGCTTTAATAAAATTACAAAATTCATAATATTTAAGAGTGCTCGAGCACCACAATTCTACAAAGACACCTCGCTTATATAAGCGTCTCATTCAACAAGTAGAAGATTGTATATTAGTAGAGTGTCGAGGAAAAGGTATACGTTAATAACAAAATCTAACATTACAGAATGTAATAAACTCTGTGTTTCCATAGCTACGTATTACCACTTCTACACGCTAAATTTAGAAGCCTGATGTGCACGTTGTTTCTGCACTTTGCGAACGCCGCACATGTATTTTTCCTTTACTCTTGGAAAAGTCGGACAGTCAAGGTTGCCGGATCTATGATCAGAATAGATCAACTAAACCTTACATGTTTAACGCCTTAAAATGCTGTTGACGCTGTACGCAGCAGGTGTTTTCGTTGAGAAAAGTAGCGAGAGTCCACTTTTCATAACCGCAGGTACAAAATGAATTTCTAGATCCGCAAGACACTCAGTCTTTCCAGCCTCCGTCATCTAAGCGAGTTGCCAAAGTTATTGTCTTCCAACCTGAGAGACCGAATACTCAAGGAACGATAGCTTTAGAAACTTTCTACTTCCTCGCACGAGTCTCCAGCTCTGAACCTCCCAACAGAGACCTCATTAAAATCAGACACCACATTTTCCATCACAATACTCTGTGAGCAAGGAAATCTTGAATCCTGCAACTACACTTATGGAGTCCAATCTAATCTCTGCTTACAACTGCTTGACCGACAGTCGAACACATTCAAATGCCCCGAACCATGAATCTGTCCTCCCGCTATCCGGAAAGCAGGTTGTCATCGTTCTCGTCGCAAGAAGGAAAATAAGAGAAAATAAAGAAACAACTCGCGGTGCATCTGGCGAACAACGCAGCAGCTACGCAGCGTTATCAATCGTTCGAAGCGTCGATCGATATCGACGTTATCGGGATGAAAGATAGGCGATTATCGCGGCTAGGAGCGTGGGATTAACATAGGCGTGCGACATACCAAATGTCAAGACATGGGTGACCGTCTGTTCCGTGTTGCTGGCATTCTCAAGGTTTCCCGTGGGTGGGGGTGGCGGCGGCGGCTGCATCGTGTTCTCCATTCCCCTGTACTCGCTTAAATTGTCACTCGCGATGCCACTGCAGTCACCATCCGCGAGCACGCATCTCGCGAGTGTTGCAGGTCGATTCTTCGTCTTCTTCCTCTTCTTCGTCGCGCGGCACAACGTTCCACGACGTTCACGCGTGACAGGAACGTCTTCGAGAGGGGGGGGGGCGGGAAGGAGGGGAGGGAGGGAACGACGGACGAGATCCTCGTTTAAGTTCGCGAGTGGCACCGGTCCTCCTGCACGTCCTGATCGTCGCGGGAGCCGATAAACGATCCGAGGGAGTCACGTTGACATCGCGTCTCACATGATTGCCACCGCGATCCGTTCCCGTCCGGTGTTGACGGACAACGAAAGGCACGCACGTTTCGACCAACTGCGCAGCCGCACTGCGCAACGGCGCTTCGGTTGGCGCGACTGCACACCAACTGCGGCAACAAGATGAAACCACGCGTCCCGCTCTCCGGGCATCTCGATCATCTTTGCGCGATTGCTAAATGCGGTGATGAGTTTTTTCAGCTGGAAGATCGAAGAATGTGTGTCGGGGCGAGGAAGAGGCACGGCGTGGGCGCTTGAAATGAACGATCTCCGTTAAACGTAAACAGTGGCTTTATTCTGCGGTAACAATAAGTCTTTAACAATGGTATGATGTTAATAAAGGTCGTCTAAGTATCGATGGACTTATTGTATAGCCTGAGTCTCTTACGCCGATTAATTAAGTTGCTCTTGTATTGCTCGATGCTTTGTGATCTAGGATGTAGGAGGAGTGTTCAATAAAGTATAATAGGAGTTTAAGACACAAGTATTTTCTTTTACATTTCGTTGTATGCGTCGGAGATGATTGATGGGGGGGTAAAATAATCGGGCATGAGCGATGGCGCACATCTTGCGTTCGAAGATGATGTATTAATTAATGTAGGTCAGATACGTCCCACCACTCGTGTTAACGCTTATCTTTTATACACTGTTAACGCTCCGCTGTGGAAAGGCTCGAATAAAATTATAGCGGAGGCATTTTAAACTCTCTAAAAATGCCGTCCGAACTTCTACCGTTCTGGACGAAGTACTGGTGCTACGTACTTATTGGCGTGATTACTTACGCCTCTTTAAAACTATTTCACCGATTATCGCGGAGAAGTGGCATTTTCATTCAGAACGACAAGAACTCGAAATTTCTTAACGACACTGCGGAGCAACTGGAAGGTAATAACAGCTATAATTTAAGATCACGTCAAATCCACTTCCTTTTATTCCATATAGTAATAGACGCTCTTACTTATTCGAAACGTATTTTAAAATAATCAAACGAAACATCTGAGGCGACGAATACTTATAGACATTAGTCAAGAAATATCAGAGAACGAAGAGGAACCCGTACTGCCAAAAGACTTGGAACACGTTCCCTACGTTTATGAGAAGCCCTCCGAAGCAGAGTTGCTTCGCAGAGCTTCTGAGTTCTATGAAACAGCAGCCGCTAGGAGAAGTATAAGATTTTTCAGCCCAGACCCTGTGCCGATAGAAGTTGTACGCCAGATAATAAAAGCTGCAGGTACAGTACCCTCTACTTATATTCGCAGAGCTTGTACAGCAGAGTCTATTTCTTAGGCACTGCGCCTAGTGGTGCGCACACAGAACCATGGACATTCGTAGCGGTGTCGAATCAGAAGGTGAAAGAGCAAATACGGTGTGTCGTTGAGCACGAAGAAGAAATAAATTACATGAAGCGAATGGGCTTGAAGTGGACAACAGACTTACTTCCGTTGCGAACCAATTGGATCAAAGAATATCTGACCACCGCTCCATATCTGCTGGTAGTATTTAAACAGGCTTACGGGATCTTACCCAACGGGAGAAGAAAAGTTCATTATTACAATGAAATGAGCACATCCATAGCCTGCGGAATACTCATAGCCTCTATTCAGGTGACTTTACAACAGTAAATCTTTTGCACCGTGTACCTAAGACACCTTAACGCGTCAACTTTAAAACTAGTACGCAGGTTTGGTAACTCTGACATCCACCCCTTTAAACTGTGGGCCTGCCATCCGCAAGCTTCTCCAACGTCCTCTTAATGAAAAGCTTGTCGTACTACTGCCAATAGGATATCCAGCAAAGGACGCTACAGTGCCTGATCTCCAACGAAAGCCGCTATCCGATATTTTAGTGGAGATCAGCTGACAAGCGCGACGATAAATTAAGGGAACCGAGGCGCCTCTAACAATCGGGCCGGCGTAGTTGCTCAATAATTGTGGGACAAATGAATACACATAATCGTGGATTTATACAAATCCCATTTTTTCTTTTTTTATAAAAAAACTTATATTTTTTTGTCGAGTATTGTTTGTTGCTTATGAATACCTTACAGTACACTTTCGCAAATATATATTATTTATCGTAATTATAGAATATAGTTCTCCTTGGTCAATGACATGACTTCTCCGATCTTATAATGTTATCCTAAAACGTTCGGAAAGGGAGGCTGATCCCTGAATTATATAGCACCCAAAGAAGTTCGATCGTTATGCATTATCTTCCTGCGACTTCGGAATATATTTCAATGGCACATAATAAGACTGTCTGAAGTTAGCGGTTCAGTTTGTATAAACTAATGTTTATTGAAATTTGCATACAGTGTGTTAAAAATAAGCAATATAAAATGTAGATCCACCGTGTGTTCGATCAAATGAAAACTCAAAGAAACGTTCATAGATTAATTAATCCTTCGTGACACCTAATACACAATTTTGCCGCGTCGTTAAGCGAGCCTAAGATTACTGAATAAAACGAAAAGTTACATCGATGAGTACCAAATATCACCATGGTATCTTAAATTAAGTACATTCGATATATAAAATATAAAAATACTGAACTAACAATAAAGGGCATATAGAATATAATTTTCTGCATTACTGCAAGTTTGTATGATCATAGCTATACCGCTACTAATGGCTGTGTCATTAAGTGTAAAAGCTTTAGTATCATGATACGTACAGATAAACAGATAGTGTTCTATTTATCACTATTTATGAAACAGATACTATTAATATCATGTCCTCCTAGAATATCAATTTTTTTTCTCTCTCTCTCTCTCTTTTCTTTCGTTCTCGCCCTTGCTCCCTTCGTGGATCTTGGACATGGCCAAGCCAACGGCGAGGAGCAGAGAGCTCGTGAAAGTGCGAGATCTTCGAATTCATTTAAGTATAAGCATTCTCGAAATTGTGAAAGCAACCGAACTCCGAATGTCAATGGCTAAAAGTAAATTTGGCCTGGAACTAGGAGAGTATCATCGTGTTCGCAAAGTTCTCGAAACTAGGTTTCTGCAAATTCCCGCGACAGAGTAGCGTCGCTGTAAATAAACTAAACGTCCTTCTAAAACGATTAAAAAATACATTCGTCCCGGCTGAAATGCGAATGATTCCAACGGCAATCGAAATGCCGGACGCCCCCGGTCCTGGCACTAAGATTTACTCCGTTAGATTTCGTTAACACCGACGGTGAGGTTAAAGGGACCGTCGAGACGCCAAGACGGGCCCCGTTTAACGATGAACCTTTATACATCTAACGGTGAACGCTAGCTCGTTAGGATTATAAATACGTCGTTATTATTTACTTTTAGTTCTGAGATCACCAGTGCCTGAGATAATCTACCGCAGCGTACGACTACGAATACTTTTACGACTTGGAACTTAAGCAAAAGAAAAAAAGAAGAAGAATAAAAACAAGATCGTTAATGCTGCCAACTTTGCAATGAGCTTTCTTACCCACGAAATGATGATCTTCGACAATCGGAAGTACACCCGCGTCTACGTAATACTATAAAGGAAAGTGAGCTTCGTGAATACTCTCCTAATTCGAAAACGGCCACTGCACCACCAGCAATAGATAAGAAAATTGTGTCCGTGACTTATCGCAGAGACAAGACTTTATTTCTCTCTTTTTTTTTTGTTTTGTTCTAATCACGGTGATGAAATTCTGCTATGCACAGACGGCAAGACCAGGAGCCCTCAGGAGGAGATGCAAGAGGTGGAGACAGACAATACATGTGGTATCCACGATCACAGTCGTCACAGAACAGCAGCTGATCCTAGTTTGGTTCGCGAAACAATTAATTAGCTTCCAAAGGATACCCTGACCCCTTGTGATTTATCGCGATGGAATATAGTAATTTATCCTCCGCTCTCAGAGTCGAATAGGGTATTATCCTAGCGTTTAGTTATTCGCGAGCAATATATATATATATATATATCTTGTAAGGGGCGCGATCAACGTGTCACAATATTTTTATCAACGGAGGGAGCACACCCTTAATAAATTCTAATTCAATGATAATCCACTAAATACCGATAGAGGCGAAGTAGTTCCCCCGTACATTTCACTCGAACTATCTTGATCCCTTTTAACGTGGAAACTAGGGTCTACCAGAAATTAATCATAATAGAAACACCCCGAAAAATCATATCTGAAAAATGAAGATTTCTTGCAAGAAGATAAGTATAACAAGGGAGGCTATTTTTTGCATGGAACAGCGCTCCAAATGAGGGAGATAATAAGTAATAAACCAATCTCGGAATATTAGTCGCTAATGGCCACTTATTTTTATCTGCAATAAAGGTTTCAGACGTCCATGCCTCGACCACAATAGAATCTAATTGACTTCTAGGTGGAAGTGTCCCAGGTAGCCAACCGGAAGTTCCCTTGTCTGAAGACTTATTCCAGGTGGCGCCACCCTAAGTCCCTTCAATTCTAACCCCAGCAAAGATCCGAACGTCCAGAGCTACTATTTCTTCCAAAAAAAACGCCTGGCCATTACCAACTAATACCCCGCAATCTATTCACACTCATCTTCTTCCACTGTTTGGGCCCGATTGCATCCAAAAGCGTGCCTGCCGCTCCTCTAACCTGCAACTGCCAATGCCCCAGGCGGGCGGATGAAGGAGCAAAATAGTTGGAGTTTATTGTACACGGGAGCCTCTCTCGCTCCTCCATATAAAAGGGGGCCCCGATAAATGCTGATGAATACTCACGTCGTTGTCAGAGGTGCCGCAAATGGAACAGCACTTGCATTCGATACACTGCCACCTGTACTTGCGAACAGAAACGATCATGTTCGCAGTGAATTGCAAACAAGTCGGATGCCCTATAACAAGAACGTAGCCAGGTCATGGAACACGCAAATGGGACACGGATTAAGGATAGCTGTTTGGACGAGTAGAAAGGTGCTAGGACATTTATCTTGTGCCGAAGAACAGTGAACTCCAAGCTATCTCGGTTTCTCTTTCTTAATTTTGCTCGTTATCATATTACTATAATTTTTTTTTCTCTCTCGTTCGACGTACCGAACGACTGTTCGGTTTTTTTTTTCCGAATACTCGGGACGGTATCGTCCGTGAGTCATCTCACTGATCATTGAGAGCGCGCGGTTCCGATAATCATAACAATGTGATACATGAAACTTTCACCCTTCCTCAGCACTAAAAACGTCCGGAATAATGATATACGTTCTGTTATGTTTCCGCACAGAATGTTTTATTTCATGATATCTGCGATATTGTTTTTTTTTGTTTTTTTTTTTGATGTCACCTCTTGAACATATTTTGTTATTTTTATTTGGAATAGTAAGGTGGTAAGTAATAGCGGTGCGTACCTTGGAATAGTTCACGTTCTTTCTTGCGCAGCACAATATAAACGTCGCGGACCAGCACACTCTCCCTCTTTTATACGACAAAAAAAAAAGAAGAAGAATTCTCTTTTTCCCCAGCCCTTTCGTTCGCACTTTCTCACGCACACGCATACACACACGCGCGCGCGTACACACTCAACTCGTAACGTATCACATTTGATATATATATAATATATATATAATATATATATATATTTATATATAACTAGCGTCACTTAAATACTAGATTTGTAAGCCTCATGGGTATTGCTTAATTAAAATTGCCTAATAACAAGTCTCGATTTTTCTTCTTTTTTCTCTTTTTTTTTATATAACAAGGAGGAACTATTTGCATGCTTTCATACTCTCTCTCTCTCTCTCTCTCTCTCTCTCTCTCTCTCTCTCTCACTCTCTCTATACCATGTGAGTTTTTCTTACGGTGAATATAAGGGTCGCAGAGATTCGCTCTCTGTCGCATGGCCGCGCTACCGGATCGAATCGTTCCTTTCCGTAACACATATTTCTCTTACTATTGATAAGACTCGAGGCTGCTTTCAGCTCTTCCCCTTATTTTCGGAACGATTTAAGGATACAGAGAGGAGCAAGCGTAAACACTTAGCGTCGCCAATGAGGGGGAAACGCTCTGCACACCCTCGTTTAATTGATCGGACGCACCGTTAATTAGCGATCCGTCACTGCGTCGCTTGTTGCGCGCCGAACGTAAGAGAGATAATTATAACAAGGACGAGGGGGTGGGGGGGGGGGGGAAGAAGTATCGAGTTTTACAACAAGCATCCCGCATTGTAAAGATCTATGATAAATGTAAGCGTTAATAAACGAGCCACTTGCGGGAAAGAAGATAACGAGAACGTTTAAACAGAAGGCGAAATTAAGACACGATCAAGGCGACCGCCTCCTCCTCTCCAACGACGAAAAACTCATAAGGTATCGTGTCGTTTTACAAGTGAACGTTAGATACGTCGTCCTTTATAATTCTATATTCGAACGGTATCTTGTTACGAATATCAAAGCTTGTACAAAACTAAGCTATTCATCGAGTCTCTACGAGGAGATATAGAATACATCCTTTCCAACTCTCACTCTCTCTCTCTCTCTCATTCTTTCTCGTCCCGGCAGTTGTCCGCCGGGAGTCGTGGCCAACTCGACGAGACAACATCGAAGAACCGAGTCACCCTTCTTCACAAATACTCCTCTAATGCGCGCGTGTCCGCTTTGTCGTCCTTCTTTTCATTCCCTTTTCCTCTCTCTCTCTTTTTTTTATTCTTTTCTGCTTCTCTTTTCTGTTTCCTTTAAATATGCAATAAATATATATATACATATATATATATATATATGTGCTCGCCATTGGATGGCGATCTCAATAGTAAAAGACGTTCGCTACACGTAACGCGACGAAACGATTAATGCCCAGAACGAAACGGAAGAATGCAAGAGCAACAGGCTGGTTCAGTGGAATGTAGTGGAAGGGCAGAATGAAAAACGCGCCAATGAACTGTGAAACGGCGATCCTTCCGTCCCCGTAAAGGCGGGTTTTCCAATACGCGAGTGGACGCAGCCTCGAGGATTTCAAAGTCGATTTTCTCGAAAACGAAGCGCGATATCAAAAAAATTTATTCTTTTCTCTTGATCGGTTTACTTGTTGCGAGTCGAAAAGGAGTAACTTTCTTCGATATCGCGCTTCTTTTTCGAGAAAATCGGCTTTGAAGTTCTCGACGATACGTGTGGACGCGTATATGGGAACCCACCTTAAGTCGACTCTGCTTCCTGCCGCGGGTGAGTGATTTAAATGTAGGATACTGTGCCAGGAAATCGATGGTCGAACGACTTACGTGCTCGCTCGCGCAGTTCCCGACGCTAAAACTGCGGGGATCGTACGAAAAGTCGTGCCTTAAGCCGCGATCCCACTTGCCCGACTCGCGCGCGCGAAAGGTGGCTCGGACGATTAGGGAACGCCGTTTCTCGAGGGCAGGAACTCTGTCTTCGAGAAAGGATCGTCCCTTCTTGGCCCTCCTGGTGCCTTGCGCGGCCCGAGCTGCGCGCGCGTGGGGTCGCGGCTTTAAGGTAGGTTTCACGCAAGAGAATTTCAAAGTCGATTTTCTCGAAAACGAAGCGCAATATCAAAAATTTTTATTCCTTTTTTTCGACTTATTTACTTGCTATAAGTCGAAAAGAGAGAGTAACTTTTTTCGATATCGCGCTTCATTTTCGAGAAAATCCACCTTGAAATTCTTGACGCGGCCGAATGTTTACTCAATCTACGCGGTGTGCGATTACTCTCGAAGGCGTGGCTCGCGGAAGGAATATGACGGTGCATCGATCGTAAATTGTAACGAAGAACTAACTGTACGTCGATTACGATGGACCCTATCATACCGTGAAAACGAATTCTCCGTTCGAGTATCTAAAACGATAATACTTCGGCTAGCGTTATATGTGCTGCGCTCTTAGGTATTGCATATTGCGATCTGTAAATAGAAGTGGTTGAAAAGAACAGGATCAGAACACAAAGGAAAGAAATTATTTACAAAGCTCGAGAGAGGCTGTAGAAATATCGAAAACATAGACAATACTGTCTACTATATAAATACGTTGCTCTCGTTAAACGATTCACGACTGTGCTGGATTAATATAATATAAAGTATATATAATCGTATCGGTCTGTTTAAGCTCTCTTAAAACTCCTCGGTTATAGAACGATTATTATCGCGGCAAGCTACCTTCCCCTCTTTTCACCCCTTTTATTCCTCACCGTCCCTCTTCTTTTGATTCTCGAGCAGAATAATGTGAAAGAACAAACGCGACTACACTGCAGCCAAACAGAGAACACAAACACATCTTCCTTCAATAGTGTGCTCTAGTGATACTGTGCAACAGGAATTTTTCCTCGCCTCTCGTTTAAGAAACTCCGCCAATTTTCACGTCTCCCCCCCCCCCCCTCCGAAACTTCGCCTAACTCCTCGAAATCGCCGAGATTATTTATATCGTCGCGCGCACGTCTCCATATTTTCCCTTATCCTTTAAATACCCAGAACGAGATCCTCATTTCGCGTTGAATTCGTATTCCTTTTTGCTCCTTTTGTACATTATCTCTTTTGTTTCTTTTTTTTTGTTCTCGTAAAAATTTTCCCTTAAAAACTAATCATTGAATTACGATAAATCACAGCTGATCCGTGCAGTAAAGGAATTGTCGAAAATTCCTATTACTCAGATGCGACCAAGTTGCACCATTGACAAAGTGATGTTTTTGCTTTTTCATGCCTTGACTAGTGTACGTAAAGCTCGTGACCATTCCCCCCCCCCCCCCTTCCTCTATTTCGTCGACTAAGCCGTGCAGATAAGTCTCGACTTCTTAATTATTGCACACGCGGGTGCACACACCCTTGACGACGGTTCCGAACGTATGTCACACAGCAACTAGTTTATCGTCCTATTCAACCCAAAAATAGTGTCATTTCGTTTCGTCCCCCCCCCCCCCCCCCCCCCTCTTCACCGACCCCTTTTTGCTTTCGTCACGATCCCCACCGACGGATCGAAGCATCACGGCCTCCTAAGGATCGATAACAATTCAGAAACGGGACGATCATCCGCGCGCACGCCCGGCCATAATCGTGATAAACGCGCGTCAACGACAACCGATCGTTAATAATAAATCACCCGGAATCGCGACGAAACAACGAACGGAGGCGATTAATGTCGGCTCATGCCGTGTGAACACAAGTCGCGGATCGTAAGGAGACACAGGAGAGAAAGAATCTATACCAATGGCCATGTACGCAGGGAGGACGATAATAGATCCTCCCTCTTCAGGGAGCAAAAGAAACGCTTCGCCAATCCGGATAAAAGAATTGCTTCAGAAAAGCTGAAGGTTCGTGGAACCTGAAGAAGATCGGCAAGTGTGCCTTGGTTTTAATTATGATCCTCAGCTGTACCGTGTGCTTTCGAGCGATGGCTCAGGCTGCAAGAAGCCCTCAACGAAGACCACAAGAAGAAGACTACTCGGGGGAAGATATGAGACAGGGAAGCAAAGAAGAGACTAACGTCCTCGGAAGATGTAGAAAGTCTAAAGTGAGTACCAAAGGGTGTGGCGGGTACTCGTAACATAAAACGGAGATAGCATGTGTCGGGAAGACGATTCCTAAACCACTCGTCGGACTCTCCACTGTAGCCGGCTGAAGCTGTGGCCCCAACAGAGGATATCTCAAAGAAAGCAACGCGACCCTCTCCGTTATCCGATGCGCCGGCGGCTTGCTCCACTCTCGGAAACGGTCCTCCACCGACAAGCACAAAGTGAACATGTAGGGCCGCTTGTGCCAGCCACGTGCACAGTCGTCCCCGCGTACATGGCCAGTAGTACGCGTCGCCGCACGTCACCTAAAGCTGGGATCTCCAATGCGCGGCTCGCCGCTCCGGCCGGCGGAGGTCCCACTAGTGCAGCGAAGCCCCGGAGGGCGGTCCGAGGGCGCTAGCCGTCTTCTACGTGCTGCGTGGAAGGGGGCGCTCGAAGCCAATGAAGCGGCGGACATGCAACGCATAGAGAAAACTCTTGTAGCGTGCCCTTAGGCCCTAAAGGTGAAGTTCCACGGCGCGTGGCTCGCCGACTCGACGAACCACGCGCCGTGGAACTTCACCTTTAGGGCCTAAGGGCACGCTACAAGAGTTTTACCTATGCGTTGCATGCCTGCCTCTTCATTGGCTTCGAGCCAGTGTTGCCAACTCAGATTTTCGAAAATCCGTAGAGAAAAGTTCAACATTCCGTAGAATTCCGTAGATCCCCCTTTGAAAAATCCGTTGATCTACGGATTTTCTTCATAAGTGTTAATTATTACATGTATGAAAGAAGCTAATTCCCTTGCTCATGGAAACCGTCCTTTCCCAAATCCTTTCTAGAAATCTTATATTTCGACCCTCCCCTAACATCCTCAAAAAAATTATTGTCACGACAAAAATTTACAAATTACGAAAAAAGTTCACGTGCAAAAGTTGTGAAATCGACTTTTACTAATTCCACTTCAGTACAAGAGCTTTTCCAAAAAATAATGTTTCCCCGAAAGTCGTTTTCGCCAAAGACTTTCGTTCCGACGTAAATTCACGAAAAGGAATTAAAAAAGTTCACATGCAAAGATTCTGAAATCAACTTTGCTAATTCCTATTGTACTCGTTCAAAATGCAGGGTAGTAGAACTAGAAAATAATAGCTTGAATTCCAGCGATTAAGCGTGATGAAAAGCTCTTGTAGTGTAGGTTACTAACTCATGAAAAAGGTAAAAAGTCCGTAGATTTCAGTTTACAATCCGTAGATCCGTAGATAAAGTAAAAAATCCGTAGATCTACGGAAAAATCCGTAGGGTTGGTGACACTGCTTCGAGCACCCCCTTCCACGCAGCACGTAGAAGAAGACGCTATGGATGCTAGCGCCCTCGGACCGCCCACCGGGGCTTCGCTGCACTAGTGCAAGAAGTATGCATCTGTTTCTCCCTTGTACTAGTGGGAGCGCCGCCGGCCGGAGCGGCGAGCCGCACATTAGAAATCCCAGCTTAAAGGGGGAATCTCCTAGCTGCGATCGGCCGCGGCGATCCCAGTGGCCCAACGAAGGCACAGATGCATAGGGTAAACGCACCACTAAACGAACATGTCGCCGACTTAAGGCTAATGAATGAACACTATTATAAAATTATATTTGCAGCGCGATTGATTCCACGTGCTACAAAAATTGTTTGGACATGGAGCAAGAAATTAAAAGAAGCCCCTAATTAATTAGTTGCTTATTTTAATAACTGATTTTACCCATTTTAGGGGGAGTTCCCTTAACGCCGGACGACACCTAATACCGGACATTAGCTATATCTGTGACATTTCAAACGCTATTGAGCTGTTCTTTCGCGTAAACCGTAGAGGAGATAAAACTAACAACGATCATGTCTCGACATGGTCCAGTCGCGTTTGAAATGTCACAGATATAACTGATGTCCGGCATTAGGTGCCGTCCGGCGTTAAGGGAACTCCCCCTAATAAAAAATGTCCATTCACTGATACGTGTTCACTTACTGGCACATCTACCCTATATCTCCATTGCGCTAGTGGGACCGCCGCCGGCCGATCGCGGCTAGGGGATCCCCCGCCTTAAAGCGAAAAACGAATTGTCCCGTTGAGATCTGATCGACGAGGCTCGGCGCTGCCCGGAGGGACGCCGACTGCCCGGCTGCTGGGTGCACGCAGACACACGCACACGCACTCACGCGCACACACAGAGAGACAACACGACGGCTACGATTTAATTGTGATTCGTTCTTCGCGTATACTTGCGCTTGATCTTTTCCTCTGGCTTACCTGAGCGACCGCAATCACTGCAAGAGACCAACTCCTCGGAGCCGCCGGTCTTTTTATTTTCCCTAGCGTCGCCCAGACAGAAGTCACAGTAGGGCGATGGTTGCGCGGCGGACTTGCCAGCTTTTTTTTCGTTGCTCCCGGGCGTGGGCGGGCCCTCGGTCCTCACCGAGGAGGGCGAGGGGACGGCGGTTCCCGGCGACGAGGCGGCCGGCAGGTGTTCCTCCTTCGTGGACGGGACCGTGGGCGACGCCGGGGCGGCGGCGGCGGCCGCCTGCGTCTGGGGCAGTTGCTGCTGCGGCTGGGGCTGAGGCTGCTGCTGCTGCGGCGACTGGGAGGACGACTGCGGCTGAGGCTGGGCCTGCTGGGACTGCGGCTGAGGCTGCGTGGACGCTCCCGCAGCGGTCGCGGACGGCGCTGCGGGAGAGGGACTCGAGGTACTCGACGAAGTTGCATTCTGACGACCCCGACGCGTACCACCTGATCACAAACCGACCACATACCCAGTTGCGCTTTGCGTCACAAGCTAATGACCATGCACACCGGCTTAGAGACAATGATTATATTTTTAGAGAGTCAACAGAGACTGCGACACCGATGGGCCAGCAATAATCGATTCGGTTACTCGAGGGCATCCCGCTTTCTATCAGGCTGGACGGAGGCCCCGGCAGACGGTCCGCGAGGAGATTTTTGAGGAGTCTCTTCGGTCACTCGGCACTGCGAACGGATCGGTCGAGCAACCGGAATCGATTATTCGAAACGTCACGGTCATTTTGGAAATAATAACTGGGCACAACAATTAGGGAAGACAAGTAAAAAAAAAAATAATACATATGTATGTGTAATCGTAACAAGGTGCACGTTATCACGTCAAACGATGCATTCCATCACCAAGAGCAATGTCCAAAAAGGTACAACAACGGTGAAACGGTAGCCGTTCCAACGGTCAGACAAAACAGCGGCACAAATCTGGGCAAAACTACGTTGCTGCGGCTCGCGGGGAACGGGCCCCAGGGTGTACGCACGATCTTTTAGTGAAAGCTGCAAGCCGCTCGTCGACAGAAACGAAGCCAAAGTTTTCGCTCTAGGGATTCAGATACTGAAGCGTAAAACACGAGCAAACGGAAAACAAGAGAGACCGTCAACGTCGTTAGAGCACTTACAATTAAATCAAGTATATCAAGTCGTCATGCTGAAGAAGGAATACAAGAGAACTGTTTAATACGTAGGAGCAAACACACACACGCATACCAAACACTCAAAGAGGCAAAGATATTCTACTGATGTAAGAAAGGCTCTCCGCAAGGACAACGCCTCCTTCCAAAGCACGGGAAGGCTTCTCCGAGGCGCGATTGCAGAAGCATGCTATTGCAAAACATTCGCAATGATCGCTGTTTTTCTTTGAAATCAAGTAATGCCCAAGAAGTCCCACCGGAAACAGGCGATCTAACTATCTAATTCAATTGTGGCGAAAGAGAGAAGCGTGTCAAACACGAGCCGAACGTTTTTAACGTTGCACGTAATATTAGTTGAATTTTGTCTTGAATTGTATTTGAAACGCTTCTTCTTATCGCCACAGCTAACGGAGATAGTTAAGTGTTCTATTTGCAGCGTCACTCGGTATATGAAAAAAAAAAATTCTGAGAAGTTTAAAGTACAAAGCATTTCCCGTATACATGTACACATAATAACGAAAGAGAACCGTTCGTATCATACTGGCTTGAAGGTATCTTTTCTGTATGATATCCGGTCGAATATGGATGTGTATACTCATAAGGGAAGATTGTGCATGAAAGTTCCGTATACATATAAATTAACTTATATATGGAAGAGTGAAAAACACAAAGATTACGCTACGTTATTTGCAAAGCATGCATTTGCAATACACATGTAAAAGAAGATATTATTTAGTTCGAAGAAATCAGGGGGATACGTATTCGGGTGAAGAAGAGTGAAGGATGAGATGATAGATGGGGACGGGAGCGACGGCGGAGAGTGAGAAAACTGAGCAGATTTTGGCTCCAACCTGGCTGGTTCGAAGCAGCGGTGTCTGCAACGCTCCTAGGTTCAACTTCGGCAGGACTGGGACTTAGTTCCTTAGCAGGATCACCGGAGGAAGTAGAGTGGGAATGACCGTAATGGTAGACCAGACCAGGTCTGGTTTTATACCGTGCGCTGCATACTGCAAAAGTGCAAATACTGTTTCTTTTTTTCCCACAAACCATCCAATGCAACGTCCATGATAAGAGAGATCTTGGTCGACGAGTTGGTTGGACGATTGGGAGGACGTAGCCGTTTAACCGCCACGTTAACATTACATTCTACCGCAGGTGTTCTCGCGTCGCGTGGATTCCGATGTGGAAGCGGAGCACGTCCGTAGGGATCCTCCAGAAACGTGGCGGTTAAAGGATTCTAGGATAGAAGCTTACAAGGTCGGGGGGGGGGGGGGGACAGCATTTGCACACCTTCCGTACCAGTACATATCCCTATCCACCTACGAATCTATATGTGGACAAGCAGTGAAGGAGTTCCAGCCCAAGAAGCAAAACTAATACGATGCAAGGCTTTAATGCTTGTATACTCCTACAGAATGAGCTCGCTACAGTGTGAGCCAGTACATTCTTGCTCTGTTATTGGCAGGTAGTATGAGTCCGAAGATATTTGGCCGACGTCGTAAGCCTGATCGCGAATGGACCGGGCACTCTGAGAT
The DNA here is from genome assembly GCA_029448645.1 of Andrena camellia. NCBI lineage: Eukaryota > Metazoa > Arthropoda > Insecta > Hymenoptera > Andrenidae > Andrena > Andrena camellia. Next base: position 28,904,132 of record CM055678.1, on the reverse strand, counting down.
TTCATCTTTAATCAGTGCTTACTGTTCGCGACCAAATGTCTTTAGATCGTCTGCTAATCTAACAGGAATGGTTTCAAGAAGTAAACAGATTGCAAGCACATTCGAGTTAATTCGTAGACTTTCTGTCTGGAAAAGTTCGATGAAATTAGTAGTGACTATTATATACTCCTCCAAGATCTGGGCAAGCTTACAATACTACTATTCAAAAAATCACTTCAAGTTCCGTGTCCTTCTCTGACTAACTTTGTAATCACAACCTCACTGGTTTTAGCAAATAAACACAACTATTATCCGGCTACAGATACAATGAAAAATCCTGTCAGATGTAATTGGGCCCACAGATTTACGAGACAGTGGTAAATCATGGACGCTGATTCAAGTGCATAATTATCTTTATGTGGAATGATATTGAACACCGCTTAAATGTTACTGAAAAATTGGAGAGTGATGTATATAGTTTCGTGTGCCCTGGTCAAAAGTTCAAATGCGCTGTCGTATTTCTTTGCAAATTTCTCGACGGTTTAAATACCAATCTTTGCCTTTCATTCAGAACCATACTGCGCCCCTTCACACTTCGATAAATAGGAAAAGAGAAATGGAAGGCAAGGTGTCGATGCGAACAGAAACTAGGATTGGAATATTCTTTAACGTACCGCGGCGGTTCGTGAACTTGAAGGAAAACAGCAGTCAATACAGCACTGATCAATTTCTCTGAGCAAACAGTGTCGTTAATACGAAATTAATTGAATGCTATAGGGCACCTTCCCCCGTGTTATAAAGTTCGTTACATGTTCAATCACCATCCCCAGTGTAGAATTATGCGGTAACCAAGACCAAAGTGTCTTTAATAATTTATTTCAAGTTCTTCATATTCATTTTATATATTATATATAGTAACCTCTGCGTATCTTGTAAAATAATACGTAGGCATGATAAAAATATAAGTTTAATAAAATTAACAAATTTTCTAACGTAATGCACTTTTCTCTTATTTCAAATAACAACTGATAGAACTAATAGTAATAATATTTTGTAATGAAACTAGTAACAGGAAGTGGTCATTTGTAGTTGTATCTATGATTAAACTTACGGTCACAAACGAATGGCTTATCAGAGTCAGCAGCATCGTAGTTGGTTTTTTTGCGCCCGCGTCCCCCGCCCTATTTAATAAAAGTTAACGACAAGCTTAGTATCCGTCGGAAGTGTGCGCGAGAGGACTGAGCAACAGATTTGCTTGACTAATTAAATCAAACGTTTCATGTCGCACCTTTAGTTAAATTACACAATAAGAATCGTAACAGATATATATATATATATATATATATATATATATATATATAATGTATATGATTTACAGATAAACAGGTGGCACTTACCTTCGTACGTTTGACCCCTGGACTATCCGTGGTAGGTGGATGATTCCTCGCGGGATGATGGCCACCGCCACGAGGTTTCCTTCGTTTCCTCTTACTACTGTAGCTTTCCTCGTAATCGTAGTCGCTTTCAGGATCAGGCTCGTCGTACGTGTCCATATCCAGCATGTCCTGCTCGTCGTAGTACCACGCATCCTTACTGTGCTCCTCTGCAAAAAGATCATCGGATTCTCGTCGCGTTAAACCAATCGCTCGTCGAATTAGAGGAAGCGCAGCATATTTGGAATACTGTTGATAATTTGGAATACCGAAGTATCTAATAAACTACTAACGCTATATAACTTGTAACACCGTAGATAATAGGGGCCAATGGGCTGTTAACTAATGACATCTGTGGATGAACCGCTATTTTCACATTTTCGACTTAATCTGCAAAATTTTTTCGGCGAGTATTCAATCGTTCCAACCATGGTTAAAATATGTCAAAACTTTAGAGTTAAACACTTTATCTACTCATTTGCATGTTCCCTCTATCGTTCCGTGTCAGTTTTGCGATAATTTCGAGAATACAAATTGTGGCATGAAATTTTAGGTTTCAATGCCATGTTGCTAATTCGGAATACCGAAGGTGAAGGTAATTTGGAATATTCCAAAGTTTAGCCATGCTTTTGTTTCACACGTAACGGCTACTGCCGCGTCATATTGGGCCAGCGCTGTCCATTTATATTATTTACTTAAGATTGTTCCTATATTGTGATTTTTGAGTCTAATTCGATCATAAAAGAAAATAATTTTATTATCTACATGTTGTTTTTAAGGGGTCATTCTGGTAATCACGCCGCAAAATTCGGCAAAATTCAGGTTTTTTTTTCTCAGTGATTACAATGAATAACAATGTGAAACTTTTTTTTCATTTATTAAGCTACTTATAATGTATACGGAACAATTTTTTAAATACACTTTTAATTGTGGTTTTTCAATGTAATCTGGAGTTCAAAATCGCGCCTTTGAAAAGGCGGCGGGAGTGTTTTCAGCTCAGACTCATCTGCAACAAAAAAAAACCAAACTGATTCTTAATTATTATGAGCACCGCTATCGCGGGTGCCAGAATTAGCCACGTAAGTCAAAATTTAACAAAATTACGCGCATTCAAACTTCAAGTAAAAATGGAAAATTTCGAGACTCGAAGTTTGAATGCGCGCAATTTTGTTAAATTTTGACTTAGGTGACTAATTCTGGCACCTGCGATAGCGGTACTCATAATGATTATGAATCAGTTTGGTTTTTTTGTTTCGGATGAGTCTGTGAGCTTAAATCACTCCCGCCAGGGAGATACAGTGGCGTGCAAAAGTATTCGGCCACCTTTTAAAATCGCATAACTTTTTTAAAATTAATCCAAACGACTTGAGTTTTTTTGAGAAGCTAGAAGGATTAGTTTGCTAAGAGACGTTAGTGGATTAATTTTAAAAAAGTTATGCGATTTTAAAAGGTGGCCGAATACTTTTACACGCCACTGTATTTCTTTTCAAAGTCGCGATTTTTAACTCCAGGTAACATTGAAACAACACAAAAGTGTATTTAAAAAATTGTTTCGTATACATTATAAGTAGCTTAAATAAATGCAAAAAAAGTTTGACATTGTTATTCATTGTATTCACTGAGAAAAAAAAACCTGAATTTTGCCGAATTTTGCGGCATGATTATCATAATGACCCCTTAACGAAATCGATACTTCCTGTCATTTTTCATCTAGACCAAAGTTTCAGTTACTTTTTGTTTTTTATTATTACTGAAAGCTTGAAATATAAAAGTTTATTAGTTTCCCTATTTTATTATGCAGTTTTATTTTTTCCGATCCTCCGCCGTAATTTTTTACTCGTCTTAAACGAACTGGTATTCCAAATATACTGCACTTCATCTACTATTCCCGCGCTTGTCGAACAGCAGCAGACTTTACCTTTAAGAGCGACCGACTCTTTACTATCGTCGTTCACGTGCGTTACAATCTCTACGCCTTCCACCCCGTCCTCCGGATCTCCCCTTGGTCCTCGCTTCGGATGCAAATAGTGCATCAAATACTGGCGTCGTTTCTTCCGCCATCTTTTGCTAGGATATGTGTATATTTGACCGTGTAATAAACCTGGCAGCCTCTCCCTCGCAGACATAAACAACGCAGAGTGATTTTGCGCTACGCCTGTAATTTCATATAGCCATGCTTACAAATGAAAATCGTAAAATCAAATCGATACCCAAACAGGCCTTTTTTCAAACGCAAATTGTAAAGTGATAAATAACAGTAGGGAGAAATTTTTTGTCTACTTTTAATCGTTATTCTATGAACTTTAACAAAAAAAAAGAAAAGTCTAAATATCTCTGTGTACATAAAAGTTGTGAGTAAGAACGTAAAGGCGTGTACGCGGTGCACCGTTGTGATGGTGAGCATAAAATCTCGAAAACCGCTCCAACGATTTGGATGAAAATTTAATGAGAGGTGCAGAAAGCCATTTCCTACGATGTGTCAGGAGCAGATTGTCTAAAAAAATAATACAATTTTTATGTTGAAAAATACGATCTTATCGATTTCTTGTATGAAAAATACTTTTTATCTTTTTTTTAAGAATTTATCTCGAAAATCTGCTCCCGACACATCGTAGAGAATGGTTTTCTGCATCTCTCATTAAATTTTCATCCAAATCGTTGAAGCGGTTTTCGAGATTTTATGCTCACCATCAAACGGTGCACTGCGTACACGCCTTTACGTGTTTACTCACAACTTTTATGTACATAGAGATATTTAGACTTTTCTTTTTTTGTGTTAAAGCTCATAGAATAACGATTAAAACTAGAAAAAAAAACGTTCTCTCTACTGTTATTTATCACTTTACAATTTGCGTTTGAAAAAAGGCCTTTTTTAGGGTTATCGAGGGTAACCTACCCCCTTAATATACAATTTCGCGTACGCCCGAAAAATTGTACAAAGAATATCATCGCCCATTCGGCGCGGAAAGTTATATCAGCGATCGAAGTATTACTCGAGGACGCGGTCGTTCTACTGTATTGTTATACAACAGTGTGACGATCGCGGAGGTGAAAAAAAATTGTTTAAGAAGTCGTAAGAAGTACCTGTTTGCGAGTCGAGGAAAGGCATGCGGAGGCGTCGTTCCCTGCACAATCGGCTATTATAATTAGAGGCATTTTCAATGGATTCCCTGTACGCTGTATCATTGAGGAAGCTGGAAAAAATCGATAGTGGCCATGTAGAGGTTCTGCACGGCGCCTAGGAAGAATTTACGCGGTGTCGGTCGCCTGATACGCACCTCTCGATTTTGCACAAGTTACTCTCGTTTATAACTTGAATAAGTCCATGGGAAGCCGGCGAAATCGTCGCGGCTGTCATTTTATAACAATCAAACAATACACAGCTCCTTCTTGCCGCTTGCTCTCCTTCCCGGAAACGGAGCCCCATTTTCTCGCGCATGCGCGCTGCCCCGGGATCAACTGTGCTCCCGGGAACGCGCACTGAAATTTGAATACTCAATTACACACAATGGTTTAGTAAACAATCAAACGAAAAAGTTACAAGAGATTCTTTATTTCATTGGAACTGTTTGTGTACGGTTGAAAGTTCGAATTACTGCTTAGTATTGAACGAGGGATATTTGGATATGAATTTTAGGATTAGGAAGCTAGTGCTTCCGTCTGCGCATGCGCGGGAATTTGTATTTTATAGGAAACCGCAGTTGGGAATAACGGTTCGGGATCTAGGAAAGAGTTGCAGCCTCGGGGAGAGATTGTTGGTGGATTTAATTAGGTAATTAATTGCACAAGGTGTTAATAATGTAATTTATGAATTCGGGTGGGAATGATTTTAAGCAGGGGTGGGTTCGAACCTAATTTTTGAATTCTCGAAACTCGATTCCAAAACTTTGGAAGGCTTCGAAAGTGCTGATTCTGTTTTGTAAGTGAAATATGATTCTATACTTCATCTTATGCGAGTTTCGAATTACTTAAAAAGTGCAAAGCTTCGAATTCCTAAAACTCGAAACTTTTTTCGATGCTTCGAGAAACCCATTCCTAATTTTAAGTTAATATGTTGTGGCATTGGAAGGGGTTGCTACGACAGACTCTGGTGGGAGGTTTCCTCGTAGTGTACGACGTATAATTTACAATGTCGATTTATTCTCGAGAGATATTAAACACAGTTACAGCAATACGCGTATTGACAGTAATCTGCAATAGATTATGGAACACAGCCGTTGAGATGAACATTTCAAGTTACAATGTACACTCAATGTTTCTGCTACGAAGATACGTGTAATCGATATTTATCTGTAGCTTCTTAGTAAAGTTATCGTTGGCGATTCTTTCGAATGGTAGATAGAGACAAATCTTAAAAGAAAAACGAATCACTTGGTAGGGAAAAGTCTGATATCTACTGCCTCTACGTTTAATGCTTAATCGTTCTTAGGTTCCAATGGAAAATAAAGTATTTAAAAAAAAAGCATTGTTCAATGAACAAAAGTTCTGATTTTATAAATATAAATGCATGATTAGATGAGCTGAGATTTGAAAGAGGTCTCTATGTCTCTTCTATACATCTCTATTTCGATGTTTATTAAAAATTTCTTGGCAGGATAATTGATTAAATGCAAAGTAATTATCCTAGGCTCTCGTATAATTTCCTCGGCGTGACATCTTGTTTAAATAAGTTCGTGTGCATTATTATTCTGGTACATTAAAAAAAAAATGTTAATGCAAATCCCTTCGGTTTGTATTACACCAGGCAACGGCGGAAGTACAATCTACAAATAAATACTTTGGTCGTATGTAGAAACTTCTTTAAAAGTTCTCCTCGCAATTTCGATCCTTCGTTTCTTTGAACAGCTTAAACTTCTTTGCTAAATCGTCCACGAGAACTTCCCCGTGCACTACGTTGTCCCTGGTTCTTACATTCACTGTGCCAGCGTTGAGCTCTTTCTCTCCGACAACTGAAAGCAGATCGAAGTTCAATATCCCAGTTCAATTCATCGCGCAACGCGCAAATTACATTATTGCTCGACATTACCAAGAATGAAGTTGAATTGCGCAAGTTGCCCGTTCCGTATCTTCTTGTTCAAAGTGTCGCTCGCGTCCGTGTCGACCTCCACCATGAACCCAGCGTTCCAAAGTTTGTCTTTCACTTGGAACGCGTACTCGTCGAACTGGGAACTTACTGGAATGACTACTGCTTGCCGAGGGGAGAGCCAGAACGGCCATTTCCCAGCGTAAGATTCGGTCAGAATCGCGATCATCCTTTCCACGGAGCCCAGAATGGCTCTGTGAATGATCACGGGCCTGGTTTTCTCCCCAGTTTCGTTAACATAAGACAGATTGAATCTGATCGGCAGTTGGAAGTCCAACTGAATGGTGGCGCATTGGTGGGCCCGTTTCAACGCGTCCGTGATAGTTATATCGATCTTTGGGCCATAAAATGCCCCGTCTTCTGGATTCAGTTTCCACGGCTCCCCGAAAGCGTCCAAGCTTTCAGCTAACGCTTTCTCGGCCTCGTCCCACATGGCTAGATCCCCCATGTACTTCTCAGGCCTAGTGGACAGGCACAGATTGAACGTGAACCCGAACACGGAGTACACGTGTCGCAGGAAATCAAGCGCGGCTATCATCTCGTCTTTAATCTGATCGACGGAGCAGAATATATGCGCATCGTCCTGCTGGAAACGCCTCACTCTGGTGAGCCCAGTCAGCGCGCCAGACACTTCGTTCCGATGCAGCACTCCGAAGTCGGCCATTCTCAACGGCAACTCGCGCCAGGATCTGTTACGAACGTCAAAGATCATGCAATGGCCCGGACAGTTCATTGGCTTGAGCGCGTAGGTCTCCTTCTCGACATCGAAGGAGAACATGTTCTCCGCGTAATGCAGCCAGTGGCCAGACGTCTGCCACAATTTGCTATTATAAATATTCGGTGTAACTACTTCCTGGAAACCTCTCTTCCTATATTCAGCGCGAATAAATTCGACCAGAGTGTTATAGACGTACGCTCCGCGTGGCTGAAAGAAGCACGATCCTGGCGAAAGTTCGTGGAAGAAGAATAACTCTTGCTCCCTTCCTATCTTTCTGTGATCTCGTTTGGCAGCTTCTTCTTGAAACTTCTCCCATTCTTTTAGCTGCTTGTTGTCCGGAAAGCTGATGCCGTAAAGCCTCTGCAGCGATTCCGCGCTGGCGTTTCCTTCCCAGTAAGTGGAGGAGTTTTTGGTGATCTTGATGGCTTTCACCTTTCCAGTGTGCCTAATGTGTGGCCCTCTACATAAATCGATCAAAGGCCCACACCTGTACACCGTGGTAGTGGGTGTGTGTATTTTCTCCTTAATAATTCGCAGCTTAAATTCATTGTACTTGAACATCTCCAAGAGATCCTCCTTCGTCATCTCCAATCTCTCGAAGGGCTGTTTCTCTTTAACTATGCTCTTGCAGACTCCGTCCAGAAACGGAAACTCCAATTTCGAGATTCCTTTGTCGCCTATGTACATATCGTAATAGAATCCGCTCTCTATCGGCGGGCCGTAACATAAACAGCCCCCGTACGCTCTCTCCATAGTCTCCCCCAAGATGTGTGCACTGGAATGCCAAAAGACTTGCTGGGCATCTGGATGGTCGAACTTAAGAAACTCGAGTTTACAGTCGGACTCTAAAGGTCTGTCCAGATCCCACAGCACGTTGTTAACTTTAGCGATAATTGTGTTATCCGCCAGACCCTGGCTAATGTTCTTCGCGATTTCGTACGGAGTTATGCGCCACGATTGGGCCTCGACTTGTCTTCCGTCGGGAAGAGTTATTTTTATGTCGCTGGGCGACTTTGTGGCCAATGACTCGACGTATTCTGCTTTCAGTTTATCCCACAAAGCAATACGTTCCTGGAAACATACATGATCATCCAGAGATAGCAATGCAAGCATCCGATTGTTGTGGAAATTTATACGTTCCGTTCTAAATACAAGTGCAAAACAAGTGTCCATTAAATGGGTGAAGTTAACTGCGGATCAATTCATTTATTTCACTTTGAGAAGCCTCTATTTATTTGTATTAGTTTAAATATAAACAATACCTGAATGTAACTCGGCCAGGGATTCAATTCGGAGATCGCCTTTTCGTCGATAGCGGCCGTCTTCTTCTTCGAGTGCTTCATCTTCGCCTAAAACGGTGAAAATGGAACACTACATTTCGCAGAAATATTCCATCGATTTATGGAACACGAGGTTAACGCTGGAATTAGTAGCGTTTTGCGGAAACGGAACGCTCGGATTACATCAGATTATTGATTCTAACAATACGGGTGATCATTCACATAACAAAGTAATGCACATCATTGTTTCGCGATGAATTATGGAATAGATGAATGAAAGGAAAAGAGACCCGTAACAGGATACGAAGAACGAAAACAGTATCGTAATGACAATATACTTTATAACCAACCCAAGCATGTGTCCGCTTAGAAACGTTGAACAAGTTTCTATAACTGCAAACACGTAAACTCGTCAACATGTTTTAACGCTAATGAAAATAATAGTGATAAAGGTTGTATCAAATGTAAACGGTATTCATGCCTTTTCCTCCTTTAAATTGAGATTTTGCACGTTATTCACCACGTCGTCGCTCATGCTGTCGAACATATTGAAACTAATAGTCCTTAAAGCGAAACCACATGCCGAATCCAAATGTGTGGGCCCACCTTTATACCATCACTATCCAGAGTGGGGGTGGTGGGCAGGGATCCGCGGGCTTAAGCTACGCTGATGGAGGGGGAAACATCTACAAGGGCCGATATTCATAGTCGCTACTTATTCTTAAGCAAATGCTTAAGCATGCGGCATCCTCTACTAACCTAGTAGCTAGTAAAGGATGCCGAATGCTTAAGCATTTACTTAAGAATAAGTAGCGACTATGAATACCGGCCCAGGAGCGATGGTTATGTTGCATGGACTGCGCTTGAGTCAGTCACGCCAAATAACCACTGCTCCTTAGGTGTTTCCCCCTCCATCAGCGGTAGCTTAAGCCCGCCGATCCCTGGTGGTGGGGCTCCTAACGCGCCTGTTTCCCCCTCCAGGCTTCCGTTCACACGGTGTGCCTTCGTCGTCAACGAAACCGCGTGACGTTAAAGAGGCGACTCTGACAGGACAGCATCTCCGTCGTTAAAGAAACTCAGACGCTACGATCATATATAGTATAGGCCCAAAATTTCTGTGACGATTTGAAGCGCGCCATCTTTGAGAATAAACCACAGTCGCCACCTGAATGGGGTCATCAGTACTACGTTTCTGGATGCACATGTATGCTTACGACTCATAGCTCGAAGAGCAATACAAAATATTTCTCGCAGAAAGCAGAAGCGGTGAAGTGTAAAGCAGCCAAAATTGCCAGAAATATAAAAGCTACTTTTAATATTTCGTCGCGCATGGTTAATTCCGCTCTGACCAACGATGCAGCTAGCAAGTAATAACGCGAAGCATGCAAGTGAATCGGAGAACCTTAGTACGAATCACCCCGTTCAGGTGGCGAATGTGGTTTATTCTCAAAGATGGCGCGCTTCAAATCGTCACAGAAATTTTCATGGTCATTTTCAGGTCACTGTCGCGATCGCTTCTTACGCGTATCCCTGACAACCCGGGCGAGGGTGGGAGAATGCCACAGGGTTCGCGTGCCCTGGCTTGGGCAGCGCTGGTAAATCTTATAGCACATTCGGCAACCTGCACTAGTGCGCACTGAGTGCGAACTTTTTCGCATCCGATTGGCTAAAAGTCGCACTCAGTGCGCACCAGTGCGACCGTCCGAATACGCTATTATACTCGTGTTTTCGCATTTGGAACGCGTGTTGCAGCCTCCCACGTCAGCACTTGCCTTTTCCCCGTGGATACTTACGAGATTGATGTTGTGCCGCTCCTTGAATCTGTTCAACCAGCCTCTACTGGCTTGGAATTCAGACGGTGCCCCGATTTCATTGCTGATTTCCATCGCCCGTTTCTGGAGTATCAGATCTGTAAGCGTATCTCCCAGCTCGCTGCGTTCCACAAACCACCGGTACAAATGATCTTCTACGTCTTCGTACACAGCTCTCCTCATCCTTTTACGTTTTAATACGTGAGCCCCGTGACTTCCAAAACACTCGTATGATATTCCCTCTCGGCGAATGCGGCGGATGGTGCCGCAGGACACCTTGTATTTTTCAGCTAAACTCCGCGCGGTCGCTCCACGCTCCAGCTTCTCGGAGATGTCTATTTTCTGCTGTATTGTCAGCAGTGTCCTCGTAACCATCAACATCTTCTTCTGCACTTGTCGCGCGCGCCTTGGAAGAATCTTACCCGTCGAAAACTCGTGAAGAAGTGGCGGGATACAGCGTTGTCCCGTTAGGGGGACGGGTCCTCCGTTCCGTTAAGGATACATTTCTACCCCCGCTACCTTCTTTTTTACTCGCCACGGCGAGTAAGAGAGACTGAGAATAAGCGAGAGGGCACACGATAGCGACAAGCCATAAATTTCGTTCCAGATAGCGGCGGCATCATATTACTGAAACAAGACGACAAAGACGAAAGGCGAGCCGAATGGCATACAGTTTCGTTAAGAGAATGGCTTGTCCCCTGAGCGTCGTAGTAAGCGGGGCAAAAAGTAGAAAATTAGTTTGAAGCTATTACGGATTATGGTGAAGTACCTTAGAGGTCGTAAAAGCTGCGAGAGTCCCAAAGTTTACAGCTTTGAGGTTTCGGAAGAAGAGGGAACCTCCACAACCTCTTGTTTGGAAACCTCAAAGCTGCAAACTTTGGGACTCCCGCAGCTTTTACGACCTCGCTATATATCCCTTCTAGGCACTGTAATAATTTTACAAGCGCATACGGGGCTAACCAGTTGTAAAGGGCCTGGCAATAAACGCTGATCGAAGGTCAGATCGCGCGTTAAGCCGTGGGGCCATTTTACGAGCAAACCCTTCGGAGGTAAGGGTTTCGTTATTATTCACAGGTTTAAAAGATACAAACGGAAAGGACAATAAGTAAGAAAATTTCATCAACAATGACCCGCATATTATTCTCAAACAATTATTATTCGTATTGATAATACTTGTATAGTAACGTAAAATAATTATTATACCGTTATATAGAAATATAGGATAAGTGATAGCGAATTGGGGTTCGCAAAGGCTAGACTGAGTAAAAGTATCCTATTCCATTTCCTTTCAGTAAAACGATACTGCCGCTCTCGACTGAAATTTATGGCTCTCGCCCATTCTCAGTCTCTTGCACTCGCCGCGGCAAAGAATATCAGCCGAATCGCATTCCGTTTCGTTAAGGGAACGACTTATCTCCCGAGCGTGGTTCTTATAACGAGACAAAACTATCTAAGATCGCACGCTTAGCGATGCGAATAGGAATAATAAACCTTCCCACCCATTCGCTTTATAGTATATTAAAAAATTTTAAAAGGAACGAAGAAAATACATTTCAGTCTCTCAATCCCGTTTTTATTACAAAACAACGATGTACTAAAAAAGGCGTGCAACAAACGACTGCAGTTACATTATGATATCCAATGCATATTACAATGTAAACAATTAAAGACAACAAGACGACAAGATGTAACGTTATTTCCCCCTAAAAGTGTATGCGTTCGTGACGAATGATGTGACTTCGGTGATGAAATCTTTTTCCACACGCGCGACAAACGTACGGTCGTTCATCCGTATGGATCCTGTTATGTATCTTCAAATCGTACTTCTTGAAAAATGATTTACCACAGTGAGAGCAAACATGGTTCCGCTGTTTCAGGTGGTCCCGTTTAACGTGCTCCTATTTCGGGGAAAATATTCTCGCGTAACATTGGAGGATCTCCTTCGAATTTTACAGTTTACTGAGTATACTTACATTCACTTGCGAGGAGGTATTGTAAATCTTCTGACATATATCGCACGCAAACTTCTGCGGACCTTCCGGTCTGTGATTGCTGGCGATGTGTTTGTTCAATGTTGATTTCCAAGCGAAGGACATCTTGCATTCCTTACAGTGAAACTTCTGTTGATCCGCGAAATGGGTGCCTATGTGTTGTTTGTAGTTGTAACTGGTCGAAAACGATTTCTCACATACCGTGCATTGGAACTTTAATAGAAAATCTTTCGACTTCTTTGATCCTTCTTTTTGACTTTCCGGTTTTGTGTTACTCCCGATCATGTCTTCGGTTTGCACCTCTTTATCATCTTTTTTAACACTTCGATTGCCATCTGTGTTTACATCGCATTGCGCGTCCTCGAGGGAAGTCAACAGAACCTGCTCGTTGTCGCCGATAGCATCACTCTTCTCATTCTCTTCCATGGAATCAATTTGACTGAAGCTTTGAAACTGCAAAAGCTGCTCGCTCTCTTTACATTCCAAAGCTTTCGAATTTTGATTCTCAACGAATTCGAGGAACCGTTCTGGACTGTCGTCGTAATTCAGTCTCTCAAAAACCTCGAAGTTCGTGTCAACGTATTTATCGAAATCGGTTTGCGGATCTAATAGAATCTGACTTGGGACGTAACTCTTTTCTTCCCCTTGTAACTCATATTGCGTATAATTTAGGTCACTATGCAAATCGTCCCGTATACTTTGCTCGTGCGGAGCTTCTTCGCTCACGTTTTTAATATTCAAGCACGTATTCGTTATGTTTTCCGAAATACTTGTATTTTCGTCCTTGTTGTCGGTGACTTTTACAGACTGCGAGTTTGGCAATTTTTCGACTAAATTATTAATCAAGAACTCATAGAATTGTTCCCCCGTTTCCGTCTGCACTAAACGTAACATTGGCTCATCCTGGCTCGTAGTATTTACATCATTCGGACTCTCCGAATTCTTCTCGGCTGATTCCGAATTTATTTCTTTATGGCTTGGAATATTCAGCTCAGGCTTTCCCTGCTCAGCGATGCTAGAGTCCGACAGACCTATTTTTTGAAACACATCGGCAACGTTCACAGAGATGTTTGTCAGGGTGCTATAATTTTGCAGCGCTTCTGGTTTTTGTAAATCCGCATCGTACGTTTGCGTACAGGACACCTGTTCGTGGCTGCTTGAGAATTTAGTACAAAGCCTGTTTTTAACGACAGGTTCGTCTAATTGACACACGTACACTATGTCTTCTTTCCCTGTCGCATCATTGGCTTTGCATAGCAATATAGGATTTCCATGAGCAAACGGAGCTTGCTCATTAAGTACTAGCTTCTCCGAGACATTTAAATCATCGGCTGTTTGAATCTTTTCACTCGCCTCGCACAGGTGCTCTTGCGAAACGTAACTTCTGGTATCCTCGATAGTCTCTAGATTGATCTTCTTCAACTTTTTCCAGGCATAAAAACAAGTTACGTAGCGCCGAAATGTTTTAAATAAAGTTCATTAAACTATTTACCTGCTCCGATGTGATATAAATGATCGTTTCCAGTGGCAACACTCTTTTTAAATCAGTCTCATTATCAAGGAAATCGAAATTATTTACAAGACTCTTATTCTCCTTGAGCTCTGGAATTTTCTGAAAATTCTAATCAGGAGAAATAGTTAGAAACACGAATCCCTCGAATATGCTTTTCGCGATTCTCACCATCTCATTAGTCTTGCACTCGGAGCTTGCGCTTTCCGCGTGCGACTTCTCGTGTTTGCGCAAGAGAAAAATGAAACTAAAACTTTCGCCGCAAATTTTACAGTAATGCTGCCTTTTAATCACCTTTTGCTGCGCGGGCAAGTTCCCCTCGACGAACTGTAAATCGACGAGACGTGGACGTGCAGTTAAAAGTATCCTACAATGTAAAATCTTTTAATCACCTTATTCTTGCTCACCGCATGATCCTTCCTCTCTACGTTAATATTGTCGCCATTACTTTGCACCTGATCCTCCTTCAATCGCTCGTGAATACGTTTATGCCTCGCGAGGGAACTAATCTGAGTGAAACGTTTGCCGCAGATGGAGCACGGGTACGGCTTTATCCCTGCAAGTTCAATTCCAAATGTTCAATTCCTCCACGGATTATTCCCTACTTCGTTTAAACAACATATTTACCGGCATGCATTCTTCCATGCCTGATCAAATTGGATATATGATTGAACTTCCTCCCGCAAACTTCGCAGATACAGACATTCGTCCCCAGATGGATGTTTAAATGCGTCCGCAGGTCTGCTTTCCGAAAGAAGCCTTTGCCACAGATCTCGCAGAGCTGCGACTTCTCGCCTAAGTGTATACTCCGGTGATGGTAATCGTACTGGGACGCTCTGTCGAACGTTAAGTCGCACCGCTGGCACGAAAATGGCCTTATTACATTCTCGTAAAGATTATCGCCGACTTTTCCCTGACTAGAATATTGTAGCTCCGCTCGCGCTTCATTGTTTACATCCTTCTTCAAGCACTGTATATGCTTCGACAGTATGTTCCCGGCGTGAACGTGTAAGTGATCATAGAATTCTTTCTTATTCGTATACCGACTGTCGCATATCGAGCAAACGAAATTGGTGGGTTGAGATCGCACCATACCGTTCATATAGCCTGCTTGCGGATTTGTGGTGACTGACATGTTTGTACGTGCACTCAGACACACGAATTCATTCTCTTCTGGAAGCAGTCTCATTCATCTGAAATGCAATTGAGATAGTATTAACAACAGCTCAATCCACACGTTCTTTTCTAATATTCTTACAATGTATTACTGTCGTCTATTTTCCTTTAACGTTGCTGCTTGCAACTAACAGTTTTAATTGATAACTTGAGATCACAGTCAACGAGCAATACAGATTCTCTTGCATTCCAATGCATATACATTGAGTCAGCTGTTATCGATCATGGCTAGGTTATGATCGCTGAAGTTGTGTAATTTACATGAAAACTAAACTTTTTAGTCTCGTATTATTATACCGAATCTGCTGTAAGAAAGCGCAAAGCGTGTCATTCTGCTTCTCACGTTGAAATACATGTTAAATTGCACGGAAAACAATGGGGCAAAAATAATTAAAACGCGTGTATTGGCAACCCTTATTCACAGGGTTGCCAGATGGTTTTAATGTCGAGGCGACAGACGCGTATGAAAAGTAGCCCAAAAGCGGCACAATTCAAATATCTTGAATGAAAAGAATGTTTAAATATTGTCTCGAACTGTTTTCATTATTTCTTTTTAACCGACTTCAAAAAGGAGGAGGTTATAGATTTGACCCGTTTGTATTTTTTTTTTATGTTTGTTTCCGCATAACTCCTCAGCATAGGGACCGATTTTGATGATCTTTTTTTTATTCGAAAGAGGGCGATGCCCCGGTGGTCCCATCCGACACTGCATCAACATTGGCCCAATATTTTGCCGACTCTTAAAATTCCGCCCACTCTGGCAACGCTGCTTATTCAAATGCTGCATGTTGGCAAGACTTCGTTTAGTCGGTTTAATTTTGAAAGTAAGCAAAGGAATGTTGTCCAATGTCCAGCGTTCAGTTATGGTGTTTGAGATCAGTGTGCTAAAAATTTTACTCCTATTTCTATAAACTTTCATTTGAGGTAAGGTTGACTATCAAATTCGTACGATGATAAATAATCCTGAAAAATCTCCTACTACTGTTAGCTCATAAACTGTTAACTTTTATAAATAAATATTATTTGTCGAACTCCTAACATTTAAATTATTTGTTTTCTGTTTTAAGTTAACTTTGCACATTAACGCTTTAACTCTGTTGTAAGAGTTCAGCTTTAACTACTAAATGTTCTGGAGGATTATATATTTTTGAGCAGATATTTAAGGGTAAAATACAAAAGTTAGGAATCGTTTTTTAATTAGTGTTATTTAAGGAATTGGGAGCAGGATAAATATAGAAGAGAGAGCACACTTGTGATTTTTATATAATTATTTTCACAGACCGGTTTAAGGTTTCAATTTTCGATCTATCTACCCCCACATTTTCAGGAAATCTGCTTGTCAGAACTTTAACTTTTTCAGAGCCGAATAAATGTCCCGTTTAACTAGAAGTTTTCTCTACTTTCGAAAAAATAAAAGTTTCTGATTTATGCAAAACTGTATGGAATAAGAGTTTCCAGTTTTCTCAGAACAGAAAAGATAATAGTCAGAAAATTAAAGTTATTTCATAGTTAATTGAAAATTTCAAGAATTTCATTTGACCGCTGATTTTAATTACTAAAAACTGTTTGTGTCTGTCATGTGTTTACCTTTAAGTCATTTCAATGATATCAATGAACCTGCAGGCATAGTATTCATCGTTTATTCATTGGAAATTCTAGCGTACTGAAGTATACGAGAAAAGAAGAAGAATAATGGGAAATTACTTTACCAAGTTCTTTTGCCAAAATAAGAAGATCGAGAAGGATGAAGGAAATAAAGAGCCCCCCACGGATGAAGCAATCGTGGAAGGAGACATGTGCACTCCGCAAGTAATTCATAAGACACTACCCATCGATCCTAGATCCGTAACATCTGGCATTGCTAGAACACCGATCGAGGTAAGTTCTACCGAAGACGAGGGCAGCGTTCTATTGAAACGAACAATGTATAAGATGTATGATGTCGATAGGTCGATTCTACTCCCGTTGGATTCGACAGAAGGGTGATTTCAGCAATCCCGAGGCACTTGCGAATGAAACCATACTTGGAAACGGATTTAGACAGAGTAATGTTATGTTTAAGTCCAAAAAAATGTGAGCCACGAAGGGGAGATACTGTTAAGCTAGAGTTTCTGAATGTGGTAAGTTACTTAAGTTACTTCGAACCATTTCTTCGAAAAAAATTCACGAAGATCGCCTCATTTTCGTTGAGTTACACGAGTCTCCCTCGTTAAGTCTCTCTAGAATCTCAGTAAATATTTACAAAGCGACTACCTTGTCGATTTCAGTTACCTTGAAGTATGTTGTCAAGGACAACACTCTGAACAACTTCTCCCTAATCGCCGCTCGGCTTTACTTTCCGAGATATTCGCAAAAACACACTCCGCGTCAAAATTAAAGAAACACTATAATTTCTAAAAAAATTTGGTCATTTTCAAATGGCTATATCTTTGCGAAAAGTGGTCGCAGAAAATATTTAAAAAACGCATTTTAACGCTTGAAGTTTCTAGTTTTCGAATGAAGTACTCAATTATTTTTTCATCAATTATGATACTGTTTTAACAAGATGAAACGCAGGGAACGAAGTTTCAGAAAATTTTGCCTAGTTTGAACGTATGCACGGACCAAAAAAAATTTTTTCAAGGAAATCTAACGAAGAGCTCTTATAGAGCAAGCATTTCTCTTTAATTTCGTTTTTTTGGTTTTGTTGTATGATTTTTATTGACAGAGTTATTCGCGATCAAAGCAAAAAAGATACTTTTCACTTTGAACACCTATAATTTGGAACTCATGATCGTAGACAAATTTTCATGAGTGTTTTGGAAAGCTAAGAAAGTTTCCTTTCTGAAGTTTTAGTTGCCAATTTAATGAGATTTTGTTTTAATCGCATTAAATCTATTTTAAAATGACCCCAAAAATGGCATATTTACCATTTTTTTAGAAAACATGATGCCACTTCAAGGAAAATCATGTAATCATTCAAGTGTTCACGTTTTTTGCAAGTTAAAACTACCCTTAAACACTGTGCAAAAGGCCGGATTGATCAGATTTTTTTTCCATATGTTCTCGAGAACAAAAACAAGGGTTTTGAAGAGAAACATAACGTAAAACAGGTGATCGTTCAATTTTTCAGGCCATATCGCATGTTTGACCATCGTGGACATACGGAAAAAAATCTGATCGGTCCAGCCTTTTGAACAGTGTTTAAGGGTAGTTTTAACTCGCAAATAACGTGAACACTTGAATGATTACATGATTTTCCTTGAAGTGGCATCATGTTTTCTAAAAAATGGTAAATATGCCATTTTTGGGATCATTTTAAAATGGATTTAATACGATTAAAAAAAATCTCATTAAATTGGCAACTAAAGCTTCAGAAAGAAAACTGTCTTAGCTTTCCAAAACATTCATGAAAAGTTATCTACGATCATGAGTTTGCAAGTTATAAGTGTTCAAAGTGAAAAGTACCTTTTTTGCTTTGATCGCGAATAACTCGGTCAATAAAAATCATACAACAAAACCAAAACACGGAAATTAAAGAGAAATGTTTGCTCTATAAGAGCTTTTCGTTGGATTTCCTTGAAAAATTTTTTTTGGCCCGTGCATACGTTCAAACTAGGCAAAAATTTCTGAAACTTCGTTCCCTGCGCTTCATCTTGTTAAAACAGTATCATAATGGATGAACAAAAAAATTGAGTGCTTGATTCAAAAACTAGAAACTTCAAGCTTTAAAGTGCATATTTTAAATATTTTTTCGACCATTTTTCACAGAGTTACAGCCATTTGAAAATGACCAAAATTTTCGGGAAATTATAGTATTCCTTTAATTTTGACGCGGAGTGTACTATATTTTGCTGTTTACGATATGCAAATAATTACCAGAATTTCTTACGGGAAACAATATCTTTTATAAAGTTCAATAAATTTGTTTCAGCAAAATCTGAATTCAGACATGGAGTTAACACCAACGGTTGATCACATAATCCACAAAAAGCTAATTACTTCTATAGAAAAAGAGCGTCTCGCTATTTTGGGGCTCGATCCGCGTTCTCCGGCTGCAGACTTTCATAGAACTCCGCTGTTGAAGCCGAAATCCATAGAACGATTAAGAGCTAGGTCTCAAGAATGTTTGTACAGACGTGGTAGCTACGAGGCAGATGTTTCTTACTCAAGATTCTCATATTGCGAACTGTCATCCCAGTTTACTGTACCTGAAATACAAGCATTGCCAGACTTAGCAGCGTGCACAACGAAGTCTTCGGATTTAGACGACGATTTCGATGACGGATCACGGGAATCTGACTCGTCGATTTCTAGTCAATCATCTAGAACTGAGACAATCTCCGAGAGCGGTGAGGAAATTACTGTTATTGAGAATTCCAAACTAATTTATAGCAAGATCGCCAAAAATGTGTGTCGAAGTCCTATTTTAACTGGTCAACGAATATTTACATTAGGAGAAGAACGACTGGATAATGAGAGTCGCTATGAAACATGTTTAGGAGAGAGCAGCTGCACCGAAGTATTCATTAACGAGGGTGCGCAAGCTAAGGAGGCCCCTGCCGACGATAACGATACGATTAAAGTATGGAGAGATTCGTTGATACTGGAGGACAATCCCAGTGAAACAGAATCGACCGACTCCGACGAGATTCAAATTATTCACGAAAAAATATTAGGAGTGCTGCAAGAAGTTAAATTCGAAAGCGATATAAAAAATGCAGAAGTAACTGGAAAGAGGAGAAGGGCGGTTAAATCGGAAATCAAGATCGTAACGGACGAAAAGAAGATTTTCAGTTCGAACGATAAAAATGGAAACGAACCCGCGAAGGTACTTTAATTATTGTGTAAAGGCTGATTCAGACGCGTCGAGGAATTTAGTCGAGTAGCGAGTAATTGAATAATTTACCGTGTGTGGACGCTAAAATTTAGTCGAGTAGATCAGTAAAATAATGGTAAATTAGTAAATTACCGTGTGTCGACAGTAAAATTTAGTCGAGTAGTTTAGTAAAACAATTTTTAGTAAAGTTTAGTAAATTATTAAATTACTCGACGTGTCTGAATTAGCCTTAAGGGACGTCGAAAGGTGCTATTGAAATAATCTACTTTGCAGATTCGAACTCCGCTTGGAAATCGCTCGAATAATGGGCACGCGCGCTCGGTGTTAGCAAAATCGCCGCAACAGATTAGAAACAAAAGTATAATGCCGAAAATGTTGCAAGAAAACACACCGCCGTGGAAGAAATACAGCGGAAAGTCTAAATCAAGCGATATACAATGGGACCCGGATTCGACAGTGATTATTTAACAACTTCCTGGGCCTTTGATTTACGATAGGAAGACTGAGGGTACAATTAATTAGTCGTACGCAAATCTTTTTAATAGGAAGGTTTTATAAATTATTGACATAAGTAAACTGTTTTAAAATATAAATGTCAATCGCTCGCAATTAATGTATTTATATAAAATAAATTGTTTTTATACTAGTGATCTTTTATTTAACTTTCAGTGTTATTTATTCGCATTGCCGCACGTATCTGAGTCTTTGCTTCTTCGATCGAAAGTTGAAGCTCCTCGCTCGGTTTTACCAATTGCGTCACACTGAAACGTAATAATATCAATGATAACCGACTACGACGGAATACTTGAAACAGCATGCGATGGAGAAATCGCACCTTGGATCCTTTATTAGAATCCTCTTGCTCTCGTTATCGCTCCTCGATATTAATTTAATAGTTATATTACTCTCGACTTTTTTAGGATTGGCGAACACATTCTTACTCGAGGTGTCCCATTTTACTATAGCGCTTGTGTCTACTATCCGAGGTCGAACGACTCTAACTTTGACGCCGCTGTTAACAGCTTGTCCTTTGTAATTCTTTCTCTTGCCTTTCGCAGAGTCGACTTTCGACGCGCTTCCTCTGGCTTCGCTTATTTTAATCACATCCTCGTTCGGATGATACGGAGCTTGCAACAGTGCAGTCGAACTTGAAGTAGCTTCTTGGCTGTGCGAAGTCGAAGGTAAACTAGGTTCGGACACCGGTCTCGGATCAATATCTTGCGGTATACCGTTATAAATCGAAGACAACGTTTCCCCGGGATAGTGTTTAGACAGCCGTTCTTCCGTGAGCGGTAAAGCCGGCGCTCTCTTCTTCCTGTGAAACTGCTCTCTGCAATTTATTTAATGCTGACTATTCTCGCGGAAATAATGTTCTTTATTAATACCGCCCAAATTCTCGCGACATACTTGGGTACAAATTTGTCAGTGCTCGGGTTTGCCGCATCTCGCTGATTTCTCTTTATGCGTATAGCCACGTCTCGGCGGCGCTGTGTAAGCTTAGCTCGAGTCTCGGACACGGATTCCAGCTCGGGCGCATAGAATACATGTAGCGAACCCCCGTAAAAATTCTTACCATCAACGAAGCGTTTTGCTATTCTGTATAACACACAACGTCACACATAATAATTTACATCGGGCATCGATGCAATGAAAATTCGAAAGAATATCGACCTCGCGCTCTGTATGCGAGCGTACTGTATATAGTAAGCTTCTGTAAATTCTTCTGAAGGATAATCAGCCACCACATGAATCTTTTTTACATCGCCGTATGGATCGACGAGCTTCTTCACTTCTTCGCCTAACTGAAGCTTCGGCACTCCACATATCATTAAATGCTTGGACTCGTCGTTTACTGTGTAAACCTGTTACATAGAGCTAGAGTGTCAAGGAAACGTTACAGCAAATGCAGAGTATATATTGGAATTTAAAATTATTCTAAATAACTCTGTAAGATTTTATATATGTTTACACGGAATAGGATACAAGTCCGCGATGCTACCTTCACCGATGTGAACCTTTTCCCTTGTCTGTAAGGCGGTCGTGTGTGACACAGCTTCTGTTGTATGTGATGCGGCAGTTTTGTCACCACGCATTTATCACTCATGATTCTTTATTGCGATTTACTTTTCTGCTGTTTTTATGAAGTAATGACTGTACAAAGATATCTATAAAGTTTTAGAAGAAAGTTGTAGCCGAGATGTTTTAGCAAACTAAATCTTTCGAAGTGCTCCAATTTTAAGTATACCAAGGCCACTCCAATCTGATTTACTCATTTACATTTTGCTCCGAGTAGCGATCAATGTCACTCTCATAACAAAATCTTACAAGGGAACACCGTGAACCCTTACTCACCGATTGGAATGCAACTTTGTGGGTTTATAGAGTGATAGAGTGGGTTAACAGTGATTTTCATTAAGCTGGGTTTTCCTCTACGCGACTATACGCAACGTCAAGAATTTCAAAGTCGATTTTCTCGAAAATGAAGCGCGATATGAAAGAAAGTTACTCTTTCTTTTTGATTTATAACAAGTAAATAAGTCAAGAAAAAGGAATAAAATTTTTTGATATCGCGCTTCATTTTCGAGAAAATCGACTTTGAAATTCTTGACGACGCGTCCAGTCGCGTACGCGAAAACCTAGCTTAATGGAAATCACGGGCGATTTGGGCGTAAGTGGAATTCGCCCACAGTGACTCAAGACAAGAACAACGGTGTGTTTCATTTGGGCCCTATGGCCCTTTAAGGGGGTGAAAACTAACCTCAAAGTCAAATAGGCATTTCCACTTTTTCGCGAATAACTCCCAAACTACAACAGACAGAGAAAAATGTCTCAAACAAAAGTTTCATGGTGCAATGAGCACTGCAAACTTGCGTTAACAAAATTTTGGAAAAAAAATTTTTTCGTTCAGGTATTTTTTTGAACTCTTTTCAAATTTTGTTAACATAAGTTTACAGTGCTCATTGCACCATTACACTTTTGTTCGAAAATTTTTTTCTATCTGCTGTAGTTCGGGAGTTATACGTGAAAAAGTTGGAGTGCGTATTTGACTTTGAGGTTAGTCTCCACCCCCTTAAAGGGCGATAGGGCCCTGAAACACACCCTTGTTCTTGTCTCGAGTCACTCTATAAACCCGCAAAGTTGCGTTCCAATCGGTGAGTGCGGGTTCGCGGTGTTCCCTTGTTAGTACAACAGCAATAACAATAGCAACGAATAATTGAGTAACTTCACACCTGCTAGTGTACAAAACACTAAAAGTGTTAGAGCAGGTAGTCCTCCTTAATGCGTGAAATAACTCATATTTTCGTTAGTATGACATAGAATAGCTACAGCAGAAGCAGTGTTAATTAAGAAGCTCTATTTTAAACAAAATCCTCGAACGTTCATGTGTAATCAAACAACTACGCTGAACATCAGAAACAGTTTACAAAAGTCCCTATAATCCCTCGACTTATTTTATTACATCAGTGTATTAGCAAAAATCCATGCACGCGTGGATAATTTATAATTAATAACATTCGATCGGAGCGTGTGTCGCCCACAAGAATTCACTAAACCGCCGACGGAAATGGGACACGAGTAAAACGGATGTCATCGCCCAGAAGAGTAATGGCGTCCGTAGCGGACACACGATCCTCTTGCTGTTTGCCAGTCGTGTTTAGATTTACATATTAGATAGCAGAACCTCGGAGTCGCCCATATTTCCCTCGGGCGATGGTCCCTTTAACTCGCGCGTCCTGTTAATTGTGTGAAACTCATCCCTCTGGAATCCGGTGGAATCGAAGTGGTTGTGTACATTTTGAGGACTCTACAGTGCAGCACAACACATCAATGAAAATTCGTTCGCGATTTAATAAGAAGGTTGCCTACCAGTTTGTATAAACCTCTACCGTCGCAAGCATCCGCGGGTTCGAATAAAATCTGCGTTTAGAGGGCCGCTCCTCCCGTTTCGAAAATATATCGTCTAACCTTTGTTGGCGTTCCAATTTCCAATCGGAGCAGTTTCGACTGTCCGCTCGCGAGTATTTAACAGCCGACTTTATAGTAATGAATCGATCAAAGGGAGCTCGACATCTGCTGTAACGAAAGTAATTAACGCGCGCGATATCTTCATTTACGAGCTGGCATTATGCTTTCACATATTGTGAAAGTCCATTTTCTGGCCTCTTCTACTTGCGAATTGTTGATCAATGTTTCGACGGGAGATCCTTCGCTGAACCAGCTGCGGAGTCGTTAACGACCCACCGAGATTAGCACGACCCTTTCTGCGAATAAATCCGCGCGAATAGGCAGGATACTGATCATTTTTAAGTGAACGATAGCTTTGGGATTGAATCGCGAGCGAGCCGAATGGAAGTAATTTTAAGAATCTACTACAATTGCAACTTATGTCTGTTCACAGAATTAATAACTACAATGGATTGAGCATAGCGAGATTAGACAATATCGAACGGCAAATATGTTCGTCCCTTATTATCCGTTCAGATTATGTTTCCTTTCGTATGCTTGAAGTTATAGAGCCCTATATATTCCTTCGTTATGTCTGCAACCACACAATTCGCGAATCCCCCGCCGGCCATAAGTTTACCAAACATGTCGGTGCCACCGCCCGCTACTCCGAACTTGTCGGCCCCGCCTCCTAATTTAACAACCATAAACACGTCCGGGAGCTACCAGCACCGATACAACAACCACAGAGACGGGGCTCGCGGTTTCTTCAAGCCGTTCCGACCTTACCACGCTCCGAAAATCGTCGCCGCTGGCCAGGACAGTTTGCAAGATGAATTCGACGGGAAGAGGCTTCGGAAGTCTGTTATGCGCAAAACGGTGGACTATAATTCCTCTATCATAAAGAGTCTAGAGGTAGGACTCGTCGCCTGCGTTGCGAAACTCTCTCCCGAGTCGATAACGGCTGTCATTAACGTTGCAAATTTTCTGGGCGTAGAATCGAGTATGGCAGCGGGACTATCGGGACAGGCGAGCCCTTCAGCCGGACGTGATGTACTACCCGGATCTGCTCCCGCCACCCAGCTACGTCGACAATCCCATAAACGCGGTCACCACGAGATTCGTGAAGACCGCGACGAACAAGATGCGCTGTCCGATCTTCTGTATGGCTTGGACACCGGAGGGCAGGCGCCTCGTCACTGGCGCTTCTAGCGGGGAATTCACCCTGTGGAATGGCCTCACGTTTAATTTTGAAACCATCCTGCAGGTACATTTTGTACTTTCGATAACAGTATAATGAGATTTTACATCCTGTGGTTTAAATCGCTTCGTGGCTCGGTAATTAAATTACTTGCGTCGTAACGGAAGCTCGAAGAAATGAGCTTACGTTACTGGTTCGTAAGGAGCTTTTATGCCAGTGTCAGGTACACGAATAAGAGAGATCGGGTTTGTCTGTGCAGGCCCATGATAGTCCGGTACGAACAATGGTATGGTCGCACAACGAGAGCTGGATGGTAACGGGAGATCACGCGGGCTACGTCAAGTATTGGCAGAGCAACATGAACAACGTCAAGATGTTTCAGGCGCACAAAGAAGCGATTAGAGGACTCAGGTATACCATCCACCACACTAGTCCTTACGTCTCTTGCGCCACTGTTATCGATGATCCGTCCATCCTTGCTGTAGTTAAGATACTGGACACGACTCTCATTCTCTTCCTTTTCTGGTCTTACGACACTTCCGCTATGACAATAGCGTCTCTTGTGTGGGTACACAGTAGGGATGGGACTATCTGTCGAATTTTTCGGTATTCGAATGCTTCAGTTGCTCAATTATTTGGCGAATATAATTCGAATATCCAAGTATTCGAATACTATTAGAATATCCAAGTATTCGAATACTATTCGAATATCCAAGTATTCGAATACTATTCGAATATTTAAGTATTCGAATACTGAAATATTCGAGTAGTATTCGAATACTGAAATATTCGAGTAGTATTCGAATACTGAAATATTCGAGTAGTATTCGAATACTGAAATATTCGAGTAGTATTCGAATACTTAAATATTCGAGTAGTATTCGAATACTGAAATATTCGAGTAGTATTCGAATACTTAAATATTCGAGTAGTATTCGAATACTTAAATATTCGAATGGTCCCAGTCCTAGTACACAGGTGATTTCCAGAGTTTTCCATAGATCTTGTTCGAAGGATTTTCTGGTATTAGGCGCATGGGAAGTACGCAAATTCTTGACTCGTTGAACGTTTCTGTGATATCGAATCTGTGATAAAAGCTCGACTTTCTACACTGTACAGTATTCTTATTGTTCTCGTTGCCGCAAACGGCAGCGAGGTTTAGTAATTTTTCTTATAAAATCTCTCGGGCAGTTGAAAGAGATGTGATACAATAACGCGACAGAAAATACTGAGTGATATTATACGTACACTAGTAGTTTTCGGCTCTCTCAAATAAATTGTGCCGGTCCCTTTTGATCGATATCGATTACACAGTAGGCTCTCAATACTATGCAAGACATTTTTTACATTCTATAGACCTTTTTGGATCATAATGATATTGAAAAGTCGATACGCAAGGACAGTGTAAACTTTTTCTGTCAACTATGTTGTATGCGTGTCGATATATAAAACTTATCGTTTTGTACTCCTAGAGTCTTAGGGACCTAAGTCAGTTTTACATGGTCCGCTAGAGCATGGTAGTAAGAACTTGTTATTTTTACGTGGCCGCGCGTAAAGAGTTGCAAGGAGGGAAGTGAGGCGAGCTGCTACGAAACGAGAAACTAGGTCCTTACGGCTCTCGGTTTGAGGAGTTTATACAGTCAGGCTGTCGGGCAAAGATGTGTATTTTAGAATTACCAATAAACGAGAAAGAAATATATATATACGGCAAACACCTAGCTGAGATTCCCATTGAATTACAATAAAAATAAATATCCTGTGTCCTTCTTTACATCATCCAAGATTTCAATAAAGTTTGAAATAAAGGCATTTGCAGTATCACATGGCTCCGATAATAAAGATATTTTTCTTCTTCGATTTGTGTCGCTTGTGCCCTTTTGCAGATGAGAGAGAGAGAGAGAGAGCGAGAGAGTAGCTGAGAGATATAATGAAATTCATGTACACTTCGGACATTTTTTTTGTGCAATAAATGTTAAACTTTAAAAAAAAAATATCACTCTTGGTATATCACTCGGTGGTCATGTGGCATCAAAGAGAGATTCTTGATTCAACGACAATGAGACGGTTTGTTGCTTAGCAGGCAATGAATTTTGTTTGAGTGCCAGATATGACTATCGAAGATGGTTTTTTGTTTATTTACAATATTTACACATAGATCTTCCTTTTATTACTGATGTCTGTCTGTTCCTTGACGATGCACTTAAAGTAAAAGTCCACTATGCGTAACTCTGTAGAAATGTCATGCAATCGGATACGTTAACAACTTTTTAGATAAATCGGAGAGTAAAAGTTTATTTTGCATTATTGTTTTACGCATTTGCCGCCGCACGTTCCCGTGCAGAAATCGGTTGCACTCGAACTTTTAAGAAGAATCATACATGAACTTCATCAGTAATTCACGAAATAACAGCTGGTTATGTTCTTTACAATTGTTTTCGAATAATTTTTTCCAAGGATTGTGATCCCTTATGAATTCATAAGGGATTTCAATCGATCTTCACATGATGTATTGTTTAGGATGTTATTAAGAATGCATGCGTAGATGTGCAGATGTATGCGAGTAAATTATTTAGCAGACGGTACTGCGAAGAAGAAGACAGAATTCTCACAATATTCTTTACTTGCCTCGCACATACCGTGAAAAAATTGCATGTGGTAGTATTTATTTATTCAGCAAAATGACGAATCAGTAATAAATTGTAAGCCTTCGAATGCTTCAATTTGAATAGTAACTGTGTCCTGAAGTTGTGTTACAATAATGTCCGTAAGGTGTACCACATGTCTTAAGTGTCCTATCCGATGAAATACTTGACGTACTTTGCTTCTTCTCGCATTGAACCATGTCACGTCCGTAGCAAATGATAACTTCAATAAAATTCACTGACCCTCAATCAACATCATGCTACGCCTATCGCCTCGATATTTACCACTTTACACTGGTCTCTACACGAGAATAATGAAACTGATATCTGCTTTGACCAACTATAGTACTCATTTTATTGAAGATTCTTCATTGTGAACATTTACAAAATAAAGAATTGCTTCGTTAATAAATATGTGACAGCGTACTGTTTGAGTATAACTCTTGTTTTTTGGGCGGGTAGTTTCAGTCCAACGGATCACAAGCTGGCGACGTGCAGCGACGACGGAACCGTCAGAATTTGGGACTTCCTTCGCTGTCACGAAGAGCGAATTCTAAGAGGTACATATCCCCATCAGGTTCCCATGTTGTAATTACCTTTATTTCTACCGTCTCTTAGTTACACTTTCTACAAACGGGTAACGAAGTTGCTGGATAAATTATATAAGGAGCGTCAGAGCTACTTGGAATATTCATACGATTCCTGTTTAGGTCACGGGGCTGATGTGAAGTGTGTGCACTGGCATCCGCAGAAGAGTCTAGTCATCTCTGGGAGCAAAGATAACCAGCAACCGGTGAAATTATGGGACCCAAAGACTGGCCAGTCGCTAGCAACGTTGCACGCACACAAGTCGACGGTGATGGACGTGAAATGGAACGAGAACGGGAACTGGCTGGTAACCGCGTCGCGAGATCACTTGCTCAAGCTATTCGATCTTAGAAATTTAAGCCAAGAGGTTCAAACGTTTCGCGGCCACAAGAAAGAGGCTTCGAGCGTGGCGTGGCACCCGAGTCACGAGGGTCTGTTTTGCAGTGGCGGCAGCGACGGTGCTATTCTGTTCTGGCACGTTGGGTACGCACTTTCCCGCTTTATAATATCTCCCGCCACTTTAGGTATCGTACGTACAACGATCAATTTTTAGGGCTGACAAGGAGGTGGGTGCAATAGAGCAAGCTCACGACAGCATCGTCTGGACTCTAGCCTGGCACCCACTGGGCCACATCCTCTGCTCCGGCAGCAACGATCACACCTCCAAGTTCTGGACACGAAACAGGCCCGGCGACTTGATGAGAGACAAGTACAATCTGAACACACTGCCCGCAGGGTCAGCTGGTATCGACGACCACGAAATAGGTACGTAATAAAGCTGACAGAAATCCAATCATCACCCACTCCTGTTCCTAAATACTTTGTAGCTGACGAGGCGGCTGTGATACCTGGAATGGGGCCTGAAGACAGAATCAATGCGGATGGCGAGCCGGAGGACAAGAGCGGTGGAATTCCTGGATTAGATTTAGACCACGCGGTCGACGAAGGAAAGAAGTTCGCCAACAAGAAGGTTCCGTACAGCAAGCCGATCCCTCGAAATTTCCAGGCTCAGTGGAACGAAATGGAAGCGGAGGACATGGAGCAGGTCGAAGCTCTGAACGCATTTGTGAATCAGTTGATCGAAACTACGCCGGGAGCGGTGCCTCTGAACGACGTGACGCCTAATGGTATTATATTATACGGAAAGATGATTCCTGTCGAACGTAAGTAGCATTTCATACACGAACATCGTGCCATCCCAACAAAGTTTTACAACGGTTGTATATTGCAGCTGGTTCCAAGCTATCGGAGGCGATTGGCAAAGGAACCGACGCTATAAATAAATTAGTGCTCTCCGGGGAGATTGAAGAGCTAAGGGACGTAGTGGGCCCGGCAGAGAACCTGGACGAATCCGAGGACTATTTGCAGGACGATGGAGACATCGATTTCTCCAAAGTTCCCGACATCGAGCTCCCGCCGCCATTGCCTAGCTCCAAGTTCGCGCAGAACCCGGAGCTGCTGAAAGCCCTGAACCGCGGTGGTAAACGGAAATTCGACCAGCTGATCGGCTGGAGCGACGGTGGGGCCAGCGACCGAACGTCCAAGATTCACCAGCCAGTCTTCGGCGGAGCGATGACGGAGGACTCGCAATCCAGCGACACCGATCTCAGGTACATCGGCGGGAAACTGAATCAGCACTCCAACGAGAGCAACTCTTACCACGGCGGGCAGGACGAGGATCTCAGGAAGCTTCCCCGCGGCGAGGACGCGAGGAACATGGGCCGCGACGAGGACTTGCGGTTCAACGTGTCCAGCGGGCCTGGAAGGCCTAGCTCGCGCTCCGATTACGATATAAGAAGCAACTATGCCGATAAGGACTTCAGGAGCTCGCACGGATTCTCCCTGAAGAAGTCCCTGGACAACGACATCTACGACGACAGAGACAGGGACGGTGGCTCGCGATGGGACGACGAGAAATCGATGAACGACGGGCCCCGGAAAGGGGACGGGTTCTCGAGTAGCTTCGACAAGCGAGATAACATGCCGATGGGAATGGGCCCGGGGATGAGCAATAACATGCCACACCTGAGCAACAGTATATCCCACATTTCCAGCCACCACAACATGCAGAACATCAATCCCAACATGCCCCCTCCGATCCCAAGCTTAGTCCCCCATCCGAACATGTCTCAGCATCCTATGCAGAACAAACCGCTGCACCCTGGTATGCAGGGAATCGACGGTCCCATGCACATGATGCACCACCCGAACATGCATCCCGGCTTCGGGCCCAACGGGCCCCCGCCTGGGAACTTCGGCCCCAACTTTCGACCACCGAATGGTAACTTCGGCCCGAATCAGCACTTCAGGCCCAGCCCTCTGCCGCTGTTCGGGTCGAATCAGGGCCCGTTCGGTAACAACTTTCAGGGCCTACCGAACTTCCGGGGGCCCAACTCGGGCCCGCCGAATTTCGACAGGCCCGGCTTCGGCCCAGGCTTCCGGGGACAGAATCCCGGCCAGAACCCGCCCAACAACTTCAACTCGAACTTCGGTAACTTCGGGAACAAGCTGGGGCCTAATCGCGGCATGAATCGTGGTCCCAACGACAATAACATGGGCAGGAGCGGCTACAACAACCGCGGCAGGGGCCGCGACGGCGACCAATCGCGGGGCGTCAGGGGAAGAGATAATTATTGAAAGCGATTAACCGAGTGTCTCTAATATTATGTTTTGACAGACATAGTTCGTCTCGTATGGGCAGGCGACACATTTCCATACAGAATTGTACAGTGGTGGTACTCTGTAAGCATCGCAGTGTAAAATAACGACTCATATCGGACACGTTGCGAGCCATTTTATACTCTGTGGGGAGGAGCGAGTGGGGACGTTTACGTGCAGTATGCTTGGATGAAAGTATATTTTCTTTTCTTTCCGGAGGGACTTTACTTAGGAGTGCTGTAATTTTTTTTCCAGAGAATCGACTGATTATCCACATATAGATGGCTAGATTTCTATAGTAAGGGGACGGGTGCCCGCCGAGGCGGGCGCGTTTCTCTTCACCGCAACTAGGGCTGGGACTATTCGAATAATTTAATATTCGAATATTTTACAAGTATTCGAATGCTACGAATAAACTTCGAATATTTGAGTATTCGAATGTTATTATTCAAATATTTAAGTATTCGAATACTATTCGAATATTTCAGTATTTGAAAACTGATGTATTCGTATAGTATGATGTGAATTATAAATCAAGTTCTTTAAGTTCATTTTTGTACAACCTTTTATTTAGTTTCAGAAATTTTGTAAGCTAATTTTGACCCACTTCCAACATATCCGATCGGCTTGAAACTTTGCACACATACGTAGTTCCGATGACAATACAATATTTTCTCCCAGTATTTCTTACATCAGTATTCGAATACTGAAATATTCGAATAGTATTCGAATACTTAAATATTCGAATAGTATTCGAATGCTTAAATATTCGAATACTATTCGAATATCGAGAAATTTGACAAAGTCCCAGTCCTAACCGCAATGGTAGCGCGCAATGGCGGGGGCACGGGGGTCCGCGGTCGGGGTCGCATTGGAATCGCAAGAAGGAAATTGTAATATAATAATGTAACCAGTGGCGTTAATATTATTCCAAGAGAGAGGAAGAGAAAAACACTGTTCACAAGCTGCCTTGCGAAAGAATGTTCTTGATTCGAGGATTGACGAGCGCGTGGTGAAGTTATGGTAACAGCATGTGGAACATGTCGAACCGTTTCGTAATTGTTGCTGGTCGCCAAGGAACTGTGAACCAGTACAGGTTACCTATCGATTATTAATAAAAATGAAATAAGACGGAGGAATTACTCGATTTAAGATCTGTCCCAGGCTTAATTTATAGATATCATAGGTATAGGTCCATCTTAATTGACTATACGTATAAGTAGTTCATATGTATGATGCGCATAAATATATATTTTAATTCTACCCTGAACATTCCACCGTATGTCGAACTGAACTCGGAGTTTTATTCTTTCAAGTCCACGACATTCCCGTTTCATTGATTCTAGATAAATTTCTGACCTCTGTTTATGCCCCGTTGGTACACGCCAATCGCCGTGTTTTGATAACGACCTACTCCGTCTCGCGATCTCTTGAAAGAATAGAAATTCCGTCGGAATGGGTAAAAAGGGAAAGGGAGGAGGTGGGAATTTAGGGAAGGCTTTACTCCGGGATCGTTTCGGTCCCACGAAGATCAAGAGAAATGCTGATTCGTCTATGGTAAGGTAATGGCTTTATTTATATAACCTTTCCACACGCATTAAGTTCCATCGCCCGTGAATAGTGTCAAGTTCTCTGCGATCTAAATAACCTTGGAACCGTACGTTTCAATAGCTTCATACCGCCGAGATAAACGATGGTTACGATTGGGGAAGACTTAATCTTCAATCCGTCACAGAGGAGAGTTCCTTCCAAGAGTTTCTGTCCACCGCAGAGCTAGCAGGCACCGAGTTCCACGCAGAGAAACTCAACATCAAGTTCGTTAATCCGAAGAGTGGAATAGGATTGCTGTCGAAAGATGAGAAGGAAAAGGTGCTGGAGTCGCATAGGAAGCACAGGGGGCAGCTTAAGATACCGAGGAGGCCGAAGTGGGACAGCAGTACGACGGCGTACGAGTTGCAGGCCAAAGAAAAAGAGGAGTTCTTAGAATGGAGGCGCTCCCTTTCGATACTGCAAGACACGGAAGAATTGATGCTAACTCCTTACGAGAAGAACCTGGAGTTCTGGAGGCAGCTGTGGAGAGTAGTGGAGCGGAGCGACGTAGTCGTGCAGATAGTAGACGCACGGAACCCTTTGCTGTTCCGCTGCGAGGATCTGGAAGCCTACGTGAAAGAAGTAGCTCCCAATAAGATGAACATGATACTGGTCAATAAAGCAGACTTCTTAACGGAGGACCAGCGAGAAGCTTGGGCTAAATATTTCACAGATATCGACGTGAGGATCGCGTTCTTCTCTGCCACGTTAGCAGCTGAGAAGCAGAAGATCGAAGAAACTATAGAGGAGGAAAATTCTGAGGACGAAGAGGCTAGCGATGTTGAAACAGAGAACGACAGCGACGGATCGTCATACAATTCTGAATTTGCCTCGGAAAGCGAATATGAAAGCGCCGATGATGGCAGTAGCACCAACACAGAGTCCTTACCTATAACTTCTGTGGAAAATGAAGAAAGAAAGAAGAACGAATGCGATTTGCACGAAGAAGCTAGGAAGGAGGATAGCATAAAGATAGAAAATTCAACAGAGTTGTTAAATAGGGACCAATTAGTTTCATTTTTTAAAACAATTTACAAGGGTAAAACTTATACAGAAGACGTCACAACCGTCGGTCTAGTAGGGTACCCAAATGTAGGTAAAAGTTCCACGATCAATGCTTTGCTAATGGACAAGAAGGTGTCGGTGTCCGCGACACCTGGCAAAACGAAACACTTCCAAACGCTGTTTCTGGAGAAGGATCTGCTCCTTTGCGATTGCCCCGGTTTGGTAATGCCAAGTTTCGTTTGTACAAAAGCGGACATGATTCTGCACGGCATATTGCCAATCGATCAAATGCGGGATCATGTCCCGCCGATTACGTTGCTGGGCACTTTAATACCAAGGCATGTAATCGAGGATATATACGGTATTATGACGCCGCTGCCACTAGAAGGGGAAGACCCTGCTCGTCCCCCAACCGCAGAAGAAATATTAAACGCTTATGGATGTAAGTAATGGCTTTTAAGCGGTCAATCACGCCGAAAAATTCGGCAACATTCGGGTTTTTTTTCTCAGTGAATACAATGAATAACAATGTCAAATTTTTTTTCATTTATTTAAGCTACTTATAGGGCGAATTCTACTTACGCCCAAATCACCCGCAACGCCCGTGGTTAACATTCCAAAATTTATGAAAATCTCTTGAAATATGCGTGAGAAATCTGTGAAATTATCGAAAAATACAGGTTTTTAACTATACAACTCGAAAATAGGAACATATAATTTATGATATTCATTTTATTACAAAAACTGAAAATTCCTACGGTCGTGGGCGCGGACGATTCGGGCGTAAGTGGAATTCGCCTATAATGTCTACGGAACAATTTTTTAAATACACTTTTAATTGTGTTTTTTTTCAATGTTATCTGGAGGTAAAAATCGCGCCTTTGAAAAGAAATTCCTCCCGGGCGGGAGTGATTTTAGCTCACAGACTCATCTGAAACAAAAAAACCAAACTGATTCTTAATCATTAGTACCGCTATCGCCGGTGCCAGCATTAGGGGTCATGCTTAAATTACGTAAGGCTTTTTTTGGGGCGGGGGGTCAGATAGCGTCTACGTAATATTTCTTAACCTAATTTTCAATGAATACAAATTCTATCATTAATGTTCCGGAAAAGTAGTTTTAGTTTAAATATCCCGAAACCGAGTTCAATGAATTATATAAACCTTTAAAAGAATTTTAATAACTGAAAAAATAAGTGTAAAAAATATTGCGTAAAGAGGGGGTTGGAATATCAAATCTTACGAATTCTTATACTGGGGGAGGGAGGGGGTAAGAATTCGCCAAAATTACCCTTACGTAATTTAAGGATGGCCATTTAGCCATGTAAGTCAAAATTTAATAAAATTGCGCGCATTCAAACTTCAAGTAAAAATGGAAAATTTCGAGACTTGAAGTTTGAATGCGTGCAAATTTGTTAAATTTTTACTTACGTAGCTAATTCTGGAACCTGCGAGAGCGGTACTCATAATGATTAAGAATCAGTTTGGTTTTTAACCGACTTCAAAAGGAGGAGGTTAGTCAATTCGTCACGTATATTTCATTATGTTTGTATGTTCACACATAACTTCTGCATAGGTGCACCGATTTCGATGATTGTTTTTTTATTTGAAAGTGTGTGAAGAGCCGGTGGTACCATGTTAATTTTTTTTTATTATTATCTAGATACTCTAGAATTCCAGTTTTAATACATGTTCGTACATAACTTTGTAACGCGTGTACCGATTTGGATGATTCTTCCGTTGTTTTATAATGTTCCCCAATTAGTACCATGATAAATATTTTTTAACCGACTTCAAACAAAGGTAACTAAAAATTAAAAAATGAACTTTTAAAAAAAAGTAAAAAAACCGACTTCAAAGGTGCGCTAAAAAGGATAAAATAATCTTTTTTTGAAATCGGTGCCAAAATAAAAACGAAATTAAATCAATTTCTAAACCTTTATCAATAAATTATAGTCCATTAGCACACTAACGCCCGAATTAGAGCGCGCAAAAATTTAGTGGGCCGTCACGCGTCCAACCGATTAAATTTTGTTTCTATTTTGGCACCAATTTCAAAGAAAGATTATTTTATCCTTTTTAGCGCACCTTTGAAGTCGGGTTTTTAATTTTTTTTTTAAAGTTTATTTTGTTTCAGATGAGTCTGTGAGTTGAAATCATTCCCGCCGTCTTTTCAAAGGCGCGATTTTTAACTCCAGATAAAATTGAAAAAAAAAAACACAATTAAAAGTGTATTTAAAAAATTGTTCCGTATACGGTACAAGTAGCTTAATAAATGAAAAAAAATTGACATTGTTATTCATTGTATTCACTGAGAAAAAAACCCTGAAAGTTGCCGAATTTTGGGGCGTGATAACAGGAATGACCCCTTTAGATCTGTTTCAATTTCTAACACATTTTTCTCTGTTTTAGATAATCGAGGCTTTATGACGCAGAATGGACAGCCGGACAATCCACGCTCGGCTCGATATCTGTTGAAAGATTTCGTGAACGGTAAACTCTTGTATTGCGTCGCGCCGCCGACGGTGGAGCAAGAAAAGTTTCACGTGTTCCCGGAACGAAGAAGAATCATTTCCTCGAACAAGCATTTACCAGCTAGAACGATGCGCGCGAACAAGGGGAGCAAGACTACGTCCGAAGATCTGGATAAAGTGTTCTTCCAGAACAACAATTCTAACGTACACGTGAGAGGAGTGATTGGGAAAATGCACGGGTTGTACCGTTTTGGTTCTAAGTATGTAACATTATTGTATATTTATTACTCGATAAAGTCGTCTTTGTATAATTCCTGACAATAATCATTC
Organism: Andrena camellia; assembly: GCA_029448645.1. NCBI lineage: Eukaryota > Metazoa > Arthropoda > Insecta > Hymenoptera > Andrenidae > Andrena > Andrena camellia. Next base: position 28,867,900 of record CM055678.1, on the reverse strand, counting down.
ACATATAATACGTAATGGAGCGTGTTTATTACGTAGTCAATAATATTCCGCAATTATTGTAAACTTTCCAGCGATACAGGATCAGTAGTCGGTTCCACGCAGAGTTTGTTACTCGAAGAGAAACCGTGGAAAAAGATCAATAAACACTCGAATAAGAAGAAACGCGAGAAAACCAGGAGACTGTACGCTCATCTCGATCAACATTAATTCGTGGACATTAGTACTGTATCGTTTAAACTGTGTTGAAGGCCTTTTCGCTATATAACAGCGGTTAGTATTTTGCAACATACAAGCCTCTGGATATTTATAAGCGTGCCAGAGACTCATATCGATTCCACGTACCACAAATACATTCTAACAATAAAATACATACACGTACAAGAGTACACCGTTCCCCGTGCACTTATGCGCGCGTATACATTACAAAATTAAAATATTTTATAATTCATGACCTCTGTCTTTATTTTCCTAATCCGATGCCAGCGCTCGGGGATCGCTGGGAAAAGCAGCGATCTCAACTTTTACATCTTGCCACGGGTCGTAACGTAAACGCAAAACGGCAGATCTCTGAAACATATATCCAATGGAGAGCAATAATTCGATAAATAGGAAGCACGGGTCGAATTCCTACTTGCCGCCGGTGGAATTCGCTGCACATAATCTGATTCAGAGAATGTGGTTTAATTACGGTACATAATTTAGTTTGCTTTATAAGTTATGTCGTTGATGAACACCAGGTTCTCGATATCCGACAGCCCTTTTCAATAAAAAAACACAGTGTGCAGAATCGTTCTTGCGAACTTCGATTCGAATTCGTGGAGCAATTCGTCTATGTCATTGTCTAGGTCCTCGCTATTCGCCAGCTGCAACAAACGTTGTACATCATTTCAATGCTTATAAAACAGTTGACGCGCGACAAAGTATAGAGTGGGGCTGGGACTATTCGAATTATTTAATATTCGAATATTTTACAAGTAATCGAATCCTACGAATAAACTTCGGATATTTAAGTATTCGAATACTATTCGAATATTTAAGTATTTGAATACTATTCGAATACTGAAATATTCGAATATTGACGCGCGATATTTAAATATTTAAATATTCAAATAATTTAATATTCGAATATTTTACAAGTATTCGAATCCTACGAATAAATTTCGAATATTTAAGTATTCGAATACTGAAATATTCGAATACTGATGTATGGTGTGAATTATAAATCAAGTTATTAGTTTACAAGATTTCACCCTGACAAACTAACGAACTCACAACTGAAACTAAATAAAAGCTTGTAAAAAAAATAAACCTAAAGAACTTGAATACATCAGTATTCGAATACTTAAATATTCAAATAGTATTCGAATACTTGAATATTCGAATAGTACTCGAATACTTGAATATTCGAATTATATTCGCCAAATAATTGAGCAACTGAAGTATTCGAATATCCGAATACCGAAAAATTCGACAAATAGTTCCAGCCCTAGTATAGAGTGCCAAAGTACCACGGTGACTAATTCGCAAATGAGAAACGATCCGACTGTAGCTTCCTCGTGGTTGTCTTGGATGTCGATATTGATCAGATGCACGGGTTGGTTGTCTTCCTGGGTCCTAGACTCCATAGACTCGATCACTTGATCGTACACACGCTCCTCGCAAGTGATCAGGATGTCGAACTTGTCCTTGGACAGTTGAAATCGCTCTGGCTTGGGTTTTATCCTACGGTTTCTCTCCAGCATGTGCAATAATCCATTTTGCGTGTAACTAATGGTATCGTTAAGGAATTCTGCTCGTTTTTGGTTACTCTACAGACTAATATTACAACAGATACATTTCTTTTCCTTAAAACTAGCCACCTTAAAACCGACCACCTGAAATAGAAAATTATTATTCATCTGACGTTTAGGATACAATTGCTTGTCTTTCGATAAAAGATCATTGTAGATCTCATCGTACGACGTTCCAAAGTCGTATATATTCGGACGATCCGGGGCATTCCCAGGAAGCTTCACTTTATCCCCCGTTCCGAAGGACTTCACGTTGAATCCCTTCTTACTGAAACAATTCAAGGCGACACGCATGAGACTGCCGTCCAGGAATGCTAGTTGCATCGTTACGCAGGAGCAGTTACCTCAGAAAGGCGTGCGCCTCCATGCTCCGATTCATATTGCTAGAACATATCACAGCTACGCTGATAGAATTCGGCGCTGGCATTTTCCCAGTAATGGTCTATCGGTTTCAAAAAAATACGATTCAATTACATAAAAAAATGCGTAGTGTCACTTAACCTTAAGGTTCGTTACGCTGTCACATCCGGTACATCTGTTACCACTAAATAAAGCGCAATTGCGGAGAAGCGTGGCTGTTTGTGGTATTCGGATGTAAAGGGACTCGGCGCGTGGTTATCGTGGGAAATATTAATAGACCCGTCGATTAAAGCAATTCCTCCCACCGTCCACTCCGTCGCCTTCTCATAATAAAAGTCTCCAACGAAACGCGGTGCTGTCCTCGCTGTTGGGCGATCTATCGCAGCGCAGCGACATCTGCACAAGCGCGGGCAGCTGCGTTGGAAATGGATCGACAGTCAGTAACGCAACGGGCGACGCGTCGGTGCGGCTGGCGGTGCGGCGTCTTTGATTTTTATCGACCAGCGCTGGTGACCTCAGAGAGCAGAGCAGTTTGAAACCCGCCAATTTGACGCGTCCCCTCGAAGCGCGAGCATCGTTCCGGCAAAAAAAGGTGAGACGCATTGGACACCGCTGCTCGTAGAAAGTTGCGATAGATTTTCGTGGGTTCGTAACCTGGCTTCATCGAGTTAGGGTACAGCGTTTGAAGCATGTGGGTACAGGGGTTATTAGTTGAAGCCTGTTTGTCGAGTTTTTTTGGTTGTAAATCGGATGGACGTAGTTGGTGTAATAATTAGAAGTCGTAAAAGATGGGGGAGTTTCGAGGTTTTTGACTTTAAGGTTTTCGAGCAAGTGGTTTGGCGTTTTTTGGGGAGAGTTGCTCCCGAACCTCAAAGTTGCAAGCTTTGGGACCTCGCTGCGCCCCCTCTCAGGTGTTATAATTAAATGGCTGGCGATTCGGGGGAGTTTCAAAGGGAAAGGGAAGGGTTCATGCGTGTTGCGTGGGGCGGGGAGAAAAGAAAGGGGCAACCTCTAATTGTGCGGTGTCAAGCTGACCGCGTCCCTGTTGATGTTATTATATTTTCCAACGCAGGTACACGGAGCGCCGAGCAGCGAGTGTAAACAACGTCTGCGACGAGGGTGAAGGACGCTATTCTGAGCAGTTGTGTGTTGACCCGCGAAGCAGAAGGGTGGCTTCTGGAAGCAACAGTACGGTGAGTGAAAGCTCTGCTCGTAGAATAATAGTAATTACGTGGAAACGTGTTAGCAAATATTTGAGAAATTTGTGAATGTTACATCGCTTACCTTAAGCCACGTCTCCACGTGTTTAATATAATTATAGGGGGCACTCAAAGGCACGTTTCCACGGGTCCAAAGCATGGTGTAGAACACATTTGAAACTTTTAGGATGTGTGCTTACAGATTAATGCTTTATGTATATATTGTATTGTGTTTTGCAAAATATCTATTTAACAACTCGAAACGTGGCATTTGAACTACAGCTGTAACGAATATTCGAAGAATCTAAGTATTCGAATAGCAGAGAATTAGAATTTGAGATTCAAATATTCGGAAAAGTTATTCGCATTCGATATTATTCGAATTATTCGAATATTCAAAGAAATTATTCGAAGATTCGAAGAAATTATTCGTATCCGAAATTATTCGAATTAGGTATTCAAAGATTCGAAAAAATTATTCGTATTCGAAATTATTCGAATTAGGTATTCGATGATTCGAAGAAATTATTCGTATTCGAAATTATTTGATGTCGAAGTTATTCGAATTAGTTATTCAAAATTATTCGAATTATTCGAATATTCGAAGAAATTATTCGTATTCGAATATTCGAAGCAATTATTCGAATTATTCGAATATTCGAAGAAATTATTCGTATTCGAATATTCGAAGCAATTATTCGAATTATTCGAATATTCGAAGAAATTATTCGTATTCAAAATTATTCGAATTATTCGAATATTCGAAGAAATTATTCGAATTATTCGAATATTCGAAGCAATTATTCGAATTATTCGAATATTCAAAGCAATTATTCGAATTATTCGAATTATTCGAATATTCGAAGAAATTATTCGTATTCGAAGTTATTCGAATTATTCGAATTACAGTTCTAATTGGAACCTCCTGGTATTTTTCAAGTGTTCGAAGTAACGTTCGATCGCGATCGATCGTTCGCGAAGCTTCAATTTTCATTTCCTTCTTTCTCGCGTATCAATCAGCACTTTCGATCGACGAAAGATTGCGGTAAAAGGGGAGGGGGGCCATTACACGCGATAGAAGGGCAACTCGCAAACGATGCACCGTGGAGAAAGAGTAGCGATGGGTAGACTAGTCGTCATTAAGTTGCATAATGTCGTACGGCCGACTATCTCTTGCAAAAGCAAGATAATGAGTGGCGTCGACAATGAAAATTGCACGTTTCGGGGCACGAATTAAGGCGGAGCATTCGAACAGGAGCTTCAATTCCGAGATCCACCAATCCATGCTCCATGCTGCCTTCTTTACTCTTACTCCAAAACTCTTTCGCTTGGCTACTATTAGCTTTTACCCTTTCAAAACTTAGGGAGGCATTGAAGACAGTATCGTCTTCATAAATTGTAGAATTTCAATTCTATATGTCAAAATAGTGGTCTGAGTTTAAATCCAGCCTCCATACAGAGCGATTCAAAACTCCGTGTCTTTAGTTTAGAGTGTCAAAGAGGATGATGAAATGAACATTTTATTCCAGCACTATTTTCCCCAGATAATATTATATAGAGGAATTATGGGTGTTTAAGAATCAGCTTAGAGTTCGAATTAATATTTCTAACTCGTGGTTTCAATGAAAACCCAAGCACTTGAATCTTCTTATCATTATCTTATCTCCTCATTTTTTAAGATCTATTTAGTTGCAATAAACTCGATTACTATACCTCAAATTAACATTATTTATTAAATAAAGAGCTGATATGGAACCCTGTACAAACTGAAAATTACACTTCTTTTTAATAATTCCTCCTTGCCAACAAATTATTATTTTATAAAAAACAGTAACGTTTAACAACATATAGCACAGGGAAAAACCTGTAGGAAAAATTCTATGAACTATTAACACGAGAGGCTACGATTTAGCTTTGCTGTGCCGCATTAACGCAATAAATTCCTCTTAATACCAAAAGCTTGAACTGTTTCCCCACAGAGTGGTCCCCAATTTGCATGCCGGGCTTAAATTCGTTCCTTCGCCGTCTAGATGCCCGGTGCCGCTGATTGGTGCAACTGCTTTCGCTGCTGGTACCAGGGAGCTCGATCGACGATTGACGAAGCCAATTTAGCCCCGCGAACTCGTCTCTTTGTATCGTCCATAATAGCTCGGGCCGCTCGCACGATACGCCTGTGCAACGATACTACAGCAGCTTACAATGTAACTCGAGTGAAATGGATTTCCACGATGATTCCACGGTGCACGCGATTGCTTCCACTGCGGGCATCGAAGTCACCGACTTCGGTCCCTTCGCGCCCCGTCATACGCACTCGATCGACTATTGAACTCAGAATTAAACGTGTCGTTTCACCTCTCAGAATCACGAACTCCCCATTTCATTGAAAAGTATAATGGATAAATTTAAGAAAGCTGTAGTTTCTAATCGACTGCCTTAACTCCCGCCTTACGGACGCGGGGCCCATTTGGGACTTATCGGTATACTAGCTTTACTACTCGGCTTATTATCGGTAAAATTTTGTTTACTTTTTTTTTGTGAAAATGGTCATATTCCTCTGGATTAGTCAGGTATAATGAGCTGAGGCACATTTCGGGATCCCAGAGTTTAACGTTCGAAAGTTTTTAGGTGACAGAGAAACACACAAATATATAGAAGTTTTTTGCTTTATATATTAAGACTAGCAAAATACTCCCGCGCTTCGTTTCGGGCCTAAGAGATATTGAGGACTCCATGAAAACACATTTCACCCCGTTTCACCACTCCCCGTGGGGGTTGATTAGGGAAAAATCCTGAAATTGGTTTTTTAGCATTTATGTGGGTAATCCTTTTGAGTAAGAACCAAGTTGATATCTAATGGGGTCTAAGAGATATTAGAGAATAAGGGAGTCCGAGAAAATACATTTTACCCCTTTTCACCCCCTCTGGGGGTGAAATTTTCAAAAATCCTTCCTTAGTAGGTACCTACGGATCGAGCCCTCGGCCACTTATTCCCGCCGCGGTGCTATTTCGCAAGCGAGAAGCGTTCGCCCGGTCGCCGCCTGCCGGTCGCGTCGCGAACTACTATTATTTCAAAATCATTATTTAAAAAAAATAAAAACGTTAGAACCTTCCTCTCGTCAAGACGAACAAAGTGATGTAACACACTTGTGGCTACAGTTCATATTTAATGAGAAACCGCATTTCAAAGTATGCAACTTCAATTTTATATAATAGTATAGATATAGATAGAAGCAGGCTCGGCTAGAGCATTTTTTGCGCCCTAGGCGTACTTGCCACATTGGGCCCTTTATTCGTAATAGGGGTGGGGGCCCGCAGCTACGTCCAAAAAAATTAACAATAATTTTTTATTAATATTTCGGAAACTAATAAATACTCGAAGCTACAATTTTAGATTTAGGGTCCACACCCCCACCGCCTTTAAACCTCGTGTCGATCGGCCACAGGGCCCATTCGGAAGAATATCCAAACATTTATAGTACAACTTGTAACATTTCACTTAACACTTTATTTTAAAAAATGCCAATGGAAGGACCATTTTGCGCTCCTTGTCAACTTTAGCCCCAGGCAGCTGCCTAATTTTGCCGGGCCTGTTTAGTAGTACTCCTCGAAAAAGATACAAATAGATGATAAAAAAATTGATGCTAATATAGAATCTTATTTTGAGCGTCCTCTAGTATTTTTAATTCCACATGGAATGCTTAATTAAAATGCTAATTAGGTCTTCACGTATTTTCATCTATCACTCCTTTTAATTTCAATTTGAATGCCTCGCATTCCCTTCTCCGATTGAAACGAAATTCTTGCCGCACGGTTGTTTATCGAGTCGAGCCGAGAGGAAATGGCGTCAACAAGAATCCTAGGCATTCTTACCGCGCGCACGTCGGCGACCGCGACTTTGCGGCCGGTTATCTCGAATCCTTGTAAATTATTCCGCGTGTGTCTATGGGCGAAGACGGATGTCCTTTAACTTATGGATATTAATGAGGGACTACTCGCAGAGTGTCAGCCACCATTGTCGACGTCTGACGCACGTCGTCGCCGGAAAGTCATCCGCGCGATGCAGCACCCGTTAAATTATACTCTGAATTATGGCGGGCCTTGCCGTACGAATATCAATCGACCACCCCTGGCCTCTCCTTCTCCTTCGCTCTTGCGATCCAGGGTTAACCAATAAGCGCGTGCTTAGGGCGTTAGGAGAAGGGAGGGGCACCATAGAGATTTTCTGAATTTTAAAATTCAACTTTTGTTAGAAACAATTTTTAGTGAAATTGTCGGAAATGCAACATTGCCTTGGAGGGATTATCCTGTATAAGGGGGCCTCAAAATCTTTTAAGTGCTTGAGGCCTCTAAAGGGCTTAACCCAGCCCTGGTTTTACGATACAGTGGAGTTAATAGACTTTGGGTTGAAGAAGATAGAAATGATGTACTTTAAAGGCAATGGCGGATTTAAAAAAAAGGCCCAGGTGGCAAACGTTCTGAGAGGCCCATTTTTTGGGGAAAATGAAGATGTAGTTTACTAAAAACAGGCTAAGTATAGTAATACAGAAAAAATATAGTGTTTGGTTAAAATCATAATTTTTTTTAAAGATAGGGCCCCAAGGGGTCTTCTGGGCAGGGGCCCATTTTTCGGGAAAATGAAGAGGTAGTTTACTAAAAACGGACCAAGTGTATTAGTACAGAAAAAAGTATAGTGTTTGGTTAAAATCATAATTTTTTTAAATACAGGGCCCCAAGGGGTCTTCTGGGCAGGGGCCCATTTTTCGGGAAAATGAAGAAGTAGTTTACTAAAAACGGACCAAGTGTATTAGTACAGAAAAAAGTATAGTGTTTGGTTAAAATCATAATTTTTTTAAATACAGGGCCCCAAGGGGTCTTCTGGGCAGGGGCCCATTTTTCGGGAAAATGAAGAAGTAGTTTACTAAAGTGTAGCGGTACGAAAAAATATACCGTTTGGGTACCTATACCTAAGCATATTTTTTTTTAAGTGATGGAGCCCTGCGGGGGCCTACTTGGCACCTTGGAGTCGAAGGTTAAAATTTTAAAGGGAATGATTTCCTTACAAATTCTAAAATACACTTTAGAAGCCATCTTCCAAATTACTTCATACTAGCAATTTTGAAGTTTCAAAATTAATTATTTATTTAAAATAGCGTACATTTTAATGAAATTAGAATACCAACGAACTTCGATTTTCTCCACTTTCCATCAATCTCCGTATTATCCCTCTCACAGCATCGTGGTCGCAGATTTTTCTTATGAACAAGAAGTATATAATAACATCTCTCGTAATAAGCTTTCCTTCGATTCCTGAAAATTCGAGCCGACCATTGGACGTTTATCGTAACCCGTGTATCGCGCTGCGATTTTTACTTTTTACACTTTCTCGCCCGTGCGAGCGAGAATTCTCGTGACTCCTAGAGATACAGCAGGGTATACACGTAGCACAGCGTTCTCGTCTGTCTCCACGAGATGCTGGGGCAATGCCCTGTCAAGGTTGTGAATGTCGCGTGTATCGACGAACTTCCTTAACCCGGCGATTATTTTTTCCCGGCATTTCCCACTTAAGCCGCGCTCCCACTTGCCCAGCCGCCGGCGCAGAGCCAGTCGCCGCGAGCGAGCTGCTGCGCGCGGCGCCTTAAGCCGCGCTCCCACTTGTCCAGCTCGCGTCGCACAGTTCAACGATTCCCACTTCGTTTCTGACAAACGGACCGTGCCGTGACACTGAAGAATAGCTCGCAAAGCAAGTGGAATCACTTGAGTACAGTTGCACAATGGCGGACCCGTTGCCGGCTCGGGAAACATGGCTGCTTCGCACGAAGTAAATCGATGTGTTTGGCGAAGAGAACGAAGTAGAGGTTTCAGGGATTGGTTCTTTTCAACGTGCGACTCGTTTCAATGTCGCCTCGACGCACCGAGATCCTCGGCGCTCGCATACCGATCGAGGACAGATCGTGACGCGAATCGAAGCCTAATGACATTTGCCAGCTCCGACTGTTCGGCTTTCACGGGCCCCGAGGCGTCTTCGATCGATCGTTTCTTCGTGACCGCGGCAAACACGCGGAAATATCGCTATTAACATCCGTCGCTTCCGCACTTTCATCGGAGGCATCCTCGAAGCGAGGATGTGAAAAAAAAAAAGGGAGATCCCTGTCTGGAGGATGCGGCATGTGAAATTGAAGCCAGCAACGTGTCTTTTCCTAGCGTGAAATCGATTCCGCTGATTTTCGGGTCGACCGGTGTTGGTGAAAAGAGAGCTCAAACTATTCTGTTATATTCTGGAAGCCTTCCACTCTATGAGATATAAGTTTTAAGATAGCACAATTCTTTTTAACACAAGTATCTTATTTTCCTTATCGATCAGAGTTTAAACTTTCCTTTCGCCACTGCTCTATGCACCTTCACTTAAAGCGTGCTCGAAAAGTTTCATCGTTTACTGAACCGCGACTTAATATTGACAAGATCCCCAAGCTGGAAATTCAAAAAAATTATAAAACTTTGGGGATATGTAGAGGATAGGTGTGTATTACACAATTTTTTTGCGGTCTAAATTCACTCTAAAGGTGCAAATCCACTACGGGACAAAAATATTGTGTCTCACATCAGACTTTAATCTCATGAGAAAGTTATTTTATAATTTTCAAATTATTTTCACACCAGCTTCTTGAAATTAGACTCCACGAGATAAGTTTCATGATATATTTTCAAAAATCTTATCTCCCGCGAGTATTTCCATTATTTAAATTTAGTTATTGCTGAGATTTTTGTCTCGTGATAGAAAAGCCTCATCGTGGATTCGCACCTTAAAGCTATTTTCCGATTTCGTGTTATAACTCGCGAACTGTAAGAGATACTTTTTTACCAAACGATAGTCCTAATTAAAATAAGTAACTTTTGCATGAAAACTTTTTTTCTATCTCTTACAATTTTCGAGTTAAAATGTCCGGATCCTCTGGTCAATTTCACCCCCTTAAAGTGAATTTTGGCAGCAACAAAAGCACATATCCTCTACACATCCCAAAAGTTTATAATTCTTTGAATTTCCGGGTTGGATATCTTCCCTTGTGAGTATAGATTTCTGTGCAGTAGAATACCTTTCATGAAAACTGATAAAACTAAAAAGGAGAGTCCGCAATACTTCTGTATACTGTAAAAGTTCCTTATCGTCCACTTCGCTTGTCCTTATCAGGAAACGAGCCTAACCTTCATCCATTTATTAATATTTGAAATGCATTCCTCAAACCTACTAGCATTAAACCCCCTCCACGTTGCATCGAAAGATAAGCAGCGCTGTTCCGCTCCGCTGGGATCCCCGAGGAATTTATCAGGGACAGAAAACGAAATTACTGGTGGATCCCTTGCACCTGGTGTCCTGTCTAACCCGCTGCTCTATCTGCGAGACGAAAGTCTAAAAATATTGCGGAGGAGCGCGAGGATGAGGGAGGAGCAGCCAGGAAGCAGAGGCCGTCTGCTTTCTCCGATAGACCTTTCCCCTACGCGTGAAAGCTCTACCCCTTGCGATGCCTCCTTGGCGTTCCACGTTTCGCAGATATCGCGTCCACTCGACGTAATCGCTGATTCAGAACACCGCGGCAGAAATCGAGCGCGTTCTAGGAAGCGATAAAATAGCGCAGGGAACGGTACAGATTTTTAGAAATTAAACTCCCTGACCGCCCGGCAATAGAAACACTTAAGAAACACCTATACAGTAAGTGGAAAAAGGCGGGAGCGCTGTAGGCAGCGAGAGACGAAGGGGTTGCCTACCGCAGGCGCCGGGCGACCTTAATTTTCAAAGGCTCGTGATTCCGTTACACCGCGTCACACAGCAAAGTGCTGTTAAGAAAAAATGTGTATTTTATCGTCCTCTATAACACTGCGAATCCGTAAGACGGAATTCTTAAGCCACCCTGTATAAAGTGAACCCAAACCGAACGCATTGATTTCTCGCGTCGCTGCTTGGAACATCTCCAGTGAATCCCACGTCACGCAACCGCCTCTGTATATTTCTCCGCGCGCCAGACACCGTAAAAGGGTCGAGGGAATAATTGTTAGCCATCTTTTCTGCCATTTTGCGGTAAACACAGTGATTTGCTAGCTTTCGAAGGCTGATAGAAACTCCACAACGATTATCCTGCAATTTTCTCTTTAAACGGACGAAATAATTATCTATTCCCAAATATGATCGCTTAGGCTCGTAACGCATGGGTCACTCTTGACCCGTACTAACTTCCCTGCTATATATATCTTTTTTTAAACGGTGTTCTTTTTCACAGAACAGCAGAGAAGTAATCTTTTTAATTTCTCAAGTTTTCTGTACCATCATTAGAATCGAGAATTTCACTCCTGGGTCCAAAATGACCCAGCCCCGCCGGCCCAGGGTTAAACTCGTGATCCTGTTCCGCTTGAACAGGCTCGTAGAGAATGTTGCCTATAGCAGGGCTATTCATTCATGAAATTAAAAGGCCTGGAGGCTGCTACTTACGTTCATTGCTCGGCCATGGAACTCAGGAAGGCGTGCATCAGCGATAGAGCGCGTTGCAGCCTCCCTCGTCGCTCGTTATAAAACTTATTCATGGGCAAGGTACAGGTTGCAACATTCTCGCTGGAGATGCCAAGCGGGAACGGGCCATTCTTGAATTTCCGGAGAGCTCGATCGTTCTTCTATAATCTTCTATATTTTCAGCGCTCTTTCATATAGGCGAATACACTTCTGCTCTATCGACGATTGGGTCGTTGCGAGATTGGCAAAAGAGCGGGCAATTAGCGGGAAGAAGTGTGACGTTTTTTGTAATCGTACTTTCGTTTCTATGCTCGACTTGCAGCCGCGCGGTTGCGGCATATAAACCGAGCAACCAGGAAACGTGGAACGGATGTAATATTAATTATTCTATGTTTGGGAGATACATCTTGCGAGCGATGAGGGGAGCTAAAATTCATTTCCATGGGGTGTAGTCTCCATTTATTATTTTATTATTATTATTTATTTATACGTATCAACGGGTAAAAACCATTTATTACATAGTTGTGACGGAACGTAAGTATGTTAGAAAATCGGTGAGAAATACAGAGAAAGAAATGACAGAAAGTAAAATACATTAAATAAAGCAGAGTGAGGAGACGAGCAAAGCGTTACATTCTGGAAATTGCTAGGTGAACCGTGCGTTTAAAAGAGCAAAAAGAATTATTAAAAAAAACTGTTTGCTGTGGTTGCTCTAATTAGAGCAGTAACTCTATTACCCAGCTAATTTAGTGGTAGACTTTACTGTGGGTGCTCTAATTTATCACTAGCCTCAAAATCTTCTTAATTAATCTGCTTACAATTATTCATCTGTTTCCTCTTTTCATTCATCGGGAGCTTCAGCTCCTTCGTCGAGAGCCAGCAGTGAGGATTCGTCGAAGCAAAGATCCTCCACTTCCGGCAATCTTCATCGCGCCGAGTTCCCGTCCTTACCGAACCGCACGATGGATGTCGAATTATGTAACGGATTCGCGTACCATTGTGCAGCGTTATTGACTGCAGTTATCGCATTACACACGTTGCGTAACCTTGCTACTCTCTTTTAAACCAACGTGCATGCCTGTGCTCTCGGAGCAGCCGCTCTGGATCCGCCCACGCTTCTGAGAATACGTGAAAAGAAAAATTAAACTGTGAGCGGTGAAAAAAAAAATGAGGTTTATGTATTAAAATTTTAATGACAGCGAAGAAAGTTCCTATATTCAACGCTAATTGATCGAGGACGTTTCATTTTTTAATTCAGTTACCGTCGTTACACCGGCTGTGTACACGGGCAATTTTATTCCATGTAATTTAAATGGTCGTTCCAGGTATTTTCTTCCCAACGCTTAAAACTCATCGTGTCTATTTCAAAACGCGTTACTTACAGGTAGTAATAATACTGAAATACTAGCAGCAATAATAATGAGTCACTATTGCCGCAAGATTGCATGGAAGGCGAGGATGAACTGATTAGAACAATCGGGGTAAAATATGGCCAATGTCCAATGATAAGATATACCTAGTAATGCGTTGTTATAAATTGCAATGGAACTCAGAACAGCCTTATTACCAGGGTGTGGTTTTATGACGCTGGCTTGCCCCATTAATCTCTTTCAACCATCTGAACAAATGGAGTGTTGGTTCACAGAAAGTTCAAAGCTTATGTTTGTACATAAATAACTTAATACTAAGCTTCAAATACTATGAGATATAAATTATTATTATACGTCTTTAGGACAACAGAAGACAGATAAACGGAGCAAAGAAAAATACAATTGTTTTGCATCCTAAATACCCTTAAGATATAATTCTAAGGCATAATATCTTAGCTCTTAAGATATAATTCTTCTGACAGACCTATTTTACTTCCGCTATCATTCTCAGTTTGAACTTCCTTTGAATCACTGCAACCCAAAACCCCCATTCACTAGCCACAAAAGGATCCCTTGGGGTCATTCCACGCGAAGTCGGACAGTTTTCGGAGTAACATTTCGGATTTTGTTGCAACTTGGATATGTTGTAGTCTTTAGGGATATATGAACATATCTCGAAGGATTTTTCAAAATGTGAAAAATTGTGGATCTTACAGCTCTTTGAAATATAGTGTTTACTTTTTTTTTTTCAAAAAATTGTAACCTGTGGAACTAACAAACTGATAAAAATGACCTTTTGGGTGCTTACAGTGGAGATAATAGTACCTAATAAAAATTATTTCACTCTAAAAAAAAAACAAATTTTTGACCATTTATTTTGCAATTGTTCTAAACAAATACAAGTTTTTAATAGCAGGGCACTATTTAAAAATTTGGAAAAATATGAGGATATAGCCCTATTTGTCCTCTTTACGGACACGTTTTCAAAAACGCGGACACTTTAAAATTAGTCGCATGAAAATTAATAGCGGCCAAACGGCTATTGGGAAACCAAGAATTTCGATACGCCAACTAGTGACAGAAAGTTGAACTACTGAGAGTAGGCCGAAATCCGTCGAAGTCCATACGATTATCAGTGTTTATATAGACATGTTGTGAAAAACGAGTGTTTTTAAATTTTTTTTTTGAACACTAAATTTTTACTTATTCGATTAATAAATACTTATTCGGAATGTTTGGTGGGATCCGAGCCTACTTTCAATAGTTTGCCAACTTACCACCACAGCGCTGAAATCTAAGCCACGCCTCCACTTGGTTTCCCAATACCTGATATTGTTATATAGGGTTCTCGCAAATGGTAAGTATTTGAAAGAAACTGGAAGAGGAAAACTTTTACTATTTTTTATACCCAACATAATACGGTATGTCAACTTTTGGTGTCCGCGATATTTTCCGTGAACCGAAGGTGACCTTCCGTTTTTTAAATGGAATGCTGCATATTTGATTACTCGATATGAAAGTGACTGTCAAGACAAATTCAACCACATGGTATACTATAACATTCAAGGCCACGCAAGATTAGAAATGAAAGAAATATATAGTTCAATATTGTAGCACGCACGGCTCCGCCAGTCGAGCCGGTGCTGGGCGACGCAGCGTCACATTCAATTAATTTTCATTTGGCCAATTTTAAAGTGTCCGCATTTTTTAAAACGTGTCCGTAAAGAGGACAAATAGGGCTACATCCCCATATTTTTCCAAATTTTTAAATAGTGCTCTGCTATTAAAAACTTGTATTTGTTTAGAACAATTGCAAAATAAATGGTCAAAAATTTGTTTTTTTAGAATGAAATAATTTTTATTAGGTACTCTTATATCTCCACTGTAAGCATCCAAAAGGACATTTTTATCAGTTTCTTAGTTCAACAGTTACAATTTTTTGAAAAAAAAAAGTAAACACTATATTTCAAAGAGCTATAAGATCCACAAATTTTTCACATTTTGAAAAATCCTTCGAGATATGTTTATATATCCCTAAACACTACAACATAGTTTCACCAAAATCCGAAATGTTACTCCGCAAAGTGTCTGACTTCGCGTGGAATGATCCCTTGGTGAGTACACATTAAGAGACTTATAATACCTGCAAGTCCATATAACGAAACTACCAATTAGTAACAAAGTAAATGGTAAACGGGCGAGATAACGATCAATAAAAATAAAATCTTCCATCAAGGTATTAAAATCGATTCGCGAGGATGCGTCGACTCGGCGGTGCGCGGCCGTCATTACCGTTTCCTAGTGCGGTTCCTTTTTCTTCGAGTGGTCTCGGTATTTTTTCGCGCCGGGCAGGATCGTACGGTACATTGCATTAAAATCAAAACGTCGCCGAACGGGCCAGCCGATTTAACGATCGCCGCGGCATCCTCGCGACGTTGCGTAACGGAATCGCGCCGTTCGAGATTATTACCAGAAACAAGTAGAACATCCGGGGGACGTTTTTGCGCGTGCTCGGAACGGCCCTCTCATATCCGTCGAGCCTTTGATCGTTATTAGCCCGTTATTACCGGTCGCCGCTCGCCGCCCAGGTATAACAGCTTAAATACCGTAATCCTGTTATCTAATGTTCGAGCCGACGGATCTCGGCCCATCGCCATGGAGATGAGGCGCGCTAATGAAGAACGCCCCGGTCGAACCGTTAGAAACAGGAGTCCGGAGTCGGCTGGCTGGAGCAGCGTGGGCATCGAGGAATTAGAGAGTCCTTGCAGTAGGGTTTATACAAAAACCGACTTTTGAAAAAACCGGTCTTCGAATTCCACTATTCCCCAAAAACCGGTTAAACCGGTTTTGGAATTTTCACAAAAAAATATAATTAAAATAGAAAATAAATATTTGCACTTATTTTAAAAATTTTCAGTTTTTTTTTTTAATATTTATGGAATTACAAAAATATAACAAAATAAAATATACTCTATCTATACAAAACCAAATAAATACAAAAAAATTAAAGTAACTAAAATCCGTACAAAATATAAATTATAAATCTTTATTTCATCTAGTATTTTTCTTCGGAAAATATGAACTCATGAAAAGTAGTTTTACAGTAAACTGTTACCTACTACAATATGCTTGTGTCCGAGGCGATTTCAAGTTAAAATGCTAACGTTTTTAATTAAATAATTAATTCATTCTTACATATTAATTCTAGTATATAAAACCGATTTTTTAAAATTTAAAACTCGGTTTTCGAATTTTACAAATTTATAAAAAAAAAAAACGGTTTTTAAACCCGGTTTTTAAAATCCGGCAAACCCTACCTTGTAGATAACACTGTAAGTGTGAAAATTAACAAAAAAAATTTAGTGGAAAATGGTAATGTGCCAATGGTACCTAATAGTATAGAATTCGATTTTTGGCACTTACAGTGCTTTCTACAAGAACTCTTCAATTCGTAATAGGCATATCGTTTGCGGGGATAAAAATCTGAGATGAAAGGAATCGGGAAGGGATTGTTGGTTGCATTGTAAATGGATTGCAGCTGGGGATTAGATAAGAGGGGTTGCAATAATAATGACGACTTCGTTACATCACTAAATATGAATTTAATTGAGTGATGAATGGAGGTTCAGCATTCCTCTTGTTACGAAAGATCTTTAGTACAGTAAATTTGATTCAAGATTAGTCGCTAGATTATCCGAGATATGTTTTGAATAATTTGTTCCAGCAGATTTCTTGAACACACAAGATCACTTTAAAATTCAAGTAGTAGCGAAGAAGAATTACTAATTATAAGTACATAATAACAACAGCAACTTTCTTCTCCCCCTTAATAAATGGTAAAACAGGGAGCATTCGAATAAATAATTGCAAAGTATTCGGGAAAGCGCGATGAACGAGCAGAAAGCATTGCAGCCAGAATAGAAAGAATCACTGCAGAGATATTAATCTTCGACTCGCAGTACGATCGCTCGTGTCGCCAGTGCGTTGCTCGTCCAGCTTCGCATCAGCTCGACCACGGTCACGATACAGTTTCCAATTGCGAAAAACCGCGCGTAGTTTACTTTCCTTTTAGCCAGACACTTTGAAGTCATCGCCTAGCGCCGGCAGCCGTGAAATCGCTTTTCGATTCCTAGCAAAACCTCTGTCGATAGGATTGTGGCGCGATCCTGTCCGAGACGATCTCGTTTTATTCGTGGTTTACGTAACGATCTAACGGAACGGCGCGTGGAACGCCCGGCTGCACTCGTCGCCCATCAAAATGGAAATGTACCCTTGCCCAACCGACCGTGCTGTCGGACGAGACATTGACTTTCGAGTTTCACTTGGTAAACCGAGATTTATCGCCGGGTATATGATAGCTCGAGTCACCAGGCTGCGAGAGGCAACTGGTCGTGACGACGGCTTGGTGGACATTCTTCGGTATCATTGCTATCCTTGAGGGACAGCATGCGCGGTGGTTTTTTTTTTAAGATAGTGGGGATGTTGAAGGATTATTCTCAAAGAAATACTGAGCGTGGGGTTCTTGAGAATAATTCGTTAATATTGTGGGATCAGGAACCATATAAGAGGGAATTTGGAACATAGAAATCTCGGAGGGCCGTTGGTGGAGTTGGTTAGGCGCCTGACCAGTATTCCGCAGGTCGTGGGTTCGAGTCCCATCGCCCCGAGTTCCATTTTTTCAGGTAAAAATGTTTCCCAATAAATACGTAGGAGTTAAAAAAAATATTATCACTATTCTCGAGTTGTTCTGAATAATAATGAATATGGTGTGTTGTCCTTGAATACCATCTCTGGTACAGTATTATATAATAATAGAATTCTGCTGCAACATCTTCGCTATATTCTCAAGGAACTTCAGGCCCCAGAGAGAGTGTTGTTTGTTTCCCCATCATTTCTAAAACAACACACCAAAAATACACCCCAAATAAAACACTCTACCACCACCGAATCTACCCAATTACATACTATATAAAATAACTTAAAGAAGCCTTTCCAAAAGCCTCTCATTCGTCACAAGAAAACAACCAACAAACGCCTCCAGAGAGTGACGAGAATACAAAAATCAGTGTACCCCATCCGAATTAAATCACTAGGCTCTCGCGATTTAGATAATCCTGCAGCATCGATGGCGGCGGGAAAGTACTCGACGGCGATCTCGGTGAAAGAGAAAGGCCCTGGGAAAGGATGTGTAGCAGAACGAGTGGCGGCAGCCCCGTCGTCTCCTCGCCGATGCATCCCAGCATCCAGCATAGTGACCTTTCGTCGTTGCGAAACGCTTAACACTCGAAGTTAGAGAACTCGTATCGAATACACTGTGTGTGTGTTCCTCTCTCTATCTCTCATTTCTTGCGAAACGGGCAATTTCGCCCCGGTAATAATTACTCGAATTCTCTCGATCTTCTTCTCCACAATGTAACGCTTCATTTACCGCGCGGATCACGGCCCACGCTCCCTGGAATTCGAATTTTAATCGCGCTCGTTAACGATGACTTAACGTAACGACCACTCAACCGTTTCTTTAGCAGGGGATAAAAAAAGTCTCTTCCTCGTGACCCTGATCGTGGAAAAAGTTTCTTGGCTGCCGAGCACTGTTTGCATGCCGTGAGTCAGAGCTTCGTGGAAGTCGATAATGACTTATTATTACTATAAAGACTTCATTAAGCATTAAAATAAGAGTGTAACAGCATAATGAAAATTATTACGATCGCAATGGCGAGGTGAACCGACGGCTGCTATAAAACCTAACAATACAAGGACGACACAAGATAAATAAATTAAAAACAAAGATACTCAGCAGGTGGAACAGTATGGCAGAGATTAGAAAGGAGTTGGTGGGTACGAATTACGAAAACAATTGCAGATTTTCTGCGCTTAGAAGTCTAGTAGTGGACTCTGTGACGTAATTATTCGAGTAGAAGGGAATTCTTTCGTAAGAGTGTTCAAAAGCAGACAATGACAAAATTATATACGGATTACTAGCTGCTAATGGATTATACAACGCCAGAAAATTGGGTGCAAAGATTAATATCTTCAAACTCTTTTTAAATTACGTGTTCTCTTTATACCATTATTATCAATAATAATAATTTAAAATTTTCACGTTTTCAATAATGGTACAAAGAGAACACGTGATCTTAGTATAATCCATTAGCGGTTAATAAACTATATATAATTTGTATTATCCAAAATTTTGAACAGTGCCAATATTTATTTGATATGCCAACTCTATACTGTCTCCTCGTTAGCAACCACCATCTTCATCCTACGATTTTTATTATTCTCCTCTTATCTCCTACTGTTTCGAGTTCTACTCCCTGTTTCCCATATACAGCGGATTAAAACATCTATTTTACAAAAGGCCTTGTCTCAGTCACGTGCATCAATGTATTTATAGCAACGGTTACACCGTTATTAACCGCTCTGTTCGATCCACGTGCCCGCGGAGTAACTATTAACGAAATGTCAACTGCTTTTATAATTAATTGCGCAATTCAGGTATTCCTGATGCTGGTGGCTTTTATAGTAATCGTCGATGACTCTGGATACTTGGTTACCGTCGGTAGCCACCGGTTATCGGAGGAATCCGAAGATGAATGGAGAAAGCGTTGCTTTCTCCGTTCAGCAATGGCGCGGTTCGTAACCAGATATGTATAACGATTGTTCAATTTCAAATCAGCCTCAGTATTTATTACATCTAGGGTTAGGTTTAATGCTTTAAGCAGCACACTGCTATATTTCGCCCACCATACAGTGGTGGCCAAATGAAAGCTTAAATCTTATATTTGTACACTATTATCTTGCCACCACTTTATTCTGGAAACATCCGATCTATGA
This sequence comes from Andrena camellia, assembly GCA_029448645.1. NCBI lineage: Eukaryota > Metazoa > Arthropoda > Insecta > Hymenoptera > Andrenidae > Andrena > Andrena camellia. The sequence goes on along the minus strand of CM055678.1, from coordinate 28,847,850 downwards.
GATACAAAGTTTGAGATACAGTTCTCCACAATTTCTACCGCTCACAGTTTAAACTTTAAACTTTCCCTTCACCACTAGTCTGTATTCCTGGCCATTAAGGGGGGACCCCACCCAGAAGTCACACTAAAAAGTTTGGGATTTTTTTGTTCGTATAAATAAAAAAATATGGGCTTGGATTTTTTACACAGTTTTAAAGCAATCTTTATTTCGCTAGAAAAATTTTTTTTTTATGGAAAACTGTACAAAATGTCTTCCCGGAGCACTGCAAAAAAAATCTGGCTCACACTCCCGGGAATGACTGGATCATCTGAGAAGGAAATACAAAAGAGATATATAAACTGGAATATATTCTCTCCAATGTAGCGTAGGAGTTTATTGATATTTCAATTATTCGACTTTTTACAAGCACTTCAGTGCAAATTTTTACGTAAAAAATTAAAGTCAATTCTTCAAACTGCTACAATTTCCAAAATAATTCGAATTTTGAGAAAATCCTACGCTACATGGAAGATAATATATTCCAGTTTATATATTTCTTTTGTATTTCCTTCTCAGATGATCCAGTCATTCCCGGGAGTGTGGGCCAGTTTTTTTTTTGCAGTGCTTCGGGAAGACATTTTTGTTCGCCGCCATTTTGTACAATTTTCCATAAAACAAATTTTTTCTAGCAAAATAAAGATTGCTTTAAAACTATGTAAAAAATCCAAGCCCAATATTTTTATTTATACGAACAAAAAAATCCCAAACTTTTTAGTGGCTTCTGCGTGGGGTTTCCCCTTAAGGCGCATTCCTGGAAATAATTGCATCACTCCCAAATTTACGTAGCACTCACAATTTTCGTAGCAATATGATTAATAAAATGAGCTTTGCGATAATATTTTCCTAGAGAGGTACCACAGTTTTCCTGTGCGCTCAAAAACCAGATCTGCAGGTACCAAAAGTATCCTTCGATCTCCATCCACTCTCAACGCATGCATCGTCATTAGCGACCTCTTTAAACCCCATTAGGGGCTTTAATCTGAGCATTAGAAGCTTGGCACCGCGATTTTCCACGACACTTATTACAGCGCAGTGTCCGTAATGCTCTGTCTAACGACCGTGGGGCTCGCTTGGAATGGATTTAAGATGTTCGCAGGCCGTTTACGCGAATACGTGCCACTGAACTCGATCGGTGTCTGTAAGGAGCGCGATCGACTGAAACGGGCATGTTTTCAGATACGGGGGGCGAGATCGGCGTCGAATAGGCGTCATCGGGCAGCAATCGCTGGCCATTCTGCTGCGGCGATAACTGAGTCAACTTTCCACGGGATCGGGCAGGCGGCTGCTGTTCCGAAAAGCGGCTCTCGGACGTGGAACGACCTTGGTTCGATTCCGACTCGCGTTACCTTCAGCGCGTTCCCCTGGCCGCGCCAGTTTCGCTGCCTCTGTCTTTCATAATGGGTGAGTTACTCGCCTCGAGCATTCACGGTAGTCTGACTAATATCGGCCGATCGCTGAAATCCTGGTAGGATACCGATTCACCCTCGGAAGACGGATGCTGGGTCCGTTTTGACCCGTAATCTTATTCATGCACACCTCGGAATAAGTAGGGCTTTTAATCTTGTTCTGACTTAAAATTCTAATCTTCAAGACATGGGTGTCCGGAGGGGGGTGCAAAAGGGACAGTTGCCCCCCCTGGCTTTTGAGAAAAAATCACTTTTTTTTAAAAACTGGTCTTTATTAAGTTTATACTAAAAACGTAAATAATTCTAAATTTCGGATTTAAATTTTTAATTAAATTGGCACTACAAAATGAGTTCGAAAAATCAAGCGGGTTACTCGTTTTTTCATTACTATATTTTTCATCACCGTCATCCCAAAGTTACCCCCTCCTGGAAAAAAGTCTACGGACGCCCTTGCTTCAAGAAGTAATACTATATACATAATAATAAGTAACACGTGTAGTTTCATGGGCGTAGCTAAAGTGGGCCAGGGGTGTGGCCCTCTCCCTGCCACACGGAAAAAATAATAAATTAGTCGTACATCCAAAATTAAATTAATTTATTATAAAATAAAAATAAATGAAACTGTGAAGTAATTCCGCATTATAAATAAATTACATTGTGAAGTAATTCGGCATTATAAATAAATTAAATTGTGAAGTAATTCCTAACTACGTACATAAATTCAAAATTCTGTTTCACTATTTATTGCCCCTCTCTGAATGAAATCCTGGCTACGCCCTTCTGTAGTTTGAGATGGGTCAAAATAGACCCTGTGTCCGCCACCCGAGTGTCAAACAACGAAACCTTTCTGCTGCTCCAAGAAGAAGAGCATCGTTTAAAACGGATAGGATACAGTAAGATAGTTGATACGGGTCCAAACTGACCCACGCGTCCACTTCCGCGTGATCGAAACGCCCGCCATCTACCGACGAGGGTCAACGCCACTCGAGAAGACCCTAGATTAGTCACTATATCCCTAGACGATAACCTAGCTTTTTTCACAAACCGACGAATCCTGTGCGACAAATGAGTGGGCATACTAATCGAACCACCTAGGAGCCAGAAGGCGAACAGATTCCTTTCAAGCTCCGGCGAAGCTTGGGATAAGTGGGTCAGAGTTTTTAACAAGCGGATAAGTGTCATGCAGATCTTATCGAATATTCGATTGTTGCTGGTGGCGCGTGGGCGTATATAACGAGCTGCCACAGAAGTCAAGCGCGACCGAATGTTAATCGGGAACAATCGACGCACGTGTGTTGATACAGCCACATATTTGGTACAGTCACCACCGTCGTGGCAAGACTGACTCTGTAAGGTTACTTTTCCCACTGTGCGTCACCGTGGGCACAGTCTATGCTCCTGCAACTGTGCACGCGGGTAGAAGTGTCGAGGGGTTGAGGTTAGGAAGGCGAAGGGAATGAAACTTGTGACATTGAGCTGCTGACTGATATCGTTTCAATTATAAGAATTAGAATTCATTATTCTTCTCTTCTGAGTGACTATGGGAATAATTTTTGGCAGAAATGGAACGTTGCCTAGGAATATTCTTGTGGATATATTTCTTAAGTTGTCGATTTTCTTAGAAGTTCTGCGGGGGATCTGAAGGGTATCGGGGAAGCAGGTAGCATGTAATAATAGAATCCCAAGAACACACATTCCCTCGCAACCATGTGCTTTCCTACCGTTGCGCATCCCAATTGCACGAAGCACGACGCTTGAGTCATCGATTAATGACAGCGGATATCATCTGGCAGCGTCAATCATGCTGCCGTGATAATGTCATAGAATTAATCGATGCTCTCTGGCAAGCTTTGCAAAACCGTTCAATCTTTTTCTTCCTGCGAACCCTTCAATTCGCGGCGTGCGATGGTTGCGATCGAGAACGAGGAGTCGACGTCCGTTAATCGTGTCGAAACGCTGCGATCTCTTGATAATTATAGTAGAACTTTGCGTTATGCCTCGACGTGGGGATCGAGATGTTCGGACGAAAACGGCAGTATCTTAAGAATCTGCTCTATCATCCATTGAGATTCCGGGTTCCGTGAGCAACGTTTCGTAAGGAAGCGATTTTTGCTGTGCGGAGAAATCAAACGTTCAAGGGTTCTATAGAATTTAATAGGTCTATGCCCACCGTTAAATAAAATTAAAACAGTCGTTTCTGGAAAACCGAAAGATCAGACGCGTCCTCAAACAAGAGCAGAGGGAACTGTCACTGTACCCAGCGTTTTAGTTAAGATTATTCAAAAAGTAGTATCTATCCGTGGCAAACTCGAACGTGAGGTGATTCCACAATCAAAAGTACGTCTAAAATGTGCGATATACTTTTTTTCATACGAGGCCTTGTTTTCGAGAAAATGGACGTTGAAGATACAGCGCATGACGACTTTTAAATTCTTCTATTTAGCGGAGGGTGGTGCGGAAATTTTTTATCGAAGTGTTATTCAATTTTATTTCAAATAATTGTTCAGGTCGCTAAGGGATTCAATTAACAAATGGACCATGGATGCGTAGCAGCGTTGCATATGCTTCCGTGCGACTCGGTAGCCGCATAAATCTTGAAACAGCGGTGCCTTGGTATAAGTGTCGGTACGTTTAGCGGTTTTACAAGCGTCGTTACAGCAAAAATAGACGTTAACGCCGAATTTGCATATTATCTCGGGCCGAGCGTCCATATAAATGATAAGTAAGTCACGATCGAGTCACGAAACCGAGTTACGAAGTTGCTCGGCGCGGCTGCACCGTGATTCACGTCGTTATAGCTTCCAGAGTTACCGCTCTAGCGAATTTATAGCGTACGGCGCGTACTTGAGAGCCCTGGATAGAGGTATTGGGAGATTTAGTGTGATTGGTGTGTAAACAAAACGATATCTCGCCAATGAGCAGTAAAATCTTTATGCACAGCAATAACAAATGGATATCGAGATTTGACATACTTTGAAGTCTGAACTACTTCTAGTAATTACATCATTGCCGAACTTAACACTTCTTTTGGAACATGGAAATTAGAAATATAGAAATTAGAGATATAGAAATTACAGATATGGAAGTTAGAGATATAAAAATTACCGATATAGAAATTATAGATATGGAAATTAGAGATATAGAGATTAGAGATATAAAAATTATAAATGTAGAAATTAGAGATATGGAAGTTAGAAATATAGAAATTAGAGATATATAAATTACAGGTATGGGAAATTAGAGATATAGAGATATAGAAATTAGAGATAGAATATAGAAATTACAAATTGTTGAAATAAAGAGTCTGTTCCATTTATAAATATCGCGAATTCAGTGTGTTTTTATTATTTTTAATGGGGAATTACATTTAGCTGTGCAGAGATATATGGGAGCAATTTCAAGGATCTCTATTCGGTCTCTGCTGGACAGTATGCTGGCTTATTAAATGCCTCGGTACTGGGGTCTTAAATAGGGTGCTACAATTATCTTGTTAGGTTTGTTGTTGTCTCGGGTGACGCAAAGGTGTCGGGCAATCTGGCTGGTCTGATTAAGCGTGGTCGAGGTCGAGAATCAACGTCCATGTTCTGCGAATCGTTTCTGTCCTTTCCAGTATCTCTGAAATAATCTTGGAAACCAACTGCTTCTAAGCTTCTGAAACTTCTATCAATATTCAGTAAGAAGCACCTCCAAAAACCAAATTCTACATTCATAATACAACTCGCAATCTTCCAAAGTCAAAAGAAACCTCTGGATACGCTCGTCCAACTTTACCATTATCGTATTTACCGAATCCTGACTTCAATACGTCGCGCTACACTTTTCCAATACACGACACAGGTGTAAACTTTGAGAGCTTATATTTTTCAAACAATTTCAAAATTAGGAAAATGATGACTTAACCCCCCCCCCCCCCTAATTTCACACGGACAACAATAAAATTCAATATCATCAAAATCCCCGACGTCGAAGTATAAAAACGATCGAGTTGACGTGGAATAACCCGTATGCTCCTTAAGGCCATTGCGCAAGCGCACCATCCTCCTATCCCTCAGCTGCCAGTTCTTGCCCGTATCGTCGCTTCCTTTTCTGCCGCGGGCACCCATGAACCGTGATCGAAGATGCGTTCCAACATGAGCGCTGCACGCCGAGACGTGCAGTCGATTAGAAATTGGTTCACTTTCGTTTCCAGCCGTGCCTCGACTCGTCCCATTCGATTCAGAGCGTGCAACGTTACCGACTTTCCCAACTCTGGCGACCAGGCCGCCGTTTTCGGTGAACGTCTGCGACGTTGCAACCGCCAGGTGCGCGGATAATCGTGACACAGAGCACTCTGTATGTTCATGCGCGACTCACGCGAGAACATCGTGCATACTCGGTGGCGGATCAACCCTTTCCACTGGCTACTCGCAAAGGAATGTTCTTCGAGGCGATTCCTGCAGCAATTTCGTCATTACTGGGCACATTTCTTGGGAAGTGACTGGGGAGGTCTCTTGTAATAGTGCTTTTTAGACACAATAATGGTTCTAAAGTAAGTAGGCTTGTACCAAGTTTTAGGTTAGGAAACGTGACAGACCGGTTCACGTGTCTCTGTGTGGCATCCGTGGATGTAGAGGAATTTAATAGAAAGGTGTATAGATTGTTATGTAATTGGAGAGGATTAGAAAGAAGTTCTTCGTTCAAAAATATGTAGAAAATTTGGAATAACAAGGAACGTGAAGTATGAGGATATCATTTTGCACGTCACCACGCGATGGAACCTTTAAAGAAAGCCGTCGGTCGGTGGAAAGTTTGCAAAAATTTACGGTTCAGAAGGCAAACTCTGCATACGGTTTTCATTAACCTACTTGATGCCAGTAGACCTCAATTGAGATCCGAGTGCGTCGATCCGGTAGACCTCGATCGAGCCTTTTACCTTGCCATCGCGCGCATTGATGAACAAAAATGTCTAATCATTTATTCATTTGGTAATTTAGATTCGATTAGACGAGCGTTTTTTCCTTCGACTTCGTTTCATTCTGTATTTAGAGAGCTGAAATTTAACAGGGACTCACATATGAATAAAAAATATTAATAATAAAATGACTCATTAATAACAAATTTCTTGCTCGAAATTAGAATTAAATTCAGAAACAGGTGGAATTTTTCAATTTCAATTTATGTACGCTGGGAAACAACATACATAGAGGACGATCGCGATATCTCGATACAAGAAACTGATTGTCACGTTCGACTATCGATGACAGCCTCGGATAAGAATTTCCTCGCGATTTTCGCAAGCGACGAGCATTTCTAAATCGCTTCGAGCCACCAGGAGATCCGAGATAAAGCAGTCCACTGCTCACGGTGTTTGTGCTTCTGAATTGAAAGTCAGAAGCTTGCATTATTTTTCTGAATTCAAGATGGAGATCTGGGGCAGTCGTAGAGTTCGTTGTTTCTCTTTTTCTTTTTAATTTCATCACCGATTTCTAGCGTTGAAGTCTAGAAGCGTGTATTAGGGTTTGCCGAAGCCACGAAATATTAATCGGAGGCCCTCGATCGCAATTTCCACCTCTAGCCGAGACTTTCGCTTATTACGTTATCTGCTCTCGTTTCACGTCGCTGTATTTAGCTTTTCAGAATCGCGTGATTCGAATTAATTGAACTTCCGCAGTTATTTAGCGCGCTCCACGTAATTGCGCCTCGGCGAGGATTCTCTTCGCTTAGAAACGTTGCGTCTTAACACACAGAACGCTTATCGACGCAGTGTGAGTTTAATCTGTGCCTCATACTTGCGAAAATCGTGTCGAGACGAGAATCCAGTTACATATTAAGCGTAGGAGACCTTAATTCCATTAACGCCGTTTACGTTAACATTACTGTGAGAGCATACCTCCCATAAGGGGGAGCTTGATAGATAGAGATCTCGGAGAATCGACTTCGGTGGAGTTGGTTAGGCGGCTGACCAGTATTCCGCAGGTCGTGGGTTCGAATCCCATCGCCTCGAGATCCTGTTTTTTCCGACTCCCATAAATACGTAGGAATTACAAAACCCCTTATTCCTACATGACCGACCGACCACCTTAGACGACATTTTGTAAGTATCCGAAGTTCCTATACAGAAAATTCCCTAGACCCTCCCCCCCCCCCCCGCCCATCTTACTTTACAATCTGATTTAGCTCCAACTTCAGATTCCATCAAAATACCTTAGAACTAAAAAATTTATAGACGCCTAGAAACTTTTTTCAGCGTTTTAAAAGAAAAAACATCGGAACTTCTCCTCGAGTTTGTGTGTTGTGTGTTGTGTTGTCTGTTTAACGTCAGAAACGCCAGGAACAATCGACAGCATTTGCTGCCTATGAAGGATGTGATGTGATCGTCAGGTATTACATAAATATCTCGTTAGCAATATAGCCGTCGATGGATTTCAGCATTAGTACAATAACCCAACACCGTGTCGAGTAACGTACACGAAAAGGGAAACGGAAAGATAAGCGGGCAGCCCTTCCTGTGTTACGCCGCCGGAAGTGGAGGCACCGAAGCAACAGATAAACACGGACAGAAGTCGATCGAGACTCGACGTGTGTTGCGAGAACAAGTTGGTCCGGAACTCCTCGATGCTCCCCATCGGGTTGCTCAGCGCCTGGGAACTGGAACGGAATAACGCTTCCAAGATGAATATCTAAGGGAGAGCCACTGCAAAAAAAAAAGAACAATGGTAAACGATTTCATCGGTGAAAGAAAGCCAGCTAAACGATACGTCGATGATGATGATGATCGTCCCGGGGTCCAGAGGAAGGAGTTAATAATCCTTCGGAGAAGAGGCAGACGCTTCGAAACGTGGGAGAACACTTTGCTGCGATGTTTCGTGACAAAATGGCCCTCGCAGATCTTGCATAAATGATCTAACGGTACCAGTATAGCAAGGACTGTGAAAAAATGATCAGTGGGCAACTCGAGCTACCTTGATTGACCGAGGGGACCTCTGTCGTGTTGGACGGCAGAGGTTAGGTTTGATTGGCGCACCCTAGTTACGTTCCGCAGTCATTATTTATAGAGAAGAGGGCTGCAGGGATTATTATTCGCTGGTTTCTTAGTTGGGATGTATGATAGGAGGAATTTGCATGCTGGTAGCAAAAGCGGGGTTAAAAAGGGGGATGATTTATGGTCATCCTAGACACTTCTGAACCGGGGGACTCCATTTCTTCCACGCGGATTCCCGTTACGGGCATCGTCCAGGAAGTAACATTCATCAAACGTGCGCCAAGAGAAATCGCTGCTAGACGAATAATATATCCGTTGGAGCGTGCATCATCATCATACTCAGCATCGCAGAGTCTACCGAAGATCCGTGGGTGGGGGACAACTGATCCTAATAAGAGAAGAAGAATCATTGTTCGAGGCTCCTTAATCTCTTTATCCGTGATATAACGAAACGAAAGTTACCCTCGCTTGCCCGCGTGAAATAGTTCGTTGCTTACGGTCGTCCGTCAATCGAGTCGCGCTGCAAGCTTGATTTCCTGAGGATGGAGCAATAACGACTCTGCAAAATTGCAGGTAAATGTCAGGATAGGTAAATGATGGTTTGGACGTTGCAGAAAATCCGGAGAAATGATTACGAATCGCGATGGCAGTCGCGAGAGTCGTGTCCTGGTTTCGGTCCTGTTGGTCTTATCCTCGGTCACCGACACGAAATTCGCTTTCGTTTGGGTGGGCGTTGCAAAGCGTGCCAGGCTTCGAAATGTACATCGGTGACTTAACAGCTGCCGCTGAAGTGATAACATTATGTGTTGCTTGTAGGATGCAGGATGGAACTGAGAGTTTACATTTATGGGGGAAATTGGTGCAGAGCTAACCTAGATTGGAACTAGATCTGATCCAGACTTAACCCAGCTAGAATTTAGGTATAATTGAGACGAATTTAAACTCTAACCCGGACCTAACTCAGAGGGGAGACCCTTGTCTAGATCCGAGGTAGAACCAACCCGGATTAATCTAGACTCTACACTCCTATCTAGATCTAACTAATTTTTCCGGACCCCCATCTTTGAAGATAGACCCTCACCTATACACACAGACCTGTCCATCTAAATCTTCACCTACATCCACTGATATTATCTACCTGAACCTACATCTAGCTTCAATCTAACTCGCATCCTAAACATAACCGTCAGCTGCAGCCGCACAGTACCGTTTACCACGATGCATCATCTGCAATCCGCGATACACTATATAACTATAGAAAAGTGTTACGTTCCACGCCTGTTAATGCAACCCGACAGCTGTTGAGCGGTATGCGTGGCCTTAATTTTGTTTGCTCTTGCCATTGACATCGACCCAAATTTTCTTCAGACCCTTTCTCTCGCGGTCAGACGTCGACCGGACACTCGTTCCCCTCAAGATTGCGAATTCCCCAAGTCTCTCAGTGGTCACTGGAATTAGATACTCTCAGTATCCAATTTTCCACTGCCCATTTGATTTAAAGAATTTGCGAGATGGTAGTTTATTATCTACAGTGGTGGTAAAAATATTTAAAACTCATATTTCTGCACCTTTGCATAACTAATTTAATATCAAGTCTTATATTATTTTGTATCACTGACCTGGTCTAAGAAGCCTCTAATCTTTGGGATATAAATTTTAACGCACAAACGTTATTTTTGTTGCCGTTCGGAGTTTGAACTTTTTTTTAAACGCAACCACTGTAGGGGTGGGTTGCCTATATCGTACCACTTAAGACATTTTACGTTATATTTCACATTTGGTACTGATTTCAACGCAAATGGCTATTGGATATTGTAGCTTGATCTTTTAGGCACCTACTATTATATGCTTAACATTTTATTCAGAACAAATTAATTTGTTATTAATCTTTTTGTCACATACTGTAAAAGGTACGATTTAGGCAACCAGTTTCCTAAATCGTACCTCCACTAAAAATAGTATCAATAACAAATAGAGAAGAAAATATTCAACATAAAGTAATGATTATTATATAGTTACATATACATATGTATATGGATCACACACAGGCCGCAATAACCTATGTATATGATATATATACATAACCTATATAACGTACGAGTTGTCAAATCCTACTGGTATGATTGTAGTGGTACGATTTAGGAAAGATGATCAATTTTTTTTTATAAATATCAATTTAAACTTTAAAATGAATGTAATATGTACTTAAAATGAATGTAAAATATTCTACATTAAACCCGTTTTTAGAAAAATACAAAAATACAGGACAAAATTGCATTGTCTGATTATTATCAGCTAAAATAAACTGGTAAAAAGTTACATCAATCATACCTGATTTTTTTAAATGTTTATAGCACGCTCAAAATAGGGTGTAAGCTCGAAAGATTTGTTTCTATTTCTTATTTCGTATTTACATGATACTTGTATTATCAGATGTCGTTTACATTCATTAATTACCGAGAAATTGATGAGGTACGATTTAGGTGACCAGTACGATATTGGCAACTCTCCCCTACGTGCGAAACGTGGAACACTGTTGGCTCCTCCTCGCGAAGCAGGGTGAACAGGCCAGTAGATGGACAGTTTAGCTGACTCCGAAGTTTGCATCAAGGTGTTTCTTAGAAATATCTGTTGTATTAAAAAAAAATCAAAAGCTTTGCACGTAAAAATGTACAAATTTAAAGAAAAAAATAACTGCAAGTAAAAAATTAATGTATTTAAGAATAAAATGATGAAAATTCTACTCATAGCCCGTATCACCAGTAGATGGACAGGTGTCTGGCTAGACGTGTAAAAGACTTATTAGCTATAGTAGGTACCTAGATTAAATTATTTTTTGTTAAAATATAGTTTATTTCATCAAAACTAAAAACGTATGGAGTCTTCATTGCCAGAAAATGGTGCAACAGGTTATGGTCCCAGGCCGCAAATAAAGTGAGGTTATGTCTAGCCTAAAAATACATTTTTCGCATACAAATTTTTTTTTCGATAAATATGTTAATATGTTAATGTTATATAAAACAACAAACGTTTTTTCTACAAAATAAAAAAACAATAATATAGATTAAAACTCTAGTTCTTTCAATATTAACGATTAACCAACGATTCGTCCATCTACTGGGCCCCGTCCATCTACTGGTCTGCTTACCCCCATAATAGCCCCGCAATCAGTTCATCCACTTCGTTAGCCTCTGCTTCCCCAGACGATCCAAAGAATCGCCTCCGCGGTTCAATAGATCATTATGCGCTCGGTTTTCGCGCGACGTCGGCCGTTCTCGGAACACTTTCGAACCAGACGTCTGCACAGTCGTGCCACATTACGCGTTGCACCATGAAACTCGCCTACCCTCGTTCTTTCTGCGAAACTTTCGAAGCAGGAAGCGCGGGCTCGGTGTCTACGAATATGAAAAATCCGAAGTGCTCGCAGGCAAACTATTATTTGACGTAGTTGGAGATCGTTTGCTAGATTTCCAGAATCAATAATAAATAAAAATACTCGCTGAATCGCGTGAAATTCAAAGTCGAGTGTTTTTGGTTTATATTAAGTTCCTGTGAAATGTCAAAGTTTTGCGTGGATGTAGTCGAGTGTGTAGAAATTAGAAGAGGGAAATAATCTGAAGGAAGCAATCTTATGCTCGTGGGAATGCATCGATCAGAATTAGATTAGAGATAATAGAAAAGTTTCTGTGGAAGAATGGTCAAGGTAGGGGATGAAGAAATGAAAGGAATGTATTAACATTAGGAATAGATTCAATCATATCTATTGAATTGTAATTTCCTTTCTCCCGCTTCAAATTAAGCGGCTTATATTTTCATCCCACCATTGCATTCTTCACTGAACTTAACACAATACTATTTCAGAATTAAGTTTCTCTAGAAATTCAATTGTTCTTTGTTCAGACACCTCCAATGTTACATTTCAAGATAATTAAGGCATTCTAATTACTGCTTCGTCGAACAACTAACTCCACATCGACAGTCGACTCCAAATCCCCAAAAAGCTTAGTCCTTGGAATCTTCTCATGGACAGGACATTCAGAATATCTTAATGCAACGATCAGCAACCGAAGAAGAAGATTTTACGGTCGTTCCTGATTAATTATTGCTGATAGCGCGATGCCGCTCGAGATACTAATTAAATGCAAGCAATTAATATTAATAACCTAGCTTCTTACGATACACGAGTAAAAGGATAGACGAAACGAAGGCAGGATTGATGTGAACAGTTAAGAAGAGCTAGAAACGTGTATTTGCTCGCCAAATAAATGTTACCTCTCTACGATTCCTTTTTGCGGTGGAATATTTATTCCGTTCCGGGTACATCGGATTAAAAAGTGGCCATTTGTTGCGCAATGCGTCGTTAATAAACAAGATACGCAAAAACTACTTAGGCGATGCCTTTCGCGTTTTCTTGATTACTGCTCCCAGCAACCAATTCGCATAGCTCTTTTGTAATCCGATTTCTTTCAACCTGTTACGCCTCCTTGGAATCATTTCTAAAATATTCCAGCGTGGAAGCATTTCCACTGGAATTCCCCCGAAGATCATCTCAATGTCCCTCGTTCTAAATTCTCCTATTACCTCACCATCGATCACTCCGTTAAAGGGGAATCCTATTCTTTGTGCTAAAAACATAGCAAAATTGGGGATTTTTTTTTTAAGAAACTAGCGATTTGATTCATTTGAAGTTTGGAACATATTTTTATGCATCTTTCAGGAAGCAGTAGTTTTTTTATTATTAATTTTTCATAACAAATATAGGAGTTATAGGCCAACACGCCGCGATATTTATCTTCCTGGTAATCTAAAGCAGAAAAATGAAACGGCGTTTCACTGTATACATATGTAGCCATAATTTGATGAGCCAGAAAGAAATACAAAATTTTTTGAGCAGTGTGAAGAGTTTTGAAATTGCAAGGTCTGAAACTTTAACTTTTGCTATAACTCCTATATTTATTATTAAAAAGTAATAAAAAAACCTATAACTTCTTCAAAGATGCATAAAAACATGGTTCAAATTTCCGATTATCCGAATCGCTAGTTTCTTAAAAAAAAATCTAAAATTTCGCTATGTTTTTCGCCCAAAGAATAGGATTCCCCCCTTAATTTATCATTCTCAACTCACTCTCGCCTTTAATTGAATCGAACGACGCCGATAATCGAGGTCTTACATTACAAGTAATTGCAAGCTTTAAAGCCTTGTAACGAGATAATGAAACGGAACGCTGCTTCGACTTTTATCGAGGCGCAGCCCGATTATATTACGAGCAAGAAACTATCTTTATTGCGGCAAGAAAATGGCACGCAGCGTAAAAGTTGCTTGTTGAAGTGCAGTAGAGTCCAAAGGAAGTTGAAACCTCGGACGGTAGAAAAAGGAAGGTTCCCATCTCGGAATAAAATCGAGGAGACCGTAGAATCTCAATTACTAAAAAATCTGAAACTTTCGATTGACCACCACTGTGTCTTTATTACCCACAGGAAAGTGACCATTACGAGCGAATGATCCTCTTCCTCCTTATTAAGAGTCAAAACAGGAAAGTTACAGAAAGGAAGATTTTTGTAGAGACACCCAGGGTGGAAGTGAGTCAGCCCGCAAGTTCCCATCTGCTCCCGATGCCCATGGGGTCCCGGAGGGGCATCGCCCCCCCTCTCCCCGCAGCGTTAGGGGCCACGTAAGTCGACCAGTCGTTCCCTCCCTCGCCGTTTCCCCACCGTTCGCTCGCGCCGACCCTCGAACGGCCCGTATTCAAAGACTTCGCCCGGCGTCTGTCGGCAGTTAGTCGCGGGAGCTCCATCGTGAACCGCGTGTCCCGGCTCCGTTTCATCGCGCCGCGAGTACAAGTGCCTCCGCGCCACCCCCACCTTATCACCCCCTCACGACAAACGCGAGATCGCTGGCTGATCTTGACCCTGCCCGCACCGCGTCCGCGCGGGAACCCTACTCCGGCGCAACAGGTCCTGTGGCTCGCTCCTCTTCTTTGGACACTGCTCCATTGTTCCTGGTGGCATAGTTAACTCACCAGCCTCCCCTCCTGGGCGCCAGGAATTCGACGAAGGATCGATCGAAATCGTGGACACGAAATTCACACGCGCTGTGCTTGAGGAATAGAGAGAGAGAGAGAGAGAGAGAGAGAGAGAGATCTAAAGGATAAAAGCTCTTTTGGATAAATTGCGAAGGTTCGGCGGTTCTTAGTGGAGCACCGAAAATTCGTGGTGTATCGAAGTTATTGGAAGATGATTCTGGAGTGGACGTGCGGGATACCTGGCACGGATCAGTGAGAGAAGAAAGTTTGCTTGGTAGCTGCATCCGGCTGGAGACGCCCGCTGCTCACCTTCCTCGATCGTTGCTCGTCCTGGGTGACTTTTGTAATACCCTCCATCGATTTTCACTGATTTTGTGGGAACTTGTGACTTGTGGGAATACTAGTGCTTGATTCTACGAATCTGTCTGGGGGGGAACGTGACGGAGGTTCGATCGGAATGACGAGATACTTTCCTGGAATGTCGACGGTCTGACGATCCAAGGTGCGATCCTGGTTACTTGCGAAGACACAGGGAATGAGGTGTTGACTGTGCTGTGCTTTGCATGGGACCGGATGGATCAGTTCGGAGGCCGTTCTGATCTGCACTCGAACTGGACGACTCGACTCTCCGCGTTTTTCGTAAGTGGAGCTACCGAAGTCAGTTTTTCGGCGGCAGAAATTGAAAGAGGTAGCAAATGGGGCTGGGGCTATTCGAATAATTTAATATTCGAATATTTTACAAATATTCGAATGCTACGAATAAACTTCGAATATTTGAGTATTCGAATGTCATTATTCGAATACTGATTTTCACGCTTTTATTTTTAGTTATATGAGGGAATTCTTCTCAGGCAGTCATTTGGGCCGGTTTCAAAATTATTGGTTCCTTTTTAGTACATTTTAAAAAAAGCTTGTTTATAAAAAAAAATTTTACTATAAAGTATTTCATACTTTTTAGTGAAAATATTGTATTGTCATCGGAACTATGTATGTGTGCAAAGTTTCAAGTCGATCGGATATGTTGAAGTCGGTCAAAATTAACTTACAAGATTTCACCCTGAAAAACTAACGAACTCACAACTGAAACTAAATAAAAGCTTGTAAAATAATGAACCTAAAGAACTTGATTTATAATCCACACCATATACATCAGTATTCGAATAGTATTTGGATACTTGGATATTCGAATTATATTCGCCAAATAATAGAGCAACTGAAGTATTCGAATATTCGAATACCGAAAAATTCGACAAATAGCCCCAGCCCTAGTAGCAAAATTTCCTATTTCGACTGCTTTGTCTGGGGATTAAGACAGTTTTAATAACAATTCACTTTCTTTTCGTGTAGAAAATTAGCGATGACTCATACGTGAGTTGTTATACTGAATTAATTTTATAATTGCCTTAACTCTTTTGAATTCAAATTTTTGATGATGTTTCGCGAAAAGGGTCAGTCGCCAGGGGCGTCCGGAGACTTTTTTCCAGGGGGGGGGGGACAACTTTGGGATGATGGTAAAGAAAAATATACCCCTCTTGCTTTTTTAACCCATTTTATAGTGCCAATTTAATTAAAAATTTAAAACCTGAATTTAAAAATATTCCCTTTTTTAGTATAAACTTAATAAAGATCAGTTTTGAAAAATAAACGATTTTTTCTCAAAATCCGGGGGGGGGGGGCAACTGCCCCTTTACACCCCACGGACGCCGATGTCAGACGCTTAGCCTAGGGGCGCTGAATATTCAAATTCGCCCCTGATTGAGAGGCTTGTAAATTACCGAAGTGGAGGTTTTCCACCCTTTTGGGTTGTTCACCCTTCAACGACGAATAGCTTAGGGCGTGTGATGAACACTGCTTCCTAATGAACTTTCGGTATACATACAGTGGCGTGCAAAAATATTCGGCCACCCTTTAAAATCGCATAACTTTTTTCAAATTAATCCAAACGACTTGAGCTTTTTTGAGAAGCTAGAGGGATTAGTTTGCTAAATGATGTGATTCGTCGTTTTGAAAAAAATGCACTTGGTCGGAATAGAAAAAAAAAATAGTAAAGGTCGTTTCTTAAACTTTTTTTTGTGAGCCTGTAATGAAAATTCAAAAAACCCGTTTGTAGATTGAAGTAAGTTGTATACATGCCTAAAATTTCATTACAATCGGTTAACGTTGCTCTGAGCTACAATCCTTTAAAGATCGCAGAATAAGGTCGAGAATCGCGGAAATTCCCGAAATCAGCGATTTTCGACCTTATTCTGCGATCTTTAAGCGTTTATAGCTCAGAGAAATGTTAACCGATTTTGGTGAAATTTTAGGCACGCATATAACTTACTTAAATCTACAAATGGGTTTTTGAATTTTCATTACAGGCTCACAAAAAATGTTTAAAAAACGACCTTTACTATTTTTTTTTGCTATTCCGACCAAGTGCATTTTTTTTCAAAACGACGAATCACATCCCTTAGCAAACTAATCCTTCTAGCTTCTCAAAAAAACTCAAGTCGTTTGGATTAATTTTAAAAAAGTTATGCGATTTTAAAGGGCGGCCAAATACTTTTGCACGCCACTGTATAGGTATTTAATATGCCTCTACAATAGAGAATCATAAAATTGAGTAAAATCGACGAACTGTTTGTGATTATAGAATTATCATGATACTATCCATCACTGGGAGGTTGAAAAAATTATTGTGGTTTATTTCGCGAGCTTGGATATTTGTTTGGAGGCACGTACGTATTGCGGTAGCAGATGAAGTTACAGAAACCGAGACTGTAGATTCCTTCGAAATCTGTTTACACAGCAATGGCCATAGAAATTGCATCACCTTGAGAATATCTATGTTCCTGGTTTAAGTCAAACACGAGCAGTGACCATCTGTGTTATTAGGCATTAAATATTTGATTTACATTAAACGAAACATCATTTCAGGAGTGATTTTTCAAAAGGGCACATTTCATCTTTTTTAGACGAGCATAGGAAATATGTCCGTTTTTTTTTAAACAAAAAAATTATTTCACTATGCCACCAGACAAATTTGGAAGTAAAACTGGAAAATTTGGAAATATTATTTTCAATTTTTCAAAAAGGAATTAAATCTATTTTGTAGTGTTTTGTGCCACTGGGGGGATGTAATTTAACATTATCAAGGCGATGCTATCAAAATTTGCTTCAAGGTCAAAAATGGGAATATGTTTATTATTAAACGGGAATATCATATTAATTGTTTATTAAAATGTATCACCAGATATATACTCCAAAATAAATGCACCTTTACTAAAGTAAATCGTGCCACTTTGTATTAATACTAACTTGGCAGTAAATATTATTTTCAATTTTTCTATACCCTTAGTTAATTTAGTACTTTGTACTTTAGTAACTACTTTGATGCAACTCTGTTGTATCAGATTACGTAAAGCAATTAAAAAATAATTTAAGTATGTACCTACTAATTTAACGCCAGTGCTATATTTCTCTAATGAGATACCTGCCATCGGAATATTTCGTTACGAACTTCTTTTCCTCGCATTCTTTCCTGCTTCGTTCCGCGACGAAATTTGTCGTGCGTTACACTCGGGTAGATTCCGAAGAAAATGCCAGAGGTGCATGAACTACCATACAGAAATTATAATGGAGGTATTAAACGGCTCGGTCTTTGAATACTTGGTTCTTATCGGCAATAAACACGGAACATATCGCTCCGCGTGGAATTTACGTAATTAAGCAAGGCTTTCCGATGCTGTATGGTTTCACGGTTAGTAGCAATTGTCCCCCGAAGACTACCGTTAAAGTGATCGTGACCTCGATCGAGTCTCTATAGATTCTGTATAGATCCGCGTCGATCGTCTATATATGACTGAACGCAACCGGATCGGCCACTTTTTACGAAATCGCTGAAAGGTTAGAACCTAAACTTGACTCGGGGAACGACTTCCATTTTTTTTTTCTCCCTCGATTCGTCTGTCGAACTGCTCGTGCCTTTATCTTGTTCAGTGGTCCATGAAAAGCAGCAGTTTAAACGAGTTATTTACTCATTTAACGCTACTGGTATACGGGGTGGGCTGATAATAATTACCATCTTCGGTATCTCCGAATTCATTATTATTATTAAATATCTTTATTGCGCGAAGATAGATAAGAAATGCACAAGAAAAGGGAAAGGGAGAGAAAAGTTTTATTTGCGTAAGTTCTTTGGTTCGTGGTTCTTTACAAGCAAATTATGAAATTAAAAGAAAAAATCGATGCCCCTTTCATAGCTGCCACCCTTAAATTACGTAAGGGCTTATGTTTCGTAAAAAAAAATTGAGTGTATGAAAATTCGCAATAGAGGGTAGCGCGGAAGCCAGTGTAATTACGAGTAGAATCCCGTTTGAATTTTTAGATTCGGTCAAGAATTGCATTTTTTATCGTGGCGACAGTGCGTGAAAAATTGTTTTGAAAAAAAAAAACGTACTTAAAGTTTGACGCCGAGCGCGTTCGTCTATAATGATGGGGACTTGCCCGTGAACGCCCTATTTTCCATGCGTTTATTCGATTTAAAAAAAGATTCTCTTTTTAGATCAATAAATGTATTATTAATTAAAAGAAAAACCACATTTCTGCCTATTATACCTGCTTCACAATCCATCTTCAAAAAACACCTATTTAAAGGCCGTCACACTGGTGATCCCCCCCGAACTGCCTATAAAATCTGTACCGTTAGGAATTTCGATCCAAAAGTTTAACTAAACATTTTTGAGATGTTGTTGAATGAAAATATGCAAACAAAATTTTTTCGATTTTTTAACCGGCGGACACCCTTAAGCTGGTAATTATTATTGGTCCACCCTGCATATACAGATGTGTATTTCGTTTCTTTCTCACAAAATGTACCGAACCAAAATAGTATACTAGTTTTGATACTCATCTAAAAATACAGTGGTGGTTAAGGGAAAGTGTGAACCTATTTTTTTATAACAGGTATAAAAGTATTGAGTTATTGCGAAATTACAACTGATTTCCCGGGAGCTGTTTTTAGAAATACGTTTCGCGGCGACCAACATTATTCGAAACTGGGTTATCTGAAATCAAAACACGAAGAAGATTTAGTTAGTACAATAGTTTATGTAGTCCCGTTTTATAAAATATTAATCTGTGACAAAATGGCGGATGTTAAAGTGAAACGATCGATTCTCGTAGAAGGAAACGCTCATTTTTCCTCCATAAAATAAAAACTATGCATTCGAAAAATAAATTCTTCGATTAAAGACTAGATTTGAATGTCGAGAAGAAACCTACAAAGTTTCAGAAAGATTGGCGAAGAGTCACCGCAATCATTAAACCCATTTCGGGAAATCAGTTGTAATTTTGCAATAAATAAATACTTTTACACCAAAACATAATATAATAACCCGTTAAAGTGTCCCTCGTCGGAATACAAAAACCTTTGCACAAAATATACATGTACACTTTGCAAAATAAATTCCCAAAGAATCGTTCTTCTTCTATCTCCTGCCTGCTTGAAACTTCTAAAGTCCAAAGCTAAATTCTACTTAGATTAGACCCAAAGCGCGGCGGCATCCATCACCGAACATCCAGCAGCTTCACAGAACTTTATCTCCAGCGATCGCGCATCAAATAGCAAATCGACACTCAGCTATCATTAACGCCTCTGAATTGTAACTCGTAAATTACAGTCGCACGTACTCGGGGAGCGTTATTACTGGCGCTCCAATTCGATCCTTCTTCCTTTTAGCGCCCAGCAACGGCGCTTCCACTCCTACCCCATCCCTTCAGCTTGCATTTCCTGTTAACATGTTCGCGCCGGTTATTCCTGTAACAGCTACACAGCGATCCTTTCCTATTCCTCCATATAATTTCACGATCCACGGATACCGTGGTCGTTAGCGTTTACAAGCGAGCGACCGCCCGCTTTATTGATACAAAAGAAGGGAAAGGAAGAAGCCAAGGAGGGTAGGGGGGGGGGGAAGCGGGTAATCGGGACGATTAACCACAAATTCGTGTAATCCCCGTGGCTGTAACCGTAAATTCCCTGTCGATTAATTCGATACTCAGGACGCAACAGTGGGACAAGTTGCTCCGTCGTTGGGACCGGCTCTGCGCTCGTCATTTTGCCCGCAACGGAATCCAGACGAAAATGTGCAAACACGCTGGAAACGGTCGTTATAAATAGAATCGACAGGACGCTGGATGTACTTCGAATTTCGAAAGGGGCAGAGTAAACAGAAAACGATGCAAGTCGCTTCGAGTCAAGGACGCTGGTTTACGGCGCCGAGCTACCGAATCTCGGCCGAGGATCAATTAAGGCGGGTAGCGGCGGCTCGCTCGTGATTATTCCGGCCGGCACGCGCCGTCGTTAGCAACAAAAGCCTCCGCGCTAACAGATACACCCGGAGATATTGTAAAAAGCTGCGTTTCAGCGGCGTGACGTAAGGCAGATATCATCGCCGAGGAGGGCATTATATTATAATGCGCGATGCGGCGACGCAATCTCCGCGAGTAACGTTTCGAAACGCCGCTTTGGCATCGTCGAACCGCGGATAGATCGCTATTAACATGGGCGCTGAACGTTTCGTTAAGCAACCGCGAAGCTTGGGCGCAAACATTGCGAAATGCCGGGGCGTGAATTCGGCGACGCGGCGGCCGGCTGCGGGCGGCGTCGATCGGCATTCGGCAGCCGAGGCTGAACGGAGCTCGGTCTTAAGGCGCGCTCCCACGCGCGCAGAACGGGGCGTGGAGAATTTAATTATTATGCACTTGACCGCTCGCGCTGCTTCTTAAGGCAGGTTTTCCTATACGCGGGTGGACGCAACGTCAAGAATTTCAAAGCCGATTTTCTCGAAAATGAAGCGCAATATCAAAAAATTTTATTCCTTTTTCTCGACTTATTTACTTGTTATAAGTCGAAAAGAAACAGTAACCTCTTTCGATATCGCGCTTCATTTTCGAGGAAATCGACTTTGAATTTCTCGACGCTGCGCCCAGACGTGAGTAGGAAAACATACCTTTAATCCCTGCCCATTTTCTTTCGTTCACTTTTCAGCGCAAAATATTGGCGTCACCTTGTTGATAGACAAAATAGGGATAGCTTAGAGGAGTGTAGGATTTCTACCAAGTGTGACAGGAATAATCTGGGACGTGCAGAGTACAGTGTACTAGTTTAAGGGGTCATTGTACTTTGATCCGCCGAAAAATGAAGCTATTTTTAAAAAAAAAATTTCTCAATAAATACAAAATAAAATGAAATAAATCTTTTTGGAATTTGCTAAGCTACTCCTATATTATAGAGAAAAAAAAATTAAAAAGATTATTTCTATTTTGTTTCATATGTTTTTTATGGCATCAATGTGACACCTACAAAAAAGAGGTAGTGGCGTAGGTGATTTCCCGGCTCAGGATTATCTGAAACAAAAAATTTGAAAAGATTCTTAATCTGTATGAGTGTCGCTATCGCCCGTAGTTCATTTAACAATTTTTGTCGAAAAATAACCGAGATTTTTTTCAGGGAACATTCGTGAAAACACTTTTTGGGGGAACTTCTTCTTTCAAACCAGCGCCATTTTGTTATTCCTCAATAAAAATTGTTGAGGAATTAAGGGTCCCTTAAGGGTCCCTTCTATTTTGCTGGTCGAAAAAAGACCTATTGTCATGAATTTTTTTTTAAAGAACTAATGTACCGATTTTAATGTTTGTTGGGATTAAATGTTTATCGTCTCTTGCTGTATAGAATCGTATTTTTCATGTTTCGAAAATATACTTACAAATGTGTGGGTTTAAATCGCAATGTTTGTGCCTCAGTGTGAACGCGGGCCCTCTGCGGAAGTCCTCCTCGGCCTTAAAGTGGTCCTGAAATGATAAAAATAAAATAATTATGTCTTATAAGGGTGAACGCATAAAATGGACTAGAATCATTCGGGTATCAAAAATAGTTTCTGTTGCATCCACAAAAAACATCGAGTGAGTCAGTCAGTGGTACTTGGATTTTACATAAATAATAAACTAGCTTTAATACTCGGCATCGTCCGAAATTCAGATTCCAATTTTATAAAAAAAAAAATTTCAGTATTTTTTGTAAAAATAGTCACGTTCATCTGGATTAGTCAGACATAATGAGCTGAGGCACATTTCGTGGTCCCAGAGTTTATCGTTCGAAAGTTTTTAGAAGTTTTCTGCTTTATATATTAAAATAAATATAGAACACAGAGTACTAAATGGTTAATAAGCCTTAGACGACGGATAGTTTAATAGTCGACGACAGGTACAGGGTCCATTTCGACCTATAGTGAATTCGTTGATGAAATACTGAAAATAAATTTCTATAATGAACTTCGATCTTGTTGCAATATGAAATTCTTTTTTCAAATGGGCCAACATTGAGCCACTACCTACTGTTGATGTGGAATCGCCTTGTACGACCTCCATTTCATTGATTTTATACTGATATTCTTGGCACTGTAACTGTAGTAAGCACTTAGAATAGCGATATACCGTTGATTGCAAAATACTGGAGCAAATAAGTAACAGGCATTAAAAGAATCTCTAAATAATTACGTAGATACAGTATTACCACTGCTTCTTGCTTCAATATAGATTACTATCACGCTGATTAATATCCAACTCTTAAAGAAACTACGTTTCCAATCCAAATTTAGTTTCGCCCATCAGCTCGAAGTAGTTAAAAAAATTGTCGCCCGACTACAAATGTTGGGAAAGTATGATTTACCAGAAAATAAATTACAGGACTAATATTTCATCGGGGAATCGCAGTTTCTCCAGCGATCAACGATCGAAGCACCTACGGAGCGCATTTGTAGCGGCCACCGTGCGCGAGACTGATGCGCGACGGACTCGTAATTCGCGCTCGCGCGCGCGCGCGCGAAATGTAGGTTCCCCGCGAGTGACAAATCGCGCGGCGAATTAACTGGCTCGAGGGAGAGCTCTTCTGTTCTCGTAACGGTTGTACCCGCCAACTATCAAGCTAACATCCCTCGACAAAGTCGGTCGACACGCTGCACGCGGTCTATTAAACGCGTGTTTGCGTCTTATGGCGCTTAACTCGGTCGCTTACCTCCGCGGCTCTATAAATATTCCGAGGAATCATCGCGTGGGCGTGAAACTTTTACTCTCGAGCCGTTGTCGTTGATTCTTTCTGCTATTTCGCTTTCGCGATGGCTTGCAATGAACGGGCAAAGTATCAGGTGGTTTTATGAGTAACGAAGATGCATTTAACTACTACATTTAATTATGGAACTGCGGGCTGGTCTTCGTGTTATAATTGCAGCTGGGATAATTTGCTTGTTCCAAGAATTCAAAAAGAACGTAACTGTGAATCCAAACCTGGCGCGCACGTGACCCAAGACCCACTTCAGGCGTCGCACAGACATAGGTCAGACTTTATAACACAGATCCTAGTTCAGATTTAACTGAAACGTGCTACACAAATAAGGTAGACCTAGTTGCGCTAAAGTATGTCTAGTTTAATGTAGGTGAAATTTAGATTTTAATTTAGACAGACGTTTTCATTGCATTTCATGTTATTTAACACGGAACTTCGGTAACAAATTCCGAGTTTTTTTTAAACTTTGAGGGTTTTCAGGGGACGATAGAAGTGTCAGAGAATTTTTTTCTACTACTTTTTGGCTCTTCATGGTAAAAACAACCCTTGAAGATTAATCTGTGCTTTCTTATTTTCCTGTATATCTTGAATTCTAATAAATTTAAATAGATTTTTTAATAGCTCTGCGGTTGTAGTATTAACTCATAAATAATTTTCATTTCTGTTCTGTTATTTTTCTCGAATAATTATGTGAGGCATCTCTCCCGATATCTCGGGGGGATGGCCAGATGTCATGACTTAAATTTTCAACTGAATTTAAGGGGGAACTGTAAAAAATCGGAAAAATCGATTTTTTCTTTTTCACATTTTCTGAAAGACATACGTTTCAAGAATACTTTCTCCAAATTTTATGAAGAAATTCATAAAATTGACGGAGATATAGTATTTTCTGTGAAGCGGTGTCAACCGCGCGACTGAACCGAGCGGAACTTTGAACGCAGATTTATGAATTTGGTTGAAAAAATTTTTTTTACCCTTCAATATGTACATATTAACTATACTAAGCAATAAATTAATTTAATTGCGTTCTTTGGTTGAGAAAACAAGGCCGAAAACACCCTTACTTTTCCGACCATTACAGTAGTCTCCCCCCTTAAAGGAAATATCGGTCACTTTATTTGAGTAAACCTAAAATTTTAAGCACATTAGGTTTATGCTGATAAAATAAATAATATCAGTATCAGCCTTAATAGCCATTTTATGTTAGGTGGGGCAACTCTCCGGGACTTACCCTAATCTTGAAACCCGTAATAGACGTCTCCTCACTCCGAAGAGCTAAAAAATAGCACATAAAAAAGTTTTGCAAAGTTTCCACAATTTTAGAACCTTCGGGTTACCGAAGTTCCCTTCTTACCCACCGTTCACGAGAATGCCAGTTGCAGTCGTGGTCCACTAATGGTCTGGGAATCGCGTGCAGTGGAATTGCCAATCCAGTAAGCATCGTAAGTTGCGAAAACAGGTGGCACTCGTGCGTGACAAGCGTGATCCGGGAAATGGAGGATCGGGCCGGGACAAAATGGAGCAGCCTCCGCGCTTGGGACCGCCGGAGGTGCCCCCCTGGCAGCGCGATGACGTGCGTGCGGTCGGCAATTTAGAGTGCCACTTGCTTCCTGTGGAAGGGAACAACGGCCTCGTTTCGACATTCAGCGACTAAGTACTCGCGTGCGACCGTCCTAATTGCACGATATACGACACGAGCTAATCGCCTGTAACCGACGCCCGCCAAGCGTCTCGTACGCGCGGCCAACACGCGTCGTCGTTACACATCCATGACGCGATTATTAACGATACGTGGCTGGACTATCGGCGACCGTCAACGAGGAGAATACGAAAAGAGGCTTTGATTCATTACTGTCGCACCACGCTGCCCCATTGCTCTTACTTTCTGAAGGATACGACATTGGGGCTACCTGAATGTCTTTGCAAGACGAATAGGAATAGGCACCTATACTCTGGTTCGTTTTAAGTTGAAGGTGATCTGTGGAAAAATTCATGGAGCATGATTGGCATTTGCCGTTGGACCCGGGGTACTCTGTTTCCTCTTGTTTTAAATAAGTGAACGGTAAGCGGGTAAACGAGTAATGTCACAAAACAGCTTTATCGAGAAAATTATGTTTTAATAATTTAGTAAAGGAACAAGGTTCAATGAATTTAATTTTCTAATGTCTGTGGCGAGCGGAACGCATCGCAGCCAGTTCCAGAAAACGTAGCGCGTCAAAACAAACGGTCGCGTACCGCGACCTTTCCTCGCCCTAGAGCAGAGCCTTCCGTGATCGACGTGGAGGGGCGAAGCGTGGCCCGGGAGTCAGTCTCGCGAGAACAAGCGACGATACACAACGCTATTCCAAATAAAGAGATATAGTATTTACCAGCAAGTACGCGTCAGTATTTTTACTGTACCAGTAACCCTACGTGTGATTTTCTACTTAAATAATTTCTTGTTTTACCTTAGCGACAGAAGCATATGCTTATGCAAAGAGTGGGGACATTTCCTGTTTTTATCCAGTATACCAAATCCCTAACGTTATCTTATGGAGCATTTGAACTTAGTAAACCTTTGTGATTAGACAGTTCTGTAGTCCCAGTTGCCACCAACAAAATGGACATTCCTAGTTTTTTCCCTTTATCCTTCAAGTATCGGCTGATTTTAATAACTTACTGGCGTTGTAGCTGGGTTTATTAAGAGATCTAGTGGTGGTCAACAGATGAGTAGAGTGGGTTAGAATGGGGTTGCGTTCACAGAGCAATGATGAAGATAATGGGTCAGTGGATCGGCATTAGGTATTGCAGACACTGCCTTCTTTGACTTCTGTCGAGACTAGCTAACCAGTTGATCATCAGATGCTGGTCATAATCCTCAAGGTCTTGATGAGGTCAGCAGCGAAGTTAAAAATAGAAATTAGTTTTTGAATGTACACATGTGTGTGGCTAAAAGCCTTCCCAATGTCACTGCTAAATTCTGTCCATATCCTCTCAAAGTAATTTCTACAATCTCAAACTTCTCATGGATCCAAATTAATATTTGAGATCCTCCATTACTAGATACCATATTTGAACTCATGTGCTCCCATTGCTATAGTTTTTGGACTTCAATTAAATTCTACTTCCCAGTAACTTTAAACATCACCTTACGCACTAGAAAACTCAAAACCACAGACAGCTATCTACCCATAATTAATTACAACCAAATGAAAGCAAGTACTACGAGAATTGAAGGACCTGCAATTAAAATCTCCAGTGCAGAAATTGATATTAGTGACCATATTTATAGTACACTATCTCTGGCGATCAAAATCATCTCTTTACCCTTCATTTTGGAGGGAAAATGCCCGTCCCATGGTTCAGATATCGCGGAAATTGAACGGTCGCGGTGGCCCCGCGGCGTTCGCGCCTCGCGAAGCCAATTTGCATGGAAATTCGCGTGTCATTACGCGTTAGAACGTGAGTACAGTTACATGCGTTCGTGGAGTTGCTATGAAGCTGTTCCGAGACGCCTTTCGAGGAATCCGTCGAAGCAGATGCAGCCGGCATGCGGTTTCTATCCACATGTGCGCGCATCTCTGTGGGAACCTGGCGACCAAGATTTACAGGCGAAGGTTTTCATGCGAGCTGGTCGCTCTCTGGCGCGGAGAACTTCGATCCCCACTGAGCAAGACAAATTCTGAAGCAAATCAAATTTTGAAGTAAATCAAATTCCAGAGCAAATCGAATTTCGAAGCAAATCGAATTTTGAAGCACATAAAATTTTGAAGTAAATCGAATTTTGGAGCACATCAAATTTTGAAGCAAATCGAATTTTGAAGCAAATCAAATTTTGAAGTACATTAAATTTCGAAGCAAATCGAATTTCGAAACAAATCAAATTTCGAAGCAAATCAACCTTCGAAGCAAATCAAATTTCAGAGCAAATCGAATTTTGGAGCACATCAAATTTTGAAGCAAATCGAATTTTGAAGCAAATCAAATTTTAAAGCAAATCAAATTTCGAAGCAAATCAAATTTCGAAGCAAATCAAATTGCTAAGCAAATCAAATTTCAAAGCAATTCAAATTTTGAAGCACGCATTTCGAAGCAACTCAAATTTCCTTTCACGAATCTCAAAACCTGTTAGGTGTCTACGCTTACGACCAAGGATCAGATATTTTTCAATTCTCTACTCTTTTGCAAAGTTTCATGAAAATCGGCGTGCAACGCCTCGCGGGAAGCTGAAGTTCTGACAGTCGAAGGTTCCATTACCTCTCGAAAGACAGGCATTAGAGATGAGTGCCGTGCCCCGCCACTGTCTGGAAAGTCGAGAGGAGAGAGCGACTGATGCTGCTGCTGCTATACATGTCTGCTCCAATTGCGATTTCTCGCTTACGCGTGCTAATTAACCCTAATTGCGACGTCGAGGGAGGAGAAGGCGGAAGAGGAACAGTGGAGATGGCCGAATGGAGGCGAACGATTTCACTCGGCCACCATGGATCCTTCTCGTCGATCTTCGCGATTCGAGAGCGAGATACCATTGCGATGGATGGCCGGCGTACGTGTCACGCATGCCTGAACCCTTTCAACACCGAAAGTTCCGTGTTTCGTGTGCTCTTGTAAACCGCTATTACGTGTACCCGCGCGCGCGGTTATGTCAAACTCCCCCTCGCTGCTTGTTAATAGCGTCTCACGCGTGTTACGTCTTCGACTCCCGGACCAATGTGCCGGGGGGACATGGTTCGCCTATCGTCGAACACCACTGAACGATATACACTTAGATCGAACGCAATCAAATTAGATGAGATAAATCAGCAGCTGAACGAGTAAACTATAAAGTAAGCTGGTCAAGAGAGATTTAATATTACACAGTGACGCACCCAGAGGGGGTCTAAGGGGCCCTGGCACCCCCCAAAGAAGGGGCTTTGTAAAAAGAAAAGCAAACTGGATTTTATCTTTAAATAAATTTTTATAATCACCTAATGAATTCTATTAATTTGTATTAAAAGAAATCTTCTCAAAAATAAAATTCCGAGTGCGCCACTGACATCACATATCTAATTTTAATTATGAAATTAATTAAATTCAGTGGCAGAAGAAAGTGTAAACGGCGAAAAGTGGAGAAATAAGATAGTTCCATTAGAGAGAATTTAATATCCCAAGATTTGTAACGCGGAATGGGACTCGCTCCTCACCGCGCCGGACCAATGTGCCGGGAGCGGTAATTCGACGTTTCCCGGGGAACGCCTGCGAGTACCGTTTCCTCCCGGGCCGCGATAAAGAAGATTTAAACGGACAACCCGTTATATGTTAAACAGCAGAAGAGGCGTCTATAATTAAACGCACGTTGAAAAGGAACGCGGAGGCCTCGCGATCTCGCAATGCCGGCTGACCGTTCTTGCGCAGAGATTTGCATGTTCCCCGCGTTTGGGGATCCTCGTTATTTTTGCGCGCGTCTGCCAGCCACTGAAGCCAGTCGGTAATCGGTCGATAGAATAGCGGGATCGAAGGCGGTGAATATTTATCGGAGTCCAATGAGCCGCAGACGGCGCGGGAGAGTTCGTTCTACCCGTTTCCACGAGCGCCTCGTGCCCGCCGCGGACGGATTAGTCGCGCGGCGGGTCGAATAATTTACCGGCCGGCGTGGAAAAACGGTTAATAGCGGAGGCAACAGGTATGGAGCGAAGGACGACGAGGAAGGACGTCCTTTTATCGCGATGCGCGTTTTTTCCACGCCCGCCGTGGAAAGCAATTACCGTGCAGCTTACGTTATTTCGCTCGCGTGGCCTGTTAGACGGCTCGGTGTTCTCGGGGTATGTAAATTGAAACTGAAAGGAGAATGAACAGTCTATTCTGTGCCTAGTTAGTTAGTTAGTAAAAAGAAAGTGGAGGAAGTGGTGATAGACCATAGCTAACTTCCACTGCCGTTCGCAAATATTGGGACACCTGAAATTGTACTTTATTTGGTGTTTCGAAAAGTATTCGATCTGTGCCAAATATCTCATTTTTTTTTCAATAAAGTGGGTGTCCTAATACTCATGAATGACTGTGTAAAATATTTTTCTTCTCTATTGGCGAAAAGAAAGCTCAAGGGGTCATTCCGGTTAGACGGGTTGAAAAAATCGATTTTTATTTTTAAACATTTTTCGAAATCACGAAAAATTCCGATTATTTTCCCTTCTACAGAGGCATTTTGTAGGGAGCGCAGAGGCTCGGCCTCTATAAATGAAAACTTTGAACGCGTTTTTCTCGAAACGTCGTTTTTTCACATCGTGAAGATAAAATCTCAAAATCTATCGAACTGATTGCTTTATAAATTTTACTGCTTATTTTGCACACCTATGACTCTCGCAGGGACTACAACCAAGTATTTTCATTGAGTCTAACCTACTTTTAAAATCGAAAATAGCAAAAGAAAAAAAGACGAAAAATATTTTTTTTGCATTTTGCCCGCCATTTTGCTAATTTTGGAGAGAAATCACCAATTTTATAGTCCGAGTGATAGCGACACTCATACTGATCAAGAATCTGTTTGGATTTTTTGGTTCAGATAAGTCTAACAGCTGAAATCGCCTTCACGAACGAGGCATGAATTTTTAAAGATATCATCAAGACCGCTTTCAAAAGCATTTTAAAAGCGATAATTTTATTACTTTTATATTTTTTATTTACTGTAGAAATGTAGTTTAATAAATAGAAAAAAGTTTTATTCCATTACTATAATTATTTTTGTCGCAATAAATTCCTGAAAATCGCTGAATTTATCGGCGCGCTACCCCTTAATCTGTGATAAGATAGTCCCACCAGAAGAAGTATATCTTAAAATATCCCATAATTAGAAGGTTCGTAAAATATACCAAGATAATACTTAAAGCCTAGTGCTCATTAAGTTTTTTATGACGACTTTCTCGACTTTCTTTGACCACCACTGTATCTTCTGATACCTCGGCGATATCGGAGCAGCGACCACTGGGAGCAGAAGATGGCGGCGGTTGGGCGTTACAGGGAGTCGCGTTTCCAGTTAATTATCGAACTGTTTATCGCCGGTTCGGCGCGAAAACGGATTAAATAAGTCCCCGGCTAATTGGCCGGTGTAATCGTGCCCCAGGGTCGCGGCGCTGATGCGAGATTTACGCCCGAGCAGCCGCGTAAATCATTGCAGTGCAACTGAGTCGAGCCTTTTTTCTCGCGTCTTGTTGTAATTAGCGTTTCCAAGGATGAATTATGCGTGCCGGTTTCCTGCGGCCCCGCGCAAAACGGGCGAGTGTACCCTAGAGGAGCCCTTAAGCCGTCATTGGGTCTACGAAGATTGCTGATTATTTCTATGATGTAAGGTGCACACGCGTCCCGACATCAGTAGCTTTAATCTCGCGGGGTCTCTGCAGATTATTCCAGTTTCCTGGTTCATTCCACTGTTGCACTCCCCTTTAACACTTTCCTCCGCGCATTCTAAAGCGCGCAAGCTCGCTGCAAAATGCAGAGACTCGGCAAATCTCTGCCAGAGGAAACCTGTTACTGTGGTTTGTTCCTTGTTGTACCTAAGAAGCATTCGTCAACACTTGGTTCTTCCATTCGCGACTAATTCCTGCTCGTTTAACACTCTGCGAAGCCTAATGCGCCTAGCATGCCTCGCTAATTGCTGGAATCGCTGCGTTATCATTCCTTTTTTAGTGGCTATGCCTAGACAAAACATTCTACTCAATCTAAAAGCCCCGGTACCAGGTCTCCAAACACATAACTAGCTCCACGCCTTCACAGGATTAAAAAAAGTCTATTACACTTGCTCAAAATCCATCTACACATTAAACACAACGAAAAAGTTCATATAAACATATGCCTAATAACCATTCCCTTAAGAGTTACAAGCAATCTTAGAAATACAAGTGGAGGCGCCTGCTGCACCGCAACCCCGCCGCTCGAACGTATCAGTCCAACGGTTGCACACTGCCGTAGGACGTGTTGCTGCCCTGCATTGAGTATTTTGGGCGCCTGAAAGACGGCGCATAATTGAGAAAGAAACTCATTATTTGGGCACGTAGAATCGATTCTAAAAAATATATTCCACATCGTTTTAATAATATGATCCGTGGATCAGCTGAAGCAAGCGCAAGGCGAGGTAGCTAGACACTGGTAGACGTAAGAACATCGCCAGTAGTGAGCAGTCTTGGACGCAGGGGCGATGGCCAGGTAGAGGGAGGTGCAAAAGGTGAAAAACAGTTTGCCATCAGCATAACCGGTTTCACGTGTCCCGCGCGTCTCTGTTTCTCCTTGTCTGGTGTGACTCGGCACAGCGTTTCGGGCGAACGGGGGTTTCTTCGCCAGGGTCCCTCTGCGCTCCCGTTCATAATCGATCTCTGACTGCTACCGGCGCTAGCGCTCTTATACAGTTAAACGTATCGACTTGCCCCTTGCCCAGAACGCGTGCAGCTCGATTTCCGTCCCACCTTCCACGCTCATTACGAATCGGTCCCCGATTGCGAGGACAGCTGGTGTCATTCTTGGCACCCTCTTTGAGGAAAGCTCTGATCTTCCTGTATCTGCGATCGGTACGCTATGGAAACTTCTCTGATTCACTTCCCGAGGTCCCCAGTTTCATAGAATCTCAACTGGAAAACTTGACATGAGATGGATAATTAAAATTACTAGTGGGATATTCCTCAAGGAAAATCGTGTTCATGAAGTAGCTCTGTAGCTCGGCGCCACGTTTCCATTGTTACGTCTATGCTCCTAACCTTTATCTTGTATTTTTAGTTCCTTATCGTGTTTCTGAACAATTGTCACAACGATTGACGACTATATTGTGCTCCATACTCTGCCTCCCAGCTTTTGTAAGAAAACAGCACGTCCGTGCCGGTGTGAAAGCAGTGCCGTCCCGGTAGCCGGTACCTTGACATGATCGACTCGTTCCAAACCGATTTCCATAGTCTATTCCCGTGCCCCTTATCGCAGCTGCTTTTCGCTTTTCTACGCCGATGAGATGAATAGTTGTTGGCAGCCGCGAATGGTCAAGGATAATCGTAGCGCTGACTGAACACGTAATTGCACCTCGGGCCCGATGAAGACCTCCTCCAGCATTTAGTTCATGGCAATATTCGTTCTAGCTGAGCGACCGCCGGTTTCATAAGTAATAACGGCACGTTCCAATGGTATTCCAGCGAGCAGGAAAAGACTTCGGAACGCCCGCCGCCGCTGCCCGCCATTGGCAGCCTCCGCTCGTTGTGTAATAGGCAAAAACGAATTTCAGCTCTCGGCGGGGAAAGACCAGCCCCATATCCTACGCCGCGTCTCATCGGGGAGGAAGCGTTCGATTACGATCCACCCGTTTCACCGGTTGCGTCAGATGCAGCCGAGAAAGTAATACTTCCAGTTATTATCGCCTTCCTCCGGGACGCGGCGCGGGTTGCCCGAGGACGGCCCGCATGTCGCACACTTTGCGTGGTGGAGGATTTCGAGGAAATCGCCACTCTTGGTGTGACATGCACGAAAGGCGATTTCCTCGAACCCAACGCTAGTACTGTGGAAGTATTTAAAGCAATAATTTAAATTTAAAATATTTAAGCACGCGGGGATAATATTTTCGATGCCTTCCAGAAAATATGAACGTGAAAACACGCCCAAAGTATAAGGTGAATATCCCTCGGCGTGAAAACGCGCCGACGCCAGTCGCAGTGTTGTTGTAGATGGCAGAGATGTAGCGCGGTCGTGAAGGCGATGGGAAGGGTTAAAGTATTAGGTGAGAATGCGTTTTTGGTTCGGTTCAAACGAATTAATAGAAATATGAGGCGATGGCCATTTGAAGCTTCAGTGAGGGGTGCTACACTAATGGTTGCCATAGCTTGGTAGTTTAATTTATGACCTCGCTAAACTTCTTTGTCTCCCAAAAAGTCAGTCCCGTCACCCTCTTTTGAGACAGGGAGTCTTTTCGCCACGCCTTTAATGATAGAGACCTGCCTCAGACCCCCATTCCCCGCGGCAGTAGCAGACGAACTGGAGGGGATAGCGATGACCTTGTTTCGAAACAAAAACCGCCTGCTCCTTTTGAGGCACCATTGTACCATAATCTCGAGCGACGTCTCCGTGCGTATAACACGGCGCCTCATGTTCCAGGCGCAGCCAGTTGGCACGCGAGCGTGAGAGGAGCGGCAGAGAGGAACACTGTCATCCGATCGGTACGCTGCTAGTAAAGGAACAGCATCTCGAAGATGTTGCAGAGCTCCTGCGGTAGGTCGAGATGCGCCAGGCGGGCCCTGCTGTTCGTGTTCGCCTGGGGCCTGGTGATGATAGCTGCCGTGCAGTTCCGTCACGTGGAGAACAGCCTACGGGAGACTCCGACTGCTGAGGATGCTAGCGGGGACGCGCTGGTGGACGATGTCTACCGTCGGAGAGAGGTGGCACCCAACAGTCGGGGCTCCTCCAGCCTCGGTCTGTCCAGGTACCTGCTGCAGAGATCCCCAGCGGAGTCCAGTTTCTCAAACTCCGCTAGTTCTGGTCTCCTTACGACCTTGACCACCATATTCAACGGCCCCACGAAGAACCCACTGGAACTGGAGCCACTGCTGGATAAGAGGCCAGCGAAAACCGAGGAGGAGCTGATCCAAGAGATCGAGCAGAGGCTGCCCAGTCTGCCTCTTGCGTATTGGAACAAGAACAGCAAGTATACCGGTCCACAGAGCAAGGCTAAGGGCAACGATAGCTGCTCCAACCTCAAGTACCCGTCTATCTACGACATCGAGTTCAATAACGTCTACTGGCAGACGATGAAGACCAGCAACGGGACGTTCCAGTTCTTCGGCGCGTTTTACGACCGTCGCAAGCTGTCCCGGATAGGTCCAGCGATCAGGATCGTCGGGATGATCGATAGAATCGAGCCCACAGTGAAGACCCACTGTCAGCTGTGGTACGACGGGGAGCGGGAGCCTAAGGTAGTCGAGACCTTGGAGTACAAGTACATCTGGTACCCCAAGTGGGGTAATTACAAGCAGGGCATCTATCAGCCCTACGTGATAGCCTGCAAGGTGCCCCAGTCGCACTGGCTGAAAGGACCTCCGGCGTCCGTTTCTATGGTGGAGAAGCCCTGCGACACGCCCAGTAACAATCTCAGAGTGATCTACAACAAGCCAGAGCGCAAGAAGGACTTTGCCGTCTGCGTGAAGGGGCTGGACTTCCTACACGAAGATCTGTCCGTCAGACTGGTCGAGTGGATCGAGATGATCACTCTGCTCGGTGCGGATAAGATCTTCTTTTACCAACTGCAGGTACACCCGAACGTGACGAAGATTCTCGACCACTATCAGAGACTGGGGAAGGTACACGTCACGCCGTTGACGCTGCCTGGCGGACAACCGAACGTACCAGCGTTTCAGCACATGTATCTGACGAAGAAGACCAATCATAAGAGGCAGAACGAGCTGATACCTTACAACGACTGTCTGTATAAGCATATGTACGAGTACGAGTATATCGCCCTGCTGGACGTGGACGAGGTGATCATGCCTGTCCAAGATGCCACGTGGCAGGACCTAATGAAGAGGGTACTGAAGAAAGCGTTCAAGATTAGGAACGAGACGCGAGCCTCGTACAACGTGCGGAACGTGTACTTCCTCGACGACCTACTGCACTCTCATGGCTACTTCAAGGACATACCGAAGTGAGTAACATTTCCACTTTCACGCGGACCCAGTTATCGGCGGAGCGCCGTCTGGGGGAAATTAATTCCTAGCTACTAGTGTTCGACTGCCCTGTTATCTTTCGTCCCGGGTTGCGCAATTCGGCGGTACTAGGGAGTGAGTCACTTGGAATCACTGTTTCTGGGACCGACCTAGACCTGACTTACTGTTACTATTAGTTAGAGCTCTTTCGAACTCTGCAGTAGCTGTGAAAAGAAGGTTTAATCTTTAAACTGAGAACCGTGTGGGGCAGAATTATATCTTAGAATTTATATCCCATAGATGGGGAGTTCCCAAAACAGGGTAATAATATCTCTTAAAGCCCACTATCAACTACTATTTCTGACCACCTCATAGATAGAAGATTCTACAGGAAAACGCATCCTCTGTTCCCAGATACATGCACATGCTGCAGCACGTTTATCGCTCCAAGAACTTCACCAAGCCGAATCAGTACATCAAGTGCTTCCACAATCCGGAGAGGGTGGTGACGCTGCACAATCACTTCCCGCTGGCCTGTCTAGGTGCCGGATGCACCAGCTACCCCATAGAGACGGAGGACGCCCAGCTGCAGCACTATCGCGCCGATTGCGTCAAGTCGTTGAAGAAGACCTGCGTCGAGTACAGGGAGAACAGCCTGTTGGACACCACCATCTGGCGGTACAAGGACCAGCTGATCGAGAGGGTCACCAGGACCCTGGAGACTCTCGGTTTCTTCAGGCCAAGCTAGCGCGAGCGACCACTCGATGTCTCGAGTTTCTACTGTGTCACGCCACCGGCGTCTACCCACATGATTCCTCTCCTCCATCCTTCCTTTGGCTCGCTCGTCAAACGCTCCAAGGCGAGACGTTTGCTCTTCGAAGCGTAGACGCGCCGTTTGCCTCGATTTTGGGGAATCCGAGACGGGGTGTTCGAGTTTCAGACCCACTGGGAATGACTTTGGGCTTGCATACGTTATTATTGTCATTTTTTCGCGGAGATAAGGGGTGTGTTAGGTGTCTCAACGTTCCAGGGGGCTATTTTCTGAAGATGTAGGGAACACGTGGAACAGGTAGGAACATATGCTTGATCTATTTGCGTGTTGAGAATATTGCTCACCTGGTCGATAGGGGCTTCACAGTATTGGAATGCTTAGTTGGTCACTTTGTATCTATCCCCTTGGGGAAAAATGAAATTGAGACATGGAAGTGAAGGAGCCGCTGATTAGCGTTAATGAGGATGTGATCTTCAATGGTAGCCTAAAAGTCTAAAATTATCCTCCATTAATCTTATAATTTTGAACACCAATTTTTCCTAAATTTCATTTTATTTGGTAGCAGCTCATTTCAATATTTATGAACAAAACTTTGAATGTGGGATTTTCTATATACTTCCTTGTCTCCCTCGCATTTCTCTCCGCTCGAACACACAGAAAGAGCCCCCCCCCCCCCACACGCAAACACGCGGAAACGAGGCACGCGCCATCTCGCGGCGCGTTCGAAGACAAAATGGCTGTGCAACGCGACGATCGAACGGAACGTGTGTACGCCGACGATTTAGGATAGCCCTTAGGATAAGTTAGCGTTACGGTCCCCATATTTTGTGCCACTTGAAGAAGGGAAACGTTACAACTCGTGCAATCGAACTGCACCGATCCTGGTGACCACCGCCCTCCTGTTTGCGAACACTAAACGACAACCAAAGGATTCTCCCAATAGGATGCAGGTGATGAATCAACTTCCGCCTCGGTCAGAGTGCTCGACGGAATAAAGAAACGGTTCCCCATGCGAAAGCTCGAACTTGCACAAGAGGTTAGCTAGACGTGGACAGGGATTTGCTCCACGGAAGTCCGCGGATCGTCCTCTCTGTCTTTAGCCTTTACTCGACGAACATGTGTAAGCTTGTATACCTTGGTTGTACCTTAATCTAGCCATTCATTTCGTCCTAGAGCGATCGGACGGCCGCTTGCATCGATTGCGTAAGGATCGCTTCTAAGTAACCGCGACGAGGACAATTCCTAACCTCGAAATTGGGAAAGCAGTTAATCGATGCAAGATGGCTCCATCGCTCCTCGTCACTTCGTGCACCCACGCGACACGAATATGCATTTACCAAGCAGTGTCGAGGCTCCGGTTAGCCCTGGAAACGGCAGCGGGGTCAGTCTCTGTACTGGCAGCCATATTTGTACAGATAGATCGACGGGTTGCCGCTTCCAGGAGTAACGGGGTCGAGCAATTATAAGCGTTAGTATTAGAGTTATTCCTTCTGGAGACTAGAACTCGCAATGTACTGTAGCGTTTCGTTTTCTTCTTTTTGTTTTCCAGCGAGCGGAAGAGTTCTGAATGGGTCCATTGTGCGTTATCGAATGATAACGGGGAAGGAAAGCTGGTTGGGATAGGATGCCAGATGGTGTAACATGTTACTGCTCGTGGATTTGAGACCATCTTCTGTCTCACTAAATCGATACAGGGAAATCTGTTTCTCTTCAGGAGCATAGCAGCTATTTCGAAGCATAATATATTACTTGTATTTTAAAATGCCTTATATGAGTATCGCTGAGTTTCTCGTGATACAATCCCAGCGTCGATGGTCTCGAATCTACTATAGACATCGTGGTTCAACTTTACTGTAAACCATCAGCAATCATCCCAGAGCTGAAGAGTTTTCGCGTTTCAGTCGCGCATGACGAAAGCTTCTTGTTCCAGGGATGTACGAGTAAGTTGGATCGAGCAGGCAGCGGTCGTGAACCGAGCCGATTAAGTTCGGTCACGTACAGTCGGAGACGACGCGAAATAAATCAGCAGACAGCCTTTGAAAAAGTCTGGCGCATGTTACGGTCGCTCGCTATTTTTACGTCACACGTTATGTGACGGGGTCCTGACTCTATTCCCCAGGAACAGGAGAGACAAATTGAAAGTCAAGTTGCAATTAGCCATCTTAATTAGGACCCCAGGAATCCTGAGATTAAACTATAATTTGCGCGACGAGCCGAGACATGCAGATTCTTCGTGACAAAAGGAATCGAAAAGTCCTTTACTATTTTGCAATCTGAGGCTTAGTTCCCGAGTTACAAGGAAACTAAGTCTCCGGCGCCATCTACTTCCGACGCGCGCGATTTGAAAGATGGCAACGAAAGTACATCCGTGGAACGACAGTAGCCTTATTCTTCCCCGTTGCATTGTACATGTGTGCTTCCCCTCGTGAGACTGTCTATAACGAGCTATCAATCGTTCTTCCCTGTTTTCTTTCGGCATGGTGAACCTCGATCGCTTTCTACGCGATACGATCGATTCGCTCGACGCCCTAGACCCATCGATCGTGTCCTTATCGCGAAGTGAGAGCGCGATTGACGTTGCACCATGCGTTTTAGTGTTAAATCGACGCGGGGCGGATCTGTCCTCCAGACATTTATACTTGAGGGATATTTATGCTCACTGGTCTGCGCGTTAATTGAATAATTAAGTTTTATTATGTAATAGTACGCGCGCATCACATCGCCCTTGAAGTGTGATTGCACTTATTAGACTGATGACGATATTCCTGTCTAAATGTTTGAATATTTACACTCGGTTTCGTCAGCTTCCTTTCGAATGTTCGGCCACCATTAACGGCTGCCTGTTAATAAGATAAAAGCGGGATATTTGCTTATCGCTCAATGGGATTCATTTTTGAAATTTCTCTCCTTTACTGGCGGACGGAACCGAGCGTCAAAGTGCCTAGAATCGTTGGACGCGAGACGTGTCCTTGGCTCAGTCGACGATTTTTATATGTAAATACACTGAAGAGTCGGTGGGGATGATTAATAAACTATTACAAGAAACACGTTCCTCTGTTCTATATCTCGTTTGCATGAAGAATAAAAAAAATTAAAACCGACTTCAAAAAAATAAAATTGCACTAAAAAGTAAAAAATAATTTTTCCCCTTATTTAATCTACGACTCTCATATTTTGTAAGTCGGCGCCAGATTTACACAGTGCAAATGATGATGCACCGACTTGAAAAATATGAGAGTCGTAGATTAAATAAGGAAAAAAATTATTTTTCACTTTTTAGTGAAATTTTATTTTTTTGAAGTCGGTTTTGATTTTTTAAAATTTTTTTATTCTGAACATTTTAGTTATTTAAGCAAGCCCACCGGGGCATTGCCCTCTTTCGAATAAAAAAAAATCATCAAAATCGGTCCATATGCTGAGAAGTTATGCGGGGACAAACATAAAAAAAATAGAAACGGGTTGAATCTATAACCTTCTCCTTTTTGAAGTCGGTTAAAAAACGATGAGGGCAAAGAAGAAAGAGCTTCCCAAGGAGGTCGTACATTTGTCTGGAATTTGTAGATTTACGAAGAACTTAATTTGATCATTAGAATTGAATATAGAGAAGAGGAAATAAGAGTATGCCACATTGTCCCAGACACATGGAAATCACCGGTCTCGAATCAGCTGATTTTACCACAGACCAGGTATAGGATAGACCTATCACGCAATGTAATTTTGTGTCACATGCTCGGGGGGCTCGCGAGCCCCCTTACCATTTTCGTGTCACACCCAACGTTATCGATTCAGTCTAAAATAAGATTACAATGCTACGAGTGGTAGGAATTAAAATTAAATCTTATCGGAAACATTTAAAATCTAAAAGGGCCTTAACGTTATGACTAATTTCAAGAAACATATTGTACAATTCCTTTTACTAATAAATTTTGATAGAAGCATAATTTGCACTTATTTCCATAAATTTCGATCAGAAATATTATATAAAACAACGCGTAATAAATATTTGTAAAGTCTCTTAGGTTATATTTTCTGTCACTTCGAGGAGCGGATTTTCTGTGGCCTCGAAGTGACAGAAAATATACTTAATCTATATGCTACATGATAATAAATGTTTATTGGATATTTCGTTCTTTTACGCTACATTTGTGAACTATTTATTACTTAACATCCTTTCCAAATATTATTATTACGCCGAAACGGTATATTTATGAAGTCGATGAGCGTAATTATTCGTGGTTAAGAAATCAAAATTTCCATTCATAACGTCATTTTCTGAGTATATTTCATCGAAATAGTAAATTTTAGCTTAATTTGTTTATGTTTGCTAAGTTCATGCGTTTTATTAGACTCTGATTTTAGCATCAATTTTCATGTTTACAGATTTCTATGCTTAATGAAGTTTTGGCATCAATGTTCACGTTTGCAGTGTCATGGAATTGTTCGAGATTGTAACTAATTTCAGCTTCTATTCTTAAATTCACATCTCTGTGCATGGAAAAAGGTTAGCACCGTTGGGAACGGTGCTCGAAAAGTGAGCACGTCGGTGAAATGATTGCCGATGAAATGATTGTCGGTGAAGTAAAGGTAACCCCCGAAAACTACGAATATAGATTTTACAAAAACGTTTGGATTCCTTGTTCCCAATGAATTTATACATGCGCGGAGTGCAGAGATTTGCGGAAATGTCAGTAACAGCGTCAATTTTTAATATTTTTTGACGTACGACACGCGAAAATGCTAGTTAAGTGTTCAACTACACGTAAAGCACTAAAAATCAATGTCATCTTGCAATTTATGGCTTGTATAAGCTTTCAAGAAGAGCTATATTTCGGCGCTATAGTCTCCAGATCACCGAAATAGATCTTCGGAGAAAAATCTACGCGAATCCACGTGAGTCGCTGACAAACCGAGCCAAAGCGTAGCGTAACGAAAGCCTGCCCTCTATGTCAAACTCTCGCTCTAAATACAAGTCACACGTATGCAAGCACGCACACACCTTTCAGCATTTCAACACATTTCAGAGTAGTTCCGGAATTGGACGCTGTTCATGAACAGAGGCCGCTAAATTCAGTCCTCGAGTTATGGGTCGGTAATATAGTTTGGGTGGTGACACGAAGTCCCATAAGATGATAGGTCTAACCTATACTTCGTCGATGGTGTAACCATTCAAACTGTGTTACCGACCCATAATTTGAGAACTGAATTTAGCAGCCTCTGCTCATGAACAGCGTCCAACTCAGGAACTACTTTGAAATGGGTTGAAATGCTGAAGGCGTTCGTGCTTGAATAAGTGTGACTTGTTTAGAGTGAGCCGATGCGAATTGCGATATAACTAATCGTACATACTGTAACTAGAGCGATTATTAATCGTTTATATTTGTGCTTTACAGGTATGGAATTTTTACATAAAAGGCGTTAAATGCAATCCGGCTGCCTTTTCGACTGTGTTCATCGATATGAAAATTGCACAAGATGCACTGCTTCACCTGAATTATCAAATTACACTTGTAACATTTCATTGTATTGCGTTTCACTTATTTGAATAAAATGCAGCTAAGTGATAAAAGAGTATTATTATTTAATGAGCCTTTCATCCACTACTTACTCCTTCCTATTCCATGTCATAATAAGAGACATGCTAAAAAGAACACCTAAATTGATCCTTCTACACTGAGTTTCTTTTCAAAATCTTCACATTAATGCACTATTTTAAACAAGCCAATCACAACTCTCAAACTCTATTGACTTTCGTTCGAGGCTTCTACGTCGCTCTACATCAAACAATTCTCCAACTAAAAATTTTAACTTAATCAAATAAAATAGAATATAATTTCATCTAAATTTCCCAAAATTTGGCTCCTCCAATTAGAAATTTTAACGTACTCAATTAAAAGAGAAGTTAGTTTCAACTAAATTTGTGACACATTTAGCTGCTTCGACTAGAAATTTTAACGTAATGATTTAAAGTAGAATTTAATTTCAACATAATTTACGAAAAATTTAGCTGCTCCGACTAGAAATTTCAACGAAATCAATTAAAATAGAAGTTAGTATCAACTATGAATCCGAAAAAATCGGTACTGCACAACATGGCGCGAATCACCCTTGCCAGTACAAAAGATTACACTGGTTCATTGGAATTCTTATCCAAGGTAAACGTTTTACAAGCAACAGTACACAGATGAGAGAAGAGAAAGAACAAGACGCGATCCTCTTACTTTCAGTTAGTGAACACATCGACGTCGGACTTCACTGTACTGTAACGCTTAAAAATTCGATTGGAAGGAAGCGTTGCCTTATTAAACCACTATACGAACTGAAACTGCTTTAGATGTACAATGCTGACTGACTTCTACTTTCTAATAACTTATATTTACCATTGTCACTTATCTAAGCCACAATAATCCTATTTACCAATTTACACAGCTACACAAGTACCACTTATATTGCAATCGAACACATGTAAATATTTCACAAGATACATATTATAAATGTTAACTGACATACTCACTCGCAACTAGACATTTATTTATAAAACGCGCTACAAATGCGGAGAGAAGCTAAAACACGTGCGTTCACCGTGGAAGTCGGCGCAACAATGCAACGTATTCCCAACAATCGATCGGTTCTCGTCTACTCTACGCGTGCGTGAAATCCCCCTCGGGTAAAATTCCCATAAAAGCCACAATAATTGACCACTGTCACGCGAGTCGCGCGAATTTCCGTAATACTCGACCCCTCGCAGCTGCAACCCCTACGCGCTGTCGACCTTCAAGCCGCAGGTGATATTTCTCCCCTTTTTCCTTTGGCGAAGAAAATTACCTTCGATGTTGCAAACTTTGCCTCCGTCCTCGAATTTCTTCCCAGTTTGAGTGACAATCGTAAAATGAAAATGCAGCAAATATAGAATAATATGAAAACTCGAGGGAAACCTCGATGGAAATAATGTACCTCCGCGCAGTCGTGTCTCGAACGGGGAAAGATGAACTTCGAGAGCGGTCGTCATTGTAAAATCATGCGATCGATAGGTGTGTCACTGGGTCTGTGGCCTTATCGACGCACAATCCTTGGCAAAATGAACGGTGCTATCGCTGTAATAGTCACTCTTCTTTGCATAGTCGTGCAGGTATCAAGTTTTCGTTTCTTATTTTTTAGTTCGTTCGAGCTGGAATGCCAACATCCGCATTCAGCCCCTCCCAACTTACCCACGATTTACATATTGCATTCGACTTGAATCGAGATATCACTAACATCATTGAGATCGTTGAATTTCAGATATCGAATTCAGAATCCTTTCTTGCTGTATCCTTACTTTTCATTTATTTGTTCACTTTTTAAAAAATGCAATTGCTAGCATTCCCGTCGCACGACGATTTATCAGGGACGTTTAAACGAATGTTCAATAGCAGGGGATACTTGCAGCTGGCAGTGTTTGTCACGCACGAGTTCAGTGTGGATCTGTTTCTTAAGTGCGCGACTGGTATTGTACCGTCAATGTTCTACATATTGAAGTATTTCTATTTTATATGGAATATGGACAAGGTACGTTTTTCTAGATTCTCTTAACGATATGACTTAGAGTTGAAAGAACACTGGCATGTGGTATAAACAGAAATGCATGTCATAGGGTCGAATTGAATCTAATTAACACGGGAACTTTGGTGACTCGAAAAGTTCATTTTATTATAAACATTACAGGCTTATAGGGAATCAACATTTTTTTTATGCCTAGAATGGTTTTCAAAGCAAATAAAAATAAAAATTGCGAAACTAAAAAAATCGGAATTTTTGGGTTATCAAAGTTCCCTTG
This sequence comes from Andrena camellia, assembly GCA_029448645.1. Taxonomy (NCBI): domain Eukaryota; kingdom Metazoa; phylum Arthropoda; class Insecta; order Hymenoptera; family Andrenidae; genus Andrena; species Andrena camellia. Next base: position 28,804,124 of record CM055678.1, on the reverse strand, counting down.
TAAGTTGCATTTATCCGAGCACAATAGTTTATAAATTTACCTTCTTTTTTAAGCAAATAGAGACACTTGAATTAATTTATACAGAAACATCCAGGTAAAGTCCATCTTCGAGTGGATCCAAAGCGACTATGATTCATTGGCGAACGAGAGGGAGCTTCGATTGACAGAACAGTGTGCTGACCGAGGAAGAAGGCTAAGCAATTTCGCGTTGTGTGAGTATCGAAATTATTTACTGCCTGGCTAGCTAAAAATAAATATTGACGGCGATTTCTGGCAGAGAAATGACGAAATTAAGCATTTTCCTTAATGTTAGAAGGGTCTTCACAGAAATGAAAACGCGGATGGGTAAAAAAAAAAACCCGGAGGCCGTAGTAGAGGTAACAGTTTCAGAATTTATAAACGCGAAAAAAACACCCCGCGATGCCTGACCGAGTGTTATGGCTTTTGACCCTCAAAGGGGCTGGAATACCGATTAAGAAGTGATAAATCTCAAGAATCGCAATTTTTATCAGATCTTTGCAAAAACGACGCTAATAATTGATTCCTTACGTTTCTCCGACAAAAATCATACCAAATGTCATGTAAACCGTATTATTTTGAACGAAGTTAGCTTGAAATTATATCAATTTTTCATTTGATTTCCTTCATTATACTCCGAATTACGCCGTTCTTGGTGTTAGTTTCATCGGCGAAACATATGGATTCGATTGGCGTCGTCTTCGCAAAGATCTGATGAGAAATCCGGAACCGGGGCATCTCGTTGAGTCCGGTGGCTCCAGGATCACCCTGTATAACCAGAACGATATCGTATCAATCTATCGAGCACACTTTATTTGACAAATATTTCTCCATTGTTCTAGATTTTGCGTTGGTTGCATTCGTACCTATCGTATTTCCGTTCGTGGTAGCACTCTTAAATATAGAGATACCCGTTAATCAGACTCGTACGGTGCTACTGCCCATCAACGTTGAGTACTTCGTCGATCAAGATCGATACTTCTACTGGATTGCATTGCACTTCGACGCAAACATGCTCCTGGGTAATTCCATCCTGTTTGTCACAGAGTCCGCGAGCATACATTTCATCTTACACGCGTGCGGATTACTCGAAATTACCGGGTAACGAATTTTAATCACAAATTCTTAGAAACGTTGCACGCGACCGATAGTTATTTTAACGAAACCATGTAACCTGTAGGAACACTAGGTTCTATGACTTCTATTGCCACTTGATCCGTTGAAATATGTAGGGTGGACGGCAAGAAATAGTAGAAAATAAAATGCATGTTTACTACATGAGAAATATGTCGAAAATGAAGAGTAAGTTTTTTAGATATTAATGTTTAAAGATTTAGTTTGCAGCGTTTGGAGTATGGCAAATCCGCGATCAGGGCTGCGCACGGTTGCCGCCAGAGGCCTCACTACGCCACGAGCGCCACTGTCCGTCGAGTTGCCACGCACCAGAGCAGGGCTGCGCAAGGAGCCGTTTTCAGCGCCTAGCTGCGAGCAACCAGCCGAGCGTTGAGCTGTCCCCCTCCTCTGCATTGAGGCCAAACAAGGAACCCAGCCATATACATGTACATATGTACTTACGCTACGCGCCTGCGAGCACGCACCTACACTACTGCGGTTCTGGACGCTCGACTGGTTGCTCGCAGCTAGGCGCCAAAACCAGCTCCTTGCGCAGCCATGCTCCACAGTCTCCAGTGCCAAGTCTTTAAACATTAATAACTGAAAACGATGCCTTCGCCGCAAATTTGTTACTCGTCATTTTCGTGTTATTTTGTCACGTAGAATCACACACTTCGTTATCTACTCCTGTTACAGAACACCCTGTATGTATATGTACGCATATTCAGGGAGAAAATAATTGTATATTTATAGGGATCGCGTGGAAAGGGTGTGGGAAAGTAGCATTCTGAATATTCTTTCGGCTAAAACGCATTCGTCGATACATGATCAACTAGTAGCCACCATTCAACTGCATCAGCGAGCACTCAAGTGGGTATAACTTAATTCAAACCCGGAAAACGTGTTTTGGAGCGATTTGATAAAAATCTTAAATTTCTTAAAGGTTCATTGCAAATTTGAATAGCTCCTTCCTTATACATTATTTTATACTAATTACTGTCGGTGTGGTTTCGTTGAGCATGAATCTCTACATCGTAAGTAATATATTTATGCACATAATTCTCGTGAAGTCTAGGTTGCCAAGGAGATTCTCTCGGTTTGATTTCTTGTTCAATGTGAAGTAAAGTAAAAAGGAGTTTTGATTATCGTCCTACTAGCATTGGTCTCTGGAAAAATTGATTACCTCCGATATGTTTGTCACGGAGAAATCTTACTGCAACCTAGCACATGCGCACTATGTTCACTTTGTTCGAGGAAAAATACTTCGAGTAACTTTTGTTCGTTATTCACCGCCGCTAGCTGGCCAGTGAAATATTGCTGATGGAAGTTACGGCCGAAATGTTAACTGCACTAGCACTGGTCATAGTGCATTTCTTTTACATGGCCTGTGGTAATTACATTGGCCAACTGCTGTTAGACAAGGGCGATGAGCTGTTCATGAAAACGTGGGTACTAGTATTCATCCCCCGCAACTCGGCGTGACTGTTTATTGCTACATTTTTAAAAAATTTACTTCTATTTATATTGGAAATCAGTAATATCCAAAATAGGTAGCTCATTGAATGTTTAGTATGTGAAATTTAAAGTATTAAAAATATTAATAAATATAATTTAATTAATAATTAAAACTAATAGAAACTCTTACAAATAATACTCGTAGCTGTTCGTACTGGAAAATGTAGGAAAATTTTTGCAATTTATAGATACAGCGGAAGATGGCACGAAGCACCCCTGCCAGTACAAAAGATGATACTGTACATTCTACAAAGAAGCATGGCACCCACGGGACTCGTGTTTGGTGGCCTTTACATTCCTTCATTGGAATTCCTTTCTAAGGTAAACGGTTTACAAGCTTACAATAGGTGAGAGCAGAGAAAGAACAAGACGCAATTCCTGAATTTCAGCTAGTGAACACATCGATGTCGTATTTCACGATAATCTACTCTACGGCTTAACATTTTTATTGGAGGGAAGCGATGTAACTTTTAGTTGGCACTTGGATACGAGATATTTATTATGCGTTATTAAACCATTCTACTATAATCTGAAACTAATTCAGATATACAACCCCGACTGACTTCTACTCTTTTATAACTTATAATTATCATTGTGACTATATGTATGCAACAAATTTTTTCCCGGAAGATCTGCATATAATGTGACTTCAAAGTTAAATTTAAAGCTTTGACAAACCTCTACTTTCTTGGTATATATTCCTTTTCGGTTTCTTGATAAAAATGTTGATATTGTGTATTTAATAAAATTTATCAACTCAAATTAAATCAGAGTCCCTGTATCTTCCACGCAAAATGGGCTGCCTCCAAAAATCGCATTGCGTGTCCGTCACGATTAACTAGCTCTTCCAGGTCCATTGGTCGCAGCACCTGTGACAGAAGAAATTCGAATTTAAAATAATTATCCCGAACTAAATGCAATCGACTTTTCTCCTGCACTCCCTCGAAGTAATCGAAACCCCTTCACGATCTAATTTCCCTCTTCTAAAACTAAGTGAAGCTTCCACTTCCACCAGTTTGCAACATGCACAACTCCATTTGGATCCTTGGTAGACCCTACATTCACTTATTCCAGTTAATTCTCCTGATCAATGGTTCCAAGCCCGCCTTTTCCTGTAATATCGTGTGCAGTACAAAATAATACCAAATAGCGTTTTGATCTTCGCCAAAAATCACGCAAAGATCCAGAGAACCGAGTCGTTCGACGTTCACAGCGATAGTGTCGCGGCTAAATGCACTCACAGAGAAATCGATCCGCAGCAACAAGTGTCGTTCTCTCAACAGAAAAAAGGGAATGCGGATAGCACGGCTCGCAAAATTTGAGCGATTCCCGCGAAGCGAGAAAATAAAATTTTCCTTTAAAACGGCACATTCTGCCCTACCCTGCCGTGGAAACAAAGAATTAGGGACAGAGAAAGTTGATGATAAAATATGAACAATGATAATGTCAAATTTGGTGAACATCTGGACAGACCGAATGTGCTACGATTTGATTTAAATTTTTGAAAGCTCGTGTCCTCGAGTATCGCTTGAAAGTTGCTTTAAAAGTGAAGCACTCAGGAATGAAGAACGATAAATCAATTAGAACGCAATCGTTTGGTCCAAGAAAGGCAGTCACATTCCACGTTATTCCTCCCAAAAATTTCTTCAATTTGGATTCACGACAATCGAATAATTTTCATAAGCTCTAACGTTATATTAAAACCCGTTGAACTTGTTTAGGTAATTATTCACGACGATAGATAACAGATGAATGAAAGAGAAGATTCTACACACACACACACACACACACACACACACACACACACACACACACACACACACACACACACACACACACACACACACACACACACACACACACACACACACACACACACACACACACACACACACTTGATTAATATCTGCAAGCAGTATTTTTAATGTAAAGTTAAGTAAATTTGAACAAAAATATGATCTGCGCCATATTAATCATAATTATCATTTTACACAGCAACACCATTCCCACTAGTACTTGTATTGTAATCGAACACATGTAACTATTTCACAAGATTCACATATTATCAATTTCAGCTAACACTCACTCGCAGTTATACGTTCATTTATAAAACGCAATGCAAATGCGGAAAGAAGCAAAAACACGTGCGTTCACCGTGGAAGTCGGCGCAACAATGCATCGTATTCCCAACAATCGATCGGTTCTCTACTCATCTACGCGTGCGTGAAATCCCCCCTCGGGTAAAATTTCCCATAAAAGTCACAATAATCGAGCAGTCACGCGTGTCAATACTCGACCCTCGCACTTGCAACCCCTACGCGCTGTCTACCTTCATGCCGCAGGTGATATTTCTCCCCTTTTTCCTTTGGCGAAGAAAATTACCTTCGATGTTGCAAACTTTGCCTCCGTCCTCGAATTTCTTCCCAGTTTGAGTGACAATCGTAAAATGAAAATGCAGCAAATATAGAATAATATGAAAACTCGAGGGAAACCTCGATGGAAATAATGTACCTCCGCGCAGTCGTGTCTCGAACGGGGAAAGATGAACTTCGAGAGCGGTCGTCATTGTAAAATCATGCGATCGATAGGTGTGTCACTGGGTCTGTGGCCTTATCGACGCACAATCCTTGGCAAAATGAACGGTGCTATCGCTGTAATAGTCACTCTTCTTTGCATAGTCGTGCAGGTATCAAGTTTTCGTTTCTTATTTTTTAGTTCGTTCGAGCTGGAATGCCAACATCCGCATTCAGCCCCTCCCAACTTACCCACGATTTACATATTGCATTCGACTTGAATCGAGATATCACTAACGTCATTGAGATCGTTGAATTTCAGATATCGAATTCAGAATCCTTTCTTGCTGTATCCGTACTTTTCATTTATTTCTTCACTTTTTAAAAAATGCAATTGCTAGCATTCACGTCGCACGACGATTTATCAGGGAAGTTTAAACGAATGTTCAATAGCAGGGAATACTTGCAGCTGGCAGTGTTTGTAACGCACGAGTTCAGTGTGGATCTGTTTCTTAAGTGCGTGACTGGTATTGTACCGCCTATGTTCTACGTATTGAAGTATTTCTATTTTATATGGAATATGGACCAGGTACGTTTTTCTAGATTCTCTTACCGATATGACGTACAGTTGAAAGAACACTGGCATGTGGTAAAGATAGAAATTCATTTGACACAATCGAATTGAATTTAATTAACACAGGAATTTTGGTGACTCGAAAATTCCATTTTTTTAAACATTGCAGGCTTATAGAAAATCAACTTTTTTATGCCTACAATGGTTTTCAAGGCAAATAAAAATAAAAATTGCGATGTTAAAAAAATCGAAATTTTTGGGTTATAAAAGTTCCCCTGTAAGTTGCATTTACCCGAGCACAATAGTATATAACTTTACCTTCTTTTTTAAGCAAATAGAGACACTTGAATTAATTTATACAGAAACATCCAGGTAAAGTCCATCTTCGAGTGGATCCAAAGCGACTATGATTCATTGGCGAACGAGAGGGAGCTTCGATTGGCAGAACAGAGTGCTAACCGAGGAAGAAGGCTAAGCAATTTCGCGTTATGTGAGTATCGAAATTATTTACTGCCTGGCTAGCTAAAAATAAATATTCACGGCGATTTCTGGCAGAGAAATTACGAAATTAAGCATTTTCCTTAATGTTAGAACAGTCTTCACCGAAATAAAAACGCGGATGGGTAAAAAAAAAAACCCGGAGGCCGTAGTAGAGGTAACAGTTTCAGAATTTATAAACGCGAAAAAAACACCCCGCGATGCCTGACCGAGTGTTATGGCTTTTGACCCTCAAAGGGGCTGGAATACCGATTAAGAAGTGATAAATCTCAAGTATCGCATTTTTCATCAGATCTTTGCGAAAACGACGCTAATAATTGATTCCTTACGTTTCTCCGTCGAAAATCATATCAAATGTCATGTAAACCGTAATATTTTGAACGAAGTTAGCTTGAAATTATATACATAAATTTTTCATTTGATTTCCATCATTATGCTCCGAATTACGCCGTTCTTGGTGTTAGTTTCAGCGGCGAAACATAAGGAATCGATTGGCGTCGTTTTCGCAAAGATTTGATGAGAAATACGGAACCGGGGAATTTGTCACATTGTACCAGGCGGCATCTCGTTGAGTCCGGTGGCTCCAGGATCACCCTGTATAACCAGAACGATATCGTATCAATCTATCGAGCACACTTTATTTGACAATTATTTCTCCATTGTTCTAGATTTTGGGTTGGTTGCATTCGTACCTATCGTATTTCCGTTCGTGGTAGCACTCTTAAATATAGAGATACCCGTTAATCAGACTCGTACGGTGCTACTGCCCATCAACGTTGAGTACTTCGTCGATCAAGATCGATACTTCTACTGGATTGTATTGCACTTCCACGTTAGCGCGGCGCTGGGTATTTCCATCCTGTTTGTCACAGAGTCCGCGAGCATACATTTCATCGTACACGCGTGCGGATTACTCGAAATTACCGGGTAACGAATTTTAATCACAAATTCTTAGAAACGTTGCACGCGACCGATAGTTATTTTAACGAAACCATGTAACCTGTAGGAACACTAGGTTCTATGACTTCTATTGCCACTTGATCCGTTGAAATATGTAGGGTGGACGGCAAGAAATAGTAGAAAATAAAATGCATGTTTACTACATGACAAAATATGTCGAAAATGAAGAGTAAGTTTTTTAGATATTAATGTTTAAAGATTTAGTTTACAGCGTTTGGAGTATGGCAAATCCGCGATCAGGGCTGCGCACGGTTGCCGCCAGAGGCCTCACTACGCCACGAGCGCCACTGTCCGTCGAGTTGCCACGCACCAGAGCAGGGCTGCGCAAGGAGCCGTTTTCAGCGCCTAGCTGCGAGCAACCAGCCGAGCGTTGAGCTGTCCCCCTCCTCTGCATTGAGGCCAAACAAGGAACCCAGCCATATACATGACCATATGTACTTACGCTACGCGCCTGCGAGCACGCATCGACACTACTGCGGTTTTGGACGCTCGACTGGTTGCCCGCAGCTAGGCGCCAAAACCAGCTCCTTGCGCAGCCCACCCTGCTCCAGACGCTCCAGTGCCAAATCTTTAAACATTAATAACTGAAAACGATGCCTTCGCCGCAAATTTGTTACTCGTCATTTTCGTGTTATTTTGTCACGTAGAATCACACACTTCGTTATCTACTCCTGTTACAGAACACCCTGTATGTATATGTACGCATATTCAGAGGGAAAATAATTGTATATTTATAGGGATCGCGTGGAAAGGGTGTGGGAAAGTAGCATTCTAAATGTTCTTTCGGCTAAAACGCATTCGTCGATACACGATCAACTAGTAGCCACCATTCAACTGCATCAGCGAGCACTCAAGTGGGTATAACTTAATTCAAATCCGGAAACCGTGTTTTGGAGCGATTTGATAAAAATCTTAAATTTCTTAAAGGTTCATTGCAAATTTGAATAGCTTCTTCCTTATACACTATTTTATATTAACTGCTGTCGGTGTGGTTTCGTTGAGCAGTAATCTTTACATCGTAAGTAATATATTTATGCACATAATTCTCGTGAAGTCTAGGTTGCCAAGGAGATTCTATCGGTTTGATTTCTTGTTCAATGTGAAGTAAAGTAAAAAGGAGTTTTGATTTTCGTCCTACTAGCATTGGTCTCTGTAAAAATTGATTACCTCCGATATGTTTGCCACGGAGAAATCTTACAGCAACCTAGCACATGCGCACTTTGTTCGAGGAAAAATAGTTCGAGTAACTCTTGTTCGTTATTCACCATCGCTAGCTGGCCAGAGGAGTATTGCTGATGAAAGTCACTGCCGAAATGTTAACTGCACTAATACTGGTCATAATGCATTTCTCTTACATGGGCTGTGGTAATTACATTGGCCAACTTCTGTTAGACAAGGGCGATGAGCTGTTCATGAAAACGTGGGTACTAGTATTCATCCCCCTCAACTCGGCATCACTATTTATTACTACATTTTTAAAAAATTTACTTCTATTTATATTGGAAATCAGTAATATCTAAATTAGGTAGCTCATTGAATGTTTAGTATGTGAAATTTAACGTATTAAAAATATTAATAAATATAATTTAATTAATAATTAAAACTAATAGAAACTCTTACAAATAATACTCGTAGCTGTTCGTATTGGAAAATGTAGGAAAATTTTTGCAATTTATAGATACAGCGGAAGATGGCACGAAGCACCCCTGCCAGTACAAAAGATGATACTGTACATTCTACAAAGAAGCATGGCACCCACGGGACTCGTGTTTGGTGGCCTTTACATTCCTTCATTGGAATTCCTTTCTAAGGTAAACGGTTTAGAAGCTTATAATAGGTGAGAGCAGAGAAAGAACAAGACGCAATCCCTGAATTTCAGTTAGTTAACACATCGATGTCGTATTTCACGGTAATCTACTCTACGGCTTAACATTTTTATTGGAAGGAAGCGATGTCACTTTTAGTTGGCACTTAGATACGAGATATTTATTAAGCGTTAGTAAACCATTCTACTATCTGAAACGGGTTCAGATATACAACCCCGACTGACTTCTACTCTTTTATAACTTATAATAATCATTGTCACTATATGTATAAAACAAATTTTTTCCCGGAAGATCTGCATATAATGTGACTTCAAAGTTAAATTTAAAGCTTTGACAAACCTCTACTTTCTTGGTATATGCATTCCTTTTCGGTTTCTTGATAAAAATGTTGATCTTGTGTATTTAATAAAATTTATCAACTCAAATTAAATCAGAGTCGCTGTATCTTCCACGCAAAATGGGCTGCATCCAAAAGTCGCATTGCGTGTCCGTCACGATTAACTAGCTCTTCCAGGTCCATTTGTCGCAGCACCTGTGACAGAAGAAATTCGAATTTAAAATAATTATCCCGAACTAAATGCAATCGACTTTTCTCCTTCACTCCCTCGGAGACATTGAAACCCCTTCAGAATCCTAATTTGACTCATCTAAAATTAAGTGAAGCACCCACTTCCACCACTTTGCTACATCCACAACCCCATTTGGATAATTGTTCTCTACTTTCACTTATATTCCAGTTAATTCCCCTGGTCAATGATTCCAAGCTCGCCCTTCTCTGTAGTAACGTATGCAGCGCAAAATAATACCGAATAGCGTTTGTTTCTTCGCTAAAAATCGCGTAAAGATCCAGAGAACCGAGTCGTTTGACAATTACAGCGAAAATGTGGCGGTTGGAACCACGTGGAAAAGAACTCACAGAGAAATCTATCCGCAGCAACAAGTTTTCCGTCGTTCCCGCCACGGAAAAAAAAGGGAAAGCACGGACCGCATAATTCGACAGATTCCTCCGAGGCAGAAAAATAAAATTTGCCATTGAAACAACACTTTTGGCGCTACTCTACTGCGGAAACAAAGAGTTTAAGACACAGGAGGTGGATGATAAAATATGAGCACAGATAATGTTAAGTTGTGTGAACATCTGAGCCAAAGGAATGTGTTACGATTGAATTTAAATTTCCGGGAGCTCGTGTCCTCGAGTATCGAGTGGAAGTTGCTTTAAAAAGAAAGCGTTCAAATTAGAAAAAATTCGTTTGGCCCAATCAACGCGTTATTTCTACCCACTGTTCCTTCAATTACGGTTCGCAAAAATCGAATAGATCTAACTATTTCACAAGATTCACATGTTATCAATTTTAGCTAACATACTCACTCGCAGTTAGACGTTCATATATAAGACGCACTAAAAACGCGGAGCGAAGCTAAAACACGTGCGATCACCGTGGAAGTCGGCGCAACAATGCAGCGTATTCCCAACAATCGATCGGTTCTCGGCTCCTCTACGCGTGCGCAAAATCCACCACGGCTAAAATTTCCCAATAATAGAGCACCGTCACGCGAGACGCGTGAATTTCCGTAATACTCGACCCCTCGCACCTGCAACCCCTACGCGCTGTGTACCTTCAAACCACAGGTGATATTTCTCCCCTTTATCCTTCGGGGAAGAAACTTACCTTCGACGTTGCAAACTTTGCATCCGTCCTCGAATTTCTTCCCAGTTTGAGTGACAATCGTAAAATGAAAATGCAGGAAATATAGAATAATATGAAAACTCGAGGGAAAGCTCGATGAAAATAATGCACCTCCGCGCAGTCGTGTCTTGAAAGGGGAAAAATGAACTTCGAGAGCGGTCCCCATTGTAACATCATGCGATCGATAGCTGTGCCACTGGGTCTGTGGCCTTATCGACGCACAGCTCTTCGCAAAATAAACGGTGCTATCGCTATAATAGTCATTCTTCTTTGCTTAGTCGCGCAGGTACCAAGTTTTCGTTTCTTCTTTTTTAGTTCGTACGAGCTGGAATGCCAACAGCCTCATTCAGCCCGCCTAACTTACTCGCGCTTTACACATTGAATTCGACTTGAATCGATATACCACTAACATCCTTACTTTTCACTTGATTCTTCACTTTTTACAAAATTTAATTGCTAGCATTCCCGTCGCACGACGATTTATCAGGGACGTTTAAACGAATGTTCAATAGCAGGGGATACTTGCAGCTAGCAGTGTTTGTCACGAACGAGCTCAATGTGGATCTGTTTCTTAAGTGCATGACTGGTATTGTACCGTCTACGTTCTACGTAATGAAGTATTTCTATTTTATATGGAATATGGACCAGGTATGTTTTTCTAGATTCTCTTAACGATATGACTTAGAGTTGACAGAACACTGGCATGTGGTAAAGAAAGAAATTCATTTGATACGATCGAATTGAATCTAATTAATACGGGAACATCGGTAACACGAAAATTCCATTTTTTTTTAAAACTTTGTAGGCTTATAGGGAATCTCAATAGATGTGAGTAGCCATTTTATTTTCTGCTACCTGCTGATTCTTCGGATTGGTATCACTTCGAAAAGGTGAATGTGCGCTTTCTTATTTTTAACCGACTTCGAAAAGAAGGAGGTTCTCAGTTCGAGGTGTTTGTATGTATGTATGTATGATATACGTATTACGTTTGGCCGCGAATTTCACTGTAACTACTGAACCGATTTTGGTGAAACTTATTGCGTTTAGTTTGGCTTCAATCAATTTGGGCCATGGAGAAAGAATTATCAAAATCGGTCAAGTAGTTTGGATATTACACCAAAAAATAAGAAATCTGTTTCATTATTGTACGTTGTATGCACGGGCGATTGCTCGGAATCGTGTCCCCTCTACGTTATAATATTATATCATATTTATTATATTATAATATATATTATATATTATATATTATATAACTTAAATAACTAAAAAGTACAAAATAAAACAATTTTAAAAAAATTAAAACTGACTTCAAAAAACAAATATGCGCTATAAAGTAAAAAATAATCTTGTTCTTTATTTAATCTACGACTCTCAATTTTTTTAAGTCGGAGCCAGATTTACACAGTACAAAATGATGAGGCGCCGACATAAAAAAAATTGGGAGTCGTAGATTAAATAAGGAACAAAATTATTTTTACTTTTTAGCGCATGTTTATTTTTTTAAGTCGGTTATAATTTTTTTAAATTTTTTTTTATCTTGTATATCTTGGAAACTAAGGAAGATCTAAAAAAAATATGCGAATTTAATGTTTTTTTTGCTATGCAAAACTGTGCAATGAAATTGTTTGAATCTTAGACTTTAAATAAGGAAACGTTCAACACCACAAACAATTAAATAATATGGCATCGCAGTTTTATAGAGTATAGAAAACAAATGAATTTTAACTGCAACAATTTTTTTATGTCTACAATGGTTTTCAAGACAAATAAAAATAAAAATTGCGAAGTTAAGAAAAATCGGAATTTTTGGGTTATCAAAATTCCCTTGTAAGTTGCATTTACCCGAACACAATAGCTTATAACTTTTCCTTTTTTTTTAAGCAAATAGAGACACTTTAATTAATTTACACAGAAACATCCAGGTAAAGTACATCTTCGAGTGGATCCAAAGCGACTATGATTCATTGGCGAACGAGAGGGAGGTTCGATTGACAGAGAAGTGTGCTGATCGAGGAAGAATCATGAGCAGATACTGTTTGTGTGAGTATCAAATTTATTTAATGCTTAGCTAATTAAGAATAAAAAGTGACGGCTATTTCTGGCTGAGAAATTACGATATTAAGTATTTTCCTTAACGTTGAACGAGTGTTCAAAGAAATGAAAACGCGGATGGGTAAAAACAGACTCGAAGGCCGTAGTAGAGGTAACAGTTTCAGAATCTACAAACGCGAAAAGAAAACCCTGCGATGCCTCACCGAGTATTAAGGCTTTCGACCCTGAAAGGGGCTGGAATACCGATTAAGAAGTGAGAAATCTCAAGTACCGCGTTTCTCATCAGATCTTTGAGACAACGACGCCAATAATTGATTCCTTACGTTTCTCCGACGAAAATCATACCAAATGTCATGTAAACCGTACTATTTTTAACGAAGTTAGCTTGAAATTATATAAATCAATTTTTCATCTAATTTCCTTCATTATGCTCCGAATTACGCCGTTCTTGGTTTTAGTTTCGTCGGCGAAACATATGGAATCGATTGGCGTCGTCTTCGCAAAGATCTGATGAGAAATGCGGAACCGGGGTATCTCGTTGAGTCCGGTGGCTTCACGATCACCCTGTATAACCAGAACGATATCGTATCAATCTATCGAGCACACTTTATTTGACAATTATTTCTCCATTGTTCTAGATTTTGGGTTGGTTGCATTCGTACCTATCGTATTTCCGTTCGTGGTAGCACTCTTAAATATAGAGATACCAGTTAATCAGACCCGTACGGTGCTACTGCCCATCGACGTTGAGTACTTCGTCGATCAAGATCGATACTTCTACTGGATAGCGTTGCACTTTGACACTACCACGCTGCTGGGTGTTTCCATCCTGATATTCACAGAGTCTGCGGGCATACATTTCATCGTACACGCGTGCGGATTACTCGAAATTACCGGGTAATGAATTTTAATCAGAAATTCTTAGAAATGTTGGGAACGATCGATAGTTATATTTTTACAAGGAATTACTATAATTGTAACGAAACCAAGTAACCAGTATGACCACTAGGTTCTATGACTTCTATTGCCACTTGATCCGTTGACATATGTAGGGTGGACGGCAAGAAATAGTAGAAAATAAAATGCATGTTTACTGCATGACAAAATATGTCGAAAATGAAGAGTAAGTTTTTTAGATATTAATGTTTAAAGATTTAGTTTGCAGCGTTTGGAGCATGGCAACTCCGCGATCAGGGCTGCGCACAGTGGCCGCCAGAGGCCTCACTACGCCACGAGAGCCGCTGTCCGTCGAGTTGCCACCCACCAGAGCAGAGCTGCGCAAGGAGCTCCTAGCTCCCGGTTTTCAGCGCCTAGCTGCGAGCAAGCAGCCGAGCGTTGAGCTGTCCCCCTGCTCTGCATTGAGGCCCAACAAGGAACCCAGCCATATACATGTACATATGTACTTACGCTACGCGCCTGCGAGCACGAATCTACACTACTACGGTTCTGGACGCTCGACTGCGCAGCCCTGCTCCAGATGCTCCAGTGCCAAGTCTTTAAACATTAATAACTGAAAAACGATGCCTTCGCCGCAAATTTGTTACTCGTCATTTTCGTGTTATTTTGTCACGTAGAATCACCCACTTCGTTATCTACTGCTGTTGCAGAACACCCTGTATATGTACGCATATTCAGAGGGAATATAATTGTATATTTATAGGGATCGCGTGGAAAGGGTATGGGAATGTAGCATTCTAAATGTTTTTTCCGTTAAAACGCATTCGTCGATACACGATCAACTAGTAGCCACCATTCAACTGCATCAGCGAGCACTCAAGTGGGTATAACTTAATTCAAACTCGGAAACCGTGTTTCGGAGCGATTTCAGAAATATCTTAAATTTGTTAAAGGTTCATTAAATGCTTGAATACCTCCATCCTACGACAGTACTGCGTAGTAATGGTTATGGGCGTCGTTTCGATGAGCATGAACCTCTACATCGTGAGTAATATATTTATGCCAATGATTCTCATGAAGACTAGGTTGCCAAGGAGATTCTCTCGGTTTGATTTCTTGTTCAATTTGAAGTTAAGTAAAAAGGAGTTTTGATTTTCGTCCTAGTAGGTATAGCATTGGTTTCTGGAAAATTTGAATCCCTCCGATATGTTTGCCACGGAGAATTCTTACAGCAACCTAGCACATGCGCACTATGTTCACTTTGTTCCAGGAAAAATACTTCGAGTATAGTTCGATTTACACTATGGCGCGGTCCCTCACCGGCACGACAATGCATTGTAACATGCGTTTTAAATGGGACTGTTTACACCAGCGCTGTCCAGCGTAGGGGCCCCTCACGCGCCTGCTTCCCCTTCCAATCATTCTCTCGCACAGCGCACCTTCCGTTGTCAAGGAGATCGCGCGACTCTAAGACGGTTGCCATGACGGGGTAGCCGGGCTAGCGGCTTCGTGGTCAGCGTCGCGCGGTATGCCTGACAACGCGGACGAGAGTGGGAGAACCCCAACCTCCCGCGGGAGCGACCTTGGACAGCGCTGGTTTACACTATCTGAACCGACGCCGTTTGACATGGTAGCGAAAAATATTTTGCCGGTTCGTGACGGTCCGTGTCGGGACGTACCGTCGCTGGTCTGCCAGTGTAAATCACTAAACGGCAGAGACCGCATGCAGCAGAGGATGGATTGCGAAAAATTGGTAGAGCATGTGAAGGTGTGTGTGTGTGTGTGCCGTTGTATGCAAAGGACCATCCTAAATACAGCGACAGTGAGTTTAATTCATTTTAGCAATTCAAAAAATTTGCATTGCGGCATTCTAAAATATTGTTAAAATTTATCGTCAGATTTAAGTAACTCTTTGAATAAAGTCCAATACTCCTCTTCGACATTTCTCTTTTCTAATATTGGATGTACCCAAATTCTATCTAGCTTTTTTTGCTCTTTTTGCTGCGACATCCTCTGCGTCTAAAAGTAAGGCTAGAAGAACCAATTACTCGTCACTGTCTGATCCGATCATTTCGACTGCTAAACGTGAACAGCCGGACTGTTGCTGGAGCAGTGTAGACGCGTGCATAACATTACGTGCCGGTGACGGACCGCGCCGTTGCCGGTACTTGCCGGTCCATGCTGTATAGTGTAAATCGACCTTAATTCTTGTTCGTTATTCACCGTCGCTAGCTGGCCAGAGGAATATTGATGATGAAAGTCACCAGCATAATGTTAACTTCACTAATGCAGGTCATAGTGCATTTCTTTTACATGGGTTATGGTAATTACATCGGCCAACTTCTGTTAGACCAGGGCGATCAGCTGTTCACGAAAACGTGAGTACTAGTATTCATCCCCCTTAACTCGGCGCGACTATTTGTTGCTAAATTTTTAAAAAATTTATTTCTATTTATATTGGAAATCGGTAATATTGAAAAGAGGTAGTTCTTAGAATGTTTAGTAGGAGAATTTTAAAGTATTAAAAATATTAATAAATATAATTTAATTAATAATTAAAACCACTAGAAACTCTTACAAATAATACTCGTAACTGTTCGTACTGAAAAATGTAGGAAAAATTTTGCAATTTATAGATACAGCGGAAGATGGCACGAAGCACCCCTGCCTGTACAAAAGATGATGCTGTACATTCGACAAAGAAGCGTGCAACCCACGGGATTCGTGTTTGGCGGCCTTGTCACTGGTTCATTGGAATTATTTTCTAAGGTAAACGTTTTACAAGCTACAGTAGGTGAGAGAAGTGAAAGAACAAGGCGTGATCTCTTATTTTCAGCTAGTGAACACATCGGTGTCTTATTTCACGGTACTCTACTCTACGGCTTAACATTTCTATTGGAAGGAAGCGATATCACTTCTAGTTGGCACTTAGATACGAGATATTTATTATGCGTTAAATAAAGCATTGTACTATCTGAAACTGATTCACATATATAACCCTGACTGACCTCTACTCTCTTATAGCTAATATTTATCATTATCACTACATGTATAAAACAAATTTTTTCCCGGAAGATCTGGAAATATTATGCGTCTTCATAATTACAATTTAAAGCTTTGACAAACCTCTACTTTCTTGCTATATACATTCCCTTTAAAATTCTCGATAAAAATGTTGATCTTGCGTATTTAATAAAATTTATCGACGGAAGTGAAATCAGAGTAGCTGTATCTTTGACGCAAAATGGGCTGCCTCCAAAAACCGCATTGCGTATCCGTCACGATTAACTAGCTCTTCCAGTTCCATTGGTCGCAGCACCTGTAATAGAAGAAATTCGAATTTAAAATAATTATCCCCAACTAAATGCCATCGACTTTACTCCTTTACTCCCTCGAAGACATTGAAACCCCTTCACAATCCTAATTTCACTCACCTAAAACTAAGAAGGGAACACCCCGAATCCGCAAATTCAAAAAAATCTGAAACTTTGTGAATACGGGGGGAATTTCGTCCTGATTACAACGCAATTTTTGTTTGCTGCCCAAATTCACTCTAAGGGAGTGTAATTGACCACTGAAAATCCGATTATTTTCCGATTTTGTGTTACAACTCTTGAACTGTAAAATATTTTTTTTACCAAATGATAGATCTAGTTAAAAGAAGTAACTTTTGTCTTGAAACTTTTTTTCTATCTGTCACTGTTCGCGAGTTATAACACAAAAATTGGAAAACAGCCGAATATTCGGGGGTTAATTTCACCTCCTTCGAGCGAATCTGGGCTGCAAATAAAAATTGCGTTGTAATCAGGAGGAAATCCCCTACATATTTTCAATGTTTCAGAATTTTTGGAATTTTCGGGTTCGGGATCTTCCCTTGTAAGTGAAGCCCGCACTTCCACCAGTTTCCAACATCCACAACCCCATTTCGTTCCTTGGTAGCCCCTACCTTCACTTATTCTAGTTAATTCCCCTGATCAATTGTTCCAAGCTCGGTATTTCCTGTAATATCGTGTGCAATACAAAATAATACCGAATAGCTTTTGGTTCTTCGCCAAAAATCGCATAAATATCCAGAGAACCGAGTCGTTCGACGTTCACAGCGATAGTGTCGCGGCTAAATGCACTCACAGAGAAATCGATCCGCAGCAACAAGTGTCGTTCTCTCAACAGAAAAAAGGGAATGCGGATAGCACGGCTCGCAAAATTTGAGCGATTACCGCGAAGCAAAAAAGTAAAATTTGCCTTTAAAACGGCACATTCTGCCCTACCCTGCCGTGGAAACAAAGAATTAGGGACAGAGAAAGTTGATGATAAAATATGAACAATGATAATGTCAAATTTGGTGAACATCTGGACAGACCGAATGTGCTACGATTTGATTTAAATTTTTGAAAGCTCGTGTCCTCGAGTATCGCTTGAAAGTTGCTTTAAAAGTGAAGCACTCAGGAATGAAGAACGATAAATCAATTAGAACGCAATCGTTTGGTCCAAGAAAGGCAGTCACATTCCACGTTATTCCTCCCAAAAATTTCTTCAATTTGGATTCACGACAATCGAATAATTTTCATAAGCTCTAACGTTATATTAAAACCCGTTGAACTTGTTTAGGTAATTATTCACGACGATAGATAACAGATGAATGAAAGAGAAGATTCTACACACACACACACACACACACTTGATTAATTTCTGCAAGCAGTATTTTCATGGTAAAGTTAAGTAAATTTGAACTAAAATATGATCTGCGCCATATTAATCATAATTATCATTTTACACAGCAACAACATTACCACTAGTACTTGTATTGTAATCGAACACATGTAACTATTTCACAAGATTCAAATATTATCAATTTCAGCTAACACTCACTCGCAGTTATACGTTCATTTATAAAACGCAATACAAATGCGGAAAGAAGCTAAAACACGTGAGTTCACCGTGGAAGTCGGCGCAACAATGCAACGTATTCCCAACAATCGATCGGCTGTCGGCTCCTCTACGCGTGCGTAAAATCCCCCTCGGGTAAAATTTCCCATAAAAGTCACAGTAATCGAGCAATGTCACGCGTGTCAATACTCGACCCCTCGCACTTGCAACCCCTACGCGCTGTCCACCTTCAAACCACAGGTGATATTTCTCCCTTTTTTCCTGCGGCGAAGAAAATTGCCTTCGAAGTTGCAAACTTTGCCTCCGTCCTCGAATTTCTTCCCAGTTTGAGTGACAATCGTAAAATGAAAATGCAGCAAATATAGAATAATATGAAAACTCGAGGGAATGCTCGATGGAAATAATGCACCTCCGCGCAGTCGTGTCTCGAACGGGGAAAGATGAACTTCGAGAGCGGTCGTCATTGTAACATAATGCGATCGATAGGTGTGTCACTGGGTCTGTGGCCTTATCGACGCACAATCCTTGGCAAAATGAACGGTGCTATCGCTGTAATAGTCACTCTTCTTTGCATAGTCGTGCAGGTATCAAGTTTTCGTTTCTTATTTTTTAGTTCGTTCGAGCTGGAATGCCAACATCCGCATTCAGCCCCACCCAACTTACCCACGATTTACATATTGCATTCGACTTGAATCGAGATATCACTAACGTCATTGAGATCGTTGAATTTCAGATATCGAATTCAGAATCCTTTCTTGCTGTATCCGTACTTTTCATTTATTTCTTCACTTTTTAAAAAATGCAATTGCTAGCATTCACGTCGCACGACGATTTATCAGGGAAGTTTAAACGAATGTTCAATAGCAGGGAATACTTGCAGCTGGCAGTGTTTGTAACGCACGAGTTCAGTGTGGATCTGTTTCTTAAGTGCGTGACTGGTATTGTACCGCCTATGTTCTACGTATTGAAGTATTTCTATTTTATATGGAATATGGACCAGGTACGTTTTTCTAGATTCTCTTAACGATATGACTTAGAGTTGAAAGAACACTGGCATGTGGTATAAACAGAAATTCATGTCATAGGGTCGAATTGAATCTAATTAACACAGGAATTTTGGTGACTCGAAAATTCCATTTTTTTTTTAAACATTGCAGGCTTATAGGAAATCAACTTTTTTTTATGCCTACAATGGTTTTCAAGGCAAATAAAAATAAAAATTGCGAAGTTAAAAAAAATCGGAATTTTTGGGTTATAAAAGTTCCCCTGTAAGTTGCATTTACCCGAGCACAATAGTATATAACTTTACCTTTTTTTTTTTAAGCAAATAGAGACACTTTAATTAATTTATACAGAAACATCCAGGTAAAGTACATCTTCGAGTGGAT
The DNA here is from genome assembly GCA_029448645.1 of Andrena camellia. Lineage (NCBI taxonomy): Eukaryota > Metazoa > Arthropoda > Insecta > Hymenoptera > Andrenidae > Andrena > Andrena camellia. The sequence goes on along the minus strand of CM055678.1, from coordinate 28,784,195 downwards.
CCAAAGCGACTATGATTCATTGGCGAACGAGAGGGAGCTTCGATTGACAGAGAAGTGTGCTGACCGAGGAAGAAGTATAAGCAATGTCTGGATGTGTGAGTATTAAAATTATTTAGTGCTCAGCTAATTAAGAATAAATATTGACGGCTATTTCTGTCAGAGATATTACGATATTAAGTATTTTCCTTAATGTTGGACGAGTGTTCCAAGAAATGAAAACGCGGATGGGTAAAAACAGACACGGAAGCCGTAGTAGAGGTAACAGTTTCAGAATCTACAAATGCGAAAAGAACACCCCGCGATGCCTCACCGAGTATTAAGGATTTTGACCCTCAACGGGGCTGGAATACCGATTAAGAAGTGATAAATCTCAAGTATCGCATTTTTCATCAGATCTTTGCGAAAACGACGCCAATAATTGATTCCTTACGTTTCACCGACGAAAATCATACCAAATGTCATGTAAACCGTACTATTATTAACGAAGTTAGCTTGAAATTATATAAATCAATTTTTCATTTAATTTCCTTCATTATGCTCCGAATTACGCCGTTCTTGGTTTTAGTTTCATTGGCGAAACATATGGAATCGATTGGCGTCGTCTTCGCAAAGATCTGATGAGAAATGCGGAACCGGGGTATCTCGTTGAGTCCAGTGGCTTCACGATCACCCTGTATAACCAGAACGATATCGTATCAATCTATCGAGTACACTTTATTTGAAAAATATTTCTCCATTGTTCTAGATTCCTTGTTGCTTGCATTCGGACTTATCGGATTACCATATCTGTCAATATTCTTAAATATACAGACACTCGTTAATCAGACTCGTACGGTGCTATTACCCATCAACGTTGAGTACTTGGTCGATCAAGATCGATACTTCTACTGGATTGTATTGCACTTCCACGTTAGCGCGGCGCTGGGTATTTCCATCCTGTTTGTCACAGAGTCCGCGAGCATACATTTCATCGTACACGCGTGCGGATTACTCGAAATTACCGGGTAACGAATTTTAATCACAAATTCTTAGAAGCGTTGCACACGACCGATAGTGATTTTAACGAAACCAAGTAACCTGTCGGACCACTAGGTTCTATGACTTCTATTGCCACTTGATCCGTTGAAATATGTAGGGTGGATGGCAAGAAATAGTAGAAAATAAAATGCATGTTTACTACATGACAAAATATGTCGAAAATGAAGAGTAAGTTTTTTTTAGATATTAATGTCTAAAGATTTAGTTTGCAACTCCTGGAGGAGGGCAACTCCGCAATCAGGGCTGCGCACGGTTGCCGCCAGAGGCCTCACTACGCCACGAGCGCCACTGTCCGTCGAGTTGCCACGCACCAGAGCAGGGCTGCGCAAGGAGCCGTTTTCAGCGCCTAGCTGCGAGCAACCAGCCGAGCGTTGAGCTGTCCCCCTCCTCTGCATTGAGGCCAAACAAGGAACCCAGCCATATACATGTACATATGTACTTACGCTACGCGTCTGCGGCCACGCACCTACGCTACTGCGGTTCTGGACGCTCGACTGGTTGCTCGCAGCTAGGCGCCAAAACCAGCTCCTTGCGCAGCCATGCTCCACAGTCTACAGTGCCAAGTCTTTAAACATTAATAATTAAAAAACGAAGCCTTCACCGCAATTTCGTTACTCTTCACTTTCGTCTTATTTTCTCACGTAGAATCACCCACTTCGTTTTCTACTACCTGTTGCAGAACACCTTGTACATGTACGCATATTCAGGGAGAAAATAATTGTACATTTATAGGGATCGCGTGGACAGGGTGTTGGAAAGTACTATTCTGAATGTTCTTTCGGCTAAAACGCATTCGTCGATACACGATCAACTAGTAGCCACCATTCAACTGCATCAGCGAGCACTCAAGTGGGTATAACTTAATTCAAATCCGGAAACCGTGTTTTGGAGCGATTTGATAAAAATCTTAAATTTCTTAAAGGTTCATTGCAAATTTGAATAGCTTCTTCCTTATACACTATTTTATATTAACTGCTGTCGGTGTGGTTTCGTTGAGCAGTAATCTTTACATCGTAAGTAATATATTTATGCACATAATTCTCGTGAAGTCTAGGTTGCCAAGGAGATTCTATCGGTTTGATTTCTTGTTCAATGTGAAGTAAAGTAAAAAGGAGTTTTGATTTTCGTCCTACTAGCATTGGTCTCTGTAAAAATTGATTACCTCCGATATGTTTGCCACGGAGAAATCTTACAGCAACCTAGCACATGCGTACTTTGTTCGAGGAAAAATAGTTCGAGTAACTCTTGTTCGTTATTCACCATCGCTAGCTGGCCAGAGGAGTATTGCTGATGAAAGTCACTGCCGAAATGTTAACTGCACTAATACTGGTCATAATGAATTTCTCTTACATGGGCTGTGCTAATTACATTGGCCAACTTCTGTTAGACAAGGGCGATGAGCTGTTCATGAAAACGTGGGTACTAGTATTCATCCCCCTCAACTCGGCGTGACTATTTATTACTACATTTTTAAAAAATTTACTTCTCTTTATATTGGAAATCAGTAATATCCAAAAGAGGTAGCTAATTGAATGTTTAGTATGTGAAATTTAAAAATATTAATAAATATAATTTAATTAATAATTAAAACTAATAGAAACTCTTACAAATAATACTCGTAGCTGTTCGTACTGGAAAATGTAGGAAAATTTTTGCAATTTATAGATACAGCGGAAGATGGCACGAAGCACCCCTGCCAATACAAAACGTGATACTGTACATTCTACAAAGAAGCATGGCACCCACGGGACTCGTGTTTGGTGGCCTTTACATTCCTTCATTGGAATTCCTTTCTAAGGTAAACGGTTTACAAGCTTACAATAGGTGAGAGCAGAGAAAGAACAAGACGCAATTCCTGAATTTCAGCTAGTGAACACATCGATGTCGTATTTCACGATAATCTACTCTACGGCTTAACATTTTTATTGGAGGGAAGCGATGTAACTTTTAGTTGGCACTTGGATACGAGATATTTATTATGCGTTATTAAACCATTCTACTATAATCTGAAACTAATTCAGATATACAACCCCGACTGACTTCTACTCTTTTATAACTTATAATTATCATTGTGACTATATGTATGCAACAAATTTTTTCCCGGAAGATCTGCATATAATGTGACTTCAAAGTTAAATTTAAAGCTTTTACAAACCTCTACTTTCTTGGTATATACATTCCTTTTCGGTTTCTTGATAAAAATGTTGATCTTGTGTATTTAATTAAATTTATCAACTCAAATTAAATCAGAGTCGCTGTATCTTCCACGCAAAAGTGACTGCCTCCAAAAATCGCATTGCGTGTCCGTCACGATTAACTAGCTCTTCCAGGTCTATTGGTCGCAGCACCTGTGACAGAAGAAATTCGAATTTAAAATAATTATCCCGAACTAAATGCAATCGATTTTACTCCTTTACTCCGTCGAAGTAATTGAAACCCCTTCACGATCCTAATTTCCCTCTTCTAAAACTAAGTGAAGATCCCACTTCCACCAGTTTGCAACATGCACAACCCCATTTGGATCCTTGGTAGCCCCTACCTTCACTTAATCCAGTTAATTCCCCTGATCAATGGTTCCAAGCCCGCCTTTTCCTGTAATATCGTGTGCAGTACAAAATAATACCGAATAGCGTTTTACTCTTTGCCAAAAATCGTATAATGAACCAGGGAACCGGATCTTTCGACGTTCACAGCGATAGTGTCGCGGCTAAATGCACTCACAGAGAAATCGATCCGCAGCAACAAGTGTCGTTCTCTCAACAGAAAAAAGGGAATGCGGATAGCACGGCTCGCAAAATTTGAGCGATTACCGCGAAGCAAAAAAGTAAAATTTGCCTTTAAAACGGCACATTCTGCCCTACCCTGCCGTGGAAACAAAGAATTAGGGACAGAGAAAGTTGATGATAAAATATGAACAATGATAATGTCAAATTTGGTGAACATCTGGACAGACCGAATGTGCTACGATTTGATTTAAATTTTTGAAAGCTCGTGTCCTCGAGTATCGCTTGAAAGTTGCTTTAAAAGTGAAGCACTCAGGAATGAAGAACGATAAATCAATTAGAACGCAATCGTTTGGTCCAAGAAAGGCAGTCACATTCCACGTTATTCCTCCCAAAAATTTCTTCAATTTGGATTCACGACAATCGAATAATTTTCATAAGCTCTAACGTTATATTAAAACCCGTTGAACTTGTTTAGGTAATTATTCACGACGATAGATAACAGATGAATGAAAGAGAAGATTCTACACACACACACACACACACACTTGATTAATTTCTGCAAGCAGTATTTTCATGGTAAAGTTAAGTAAATTTGAACTAAAATATGATCTGCGCCATATTAATCATAATTATCATTTTACACAGCAACAACATTACCACTAGTACTTGTATTGTAATCGAACACATGTAACTATTTCACAAGATTCAAATATTATCAATTTCAGCTAACACTCACTCGCAGTTATACGTTCATTTATAAAACGCAATACAAATGCGGAAAGAAGCTAAAACACGTGAGTTCACCGTGGAAGTCGGCGCAACAATGCAACGTATTCCCAACAATCGATCGGTTCTTTACTCATCTACGCGTGCGTGAAATCCCCCTCGGGTAAAATTTCCCATAAAAGTCACAATAATCGAGCAATGTCACGCGTGTCAATACTCGACCCCTCGCACTTGCAACCCCTACGCGCTGTCGACCTTCAAGCCGCAGGTGATATTTCTCCCCTTTTTCCTTTGGCGAAGAAAATTACCTTCGACGTTGCAAACTTTGCCTCCGTCCTCGAATTTCTTCCCAGTTTGAGTGACAATCGTAAAATGAAAATGCAGGAAATATAGAATAATATGAAAAATCGAGGGAAAGCTCGATGCAAATAATGTACCTCCGCGCAGTCGTGTCTCCAATGGGGAAAGATGAACTTCGAGAGCGGTCGTCATTGTAACATAATGCGATCGATAGGTGTGCCACTGGGTCTGTGGCCTTATCGACGCACAATCCTTGGCAAAGTGAACGGTGCTATCGCTGTAATATTCGCTCTTCTTTCCATAGTCGTGCAGGTATCAAGTTTTCGTTTCTTCTTTTTTAGTTCGTTCGAGCTGGAATGCCAACATCCGCATTCAGCCCCACCCAACTTACCCACGATTTACATATTGCATTCGACTTGAATCGAGATATCACTAACGTCATTGAGATCGTTGAATTTCAGATATCGAATTCAGAATCCTTTCTTGCTGTATCCGTACTTTTCATTTATTTCTTCACTTTTTAAAAAATGCAATTGCTAGCATTCACGTCGCACGACGATTTATCAGGGAAGTTTAAACGAATGTTCAATAGCAGGGAATACTTGCAGCTGGCAGTGTTTGTAACGCACGAGTTCAGTGTGGATCTGTTTCTTAAGTGCGTGACTGGTATTGTACCGCCTATGTTCTACGTATTGAAGTATTTCTATTTTATATGGAATATGGACCAGGTACGTTTTTCTAGATTCTCTTAACGATATGACTTAGAGTTGAAAGAACACTGGCATGTGGTATAAACAGAAATGCATGTCATAGGGTCGAATTGAATCTAATTAACACGGGAACTTTGGTGACTCGAAAAGTTCATTTTATTATAAACATTACAGGCTTATAGGGAATCAACATTTTTTTTATGCCTAGAATGGTTTTCAAAGCAAATAAAAATAAAAATTGCGAAACTAAAAAAATCGGAATTTTTGGGTTATCAAAGTTCCCTTGTAAGTTGCATTTATCCGAGCACAATAGTATATAACTTTACCTTTTTTTTTTTAAGCAAATAGAGACACTTTAATTAATTTATACAGAAACATCCAGGTAAAGTCCATCTTCGAGTGGATCCAAGGCGACTATGATTCATTGGCGAACGAGAGGGAGCTTCGTTTGACAGAACAGTGTGTTGACCGAGGAAGGAGGATAAGCAATATCGCGTTCTGTGAGTATCGAAATTATTTACTGCCTGGCTAGCTAAAAATAAATATTGACGCTGATTTCTGGCAGAGAAATTACGAAATTAAGCATTTTCCTTAATGTTAGAAGATTCTTCACAGAAATGAAAACGCGGGTGAGTAAAAAAAAAAAACCCGGAGACCGTAGTAGAGGTAACAGTTTCAGAATTTATAAACGCGAAAAGAACACCCCGCGATGCCTGACCGAGTGTTATGGCTTTTGACCCTCAAAGGGGCTGGAATACCGATTAAGAAGTGATAAATCTCAAGTATCGCATTTTTCATCAGATCTCTGCGAAAACGACGCCAATAATTGATTCCTTACGTTTCACCGACGAAAATCATACCAAATGTCATGTAAACCGTACTATTATTAACCAAGTTAGCTTGAAATTATATAAAGCAATTTTTCATCTAATTTCCTTCATTATACTCCGAATTACGCCGTTCTTGGTGTTAGTTTCATCGGCGAAACATATGGATTCGATTGGCGTCGTCTTCGCAAAGATCTGATGAGAAATCCGGAACCGGGGCATCTCGTTGAGTCCGGTGGCTCCAGGATCACCCTGTATAACCAGAACGATATCGTATCAATCTATCGAGCACACTTTATTTGACAAATATTTCTCCATTGTTCTAGATTCTTTGTTGCTTGGATTCGTACCTATCGGATTACCATACCTGTCAATCCTCTTAAATATACAGACACTCGTTAATCAGACTCGTACGGTGCTATTGCCCATCAACGTTGAGTACTTCGTCGATCAAGATCGATACTTCTACTGGATTGCATTGCACTTCGACGCAACCATAGTCCTGGGTATTTCCATCCTGTTTGTCACAGAGTCCGCGAGCATACATTTCATCTTACACGCGTGCGGATTACTCGAAATTACCGGGTAACGAATTTTAATCACAAATTCTTAGAAACGTTGCACGCGACCGATAGTTATTTTAACGAAACCATGTAACCTGTAGGAACACTAGGTTCTATGACTTCTATTGCCGCTTGATCCGTTGAAATATGTAGGGTGGACGGCAAGAAATAGTAGAAAATAAAATGCATGTTTACTACATGAGAAATATGTCGAAAATGAAGAGTAAGTTTTTTAGATATTAATGTTTAAAGATTTAGTTTGCAGCGTTTGGAGGAGGGCAACTCCGCAATCAGGGCTGCGCATGGTTGCTGCGACAGGACATACTACGCCACGATCACCGCTGTCCGTCGAGTTGCCACCCACCAGAGCAGAGCTGCGCAAGGAGCTGTTCTCAGCGCCTAGTTGCGAGCAACCAGCCGATCGTTGAGCTGTCCCCCTGCTCTGCATGGGGCCCACAAGAAACCCCACCATATACATATACATATGTACTTACGCTACGCGCCTGCGAGCACGCACCTACACTACTGCGGTTCTGGACGCTCGACTGGTTGCTCGCAGCGCTAAAAGAAGCTCCTAGCGCAGCCCTGCTCCAGAGGCTCCAGTGCCAAGTCTTTAAACATTTATAACTAAAAAACGAAGCCTTCACCGCAATTTCGTTACTCTTCACTTTCGTCTTATTTTCTCACGTAGAATCACCCACTTCGTTTTCTACTACCTGTTGCAGAACACCCTGTACATGTACGCATATTCAGGGAGAAAATAATTGTACATTTATAGGGATCGCGTGGAAAGGGTGTTGGAAAGTACTATTCTGAATATTCTTTCGGCTAAAACGCATTCGTCGATACATGATCAACTAGTAGCCACCATTCAACTGCATCAGCGAGCACTCAAGTGGGTATAACTTAATTCAAACCCGGAAACCGTGTTTTGGAGCGATTTGATAAAAATCTTAAATTTCTTAAAGGTTCATTGCAAATTTGAATAGCTCCTTCCTTATACATTATTTTATACTAATTACTGTCGGTGTGGTTTCGTTGAGCATGAATCTCTACATCGTGAGTAACATATTTATGCACATGATTCGCATGATATCTAGGTTGCCAAGGAGATTCTCTCGGTTTGATTTCTTGTTCAATGTGAAGTAAAGTAAAAAGGAGTTTTGATTATCGTCCTACTAGCATTGGTCTCTGGAAAAATTGATTACCTCCGATATGTTTGTCACGGAGAAATCTTACTGCAACCTAGCACATGCGCACTATGTTCACTTTGTTCGAGGAAAAATACTTCGAGTAACTTTTGTTCGTTATTCACCGCCGCTAGCTGGCCAGTGAAATATTGCTGATGAAAGTCACTGCCGAAATGTTAACTGCACTAATACTGGTCATAATGAATTTCTCTTACATGGGCTGTGCTAATTACATTGGCCAACTTCTGTTAGACAAGGGCGATGAGCTGTTCATGAAAACGTGGGTACTAGTATTCATCCCCCTCAACTCGGCGTGACTATTTATTACTACATTTTTAAAAAATTTACTTCTCTTTATATTGGAAATCAGTAATATCCAAAAGAGGTAGCTAATTGAATGTTTAGTATGTGAAATTTAAAAATATTAATAAATATAATTTAATTAATAATTAAAACAAATAGAAACTCTTACAAATAATACTCGTAGCTGTTCGTACAGGAAAATGTAGGCAAATTTTTGCAATTTATAGATACAGCGGAAGATGGCACGAAGCACCCCTGCCAGTACAAAAGATGATACTGTACATTCTACAAAGAAGCATGGCACCCACGGGACTCGTGTTTGGTGGCCTTTACATTCCTTCATTGGAATTCCTTTCTAAGGTAAACGGTTTACAAGCTTACAATAGGTGAGAGCAGAGAAAGAACAAGACGCAATCCCTGAATTTCAGCTAGTGAACACATCGATGTCGTATTTCACGATAATCTACTCTACGGCTTAACTTTTTTATTGGAAGGAAGCGATGTCACTTTTAGTTGGCACTTAGATACGAGATATTATTTATGCGTTATTAAACCATTCTACTATCTGAAACTGATTCAGATATACAACCCCGACTGACTTCTACTCTTTTATAACTTATAATTATCATTGTCACTATATGTATACAACAAATTTTTTCCCGGAAGATCTGCATATAATGTGACTTCAAAGTTAAATTTAAAGCTTTTACAAACCTCTACTTTCTTGGTATATGCATTCCTTTTCGGTTTCTTGATAAAGATGTTGATCTTGTGTATTTAATAAAATTTATTAACTCAAATTAAATCAGAGTCGCTGTATCTTCCACGCAAAATAGGCTGCCTCCAAAAATCGCATTGCGTGTCCGTCACGATTAACTAGCTCTTCCAGTTCCATTGGTCGCAGCACCTGTGACAGAAGAAATTCGAATTTAAAATAATTATGCCGAACTAAATGCAATCGATTTTACTCCTTTACTCCCTCGAAGACATTGAAACCCCTTCACGATCCTAATTTCACTCACCTAAAACTAAGAAGGGAACACCCCGAATCCGCAAATTCAAAAAAATCTGAAACTTTTTGAATACGGGGGGAATTTCCTCCTGATTACAACGCAATTTTTGTTTGCTGCCCAAATTCACTCTAAGGGAGTGTAATTGACCACTGAAAATCCGATTATTTTCCGATTTTGTGTTACAACTCTTGAACTGTAAAATATTTTTTTTACCAAATGATAGATCTAGTTAAAAGAAGTAACTTTTGTCTTGAAACTTTTTTTCTATCTGTCACTGTTCGCGAGTTATAACACAAAAATTGGAAAACAGCCGAATATTCGGGGGTTAATTTCACCTCCTTCGAGCAAATCTGGGCTGCAAATAAAAATTGCGTTGTAATCAGGAGTAAATCCCCTATATATTTTCAATGTTTCAGAATTTTTTGAATTTTCGGGTTCGGGATCTTCCCTTGTAACTTCCATCAGTTTGCAACATCCTCAACCCCATTTGGTTCCTTGGTAGCCTCTACCTTTACTTATATCCCAGTTAATTCCCCTGATCAATGGTTCCAAGCTCGGTTTTTCCTTTTATATCGTGTGCAGTACAAAATAATACCGAATAGCGTTTGGTTCTTCGCCAAAAGTCGCATAAAGATCCAGAGAACCGAGTCGTTCGACGTTCACAGCGATAGTGTCGCGGCTAAATGGACTCACAGAGAAATCGATCCGCAGCAACAAGTATCGTTCTCGCAACGGAAAAAAGGAAAAAAGGGAATACGGAAAGCATGGCCCGCAAAATTTGAGCGATTCCCGCGAAGAAAAAAAATAAAATTCGCTTTTAAAACGATACATTCTGCCCTATCCTGCCGTGGAAGCAAAGAGTTCGGAACAGAGAAAGTGGATGACAAAATACGAACAAAGATAATGTCAAGTTTGGTGAACTTCTGGACAGACCGAATGTGCTACGATTTGATTTAAATTCTTGAAAGCTCGTGTCCTCGAGTATCGATTGAAAGTTGCTTTAAAAGTGAAGCATTTAAGAATGAAAAACGATAAATCGATTAGAACGCAATCGTTTGGTCCAAGGAATGCAGACACATTCCACTTTATTCCTCCCAAAAATTTCTTCAATTTGGATTCACGGAAATCGAATAATTTTCATCAGCTCTATCGTTATATTAAGGGGGGAGACCTCTGTAATGGTCTGAAAAGTAAGGGTGCCTACGGGATTTGTTTTCAACCAAACAGCGCAAATAAATCAATTGATTGCTTAGTACAGCCAATGTGTACGTAGTGAAGGGTAAGAAATTTTTTTTCAATCAAATTCATAAATTCGTTTCCGGTATACTCTTGGTCAAAATGTGCGCTGCAGCAAAGTCGTGCCTGTGGCATTGACATTGCCCTAGCTATATGGTTAATCTGAATTCGAAAAGGCAAAAATATTTAGAAACTAGAAGTCTACATCTATTACGTGACGGTAAAAAAAGTCAACATCGCAAAAAATAAAATGGCGGACCACTGAAAAAAAAACATTTTTAGGGTTAAAAAGTTGGGGAAATGTTGATAAAAAAATAGGAGGCCGTTAATTAAAAAACAAACTGCTCGTCACGTAATAGAGACGGGTTTTTCGTAGAATAAATGCTATTGCTCGTGTCAATTGGATGAACAGTTTTCTCTGTACACTGTCAACGCGGTTAAAAATTTCATGCTGAGAAAAACGCGTTCAAACCGTTGATACCGGTTCACAGAAAACACTATATCTCTGTCCATTTTACGAATTTCATCACAAAATTTGGTGAAGGCATTCTTGACACATGAAAATTCTTAACACGTGAAAAAGAAATAATCGATTTTCCCGATTTTTTACTGTGAACTCCCCCCTGAACACACGTTGAACTTGTTTAGGTAACGAATGACGACGAGAGATAACAGACGAATGAAAGAGAAGAGTCTACACACACACTTGATTAACATCTGGAAGCAGTATTCTTATGGCCAAGTTAAGTAAACTTGTACTAAAATATAATCTCAGGCCATAATAATCATAATTATCATTTTACACAGCAACACAATTACCACTAGTACTTGTATTGTAATCGAACACATGTAAATATTTCACAAGATTTCACATATTATCAATATTAACTAACATACTCACTCCCAACTAGACGTTTATTTATAAAACGCGCCACAAATGCGGAGAGAAGCTAAAACACGTGCGTTCACCATGGAAGTAGGCGCAACAATGCACCGTATTCCCAACAATCGACCGGATCTCGGCTCTTCTACGCGTGCGTGAAATCCCCCTCGGTTAAAATTTCCCATAAAAGTCACAATAATCGAGCAATGTCACGCGTGTCAATACTCGACCCCTCGCACTTGCAACCCCTACGCGCTGTCCACCTTCAAACCACAGGTGATATTTCTCCCTTTTTTTCCTGCGGCGAAGAAAATTGCCTTCGAAGTTGCAAACTTTCCTCCGTCCTCGAATTTCTTGCCAGCTTGAGTGACAATCGTAAAACGAAAATACAGGAAATACAGAATAATATGGAAACTCGAGGGAAAGCTCGATGGAAATAATGTGCCTCCAGGCAGACGTGTCTCGAACGGGGAAAGATGAACTTCGAGGGCGGTTGTCATTGTAAAATCATTCGATCGATAGGTGTGCCACTGGGTCTGTGGCCTTATCGATGCACAATCCTTCACAAAATTAACGGTGCCATCGCTGTAACAATTATTGTTCTCTACACAGTCGTGCAGGTAGTCGCCAAGTTTTCGTTGCGTGTTTCTTTTAATCGTTCGAGCTGGGATGCCAGCAGCTGCTTTCAGGCCGCCTTACTTTTTCGTGGCTCGACATATCGAATCGAGATATCACTGGTGTCATTGAGATCGTTGAAGTTGTGACATTGAATTCTGAATCCTTAATTGCCGTATCCTACTCGTCACTTATTTCTCCTCTTTTTATAAAATTCAATTGCTAGCATTCCAGTTGCACAACGATTTACCAGGCACGGTTAAAGGAGTGTTCAATAGCGGAGGATACTTGCAGCTAGCGGTGTTTATCACGCACGAGTTTAGTATAGATCTGTTTATTAAGATCGTGAATGGTATTATAACGCCTACGGTCTTCGTATTGAAGTATTTCTATTTTATATGGAATATGGACCAGGTATGCTTTTCTAAAATCTCTAACGAAATGACTGTATTGGGATACGCAATATTAGAAGAATACTGTTATGTGGAAAAAAATCAAATTCATCTGATAGGAAACTTCGGTGACGCGGAAATTCCATTTTTTTTTTAAATGCGCAGATTTGTAGGGAATCCCAATAGAAATCTGTGGCAATTTTTATTTTCTGCTACTTATTTATTCTTCAGACTGGAAACACTTCTCAAAGATGGGAATCTATAGTAGATATAAAAAAATTGGTAATATAAAAAATTAATGGATGTATATGCTCTATGAAACTGTGCAATGAAATCGTTTGAAATTTGGAGCTTAAACAAGGAAACGTTCCCCAACATTGATAGAGTACTGACATCGAGATTCCCTATAAACCTGCGAAGTTAAAAAAAAATCGGAATGTTTGCGTTATCGAAGTTCCCTTGTAAGTTGCATTTAGCCTGCCACAGCGTTTTATAAGCTTCCCTTTTTCACGCAAATAGAGACACCTTAATTAATTAACACAGAATCATCCAGGTAAAGTACATGTTCGAGTGGATCCAAAACGACCATGATTCATTGGCGAACGAGAAAGAGCTTCGATTGTTAGAAAAGTCTGCTGACCGAGGAACATACATATGCAATATCTTCTTGTGTGAGTATCGAAATTATTAACTGCATTGCTAACTTTCGTAAAGGTAAACGTTGAGAGCTATTTCTGGTAGGGAATCTACGAAATTAAGTTTTTTACTTAAAGTCAGAAGAGTCCTCAGAGAAATGAAACTCTATGGGTGTCACGTAACCAGAACGAAATTGGGTTAATCTCTCAAGTACACTTGTCAACTATTTGTCAAATATTTTTCCGCTGTTCCAGATTTGACTCCAACTTTATTGATACTTATCGGATTCCCTTTGCTGCCAGTACTTTTCAACGTAGGGGGATCCCATAATCAGACTCGTACGGTGCTATTGCCCACCAACGTTGAGTACTTCGTCGATCAAGATCGATACTTCTCCTGCATCATGTTTCACATCGACGCTACCATGGTCCTGGGTGTTTCCATCCTGATTGTCACAGAGTCCATAATCGTACATTTCACCACACACGCGTGCGGATTACTCGAACTTACCGGGTAATGAATTTTAATTTCAAATTCTTAGAAACGTTTCGACGAAACCAAATGACCAGCAAGTCCATTAGATTCTATAATAATAATATTTATTTACGGGACAAGCCCATTAAGACAAAGTATATCAATACAATAATTCTATTAGTTTCGTTGAAACTTAATCCGTCGAAATATGTACGGTGCACGGCAACAGGATGTAGAAAATAAAATGGACGATTCTACGTAACGAAACATGGCGAAAACGAGGAGTAAGGAAATTGCGCTGGTGGCCTCGTTTTTTAGTTATTAATTTTTAAAGATTTAGGTTTGGGCGCCTGGAGCAAGGCTAGTCGGCGATCATGGCTGCGCGCAGTTGCCAGAGTTTCACTGCGCCGCGCGCGCCACTGACCGCCGAGTTGGCATCCTCCAGGCGCACCAGTGCCAAATCTTTAAATATTAATAACTAAAAACCGAAGCCCCAACCGCAATTTCGTTACTCTTCATTTTGGTCGTATTTTGCCACTTAGAATCATCCACCTCGTTTTCTACTACGTTTTACAGAACATCCTGTATATGTATGCATATCGAGAGGGAAAATAATCGCACACTTATAGAGAACGCGTGGAACGGGTGTTGGAAAATAGCATTCTAAATGTTCTTCGTGGTAAAACGTATTTGTCGATACATGGCCAACTTGTAGCCACCATTCAACTGCACCAACGAGCTCTTAAGTGGGTATAAATTGATTCAAACTCGAAAGCCGTGTTTCCGAGCGATTTGACGAACATCTTAAATTTGTTAAAGGTTCATTGAATATTTGAATACCTCCTTCCTACCACACTACTGCATTCTTATTGCTATCGGTGTGGTTTCGTTAAGCATGAACTTTTACATCGTAAGTAATATATTTATCCAAATCATTCTCACGAACGCTAGGTTGCAGAGGAGATTCTCTCGATTTGATTTCTTGTTGAACGTGAAATAATATAAAAACGAGTTTTGCTTTTCGCCCTGCTAGTATTTATCTTTCGAAAAATTGAATCCCTCCGTTATGTTTGCCACGGAGAATACTTATAGCAACCTAGCGCGTTCGCACCCGTTCACATTGTTCAAGCAACGATGCCTCGAGTAACTCTTGCTCATTATTCAACGTCGCTAGGTGAGCAGAGCAATGTTGCTGCGGAAAATCACTGGCGAAATGATAACTGCACTTTGCCTGATCATGATTCAATTCTTTTACATGGGCTGTGCTAATTATATTGGCCAGGTTATGTTAGACAAGGGCCATGAACTGTTCACAAAAACGTGAGTACTCGTATTCATCCCTTTTATCAGTAGATGGTATTCGGTGTGATAATTTGTTATTAAATTTTTGAAAATTGTCTTTCTTTTTATATTGGAAATCGGTAATAATGATTTCGCCGTTTGCTACTAGAAACTCTTACAAATAATACCCAAAACTGTTCATACTAAAGAATGTAGGAAAAACTGTTTGCGATCTACAGATACGGCGCAAGTTGGCACGCAGCACCCTTGCCGGTGCAAAAGATGTTGTTGTACGTTCGGCAAAGAAGCATGCAGCCTACTGCCTTCAAGGTTGGTGGCCTTTACACTGGTTCGCTGGAATTATTTTCGAAGGTAAACGTTTTACAAGTTACAGTAGGTGAGAGAATTGAAAGAACAGGGAGTGATCTCTTACTTTCAGCTAGTGAACACATCGGTGTCGTATTTCATGGTACTCTACTCTACGGCTTAAAATTTCGATTGGAAGGAAGGGTTGTGACTTAGCTACAAGATATTTAATATGTGTTATTAAACGATTGGCTTAACTGTAACTGATTTAGCTATACAATGCTTACTGACTTTTACTTTCTTATAATTCTGTTGCAGTTTGTAAAAAGTCGCGATTATAATCGGAGATTACTCTAACATGGGACATTAAAAAACCCACAATTTTTTAATTTCACTTTTGCACCTACCCCAACGGTTTCCGATATATCGCGGAAAATACGTTTTCGACCCTGAACTTTGAGGGCTATTTCCAATCTCTACATGCGGAGAATGGAAGATAAAAAAATGTGCCGAATATTTTTTACTATTCTAGAAAATTGTAAAGTTTTAACAAAATGGTCGTGTTGCATGTAAGTGATGTTCTTTGTTAGCACGTTTCATAAATTTGGACCTTGTAACATGTTCTTTAATTGGATTGCTTAGTGTTATTTTAATTTTTCATGAAAAATCCTTTTTCCTAGTATGTAGAGACACGATTAAAATATCAAATCCATCACTCGAATATGCACTTCATTTTTTGAGTGAAGGATTTGATATTTTAATCGTGTTTCTACATTCTTGTAAAAAGGGTTTCTCAGGGTATTCTCATTAAAAATATATAAATGAATACACAGTTCATTTTCTATTTATATATTTTTATTTCAAAATACATGTTTTGGCACATAGAGCATTACCATAATTTATTAATCATTTTTTAATTAGTTATTATAGGAGGTGTTCAAAATGATAAATGAAAGTGTATCTCTGTACACAGAGTATCCCGGGTATACAGGTGAAAAAATTGAAAAAATTGAAAAAGTTAATATAAAGCCATGTCCGCAAGTAATTTATTAGGGAATTCCAAGATAGCAGAGATTCGTTACATCGTAAGCGAAGTTGTACTATGCTTCTCCGTTTTATGGGTCTGTAGAGTTGCTGATCGATAAAAAAATAAAGAAATTTTTATTTGCCTTTTAAAAATGCTGTATTAATTTGACATCCGGACACCCTGTATCTAAAGTCTCACCGCTATTATAACTTTCATTCCTACCGCTTATAGCGCTGCACTCTTATTTCATGCTTAGCCGTTAACGTTGAATGCGACACGGAAATGTTAATGGGGCTCTAGAGTCCCAAAATCGAGTGACACAGAAGACAATAGGGTGAAAGATCTATTCTATACCTAGTCTGTGGTCAAAGTTGCTAAAATGACCCAATGGGTCAAGATCTTAGTAAGGAATTTTTCCAAAAGGGGGCGCTACTTTTGGTCACTTCCCATAGATGGCGTACAATGTCATATCCCTGGGATATGTATTCTCTTTTACCACAGACCAGGTATAGGATAGACATATAATCCAATGTAATTTGGTGTCACACGCTCGGGGGGCTCGCGAGCCCCCTTACCATTTTTGTGTCACATCCAACGTTATCGACTCAGTCGAAAATAAGATTATAATGCTAGAGTAAAGAGTACAATGGTTGGCCATTTACGCTTCAGCTTGTTACCGTTTTGCAAGTCGCAATGCTTGGGAAACGTTGCCAATTAACCAAGTACACCAACATGGAGATACCTACGAAAGTGACCCATTTCTACGAAATATTTCTGGTCCATGTTCGACCAATGCTTTGTGCATTTTGAAAAATTTGAGAAAAGTCTTAAGACTAAAGTTCTTAACCCTTCGTGGTCACACGGGGTGTATTGTACCCCAAGAATAATTTTCGAGTTAAAATGTCGCGCCTTTAGGACTTCAAAAGGGGATTTATCGCAAGAAAAAAAATAAAAAAAAAAATTAAAAAATCGCTTTTTTCCCACAACCGTGGAAAATCGCTATTTTCGACTACGAATTTTATCATATCAAAATTTACATTTCTAGAAAAAGACTATTAGACCATGATTGTATAAGTATTACGAATGTACAATTATCACTGAAAAGTTAAAAGATTCAAAAATACTAAAATGATAACTCAAAAAATGACGCTGGGGTACAGTGAACCCCGTGTGACCAACTTGTGATTATAAGAAGGTGTGACCACGAAGGGTTAAACTAAAACTTATTGCTAGGACTATACCTAGTTAAAACTAAGAACACGTGCAAATTCTTCCGCGATGTATAAAATTTTAAGTTTAGTAGCTTAAAATTATTTTAATGCAAGGGGGGAAAGAAATTGAAGTCTTTATAGCAGCCACTTTGACAGCTATAATTTATTATTATATGGTAAAAGTGACATTTTTGACTTCTCGTAATATTGCCACTAGTGTCTCCTTATATTTAACAGATACAACGGTCAAGCAAAAGTAGCGAGCATACTGAGCAGGTAGTACCAACAATGACTGTCATTGTTAGTTATTATACCAAATTAATGCTTTCTATTCGCGCCTTATTAAGAGAATCTAATGACTCGAATGTAATTACTGTTAAGAGAGAAGATTTGAAAGATCTCACACGGATGAGTTCAACTTCAGAAATTTAACTCGTATTCGATACATTAAGCATCCCGTATGATTGTGAAATTAAAGAAAAGTAATTTAGAATGTTTGAAACGCGACATTAAAACTTCTATCGCGAATTTAAAATTAATATATTGTATCTGTCTACGCGTATTAAACATTTGGAAGCACACGCATTAATGTTACTATTCACGAGTACTAAGTATGTATTCGTGGTCACTATGCTCGCTACAACAATCATTTTGTTTGATTGCATGCACAAAGATTGATAGAATGAAAAAGTATCACTCACCGTTCGTTGAAAACAGTCTCACTGCTATCCATGCAGACAAGCATCTCAGCTGCAGGGTCAGTACCGAATAGAACGTGTCACACTACAAATATGTCGCATTAAGTTCGCGATGAAGAAGCAATAAAAGCACCGGTGCTCTGAATTAGTTCTAAATGCGTTAAAACACTGATTCTACGGTCGCGTTCACGTTACTAACACGCAGGGCCACTGTGCACTACGAAATACTTTATCGCGAAATAAGCACTGACTCTACAATCGTATTGCACACGATTAAAAAAGCACTTCACGCTTTTAAACATCTCTCAACAGTGGAAAGATGTGTTCGGACTCGAGTAAAGTGTTTCCAAAATAGTCCTCTAGACACTGAGTGTAATGTAGTAGAATTTTGTTATTGGGCCTTCCACATAGTCCAGTAATCGATGGAATTGATGCAGCAATCGTGAAATCACGAAATAATATCCACTGTGACTGCACACATATTTAGTGATCCGATCACCGTCGCGGACAACGTCGAACTGTTAGGGCACACCGTTCGGCGAAGTAGTGACTTTGGTAGAGGTTGTTGATGTTTTTGTCGCGCTCGGCCGACTCCCAGCTAACTTGAAATTCGTCAAAGCCAGAAATAATATTATATAGCAATGTCCATTGCAAAATTTTCACTTTCACAACTACAGTCGTGCACCCCGTACCTTCTACACGTATTTTTATCACTACGAGATGTGATCAAAGACTAGGCAACTCTTTATCAAAAAGTTTACTAGATGATAGGTATATTCTAGTAAAATCTTGTTAAACGGTCTTCTATTTGGCCTAGTAGTGGAACGAATTGATGTAGGAATCGAGAAATCAGGAAATAGTATGCACTGTAACATTCACAGATATTCACCGATCCGATTACTTTCGCGGATAAAGTCGAACTAACTCATACCTTTCGTCAATGTTCTCACATTGGTAGAGGTTGCCGTCGACCTCAACTGTTTCCCATGCAAGTTGAAATTCTCAATTTCTAATGACTCGAATGTAATTACTGTTAAGAGAGAAGATTTGAAAGAACTCACACGGAAGAGTTCAACTTCAGAAATGTAACTCGTATTCGATACATTAAGCATCCCGTATGATTGTGAAATTAAAGAAAAGTAGTTTAGAATGTTTGAAACGCGACATTAAAACTTCTATCGCGAATTTAAAATTAATATATTGTATTTGTCCAAATTATCGACCAAATGCCCAGCAAAGGGTCGAGCGTGGTACTTCGACCTCCCCCGTCTAATCCGCCCCCCTGTGGCCTGCACAGTGGCTAACTGGAGGGTGTATAAAGCTCACTCCATCTTGCTAAGCTTAAATGCTACTATAGAGGAAACTCTGAGGCGTAGCGCGTCTGTTGGACCTTGCCAAGCTGACACTATCTGTCCAACAATAGATATCATCTAATTACATACTTATATACAGTCGTGCATCACTGGTTGCCTACCGCAGGGCAATCGTTCCCAGCGAGAAAGTCGCGGAAACCTTTCGCGTTCTATGTTCACAGCCCCCCCCCCCCCCCCCCCCAAGTTAGCATACAATATTCTGCATATTCCACCCAGTGACATGCGTTAATTACGTTTCACCATTAGCAGCCAATACATACGTGCAGGTTTCTTCCTGTACCTCGCGTTTTCTCTTCAGTCCCCCCCACTTGGAACCTCAACAGTGCTCTTTCTAAATACCCCTTTTGTCCTCAGATATATACTATATCACCAGTTTTCCAGAGTTTTCGATATTAATTAATTCCCCAGTCACAGAGCTATTCGATAGGTCGAATAGTTCGTTCTATCGAAACTCAAGTTGTAGAATGGGGAATAGAAATATGGAATACGATCCTAAGTCACTGTACCCTCAAGAAGGCATATATGTAATTTCATTACTTCGTGTAGAGTCCAACACTTGATTATCAGTTCTGATAAGTAATACCACTTGTAAAAATTGATTATCAGTTCTGATAAGTAATACCACTTGTATCTATAAATTTACACGACACCAAATTCACCCAAGAAGGTGGGCTGGGTTAAGTGTGGACTCTAAAGCTAGCCGACGATGAATACAAATTCTTTCAAGCCCAGTGAGTTCCTGAAATAAATACGAAGGAAAGAATAACTTAAACGGGGAACAGGTTTTATCGAACTCCCTTATCTATGAGGCATACGTTGCTGAGCTTGTGTAGTGGGAGCATAAGCGAGGTATAGGATACACCAAACATTTAATATAAATTATTGTATCGACTGCAGGATTAGAATTAATATTAAATACAGCGGGATTCCCGGGAACTGGCAGGGACGGATTTAGGATTTTCGGGAGGGAGGAGGGGGGGGGGCAGTGGCGAATCCAAAATTTTCTTGAGAGGGGAGGCGTAGGTTTGAGAAATAAAACAGGGACCTTTCCGATATTTTCTTGCTAAATGAAAAAGTGTTTTTTTTTTTAAATATCTATTTATCATATTTTCCCTCATATTGCTAAATTAAAATAAGTATTTCTTCCTTGAAGGGGGCGCCCCCCTCTGTATCCGCCACTGGGAACTGGTGGGGATAGCGACGATCAACTAACGAGGCACCTCTGCTTCATTTGTGCGCATACCAATGTTATTGCACATCATTTCCACATGATTTCTATGGTATTCCAACAGCTTCCCTTAATCGTCGCTACTATATTGCCACCTTACACCCACACAGTAGCGGATTTAAGGGAAAAGGCCCAGGTGGCAAAGTTCTGGGACACCCTGTATACATAACAGAATTACAAATAAATTTACCCGCGTGTGGTATGAAAATTGTGGGAAATAAAAAAGAATATAGTATTTGGATAACATCATAATTTTTTTTAGAAGATGGGGCCCTGGGGTGGGGGCCTTTTCGGGGCCCAGGCGGCAACTACTCATCGGCCACACCTACACCATTTTTATTCTGCACTTCAAAATTCAGAGCCTACACTTCACCCTCTGCAACCTACACTTTTCATTACACAGAAGATTTTGAGGTATGAATCGTACCCTGTAATGTGGGTCAGGTTGCACTTTTACTGACTCTACCGGCTTCTGTAAGTGAGTGGAATCTATTCCCCAGACTATATTCATCGTCGCTTAAGGTACACTGTGGGACAAAACCACGCAAGTTTCGCGGAGACAATATTTTTCAGTCCTCGCGACGCGAACCCCCGCAAGGTGTTTGGTGTACCTTATATACCATACGCCTAGCCCATGGTGAAAGTCGGCGGATGACTCCTCGGATCGTAATCGTGGGAAGAGTGGTGTAAGACGCATTCCTCGAGTTGGGACGTTTCGAATACCATTGGGACGTATTATTGATTATCTCTCCCTGCCCCTCTCGCGCCTTCGATGAGCCCCACTTCTGCATTTTCGAAGCCCCCTCCTCAGCATCAAGCGACCAGCTAGTGGACAAAGCTGGTTTAAAGCGGTGCCCGCTTTATCAGCCTACCAGAAGAACCATGCGCTGCTACTTGTTCACTTCGAGCTGCTCCCTCGCGGCCTTAGCCCTAGTTGCACTCTTCGGCAACGGCGCCCTGGTAAGGTTGCTAAACAATTTTCCAAATCCACTTAAGATAAATCCCACGATCCTAATTTTCTGAGGAATTGGTGTTTAAACGGTATTTTGTTGCTTCCATTTGATTTGGGGGTCGGTTAATATTGCAAGTCTGCTGTTTTAGAGATGCATCATGTGATCTGAAAATTATCGAAAGTGTTTTGTATTTGAAGTATAATTTTTTGGAAATTTGGCACCGTTTACTTTTTTTTTTGGTAGCTCACTGGGGGTTTTATATATTTTGGGATTCTTTTTGAGATTCTTTGAATAAGAGAGTATAATTTCTGGTAAGAGTTTAGTTCAAAGTTCAACAGGTTCCTTATCCGCACTGCTGAACAGGGGTTCTCAAAAAGAAACGGGATCCGGTTTTTCGAGCATTTTTTCATCTCGCACTTCGTGTATGTTTTAAACCTGTTTAATCCGAGGTGCGCAGAGCGTTTCTGCTCTTTCCTTTCAAGGGTACTACCAAGTTGCATTTAAAAATCCCCACGAATTTTAATTACCCTCGGTATTAATCGATAATCGTAGAAAGGAAGAGGAAGATGCAACGCTGTAAAACGTAGTCAGGCACTATTGTAAAATTGCCACACGGTCGTGACACGTTCTCTCGTTAATTGCGCAGGTAGCTGGCGATGGAGAATCGAAGCAAGTGATCCAGGTAGGAGTTTACTACGAATCATTGTGCCCCGACAGTATACGATGGATGAAGGAGAAACTCGCTCCATCGTACGAGATTCTAAAGGATCACATTAATCTCACCTTCGTTCCCTATGGAAAAGCCTCGGTGAGTGTTTTTTAAATTTCAATAAAATAAGACATTCCCTCTCTTAACATTTTGTAAGCAAAATTTTATATTGTTTCTCAGTGGGTATTTGTTTGACATAGAAAATATGACAGGGAATATTAAGAATTGTATTCAGGCGAGAGGTAAAGTTTCAATTTAATAACAAAGTTAATAACTCGAGAAATTCCAGCTAGTGATAAAAAAACTCTTGCCTATTAGCATATGCAATCACTGACGCGGTTCGCGCGTGTACTGCCGAAATCTACTTCAGTCAATTTTAATAATTTGCACGCGGATTTAACGGTGACCTTAGTCGATCGAGGAGTTTCGCGTGTGTATTCCCTATCGCGATAAAAGGCGCGTCTCGCGGAACAACTAGTGGCCTTGCGGCTTTCGTTCCTGTTATTACATCTGGCCAGAGATGTAACGGGAAGATAGCCGCAATCATTTTGGGAATGAAGAACATTAAATTCTGAGTGGCCGATAACGAAAACACGTAACGATATTGTTTATGAAGAGTTGAATAAATCTTATCTGTTGTTCGTTAGTCGTAGGCAGGGAATTATTGGAGCACGGAGAAATTGACTGCTAGGGTCGAAAGTATTCAGGAAACAAAGTTGAATCGGAGTTGAAGCAATTCTATAATAATATCACGTGCCGCACTGTTGGCAAGATTACCATTATCACAATTGAATGTGATAGAAGTTTGAAATAATTCAGTAATAGAGCAATATTGTCCCTTATTATTCTTATGTTGCAAAGTAATACTAGTAGTAACAATAATAGTGGAATACTAGTAGTAGTAATAATAATAATTGTAGAATACTAGTAGTAGTAGTAATAATAATAATTATAGTAGAATACTAGTAGTAGTAATAATAATAGTGGAATACTAGGAGTAGTAATAATAATAGTGGAATACTAGTAGTAGTAATAATAATAATAGTGGAATACATTAGTAGTAGTAATAATAATAGTAGTGGAATACATTAGTAGTAATAGTAATAATAGTAGCAGAATATTAGTAGTAGTAATAACAACAACACTAGTAGTCCTAATGCCAGTAATAATAACAGTAATACTATTATTATTACTGCCACTACTGTCCCACGGGAAAAGTACCCTTTACTTAATAATCAAATATCATAAAGATTCCAAAACTCCGGAGAAGTAAATATGGCAATATAAACGCCCACTCCCAGTCGACCTCCAAGGCCCATGCAACGAAAACCAAAATTCCATCCGATGCATTTATCTTACATTACAATATTGCCTCGGGATGCGTAGCAAACCCAGGATCCTGGAACCGGTCAGTGGCAGTTCTCCTGTCAACATGGGGCCTCAGAGTGCGAGGGGAACATGGCCCAGGCCTGCGCCATCAACGCGATCCAATACGGGGAGCCGGCCGAAAGGATTCAGCAGTTCACCGTCGCGCTGGTTACGTGTGCAATGACCTCGAGGTATCCCCCGTCGGCCGTTCCATCGGTAGGCACATCCGTCCTTCTTCTGCTGACTCGAAACCGCTGATACTATACTATAACTCCGCTTGCCGCGCTATTTTCCATTAACCAGGGAAGAATATTACTTGCGCAATTCAACGATAGACCGACACCCGTGCACGATCGCGCAGCAACCACTTGATTGCTGGTTTCTAAGCACAGAGATTACGGGGGCCGCGGGAGGCTACCGGGGACCAAAGTTAATTACGGCGAAGGGGTATTCATTTACCATTGGGAAAGTGTGGTTTATTTTGGTAAAGCAAGTGTCACAGCGTTTGCTTTGCACTTTGCAGGGAATCTTATCTCTCACTAGTTAATGGGAAGATCTTGGAGGGAGTACCTTAAATAAAAAATAGTTCTCTTTATATAATAGTAAGAAGTACTGTGAGTACCTGCACTGATAGTATATTTTCTAAGTTAAACTGTAGAAACAATGTTTCTTAGAGATCCCTGATCTAATGTTAACGAACATTTCAGTGCGCTAAGAAAATCGGA
Source organism: Andrena camellia (assembly GCA_029448645.1). NCBI lineage: Eukaryota > Metazoa > Arthropoda > Insecta > Hymenoptera > Andrenidae > Andrena > Andrena camellia. Next base: position 28,759,684 of record CM055678.1, on the reverse strand, counting down.
CTGAGCGAGGATTTGCAGAAGACCATCACCGATTGCATCGCTGGCCCACTGTCAAAGGAGCTGCTCGCTGCTAATGGCGACAGAACGACGGACTTGAACCCTGCCCTCTCTTTTGTGCCGACGATAACGATCAACGGAGTAAGTACTTAACGCTGCTTGCGCGTCGATTTAACGGCCATCGACCGAAAGTCTAATCGCCCCCTTTTTTGTCCCTCGACCCCGTCTCTAGGTGAATTCTAACGAGGCGCTGCAGAACTTCCTTAAACTAATTTGCGAGCAACTGCAAGAGGGGGCGAAGCCGTCGCAGTGTACGAGCGCTTGAAAATAAACGGTTGCTTAACCCTTTCGCCGCTGAAAGCTCTCCTATAGTGGGTCATTGCTTTTTATACAAAGCCTGCTATAGTCTGACACAAATGCAATCAATTGAGGTCACTATGGTGGCCAATTAACAGGTTCTATAGGAGAAGCTTTTATAAGAAGTTTATAAGAAGCGTTTGAACTGTACACGAGAGCAATCACTGTTTTGGCATACCTGTGAATACTTTGCTTGTTAGAAGAAAGATTGTCAGTAGTTAAATGCATTGAAGAGAGAAGACGTAAGAGGTGTTTCTTATGGCTTCTTTCCGAACACGTGCACCACTGTTCAACAAACTCACACGGCGGAATACTTACCTTCGACGATATAACAAGTTCCCAGCGCCACCAATCAGTCCACCATAAAGACTGAAGCGACAGCCTCCATTCCATCGAAACTCTTGCGGTAACAAAGGTGTTAAAGAAAGAAGAACCGAGTAGCCTGGCATGTAACAATGCTCCTCGCATAAAATATATACAAGTGCCTATGTACAAAAATATATATGATTCCATTGGGTGTAACAATCGTTATATAAAATCGAGTATAAAAATGGGGAACAATGTCTTTGGGAATACGGCAGGAGCGCCCCTCCGCGAAGTGGTCATTACTTTTCGCAAACATCCTCCTATCCGTCGATGAACACAGCGTCGTCCAAGCTGCTCAGCTCGAGGAACTGCTGCTCTATGTCGGAGCCGAGCTCGTGGAAGTCGTGCACGTCGTCCTCGCCGCAGTATCCTGTAACAGAAACGTCGTCCTGCAGGTGTACCCCCGTCCACGTTCGGCAAGAAGCGAATCGGTTCGTATTTTTATTCGAACGACAGTCGCGGCTCTCGATGGCTGGAATTTAAAAGGGCACGCGTGTGTCGCACGTGTCAGCCGCCGTCGTCTGTTTTGGCGCGTGCGTACGTGCGTGTGCCCCCGGCCAAAAAAGCCAGGAATATTATTTTAAGACTCGGTGTGGGGTAAAGGCATAAAGCGGCGAACCTCCTCTGAGATTAAGCATGGAGGATCGAGAGTAGCGTACACTGTCATCGGCGTCGTTACCACGCGGCCATTCACCAACACAGAGACACGGCCAAGCACGCGCGACCGCCTGACAATAACGTACTTATTCCTACAAGGGGAACAACTCTGGCTGACTTTTTTTAAATGGATGAATCGAGGCGGAGCGCAACGCGTTGAGTCCCACTTTGGTACGGAATCGAGACGCTTTGGATATTAGAATGTAACGTTTGGAGATGCAACTATCTTCATAGATATAAGAATATTCACAGTATTAGAGGTAGTTGGACATTGATTAAGTTAAACGTGATTAACTCTTGAACGGCGGATAGCTTAATCACTCGTTAGATGCAGACTACATTTTGATTTCAAGGGTTATATATACACACTTTCGAGCAAGATTTTATAATAGATTTTCATCTCGCGATAACCCAAAAAGCTAATTTCGAAGAAGTGATACTAATAAGCAGTAGCGCGTGTAGTTTAATATCTAACGGGTCAAAATGGACCCCGTATCTACCAGACGAAGGTTAAGCTTCTCAAGACTCTCCCAATTTTCTCAAGTAACTTGAATAAAAGCAATGTTCAATCCCAGTACTCTAGGAAATCTCTATAGGGAATCCTAGAAGGTGAACACCTAGCATATAATAACACCAAAGGTTCTCAACCAGACTCTCCTACATCCTCAGAGCTCTCATGCAACCGCGATGAATTTTAAACCGTACATAGTGATTTCCTTACCTGTACCGTCCACGTGCGAGTTGCTGACGTCATCGACGAGGAAACGCTTCACAGACTCAAAGGGGATGTACTCTTGATTGCTGTCAAGGCTCATGGAAATTCTATCGACCTGACACAGATTCGCCTGGAACAGGTCCGCGTCCTCGTCCCCGTAAGACTCAGAAGTCTTATATGACCGATAATTCGATTCCCCGGCGTACGCCATCGCCGTAGTTTGCGGCTGTTGTTGCTGTGGCTGCCTAACAGTCGTGGAAATCAGATCGTGCCGCGACGCACTGGTCGAGTTGCTGGGAATGCTTGCAGAGATCTTGCTGTCCGTCGATAGCGATAGGTTGGACAACGGCGTCGTTGGCTCGGAGTGGTTCTTCACGTGCTTCCTGAGACTCGACGGGTCCGTGTACCGTTTTCCACAACCGGTCACCTGACAGGCGTATGGTTTCTGGAAATGTAAAAACGAGTTGGAATGATAAGATACGTTTAGACTTACTGGAACGCAGAGGTTAGGTTCGCGAGGAGGGGTATAGAATTTTTTAATTGGTTTCGTTATTTTGGGAGGATAAGATTTTAAGAGTAACTCGAAGGTACGCGTGTTACATGACGAAACAGTATACCGTATTTGCAGTAATAGTTTGTTATGCAAAAACAGCGTGACAGAGTTGAGAACCGTCTGAATTTGCAATTTTCGTTATCAGTCACGCATCACTGTCTCGCGCGTAGAGTAATAATGAAAACAAGCTGATAAATTTTTAGGGAATGACGATGTTTATAAAGTGCAAAGTACATTCGCGATTGTTTAATGTTTGTGAATTGAATGGGGAATGCGAACAGGTGGAGTGAGAGTCTCTTAAACGTCAAGTATTTGATACTAAGTAGGCAATCTTGAAGAATGACCTGGGGATGCGAGAGAAAGACGGAAACGTACCGTGTCGTAGTGAGTTCTTTGGTGTTTCGCGCGATCGCTGCTGTTGCTGAACGCTTTGGAGCAACCGCGATGCTGACACGCGTAAGGCCTCTCCCCTGTGTGAGATCTTTGATGGATCTTTAAATTTTCTAGCCTCGAGAACGCCTTCTTGCAGCCGGTGAACTGTAAAAATGAAAAATAAATATTTAGCTGTGTGGTTATACACGCGACACAATTATTTCGGAGAACTTTGGCACAACAGTTGATTTTCCCAAATCCCTGACTAAAAACAACTTCTTTTGCACAAGATCCATCGCAAATTTAAAAAATCAATATAACACACTCAAACACTATATCCTCCATCTAAAAAAAAGCACAAGGTATCCTAAAACCAACTGTTGCATCAAGTTTAAGGCATCCTTCCGAGGAGTGGCACTAATTTCAGGTGGTGGAGTGGATCAACCCAGCTTCCATAGCAAAGAAAAGTCAGAATAGAATTTGCATACACACCGGACACTTATTCGGTTTCTCCCCGCTGTGGACTCTCATGTGTATCAGCAGCTTGTATCTAGCGTTGAAGGGTCTAGCCCGTGGACATCCCTGCCAGAGGCAAGCAAACTCATCCTGGCCACTTCCGGTACCCGTCACAGCCTCGCCGTCCTTTTCCTTGTCCTTGTCCCTGTCCCTCTGCACCCGCCTGCCGTGTCCATGCGCGTTTGACGAGGAGGATTCGACGTGTCGTCTCTCTATATGCCGAACCAGGCCCTCCTGTTCGGCGAACGCGCAGCCACAGTCCACCCAACGGCACTGGTAGGTGGACGTCAAGATCTCGTCGGTCGTCGAACAGTCTGCGGAGAAGCGAACGTGTCATCGCGAGCCTGAGGTGCTCCTACGCGCGTAAACAGCGCGGGATGGGGATGCTTGTTAGGGGAAAGTGTCTACGAGTGGTGCTCGAAAGCGCCACTTGAGGGAGGTTTGCGGCCTTCCCTAATTTCGTCCCGGTGTTTATTTGCTTCTCTTTTTTTAAACAACCTCGCCCCTTTTTTTAGGCTTTAGGTGCAGATCGATGGGCGGAGGGACCACGACGAGTGTTCTCTCGAATGGAATCGGGCTTAACTTGTAGGACTCAATGAGTATTAACTACCTCTGATACATTATCCGATTCGATTGGAGAAGAGACTTTATTCGGTACATAGTTTCTACGCTCCTAATTGGTAGTGTCTTGAAACTCACCGTAAGATTTGTCCCGTTTCTCCGTCCCCAACGTGGACTTGGACACAGGAACCCGTCGGTCGGTCAGCAACAAGCCCTCGTTCCTGGGAAGGACGACCTGGTTCCCAAAGCCGTCCCCTTCGTTCGCAAAGCTCATCGCTGAGATGGACGATTGCTGGCCAGAGACCAGGTGTCCAACCGCGTAGCACGACCCGCTCAAGTTGGTGAACGGGTCCTGGAGTTCCTCCAAGTACGTGGACGAGGGTGATGACGGGGAATCCACGTTGCCCAACAGCGACGTGGGGTCGCCCCTGATCAGGCTCAGGTCGAACTCGTCTGTGGCGGTCTGCATGGGACCGGTGAACCCTTGGTCCTCTGTCTGGGAGTGCAGAATGAGGGGCAAGGACACCGTCCCGTCGTCGTGGTACTCCTGGTAGTCCTGGTAGGTCTGGTACTCAGGGTAAACCGTGTTGCAGAAGCTGCGGGAGAAGGAGAACGCGGAACCGACGGAAGGTAGCCTAGCGTTGGGGCAGTCTTGCGCGTTGTTCCACGTTGGAGTGGTCGCCTCGCTTCCGGTGCTACCTGGCGACCTGCCCATGGTGGAGTACTGTTGGCAGGGGTACTGGAAGGCTGCGGTGAGCTGCTCCCAGTCGGTGTACTCCCGAGGGCTGGCGTTATTTGGCAGAATGGGGGACGACACACCGGTGTCCGCGTGGGAGGTCGCCCAGCAGGCTTGCTGGGGGTTGGTGTTCATCGTCGTGATAGTTCCCAGGTGCAGGGAGCCAAAGTCCTCTTGCTTGATGCTCCTAGGGATCCGTTGCACGTCCTCCTCGTTCCTATCCGCGTGGTAGTCCTCGAGGTGCATGCTGACGGCTTGCGGCTGTAGTTTGAAGAGAACTGTAAGATGCGGCTGGTGGAACGACGGGGAGGATGGGACGCTGGGGGGTTCACAAAGCAAGGGTAACTGAACGGAGGCTCCGGGAATGTTAAATAAAAGCTTCCCAATTTAAAGAAAATAAACTGACCAAAGAACCTCCCAATGGGGCACCAGGAGAACAACAGTCTAAAGAACCCCAGCTACCACCCAGAAATTTACAAAGCACCGCGGATCATTGAGCAAATTCGAACACCACCAAGAACCATTCCGCAATATTCGTTATCCAGATCGAATTACAGCTTCCACTTGTCACTTACAAGATCAGCGCGTCGTAGATGCGACTTCCCAAACTGCACGTCGCCTATCAGCTCGATTAGCCTATCACTCGCTCCTTGGAGGGTACAGGGCAGCGTGGCACGCGCGCTCGCGCGATCTTAATCACAAATAGCCGATGAGAGAGCAAGCAGGGTGACCGACTGTGTGCGCGGTGCTCGCGATATAACTGACCCCGAGATAAGGAGGTACAGCCCTGGCCAGCGCACCCGTTCCCGCGTCTCTACGAAGACTATCAGCCAGGACAAGACATCGCTGCGTTTTTCCAAGCAGACAACGGGACAGCCAGTGGCGAGGATCCCCCTCCACCCTTGCCGAGGAGCAAAGGGAAGAAGTCTTCGAGAAGGGTACGCGCCGCCCACTCGCGTGGCCGCTCCGTTTCCCCCCTCGAGGAAGAGGAGATGACGCGCACCGAGGCGCTCGTGCATCTTCCGATGCACTTGCCCCTGCACCCGACGTTCCTTCAGTCCTTCGGTTGCCGCATATCGGGGTGGCAAGGGGCACACACATCTGCGCGCACGTCTGTCGTCTCCCTTTTTCGTGCCTCTCCATTCCAATTCGTGGCCGTCGTTTTCTTTCCCCCGTTTTTTTACCCCGCTGCTCCGTGCATAGATTCCTGGAACGATTATGTTTGATTGTTTCAGAGGACAACGTCGCCGAGCCCCGTCCAAGGGGATTGCATCATTTGTTGATATCCCGTTTTTGTTGCTTCGTGCATTCCTTTGGCGACGGTGTCGAAGGTAGGGTTAGGTAACGGTGTATCGGTAATCGTGACCGCCCTAGCTGGGTCTGCTGTTATCTGGGGTAGGTACAACGGGTGCGATGTTGGAGGTTATGGCTGAGAGTAATCGAGTTGCAATTGGGGAATTTGGTGATGATTTAGTGGGTGGGGATCGGCAACCCTTTGAGATCTCGCTGGAATATTCCCCATTCGTGGCGCAGCGAATGCAGCCGAGGCAGAAAGAGGGAGAATGGGGAGGGGGTGCTTAGGCCGATCTCTCGTCGGTCGAACCCCGAGAATCGGGTGCGGGGGCAAAAAAACGTAAAACCAGCTGCCGCACACGCGTCACTTATTAACAACAGCTTCTTCGCGCGCACACATGAGGGCAAAGTCGTTCACTCTTTCCTCCTATTACAGCTTACTATTATTTCACCCGACCTCCCCGCTCTCCTCTTCACTCGCACGCCTTTCAGGCTTTCGCGGGACCACGCTTGATATCTGCCGCGTTTATTGGGCAACCGTGGCTCGTTTCCAAGACGCCTCGCTGGAACAGCGGTCCTTGACTTGTAACTCCGAACAGTCACGGAATCATAAGCGAGGACAAGCAGAGTTTGATACAGCAATTGAAATTGCATGCCAAACTTCTACTGTTGCATAGGCCCAAAGGCTTTCACACTGAAGCGCAACTGTTGCAGTGAGGAACGAGAAACGTTCCGGTAGAGTGCTTGGGATGATGAATGATTAAACGAATTGTCCTTCCATTCATCACCGGGCCAATTGGAAACGCATTGTTATGATTCCAGAACGATCCTCGCGACAGCGTTATCTTATACAAGCTGTTGTGCTCCCAGTTTCTTCTACCGAGCGGGGTACGCGCACACAGCCACTCCTCCGTGCATCCTCCTACTCACCCCCTTGTATATGCACGCGCGCCTCTACATCTTGACTCCTGGCACGCACGCACACACACAGCATACACACGCATGTGGTCGCAGTTGCATCTTATGGTCGGGTTATACGTCATATTACCGGGTAGATAAGTGATAGAGTGGCACATGTGGCCTGCCAGCCCTCTATGCTTACATTACACATACTATGCTCGCTCTCGGGCACGCTTTTTTGCTAGGGCACCTGTCAACTCCGTACCATAGTCACCGCATGTGTACGACTGCCATTAAAATAAATATACTGGAAAAAGGATTTCGATCGTGCACTCCATACGGATGCAATAACAGAAAGAGAACGACGGGGGAAAGATATAGGTAATCTCGAGGAACGTTTGATAAGTGCACTTTTAAAAAAAAAAACGCCTTCCATCATTTGTAAATGAAACAGAGTTCTAATAGAAGTTTGTATTACAAATTATCTGCAATGCAGAGCAATGTTTGGATGAGATTTTCCCTGTACACTTTTCATCGGTATAATCGTTTTTGTGGCCGTAAGTGATGCGTATGTGTCAAGTAGAAATGATGGAGTGCGTTCGAGGAAAGTATATTTAGGACGATGGAACGATTAATTTGTGTGTTGTAGCGGTGGGTAGAGGGTATTGGAAATAGTGCGGGACGCATCACGCACGTACGTGTCGGCGGTTCAGCATTCGGTCAAGCGACGTAAAAATAGAAAGACGTGCGCTCTGCATGTGACTTCGTATAATTAGGTACCGAACCCGAGCCGTCGCGTTGTATGTCCCATACGTTAGGAAGCTAAAGCGTTAGAGAGCCTAACACGGGACCAGCGAATCTTTTTTCCGTTTTCAACCCGTCAGCGGGCTCGCAGGTTATGAAATATTATATAATTCTTCCTGGAACGCGGCAACCGTGTGCGCACTGTTTATTCCTCCTTCAAGCACGATTTAACAAAAATATTTGGGACTCTCGAGCGTACACTGGTATATACAAGTATTAAAAACGTATGAAAACACGAAGCGACGATTTTTGTACGTCTCCTCTTTTTACATAGTGTCGAAATTAGCCGTACGTAGCGCTTAAATCGAAGTTATATGTATCGTGTCTGATCGTGAACGTGTGAGATAGTAACGAAGAAGTTACGTTCATGTTGGGATGATCCTCTTTCTCGACGATTGGGAAATGCTGTATGCGCCCGCTGCTCCAAGCGATCGTTAAGCAAACAACGGAGGAGGGACTGCTGCAGTTTTGGTAGAAATTCATGCAATTAGGGACTTCTCCGGGGAAGCCCTTGATAAGGCAACCTGGTTTCATCTCGACTACGCGCGAGATGTTCCCCACTTTTGGCTTCACTAACGCGATCCAAGGGCTGTCCTAAATAATCAAGAAATATATCGTTAGCGTCCTTGATTCGAGAGGATAGACGCCACTGAAGAGACTGTACCTGGAAGAGTATAGCGAGGTACTTTCCCGTTGGATCCCATTCCATTGCGACTACTCTGCCACCGACGGTAACGTAATCATCGTCCGATGAGATGTTCACTTTCGTCAGATCTATGAGTGGCACGGCCATTTTTGCATCGTCGAGGGAGGCTTTCTTCACGTCGAAAATATTTTCTCGCAAGGGCAGGGAGAAGATGGTCGCGGGATCCTCGGTCGACGTGAACAGTAGAGTCAAATTTGGTCCGAAGCACGCAGCGGCCACTCGCCCGTTAGGAACTGTCCATTTGTCTGCACGCCACAATGTTGCCACACCGGTGTTCCAAACTCTGTGCATAGAGTTCCGCGTAAAATCGAAAGATACATTCGACTAAGGATATAGTGTCATACCTGAATACATTCCTACATGTCGCAGCGAAGAGTTGAGAGCCACAGGACGACCAGCGTGTAAAGCTCAAGCCACCTCCGCCAACTCGCCTCAGTGGAACGCCTTCCTTTTTACACGTATCCCAAATGATCATATTTGCATCCGCTAGGGAACAAGACACCAACAAATCACCCTGTGGATGCCACGTAACGCTTGTGACTGGTGCATGGTTCCTCTGCTTTAGTAACACTGCATGGCTAAGAGAGTTACTGGCTGCGCCTAGTTCTATCGTCCAGACTAAGACACCTATGTGACAGGCCACCGCCAATTCCCTGCCAGCGAGAGGCCTCCAGCTTATGCAGGAGACTGATTTCTGCGCGCTGTGCCTTAATATCGGCACCGATGGTATTCCTTTGGAAAAGATACGTATACGATCGTCCCTGGTGACTACAGCTAGCCGTGCGCAATGGGGATGCCAAGAAAGATACCTGATCTAAAAAGAGATATTAAGAACAAGCCATAAATTGGTTAAAAACTCTGCAGCGGGTCATAATGATTTCTTACGAGAGACATATCCCAATCCCTCGACTGAACAACATCTGCGACTGACCCTGAGCCGACGGTAGGCAAGATTTCTCTTTGGTATATCCCTTTATCCATTAAATCAACCACCCACTTAAGTCTAAAAGTAAAATGTAACGTTAACTTTGGGAAGAAATTTACAGCCACTGAGTTGTTATCGAAACCTTGTAGCTATCCAATGCACAGCTGCCGTGACCTCCTCCGGATCCGTGGCTGCAGCGAGGCATATAGCTTCAGCCAGCCCCTTCTCCCTCCATACACTGACGATTCTTTTAAAGATACTATCGTAGACCGGCAGGAACAGATCGTCAGCGCAGACTGTGCGCGCTGTCTCGCGTGTGGCCAGAACATCAGGGGCAATTGAGACCTCTGGATATTCTCGCAAGTACTTGGAGAAAGGCTGTAGCTCGTCCTGCAGCCTTTCATATTCACAATATTGCAATGTATTCCCAATGAACCCAACAGCTGCCAGTTCATCGACGGGAGGGGAATCAAAGTCTTGCAACGACAATATTTTCATTATGCTCCCCCGTTGTGCAAATATTTTATTTATTTAACCTATAAAGACAAAGCATAAAGGAAGGAAGCTTCCTATTATAACAATAATACAATTTCATTGCAACAAAATTATATACAATAGTGGAAAAAGGAGTAACAGAAAATGACACAAAAGTCAAGATGCATCTATATATACATTGCTACGAAACATAACCTACAATAAACTGATCCAAATGAACAGTATCGCGAATCAACGACATTTTCACAAAAATACATAATCGATAAAGACAAACATCGCTTGAAAAAAGTGTTCGCAAACACTTGAACATGAAAAATCCACGTTCGTACCTGGCTACAAGTGAAGCCGGATAAAATGGCGAGTGATGGTTTACATCGGTCGCCATGGCAACCGCCGTTGGGGGGCGTGGTAAGCGGCGATCGTCTGCGCAGGCGCGGACCAGCCGCCGTTCGATTCGTCTGAATCAAAGAGATGAAATTCGAATCGATTTCACCGCCACTGATTTGCATGTCACTCGTTAATTTTCCGCTCGGACTGCACGTTTTACTACGAACAATCGACGAGAGCGTGCTCCCCGCGAGTGAGACGGTTTCTATTAAATAAGAGCGGGACGAGAAGTTGTCGGTGCGACGGTGCGCGTCCAAGTGACATAGGGCTAGAGTAGGGGGCAACGAGCGCAAGGGTGGGGACCATTTAGGGAGGGATGAGGTGGGGACAGCAGTGTGCGGTCGCTATTCGTGCGGCGAGAATTACGTATTAGAGTTGTCTTCTGCTACGGGCAGGCATCGCTCGTCCGGTAGTTCCGTTCCCAAAAAGCTTCCTCTGTCGGGTAGACGAGCGACACGGGACACACTCGCTCGGCGGACATTCGATAAGATGCTACCGCGAAGGTAGCGGCGAGAGATTTGTCGCGGTCGCCAACAATGATTTCGGCGGAGCTTTCGTCCTAGAAAAGTCGGCCGAGATCGCTGGGAAGACGAGAGACAGAAGGGAGGAGGACCAGCTCGGTCTTCGCGAGAGATGGGCAAGAAGGGTTCCAAGCGAAAGACCCGATGGAAAAATCTCAGCATTGATGGTGAGTGAGTTGCAAACATCCCGACGTTACCCCGTGCAAGCCTTGGCTGACCGCTCGTGCATCCCTCGGTCGGTTCATCTATTATAATCCGAAACCAAGAGCCACGCCGTATGACATCTACGCGGGTTCTGTTACAATCGAGCGGAGTTCGCCTGGGAACTGTCGTCTCGCGTTGTCCGAGGTGTCCCCCGCTGACACGCCACTGTGGCCACTCGTCGGTCCCCGAAGCGTCGTGTTTGATGCAGTAGTTCCTCGTAAGCGCGGAAAAAAACCGCGTACCGGTGACGGTAAACAAGAGCATGGGGCCGCTGTCGCTAGTACGTAACGTTTGACCCGGTGACAGCGCGATATTCCCCGCAAAATTCGCTGTCTTCCGCCCGGGACGGAATCGTTTCCAGCCCCGTGCATCGATCCGTGTACATTCTGCTCACTTGATTCTGCCCGCCGTGCATATACGCGTTGGAGCTTGGTGGCGAGGTAAGGTCGCGTGTAGAGCGGTCGCTCTAGCTAGGCAGGCATGTTGCAAGGAGGAAAGTCATGGAGGGTACAGTCGATGCCCACTTGCATATGCACGCTGGCCAGAATCGACTGTACCCCTCCATTGACTCTCCTCCTTGCAACATGCCTGTCTAGCTAGGCAACCGCTCTACACGCGACCTTACCGTCAGGCTCAATTCTCATGGAAACTTCCTCCTGTTTCTCTGCCCAGTCCATCCCCCTTGGTCGTCGGAGGTGTACTCCGTCGACGACAACGGCTCCGCTCCGGCATACGCTGCTTCCATCTATACACAGCCCGGTGACACGGCTATGGTAAACTCGTGTGCAAAAATCGCACGCTCTATCTCGGCACCGTCTGCTCAGGTTATCTTAGAACCGTGCGGTGTGATTGCTACGCAGGGTGGCTTCCCCTCTCGCCATGGCAATCCTCTAACGTGGCCTTGCTCGAGGCTGCTCCTCGGAAGTTTTAGTTCCGAAAATTGAAACTTTCGGAAGCTTCGAATAGGAGGAAGACACACACTGGCCACGAGGAAGAGTAAGAGGTGCAGATTAGGGGAATGTGCTTTGAACAGTTCTGAGGGATTCGGTTGAGATCAGAGTTCGATTCGGGTAGACGGAATGTAGGAATTGTTGGAAGTTTCGTGCGTTCGATGGAAATGGCACCCACGTGACTTTCTTACGCAGTTTCCAACGATCGATTAGCTCTCCATTCCCCGGTTTGACAGGACCCGGAAGTTCCAAATTTCTACGATCCTTCGTGCTTCCAGGCATTTATCTTGCTGGATTTAATTGAGGCTATTAGGGAGATGAAGATATATCGAGGAGAGATCAAGGGACGCCCGTCAAGAATGCAATAAAATTACACTTTCTAAGTAGCCAAGTTTTTCTGTCATCGTCCTTGACGCATGGGACTTTGCGTTACACGCAAATAGATTGATTTCCATTTATTCACTGGCTCTCTGCTGATTTCAAGTGGATATCTTCGATTTCTCTGTGGTATGTACATTAATTCGCAGTAGGATCGTCGTGTTTTTATACAGCCTAGGCTGTGCACGTGGTCACCAAATGTGGTGGCCATTATCCTTCTCAGTGAAAGTGGTGGCTGCCGCGTGCATTCTGCCCGCTTATCATTCTGATTATTGCATAAAAAAAATCGTGGCATGTCTCATAGCATGACACCATGCAACTCAGACTTCAGAAAAACGACACTCCATGTTTCCTAACCTAACAAACGCTCAGAAAGCAGAACGTACTTGTACAGATGGCGGTATGTGGCAGTGGACATATTGGATCCCATAGGAAAGCGAGGAAACGTGGTGTCCTTCGAGACCAATTTAATAATATCGTTTCACTCATGGGCGTCCGGAGGGGGCAGTTACCCCCCCCCCCCCTTGGCTTTTGAGAAAAGATCGCTTATTTTTAAAAACTGGTATTTATTAAGTTTATAATAAAAAAGTGAATAATTCTAAATTTCGGATTTAAATTTTTAATTAAATTGGCACTACAAAATGAGTTAAAAAAGCAAGCGGGCTACTCGTTTTTTCATTACTATATTTTTCATCACCGTCACCCCAAAGTTGCCCCCTCCTGGAAAAGCGTCTATAGACGCCCTTGGTTTCATTGACATAAAATAAAAAGATACAGGGACACAAATGTAGCAAAGAGAAAAGTTCATTCCTCCATCAGAATTAGTAGCTAATCTGTTCCTCTACTAATTTTAATTCCGACACGAATTTACATATCCCAGCATCGAATGACACGAGCACAGGCGAGTGTGCACAACATTAGATCAGTGTTGATCGCATCGTAATCGCCGAATGTAACAGCGCAGAATTTCCCCAGCGTTATCGCTGAATGCTTTTACACCGTTTGCTCTTTTTATCTTCTATATTCCCAAAGTCTCGATGCTTCCACGCTTGCTTGGTTCCAGCGTTTATCGGGGCAGCTTGGCGTTATCGCCGCCCGATAAGGTTACGAGGGTTCACGCAAGTAGCTAGATCTCGCGGCAGATTTACCGAAGAAATTTTCTTCCGACGTTTCCGAATAAACTAGCTATCGCGGAAATAAATCTTTCATAGACTTCCGTCGCACTCGCGCTTATTTCGAAAGCTGTCGCGGATCGAGTCACCTGATCGTGGCTACCTGCTTTAAAAGAAGTGACATTTTTCCCTTTCTATGCCTCCGTTGCACTAGTTATTCGCAAGGGAAGCGCGTCCGGCGTTAATAAACACGAGCGTTCCGCGCGTGTCTCGCTTTCGTTTTCACTCGTCTCCGTTTCGTGTTGAATGGGCAATTATAGTCGCCGGTTCAAACGGGTGTTTCATAGATGGTAAACAGCATGGGGTCACCGGTGTTAATGGTAAACGTAAACAGAGGTGTAGCAGCGATCTTCGCGTCAATGGTTTCAATATCGAACCTCCTATCCAGCGATCTCGAAAACCCGAGCCGCGCGACGATTTCAAAACGACCAGGTTTCGCGCGCTTCTACGCAGCGAGGAAGAGCGTTTCGCGCGTTTTCTCTGTTAACCACACCGAATATTTTCCTGTGGCTTCCAAAATGGCAGTAATGAAAAATAATTGTAATATTTGTGAATGCCAACGAACGTTTGTGTCTTAATAAAAATTGAGGTATTGGAACACCTATTTAATTGCAATTTATTCCATTGAGAATAGAAAAGAAAGTTGTTGAGTTTCTAGCGGGGATGTAAGTTGAGATGAAATTATTTTAATCCGCTCCCATGGAAGACCCAAAGTACTCGGGCGAGACAGGAAGCATTTTCTGGAAAGTTGCACCGCTCGCGTTGCGGCGATTGCGCAATTTTTACATTGCTTCAATATTCATTGGGTCTTGAATAATTCGTTGCCGCTTCCGCGAGACGGGATATTTTGTAATAGCCGCTTTCTAATTGATAATCGACGGTCTAATTATTGAAAGCGCACGCAGCACACCTCGGGCAGTCCTTGAAAGAGTCCGCAGAATTTTTCTTTCAATTCTCCAAAAATGTGAACACTCGTGAACCCAAGTTCAGGGCTCCAACAGTGTTGGCTTTCCCAGAGACTCCTCCTTTGAACCTTCATAAATCAGTGAGTGTCCATAAAAGCAGAGCTGCATATTCCTCTCCAGCTACGAGTCTTCTAAACATTCTTCCCATAACGATCAAGGAAAGCTATTCAAAATATGTCTTCCCCTAGATACCTACTTCAATCTCCTCGATAAGGCACATGGGGTTCCCTGCACAAGGTTATCTCGCAGCGAAGATAAGACATACGACCTTCCGCGTACGTGGAAAATTCAGGAGAATGACTTGGGAGAATTTATTCAAACATAAATATTAATCCCCTTCCACAAATTACATAAGGAAGCCACGCTCAAACGTTTGTCACGCTATGGTGAAACTTTCAGCATCCCGAGCAACCCACGAACCTTAACTATCCTCCAGAGTCATCCCTCCTGGGTGCAGCTTGCATTTATTCAAGGTCACAGTGAGATAAACCTCCCCGCACTTTATCCGACAAGGGAAGCCGGAAATTCAAAATATTCTGAAACCTTGTGAATATGTAGGGAATTTCCTACTGATTACAACGCAATTTTTGTCCGCAGCCGAAATTCACTCGAAGGGGGTGAAATTAACCCCTGAAAATTCGGTTATTTTCCGATTTTGTGTTATAACGCGCGAACTATAAAATAATTTGTTTTACCAAAATGATAGATCTAATTAGAAGAAGTAACTTTTGTCGTGAAACTTTTTTTCTATCTCTTACAGTTCGCGAATTATAACAGAAAATTTGAAAATAACCGAATTTTCAAGGATTAATTTCACCCCCCTTCAAGTGAATTTGGGCAGCAAACAAAAATTGCGTAATCGGGAGGAAATCCCCTACATATTCACAAAGTTTCAGAATTTTTTGAATTTCCGGGTTCGGGATCTTCCCTTGTTAGAAGATTCGCGCGATTCACTACGTAACTCTATCGTTATTGATCTGCAATTCACCCTGGAAAATCTGATACCTCGCTCGCCAGACACCCTGATTATGCCCGGCGATGTATTTCGCAGTGATGGCTCTTTCAGACCATTCTGCTTCCCATTAACGAGACTTTCCCCCGATCGCCCCCTCGAAATCCGCGACCCTTGACATTTGCAGCCTTTTCCGTGGCCTGTTCCGGCTGGGGGGAGGGTCAAAGATCTTCGGAGAGAGGAGAGAGAGAGAGAGAGAAAGGGGAGCGGGTGGGAGCGAATCAATAGGGGGCAACCGTCGCGCCTCGATAGTGGTTGTGCTCCAACTTGGAAATCAATGTCACCATGAGAAGGTAGACATTGGGGATCGAGTAGCTACACCGTGGCTGGATCTCTTACGTACGTCCTTGGTAAATAATGGAGCTGCGAGTAGAGCCCGAAGTCCCTGGGACGAGTAGGTTAGAGTATCCTTGTGAAGCAAAAATACGTGTGGGCTCGTTGATGATGAGTGGAAGTTGGTAAATGGAACAGTAAGTCTTCACTCAGTAGATTCCTCGTTAAGTTGATTGGGCGATTGAGACGAGGCTTGGTAATGCTTGGGGAAGTTGGGTTTATGTTGCTGCTGTAGTGTCTTATCTTTCTGATAAAATGTTGACCCTAAATGGGCTTCCAGTATTTGTGGTTGGTGTATTCTTTGCTACGCTGAGAATTACGTTATACAAATAGTTGCGTGGGTAGTTGTGAATCCGCATAATTGCACTGATTTGTAGCTGAGGAAATATAAAATCGAGAGGGTTACACACTGAAGAGGAATCGTCGTAGAATTAAATGAAATGAACTCTTGAGAACGATGTGAGTTGAGTTAATCTTACTTAAAAAGTGCTACCCTGCGGTATTTAATTTTCTAATATTTTTAACTTACGTAGTTCTGTTCTTAGAAAGTCACAAAGAGCTCGTCCAGTCTATATTTTAATTATAATTTCTTCTGAAAGGGGTGTACACCGTGCATCTACTTTCTTACGAGTGTATAATAGGAAACATAATTCCATTGAAGTTACTGTACAAAGTTACTTTTTGCGCGTCAGCTCATGGTGGCGCTGGCCGACCCCATGGGTAGCCCCAGTAATTGACTCGTACTACTGGGCCGCGCAGATTGCGTTCCACTGTTCCACTCGCGTGCTTCTTTCGCAGAAAAACACTCGCGTCGTCATCGCAGCAAGTCGAAATGAGACTTTTAGCCGAAGCATCCACCTTCCCAGATCCCTTGAAAATTAAATATAATTATAATTTGCGTTAAAACGATTAATCGCAACATCCTGACAAATATTTCCTCCAATTACATCTGGAATTCACAATGGATACTAAAGTAAATCCAACGTTCATCCTTCAGGGCATTATTCACTAACCAGTTCCCAGAGGACAGCTGTGTATTTCGAACAAATAAATAATTACAGCAAACCTCAAGCTATTCGAACCTTGGGGTACCAATCAATTGTCACCTACTACTTGATGCATAGGCTCGTAAAAGATTCAAACGATCGCGTCAGTCGCTAGGAGGACCCGAAGGGGGCGGACGTTTTCCAAAATGGGAACGAGAGATAACCCGACAAACCAGTCAGGAGCATTCGACGTGTGGGTACCGTGCGCGTCTTCAGAGACGCTAAGTATAACATTGACAAAACAGCAGGAATGAGGATGAATACGCGTGAACGCACGTGCGCTCCAAGTTGGACCACATTGCTTGTTACGTAACCGGCCGAGCCTCGCGCCTTGCTATCGATTCTCGAATAACCCGGCTCGAGAGAGGAGGCAGTCTCTATAGAAAAATAAGGCACGTTCCAGCCGTTTCGACTATCGCAAATTCGCAGGCTATTTGCAAATGTATCTTTAAGGGGGTAGACGAGTTTGGGCGCTCGGGAAATGTGTACATTTTGTGGATTTTTTTACAAGTCAACGGCTTCATGAAGATTTCCCGTTTTTTTACTATGTTTACATAGTATTATGAACTAGTTAAAAAAAAAGTTTCAGTTAAAAAACTATTGTTTTTCGGAAGTTATGGATACATATCCGAAAGTCTCTCGATTTTAGATAGCTAAACGGTGGCCCTGAAAAAAAAACTATGTCGTGTCTGAAATCAAAAACAGTAAAATTTTCTTATAAAATATGTTAATAGCTATCGTCCTACGGGGCCGATTTTAGAAATTTTGAAAAATAAAGAAATGGTGAGAAATCATAGGTAAAGTTAGATTCTTTTTAAGAGAAAAGTCCACCTTTTTTCTTTATAAATAAAAAACGGGGAAACGGAATAAAAAAAGTCTGCGTAGCACGGTGTGGAATATTATTACGATTCTGCATGCAAAATTGGAAGTGAATTGGTTGAACGTAGCGCGAGTTTTTAGGGCCACCATAATGAAAAATATAATTCCGCTGCGATCGGTCGAGCCGCTGCCCCGTGCTACCTGGGATGTTTCACTCAAATGCCTATAACTTCGTCAATTTTCCGAATTTTTACATCGGACTTGATTTATAATATTCCTAAAACATCAATCTATGAAAATGTGTAAAAAGAAAAAATCCGATTTTTGACACTTTCAGACAGTTATACCCCCTTAAAAACAGGATTACAATTTAGTTGCTTGTAAAGTACAAGGTGCAGTAGAAAATGAGGCAAAGCTGGGTAAGGAGTGTTTTCGTAGAAGCTTAGAATAAGTACACTGGTGGGTCGAAAGAAACTTTGAGAAATGAGGTAGTTGCATTATAGCTGACAATTTATAGTATATAGATTGAGGGTGTAAAACTCCTAAAAATAGGAATTTTAATGTTTCTTTTGACAACCACTGTACGTTTCCATGAAGGGCTCAGTTTTCGCAAAGATCGACGTTGACAATCCACTGACAAGGAGAGCTTCAGGACTGGCAAATTCGGAGGTTGTTTGTGCTTGGTGTGCGTGAAGGTTCTTCACTCGGACTTTGGTTTCCCAAAGCAGTGAGGCGCGCTTCCCATCCGGGGTCGGGAGGGTCGACTTTGAAAGGTACCGGGTTCACTTGTATGCATTTGATGGAGGGCAATTATCGAGGCCCAGTGCTTAGCGCTCGCGACTAGTAAGCGTGAGGTGGCCAGTTCACGTCTTCTCCCCTCCACTTGTGTTGTTATTTTGTTGGCACTACTTTTTTTTTTATTCATTTGTATAGGGTAAACCAACCAGTAATTTACCGCATACCAGTGAATGACCATTAGGCAAAGAAATGTCAATTATAAATTTAAAAATTATTATATTTTTATAAATGGAGTGTAGTTGCACTTTTAATATCCTATATTTTTAGTTACGCGTATTAAGCAAACATTAATAAGTACAATTCTTATTAAAAGTATGCGGTCATTTACTGGGCTTCTACACGTTTTGCATTTGAGGCAGTCAGAGCAACAACGGACCAACCCACAATAAAAAAATTTTTTTTTCCCCTATTTTATATGGTTAATAGAGCCTATTGGAATACGTTATTGCTACTAATTCAATTTCGAAAAAAATGTGGGTTAGTCCGTTGTTGCTCTGACTGCCTCATTTTATAATTGTTTTTTTTTTTAAATTACGATAAGAATAAGTAATTATTTTTATAGAAATTTCAAGAAAAATAAATTTAAATGCAATTTCAACAGTTGTTTTGTTGTTATACATAAATATATTCAAGTATTAATCTCAAAGGTCCATAGATTCAACAATTCGGTGATTCACTGGTTGGTTTACCCTACCTACACCTTTCACATGCAAAGTTTATCAAATTCATGCTAATTAACAGATATTTAAACATCTATTATATGCATGGGTGTACGGAGTATACCGGTGCTCCACCTCCCAGGAGATGGGCATCACTTTCCATTAAAAACACACATCTTATTTTAAATGATCTCTTGCTTGAAAATCGTACTTTTTATTGAGCACAGTAATTTTTAAATAGGAATATTTCGTTGGTAATTGTTTTCTATCGAATGTATATAAGTGAACTCGGCATTTTTCAACGTCGATTTTCTCGAATTCGGATGGGAAGCGCGCTTTACTGCTTTGGGAAATTAAAGTCCGAGCGAAGACCTTCACGTACACTAATTGTAAGTATAAACAATTTCTAAATTTGCCAGTCCTGAAGGTCCCCTTGTGAGCACGCACCTACTGCGAGACTATAGGCAGAGCAAGATCAACTGGCCACTCAAGGCCACGAGGGGTGTCTACCCCCACCACTCTGCTTCCCGTTTCTTGGCACGAATCTGCAGACATGGGCTATTGAAGTATGTAGTCAACATGTGGGAAACATAACCCTGGACGAGAAGGTTACTTTCTCTGCGTTCAGACGGGGAGGTTCTTCAAAACTACACGACTTGGGTCCAAAAATTAAGGAGTCATTCCGGTTAGACGGATTGAAAAAATCGATTTTTTTTTTAATTTTGAAAATACATATCTTCAAGAATGTGCTGTTAAATTTTCATGGAAAAATTCTGATTATTTTAGCTTCTACAGAGGCATTTTGTAGAGAGCGCAGAGGTTCTGCCTCTACAGATGAAAAACTTGAACACGTTTTTCTCGAAACGTCATTTTTTTACATCCTGAAGATATAATCTCAAAATCTATCGAACCGATTGCTTTGTAAATTTTACTGCTTATTCTGCACACCTTTGACTCTCGCAGGAACTACAACCAAGTATTTTCATTGAGTCTAACCTAATTTTAAAATCGAAAATAGCAAAAGAAAAAAGTCGAAAAACATTTTTCTTGCATTTTGCCCGCCATTTTGCTAATTTTGAAGATAAATAACTAATTATAGCCCGAGGCGGTAGCGACAGTCATACTGATCAAGAATCTGTTTGGATTTTTTGGATCAGATAAGTCTAACAGCTGAAATTGCCTTCACAAGCGAGGCATGAATTTTGAAATACGTCATTAAGACATAATTTTATTACTTTTATATTTTTTATTTACTGTAGAAACGTAGTTTAATAAATAGAAAAAGTTTTATTCCATTACTATAATTATTTTCGTCGCGATAAATTCCTGAAAATCACTGAATTTATCGGCGCGCTAACCGTGATGACCCCTCAAGTGTCTTCTCAAAATCCATGGACCCCTCAAGTGTCTTCTCCCTATCACTCGTAAAAAAATATAGAAAATTTCTAAACTTACCTCCCACTACTCGAAGCATCACAGCATACAATAGTAGCAAGCAAAATTTTCTCACCATTATTTCCATTAACCAGACTGTAGCCAAGACACATCAAGCATTCCCCACATTAGAATCTAAGAAAGCTGTCTTTGGCTTCCCAGTGCAACACACAGTGGTCGAGAAAGAGGCCTCCAGCGGCCAATTGATTACGCTCCTGCTATAGCAGAGGGCCCGTAGACTCAGGAACGGGCGAGCAGCCGAGAAGAGCTCGGGGAATGACTGCGCGGTGGACGTAACCGGGCAAAAACCTCGCGGACGCGATTTCCATCGCTTCGGCATAGTTGTTGCGCCGCGATGCGACCGCCGCCGTCGTTTCCCCGCCGATTGCGCAACCAGCTGTGTAATAAAGCGCGGTTTTACACGGGTTACGTGCCTCTGGTCGAAGAGCAGCGTAGGTAATTGTGTGCACTATTTCGCCGAGTCGCCGCGCGCGGAAGATTTAGTGCGACGCGAGCGGCGGATCGCCTCTCTTTCACCACTTCATCCGCTCTTTTTTTTTGAGAGGGAGGAGGTATTTCGGGTCCCGAAGCGGAGGAATTCTGAGCGGGGTGGGAAGGTTAGTGAGACGCTGGCGATGGACGAAGGGAAGGACAATGTTAAGTCTTGCTAAGCGATTTATGACTGAGGAGCGTGTCACAAAACCATGTTTGAAACTCGCTTTGCACGTCGTTTGGGAGTGCGCATACTTCAGCGGGTTAAATAGTAAGCGGCCGGACCAATTGGAGGAGTGTTTGGGTTATTGTTACGTACGCCGGGGAACACTTGTCACCTGCTCTATCTATTCGGTATCTTATCTGAGACAAGTGCAACGGGACAGTCTGCCTTCAGACCTCCAACTTTAACGACCATTCAACGCTCTGCGTCCCCGCACGTCGGTGGACCCGATTGTCTGCCACGCGAGAAGCAGTTAGGTTAGAGTCAACGGGGACTTTGATAGCGACGAAGGAACTTGCGGTTACACCTTTCAATTACACTATTTCTGATCAATATACGATGCACATTAGACGACAAAATTGAGAGGATTTAATATTGTGGTGGAAGCCGGAAGTCCATCGAAAGGTCCAGGGACCTAATCGGCATACTTTTCAAATATCGGTACCTATGTGCTCATCCTTAACATCATTTCATTCATCTGCCCTTATAAAATGAAAGAAAATTGAAATAATAAAAAAAATTGGAGCAGTGGAGCAGTAAAAATTTTCCGTGTTCCAGGCAAAACCTCATTGCTCCACTGCTCCGCGCTCCAGCTTCGAGCTCCGCTCCAACGCTTTGATCTTAACCCTTCGAATACAGCGATTGAAACGTTTGTTGTACGTCACGTGCGGAAATCCTGCAGCCCCATTTGCTCCCAGTACTAGCTGAACGCCTATCGGCGTTTGCCAGCATGGGGTACATACAGTGACAAAGGGTTAAGGGCTTTCTTACCATTTAATAAAGTGTCAGACTAATCACTACACAAATGTGACCAAACGAACTGCAGTCCCATACTGGCTGCCTAACAGTGCCATCGACGATATCCTTTCACGCTTCATGGGTTTTAAGCACTGATCTATATATACTGGACACGGAATGCAACTTAGCTCTGTGACGATACGAACCGCATCATATTTTAGAATAAACTATATCCGCCACCTGAATGGGGTCATTGGTACTAAGATTTTACGATTCACATGTATGCTCATTGCAGTACACTCGACGCCATTGCTCCCTAGCAATAACATTCACGAGAGTGGAGTTAACTTTGCGCGACGAAATAGTAAACGTGATTTCCATATTTCTAATATTTCTCATTGATTTATAGTCCACGCTTTCTGTTTTCTATAAGAAATCTTATCACTCTAGGAACTATATGGGGAATTAGCATACGTGTGAATCGGTGAACGTAGTACCAAATCATAGTACCAATAACCCCATGCAGGTGGCGAGTACGGTTTATTCTGAAAGATGGCGCGGTTCAATCGTCACAGGAATCAGTGGTGTTAAGCTACCCGATTTATCTCCGCGGTGCCTCGCTGCAGCTCCTCCACCCTCGCGCTCCTCCTCCACTCGTTTCATTGTCACTAAGGGGTGATCGGGACGGAATGGTAAGTGGTGAGAGCGCGGTTGGCGACGCGTTCGAATCGCACGTGGGAATGCAGGTTGGGGGCGGGTGTGCGCGCGCGCGAGTCGCAGGGGGAGAGAGACGCGTCTGGCCTCTCCGGGTGCATGCAGACGCCGGGAAATCGCAGGACGGGACGAGGTGGCCGCCTCTTGGGTTCAGGTTATGAATAGCACGTGAGTGACCACGAGGGCTCCCGTCACATGCTCGGCGATTCGGCTTCCGAATCATTCGGTCGTCACGAGACGCGGTTTATACTTAACTCCGAGCCGGTGTTCCGCTCCGCGACGCGCGCGAACGCGGAATCCCGCGGCGCAGGGTGGACGAACGAACCAGCCGCCGGTATATACCTTCGCTTTTCCAACGCCCAAATTTTCCGCGCGTTACGTCACGTCACGGCCCCGCTAAACACCGGCAGAAAGCGTCTTGGCGAGATCGGGGATATTATATTTTTGGACGTGCAGCCTGCACTTTTGTCATCTTCCAGGGGCATGGGGCAGGGACGGGGGACTGTGTTGCGTCACTCACACGGGTGTGTGTGGTTCGTTTCAGCTTCTTTAGCTTCGTGTTTCAGGTACAATGCCTCGGTGAGAAATTGTGATTAAACTGAGACTCACTCGAGGGTATCAGCCGCTAAATGTGTCCTTTGCTACGTACGAGGCTGTAATTCTCTGCTCTTCTAATGCCACCGAAACACTCAGAGCCACTAAGGACCCGAGCCCCTGCTGCTTCGGCGAGAGACTATAGGACAGTTTCGGAAGCACGAATTGCAGGCATTGGGAATGTGGTCTTTCGTTCGATTTTCTGGGGGTTAGTCTTCTTATCTTTTAGATTCTTAGTGAACGACCAAATTTTTGTCTAAGGTGGGGTTCAGTAGGTAGTCTTGATGGTTATTTAGTTTCTCGTAGTCAGGGTTTTATTGTGCCAGCTGGTGTTTTATGATTACTAGGGTGGTCCTTATTTTTCAACTTTAAAATTTGTATTGTCTGACCCTCTGAAAATCTTCTATTCGACAAAAAAAAATATCTTCGCGTTCTTTATTTGTATATTTTGATATGTAAAGATCGCTCAAGGACTTTATATTTCGCATGTACCACAAGTTTGGCAACTGCGACTTTCCATAATTGCCACTTGTCAATTTTAATGAAACGGGGCCATATTTATATATCAGAATCCGAAACCATGCTTTTATCTATGCGTTTAACAACCTGAATAGAATGTACGTCAAAGTTTGCGTCTGCATCTGATTCGAGAGCTGCTGATGAGAGAAATTTAAATGTGCATATAAAGCCTTATGCCACAACACAATACAGTACCAACTCGTTATAAACCCGTTTCGTCTATGCGATGTGTGCCCGAATTTTAATGTTATACTCTCACTTAAAAGTTAATAAAATTATTTTGTCCTTATTGCAAAAATTTCTATCAATTTATACCAAAATAGTCATATTTCAATGCCATTGAGCGACCTTTAATCCTTAATATATTCTAACAAAATTTTAGACAAAATTCTTTTAAACTGTTTGGAAGCTTCTGAGAGGGTCAGAAGAAATTTTTAAAAACTTTGATTCTTTACCATACATATAAGGACCACCCTAATGATTACCTTAGTATTTTAGATTATAGGTATTGTTTTTTTTTTTTATTACAAATGATATTAGTACTTCGCCCTTTGACCCTATGGATCCGTTTTCGCAGTGCTCGCCACCTTGTCCCGAAAGGTTAAAGAACTTTTGACGGGTTGCCAAATGTAGCATCGCCGGACTTGCCGCCTCTCTCGGCGCTCTCCTTTTGTGCTTTTCTGTTTGCATTGCTCCGCCGTCTAATTTCAATTCGGAAATTGCCTTTCCATTGCCAATTGCACGCTCGCATGTCCAACGTCGAACGAACCTCTAGCGTTCGATGCGAGTTAAACGCGTACTATCTTCTTCCCCTGGTGTCGATCTTTCAAAGGAAACTACTAACCTCCGATGCAGCATCTGCGAGCATTACTAACATCGAAAAGAAACCCTATAGTCTCTCACGGCAGTGAGACCACTTACAAGGAGAGGTTCCCAGGTGTCCGCCTCCGATCACTTTGAATTTTGGATATGTTTTAGAGTACCGAAAAATAAGATAAACGTGTTTTTTTTATAGCGGCCCGTTTTCATATTTAGGGGGTGAAACTAACCCCCAAAGTTATAAGATTTTCAGGTGTTCGTCTCCGATTGCTTTGGTTTTTGGATATGTTTTAGAGGACCGAAAAATAAGAAATACGTGTCTTTCTATTTTGGCCCATTTGCATGTTCAAGGGATGAAACCACCCCTCATAGTTACTCCCTAATAACGGTGACTGACGACAAGAACATCGTCCATACAGCAAGTTATGACGCAAATTAAATTTATATCTAGTTTTACTCAACACAATTTTGTACCCCGTATGAACTTTGAGGGGTGGTTTCACCCCCTAAATATGAAAACTGGCCGCTATAAAAAAAACATGTATTTCTTATTTTTCGGTCCTCTAAAACATATCCAAAAACCAAAGCAATCGGGGCGGGTACCAACAATTCTTATGAATTTTGAGGGGTGGTTGCAGCCCCTAAACATTCAAGCAGGCCAAAATAAAAAGACACGTATTTCTTATTTTTCGGTCCTCTAAAACATATCCAAAATTCAAAGCAATCGGAGACGAACACCTGAAAATCTTATAACTTTGGGGGTTGATTTCACCCCCTAAATATGAAAACGAGCCGCTATAAAAAGACACGTATATCTTATTTTTCAGTCCTCTAAAGCATATCCAAAATTCAAAGCGATCGGAGGCGGACACCTGGGAACCTCTCCTTGTTACTGTACCAAATCATCCAAGGCAACTCGTTTCGACTACCAATACATTAAATATTAAATCTCCGCGTGTAATATCGACGATACCAAATTCTTTGCGGTACCAAAACACCTTACACACCCAATTGGGTGTGTAGTCACCAAACTCGCAGGTCCTCCATTCCCGCCATACATACAATCTCGTTTCATTATTTACCCAGTAACGCAATCAACTCTCAGCTCGGCAGTGCGCGACGAAATTTTAATTCTGGTATGCGGTTTCTCGGAAACGTTACGCGAACGGGAAAGTAATTTGCGGAAGACTCGTCCGCGAAATTCATAACGACTGTATTTTTAATACTCCGCCGCTCCCCTCTCCCCTTACCACCACCACCTTTTTCTTTGCCGCCGTCGTCGTTATGTTCGCCCATCGTGTGTGATCAATTCCTATGCGCGATCTTGCTTCCAAGGTTGACGGGGACGCGGACGGATTCATCGTTCAATGGTAGATACCCGAGGAATCGCGTAATTCACCGGTGAACGATTGCGTGGAATCAGTTGGCAATAGCCGGCCCGCGGTCCTGTACAATTGCCAACGGAAGGGTTAGCCCATTGAGTTCATTGAGCACAGTTTAGTAACGGTTCTTCAAATATTTCGGCGACGCAACCGAAATAGCGGAGTGGTTTCCTGGCCGCGGAAAGCGCGCCCGCCCCGTTCGAATTCCTTTCCGTGAACGATGGCTTTATTGGGGGTAGATGTGAATGGGTTCATTAACGAGTTAGCCAGTGATAGGGAGCAAGGTATCGAGGCTGTATCGGGAGAGGGCACGCGGTTCTGCCAGTCATACTGGTCCGAGGGACCGCGCTTTCCTAAAACATATTCCTACACAGTAGGCGTGCAAAAGTATTCGGCCGCCGTTTAAAATCGCATAACATTTTTAAAATTAATCCAAACGACTTGAGTGTTTTGAGAAGCTAGAGGGATTAGTTTTCTAGGTGATGTGTTTCGTCGTTTTGAAAAAAATGCACTTGGTCGGAAAAGCAAAAAAAAAAATAGTAAAGTTCGTTTTTTAAACTTTTTTTGTGAGCCTGTAATGAAAATTCAAAAAACCCGTTTGTAGATTTAAGTAAGTTATATACGTGCCTAAATTTTCATCAAAATATAAACGCTTAAAGATCGCAGAATAAGGTCGAAAATCGCTGATTTCGGGAATTTCCGCGATTTTCGCCCTTATTCTGCGATCTTTAAAATTTTAGGCACGTATACAACTTACTTCAATCTACAAACGGGTTTTTTGAATTTTCATGAAAGGCTCACAAAAAAAGTTTAAAAAACGACCTTTACTATTTTTTTTTTGCTATTCCGACCAAGTGCTAATCCCTCTAGCTTCTCAAAAAAAACTCAAGTCGTTTGGATTAATTTTAAAAAGGTTATGCGATTTTAAAGGGTGGCCGAATACTTTTGCACACCACTTTAAGTCTGCGGATACTTGTCGAATATGAAGCAAAATCCAGAACAATCGTTGTAAAAGTATTAAATGTTCTTAATGAGTATCATCACAGAGTTGAATTCTCTTTCCCACTGCTTTTACCAATCTTGGTATTCATTCTGTCGCTTTTCATATAGGTACATGAAATGAATGTAAAATATTCAACAATGAAGCTGGTTTTAGAAAAATACAGAATAAAATTATATTGCTAGATTATTATCAGCTGAAATAAATTAGTCACGAGTTACATCAACTGGAAACTTTTTCTTTATGTTTCTCGTTGCTCTTTCATTTGATAGTTTCACCATTAGATTAGGGTTTTACCATTTAGGCCAGTCCCCTAGGGGAGACCAGGGTAAAATGTGCTTTCTTAATTAGTTTTTTAAAAAATGTAAATTCATTTAGAAACTTAAAAATTAATTTTTGGAGACTTTCGATTGGTTTTCTTTCCACATTCGCTTTTTGTGTTATTTTAACTCATTTTTTTTTACGTGTTTAAAACAACCTTATAAACATACATGTACACGCGTTTAAGAAAACATTTATCCCAACATTATT
This sequence comes from Andrena camellia, assembly GCA_029448645.1. NCBI lineage: Eukaryota > Metazoa > Arthropoda > Insecta > Hymenoptera > Andrenidae > Andrena > Andrena camellia. The sequence goes on along the minus strand of CM055678.1, from coordinate 28,732,041 downwards.
AAATAATTAATATTCCACTGAGTACATATTCGGGGTAAACTGAGCTGCAAAGAACAGATGCGCAAGTGATGTGCGCAATATCCTAACCTGTCAGCTGGCTAGAAAGCCACGCGGCGTGATGGAACAGAAACTAACCTCAAAAAAATGAAAAATCTGCCACAGTTTTTGACAACCAGGATGCAAAGAAGCCAGAAGCTGACGTGCTACACACGTCATCCCAGCGGAAGGGGTTAATAATTACCTATATCCTTAATTAAAGTTCTTATTTTATTTCAGCTCACTTTACTCTTGCATCATTTCTTTCAAGTTGAATTTGAATATACTCTAAGTTTATTTTAAATATTGCTATTCGTCATTTATCAATAGTAACGTTTAAATTACATTATAAATCTATTTCCACCCATTTGTATTGAAAGGGAAAAATTTTACTCCACTTCAAATTTTTTTAGGCTCACTTTACCCTGATCTCCCCCACACCTTTCTCCCGCGTTTTACCAAATTTCCAGAAGCTAGGGTCAGCCCAGTTCACGGGTAGGGAGAAGGCTAGAACGACGGGTGTTAATAAGCGTAATGAACGCCATTATCGGCTTGTACCATTGGGCAAGTCGAAACCGAACGGCGGGTCCTGTTCCCAGCGGCGAGCCGTGTCAAAACACCCCTTTTTCGTCGCCCATATGCGCGCTCCGGGGGGATCGGATTACAGAGAAAGTCTGAGGCCACCGAGGCGTTTCGCCGCTGTTTCCCAAAACAGGGCGAAATCCATCGGTTTCGAGTGTCCCCCTCCCGTGGTTATTTGTTATTTCAGTCGGCTGCCAGTGATTCCCCCGAGGACACTTGTTTCCAGGAATACACGATCCTTTCGTTCGTGCCCGGCTCCATGAACGATCGGTGGTGGATCGCTGGGCCTGGAGGCATTTAGAGAATTCTCGGCCTGGCACTGGTCGGACGCGATGCTGAAATTCGTTCGGTCTACGAGCAGACAAATTCTCAATGTCAGGGATTGGACGAGTGAGTCTATCGGTTCACTCTGCTGCCTAGCAGGTTGAAGGAGTGCAGGGGCAGCTTTCAGCGTTTCTTGCGTTTGCTAGGTCTCCATAAACTCTTTTACTTTACTAGTTGGACAGTTTTTGGGCATTTTAGTGGCTCCAGCAGTTACTCCAATCGTTTCAGTATGGCTTCCATTTTGATTCATTGGATAGTCAACACGTGCAGGCCTCTGCTTTCTATATTCTGCTGAATAATTGCTATGATGTGCTTTCTTGTTCAATTTTGCTTGACACAATATCAATCGTACCAATTATTGCGCCACGTAGATTAGATTTACAGAGATCAGTTAATCTCCAGGTGGGGCATTGCAGTCGGCCATCTTGGTTTCTTATTAGAAGTCCAACAGACTTAGGTGTCCTCTTAATATTCATTGAGCTTTGAATACCTTCAGACACCGAGGAGGGTAATAACAGTACAGTCGATTGAAAAAGGGTCGTAGAGACGAGCGTCTGAAAACTTTTCGCCGAGTATAATTCCCGAAGACGTCGTTGTTGCCACTGTAAAATCGAAATGAAGGATGCAAAGTCCAAGGTATCTTGCCGCGTTTCATTCCTCTTCTATCCTTCCCTGTTAAATATACATGAGGATTCGAGGTTATGGCAGAAGCATGTACGCCTCTCATGATCGCGCGTATGAACCTAAGGAAGTCGCCAGACGAGGATATTGATTCGCGGCGAAGGAATAGCCTGAGCAAGCAATCGGATCTCGTGCTTGACAGACATCGACCAGCGCAAAGGAATGTTAAATAATTAATGGCATATAACTGGGAGGAATCGATGGGGAACACATCAATATTGTTTACTTGCGGAAGGAATACACGCGGAAGTGTAAATGGGAGCGAGGCAGCGATAAAACAGTGAAATAATAAATGAAACGTGAATTAATAATTGCGTTTTAAAACAAATATAGACACAATCGTATAACAAAAGGCATTTCTTGATATTCGATATTGTTAATTAATGGACCATTGAATGATATTCAGGGATTATTAAATTTTTATTAAATTCGTGATGGCCCAGAAGAACAGTGCATTATTTAATACGTTCTGATGCCGAGGTTTTATACTATCAAAAATATATGATTCTCTTTCCCAATGTTCAATTAGGGCATCGACTTTCAACAGGAACTCTTTTTTCTCACCAGCCAGCTGGGGGAATCCATGCAAACTGTTTAAATTTTCACGTGTAAAGAAATCGATTGAGCTACCGTTGCTTACCGAGATACATTATCGATTCGCTCATTTATTCTCGAAGCCCGGAAATTCGATGCCAGTCTAACTTTAATTAACCTTTCTAGTCTATAATAATCGCTCTTCAAGAAAAGCAGAATATGGTTGGGCATTCTTTTATTAAAAATGAGTAAAGTATTACCTACCTCAAGATTCAAATTCTCTGGCGTCCAGGGTGGAGTTCCTGCGAAAATAAAATGGAGAGTTATTCTGTGCACTATTCCTAGAGGAATAAATATCCTCGATTAACTATTATTGGACAGCGTTTCTTCAAGTTTCCTTGTTATAAGTAATTTCGAACTAGCCCAGTTTTTATAGCTGAAAAGTTCTTGCTAGCGAAAGTGCATGAATCAATGAGGGTGTGGAAGAAGAGGTACTGGCATTCACGATGCTCCTGACTTACAAATTCAAGACTGAGCCCCCTTTCTACTTGTATTCCACCGTACGAAGGGATGGAAGGTTCGAAAAGGACCGGCGCGATTCAAAATCATTTCGCAACGGCGCGCAGAAGATGCGCGCGGCGTTAGTTCCTGCGGCTTCTTCGCACTTTTGCGGCGTCTTTTGTACTCGTTACTTGCAATTATTGTTTCACGGTGTGAACGACACCGAGGGAAGTTTCAGCAGAACTCTATTTGAACGAACTTTTAGTCAACACCAGATGTAGATATTAAGGGGTCAGTCCACTGTGACGGTTAGAAAAATTAAGCTATTTTTAAAGATTTTTTTCTCCGTAGACACAACATATAATGCAATAAATCTTTTTGGTATTTATTAAGCTACTCTTATATTATACAAAAAAAATTAACAGAATTTTTTTAATTTGTTTTAAAACTTTAAACGCGATTATCTCAAAACGACATTTTTTCAACTGGTGCAGGTGATTGTAAAAAAACTATTTGACCAATCAGTCTAAAATTTTTACACGTTATTCAGCACATCAGTGGCTATGGCCGGGACCACGGAAACCTTTTTTGATTAACCATTTCATACCTTTTACAAGGCAAAATGCTTGAAAAATTCACCGCATTTCGACACTTAAATTCGAACCTCCGCCATTTTGTTAATTTTTTATCAGTAAATATAATCCTAGTTCCGGCGATAACCACACTCATAATGATTACAACACACTTTGAATTTTTTGTTTCAAATGCGTCGTTCGCCCGGAATCACCTGCACCAGCACTACATCGCTTTCTCAAGGCGCTCACATCAGTGCGATATATATTTAAAAAAAAACTGTTAAAAATTTAAAATAGATTTTTTTATACTGTCAATAAGTGTATTAATAAGTAGACAAAACATTATTTACGTTGGACATTCCGTTTACTAAAAAATAAATACTAAAAAATGATAATTTTTCACGACTTCACAGTGGACTGACCCCTTAAACTACTGCCGAATGCCACTAAAGTTATTCAAACACTTGTAAAAGTAAAAGTAAAATAAAATAAATTAAATCATAAGAACGAGCAAATGTATATTCGAAGCCACTTATTCGACCAAAAAATCATTTGAACGATGCAGTTACCCTCACTATTTAGTCCTCCAATAAACTTTAGATAATTGAGGCATTGGGAGCAAAACCGGACTAACCCACATTGAAAAAAAAATAATTTTTCCTATTTTATATGATTAGTACAGCCTAAAGGAATGCTAGTAACATTATTGCTACTAACTCAATTTCGCAAAAAATGTGGGTTAGTTCATTTCGTTCTCAATACCTCAAATTGTAGTTCTACTGTATACAGGGTGTTCCAAAGTTCAACAATCAAACTTCGGTATATTCTATAGTAGAAATAAGAAAAGAATGTTATATACACCTACTTCAAAAAAATTTTAAAAAATTAAAACCGACTTCAAAAACATAAAAATCTACTAAAAAGTAAAAAATAATTTTTTCCCTTATTTAATCTACGACTATCAATTTTTTTATGTCGGTGCCTCATCATTTGCACTGTGTAAATCTGGCGCCGACTTAAAAATTGATAGTCGTAGATTAAATAAGGGGAAAAAATATTTTTATTTACAAGGGAACATCCCGAACCCGGAAATTCAAAAAATTCTGAAACTTTGTGAATGTGTAGGGAATTTCCTCCTGATTACAACGCAATTTTTGTTTGCTGCTCAAATTCACTCTAAAGATGTGTAATGGACCCCTGAAAATCCAGTTAATTTCCAATTTTGTGTTATAACTCGTGAACTGTAAAATAATTCTTTTTACCAAATGATAGATCCAATTAAAAAATCTAACTTTTGTCTTAAAACTTTAATTCTATCTCTTACATTTCGCGAGTTATAACACAAAATCAGAAAATAGCCCAATTTTCAGGGGTTAATTTCACCCCTTTCGAGTAAATTTTGGCAGCAAACAAAAATTGCGTTGTAATCAATAGGAAATCCCTTACATATTTACAAAGTTTCAGAATTTTATGAATTTTCGGGTTCGTGATCTTTCCTAGTTAGTGCATTTTTATATTTTCGAAGGCAGTTTTAATATTTTTAAAATTTTTTTACCTTTACTTTTTTAAGTTACATAACTACATTTATTTAAAAAAAAATATGAGTAAGCGTACAAATAGAGCTGCTCGTAAAAAAAACGGTTTGCTAGAAAGGGAAGATTCCAAAAATAAGCGACATGAAAAAATGAGAATAAGGATGTCTGAAATTCGTTATATGGACTCTACAACTCCACGCGCGAAAATACTTTAAAATGCGAGAATACATAAAATTCAAATTATGTAATAAGACGAAGTTTGAATTCAAAAATACTGGCAAAGTATTTGGCCAATATTGATGCAGTGTAGGGTGTTGGACCACCGGGGCATCGCCCTCTGTCGAATAAAAAAAAAGATCATCAAAATCGGCCCATAAAACATAAAAAAAAAAATACATACGAGTCGAATCTATAACCTCCTCTTTTTTGAAGTCGGTTAAAAAGGTTCATTTAAGTTTCCATTTCAAACTGCCCTGCCCCTATTGCCTTTAAGTTTCATATATTTTATTTAACTTTTACCTATCAGCGTTGGCAGACCTACGCGCATGAAACTTCAACTTTGGAGCGCCCTGTATAATATTCACGCGAAACGGGAGCATCGTCCAAACAGCGAGTACCACGTAATTAGCCAAACGAGCGTAAAAGACCAGGACCACCCTCGCGACAACTCGTAAAACACCCCGTGGATCGACATTAACAACTCGTAAAACATCCGCGATCAGCGTCGACAACTCGTTAACCGTTAGCCGAAGCACGGTGCGCTTCAGGGGCGGGGCCGGGCCCCGTGAAAATGCTTGACAAATGCCTCATAATTCGCCGAGCGGCGAACGGTGTTCGACGGGCGGCCGGGGGCACGGGGCCGAGGCGGCGTGCGCGCTGGATGACGAATAGGCTGACTTGGCAAGGTGATTGTGCGACAATCGTGCCGAAGGTGTCACGGATTCGAATCTAGTAACCTCGGCGGGCGACGGGGCGAGGTAGCGGCGGGCCGGAGCGTATGTTTTCGAGCACGTAGCTAGCCACGGTCCTATAATAGTACGACGTTCCAAATCACTTATGTCTCCTCGCTCTATCTTGCGGCGCCCGCCTTATAAGATCATCTTGCCCGCGGCCACCGCCACGTGAACGGAGTCCCTTTCTTCGTTTTCATCGATTTTCCTGTTACTCGAAACGCGTCCGCGCCGCTGCCCCCTCCACGCGGACGCCCGTGCCACCTCCTCCGAGCAGTTTCGAACTTCTGAACTTGCTCCGGCACGTTAACGAGCGCTGGGTTCGTTTTTGACCCGCCTTGGGCGGGGAGCTGCTTGCGTTAGCACTGGGGGATATTTATTGCGTGGTCCCAAATCCACGTGAGATGAAATAATCTTCCGTAAGTCAATTGTTGACGATGTAGTTGGTGGCCAAGTTATTTTCACCGAGATATCGGGCGGCATGCCTGGTCAACAATCGCGGAAAAATACTTTCTATAAATACTAATACTAAATAAGGTGGAAGTGACTATACGTTAAATAGTCGAGTGGTGCAATAAATATTTACAGTGCTGTATTGCTTGTTAGCAGCGCTCGCTTGAGTGAATGCGCACTTTAGATCGCGATAAGCGTGAAATGTAATGCAACGGGTGTTGTTGTGGGTCACAATTGACCCGGCGTTCGCTGTGTCTGGCCGACTTGTGAGGCATTGAAGGTTGAATGTCCGTCGTGGCTCTTCTTTCGCGTTGCGTCGTTATTGATTTGGTTACAATTTTGAGTGCGGGTAATGCGTGGCACGGGGAATACTTTTTTTTGGTTTAAAAACATAGCAAAGTTGGGGATTTTTTTTTAAGAAACTGGCGATTTGAATCGTCTGGAATTTTGACCATGTTTTTATGCATCATTGATGAAGTTGCAGTTTTTTTTAAATTAATTTTTAATCGTGTATATAGGAGTGATGCATGATCGACTGTCACGCCGCGCAAAATTTCGTCATCCGCTGCTGTGCGCGATATTTATTTTCCAGGTAATCGGAAACAGAAAAATGAAACGCCGTTTTACTTTATACATATGTAGCTTCAGTTTGGTGAACCAGAATAAATAAAAAAAAAAATTATTGAGTAGAGTGGTGAGTATTTAAACTAAAAGTTCGGAACCGTTCATTTTTGCTATCAAATTTTGCGGCAATTTTCTTATGTAACAAAAGAAGTGTATAACTTATCGGTATTCTAGTTCAACAACCTGAAGCTATATATGTACAAAGTAAAACGCCGTTTCATTTTTCTGTTTCAGCGGACGACGAATTTTGCGCGGCGTGTTGACGAATCAATGTTTATTATTAAAAATAATAATAAAAACAAAACTGCAACTTCTTCAAAGATGCATAAAAACATGATCCAAATTTCAGATAAATCGAATCGCTAGTTTCGTAAAAAAATATCCCAAATTTGGCTATGTTTTTAGTCGAAAAAATAGCATTCCCCTTAAAACACAGATGGCGGGAAACTTGAAAGTTTGTGGGAAAATCGAGTTGAAACTCTCACCCTTCCTATATACCATATTCTTTGAAGTTTTCTTACTCGAAGTTGTTTCACTTAAAGTCGTCACACTCGAAGATGCCTCAGTTAAAAAATTATATTCGAAGCTCTTCAAGTTTACATTCACATCGACTGCAATTTGCTTTAATCGCTTCCGTGCCCGGAACGTACAAAGTTCGAACGCAAAAACAGAGAATAAGAGAGTCTCATAATGTATAATACATCAGGCCTTCCTGAAAGTGTAAACTGAGTCATTTTAAGAACTTAAAATTCGTGATTTAAAAATGATTATAAGCAAATTAACTCGTTCTGTTTAGAGTGGCGAATATAAAATATTATTTACTGCGCCCTGCACCAATGAAACGTTTTAATGGCTACCGCGAATCAATTAGTCTTACCCAACGCGAAAGAATTTTCCAGTGACGAGTGATGTCGTCTTCGCTGGTTAGCAGGTTAATAGCGGAGGGCACGGTTTTACAGCTGGAGGCTGCAAAAATTTCATCCTAATCCGTTGCGTAACGGGTCGCGATAACGATTTAGCACGATTTAGTTCAGCTTGATTTACTATTCCTTCTAAAACACGCTGCAATCGACCTCTTATCGCCAGTACTCAATGACTCCCGCTAATCGAATACGCCAATCGTTCGACGTGTTGCGAATATCGTTCAAGGTTCGTGGAAATTGCACGCATGTTTTCCACGGTTCTTTCCTGCTTGAAAATCATGCGCGGTTTCAATTGAAACGAATGGAAAAAAAAGAAACACGATGCAGTCGATTCTATTTATCTTTGGCTACATCTTCTTCTCAACAAAAACGTCCCAAAGCGTCCCATAATTCTTGATCACACCTGTGTTTTAGTTCAGAAGGAGAGAAAATGAAAGGTCTCGTTTTTTCAAAGTCTGAGAAAGGAAGTAGGGTTTATATAAAAACCGATTTTTGAAGAAAAAAAAAACGGCTTTCGAATTCCACTATTCCCCAAAAACCGGGCTTCAAATTTTCATAATATAGTAAATAAATATTTATACTTATTTTAAAAATTTTCAGTTTCCTTAAATTACAATTACAAGCCGAATTACAAAAATATAACAAAATAAAATATACTCTATCTATACAAAACCAAATAAATAAATAAAAATAATTAAAATTACTAAAATCCGTACAATTTTTTAGTTCATTTCATATTTATGGATCTACAAATATGACACAATAAAATAGACTGCATACAAAACCAAATGAAAAAAGAACTAAAATAACTGACATCTGCACAAAAATCTTTTAAAAGGTAGTACTAAATTATAAATCTTTATTCTATTTAGTATTTTTCATCAGAAAATATGAACTCATGAAGATTAGTTCTACAGTAAACTGTTACTTACTACAATATGCTTGTGCCCGAGGCAATTTCAAGTCAAAATGTTTTTAATTAAATAATTAATTCATTTCTGCATATTAATTCTAGTATATAAAACCAGTTTTCGAATTTCACAAATTTATAAACAATAGCCGGTTTTTAAAAACCGACAAACCCTAAAAGGAAGAATCTCTTTTCTAATTCAGAAGAAGGAAATAAAAAGTAATTGAGAAGTGCTGCAAAAATACACGCAAATTTTAAGGAGGGGAATATCTGCTGGTGCTATTACCAGAGACTCAAACGTTGTATCCAAGTGGCTTTTAACATTATCGCGTAACCCTTTATCGCCATTTTATCAACGGTTCTCTTAATGACAAGGGTGGTCGCGATCAATAACGGTTAACAGACGCATTAAGAAAGGAGTATGCTTCTATAAAATAAAAATAAAAAAGACACAAGTATTCACGAGGCAGAAATCTGAGAAATCCAGAATTACTCAAACGAACTTATCTAAATAGCTTCGATAAACAGCTACTAATAGCTTCGATAAATAAAGAATTTCAATAAACCCAGGTATTATCATATCGACTTCCGGTCATCAATCCCAAGATATTCAATCACGAGGCAATCTGTGACAAAATAAGACTTTGAACAGGATTAGTGGCCAAATAAAACTGTGCGATCCTTTCAACGAAGATAGTAGATCACTACGACCACTTACCGACCCTCAATAAACCCTGAAACGAGGGTAGTTTACACGTCAAATCATGGGTCATTTTACCCCAGAATAATTTAATTCCACCACACCTCTCAAATAATAAAAACAAAGGTACACTGTTACAGTTCGAAACCTCCTGACGGGTCAGAATTGACCCAGTACCCACCGCGGCAGGCTCGCTCCTCGTCAGGGGTTGCCATTTAGTGGCAGGTATCGAATCATTAACCTCGTCTCTTTCAACTAAAATGAACGTCAGCTCTCCAAACCTCGGTTATCCGTCTTAAAATCCAAGATCCGGGCCCACGTCCAATTATTCGCTCGGGTTGGGACGATTGATTGGCAGATTTATTTGCTAACCGTGTATCATTCCAGTGGCATTACAAATACGCGTGATTAGTGGTGGGGAGGGCGGGGCTTCCCTGACGAGCTCGATGACAATCGCGTTTAACAAGGCGTTAATACGAGACGGTATATCGAGTTCGGCTCCCTGTGCCAGGGTTAGCGTGTTACGTAACGCGCCCACGCATCCAAGTGTACCGAAAGGAACGCCGTTTTATCTATATTTACCGAGCTTATCTGCCCAAGCACAATATCAGGCCGCTGTCCACTGCGGAGCCTGCTCGATTTTCTAGCTGGGAAAACAGAGTCGAGAGGATGCATCGGGCTTGTTGGAGTGTTTTAGGGAATGCTCCCTTCGCTGGCCAGCGCGTGGTCCACCTTCGTTTTGCTTTTGGCAGTGGGATAGAGCATGGAGAACTGAGGAATTTATGTATTTCAAGTTTTGTTCTACCTCGCGCCGTTAGGAATTTATATTGGGAAGAGCAAAACACGCGATTGTTTTGATGAAGTTTCATTGAAATTTGAATTTCTGGGTTGGGCACTTTTCCTTGTCAGTGATGAATGGGCCAGGTTCGAAGCCCAACCTCAGTCTCTGTGTCTTGGGATTATGGGTTTTAGGTGGCTCTTGAAGTTTGTAAACGTTATTTTGTAAATTGCGTGGATGTTGCCGAGCATTCTGGCGCCGAGGTAGACTTCCCCGAGCACCTAAATCTTCTTAATCAGCCAGAGGATTGTGCAACTCTCTGCCTTCTAATATATCTGTGTCTCTCCCTTCTGTTTCACACAGCAACAAGGTTCCGGTTTCAAGCTACTCTTGGAATATTTCGGGATCGCAAGAATGTAGCAAATGTCTGACTTCCACTGCGACGTCTTTGGTGCCAGAAAATTCTGTTAAACTCGTTAACTAATCGCCTCCATGAATTTTTAAATCGACTGTATGAGCGTTGGAAATAAAATTGGGGGAAGATCGTGAAAGAGAAAAGAAGGATAGAGTGAAATGTATCGGGGGCGCGTGGTTCGTTTTCCAGCAGCAAGTTTCGAGTGCGCAGACGCTTTTCCATTTTCATCGATGGTACAGTGCTGGGTCACACACACACACACACACACACACACTCTCGAGCCTCCACCCAGCAACCAAATCCAGCTGCCTCTGTTTGTCGCGTTTTTTATCGGCCAATAATTTAGTCCGGTGATCCTGTACCACGACCAGCGCATTACGCGTTTCTTTCGAACAAAAACTGGCTTTGAATCTCAGTAAACTCTGCGAAGCATTGGCAGCCGCGCAACGGTCTCTCGCCTCAATTTATTCGGGTTTTAGGAAAAATACAGTACAATGAAAATAACACCGTGGAATTCCCTTTTTTACACGAGCCATTTTAGAAAATTTAAGAAACTCCAAAATGAAGCTTCTTTAGAATTAATAAAAATGTGAATGACTCCTCTGACACTAAGAAGAATACTTCACCAACTGTGTTGAAAAGATTACAACGAATTCGTGTCAGTAATACAGGATAGACAGGGTGGTTCATGAATCTTGAATGCAATTGTCGCAAAATGTCTACGCGTTCTTGAAGTTCTGGTCAAGTTGAAGAAATTTCGTTGGAAAGAATTTTTCATCGGACAAACGTGCGAGAAGTTACAGAGGTATACAGTCCCCGGCACATTGGTCCGGAGAGCGTCTGACCATAGACAATCCACTTTCCCTTGCTCCCTCACGCTCGGCTTCCCTCTCGCACACCGGCCTAGCGGATCAATCATGCCTTACCGTATCTTATTACGCGTCCTGGCGGGCACTTGTGCCACAAATAAAACCTGAAGCAGCCTGCGCATTTCGCTGCCTTTGCACGAGTAACTAGTTAGGGGTGTAAAGCTACTTTACACTGCGCAGCTAGAAAACACTTAACCCTTGGGGAAAAGGTTGGGCTGTTTTAGCAGTGGAAAATTCACGCGCTTCTGCTGCTATGTCAGCAACTACTTTCGAACGAATATCGCGTAGCTCGGAGAGATCAGTGCCGGAGGCAAGTAACAGAGCTCAAAGGGACGTTGTCTTTTCGGAGGTTAACAACCCCCTCTGGACGATTATTCCGCGGTGATATTTTGCACAACACACGTTACTTGAAGTGCAAGACTCGTTCTTTGCACCCTGCCCGATCGATCGTCCGCGCAGCCGCACATCCGTCCCGATGCATGCATCCACCCTCTTCCGCTTTAACCGTCCGCTGCATCGACTACGGTTGCTCTTTTACCCTTAGGTCAGTGAAATTTTAATTCGCGATTCGCTTTCATCGCACAGCGGAGTATCCTCGGTTATTTCTTTGCACTGGCCTCCAAGGGTGGCTGATGGCTCCATCGTTTCCATTTTAGAACTCGAAAGTGGGAAGATCCTGTAAAATAAAACTTCCTTCTTGATCCACGCCTGAACTACTGAACCAAATCTGTTCCCCCGGAAGCGACGGTACTTGCATTGCGAACGATAAGTCTTATTTATTTACCGACAGCGCGAAGTGGTCGTGAATGATGAAACTATCAGCTGAAATGTGAGTCCTTTGTGGGTCACTGATAACCCACGATATGGTATTCGCAATATATTACTCGCTGCTATCGTGAAACATTAGTCAAAATGTCAACTGAAATTGGAGATCCCCATGGGTCACCGGTGACCCATGAAACGACCAGCAATTCGACGATATCACAAGATGCCTTTCACTGTGTTTCTCAACCGTAAGAAATATCGATCGAAATAAATGGTCCCGCACGAGTTTCATAAGCGTCAGACGGGACAGTCCCCGGCGCGTGGAACGTTCAGGATATTATAACCCGACGAAGTATCAAGGGGTAAAGTTACCGAAGATGGGCGTAGGGGGTGTGTTAGGGTGACGAGTAAACTCGTTGACACCGTGGCCTCGCGGTAACGTCGTAATCGAATAACCCGTCTGGCGGGGGCGACGTTAAACGCATTATTGTTCTTTTACCCCGTGGAACCTTTGCGCGACACGAAGCACGTGACTCTGTCCAGCGACTGGGGGATGAAGAATGGCCATTTAGAATTACTTACGACGACGATAAAACGGGCAAATAACGGCGAAGCATGCTTAGGAATATCGTAACACTGGAAACGGGTGGAGAATTATATTTTCGAGAATTCATATCCAGCTAGAATTATTGGTTACAATGTAACCTTCGGGTCGCGCGATATAAGGGTGTATAAGATGAATTTAATCTGCGGATTAAATTTCGAATCGTCCGGGCGAGGTGGTGCCAGCCTCATCGACGAGGTTTTAATTAATTATCCCCGAGCGCAGGGCGCTCTTCAAGCGGGAAAATAATTGCACGATGAAGGGGGTCGAAGAAAAGCTCGCGATGCCTTAATCACCCTGTACATACACCCTCAGCCGTAGACACGAGCCAAGGCAGAGCCGGCTGGGTCTTGCGCAGATCTGTGGGCTGGAGTTCTGGCCTGGAAGCACGCATGCGACGGGGGTGTTGGCCGAGGACGCGGAGGGTTAGGTGGATGGAACGAAGCTAGACTGACGAGGTAGGTAGACAGACATGTAGGGGGTGGGGCAGAAAATAGAGGAAAGTCTGGGGTGAAGGGGAAATTAGGAGATCAAGGGATGAGGGACAAGGGAAGAGTTAGGGAAAAATGGAAACATAGAAAAGTGAAAGGAAAGGGGTGGGTGATAGGAGTAGCAAAATCAAATTCATCAAGGGATGAAACGTAGCTTAGAAATCTAATAAAAAGACTCTTAACGACAATGGATGTACACAAAAAAAACAATCCTGAATCCAAGAATCTATTAAAAAGGTGGGGTGCAGAAAGTGAAAAATTGGGTAAAGCAGAGACAAGGGGGAGCGAAAAGGGGATTAATAAGGGGTCATTCTGGTAATCACGCCGCAAAATTCGACATCATTCAGGTTTTTTTTCTCAGTGAATACAATGAATAACAGTGTCAAACTTTCTTTTCATTTATTAAGCTACTTATAACGTATACGAAACAATTTTTTAAATACACTTTTAATTGTGTTTTTTCAATGTTACCTGGAGTTAAAAATCGCGACTCTGAAAAGAAATACCTTTCTGGCGGGAGTGATTTGAGCTCACAGGCTCATCTGAAACAAAAAAGCCAAACTGATTCATAATCATTATGAGTGCCAGTATCGCAGGTGCCAGAATTAGCCACGTAAGTAAAAAATTAACAAAATTGCGCGCATTCAAACTTCGAGTCTCGAAATGTTCCATTTTTACTTGAAGTTTGAATGCGCGCAATTTTATTAAATTTTGACTTACCTGGCTAATTCTGGCACCCGCGATAGCGGTATTTATAATGATTAAGAATCCGTTGGATTTTTTTGTTTCAAATGAGTCTGTGAGCTGAAAACACTCCCGCCGCCTTTTCAAAGGCGCGATTTTTAACTCCAGATAACATTGAAAAAACACAATTAAAAGTGTATTTAGAAAATTGTTCCGTATACATTATAAGTAGCTTAATAAATGAAAAAAAAAGTTTGACATTGTTATTCATTGTATTCACAGAGAGAAAAAAAAAACTGAATGTTGCTGAATTTTGCGGGGTGATTACCAGAATGACCCCTTAAGCTGCCCAAAGAAGCGCGCGAATAACAAGGGGAGATCCCCAATTCGGAAATTCAAAAAATTATGAAACTTTGGGGATGTATTGCAATTTTTTTTGCTGCCCAAATTTACTCTAAGGAGTGAAATTGACTAACTTTCTCATTTTCCCATAGAAAAGTCTTCAGACAAAAGTTGCTTCTTTGAATTAGGACTACCATTTGGTAAAAGTAAAATGGAGAAAATAGCCGGATTCTCAAGGGTCAATTCCACGCCCTTAGAGTCAATTTAGGCAGCAACAAAAATTGCGCGATACATACCTAGGGTGACTGTACCTAATATCGCGTAGCAAAAGTTAAATCGTTGTCAATGGAATAATAATTGATATCTTTGCATGCAATTTGTTGCAAAGTAAAGAGAAATTATTCATCTTTCATGTAGTATAAGTTAGAATCGTTGAAACCCACAAATTTTGAATTAGGAATTATAAAACGCAAGACATGCAAAAATTCGGTCCTGAAAAAAGTGTACCTAATATCGCCTACTCAAGAAATATTGATTAATTTATGTATATATGAGTTTTTAAAGTCATTTTCACCCTGTGTTTATATTATTTCTTACTCTATAAATGTTTTTTTTATCCATCTTTGATTTTATTTTTATTAGAAAAATATAGAAATTTAAAAATATAGATTTTTAAAATATTTTATTTTTTACGTTCCGATGTACATATTGGACAAATAAAGTTTATTTCTGTTGCTCCGCGCATTTCGTGACCCCACCTGTAACAAACATTACATCGAAACCATTGTTCTCCGGTAGGCGGTATTGAGAACACGCATACTGCTAAAAGAAAAACACTATTTTCATTACGAAAAATATTTGAATCGATTTCATTCCTTAAGTACATCATTAATTAGGTATTTCTAGTAGATATTCTTGCATTCACGGAATTATTAGACTTAGGGTAGATGTACCGTTTGTGGCCACTGCACTATTTTTGGGCATGTGCATAGTTATCTTATTTTTAAATTGCTTGTAGATCATTATTATGTGGAGAATTTCACAACATAAATATTTTGTTTAGCATACCGCCAGAAATGTATGGTTACATTTATTGCTTACACGGAAAAATATTTTTTTTTTTAAGAAGTAGCCAAAACTGGTGCAATACCTTAAAATGGCCACAAATGTGATGTATAATTGTGGCAGTCCAATAAATGTTCACACTGTTAAGATTCTCTAAAATCCTTCCCTCTCTGTATTTGCTGATCGCATGACGCTGCAATTACAGTATGTCTTCCTACATATGGTTAGTTACTAATTCAGTGCATAACCGATAAATTTTAGTGCTTTGCGAAATATAGCGAGTGGATATTAGGAGCATGGGCGATATTAGGTATGGCTACCCTGTGTATCCTCTACATATCCCCAGAAGTTCAGAATTTTTTGAACTTCCGGTTTGAGGATCTTCCCTTGCAAAAGACGCAGAGAGGAGGCACCGGTACAGCAAGGAAGCCGGAAAACAACGGAATGTGAAAATAGGGTGGGGCGGCCGAAGGCGTGCGCAAGAGGGGGTGGCGGAGCAAAATCGTTCCCGCTCGCACAGTCGCAGGAAAATCGAAGCTTGCCGCCAGTGTGGCGCATACCGGCGCAGCATTCGCTTCCGTTTCCTATCGGGCGTCTTCGCCGAGGCACGCGGCACCATGCTGCTCGACGCTGGTTGAGGGGCCCGTCGAAAATGGACGATGGCGGGTCCGCCGGGAGTAGCCGCCGCTCGTGGCCGAGCACACCCTGCTCCACGAATCTTGGTGACCCCGCGGGAACATTTTGCGCGATCGGGAAGGTTCTCCGCTCTCCGCGCCGAGCCCACGAGGATCGTTCATGAAGGGGCTTAAGGAAGCCGGGGATGAAAAAGTTCGATAAACGCGAGATCGTGTTCTGTGGCTCCGCGAGAGTTGGATCATTCATTCGACCGGAGGGGGACGCTCTGCGGAGATTCCCAGAGGTTATTGTGACGGTTTTGGGGAGAGCACTGACCGTGAGTTGAGTAGATTCGAATCAGTGAAGGAGTTCTGTAAAAATCGCGGGTTGTGGTGGTAAACTGGACTCAAGTAACAGGTAAAGTGGGTACTAAGTAGACACGTCGTTATTCCTCAGGCTGCATAGTCCAAGTAGCCTCGAGTTCTTCCAAGATTCTCCACTTTTAATCAAAGCTGAACTTCGATTTCGATCCACTTCAACCCCCCCCCCCCCCCCGCACATGCACCGAATTTACTACAAGAAAAGTGTCCTGACAGAAAATGTCCATTTTGCTATTGCAACCCGGTTACCATTCCCCCAGCTCCGACACCCGAATCCCACGGATCAAGGAGAGACCCCCGAGGCACCAGGAACACCCCCACCCCGTCGTTTCCAACCCCGCGAAGCCTCGAGCGTGACTATTTCCAGCGTCTACAAAAATAAGTGGCTTCTTTCGAACGGTCTCGTTGGGCTGACTTCGCTGAAACGGTGGCGGTTCGTGTTGAAGGACGGGTTGCTATTAATCAGAAGACGGTGGGGGCATGGGAAACGGACAAGTCAGGTGTCACATTCATTGCCGTCTCGCGAGGAGGCAACGAGCCGTGTCACGCGCGGTTGCGTCACACGGCGCAAACTTAGGAATACCTGGCGGGGAAGGATTCGGGAACGTGTGACGTTGGTAGGACCATGGTGGGATCCTAGAGACGAGCAATTTACTTTCCTTATCGAACAGTGGGCTGAGAATTCTGGACTCCGGAGTCAGACTGTATTAAGTCCACTCCTTTTAAAAAAAATGGCATCTTTCATGTTTCCGGGAGATTGAAAAATTTGATACGGGAAGCGTGTAAAATGTCTTTCTTTTAAAAAAAAAAGTGGACTTAACCCTTCGTTGACTCTCTGGGTGTGAGCCACCCATAAGCTTATTTTGACGCTCTGAACTTTCAATATGCAAAATAAATACCTTTTTTTCAAAGCCGATTTAGAAACTATTTTTTTTCTCAAAATATTATATCCGAACATCAACTCTGTAGATTTTTAGCTTCTAATATTGAAATTTGTAAAAGTTACAATTTTTTAAAGATTTTCTTCGTTTTTTCTCGACACGTGGTAATTTAGAATTATTTTACAAAAACTGTGATAAAATTTCAATGAATGACCTTGACATTATACCCATGATTTTTTTTTTCATAATAATTGGATTCTTTGAATGAGGATGGCACTCGTTCAAAAATTGCTCTAGGTGTGAGCCACCTAGGTATGTCAAAGTTGGTCGAAAAAAGAGGTGTGTGAACGAAGGGTTAATACACTTTGGTGTCCAGATATATCGGTGCCATTATCACAAAGGGTACTGCACAGTGAGTTAACTTGCGGGATGTGTCGTGAATGTGGTGTTGGGCAAAACCACCCCGTAAAGTGCTCGCAAAGCAGATGCAAACTGTAAAGGTGCAAATCCACGATGAGACAAAAATATCGTGTTTCACATGGGACTTTAATCTCCATTATTATTCTTTTACTTTCATTATTTATATTTTGTTGTCGCTAGGGTTTGTCGGCTTTTATTTATAAATTTGTAAAATTCGAAAACCGGTTTTACATACTAGAATTAATATGCAGAAATCGGACACAAGCATATTGTAGTAGGTAACAGTTTATTGTAAAACTAATCTTCACGAGTTCATATTTTCAGAAAAAAAATACCAAATGGAATAAAAATTTATAATTTGGTACCACCTTTTAAAAGATTTATATTTTATACGGATTTTAGTTATTTTAATTTTTTTTATTTGGTTTTGTATAAATAGAGTATATTTTATTCTCTTATATTTTTGTAATTCCATAATATTAAGGAAACTGAATATTTTTAAAATAAGTACAAATATTTATTTACTATTTTAATTATATTTTTTTTGCGAAAATTGGAAAACCGGTTTAACCGGTTTTTGGGGAATAGTGCAATTCGAAAACCGGTTTTTTTAAAAGTCGGTTTTTGTATAAACCCTAGTTGTCGCTGAGATTTTTGTCTCGTGATAGAAAAGTCTCATGTAAAATCTCAGCGTGGATTAGCACCTTATGGAGTTAATTAATCCACCCTGCACTGTTGGAAAAATATTTTTGAGCCGTTAATTTCACTTGGGGATACGACCCTTAACCCTAGAACATTAACATGGAGAATGCAGTGTCCCAAGTGTTCCCACTAAAATCAACTGTAAGTTCTTTCATAAGTCCACACATTTTTTTATATTTTCATTTTAAAAATATCGTCAGATTCAACGAATGCGTATCTACTTATTAATTTATTTTGAACTTAAAACAAACAATTTTTACAAGTTTGATGTTAATAAAGTAGGTGAGAAAATACAAATATTACTTTGACAACATGGAGCACAGTGTTAGCAACGATTGACGTTAGTACTCCAGGGTTAAGAAGCAGTTTCTCTTTTTTCTCTTCACTTTCATTCAGCCCGATAGTTAGGAAGACACTTTTTTTAGACATGAGGAAATTAATTGAAGAGTCCTTATAGAAAACACTGTAATTGCTAAAAATTAAATTGTATACTATAGTATTACCATTGGTACGTAGAACATTTCCCGATAAAATTTTCTTTTTTTTTTTAATTTTGGCACTTACAGTGTTTTCTACAGGGACTCTTCAATTTTGCACCTTATGTGCTCGTTGAGGTAGGATTTTAATTGCTGGGGACGAGATTGTTAAAGAGTAGTTTCAGTGGTGTTTAGTTCTGGAAATGATTGGGTACTGTTAGGGAAATGGTAAAATAATTTAAGGAGACTTACTGTTGACTTTATAAACGAAGTTTAGAAGCCTGAACCGATCCTCCGATGATGTTCCTGAAACACAGGAGTAAGACATATTTTTAGAAGTCAAAATTCAACCATATTTGTCACGTGGAGGATCAAAATGCAATTAAGAGACTTCATGCTTTGGTGAATTCAATGCACAAACTAAAATTCCCTAAGACATCTTCTACGATATTTTCCAAGCTTGGTGAAAGAAGTGTCACCATGGTCGAGCCTAGACTTCTTCAGATTCTCCAGGGTCCCTGATTCGTGCTCCCTGACCTACCAGAACCTAAATGTCGTCACCTCGATCGATGAATGAAATGCTAAAATTTCTACGCGCGACTCCTTCCCTCGAGAGCCAAGTGTGGATCGTTACGTTAAGAATAGGTGAGCAAGATAACGGCCTGTTGCGTAACCGGCGATAACGATCACGCATGTGTCCTGCAACCGCGTTATCTTGGGCGAAACGATTTATGCTTGGAAAGAGCTTAACCCCTCCAGAAGAAACTGGGAGGTCAGCATAGCGAAAGGATTTTCCTTGGCCGATAAATAGCTTATCGAACTTTAGTCTCCTTAATGCTGGAGGCCTCTAAAAAGTGTGGGGAACTTGGCGTGAGCTGGTGCTCTTTGATAAGTCGACTGATAGTGGCAATGCATCGTGGAGTAACATAAAAGCTTTAAACGACGAAAAATAAAGGGTGGTTTTATATTTGGTAGATGAATTTTTAGAAATTGTGGAAGCTTGGGAACAGGGGGGTTTGTTTTTAGAGAAACTAAGCTTCCTAGAATTTCTAAATCCTATGGAAAATTTCAAGTACATAGTCTACTAATTAATGGCAAATTTGCAAGCTGCTTCAGAGCACCGTAAACTCTAGCTTCCAAAAATATTCGAAACTCGAGGGAACCGGTAAAAAAAGGCTTCAGCAAAATTCTATGGAAGGGAAAACTCCGAGGACCAATCGCAAGGACCGATATGGTGAATCGCTCGGTGAACCAGGGAAGAGGAAAAGCACGTCCATCAATTGTTTGCTGGCTCAGGGGAAGCGAAGGGCCCTGACGATCAATGAAACGTACTGGTATACCGGTATGCGCCAGATATGATCATCCACGAATTGTCGGAGAGACTGTAACACGAATGTAGGCTGCATGGGAATTTAGAGCGGCCGTGGATTTTCGTTGCGGGCTGTGACAGCCAGATGGGGGGGAAGCGGTTTCCTGCGAAGGGATTAAAGGAAATTTATTAATGAAGATCAGATCGGTGATTCATTAGAGAGAGGAAAGCTTTGCGCCATGACGATGCTGTTGGAATCTGAAGCAGAGGAGCTGGATTAGGGTTAGGGTTAGGGTTATAACGGATATCAAGAACGGATATAGAGAATGATCCTAGAGCAACTTGGGACGTCAAGATTTTTAATTTCATAACACAATACTGCTAACTTTGTATTATATTAGAAAAAATAGTCGTCATCCTGCTGAAAGCTTTGTCATTCGTAAAAATGACGAAGCCTGTGGGTTCTAAGGTTAAATTAAATGTCCCAATCGAGTTCTAAGTCCTCCAAAGACCACAGCATCGAATAAGTTCGGTCATTAGCCTACTTCGGTCCACGTGACGAGGTTTAAAGAAGAATTAAGAGGTGCTAGAAACTAGAAACACCTAATCCTGTAGCATCAGTTCTAAGATTTCCACGAAAGGAGAACCGTTTGAGCAGAAGTGGCGCTTGAAGCGCAGCTTCACAGGTGGACGAAGAAAGTACATAATTTGTTTAATTCGAATGGATCATAGATGGGCCCATTGGACGCCACCGAAAGAGTCTACTCGGTGGCCAGAAATCGTGTGCACCTGAAGCAAACGACCACTCGCAGAAAGGTCACGAACGCGAGGCAACGGTTGAGCGCGCTGCAATTATGGCACCGCCACTAAATGACACTAATTTCTGCTCGCAGCTCCGCCGAGAGAGAAGCGATCTTTAATCAGCCACGCACACACGCGACCAGGCGAAACCGAGTGGCTCGCGTTGTTTCCGTTTCGATTTAACGGCTCGGCCGCCAGCTCGGTGGATGCAGACGGACCTGTCGGCCGCGCGGAAAGTGGCGGGCTTAATCTAATTAACGAGATTCACCGTTCCTGACGAGCTTATCGAGATCAGCTTGAAGATCCGGGGGCCATTTTTAGACGTACAAGGGGCCATGTTGAATTCGAAGAATGGAATTTTGAGGATCTCTGAGGCAGGTTACTTGGAGTTATTTGGAGCACGGATTAAGCGGAACTCGGATTATCGAGGTTCCACCTTGTTTGATAAGGTTGGGGTCCATTTTTTTAACCTCGATGGGGCCATCTTGAATTCGTACAGTGGGGGCTTGATAATCTGAGGCAAGTTTAGTTCGAATTATTTGGAGCACGGATTAAACGAAATCGAGACCCCACCGACAAGGGAAGATCCCGTACCCGAAAATTCAAAAAATTCTGAAACTTTGTGAATACGTAAGGGATTTCCTCCTGATTACAACGCAATTTTTGTTTGCTCCCCAAATTCACTCGAGGGGGGGGGGGGGGTGAAATTAACCCCTAAAAATTCGGCTATTTTCCGAGTTTGTGTTATAACTCGCGAACTGTAAGAGATAGAAAAAAAGTTTCACGACAAAACTTACTTCTTTTAATTAGATCTATCAATTGGTAAAAAAATTATTTTATACTTCGCGAGTTATAACACAAAATCGGAAAATAACCGGATTTTCAGGGGTCAATTACACCGCTTAGAGTGAATTTGGGCAGCTAACAAAAATTTCGTTGTAATCAAGAGGACATTCCCTACATATTCACAAAGTTTCAGAATTCTTTGAATTTCCGGCTTCGGGATGTTCCCTTGTGAGCTAAGTTGTAATCTCGTGAATCTTTTCCTCTTTCCTATCGAACTTGCGAATAGATTACAGCGAACACTGTCGTAAAGATATATCCACTGTAACGACCCATCGAGTATCGAGGGAAATGGAGGGAGAAGTGCCTCCCATTGGGGAAAGATGGAGAGGAATAAAACGATTCCCTATAGCCGCTCTTAAAATGGCATTGGCGGTAACACGATCGTTCAAATACGAGGTTCGCGCAAATAGGTCGATTCTCGAATGGACAGCCGATATCCGTGCAAACAATTGCAAAATAGAGGGCCGATGGGGATCGATGGGCCAAGTGTCGAAAGACCAAAAGAGCTGCCAGAAATTGTTAGGCGGGATGAATCAATGATCGGATGAAATAAGGCTTGATTTCGTTCCATCCAATATCAGAATCTTCAATATCGTTGCTGCTGAACCGAAAATCTGAAGGAACATATAAAAAAAGCG
Source organism: Andrena camellia (assembly GCA_029448645.1). Lineage (NCBI taxonomy): Eukaryota > Metazoa > Arthropoda > Insecta > Hymenoptera > Andrenidae > Andrena > Andrena camellia. The sequence continues at coordinate 28,709,632 of CM055678.1, read as the reverse complement.
CCCGTGGAAAGTATTTAGGAAGGGGAGCAGAATTTTTTTTTAAATTCAGTGGAGATTTGTCAATAATTCAGAAATTTGAGAATTCTTAAAACATGGGGAAAATAAATAGAGCGTGAAGTATCTCGGTTCACAGTTCACAATAGGGTTCAGAGAGTGTTCTAAGGTGGACAAGTACTTACTCCACGTCTCTCGAGGAAACGATAAATGTGCCACGTTTTATGTAACGCGACAGTGAAGCGTCGTACAACCTACTTGGCAGCCAAGTTTAGAGCCGATCGCACGGCAAATTTGCAGGTTTCACGTATTATTTTCGTAAGGCGCATTGTTTCGTGGGGCTATCAGCGGGCTGTCTGTTCTATCAGAGGCTTTTGGACAATGTGTTCACTGTGTAATCTGAAATTCAATGTTTTGGCACGTGTTGACTTGCTGCCTCAGATCTGAGCTCACTTAATTGTTAGCAGAAAATACACACTCGCTCTTCGAGTTATGGAAAATCGTGGGAGAACGTTTCCCGCTGTAGAAACTTTCGTCATAAATCGGTGCGATTTACTTTTGGCCAGCGCGTCAAGTGAAAATAAATTGTGAAATTGTATTTGGTACATGAAGCATTAGGAAGGATTAAAGATTGTTCGTTTTTCTATCAGAGTTTCGTGTGTTAATTTTCGCTGCAATTCTGCAAGACACTGTACGCTACAAAGTGTATAACTGGATGAAGCTAGGTATTTAAAGTGCTTTCTACTTGCTACTTAAAATACTGCCCCAGTACGTTGAACCCTCAAATCTGATTAGAGCTACAGTAGCTGGCTTTGCGTGCGCTGCAGTTGAGAAACTATGAAACTACGAAGGCTTTCCATTTTGCGAGAAAACTGGACCACTGATAGCCATTTCCATAATCCTTATCAGGAGCATAAAACTACAAAATGTCCAGAAATAAAACAAGGCAGTGATCATAAAATATGTCTGTAAAGGAGATCCCTTTCCCAAAGTATCTCAATTCCAGCCACCATTTCCTTTAAGAAGCAGCGTGCAAAAAAAGAACACCCTCTAGAAAAGCCCAATTATGCAAAACAACGGGGTCACCTTAAATCTCCCAATTAAGGTACATCGACTTCGAAAGCCCAGCAAAGTTAAGAGACAACGTAACTTCATTAAGGGCGAAGTTCAGTGACAGCTGAAAAGCCCAGGCAGCTGTCTTCAGAGAAAGATCGCCAAGAGCATCCAATTATCCAAAATTACTCCCCCTTTGAATTTCCCAAAGTATTTCCACCCAACAATTTATCGTCCCAGGACGAAGGCTCCCCCGAAAGAAGCTCGTGTCATAGATCCTGCCGAGACCAGTCACTTAAACAGGAACTTCGCCAGGTTCACCGAATCAGTCGAAGTTACAGTGGGGTATCCTATAACGAACTGATTCGTTCTAGAACGAATTTAATTCTATTATAAATTTAATTTATTGTATTTCTCCACGCTCGTTACCTAAGCGTTTTGATGTAACGAGAAAAATTGCTCGTTATAGCAGTGGTTCGTTATAAGGTGGTTCGTTATAGGATACCTCACCGTAGGTACTTGGATTATCCCGAGCGGTCCACGGAAGCATCCGGCATGCTTCCGAAAATTCGTCGTTCTCCAGGCTTCCAAGCAGACAGTGGAAGTTTTCTCATTAACTAACTCGTGCAGCGAGCCATTCAATGAACCAAAGCTTGATCCTCAGCGCCACGGCTAGCACCGCCGGCAGCCGGTCCTCGCCCGTTTTCTATTCTAATTCCGAAGTTATTCTAGTCCGCGAACACCGGCCAATGGGCTACGTCCGCCGGTAAAGCGCGCTCCTCTCCTCTATCCCCCTTTACTCCCCCCCTTCCTCGTGTCAACCGCAGTCGTTCTCGAGGCATCGCGTGCGCCAGATTATACGGCTGCATCCTCCTTTTCTATCAGCCCGCGTTATCGGTCGCGTTGCCTTCCACCCCCGGTGCCAATAACCCGGGCGGGAGATAAAGGACGATCATCGGCCATCATCGTTCCGCGAAGGAGACGATCGTCAGCTCGGAGGGAGAATTTCCCTCTGCTTCCCTCCTCTTCGCTGTTTAATGTCGGTCTGAGGAGTGTAGCCGAGTGAGAAACGGGTGCAGATATCGCCGTCACGATTGCTGCGAACGGGCGGAAAGGAGGATTTCCTCGAAAAGGGCGGCCACGGTGCGGCGACACAGAGGGCGCGCTAGCAGGGAGAGATGCAGTGGCGTCGGCAGCGAAGGGTCACCCACGTGATCGGCTCCTCCAATCACGTTCTACTTTTAGCGAGGTACCAAGACGGTACGGAACCTTGAGGAAGAGGCTGATCGTGGACCTTAGTGGCGAGCTTTCGTTTTCCTGTTTTGTTTGTTGTTCGACGGGCGTAGCTAGCCTTTTCGTTCACGGGGCGATTTATGGTAGAGATGCTAGTGCCTTGGCTTCGTTTAACCCATTAGCAGAGTGACGGATAATGGCCTGGGGTGCGGCAAATTGGGAAATTAGTTGGAAGTTTGATTTAATGCTGAAGTTTGTAGTTTCCTTGGGGGGACTAGTCAGGGAGCTGTTGGTGCAGGTGGATAATATATAGATTACTTTGGGATGTCTCTCTCCCAGGGGATGTTTCTTTCCCAGAAAGGGGTGAAAATTGCATTGCCAAGTCGGAGCACTGGCTGCTAATGGGTTAATACGATCGAGTGGGATGCAATTTTAGCTTGACACGTGCACCTTGGAAGTAGCATCAGCTTCCTTCCGTTCCTCACGAGCGGATGGAAGTGTTTACGAGGATTGAAAACTGTACAGTTAGACAGCTTTATAATTTTGCTTGGTAATATATTGCTCCCCACTAATCACATTCCCCGGTGATTATACACTCGAGAAAGATGTAGGTAAAAGCCGGGCCTTTTGCCTCATCTTGCTCCATTAATAATCACACTCCCTAGAGTACCCAGAAAAATACCCCAGCTTCCACAACCACTGAACGTAGCATGATAAGGACCAAAGGCCCCGAAATCCACTAACAACGATTGGATGCTCGGTGACTGCTGAAAGCATCATCGCCGAGCATTCAACAGGAAACCATCCACTACCCCGCCCTCATATGCCGCCTATCGCCCTCCATATAACAACACGAACGTGAGACTCGAAGGAGGTGTCCGTGAACAGCGAGCGCCGACATGGTCGGATGACAAAATTCCTCGGTGTGAAACTGGAGAGGCTTGAACGGTGATCAGTTCCTCCTGATAATCCTCCCATAGCCCCCATACAACGTGCCAGGGTGGCGCGGGAACAATGGAAGACACTTTCCCAGCGGTCAATTTAGATCCCGTGGAACGCGTAGTATCTGTGACGCTGTAGAACGTGATACCGTTGCTCTAGTCGGCCCTGATGAGGCCAATTAGAACGCTGAAACGTGGGTGTGCGTTCCTTGGCCCGGTTCAAACCGGACCACCCTGGTTCTAGTTGACGCGCACGGTGTAGTGGATTAAGTCTGAGGTTGCTTGGGCCCCTCTGTTCGCAGTTTCGCCGGACGAAGAAGACGAGGAAGAGGGATTGCGAAAGGACTACGCGAGGGGCCGGGAGAATGACACGAGCAGGGATCGGTTCGATCGGAACGGACGGGGGGGTTATAAGCCCCGGCGGGCCGGAAACGGCGACAGCAGCAGCTACGCTGGCGCCGCCAACCGATCCCACAAGGACGTGTCGTCCGGATCACCGTCCCAGCCGAAGATAATCTTCAACGAGGACGAGTACATGAGGATCACGACCCCGCGGCAGGACATGCTGCTGAAGAAGGGCTACCTGTCGCGGAAGAAGCCGTGGACCGGAAACGCCAGCACTAGCGCGACGCCGTCCACCACCGAGAGCCAGTCTGCATCGCATTCCACCGCAGGTAGAGGTATAGGTAGAAGCGTAACGCATTTCATCGAATTTTTGTTAATTTTGTCCACCTGTTTACCGTCCCGACCCAACTGGCCCCTTGGAGATCTCGGGGTGGTGGCAGGTACCCCCTTTGTGAGAGCCGAGAAGAGCTTACGGGGATTCTTCTGCGAAGAATAGTAGAATAGTTGGTTTTATGCAAAGTGGGAGTGAAGTTTGGGTCTGTATAGATTTTTAAATTTTCTGAAGCCTAAGGTACTTTGGTAATCGACTCCATGTGTAGCATTCCTGGTTTCTGATTTATCAGAGTCTCGCTTAATCCTTCGACGTCCTTGATTCTTCAATTAGAGGTAGCCAGAAAGTGTCCCATTCATCCTCCCTGATCATACGACACTCGATCGTTTAACAATCGCTGCACTTCACTTGTCACGCGTGATTAACACCCGCGAGTACCTGCCTCTGGGCTTGGATACGTTCTACTTTGAGGTGGCATTGCAGATGGCAGCGAAACGACGGAAGATCAGCAGCTGCTTGACAGAGACTGCGGGACGGGGGAGTATCCATCGACGGCGGACTCTGGGCTGCAGTTGGGCTATGGGACCTTCTACGACCACGCCTGTGGTTACTACTACGAGTACCCGGTGATGCTTGTGGGCCCTGCGCCAGTCCCAGCGCAGGTTGGACCAGGCGTCCTAGCAGCCGTACCCTGCGAACCCGTGCCTTTGAGGCCCATAGAGTGGGTCAATCCTGCGTTTGTGCCCTCGCTGTCTGGGCAACCGTACCTCATGGTGGACTATCAGGTGTGAATTTATCTTACAGTTTCTTGAGGGACCGAGCCTTTAAGGGACTGCTCTAGAGCTTCACTAGTCAAGGCAATTATTCCCTAGTAATTTCCCTCAGAAATTACTCTCCAGCCTTCAGTTCCAAGCGGGAGCTAGCAAAACCTTCTCAGAAGTGGGTTCAACCTCGATTCCCACGCCATACCCAATTATCCCCTAGTAATTTCCTTCAGAGGACCCTCCAGTCCCCCATAGTCCTCAACCCAAGCTGAAACCAGCAGAACATTCTCAGAAATCGGCTCCTCCTGTTTACAGTCCAGCCAGAGCACAGAGAACGCAACTATGGTGGAGGAACAGGAGACCACGGTGGTGCCAGTGGAGACCGTCAACGGCACCTGCAACGAGAACGGCACAGAAAGCGCCAGTTGCAGCGGAAGCGTGACTGGCGAGGCGGAGGAACAGCCTGCAGAGGCTGTTGCCACCACGAAGGAGAGCGAGCCCGACGAGCAGCCAACGAAGGAGCAGGCTGAAGAGCAGGACACGTACGAGCAGTTCGCGGAGGAGCAACCGGAGGAAAGTGAGACCAATGGGGCTCCTTACATGGAACCAGTCCTGGTGCAGCAGCCTGTGCACGTGTCGCACGTGATACCAGTAGTCCCGCAACAGTACATGTATCCTGGCCACTACATGTTCGGCCTTCCGTTGGTCAACGTGAATGGTTAGTTGATCGAGAGGGCGGAGCCTCCGCCGCTTAGCCATTGGCGCAGGACCCTCGATACTTGCACGTGGCGGTGGGCATATAGTGAAGTCACGAATCCAGTAACTAAATGGCGACGGACAGAACCATAGTCTCCAGGGTTCTCTGCACCCTTTCATTAAGTTTAATGAGAAATGAATAGTTGAGGCACTTGATGCAGTCCTGAAGAGGACCCCTGTTTTTTTTTAAGCAGTGGGACTTCGCTATATTTCTACTACCATAGTGTACTCTTTTCTACTGCTCTGTTGCTAGCGCATGGTTAAACGTTACCAGAGAACCTTCTCGCTCCATTTTGGTAGCTTTCGTTCTGTTCGCGTATAGATGGGCGGAACAACGGGCGAACAAGCGAAGGTTGTTAGTGTTTTTGTGGCTAAGTGAGTCTGTTGCGTAAATGCGATAACTAACGGGGAGGGAGCGGTGCATCGCAACGTTGCGCAATCTATCGTTGTTTTGCAGTCGATGATGCATGGTTGGAACGATGAAAGCTCCGATTCAAGATTAATCCGAGCTTCGGATCATTCGCGCGGCTCTTCTCGCGATCTTCATCTATGTGGATAGGCTTTCATTTCACTCTCGTCACGTTTCATGTTTGTGAATACTGGACAGTCAGTTGAATACTTTGACTGCCACTCATTCAGTTCCCATTCACGATGAAACCCTACTGCATCCTCTAACTACCCAATTTACCAGTTTCCTACATCTCAACTACCAACTGGAAGACAAGGCAGTCAAAGTATTAATGAACTCTACCCAGAAAGCAAACCCTAATCACTATCAAAACTTAGCATACTTCTTTCCCAGTATGAATTTGGCCCACGATAAAATTGCACTGAGTTCAGTGAAATCAGCCTTGCATGAGGATCTAGCGATAATACGAGCACATTCCATGCGCGTAGATCTCTAGATGAATGGCTTAACAAGCGACAATGTCCAAGAACATGTCGGAAGTAGGATTGTATAACGTGATTTAATTCTCGCGTGAGAAGACCCACGCCAAGGATATATACTTAACGAAGGGAATGACGGGCAGGAGAAGAAGAGAGTACAATGTGGCAGGTGCTATGTTCGCGTGTACAGAGATGATTTATTCGATGCGCCTTCCCCCCCAACTGCGTGTCTCAGTCTAGACGTTAGTGCGTTTGATTGTACCTGTTTGTAATGTTAAACGAGAATAGTGTCGGTTGGATGCGCGGCCAGGGGCAAGGGATATAGCCAGATTCATGACTGCTGTCCCGTCCATCGGCATCATTGCTGTTTTATTACCGCCGTGCCTCTACCACATTCAAGGTAAAAGGTAATAATTCGCAAAGAGGCGCTTCTCTTTAGATACGATCGCAGATTCACGCGAGGGTCCTCGATCTGTACAATCTTGCGCTTGGGACCCTTTCAGGCGGGACACCTCTGGCGCTTCAGGCATCCGGGAATTCACGCATTAGAAAAACTATGCAGTTGCCTATTGGGAACGAGTCATAGCCTATATGATGATACAACCGTTCCCTTGTCACTTTGGTTACTGTTACAGTGGTGGTCAAAGGGAAGTTTAAAACTCATATCGGATATAAATCTTCAGATACAATTCTTTCTAATAGAGGTACCTTATCTCTGTTACCATTCGCAGTTAAAACTATCTCTTCACCACTACTGTATCTCGCGGTTCATGCTACTGCAAACCATCCCTGCGATATAGATACCTATCAACATAGATCTACCATTTCCTCGAATGTCACAAATCACCCACAACTATTTCAATTCCAGTCAATAGCTTAAGAACCCACTACCAGTTCGATCTTCCACCACTTGCTCCACCATGTTTCGCCTGAAAAGTGTCCCCAAACGCAAGGGAAACAGTTCCCAAGATACAGCCCTAGCCCAAGCATCTGACGATCGTGCCTAAAGTCAACACTCTGTGTACACGCTGTCGATGTGTGTGTGTCTGCAAACGTCTAATTTCTCGACTCGCCATTATTCACCGTAATTACGATCAGCATCACTCTGTCTCTTTATCAATCTGCGCCCATCAGCACGCCGCCTCGCACGTTGCACACAGGGGAAAAGAGGCGTTTCACCCAGGCGAGGGTGGGGGGAGTCCATTGACTCATAACGATCACGAGGACGCAGTTGTTCCATCGACATTTCTATGTCAGAAATATGCTTGGTCGCGCGAGGGGCGCCAAGGGAGGACTTGGCAGAGCCCGTGCGCGATAGCTGCGTCTCAAATAAGAACCGGTTTAAAATAGCCGGCCAGCGTCGAGCTGCTCGATAAGACGCACGCGAAGGGCCAGTAGCGCGGCACGGAGAAGCCAAGTTCAATCTTCGCGCCCTTCGACGCTGCGTGGATTCCGACGCTGCCCCCCAAGCTCGAGACCCCCTTTGCGCAGCTACACCACGGGTCGAGAGCGAGAGGAGCAGCGTCGACAACGCGTGCCTAACATTCGCACGCGGTGGGATAACGCGTGGTGTTTCTGCTGTCCAAGGTGTTACGCTACAGGGCGGACCGATGATGAGGAGCACGGACTTTGCGGACATGTCGACGGCCTGCAACAAGCGGAGGAAGAAGAAAAAGAGAGGAAAGCAGAGAAGACTTGCTGTGGTGAGTGAGAGACTTTGGTCCCTTTGGCTATAAGGATTCTATAAATGATCTGCATTTAAAGGCGGGGGATTCTATGAATTATTCCATCTTCGGAAATAGTAGTTAAGTCGAGAGCGTAGAATAAAATCATTTTAGAATTCCATTCCGTGGTGCGCCACGAGTTACGTGCCGTATGTAAATTAGATATTTTCCATTTATAGAGTAGCCAAATAGACCCTAAATTACATTGCGCGGGTTGGAAAAGTTTCTCGAGGGGACTAAGAAATCTCGTTGAAATCCAGGATAACACGGAGGACGAGGAGGAAGGAGAGTGCAGCTCTGAATGTGATACCGAACTACCGTCTTCCCGACTGTCTTGGACAGGGGGTCCGACGCCAACGACGAACGCGACTGCGGCCAGCAACAAGCCGCTGAACCCCGACTGCAAGGAGTTCCAGTTGCGGCCCGTCGAGCTGAACGCGCCGCTTTCGGTTAAACCGACATCCGCGGACAAGCCTGCCCCCGAGGAGGTGACGGCCGCGGACCCGTCGGGTCCGTTGACGTCCGTCGACAAGAATAGCAACCCCTGCAACGGGGTCGTCGAGGACGGCCCAAAGAGCCAGGTGGACGACAGCAATTCCGACGAAGCCGGAGGGTCGCCGTCAGAGACGAGTCAGGCGGCGTCCCCCGAGGTTACGCAGCAGGATAACGAATCGAACAGACTGACGAACTGCCTCGCCAAGGACGCGGAGGCGGCTCTAGCGAACGAGATGGTGGAGGTAATCGAAATCGAGACGCCGTCTAGCCTGGACGCGAGCAAACCAGCCAGCGACTCATCCAGTGCCAACGAACCGCCGAGGGACGAAGTGAACGGTGTCGAGGAAGGGACACTGGTGAACGGGAAGATGGACACCGACTCGAGCAACGAGGACGCGCAGACACCAGTGGCGCTGTCGAGACCATCGTCGCGCAGCAGCGATAGAAAGACGCGCTCTAGATCAGCCACGCCGAGCACCGTGCCCACAGAGACTATGGACGTCCGCGAGGAGTACCACGAGACCCTGGCGACAGCGAAGCCATCGAATTCAGTGCCGAAGAGGAAGTACAGCGCGAAGGGTACGAAGTTCGTGAGGGAGCCGACACCCGGGCCAGACCTGGACAGCGCTACAGAGCTGGAGAGCGAGAAGATGCCGGTGCACCTGACCCATAGCTTGGAGAGCATGAACTTGTCGAACGACTCGAAGCCAGACTCGACGTTCGACCGTTGCGGGAAGGACGGGGACGAGGTGGCCGAGGACCTGGCGACGGAGAGCGTGTGCAATCATCTGAGCAAGGAGGACCCGATCGAGGCGTCGAACGAGGATTCTGGGTTCGAGAGCCAGACGAGGCTGTCCGGCTATCCCATCACGGAGGCGGTGACGGAGTGGCTGCGCAGGGCGAACTCGCCGGACGTGTTCATCACGTCGGCGGTGTCTGTGGAGGGCGACGTGACGGAGGACGAGGACGCGGTGGACGAGAAGCCGTCAAAAAACTTGCAAGGCAACCCCATGCCTGCACTATCTGCTAATAGCGGCGCGAACGATGCGGCGGCATTGTCGCGCACGGCTAGCTGCGGCGAATTCGCAAGGGTCAGCAACGTTAAAGGCCAGGATCAGCCGGAGGCCGGGAACTGCGGTGGCGGCAGAAAGAAGAGGGACGGGAAAAGGAGGTCGGGCGATAGATGGCGGGCGAGGCACGGGAATGGGAAGCTGGAGAGCGAGGCGGTGTCCTCGTCGGACTCGTGCGGCCAGCAGGAGCAGCCTGTGACCGCCGCCAGGAAGAAGAACCCGTCCAAGCAGCAGGATGCTGGTGACGTTTGCGAATTTACTGAGAAGGATAGCGTTGCGGGTGTGAGGGTTGCTTCAAGCTCTCGGATGGACTCGAAGAGGGTCAATGCAAGGCGAACGAAAAGACAGGGGCGTTCCAGTCGGGAACCGACCAACAACAATGACACGAAGAATCGGTGTGCGGAGAACGACAAAGAGGAGACGGGCAAGGGTGGCGTCGAGGATGCGATGAACGTCAGGACGTTTGAAAAGGGGGAGATCGTTGTCTCGGAAGACGGCAAGCTGTTGACGACCACCACCTACGAGCCGGACTTACCGGGTGGTCATGATCCCAGCGCGGCGATCAAAACGGCCAGCAAGAACGAGACGGCGAAAAAAGTGGCTGCCAAGATAGAGGGCAGCAAAAAGAAGAGTACCAGTGGCGACGAGGGGAATGGTAGCGAGGAGATTTCCTTGGACAGCATGGAGGAGCCAGATGTGCTGGAGTGCTGGGAGGCTGAGACGATTGAACCTGTGATAACCCCGAAGAAGATGTTGCAATGCCAAGGTGTATCGTGCGAGGGCGAGGCTGCGGAGGAGGACAACAACGAGGCTGAGAAGGTGAGCCTGGATTACGTGCAGGAATACTACAGACTGGCCCGTGAGAGTGCCACCAGTAGCGTGGAGGAGGAGACGAGTGGCTCGAAGACGAACGTAGAGATGTCTGCATCGAAATCAGTGCCAAATAATCCTGAGGAGACCAAGGAGGTTCGAGGGCAGAACGGGGATAAGAGCGACATACCCATCGACGAGGCTTTCGAGGTATACGAGAGCTGTTACACGGGCAAACCCCCGTTTCTGGCTATCGATTCGAAGGTGTTCAAGTCACGAACGTTGTACGGCCAAGAGGGCGAGCACCCTATACCATGCAGAGGGGTTTGTTGTAACATTCAATGATTTGTTGGGTAAACTATGGGGGAGCCCCGTTACCAAGTACCTCTCCGCCGGAGCCATTCTCATGGAACAGCGCTGATGTCAAGGCCGTCCTTTTCTAAGTAACGTAAGCCTCTGACGTTGCACACTTTGCTGGTATATCGCGTATCGATTGACATATATACATACACACACACACACTCATACACGGACACAGACACAGAGAGACACACCTACACCCGCGTAATTCATTACTACTCTTACGTTCTTAATCTGTCCTTAAGAAATACAGAAAGACAAGGAACCCTGTGAATTGACTTAAAGGTCGATGAAGCTTAGAGGCGTGCTCAAAGGCAGCGGATGAGATATAGCAAGAGCCTACGTATTGCTATTCATTTTTGTAAATAGCTTTTAAGAGAGATCGCTCGCAAATCGTGTTTCATGGAAACCCCTCGGTGGGATATTATCACTGAACTGTATATATTGGATGTGGTGTTGCGGCTTCCGAGCGTAGGAAGCCTCTGTGACGATTTGAACCGCGCCATCGTTCAGAATAAACCGTATTCTCCACCTGAATGTGGTCCTCGGTACTACGCTTTCGGATTCACATGTATGCTTGTTCTAGGACATTGGACGCCATTAGTTGCTGGCAGCAACATTGGTGCGAGCGGAATTAATAAAGAAATATATATTTCACGTTGTAAGTTACACTACTTTAAAAATTCATATGTATTATATATATATAATAGATATAAATCTATTCTTTATTCAACATTATACTTATATGTATAGTATACTATATACTATGTTTCTGACCGATTTATAGTTCACGCCTTCTGTTTTGTTTTATTATACGAACTACATATCTGAAAAATGAGCATACATGTGAATTCGTAAACTTAGTACCAAGGACCCTATTCAGATGGCGAATACGGTTTATTCTCAAAGATGGCACGGTTCAAATTGTCACAGAGATGATAAATTCTTATCTTATCCAGTATATATAGATCAATGGATATTATATGCATAAGAGCATATACGACATATTTTTTGACGTTATTGTCAAGATAACTTGGTGCACATATTTCTTCTTTTTTTCTCTCTTTATTTTCATTTCTCTCGCTCTTCGTTCTTCTTCTTTTTTTTTTCAATGGTATTGAATGAAAGAGCTTCATTCGTTTATATCGATTGAAATGAACCGAGCTTATTCGAGATTCGAAGGATCAGAATTATGATTTCTGAATTATAAAGTACAATGAATTGTGAAGTCTGAACTCTACGGAAGAGTAAAAAATAAAAATTATTCAAGCAGACTGCGTCGTATTATATTTTGTTGTCCTCGCTGTGTAATATTTTATAAACACTACACGAATTATACCTACATCAAAATGACTAAGGCATATTTTTTACAAAACTTATCTAGAACGTAAATTTTAAAGCACGAGAAACAACTAGCGTTTTTCTGCGCACCACGTTAGATGGCCTTTCGCTTGCAGAAGTTTCGACTGCTCATAGGCAAGTTTTAAACGCGAGACCTTGTAATCTGTAACGTGCACTCAACATTTTCACCAATTTCCGAACGAAACGGATCACGCGTGCGGAAATTTCAATAGCGATAAATTAACCGAGCGCAATCAGGGGCGGGTTCGGAGATCTGGCGCCCCCCAGGCTGACAAGCGTCTGCCGCCCTTTCCGTGAATTATCATCGAACATTTTAATTTAAAAGAATTGAGACAATTTTAAAATCAATTCAAACACGAAAACTCACACCGGAGTCATCGCTAATTTGCTACACGAAAAGAAACTGAATTGCTCTTAAAATTCTCTCAAGCTTCTGCGTTTAGAGATCACCCGGTGAAAGCAGCCAAAATAGAAAGCATCTCGCTACACATCTCAATTTCTTTCGCCCGAAATTTGCCGCCCTAGGCTGCAGCCTACTTAGCCTATATACAAATCCACGTACGATGGTCGATGCAAAGAAATATGTTCATCTAGGATGCAGAGTAGTTGTTGGTGATAAAGAGAAATTGGTAACACAGTGAACTATTTAACTATATCGTAGCTGTTACCAGCTAACGTAAGATGTATATAGGAGAAGCTTTTACGAAAAGAATTGGTTTACATTACTGGGTTCCCATTTTCGTTAAGCGAGCAAAAGACGAGCAGCATGACTAATAGATGGTCGAGTACGAACTAGGAGAACACATTTCACGCGTACACATAAATGTACACATAACAGAAGTCGCACTTGTTACAACATACTTCACGCTTTAGTTGAGTTGTGTCAAGTAGATCGAATACCTCAGGTTGCATATTATGTAAGTTGATTGATAGACGTGGTTCGTGAAAATCATATATATATATATATATATATATATATATATATATATATATATACACCCTCCCCCCCATATCATAAGGTGCGAAACATACTTCGAAGATACCTGTATATACAAAACTACCGATCATCCAGGCGTTAGTAACATCAAGTATAATAATAATATTAATAATTATAATGTTAATAATAATACCGATAATAATAATAATACAACTATTATCACAACAGCGACATAGGCACAATCGTTCCTGCGAAGCTTTAGGTTCCCTAGGCATCATTACACACACCACATAATACCCCAGGACGATCCATGTTACTTATAGACATTCGTTCACACCCGACTACATTAAAGACAAGTATATCGCTATATTAAATGCGCGTTGCATCAATTGTGTGCCTTATTCAGCGGCTGCCATTTTTGTAACAATTTCAAAGCGTACATCTCGATAAAGAGAACCAAGGGCTATCGAAGCGACTTGCGACGCAGTTAAAATTTGTTGAATCGGAGGGGAATGAAATGCAATGATAGCGATGAAGCGGGGATCGCCATGCTCCGCTGTTAAACGACGACGGCTCTTATCTGGGCATCCATACAAGATACGAGTAAAATTGATTTTCTCACACCATCGACTACCATGTTCATCGAGTATTTACAACTGACGTGCATACATTCATAAGCGTACTAGGCATTCACATTGCATCTTACACAAGGTCCTGTTATTGTATAATTATACTTTAGTTGAATTAAAGTAAACGTGTAAGGAATAAGTGTACTTGAATTTTGTTGTGTTTTTGCTTAAAAAATATGAATAAACTGTTTCAATTAATTTGCAGGACTTCTGACTGACCACTTGCAATGAATGTATGCGTTATTCGTAGTCACCGTCAACTCCGAATAACACGTCGTTGAGAATTGTGCGATCATTAAGCGTGATTCCCATATCAATTACGATGTTCGCTTACCCTCGTGGAAGACGATCTGGATTCACGGCATCGGTAATATCCTCGGAAAGGAGAGACGGCAGGAAAGGAACAGCGAATCCGTGTCTCGACGCAGAGAATTTATACAACACTACCAATTCGAATATACGAAACTTTTATATACGGGGATTTACACGTATAATTAATTGTGCGCTTTAACCGAACGCGAGTTTTAATTTCGAAAAGCTCACTACCAATGCGCAGACGCGCTGTACTTCAACCGCCAAAATGGCGATTTCCGGTGGTGCCAACGGAAGTGAGTGAAAAATTTAAATATCGGATGCTAAAGCGAACGCAAATAAACTAATTTCAAAATTCGTAATGTGGTTTGATCTGAATGGTCGAGTAGTACGATAATATTTCATTTTCCTTTACATTTTCGAAATACACATGTAAATAGAAAGTTCTCGCGTCAATATCAACGTACTGTTTCATTTCTAATTTAAAGCATTTCATTCAATTCTTCGAAATTTTCGTACCTATCGAATTGAGCCATTCCAATTCCTAACTCTACATACTCCGTTCATTTGAGATACTAATTAGTATTCGCAACATTTCCATTTCACTTTATGCAGCTCTGCATGGTCCTGAAGCGATTCGATATCTCGAACGCGGGCAAGATGGCGGACGACGCGATATGATACGATACGATACAAAACGATATATAACCGAGCGTATACAGTGGCGCCGCCAGTCGCCTGGAACAGTAGGTCGCTGTTAAAAAGAGACGCAACGCTGGGAACCGCTAAAAAGAGCGAACGGGCGAGTGAGAGGGAGGGGAAGGACGAATGGTCGGAATTGGTTGAAGCGAGAGGCGACGAGGGGGGGGGGGGGATCGTGCCCGTGGCTATAAGGCAGTCTTATATAGATGGCCACGCGCAGGTCACACGACGAAAGGTGAGGAGTGTGTGGGTTCGCGTGGAGAAGTAAGTGTAGCGGTATCTCGCTCTCTCGCAGCGCGACAGGGATCGGCGGCGGAGCGAGAGTGAAAGGACGAAGAAGCGAGCGAGCGAGCGAGCCAGGCGAGCGAGGGCGAGCGCGAGCGCGAGTCGGGCCAGCGAGCGTGGAACGGTGTAGAGCGAGCGAGCGAGCGTGTGGTGGTGGTGGTGACGACTGGTGCCGTGGACGGACGGTCGGTCGGCGGTCGGACCGTGGTGTGTGAAGAAGTGAAAAATTCGCAAGTGGTGTGCTGGGTTGGTGAGCTGGCTGGTTAGTGGTGGATATACAGCGGGGGTCGCGCCACGGACAGTGCCGGGGGATTTTTGGTCGGACGGGGCCTGTTGCCGAGACGTCGTGGGACGACGCGTGGAACCGAGGAAAGAGACCGCGCTAAGAGCAATGTCTGACCGGGAAAGCCTGGACGATCAACCGCAAAGTAAGGACTAAGGGGACCGTACGGCCCCACGGGCGATATCGCCCCGGACTGTTTTCGATAACGGACACGGTCCCGCGATACGTGCTCGCGAACGTGCGCGAGTCCCGACATCTTTCCGTGGCTGTGGCACCGTGCGCTGCCCCTCCGGTTACCAGGACCGTCTTTTTTCCACGAGCCAACGCGACGAACCCTCCCGTGGTGCCGGACCCGCGCCGTTACTCCGCGCACAGTCCGCGGGCACCGCGGGCCCGAACACACCCGATCTTTCCTTACAGTCCTCGTGGCGTTCTGTCAACCGCCGAAAAGAATTGCTATTTTTCAACGATACCCAGGATCCAAGATGGCCGGCCCGCATATCGGCCGAGAGACAAATCCTGTCCTCTTTCCTCCTTCGTCTTTACTCCGTCTCTCTCCTTCCCTCCCTCTGTGTGTGCACCTCTCTTTCTCTCTCTCTCTCTCACACATACGCACTGTCGCCCTCTCCTTCTCTCTTTCCCTCTGGCTCCCTCTTTACCTCGTGCTTCGTACTCGTGTGTCTTCTCCTCCCTCCTCTCACACATGCACGCACACACGCTATAGCACACTTTCCTCTTTTTCTAGTTCTCGTGCTTTTGATTTTTCTCCCTCTTTTCTGTTTCGCTTCCTCTCCCCCTCGCCCCTGATTTTCGCAAGCCACGTATCTCAGCCTCGTGTCGAACACGGTGTGCAGCAGCGGCGATGCCGGTTCTACCAGGTGTTGCGTTTTTGAAAGTCGCGGCCTCTGGGAGCCTGTGTTTTGTGTCAGCTTCTTGTGACAGGCACCCTGACCGCTCTTCCAAAAGACAACCGGAATAGTCCCGGGTGAACACGCGTGATGTAACTCGCCTGTCCACCTATCTGGGCATGCATACATGCACGCGGGGCACACAGCCACAGAAATCGCTTATACACACGCTGCTATATGCGCACACGCTAAATGAAGGAACCCTCCTGGGTCCACGATTCGCGTAAATTTCACACGTGCCATACGCGATCCCCCCCACCACGGGGGCTGGTAGATCTTGGCCTCGAAACGAGACGGCCGCGATGTGTGGTGCTGTGTCTGCCTAACGATGGGAGTAATTCAATTTATCATTTAAAAATGACCGATCGATGGGATATAATCGTTCGGAGGTATCAGATGGAAGTTGAACGCGATGCCTCGAAGAAATATCGATCACGGAATAGAAATATTTACTTGGGATAGGAGGTTGAACAGTATTTGGGGAATGTATTGAGTGGTCGCGAGTACTTGTTGAAATAGGTTATGGTTGCAAGCCCGATGCGGAGGAATAAGTTCGGTCGATATTATCTCTAATTGATAATGTAAAAGTTGTGTAATATCGACCGTGGACGAATCAACAGTGGGGAAAGTTTGCGATAAGAAAGTTTATACACGGACCTGTTTCATTATTAATTTTATTTAGTTAGTGCATGGTGACATTTCGTTAGGTTAAATTGATAATTTATTTCTATTGGTATTTTGGAGCGAGATTTGATGGTTAGGTGATTACGATGTAAACGCTATCTGGTGTACTTTCTACGATTCATGACGCGGGAAATATTTAATGATCTTTAGTTGGTAATTGCCACGTAGGGTAGCATTAACCTTCGTTTTATTCGTGCCTCGTTATTGAATTTCTGTTTCCTTCTTTTTTAGGATATGGGAATCCAGGCGGAATGGATGCTGGAGGGACAGACTTCGACCCTGGTGAGTGAAATTAGCAAGAGACAAATAAATCCTCCGACAGAAATCGATTTAAAGCATCCACTGAAATAGAAAATTAGATGCTCTCCACCGGCTTCGTCTCGTATGACAATGTTACATTTATATTTCACTCATTTCTCTCTAAAATTATCCCGTCAACATCCAGAACTTATATTTAGTTCCTATAACTTTGGCGCGAATCGAGCAATATTCTTCAAAATTATATAATCACTCGAGCAAACATTTTTCTTAACAATATTGACCCCGGATTTATCGGGTGATACGAAGAGATCACCAGGATCATGATTCTTACTATATACTTACACCCAAAGATAAACACTAATCTCCACCGACTTATTTCAATATTGCCTAAAAAGTATTGCCCAACCGAACAACTCCAACTGTTATAAAAAATCACGATAAAAAGGGATACCCATGTGCGCGGAGATTAATACCGAAGGTTGACGGGAAAGGGTCGTGCAATAATCGGTCAAAAATGCTATTTCAATCTTGCCCACTGGAAATCATAGATCTCGTTCTAGAATTGCTTCTCAAAATCCTCCTCCCGCCGGCCCCGAGCCGCGTTGAAAATTCGCCTTCAGGGTTGAGACCACCTCTCGAGCGCCTATTCTTGGCGCGCGTAGCGCGCGAATCGGGTTGGCGACGCGTCGCCGTCAATTTCGACGCGCTAGAAACGGATTCATCGAAAAATGGAAGTCGTGGGAAGAAGTATATACGCGGCGGTGGTGGCGGTAGGACGAGGCAGAGGAGTAGGGAACCGTACTAGCGCAGTCAGCTGGTCGTGACGTCACGCGATCATGTCGTGTGAGCTGGGTTGCATTGGTGGGGGGTTGCGACGTTGTCACGTGTTCGGGCGGCCAAGTCACGTGGCGCGCGTGGCTCGCGCACGCAGAAGCCGGCGCTAGGCGGCCGTTGATTGGTCGGGGCGATTTCACCACCATCATGCGCGCATTCCATCGGCATGACGGCGGGCTCCATGAATGACCGGTACGTCATTCGTGCCCGACGAGACGTCCAGTTGCTCCTGCACGATGTGCACCATCCAGTGGGAAGTATCGCGACGATCAGTCGGCGATACCCGATGCGTCATCCCGATATGACCGGCCTCTCACGCTGACGATCGCTCTTCTCGGCCCTCGTTCGCGTCGTGACGCATCGTCCGAGGCCGATTTCTCCGCGCATCTCTCCCCGCTGGTTTTCCCGGCTGCAACGTCCGCGTGAAAGTTTCGAATGGACTGTGCCATCCCGCCGAACGTGTTCAGTTCGCCGCTTGGAAATCCCGCTTTAATCTCGCGGCCGGGCAAAGCCGGCTTGAAGTCCGCTGCACCGTGAAGATAGCGCGAGACCGCGATCGGCCAGCCGACCACGAGAGTCACTTTTCGCGATCAATCGTGTTCGCGACGCGCGTAAAATCTGCGACCGGTTCCCTCGGAGCCGTGGTGTGTTTTCTTTTTTTATCGTTTAATGTGGCATTCTGGTGAACTGGTATTTGGTGATATTTAGTGGTGCTTACTTGGTGCGGTACAGTGACGTCTGTGGGATAATTCCGAAGTTCCTCTGCTACTAGTCCGGGTGTTTTGAAAAGTTTACTAAGTAGGCAAGTGTATTAAGTGTGTTGAGTGGCTCGCAAGGCAGATAAGAGTTGTACGTAGGAATAAGCGATATTATAGTGAACTTCCTTGGAATATCGTGTCGCAAGTGGTTAAATAAGTGGCGTAATGGGTGAGATTGTAGAAATATCGCAGGATGACGGTCAACAGAGTACACTGGATGACTGGGGCGACACCATGGGCAAGATACAGTACTGGTGCCCTGAAGGTAGCTGTTGCTCACTAATCGTGGGAGTTCGAGATTAGAAGTGTACCATTCGTGAGAAATTCGAAACGATATTGATAATGCTATCTGTGATCGCGTCCATTTCAGCTTTCGCGATAGGAATATATATTTATAATTTACAAATGCTTTGAATTGGAAAGTATTTGCCGATGTAGGGATATAGGGGATTTTAGAAATGTAGGGCACTTGGATATCGCGTCATTATATTTACTAAGATTCGAAGCTGAAGGCGCGTTCTAAATAGGAACTTTACGTTCGGATGGTTTAGGTTAGGTCGCGTGACGCAAACCCTATTTCAGCGACCGTCTCTGAAACGGCATTTTGGTAGAGTCGGAGGGAAAAAAGTGGTTCTAGGAACTCGAGCGGCGCGCGGCTACGCCACTGAAATGCTTGGCCGATGATTCAGTAACAGCGGAAACAGTTAAGAACTTGGGATTAAAAATAGGCGAATTTGAATAAGACTAAAAGTCGCGCCTTTTACTCGGCTCTCGTAGATTCGAAGCCAACTTCACGGTGGCCGTAGGAATTTTGGGACGTCATGGGGGGAATTACCGAATAGGGGAATGTCACTATGAAGCAATTTGGAAACGGAAGTGTTGCAACTCCGCGAATCTCGGTCTCGTTTCTTTATCGGCTGCCACGTCTCCCACGGAGATAATTTACCGACCGTGAGAAAGGGACGAACATGGAATTCGTGGAAATCCCATTGGCGCTTTCGTCACTCGTCCCAGCGAATATTTTAACGAAATCGAAGGCTCTGGGTCACGATATTTCTCGTGGAATGCTTGCACTTTCCTCATCCTATGGCGATGTGCGTCACTTCGTATTCTCAACGTGGAATAATCATATAAATAGGAATTGGGTGCCATATAACCTCACATTCTGCATTTTAAACGGCAGTTATTAGACTTTGAACGGTTAGAATGCTTTCAAGGACAGATACAAAGCGACATAATTTTTTAGTATCTTGGGAAGGCTTGATGCGTCGACTGGGCTGCTGGGAAATTTGAAATTCCCGCCGACAATGGCGCAGCAATAATTATAAATCGCGTAGAAATACATTTCATTTAATTTCCTCATCAAATCTTCAAATACAGTCGCGAAAACATTATTCCGACTCGTCACTTCAAGCGGATTCTAAAAGATATGAATATTCAGGTCATCGTGGATATTGTAATATTTCTCCGTCTTTCTAGATTGTATTTTCTAGTCGGCTATCCAGTGTCATTGATAGCGAAATCAGCGGTTCTAATTACGTGCAGCGTCAGCGAGGGAAAAAAATTCGCTCGAGCGTGACTTTCCTCGATGACGAAACCAATGATTAACCACGCTTCCGCCTCGGAGCTGATAACAATTTTCCATTAATACTGAACGCTATATAGCGTTCATCTCATCGTTATCATTCTTCTGCATTCCTTAACTACTGGCATCATCAAAATCTTTCTTGGAAGCTGCTCAGGCGTTCTAACCAAAGTACTGACTACATTTCATCTTGGAAACAGAGCTCAGTCGTCGTAATAAGTTGCAAGCTCATCTTCAATTGAAAAGCAGAGTCGAAACCACGACAGGTTTGTCAGGCAGATATATATCAATGAGCATAGATCCCCAAGAACGCCCACGCGTGCTGGAGGAGCGCGTTAAATAGGCTGTGAAGGGTTCATCGTCGGGAGAACCACCGCCGCGTTTCTAACGGTACAAAAATTCAATGAGCTCGCGCCCGTCATGAATCATGCATGCATTCGATGCATTCTTAGCGCACGGACGTCGATCTTGGAGCGCCACTGATGCGCGACACGCGGGGGATAAGGGACAGGAGGACAGCTGGATCGAATGATGCTCTCGGACATGCGACGGTAGCTTGGGGAGCCTACTCGAATGCTACTAAAGCTCAGGAATTTCAGAACAGCAGCTTCCCAAGACTTTGGCAAGCTTCTATTGAATCCATTGAGTGGATCAACCCGTCCAGGCAGACTACTTAGCACCCGCATCTACGTCAGACTTCGCCAAGTCCATGGAAAGCTTTCTATTGAATCCATTGAGTGGATCAACCCGTCCAGGCAGACTACCCAGCATCCGCATCATCGTTAGACTTTCCCAAGTCCACGGAAAGCCGTCGCGCCAAGTTCCCCAAGACCTTGGAGCCTCATTCAGATTCTCCAGAACTTCATACGCGACCGATTCACCGAATCTCGGTATCTGAAGCTTGCACGTCTACAGGATCCGCCGTGGGTGTCAGCAGCTTGGCATTCGCGTAACGATTAAAGCCTGCGAGGATCCCTCGTCCAGCCAAGGTAGAGGCGCCCGAGTGACCGTCAGCAGCTGGACCGAGGAGAGGACCGGAGAGCAGAGGGAGGCTGGAAGGTGGACGCGTCGACGCGCAGAGGCGTCGAGGGCAGAGCAGAGCCGCGTCGTCGGGCGGTCGTTCATGGAAACGTCCTGGAGGGGGGCTGGCTGGAAGAGGGAGAAGAGCGGAAATATGCAGTTCGCGTTGAGGCAGGTCGGTGCAGCGCCACGAGTCGCGCTCCAGGCGCAGAGATCAATGCACCCGCCCCCTTCGTGCCTCGGCGTCGACGTCCACGTCGAGTCCGCCTCGTAAATCCGCGGAGCACGGGATGCGCGGACGGGACGGTGGCTCTGGTATAGGCCGCCTGGGCCGCGTAACGGCCAGCCCCGCTTGAAGCCGCGGGGACGCGTAGGAATATGGGAGGATATCCCTGTTACGTAAGACGAAGGCACGCGAAACGGGTTCCGTTGCTCGGGGGTGGCTACGTCTCACGTGTGAAACCGTTGTAAACGGCGCTGCTGCGAGGGAAAGCTCTCCCGCGGTGGTGTACGCAGGATGCTGGAGGACATTGAGGAGGGATACGTGTGCACTGGGAAGGCAAAGGGACGTGGCAGCTCGAGGATCTAGCCTGGCCCGTGTCCGATGAGATTCGACGGTGCGGTCGGGCAGGGGATGCCCGCTTAGAAGTTGCCCCGGGGTGGCGCGGAACGAGGCCACGCAACGGAAGCACCGCAAAGTCCAGGATTTAGCCCACCCGCGGGATTGACCGAGAGCTCTCTCTACGGAGCCGCTTCTGAATATTCATCCGAGCCCCGGGTGACGCTGGCGACGACAGGGAGGCGAGGATGCTAGACGAGGGAGCTAGCACCTGGCGGGCAACCGCCGCTACCTGGGATGCTGGCTGCGAGCTCCTGGCTGGCGGGCTTCGATGAACGCGGCTCGATCCCTGGTAATAGATGGTGACCTAGGGCAGGCTGAGGAACGGCGGGCGGAGTTCACCTGGAGAGTCATAGGGGAAGGTAGAGTAGGGAGGATCGGAGAGCAAAGGGGACCGGAGGATGACGGTGGGCCGTGCAGGCGGGCCAGGCTGCGCGGAGACGCAGCTCGACGAGGAAGGAAGCCAGCAGGTTGCATCGCTGGTATGACGCCTCGGGAGGCTGCGCTGGATCACGGATCCACTTGGACAACGCTACCCTAGACGGCTGCACGATCATGCAAAGCCCGCCGGGCGAGTGGACGACGTTCTCCCGCGAATCGAGGACTGTTCGCCGGCGCTGAAGGATTCGGGAGGAGGGTGCACTGGGTTATGAGGGGCTGGGGCCGAGGAGGGAGTGTACGACGGGACGCGGAGGGCCATTCTTCATGGAGTGTTCTCGACCCTGTCCCGATTCCCAGCTGGCGGCTCGATAACGGACGGGTCGGCAGACGATGTTGCTGCGGATTAACTGGCTGCGTGGCCGTGCACGAAGGGGCTTCGCGACGAGGGCGGACGTCGGTGGAAGGATCAACCTGCTGGCCCTCCGGAGAGAAAACTGAAAATAGTAATCGATTAGCGGCGGCGGAGGGAGGGACCAGAGGGGGGGGGGCCAGGGAATAAATACGTACGCGGGTGGACGGGACACGGTTAGAGGGGCGGAGGAGGATATATAGGGGGTGGCGCGCGGAGACGCGAAGGATGTACAGGTGCATGGACTATCGTAGCATAGACAGAATGTTCAAGAGCAGGATCTTCCAGGGCGATCTGAGCCCTGTCCCGATTCCGGGCAGCCTGCAACAGTCGAGTACGTAACAATGAGGGATAGAGAGTCTCCCTTTACGGTTAGATCGATCGTTCGACGCACGTTTCGCGCAGGGGATCGATCATTCGGAATGCGACTTGATGATGGTATGCCTGCGGGAACGGGGTTGCAACTTTCCCACCATCTTTCACCACTCTTGGCCGTGGACCATCGAAATGGGATGTTATTTTCAGTTGCAAACACGTAGCTGTCTCCTCGTTGCCGAGTTAAACGGTTCAGCCAATTTTTTTAATGCCAGCATTTTGTTGGTATTGGGCACTCGCGAGGCGGTGGGGTATTAAGCAGGGCGGTTTTAAACGCAACGATTGGATCACGCTCTATTTCAGTTCTGGGACGAGACTCTTGAAACCTTCCAGCCACTTCTTCTCGTACAGTAAAATCTTTTTCCCGTGTCGAGTGTCTCTCAGTAGCTCAGCCTTGCTGCGAGGTCCTTGGAGATATTAAAATTAATAACTTTCAAGCGTCATAATCTCCAGATAAGCCTTCGCCTAGAATCCTCTCGAAATCTTAGTTACTTCCCAACAGATGCTAAATTATTTTTTCTATTATTATGTTTATATAATTCACTTGTCGTTCCTTGGGATGTTCGCTCCACCATCTCGCTCCTGTTAAGCCTCTATTGCACGAAATTACGGGGACTCCCTTCGTGGCAGGACAGGATATAAGCTGGTGACGATAACAGCGAAGAACTAGGTAGAGCGGTAGTGGGGTACCAAACGGGTCATTGACCTCTGGTGCAGCTGTTATTGATCGGCGAGGACTAGCAACATCGCTCCAGCCTTTCGCCACAGCTCTGCTTGTCCTGTTACGAAGGATATCGACCCTTTTACGTTACAAAAGTAAACCTCCCTCCCCGCCCAGGTAACGCGAATCCATTTTGGTTCGCCGTGCCTCCACCGGGATCGTCGGATTTCGCTGCTTCGACCCAGAAACAGCAGCCTCGGGGAGCCCAGCGAGGAGCATCGAGCGCAGGCTGACCTAATAAACACTGGGTGACCTGTCTCTGGGCTCTCCTCGCCCTGTCCCTTCCAACGTTCCCTCCCTTCTCCCCTTCGACGTCCCACGGAGCGGGCAACGGAGGTCGCTGTAGCCGCTGACCAAGTCGATCGTAGAGCTCCTTTCAAAGGGAATTTTAAATAGCGGGGGTGACATTTGGAGGGTGTGTCGATTGGGGAATTTATTTGGCACACTGAACACGTCTCTGCGCGAGGAACACCTGTTTCGAGGGATTTAATTGCCAAAGCGGAGCAGAATTTTTCATTTCATTGGATGCAATTTTTCTAGGGCCAAGATAGTTAAACCCCCGGGTTCAATACGAATTTGCGGTTCTGATTAATGGAGGCACAGATTAATCCCGTTCGTGTGACATTCCAGGCCAGCAGGGGCAGCAGGGCGAGCAGGAGTTGGCGACGAAGATGCTGCAGATACAGAGCAAAAGATTCTATCTCGATGTGAAGCAGAACAGACGTGGGAGGTTCATCAAAGTAGCCGAGGTATTTTCCTTTATACTACTTCATAAATCATTCGACGAGACGCCGCGAGTTGAACGGACGGGTAACAGCGTGCATTTCACATTGCAGATCGGCGCGGACGGAAGAAGAAGCCAAATCTACCTGGCGCTCAGCACAGCGTCCGAGTTTCGGAACTACCTTTCGACGTTCAGTGACTTTTATGCATCCCTAGGTAAACCATAATATCCGAACGTTGTTGCACAGAGATCCCGCTGAAACTCGAGGGCCTAGTGTCACGCCCCCCCCCCCCCCGAGCTCTGTTATCTGTAACCTCGGAGGTGCGCCCCAGCATCATCGAATTATCTCTCTAGCCCCCAGAGCTCGTTAGCTCGATAATCGGTACTCGGGAATACCTTCGATCCGGGGCCAAGCATGCCCGCGCAATGAGAAGGAACTCTGTTCTGCATAGAATTCTGTAGATACCCCCAAAAGCGAGATGTGAGAACATTTATGATGCTATTCTATCGCGATTTGAAACGTTGAACCCGCAGGTCCACCGAGCTCGGAGAACGTACCGGATGATGGGAAGCTGAAGTCGGAGGTGATAACGAAGGATAACAGGCGGTATTACTTGGACCTCAAGGAAAATACTCGCGGCCGTTTCCTGCGGGTGAGTCACCCTGTATGTACCAGCCAATGCAAATTTACTTTGTACGCTAAGTGATAAGGGGCGTCAGTCTCGGATATCGTCTCGGTGTTGCGGACTCCTTAGAGGGCGATAGGCTCTTCTATGTCGTGGGAGCACGTAGAGAACGAAAACGGTGGCTCCTGATCGTGGGCCGCGCTGTCGGGCGCGGTGGGGGGGATCGGCTTGGTGGCCCGTTGTGGTAAGGGGTATGGACGTTTGTTGCACAGGTGTCGCAGACCATCACGCGGGGAGGGCCTAGGACGCAGATCGCGATACCGGCGCAGGGTATGATCGAGTTCCGCGACGCGCTGACGGACCTCCTCGAGGAATACGGCACGGACGATGGCGGCTTCAAGGGTGACTTACCAGAGGGGCGGTACATGCGCGTGGATAGCAAGAATTTCTATTTTGATATCGGCCAGAACAATCGTGGCATCTACATGAGAATTTCCGAGGTATGGGAGTTAATGGGCTAATTCCTAATCGATTGGGTGTATCGTAACTACTGGCCGCTGGTAGGATTAGGTAGGGGAGACCGGGGCAGGTTGTAACAAAAAAAATTCTCACAGTTCTTCCTCGAATCTGTTTTCCTCGATCAGGAAATAATTCGCGTGACTTACTACTTGCATATGTGGCGAACTCATTGAGTGTAAATACGTGACAAAATCTTAGACACTTAGATATCTAGCTTCATCTTAAGGGGGAACACCACTGTGACGGCCGGAAAAGTAAGCCATTTTTAAGAATTTTTTTTTCAGGAATAATTTACAGTTTTCATAGAAAATTTTTATTGCCCACCTTTATCACGCTGTCTTAAGAGACTATATAAAAAAAAAATAGAAAAACATGCATAAATTTTAATATATTAATTAATCTTCTAGACCCCCCCCACGCGAGCTGGTCGAATTGGTAACTATGGAACAGCAGGTCCGAAATCAAATTTCATTTTTTTTTTCAACTATATGAGTGTAGTTTCCGTTGCGCGTACGGATTTTTTGATTGAAAACAAATTTTTTTAAATACGCTCGAAAAACTGTCCATCTTATTCGCGGATTTTCGAAACTTCTCTTCTAAAGCGCACCGTTTTTACAATAATAATTTGTTTAAGAAATCGGTACGCACAACGGAAACTACACTCATGTAGATTATAAAAAAAAAATGAAATTTGATTTCGGACCTGCTGTTCCATAGTTACCAATTCGATCAGCTAGCGCGGGGGGGGGGGGGGGGGTCTAGAAGATTAATTAATATATTAAAATTTATGCATGTTTTTCTATTTTTTTTTTTTATATAGTCTCTTAAGACAACGTGCTAAAGGTAGGTAATAAAAATTTTCTATGAAAACTGTAAATTATTGCTGAAAAAAATTCTTAAAAATGGCTTACTTTTCCGGCCGTCACAGTGTGTTCCCCCTTAATAAGGGGTCATTCTGGTAATCACGACGCAAAATTCGGCGACATTCAGTTTTTTTTCTCAGTGAATATAATGAATAACAATGTCATACTTTTTTTTTTGTTTATTAAGCTACTTATAATGTATACGGAACAATTTTTTAAATACACTTTTCATTGTGCTTTTTCAATGTTATCCGGAGTTAAAAATCGCGCCTTTGAAAAGGCGGCGGAAGTGTTTTCAGCTCACAGACTCATCTGAAACAAAAAAAAACCAAACTGATTCTTAATCATTGTGAGTACCGCTATCGCGGGTGCCAGAATTAGCCACGTAACCCAAAATTTAACAAAATTGCGCGCGTTCAAACTTCGAGAAAAATGGAAAATTTCGAGACTCGAAGTTTAAATGCGCGCAATTTTGTGAAATTTTTACTTACGTGGCTAATTCTGGCACCTGCGATAGAGACACTCATAATGATTATGAATGAGTTTGGTTTTTTTGTTTCAGATGAGTCTGCGAGCTTAAATCACTCCCGCCAGGAAGGTATTTCGTTTCAAAGTCGCAATTTTTAACTCCAGGTAACATTGAAAAAACACAATTAAAAGTAGCTTAATAAATGAAAAGAAAGTTTGACATTGTTATTCATTGTATTCGCTGAGAGAAAAAACCCTGAATGTTGCCGTATTTTGCGGCGTGATTAGCAGAATGACCCCTTAAACAAATCTGAACCTTTGTTACAATGTGCCCCAATCCGGGGTAAATTGTAACACATCTGTTTTACTTATTTAAATACAAATATGAACACAAAAAACATTTCTAAAAAATATGAATGAAAACAGATCATTATTAAACATTTTATATACATGAGTTAAATAATCATTGCTTATTCATCTGATTCTATCAAAATCTTCTTCGCTTTCTTTACTTTTGCATTCATACTTTTTTTTTTCTACTTTTTGGATTCTCGATTGTCTTGTGTGTTTGCTTTTTCACCATTTAGCGCGGAGTAAGTAGTAACATGTTACAATTTACCCCGAGCTTGAATTATTGCGTTTTATCTCAGCAAACGAGAGACTAAACATCAAATTACTAAAATGCGTACACGTTATAATAAACCAATGTGTACTGATTCGTTTGCGACAAAGAAGCAAAAATTCAAACCGTTTCTAACGACGGTTAAGGGGGTATTCCAATTGGAACGGTAGAAAAATGAAGCGATTTTTAAAGATTTTTTTCTCAGTAAATACAACATATAATGAAATAAATCTTTTTGGTATTTATTAAGCTACTCTTATATTAATACCGAAAAAATTAAAAAGAATATTTTTAATTTGTTTTACTTGTTTTTTTACAGCGTCAATATGGCACCTAAACAAAAACAGTATGTTCGTGGTGCAGGTGATTCCCCGGCTTAGGCTTATCTGAAATAAAAAATCCGAAAAGATTCTTAATCTGTATGAGTGTCGCTATCGCCCGTAGCTCAATTAACAATTTTTGTAGAGCAATAACAAAATGGCGCCGGTTTGAAAGAAAAAGTTCTCCAAAATGGTGTTTTCTCGAATGTTCCCCGAGAAAAATCTCGGTTATTTTTCGACAAAAATTGTTAATTGAGCTACGGGCGATAGCGACACTCGTACAGATTAAGAATCTTTTCGAATTTTTTATCTTAATGTATAAAGCAGAAAGTGTTTGTGTGTTTGTCTGTCGCCTAAAAACTTTCGAACGGTAAACTCTGGGATCACGACATGTGTCCCAGTTCATTCTGCCTAGCTAATCCAGATGAATGTGACTATTGACTCTAAAAAATAAGTAACATTTTTTTTTTATAAAATCAGAATCTGAATTTCGGGCGAAGCCGAGTAGTAAAGCTAGTTTCAGATAAGCCTAAGCCGGGATTCGCCTGCACCACGAACATACCGTTTTTGTTTAGGTGCCATATTGACGCTGTAAAAAAAAAACAAGTAACACAAATCAAAAATATTCTTTTTATTTTTTTTTAATAATATAAGAGTAGCTTAATAAATACCAAAAAGATTTATTTCATTCTATGTTGTATTTACAGAGAAATAAATCTTTAAAAATTGCTTAATTTTTCGACCGTTCAAAGTGGAATACCCCCTTAATATGAAATAAAAGTGCTAAGACAAAATTCACTTACGTGCTCTAAATACTAAAATTCTGGGCTATAACCACAGAATGAAGTTTGTGTCACTAAAATCGACGGTGCTAATATCGTCAAGCAGCTCTCGCATGCTGTGGATTAACAGATTTGTCGTTCAAAAGATTTTACTTGTGTTACAATTTACCCCGTGTTACAACCTACCCCGGTCTTCCCTACCTTCGGGATTGCTGCGATCATGGGCGTCCGGAGGGGGGTGTAAAAGGGGCAGTTGCCCCCCTGGCCTTTGAGAAAAAATCGCTTATTTTTAAAAACTGGTCTTTATTAAGTTTATACTAAAAAAAGGTGAATAATTCTAAATTTCGGATTTAAATTTTTAATTAAATTGGCACTACAAAATGAGTTAAAAAAAAAAACAAGCGGGCTACTCGTTTTTTTTTTCATTACTATATTTTTCATTACCGTCACCCCAAAGTTGCCCCCTCCTGGAAAAAAGTCTACGGACGCCTTTGGCCGCGATTACGTTACGATAGATCCGATCTAGAGGCGACACCTTAATTTTCTCAGCGCGATGCCAATGCGAGACGTGTGGTTACAGGTGAAGACGCACTTTAGAACAGCAATCACCGTGCCGGAGAAATCCTGGGCGCGTTTCCGCGACATATTCGCGGATTACTGCGACAGGATGAGGGAAAGGGGCGCCGGCAGCAACGTCGGCATGAACAGCGGCGGCGGCGGGAGCGTGTTGCCCGAGGGGAGGGGCTCTGTGGTGGCACAGGTACCATCACCGTCGACCTCACAACAGCCTAACCCAAATCCAAATTTAGACTCTCCCTTAATGAAGTGAAAAAGGCTTTAACTTAACTCGAACAATGGGGAATTATAACCGTAACTCGTTTTCAAGTCATTAAGCGAAACTAAAGGAACTTGTCAGAGTCTATGCCATCGTCATCGCCATTTTCATCGACATCGACATCGACATCGTCATTGTCACCGTTCACCGTCATCGTTATCGCCACCGTCACTATCGCCGTCACTCGTCGTCAACCTGAACGAGATAGGGGAAAAAAGAGAGGGAAAGGGAAAGACGAACACCAAAAAACAAACAGAGAAAGAAAAAAAAAAATATGAAAACAGAGAAAAAAACACTCGCCTGGAATGGTTACGTAGATGTAGAAATATTATCGCAGAGAATCCACAAACCGTAGGCTGATCGTTCGGAGGGTACGTTAGACTCGTGGATCACGCAGTTGGATACGCGTGCGCGAGATCGGATCGACGATTATCAGACCGATCCGCGTCGCCCCCCTCCCCCCTCCCCCACGCTAGTCGCATCGGGAGGGGGTTTAGGGGAGGGAACGATGGATGGATAGTGGAAGGAAGGCACAGATGATGATGCGTGTGTGTGTGTGTGTGTGTGTGTGTACGCGCGCGTGTGCATGTCACTTGTGTGTATGCGTGGACGACGTGTGCGTGCGTGAAACGAACGAGTCCTCTGCCGCTCGTGCGATTATACACAAGAGAATAGGAATACGCAACGACGGGATCGAGGAATTATAGAATTATCGCGCGGTATATCCTCTTATTAGGTGGATACGAGTTGCCATCAATTAAACGTTATGAATACTACCGTTCATTTCTCTGGCTGGTCTCTCTACGTCATCGATCGATCTCGATCTCCG
Organism: Andrena camellia; assembly: GCA_029448645.1. Lineage (NCBI taxonomy): Eukaryota > Metazoa > Arthropoda > Insecta > Hymenoptera > Andrenidae > Andrena > Andrena camellia. The sequence continues at coordinate 28,679,215 of CM055678.1, read as the reverse complement.
CCCCTCCCCCGGCCTCGTTGTTTCCGTTCGAGTTCACAAGCTTGTTTTCTTCATTCGTTCTTCGTGGAAGCTCTCGGCAGCCCGAGAGACCTTGCACGTTCTTCGCTCTCGTCACGCAATTCGTTCGAACGAACAAATGGTAAATTAGCACCGATCCTTAGTGGGGGAAATGGACTGTAGTGAAGATCACGTTACAATTGAATTTGATCGTTCAGAATTTATGAATAAATGAATTGTTATATTAACGATTATATCGCAGGGAGAAAGGAGAGCGTGGTGTGGGTGGTCGCGTTAGGCAAAAGGCCCCGTTAACCGCGGTCAACGAGGTGTATCGCCTGTGACGACTTAACTATCGGCAAAGCGCGCGCCGCGTGCGTAGCCAGGCGGTCTCCGATAAATCACCCCACTCCCCCCCCCTCGAACCTCCCGCCTACGCGCGGGAAACGAACCGGCGGAAGTCTCGCGCGAGACTTCCGCCGGTGCACCGTCGCGCCTCTAATTCATTTCGAGCATGCGCGCGCGCGCGCGTGATTCAATCTCGAGCGGGTTAAGTCGCACAAGGCGGGACGTTTAATCAGAATCTGGGCGTCGCGCGACACCGTACACACTCGTTTACAAGCTGAACGACGTCTCTATTAAAGTAATTATGAAATAATATATATAACATATAGGCGAAAGGAAAAGGAAGTGGATGCTAGGCGAATACGAATCCCTATAATATGTATATTATACAAAGTTAATTATGTTATGTTTTTTGTTTCATCGATTCGCACGGAAACGTTGCGTATACAGAGAGATTTGCGCGGTGTCTGGATATAGAGACGCCAGTACAGAGTGCAAGTACACGAGTCATGGTACACACACAGTTTATACATTAGGACAAGCTACGCAACCAGACACACCTACACGTACACACGATAAGCGCGCACCACACGGAAACGACACGGGGAAATCAAACGGAAAAATCTCGCCCACGACACACACACACACACACACACACGCCCTATACATATATGTATGTATATAATACACACACACACACATTGGCCAGACACGAAATAATAATTCCATCTTGAAAGACGAACGGTATAAGAGACGGTGTGCACGCGTACGTAATTTACGTTACGTTTGAGTGACGGCCGAGTTCTAACACAATTGCATATTAGGTATGTATTATATGAATGCATATTAGGTATTTATATAGAATCTATATAACTGTATAATTGTAACGAAATGCCAATGTCCGTGGACCCAGGCAGCTGTGCATCGGCCGGTAACGCGCGATCAATCGAATTGAAGGTGTTGCGGGCAAAGACAATTGCTTAGGTCCCCGACCAGACGGGCGCAGGATGAAATGATTACGAAGACAAAAGAAAAAGATTAAAAAAAAAAAAGGAAGATGAGAGAGATGATGAAGAGGAGGAGGAAGAAGAACGAACGGGGGGGGGGGGGAGAAGAAAAGGCGAATGATATTTCAAAACGAACGACCGAGTCGGAGGAGAAAATAACGCAGTCGAGTTATTTCTCTGAATGGAAAAGGAAAATCTTAATACGCTTTGATTCTGCAACGCTGTGCTAATATCAACAATGATAAAGAAAGAAAGAAAAAAAAAAGAAAATATCTATCCGTTCTCTTGCGTTTCTTCTAATCGAGACGACGAACCGAAATAATTAATAATCTTAAATAATATTTCGCACTGGTGCGAAATGATCGAGCAGTGGAGCGGCATAGATGCATTAAACGCATAAAAGTGCTATTTAATTAAATGGGGAAAAAGAGTGATGAAGGGAGGGGGAAAGGCGCGTCCGGTTCGTGCGTTGGTCCGGGCGCGTTGCACGTTTTAAAGAGATGAGTAAAAAAAAAATTTTATTTATTTTTTAGCAATGAACCTATTATCTATTTCGATAAGATATTTCTTCTTTGATTGCATTTCCTTCTAAATCGACAATTTCGGCTGGTCTGAATTTACTTAGCGCGTAGGTTTTTGATGATATAATGAAAATATAAATCACAATTAAGAAATTCGAATACGCACGAGTGGGTGAACTATCGAGACACACGAAAGATAAAATCCCCGATCCTCTTCGATTTAAGAATAGTTCGCACCTTCTTATCGGTCCCTTGTTCTGGTCGCATCGTTGCTGTCCGTCATTCTTTATCTTTTCCTTCTTTTTCTTTTCTCAACGCACCGAACGACTCGTGAAAAAAAAAGAAAGAAAAACAAGTAGCTGTGTCCCCTCGAATCGATTGTTTGCACGTTCGTGTGGTCCATTTTCCTACCGTCTTACCATTCTTGTCTTTCTCTTCTGCGACACTTCTATGTGAAACATTGTTGAGTTCAAGGGGGTCGGTGAACCCGCGATCTGTGCACAAGATGGCATAGTTGTCCAAACCGAGCGTTCTGATGGAAACGGCAAGGAAAAAGGCATAGAGATATAGAAAGAAAAAAAAACAAGAGGAATATCGTTCACTGGCGCAGATGGTATGACACATTGTGATCTATACAAATTACAAATTACAAAGCATCAACAAGTAGTATATATTTAAGATATAAATATACACACGTACACCTACGGTGACACCTAGACACACTGTCTAAACTAATTGCGCGCGATTGCGTGTCCAAAACAAAACACATACAACAAAGGGAGAGGGCGAACACGTTATTAAAGTGAGGACGACTACAGCGTACCTAACTGTTAAAAAGAAAAAAAAGCGTAAAACGATTTAGAAAAAAAAAATGCGAAACAGAGAAACACACACAGAGAGACAGATATAAGGAACAAAACGAGGATACAAAAAAAAAATCGTCTGACACGTAAGAGTAAGCAAAGTAATATAAAGAAGCGAAGAGAGGAGGGGCGAAGAAAGGAAGGAAACAAATAATGAAAGAAAGATGAAACACGACGCTCCTGCCACGCAGAGAGTCCTTAGACAGCTTTAAGATAATAATTATAAATGATAAATAATAATTATTATTAAATAATAACGATAAACTTTCTATATGTTGAATCGTGTCTAGTGAGAGAAGTACTATTGAAGTAAAATGAAAACAAAAAAAAATGGAATCTACTATCGCCACACCACACACACACACACACATACACATACCCACACACACACACAAATGGATTTAACTCGACAGTTTATAACGACCATTAGTTGTCTATCGAATGTTCTTTCTTTTTCATTTCATATAGCGGAGAAGGTGATTGTTAGAGAATAGCTTGGTGTTTCGTTTGCTGTTTTTACAAAACGTCGCGCGGTTGGCAGACGGCGGCGGACCTTTTGCCGGATGCTGCGACGCCGGGGAAAGGTCCGGCCGGGGCCCACACCTGCGTTTATATTTGGTGGGGCTTTTTGACCACTACTGTTATCATTATCACTGCTATTATCACGTGGGGTTTCCATACCTGGGCCGGCGCGCGTGCTCGCAAGCTGTTGTGTGCGCGTAGAGCCAACGACGTTCTCCTATTATTAATTGTACGAATAGTCGGTATCATCCCACACCCTCGCCGCGGGTGAGGGTGCACGGCGTTACCTTTTCATTGATCCTACACTTCTCGCTGGTGTAGCGCCTCTCGTGTCTAAGGCGGGGGCATTAGATTAATTAACTTTATTCCGCCAACTTTTACTCGCATTAAACTGTCCCCCCCCCTCTCCCTCCCCGATCCCTCCACTAGCTTGCGACTGGAGATTAAATTGCCGTGGTATGAAAACCCTACGCTCGCTGCGATTATTCTTATTATTATCATTATTATTATTATTACGATTATATTGTCATTATACTTATTATTACGATTATTCTCTTTATTATTACTATTATAATTACTAGTACCATTATTACCAGATGAACTATCAGTTGCGTCCTGATCACTGATCACAAGGACCGGCCTCGAGCGGGCTGATTTTCATTTTGTTCTAATATTTTCTTCTTTTAAAAAAAAAAAAAAAAACGAACTTAGGTTGTCGTCAGTCCGTATTACGATCAGTGACTCATCAATTCCTGTCAGTCTTTTGATACTTCTTTTTCTTATCGAAAGCAATGATGAATTCTATTTACTCCTCCATTATTTTTAATCGTTCTACGAGATCCCATCTCCTAGTCCACCGTGTTCCTTCCCTCGCGTTCATCAATCGGCCCACTCAGGTCTGGCGTAGAGTCTGTGTGTAGAGCGTGCGCGCAAAAAGAAAGCGAACGCCGACTGTGCGAGAGAGAAATATGGCAAGGGAGCGAAAAACGAGAGGCGAAGATTCGACCGGAAGACCCGAACTCGGCGCCAAAACCGTAATTGGAATCTTAGACGTAATTAGCTTCGCGATCCCGCGGATCGCTCGCCCCCCCCCCCAGCCCTCCCCCCACACACACACACCCCACCCCACCCCCCACCCCACCCCACCCCCCTTTTTTTTCTTTTGGAAAGAAGGAAGAAAGAGTCGAAAGGGAAAATCATCTTTAGGCGTGGCGTTTTCTTTTCTTCCTCTTAGCGCGCTCTCGCGTGTGTGCATGCGTGCGTGTATGTGTTCATGTGCGTGTATAGAGATAATCGAAGGGGGCGAACCTTTGTCTCTTCATAAAGGGAAGGAAAAAAAGAGCAGACACGAGGCACCGATCGCGGGGACGATGCACCGACCGGAAGCCACATTGGCCCGCGAATTCTCTCGAGTCGCGGCGACATCGCCCAGGCACAGGCCACCGTTGCTTTTCCGCCCCGACGAAATTGTATATCCCGCCTGTTGGAATGCAGAGTGTAATTGTATAGGTGAACTCTCCGGCCCGTGAATGGCACCGCGGACGCACGGCACCCGGCTCCGTAGGGAATGGCAATTTCACTGTGGTGTACTGTGGCATGTAAAGCGGCAAATGTTGTTGAAACCCTCTGCACCGGAACACCCGGCGATCCGGCGGAAGAAAGTATAAAGGGTGCGGAGTGGTTCGTAGGCTGTTAGCATGCTCGTAGAAGAACACGCTCTCTGCGTTCGTTCGAAGAAAGTTGCGGACATTTAAAAAGCATAATCATATCACTGCCTGTGTAATACCACGGCCTTCGCCCGCGAGAGGATCGACACTTTGCCGTAGAAATCGAACGCAATCTCTTGTCGAGCGCAGGTTAAAATAAGTTTTTCGCGCGCAACAGTTGTGCCTTTTCGTCAGTTTACGTTCCAGTGTTCTCGATAGGATTCAGTTTAACGAACATTGTACATAGTTCTAAGCAATAATAGTAAGCATAGTATCTCAGCAGCGCTTAGGCACTCTGCATCCGAGTAGCACCCGCGAGGCGGCGCCCCGCGTTTTTAACTTCATCGCGCGCGACGGCATCGCGTTTTACCGCGCAGCTGCTTTGTTAACGCCGAGCCTCTAATCCTCAGCTTTTCCCGCTTCAGCACGTATTGCGAGAACCGTGAAAATTCATTGCACGAACCTAGTCAGCTCTCTAGAACGAGGTGCGGAACGGAAGGCAACTCTCGTCGAATAACTCTGTCGGGAACGGGCCCAAGCCACTTTTGCCTTCGGCGTGCATCGTCCCCGTGTATCGGTGAAACGTTACAGAGACGCGATCCTAGGGAACGTTCAACAGTTCGCAGCTCTTAAACGTTATTTATTTCGAGGATCGATAAACAGCATAATACTATTGTTATATAAACTAATCGAGTCAAGTTTTCAAAATGTTACGAGCACGAGGATGATCTGTCGGATACGGTTCATACTAATTATTTCTTCGGATCAACGTTTTTTCCGCCATAGTTCATAATATTTTAATATATTAACTATTGCAAAGCAAAAGATACGATGGGGAGAGAAGAAGAGGGAGCAGGTACGAGTAGGGAGGGCGAAAGATCGAGCCACGGTACCAGCTATAGTCAGAACAGAAGTCCGCTGGCTGCTCAGTGTCACAGAGCAGCTGTCCCCCCCCCCCCCCACACACACACCAGCACTCCCCACGCGCCACGCCGTTTGGCTCCTCCCACTTTACCTCTAGTTTCTACGCGCCCTCTGCCGTTCAGAGAGGCAGGCCGGCTTGGCAGAAATATTGGGAGCTCTACGTGGCATGATTGACAGTGGAGAAAGTGGCCAGTCGATTATGTTCAGAGTATAGTTTGCGCACGATGATTACACGTCGCTGTCATTCGTGGACCACGAATATCGCGATTGACGACGACCTTTCGCCCGCACTGTACATGAAACAATGAAAACGGGAAGGTGTTAGAAGGCGGGAGCATGAATATAAAATGAGACGAACCACTGGTACACGTATACACGCGTGCTGTGGATGCGTGTGGTCGTGTACGAGCGTATTTGTTGGATTAATTGTATGATTAAAGGTCAAGAAATTCGTAACGAATAACATAAGCAGAGAGAGAGAGAGCGAGAGAGCGAGAGCGAAAAAGAGAGAGAGCGAGCGAGCGAGCGAGAGAGAGAAATAATGATAAGAAGAACCGACACTCATTTTAAGCACGACAGCTGTCCGTCTATTTGACTTGTGTGTTTGACGAAAAAAAAAGAAAGAAAGAAAACGAAAAAACGAAAAGAAAAAAATAGAAACAGTACTACTACGGCTCACGCGTTTGAAAACAAAACATTAAAGAAACAGACAAAAAAAATAAGATTCATCGCCTCGATGTTAAATGTAACACGTTTTACAAGGTAACAGAGCATTTCATTTTATAACATTTCTACTGTCTATACTTTCACCCGGACATTCTCACTGTGGACGAAAGAAGTAGGCGGTCCATCTACCCCCAAAACCCAACCCCCGCATCTCCTTTTTCTGTTAATAGCAAGTGTGATATACACGCGAGCACGTGTTTGGCACACGTTCTTGCTGCAAGCGTTTCAAAAATTCAAATTTCCCGCCACGAGAATTGAACGCGTTTAAATCTGGCGCGCGCAGGTTGCACTGTGTTCAAAATTATGGAAGCTGATATTTTCTTAGTGGATTTTTTTTTTTAAGGAACATTTATGCTTACCGTGACAGCGCGTCCCAAACACGGATCGTAATTATTTTTCATTTTTCATAAGTGCTACACAGTGGCTTTTTTCGACGTTCACCTACGATATTCTAAAAAGAGTTTATCATTTAGTGATCGTATCGATACTTAGAACTCGTCTTTAAACGTACGCGCGAGTTGTTTTAGAAAGAATATGGACATTTTATATCTTCACGGTGTACCACGAGAAAGTTATGCATAATTGCTCGCAGATACATGTAGGAATTAAATGTTGGACTTTAACGATTTTAATCGCTTCTGTTAAAAGAAAGGGGGAAACAAAGAGGATTCAAAGCCGAACATGGTGAAAAAATTATGATTAAATCAAAAGAGTAATATTATTCCAACTTTGACGATTAATACCTATTCTTTGATCACATTTTAAATCTCTGTACACGGCGATTCGTGTGACCATCGGACTGAAATTTTTAAATCGCAAGCCTAATTCTAAAAGCAGCTGTATTCAATCTCGGTTACACAAATTACCCTGTACAGGGAGCAGAGCTCCTGGGAGGAAGAGTAGCAAACATTATCTCCGACGATACTGTAACGTTTAAAAATTTCCCGCCATAGAGTTCCATTCAAATCCAGCCGGGCGACTCTTCCCGGTGCTCTGTCACAATCGAAATTCTTCCTACCACAAAGTCTTCAAGTTACATCGCCCCATTTACCCATAGAACATACCCACATTGATTTATTGGCTTCGACAGGTAATGCAGAAGCCTGGCAGCGTTAAGAGCAAAACGGAAAAACGGCAGGCCGACCAGCGGCAACGCGAGTCTCTGAAAAGGCGCAAGTCCCTGCCGCGCCAATCAGAACCATCCTCCATCAGCCCTGAAAAATCCATGTCCGCTCCTGCCTCGCAAATCCCAACGTCCAACGATATCCCGATGTCCTCCGGTTCCGTCGCGACCACTTCGAGCGCCAGCAAAAGCACTATATCCGAAGAGAACATTTCTAACGCCTCGACCACCTCGCAGGAGATTCAAGGAGTCCCGCGCTTAGAAACGGTGCAGGTTTAAGCCGCTCCTAGCAATCGTACGCGCATCCCAACCGCGCATGCCCCCCTCCAAGCGCACCGCGACTGCGCAGACGGTCGCCGCGCACCGGAGTCACGGAGCCTATCGTTCAATTTCGTTATTTCTCGTTAAGTAATTCGCGTAAGTAGGTGTTTCGCGCGTAGTTTAGTTCCCCGGCGACGCAGATGGTTTCCAGTCATGCACGGGAGTAGTTCGTTCATTGCTGAAGCGAGTTTAGAGTGGTTTGAAAGAAAGGACGCGGTTTGTCGAGCCTCGACGCCAAGCGACGCGCATGCTCGAGGATTCTGATGCTTCGAACGGAATCTTCTCACGGTAAATTTCAATTATTACCATTGTTTCTTTAACATCATAATATCTGAGCGAGAATTCTGATCGGGAGTTTGTTAAGGAACAGAATCTCTACGGTAGAATCTGCATTGGGTATCGTTTCGAGTGTCATGATTCGGTGGCGGTTCGAATTTCCCGCCATTATGTTCTTGGGCAGATTCAAACGGTTTCTCGTATCTCGGTGCAACGGACGAGTCGTTAGTTGATGACACGTTTGAAATGTCGGGTGATTTGAAGGGTTTCTTGGCAAAGTTGTGACTGGGGAAATTCGAACCGAGCACTTCTATAGTTAATAACGTATTTGGAATGAAGAAATCCGGTGTATGGTGTTGTTAACCGGAGCATCGAGTAACTTGGCGTGAGTTTCTGTTCCTTTTTTGTCATTTGTTCGCGAAAAGATGGATCGGTATTGTTAGATTAACGTTGATTGTTGCTGCCTGAGTCGTAATGGTACGTTTCGCGGTGAAAGTAGGCGAAATAACATCTGCTGTACGCGAGTAAGCTGTAGGTATTGCATTCTGTTCAGAGAAATTAAATTTATATTACGCTGCCGAACAGTCATTCAATAAAAAGTACTTTCTTTTGATACCGCAAGTATAAGAAATTTGAATTCTTTTAATACGTTGTTCTTTGCTAGTTTATGATTGAAACCAGAGATGGGTTTCTCGAAGCGTCGAAACTCAACAAATTTCGAGCTTAGAAAATTCGAAACTGCGCTTTTTTCGTGATTCGAAATTCTCGAAATCCAGACAAGAAAAAATATAAAATCTATAACTAAAAAAGAAATTCTTCACTTCAGTTCTTAAAGCAAAATATTCCACTTGCAAAACAGAATCTGCATTCTAGTTTCGAGAGTTTCGAGCCCTTAAGTTTCGAGAGTTTCGAGCCCTTAAGTTTCGAGAGTTTCAAACCCTCAAGTTTCGAGGGTTTCGAACCCTCAAGTTTCGAGGGTTTCGAACCCTCAAATTTCGAGGGTTTCGAAGCCTCAAATTTCGAGAGTTTCGAACCCTCAAATTTCGAGAGTTTCGAACCCTCAAGTTTCGAGAATTGAAAAATTAGGTTCGAATCCTAATTGAAACACACAAGTACATTTCTCATAAAGTGTATTGTACATATCAGAAATACAGATCCATTTTAAGATTTCAAGTATGAGAATTTAGAAGTAAAAGTTCTCCAAACAATTTCAACCACTGAGGGAAGTGTAACAATAAAGTTACCACAGTGCCATTCCCTTCCGAGTGTATACTTCTTAACATCCGTAAAGTAGCACTCTTCGAATCACCGGTGTGATACATTGGTTCTATTTGTAACAAGATTACAATAGACTGCAAGCTCCGCGGATAGAGATCTAGAATATCTCTGCCCTGATTCTTGCAGCATTCTTTAATTCGTTTCAAACTCGACTGGGTAAAATCTACAACTGCGGGAGAATGATCTAACTGTATAAATAATTCTTTTAAAAAGGCACACACTAACAAGAAAATACGAGGACTCTTACTAACAAATTCGAACAATTGATCTAGTAAATTCACACTCTCTGCATCGTCTACATCACTGTCTTTATTTAAATCTGTACACAACGACACGAAACGATTCAGCAGTGGCTGCTCTATTAATTTGTATCTCTGCGATTCATATATATCTTCTATCGTGGAGAGCTCAAGATTCAGATTAGAGTTCTTTCGCACGGCGTAACATAATATCCGGTCAGTGTCCTCGCAGGATTCTAATTGCGAAAGTTTCGAAAGCAGTCTTTCCATGTGGCACTTGTAGCGGGAGTTTGTGGACGCTAAGCACATTAAAGCACTGGTCAGTGGAAGCAAATCGTCGCTTGACTCGCACCTGTCTAAGACATCGTTCGTTAAATATTTTTCCAACAGGTTGCCAACGAACGTTAATGTTTGTCTCTCGTCTGTGAACACTCGGAGGTTTTTGAAGGCTTCTGTGACCCTACACCAATCTCGTAGAACATTCTAAAATAGGTTAATATGGTAGAATTGTAATTTTAGTCTTGCAATTGCAGAGATACTTACGATTACGTGAAGCCTCACAGTATAGCGTTGATAAGCTTCTCTGGATACTTTGTGCGTTAATAAGTTTGTCAACGACAAGGACAATGCATTAAATATGTTATTAGATGTTGGTAGAAACTTCTGTTCTTGATCCAATTTCTGATAGTCCTCGGATTCGGCGAGATCCTTTGTCACACTTTCGCAACTGCATAGTATTGCTTTTAGAATCGTGCTGTCCATACCTTATCGAAATTTTGGGCAAACTGGTGGAGAAATACGAAAGGGCACTTTAGTGGATTTGAGAGAATAACAGCAATGGGAAATGAGATGGAAATAAAAGTGTAACCTGGGAATGATGCAATATAGTGATCTTAAAAGTTTTGACGAATTTAAAATTACATTTACAAACGGTTATAGTTTTAACTGGTTAGAATAATTAATGTCAGTTGGGTGTACTTACACAATTTTATTATTCTAAAGTCTAAAGACATTATAAACATCACTTAATAATAGATTGTAATTTAAGCTTTCATTATACAGATTTGAGATTATACTTTGTACCAATTCCATGTATGCCCAAATCGCCCGTGATTTTCATTAAGCTAGGTTTTCCTGTACGCAACTGGACGCAACGCCAAGAATTTCAAAGCCGATTTTCTCGAAAATGAAGCGCGATATGAAAAAAAGTTACTCTTTCTTTTCGACTTATAACAAGTAAATAAGTCGAGAAAAGGGAATAACATTTTTTGATATTGCGCTTCATTTTCGAAAAAATCGAGTTTGAAATTCTTGACGATGCGTCCAGTCGCGTATAGGGAAACCTACCCTAATGAAAATCGCGGGCGATTTGGGCGTAAATGGAATTCGCCCCGTGGTCTGTTGCTATACAGGATTAAGGTCTAAACACCACTTATCAGTTCCGTGACAATACCAGACAATACAGTGTCGACGTGTTGGAGGTAAGAAGAAGAGATCCTCAACGCCCCTCTTCTTCTTACCACTTGCACGCCGGTACTATACTGTTGGCGAATTCCACTTACGCCCAAACCACCCGCAACGCCTATGGTTTTCGTTTCCAAATTTATGAAAATCTCCTGAAATATGGAAAAGAAATCTGTGAAAGAGCCATTATCGGAAAACACATGTTTTTAAATATAAATTAAGACTCGAAAACAGAAACATATAATTTATGATATTCATTTTATTACAAAAACGGGAAATTCCTGCGCGGGCGATTTGGGCGTAAATGGAATTCGCCCCATGTCGTCACGAACTGATAAGAATGTTTGGACCTACTCCATACTTCAGAAGATTTTTATAAATTTGGAAACGAAAACCATGGGCGTTGCGAGCGAATTCGCCCTATAATTCCAATGTTTGATTTTATTTTGATTTGGTCCCCACGTGAACCATGGTCCGCGTGAACCCTAGGCTGCGCCTACTTAAATAAAAGCACCCAAATTCGCCCCTGAACTCGATTGTTATTTGTATTTAAAGAAATAAATACACATCGCTTTATGTTGCTTTTATATTCCTTATACTTCAGTTTAGTTAATTAAGCAACTAGCTGTTAAGAAATAGAAATATTTTGTACAGCAATGGATATTGCTAAAACACGCATTGGATAATTTACTACATATGGCTGTATAAAGGTATATAAAAATCAGTTTGAATTATAATAAAAGTAATATAATGCCACAAATATTGAATAAGAACTGCATGCAGAATTTAGAACTGCGATCTCTGCATTATTGGTATAAGCGTGCTCCGTCCCAGAATCCACCGATTAAATATAGCAATATACTGAAGATTATGCAGAATACAATTTATGAAAATGATATAATAGGTACCAGTGCTCAACATTTTGCAAAGTAAGGGGTGTAAGTTGTAATTATGTAGGAATTAGCAATGGAACAGATCGCATCCGTTATTTAGCTTTATTCAAAGGTCACGCAGTAATTTCCATGATAGAGTTATTCTAAAGAAGGTCTTCGAACACTGGAAAATGTATGTTATACACAAATTGCATACAAGAAGATCTACGTACAAAGCAGAGTATTTTTATCGTCAAAGATTGCAAAAGAAGGTTTTAAATGCATTGTCAAAAAATGTACTACTAAAATGGAAGCACATTGTTTCGTCTACAAACAATTGTACTAATAAATTTGCCATTTCTGTAAATTGTACAAAAGCGGAGACTCATTACCCTAAAGCTTTACTAAGACAACATTTTACACGCTGGTGCGAATATATTACAATTAGGCATAGAAAGAATGCTTTGTTACAAAAAGCTGATACATTTCATAACGTGTATTGTTTAAAGAAGTGTATAATAAATTGGAAGGTATACATAGTGCAGGGAAAAATTTTGCAAAATAAAATGGACGAGGTAATTTCAATTGCAGCGTAATTATCCGTCTTTCAGTGCATAGAATAAATACTTTGTACTTCAGGCAGAAAAATTTTACGCGAAAAAAATTTTACGAAAATACACGAGGGCTTGGGTTGAAGTCAGCGAATTTACATTTCAAAAATGTAAGACGGAAAATGCAATTATCCATTATAAAAAGAAGTTGCTAAAAACATCTTTCAATGCTTGGAGGATGTATCATGATTTCAAAGTTCAAAAATTAAATACACAGCAGTATGTTCGAGAGTATAGTAGGAAAAAATTGTTGAAACAGTATTTTGAACAGTTTATTATGGTAGGATTTTTTTAAAGTTAGTTTATACATTATTTTAATCTGTTCGTCTTCATTAAGTTTCATTTCCTTTTGCGTTAGCGTGTAAATGAATCTGTTACCGATAAAATCGCCGAAGAGAAAGCCACAATGTTTTACAATTTCCAATGTGTGCGAAAAGTATTTTTTGCTTGGCAAGAATGGCACAGTAAAAAGGTACAAGATGCCATAAAAGTGGCAAAGATTAAGAGCATACTTGAAAATGGAGGAAAACGTGCAATGTTTGCTAATTGGCGTTTATATATTTACGAAAAAAAATGCAGAAGGAGAAAGATGTTTTTGTCACAGAATTTCTGTAAAAAGAAACTGATAATTAAAACGCTGAGGAGACTGCATAGTTATGCTGTTTATAGAAAGGAGAAGAAAATGAAATTATCTTATTTAACTGATAAAAGCGCGGTAATTATTCAACAGTTGCAAAGTATGTACATAGAGAAATGGAGAAGGGCGCTTTACAGTACTGTACAAGAGAAGCGGAAATTGAGTCAGGCCATCGAGTTCTGGGAAGACAATCTGACTCACAAATATTTCCTTTATTGGAAAGAATTTTCGCAACAATACAAAGTAAAGATAATTCGTAAGGAGAGACTGAACAAGCTTGCTTCTGGCTTTCTGTTAAAAAGGTATGTCTTGCATTGGCATGCGAAGTTACAAGATGTGCTCGAAGAGCGTAAGAAGGAAGTTCTCGTGGCTTCTATGATGGACCATAAAATCGTGAGGAAATATTTGTTATCTTGGAAGGAGTATGTGATACAAAAAGTAAAAATGAGAAATGATATTGAAGCCGCAAAAGAAGTGCATAAAAAATTCTTGCTGCGAGAGGGACTCCAAGAAATTTTAAGAAATTCCCTTTACAGTATCGATAGTCAGTATCGTATGCAATTAGAAGACGCAGCAGTAAGATCTTTTAAAAATTTCGAAATTTTAAAAGAGTACTTTAACAAATGGCACTCCCTGATTTATTTAAAGAATGACGGAAAGTTTTTACACGAAGTTACGAAACGTAATGATCCTCGGTTTACACATTCTCGAATTTCGCGTGATACTGTATTTGACGATGTTAGAAACACATGCTTCGTTTTACCAGAATACATGAAGAGAAGAATTGTTTCGAAGAAAACTTCTTTAATATGAGTAGGGAAAAAATATGTTCGAACAAGAGTCTTTGATTTGAAAAACATTTAATCGATTCTTTTACAAAACCTCACGAGCCGCTAATATAGCGATCGTGAATATTCCGCGATAGCAAAAGCTTCGTATTACCTTCTTCGACATCTTCAAATGTAACAAGTATGATTGCATAAAATGAATGTACAAACGTTTTATTACTTTATTACACATTGGCACTATATTTTCATCGTTCCTACTTCTTCCTCTTCATCTTCTTTAACTCACTTTGCTGCGTGGCAGCATCGCCGAAGATCTCTTTCACTTTGCGTTTACGTTCTTCGTCGCTCTTAAGCTGTTGCTTGATCTTTAGCTTCGCTAAGAATGTTCTGTCCCTTCGTATCTCGCGGACAGCGCCCTTCATTTCCTTCTTGTATTTGTGTAATAGCTTCTCCTTCTCTGCTTTCTCCTTGGACGTGGTCCTGTGCTTCTTAAAGTCATACCTGCGAAAGTATTTGATACTTATAATTCACGCGATACGCATTAATGCAGACAACATAATTTAAGATTGCTACGTACACTCTCTCGATTCGCGGCTCGTAAAGTCTCAGCGGTTTTGGCTTCTTCTTCTCACGCACAATATGTTCCAGTTTCTTCTTCTTCAATTCTTTCAAGTCTTTTCGTAACTGTTTAACATGTTTCCTCACGTTCGGAGGATATTTAGCGAGTACTTTCGGTTTAATTAATTTCAAGATCGGTTCAAATATCGGATACACAGCTTCCAGTTCTTCAAGCTGATTCTTGAATTCGCGTAATAAATTTAAAGCTGTTAGTAAAGCTCTGATTTTGAAATCATCGTCCGATTCTCCATGTATTAAATCGCTTGCTCTCATAAGTGCGCCACTGGGATCAATCTCTAGATCAGTTTGGTCATCTTCCAGGATTAATAAATTACTGGATTCTCCAATCGCTTTAAACGGCGGTATCATTTTTATTCCTTGAATTAGGTGCTTCGGCGTGGATACGTAAATTACACCGCGTAAGAAATTTATTACGGACGGTGCAAATCGTTTGCTTAGCACCGTGTACTGTGAACAATCATGAATACTTAAAATATCGTTTGTTATAACTTGTTACACGAATGCAAGACAGCTCTTACCTCTAAAACAAGTGTACATATGAAAAGACCTTTTGAAATATCTACTTTGTTTCTAACACGACATCTAAGTAATATTTGGGACATAAATATCAAACAGGGAGTAACAACAGGGTGTCTGAAATCAGATGTTGGAAATATCAGGGAAACCAATTTGAAGAAAATAAGCTGAAACAGGGAAAAGTTATCATAAGCTCAGCTTTGCAGTGTTTTTCTTAGCATAATCATACATTATTATACATACCGTATCTAGACCAGGATATTTGTGTTTATTTTTCTCAAACTCCTCATGCTTCTCTTTAATTATTTCTTGTATAACGGTTTTCGTATTCTCTGGATTTACATGCGCAAGATCATATAGAAAGGGGGACAGTCTGTCAATAATTTGAAAGCATTTGACTACACTCTCAATGTCATCTTCCACAGCACAGTCATTTAAGTGCTGCAATAGAAACAGAAACATGTTCGATAATTTCTCCTTATTTTTACCGTTCAATGACCAGTGATTACATTTGATAATGCGATCTATAATAACGGATTGGTATTCAGCATTATGATCCTGCAACCATTCTTGTAATTCCTCAAAATTCTCTGGCGCTTTATAAGTGTAAGGCAATTCTTTCCTTGCTTTCTCCATAATTTCTTTCCTTTTTAAGAGATCGTCTCTAATTTCTTGCTTTCTATCTTCCTCATTTAATTGAGGGACGACTGCATCGTTTGCGGGCTTCAAAATTGATTTCCCTTTTGTGGAGCCAGAAGTGTTCTTTTTCTTCGTAACGGTTTCCGCTATGTTCTTCGCAAATGTAACGCTCTTTTTAGGTGGCAACTCATCAGCTTCACTAGAAGACTCCGATAGTTTCAAGTCCGATAAATTGTCTTCGTTGGAATTTTCGGCTTCAGAGATTTCTGCATCTGAATTTTCTTCTGGCTCATTTTCAGCAGAACCTTCTGCTTTCCTTTCTTCCTTAACAGTGCCATTTACTTGAACATTGCCTGATTGTTCACTTCTCTGGTCATCTACAGTTTCTTCTTCATTATCATTAGAAACTACATCCTCATCATCATTATTCTCTGCGTCACTAATTTCGTCATCCTCATTGCTTGACTCCGCCTTTGCATTCTTGTCCTCGTCAACCATTGCTTCGTCAACCGGTGGATCGTCATTTATAGTTTCTAGCGCAAACCCGTCGTCAAGATCATCCGCAGATTTGTGCCTAATTTCATTACTTGGATCATTTACGAATCCCTTCATTCTCGTTAGTCGGTCCGCTTCGAGAGCTTCTAGTCTCTCTTTTTCCCCTTTCACGATTTCTTCTTCAGACTTTAATCTGTCGGATGGCGCACCTCTAGCTTCAAACTTCAACTCTCGTACAGCAATATCGTAATCATCAGCCTTTGTCTCAGGTGCTTCCTCGATAGTTTTATTAGCTGCCGACACGATAGGAAGCAGGTCTTTCCATTCGGAGTCAAGCTTCTCTGTTAGATCTATAGTTTGCTCGCGTATCTTCTGTTTCTCAGCCTTTCTTTTCTTCGACTCAGCTATAAGTTCATCTATGAGATCCTTCCTAGACTTCCCAGCTTCTGATCTCGAAAGAATGCCACCGCCAAAGTGAGCGTCGCCAACGAACTGATCGTCCAACTTCCCAGCACTGTTCCCATCGTCGCTAAACTCGTCGTCACTCTTCGGATCGTCAAACTTCTCAATCTCCTCCAGAGTCTGACCCCTGTGCGTCAACACTTCTTCGTCATTTAAACTATAAATATTCTTCTTCTTGTGCGCCTTTATACGTTCCGCCGCGAACCTAGCCATAGCTTTGTCTTCTTCGCTCATCGCTACGTTCCTTTCGCCTATACGTTTATCCAAAAACACATTGTCTTTGTTCTTTAATTTGTACTCTTGGAGGAGGGTACCCTTCCGCTTATTGATTGCTTTCGCACGTGATACGCCTGGAAGGCCTCTGTCCGCTTTGCCCTTCTTGCCCAGAACATTCTGCTTGTCTCTGTTTATGTGCACTTCAAATGGATTCAGGCGTTTCTTGCTCTGCTGACTTCTCTTTTGCTGGGTGAGCTCCGATAATAATTTCTTCTTTGCTTTAGCCATTGTTGACTATATCCACATGTAGTTGGCTTGGAAATATCTCGAAATTTAATCCTCGCAAACATATGACTCTTACGAAACGCAATGCAACTCTTTTATATTGTTCGAAGTTACCGTTATGCGGCTGCTGTAAAAGCATTGACATCAATTGACAAATTTCCCTTACGTACGAAAGGTTTCACCATTCTCCACGTGCTTTTGATTTCGTTGATACCGCCACTGTCGACCCTTGCGTTCGCAAAACTGATTAAAACAGAATTGACAGGCAATCCAGGATTGGATTGGAATCCAGATAGGATTGGCTTGGCGTTGGCATGACATATGACGTCCCTTGGCTTGGATTGGCTTGGCGTTAGCATGACGTCACGGCGCCACCAACCAAATACAGTGGCTCACAGCCATAATCATACACTTTTTAAAATCGCATAACATTTTTAAACTTGGTCCAAACGATTTGAGTTTTTTTGAGAATCTAGAAATATTAGTTTGCTAAGTTACGTGTTTCGTCGTTTTGAAAAAAATTGCAACTGGTCGGAATAGCAGAAAAGAAAGTAAAGGTCGTTTTTTCAACTTTTTTCTCTGTAATGAAAATTCAAAACAAACCGTTTGTAGATTTAAGTAAGTTGTATATATGCCGAAAATTTCATCAAAATCGGTTCACGTTGCTCTGAGCTACAAACGTTTAAAGATCGCAGAATAAGGTCGAAAATCGCGAAATTCCCGAAATCAGCGATTTTCGATCTTATTCTGCGATCTTTAAACGTTTGTAGCTCAGAGCAACGTTAACCGATTTTGATGAAATTTTCAGCATGTATACAACTTACTTAAATCTACAAACGGATTTTTTGAATTTTCGTTACAGGCTCAGAAAAAGAAGTTGAAAAACGACCTTTACTATTTTTTTGCTATTCCGACCAGTTGCAATTTTTTTCAAAACGATGAAACACTTCTCTTAGCAAACTAATCTTTCTAGATTCTTAAAAAAACTCAATTCGTTTGGACCAATTTTAAAAATGTTATGCGACTTTAAAAAGTGTACGATTATGGCTATGAGCCACTGTATACAGTTTCCCCTTCTCCTTCGCCGTATGACGTCATGTAGGCCAGCACGCCGCCATTTATCCAGTACTGTTTTTATCATAAAAACAGCCCTCCAAATGATTACAAACAAAAATATAATATAAAATACGGTAACACACGATTTGAGGGACAGAATCCTTCGAAACCGAGAAGTTCAATGCAATAATTATTTAATTGTAATTGAAAATCGCTGATTAGAAATTCCAACTTTAGGATCGAGCGCCGATCATTACGCCCCCACCTTCTCCAATTATTATTTCGTATTGTTATTGTCGAAACAACACCGTTCAAGAATTTTTACACAATTGTATCCGCACACTTTTTTAGCCAGTTGAAATATTTTTATTTAATAGTCAATACATTATGTTGTAATTAGTTAGCTATCATTATTATTTTCTTTGTATAACCTAAAAGTGAAGAGCAGTGAGAGTGTAGAGGTTAATGTAATTGAATTGTAAAAGAGATACATGAATTGAATATTTCCAAGTGAGTTCGAAATACACCATTGAAGATGATGTCAAGATACAGAGGTGCTGTTTGCATCTTTGGAAAGTACACGCAAGTAGGTTATCGGTTTCTATTAGGTTCCACAAGCGTATCGGACTGTTAAACAACTCTTCATTTCTTGCAGAATAATCTACCTTTAATATTAAGCCCTATCAATCATCCAACCGATAGTTCTCAGCAAATCCGAAACATAAAGAAACATTGGAACCCAAAGTTTCGTAAGGAGAGAAGAGAGAAAGTTATTAAAGTAAATCTTCCGAATTACGACAATTTGGACGACGATTTCTCGAGAGAAGAAGTAAGATCAAGACTGAAGAAACTTGGCTTGGTGCCGCAGAGGGAGTGGTCCGAAAGACCCGTCCTTCTCAGCTGCACGCCCACTGTATTCGAATCGTACGTTGTTCCAGAAGGGGATGGAAAATTTTCCACTATCACTAAAGAGGTGCATGATATTTCCTAGGCTTGTATAACAGTATTATTCAGGGCTGCGGAGTTAGCAGTCGAAATTCCCAACTCCGACCCTGACTCTGACTCCTCTTTTTTTTTACCACCGACTTTGACCCCAACTCCGACTCCTGCATTTATAATAGGTTGTTAATATACTCAGTACACGGAAAATTCCGTCGGCGATTGCAATCTGAGAATTGAGTCGGAGCCTGACTTTGTCAAAGTTGGGCCAAAATGACCCTGCATTCGTCATACAAGTGTTAAACAAAAATATATCGCGAGCGTGCATAAACACGTAGAGCTGAACAGACTCGGATTTTTATAAAATTTACTAATATGGAGTCGGCATATATTTTTTCGACTCCGACTCCGGTAATCAGAAATTCCTTCTGAACTCCGACTCCGACTCCACAGCCCTGGTACTAATCATTGTCGCTATGGAATGAGCAAATTCAGAGGAAGCCGCTCTAAAGTTTTGTGTTCAATATTTAGGGTGCGAAGCAGAGATTTGAATTTCTGCAGAAGAAGAGTAAATCTTACCTCGCTATTAGGAAGGTCAAGTCGTATGATGAAAATTTCGCGATTCGCTTATTCGAACAGGAGGCTTTAGATATCTATGTAAAAGCGCACAACGCTTTAGCCGCGTGAGTAATATTTGTAGGATGTATATTGCGTTAGGTATGAAACACAGATTAAGTAAAATAATGGATTTATCGTGTCTTCAGCAAAGACGATGATACGTTGATACAGTGCGTTACTGAGTGTTTGTTTCCTGTAAGTTTCATAATATAGCCACATGTACGACAGTAAAAAAGAAACACCAACGAATCTCGTATAATTTTAGCAAATGATACACAATGTAAAGGACAAAACAATTCACTGGAGGTTTGTGGAATCCTTGGAACCAGCACGCACCGTGCACGCCAGGGTTACGAATTTAATATCGAAGCAGAATCTATTCGCTCAAATCACTGTCCGCTTTCACACTCAACAGGTCGGAGGATATAGACTTTATTATTATCATCGTTATACAGAGTACGCGGCGCATTTGGATGATTACATAGGAAGCTGTTTTCTTTTAGATCCTCTGCATTTATGACAGATTCGGGCGAATGATGCAGGGAAGTGAGACACTAAAAAAGGACGTTCTAGACTACATAGTGTTTGAGAAACATTTATCTAACACGTACGGCACATGGCGAATGCACGGAAAGATTGTGCCGAGTTGGATGCCGCCAGAGGAAGTGGCAGCGAAGACTTATCAGTTGCCAAAGGAACAAACTGAGCCCTCACCTAACACTGCTGTGGAATCAGTCGCCGAGACAGTCCCACCGCAGACCTTAGATCAACAAGATACAAAAGCAACGCCCTCTGAATTAAGATGAAATACTTAATGTGAAAGCTCCAATTACTTTTCCAATAAAGTGCTGTATAGAAGGAAGTAAGACACGCGCGTTGTTCAGTTCTAAAGTACACAGAAACATCTAGACACCTCTTCTCAAGCGTCGCACGCGTATATTTCCAAATCAGTCAATTCTTATAGTAATACGTCACGTTCTCGACTACCAGGATTGCAAAGGATATCAGGAGTCCGCAGAAATATACAGAGAGAATGAGATACACTTGGTCCATGGCAATCGGCTCTGATCCAATCGACTTGATTTCCTCCACGTTGTTCGCGTTTATCCAACGCTGCCAGAATAGGTTGATAAAACCGAATTGGTGCAGCTTGAGTATCCTATGCAATAAAGATGAATAGCAACTGAGAAAAACACTGCGGCAAAGTTATCCCATACCGCAGCGATTGATTTCAGTGAATTATTTACCCGACGTCGATGGATCGCTTGTAAGTGAAGTTCCTTGAGATCGCAGAGACGATCCACGTGGAGAGTACATGAGGCCCTATAGGATTCAATCGACAGAAGTGCAGGCCACTGGCCATCTTTATATCCTCGCTTTGAATCATCGCGTGCAGGCTTTTCGTCGAGCATGCTGCCTTGTACATCTTCTCTGTGCTGTTCAAATAAACAATTCGGCCCATTTCGCGCACCTTTTTGAACGGAATGTTGTCGTCCAGCTAAAATTAAAATGGCACCGAGAAATTAATGCAATAAGTAGCTTTCAGTCTGCCTTTAAACGGTACACATAGTAGCTGGTAATCATACCTTAAATACTATACTTGGCAAAGAACCGTCTTTAGTAATAATTTTGTACTTGGTATCGTACAGCAAAGAATTAATATCTTGGAACGGGGGTGTGGCTATGGTTCGCGTCATGTAACTGATCAGAAGTGCGCCAAAAGCTGTTCTAACAAGCAGAGAAAATAGGCCCAGCCATAATTCCACCACCCTCGAAGTTTTGCTGAAGCCGTTTGGAAGGTAGCCTGCAAAATTCGTGCATTCTTTCGGATCACTGTTTATTATTTAATAATCCGCAGCGAATGCAGATGAGACTCGACTCGGCACGTTCTATTTTTTTTTAAACGTACTCGAGGATCTAATGACTCTTTGAAGTACATATTGCGCAGGGGAAGATTAAGTTTGCAGAATTAATTAGAAAGAAGAAATTGAATTTCACCGACATAATTACTTTCAGCTCACATACTAATTCGTTTCTCTTACTCTGCCCGCAGATCATGCCGAAATTGTAGAACATGTGGTCGTAGAAGTTCGCCTTGGATCTCTTTCGATTGATCTTCCACTCAATCGTTTGGGAAAAATAGCTGCCGAGGCTCAACAGGAAGTGCATCGTCAGGATCGCGTACCAGACCCTCCTGGAGAACAGCTTCAGCATCCAGGTGGGGACATGTCTCACCTCTCCACGAAAGTACAGTAGACACCTGTGAGTTTCAATGAATTAGCTTCGAGATATTAGATGAAAATTACTGGAGACACTACAGGAACGTACACTGCTGGAAAATATTCTATCAGTCTACAATGTTCGCAGCAATTTATTTCTGCCAAGATATCGAGCAGTAATAATCACGAAACACTCTCGACATTTCAGTGGCAATAAATAAATCCAGCAGTGTCTTTGAATCTTTATGAATGCAACCATTGAACGTTCACTCCAAAAGGGAGCGTTTCGACTCGCCTGGCCTTCCACAGAGGGATCGTGAACTGGGAAGCCTGGAGTCGTTGATTATAGGCTTCAATCCTTGGTATCACGTCCGTTTCATTAATTTGAATATGCCTCATCAAACCAGTCGTGTAGGTGTTGTTCTCGTTTATGCTTCCCAGGCTGTGCTCGTTGCTGATAATTGGTTTCAGTCTGAAACCGATAGGCGAGAGTGTACAACCCTCGTTCTTTCAATGGTTCTAGGTTCAATGAATAGTCTTCGTTACGTGAAATTCATGAATTCCGACAAAGTGTTCCAGATTTCGCCTATCACCCCGGTGACTCTCGTTCCATTTGCTTTGCTGACGATGATGTTGGTCATCTGGAAATGAATTCAGTAACATAGAAACGAAGGAATATATATGTTTACAATTGTCGTGATCACCAGCTCAGGTTTCTCTCACAATACTTTCTCTAAGCATATTCAGATCTGTGATAGAATCGCAGATTTTTCATTAATCAGTCGAATTGAAATTTACACGTGAATTTTATGAGTACACGTGGAAGATGCTAGGGTTTTGAACCGGGGACTCGTTCTTCGTTGTTGGAAGCCTCATGAGTTACGTTTCTGAAATTTACGGCCCCTCGAATTCTACCTAAATATGGGAAGGTCGTTGTTTTGATTTGGAACCGTTTACACTCGGATCTCCTTGGGCGGACGACGCTCAGGTACATATTCTTAGTTGAGCTTTGGTCTTCGAGTGTAACGGGTCGCGTTCAATTAAGGCCACGGTGATTCCTTCGCTAGTTGCTCCGTTTACCAAATTCATTAATTAAACAATTACAAGACAGAATGTACACGTAGTGGCAAGTGCTTCAGTGACTGTATAAAACAGAAGCCATATCTTCCAATTTCATCACACGGGGGAGGGGGGAGGGGGGGACTGAATTTGGTGAGTCATTAATTTCTGATTTTTTCTTTTGGCGTTCGGCATACAGCTCCCTTTACTTAAAACAGAAAGGGAATCGATTAGGCACGTTTACCTCGTAATAAGTCATTTTAATCACTCTGCCCTGAAAGTTGTGCGTCTCCTCCACCCGGCTTCGGTTCAGAACTTCCTGATTCATCGCATCGTAGACTGGAACGCTGAAGATCGGCACGAATTCCCCAATCATCTTGCTCCATATCACCCCGGTCACAGATTGCACAGGCGCCAGCAGCTTCACAACCAGTGCGAGCAATAGCAGCTTTCTCATAAAGCAGAGATTTGATTCTAACGTTGTACGGTGTATTTGCCAGCGTTTGCTCTCGCGTTGTCGACACTACACTGAATCGTGTTTATTTATTCCAGTCATAAAACGAACCCTTTATTACAGTGACATCGCCGCGATTATCGCGATATCGTGCATTTTAATGCACCACAATCACGATGAAATCGATCTCCCATTTTATGTCATTTTCTCGGCTGCTGTATTTAATTGCTTTTGGAACATACTCAATTTTGGGGTAGGTGGCTGATTTTTTGGAGACGTTAGTGACCATCAGGGGGGCCATTAGGTTGTTTTACTAGGTCCTTTTAAATTGATGGAATAAAATAAGCATGCAATAATATATTTTCCAGGGACCTGGAACGAAATGTTTTTTTGTTTCGTTTCGGTTCGGCTCCGATAATAATAATTTCGTTTCGGCTAATATCGTTCCTGCTGAAAAATATTTCGATTCCATTGGAACGAAAAACAAATTTTGCTCCGAATCGATTATTTCAATTATAAAAAAAAAATCCACGTAAACTTACTTTTGACAATTTTATTGCATTATAAAACATTATACATTATAAAATATTATATATTATGTATTATAAAAAAATAGAGAGTTTTGAAGCTGTCGGGTGTAAACCTCCAACAATATAAACTGTATAAAAATAAATAGATTATACAAAATAGAAAACCAAAATCGCAGAATTTATCTACTGTTCATATTCATAAATAGATTTATGATAAAAATACGCGGCGCGCGATTTGAATTTTTTAACATAAAGTGTGCGTCGAAAACGAAATGTTAACGTTATTAACCGGAATTTTTATTTCAGCTACCTATATCGTTTTCACTCCTGCGATAGGATTAAAAATTTTGTTTCGTTTCTGTGACTGTTCCGAAGAAAAATTTCGTTCTTTTCGTTTATCGTTTTCGTTTCTGTTCCATTCCGGGTCCCTGATATTTTCTTTTCTGCATCACAGTTTTCCATCTCTGAATTAATTTCAGTAATCCATCTAATTATTCTGAATATACAATGGCAAAACAATTCACGAGGACCCAAAGACTTATGGAGCATTAATACTTAATGCAAGCTATTTTATTCAAAATAGTTCCAAGCAATTTTGCAAGATTTTCTACATTTCACGTTTCAAGGTTGTTTTCCCTTTAAAGTTTTCCAATTTCTGAAAAGCTTCTCCACTGATTGCACCCTTAATTGCCCGTTATTATACCTACTCATTTATGTGCCAGCCGATGTATAATTACGGAACGACACCACGTTTCAACTAAACACGCCAATCAACGCCAATCAAAACATTACGCGCGTTATCACCGGCACGAATTTCCATAGTCAAATGGCATCGCGATACGCAACCGTCTATTTTCTCATCGATTTCTCCACCGATAAATCGTCGTGTCATGCAGTTGATATTTAGGTCACTGGTGGAAACACATTTCTCCATATTTTTACGCAAACAATAAACCTCCGAGAAATTGTGAATTTATTTAAAAAAAAAAAGAAGTAGATTCATTCGATACTTTTTTTCAACTTTTTGAAAATAGTGTAGCAGTGTTTATGTTAAATTCAAACTTTTTCTTAAATTAGGAATCGCTAAGGTAGTGGAATGAAGGAACTACTGTGCTGTTTCTTATCACCATAGTTTATTAGCACACTTGTGACGTCAATTATTTACGGTTAGTTTCGCAGAAAAATATGATTTTCTCGAGGCAAAGTATTACGAGAGATAGAACAGCACCGATGCATGGTATGCAGAAGATAAAATACACTTGCTGTATATCGACCGTTCTGAAGGGACGTTTTTCTTCCTCTTTCATCCTGTACTCCAGCCATCTGTCTCTCAAAGCATCTATCAGGCCAGTTTCGTGCAGCTTCAGTATCCTGTAGTGGACAATCACATTTAAAATAATCCTATTCCCTCGACAAATTGAATTTCCATATGAGCTACTCCATTAAATTGTAATACTTGACATCAAATTCAATTCCATTCCCAGCAGGCACTCTCGCTTTTTTAATATAACATTGTAACGGTGGTAAATGGAACAAAACTTTAAATATAATAATTGTTCAGTGTTTTATCATTATTATTATTATTGAACGGATATATTACCCTTCAGTTTACAATGATAAGAAATAACAAAAAATAAAAAAGGGAAGTTTTGTATTTCCTATCGCGTTATTAAAAGAAAAATGCAGATATATTATAAAAAACTAAAAGGTGTGATAACTTTAAGGGTTGATTTCACCCCTTCAGAGTGAATTTCTTAGAAAAAATAAATCCCTCCTTGCCTACTCCAATATGCTCTACATTTACACGAAGCTTTATAAAAATCATAATTTTCGGAATTTGAATTTCGAAACGATACATACGATATGTTGATGAGTTTCTTGTAAGGGAGACTTTTTTGTAAAGCGAACCCGATCCAAGTCTGAAAGTAACTTTTCCCCATCGGGATCACTTGACACTCATGACACCCTTGACAGCTACGCTTGTTCTTCGCGTGGATCTTGTCCTCGGTCTCCAAAATGGCGGTCAAGGATTCTGCGCGACAGAACTCCTGGTGCATCAACATCGGTTCCTCCACAAAACGAATACGATTTTTGTAACTGCGGGACCGTTTCGTCGACTCTTCAACGATATTCTAAAAATTTATCAAATCTGTGGCCAAGGCTCCTTCGATGGAATCAAGCAATAATTAGGGGCTGATTTGGGGATTTAGCGCCCCTAGGCTAACAAGCGTCTGCCGCCCCTTCCGTGAAATATCATCAAATATTTTAATTTAAAAGAGTTGAGACATTCTTAAAATTAATTCAATATGGCAACTCACATCTGAGTCATTGCTAATTCGCTACATGAAAAAAAATGAATTGGTTTTAGACCTCTCTCAAGTCTCTGTGTTTAAACCTTTCCCAATTCCTTTTCCTTAGAATATGGCGTTCTCCAAAATTTATCGCTCCCCAAAATTTGATGCTTCTCAAAATTGGATGCTTCGCAAAATTGGATGCTTCCCAAAATTGGATGCTTCCCAAAATTTGACGCTCCCTCAAATTTGATGCTCCCTAAAATTTGCCGCTTCCCAAAATTTGGCGCTCCCCAAAAATTTGATGCTCTCCAAAATTTGGCACTCAAAATTTATCGTTCCCCAAAATTTATTGTTTCGCAAAATTTGATGCTCCCCAAAATTTGGCAGTCCCCAAAATTTATCGCTTCTCAAAATTTGATGCTCCCCAAAATTGATCGCTTCCCAAAATTTGATGCTCCCCAAAATTTATCGCTTTCCAAAATTTGATATTCCCCGAAATTTGGCGCTCCCAAAAAATTTGATGCCCCTCAAAATTTGATGCTCCCCAAAATTTGATGCACCCCAAAATTTGCTGCTCCCCAAAATTTATCGCTTCCCAAAATTTGATGCTCCCCAAAATTTATCGCTTCCCAAAATTTGATGCTCCCCGAAATTTGGCACTCCCCCAAAATTTGATGCTCCCGAAAATTTGCCGTTATCCAAGATTTGTCGCTCCCCAAAATTTGGCGTTCCCCAAAATTTGCTTCCCCCCAAACATACAATCTGCCACTGGCAATCATTCAGAAACTGTGTCGAGTACATACCGTTAGGAATTCGTTAACCATGGACCCTTTGAAAGCTAGAAGATTGTAGTGCGTCTTATTTAACAAAGTCTCTAGGCTCGTGAACGGTGGTATAACGGTTCGATTAGTCATTCGATAAATAAGATTGGAGCTGAAGGACAGCAGGATCAACCACGCGAACATGCTCTTCGAGAACGAGAGTATTTTATTCTGTTTCTGGAAGGTGGTTGGAAGGTATCCTGGAAAAGGGGCGAATTCATTTGTCTGCGTTTTCTCCCATTGCAGTGTTAAATCGAGTACCTTGGCCACACATTACGGAATAAGTGAAAAAGAAGTGATCGTTCAATCCGAAGTAGACCCCCGTCCGTTTTAACTTCCTCTTCCTGTCAGAGTTTCGGTGCTGCTCGTTTTGGAAAACGTATCCAGCGACGCTTAGGACGGTGAAGAGGAACACGAGGACGTACCAAGTACGACGGGTGAACATGGTGATTATCCACTTGTTGTCTTGCTTGTACTCGGGTTTTATGTACAGTCGGTATCTTCATGGGATTTGAAATGAGGCTAATCAGCGCAATATTGGCGCAAACCCAAAATTTTTGTTTCGAAATTACGGCTAATGAAATTGCTACTGACGTTCTAAAGCCGTTGCTTTAATTTCTATTTTTAGGTGCACAGGTATGATTTTTTAAAAAATATAATTGCTAAGGTGCACGATCGGTGGAGCAAATTTTTTCCGAGTGTGGGATTGAAGGGGCGGGGGGAGTACAGACTAAAAAATAAAAAATGGTAAAATAATGACCAATGCTGCATAGGCGAGTATTGCGTAACGTAAATCACCAAAATGCTCGGTGCCAAAACACGTTTTTGTCCCCCCATTTTGTGAATGTTTTTGAAAGATTGTTCAGGCCACTATAGAGTTAAAATTTTGCTGATGTCAATCCACCAAAAATTGTATTTGATTGCCTCAAATACGAGCGAGCGGAAATGAATTCCACTGTTACTAGCAAACCTCTACCGCAGAATCGCTTACCTAGTTGGCCAGATAGGGAACGTGTAATCCAGCATGTTTACGCGGGAAGCATAGTACCCAGTGCGCATGATCACCTGCGTTTCGTTTCGATCGAGCAGCCCCAGCAGGCCGTTGTAACTTCCGTTCGCCAAGCGCACCCCGAAATCTCGTTCCTTACTCTTCACTGGCACCAGACTGCGAATGGAATTACAGCCATGTGTCTTTGAAGCCCGATAGAAAAAAAAAGACTAAAGTCACGGAAGAAAGATCGAAACTCCGAGGGGCCATAGTTGGCTCCACCCAGGTAATCATCCCCTCGTAACTTACGATCCAAGAGATACGCGTTAGCATCAGGGACTTACGTAAAGTTCAGCTGATCAGCGATCAGGTTCCATATATCCCCGCATACGCCATCCACCCTCGTGTCGTTGTCGTGAAACATAACTAAATCCCTCTCCTAAAGGTAACGATAAAGTATGCTTGAGGGTCGGCGGTGCAGGAGATTTACGGGCGATATGTGCGCAAAGGGCTCTACTTAAACCTCGTAGTAGGACACTTTCACGGCTTTCCCGCTGATATCTTTCTCGATCGAGTTAGCACCTCGAACACCAGTGAATCCAGGCACGCTCTCCAGAGCCACGAAGTCTTGCCGATCCCTGTTCCAGATCATACTCCTGTCCACCCGACACTGGACACTTGTGCAATAGAAAACCGCGAAGATGATTGCGAGCATCGTGTTCGTCGCGCGAAAACTCCCTGGCGATGGTTTCCGGTGTGACTGACAAATTGCAGCGCGCGTTACTGGCTCGCCCCTTAATACGCAACCGGCAATTCTTTGGGGCATGCTCGTGCAGCGAAGGTGGAACATAGAAAGCGTTTACATTTGTAAATTGCGTGTTCACGTGGGTGGTCGCGTATCGATTTCCGCGGGCCTGGGAAATTACTTTCGTTTGTAGATTTTTAATGTTCTCTGTTTTAAAAGGATACCATCGAACCTGCCGGTAATTGCGGTATATAGGGGTGATTCTATGTGGAAAAACGAGGCGAAATTGTGGAATAAAATTTGTCCGTAATTCGCTTCGTTTCGGAGAAAATTGAGTTTGAATTTCGGATGGGCATGCCCCTTGCGGTAGATTACCCGTCTGGCGCAAGTGTCCCTTGGTGCGCGCGCACCCTTGTGGAAATGCAAACTGAATTTTCTCGAAAACGGAGGGAGTTAGTGAAGAAATTTCATTCTATCTTTTTGACTTATTTTCCCGTGTAGAATCACTACCCTTCCGCTTGTACCAATTACAAAATACCCTATT
The DNA here is from genome assembly GCA_029448645.1 of Andrena camellia. Taxonomy (NCBI): domain Eukaryota; kingdom Metazoa; phylum Arthropoda; class Insecta; order Hymenoptera; family Andrenidae; genus Andrena; species Andrena camellia. The sequence goes on along the minus strand of CM055678.1, from coordinate 28,649,476 downwards.
ATAGTAAGTCTACTTGCATTCCTTCTCTATTTAAAGGGGTATCATCAAGTAGTGGTCAATAGTATAAAAGATTAGCTTGAGATAACCAAGTATCGAGCGTGCTGGGTGAAGAAATAAAGACAGCGGTTTCATACAAAAAACATGAATCGTATATATCATACTTGACTGTATATATAAAGTTCTTAAGTTTATGATCTTTCGTCGAAGTGGTTGACATAAATTAACTTAAGCCTAACCATGGTGACGAGCCTTCGACGCGGTTACAGGAGAGATACGATATAATTAATAATACAAACGCCGAGTCGGAGGCTTGTCATTCTCAAAAAGTCTCGTTTCAACTTAATAGATAGGTTTACTCTAATCGTCTCCATGAATCTCGTTCACATCGATCGGTAGCATCTTTCCTCTCTCTCTTTTCTCTACCCGATGAAACACGCCTTCCGTTCCTCTTAATAGAAAATTATAAAAAGTATATAGTACAGTTTCATTCGATCACTCTCACTCCACGCTGTCTCCTAACTTAACTCCTTCACTTATCGCTCTAGTTTCTGTCGTCGTTTAAAGACAGGCGCCGTTAGGGCTCTCTCGCTCGTGTTCTACCGAGTTTCATTCAGATGTTGGACTAGTTTCGAACAGTCCGAGTGCGTTAACGCCAGCTTAGCCACATCTACGCTCTATACACGAATGATAATATGATCCTGTATAATTTACACATTAATATCGTTGACAATTTGTCTGTTGAACGTCGTCGGAGTCTTCACAAGTGTTCGCTAGTCGCTGCGCAGTCGTGGGATCTTTTAGAACGAAGACTCGCTACGAACTTAGGAGCCTCAGAACTTGTGTTAATCGCGACGATCCATTGATTACTCGTTCAGAAGTTTGGTAACAGAGAACGTGATCTCATTAGATTCTTAGAAAGTCTGATGATCGACAGTATAAGGATAATGAAAGTGTATTGAATTTATCATGCATGATTCATCGATGCCAGGTGAATTGCTTTATCGATTGACTATACGTTTCAATTATTCGCATATCCTTTCGGGCGCATTTATTGCTAGCCGCGCTTCGGCGTGTGATATCAGAGAAATTGCTTCTCGCCTCGAAATGAATCACGCACATTATCAGTCCACGTAGACCCGTTAGAAGTAAAAGAATCGTTCATCAAATGCACAATGAGATCGCGTTTCGAGTCGCTCCTTTTCCTTAGAGAACGCTTTTATCGCTACAACGTACAGCCGACAGTTTATTATTGTGCCATTTCTGGAAATAGGTTTCGCAGTGTCGTTGGAGACGTTTTATCATCTAAAATACTTATCATCAGTCTGGTAAGCACACAATATTACAAACATAACCGACGTTACACGTATATTACATCCTAGCAACAATATACCAGTGAAATATCATCGCGGTCCCGAATATTTCACGCGTGTAAAAGTACCAGTAAAAATCATATAAAAGAATCGGCCCCCCCGTTTCATTTACAATTTTGCTGATAGGATCTCCCCGTTACCTCGACACGATACAGACGAAGTATCACCTACTTGTAGACTCATATAAAACTAATGTATAAACTCATCGAACGCTGTTGAATATGCTTGCACGCGGCTCCTAATACTTTCAAATACAATTGCGGGGATAGACGTTAAATAATACAGGGGGAACATTAATGGTACAGTCTACACTGTATACATTCATATTTATACGTATGTATGTTCCATCGTACCGTGTATAAAAACGTCACGGCCGTGGTGTGCGCCGTTCCTGTTATTGCCAGTATAAAATATGTATATCTCGGTGGAAATAAATATAAATGCAGAAGTATGGCAGTGATGGGGTGTCGCGGGGTCGTGCCTAACCCGTTGGACGAACGTTACCCGAAGCTTTAAAGATTCAATTGTACCTAAAAACGGACCGTATAGATACCTTGTACAGCGATTATGGTAAATATGCAGAAACATAGAAATCCGCCGTGAACGCGACATCCGATCGCCGCTTTCACTTCGATACCCTGGTCTCGGTTGTCACCTTGCTAGGATCTGGTAACCTGACTACTAGTTGCGCCCCGTTCTGCATCGGCCTGGTGCCGTTCAGCGTGCTGGTCTTGCCGATCGTTTGCGCGGTCGGCGGTAGAACTTTCTTCGCCCCGCTCAGCTTCGGCGAGCAGCACTGCTTGTCGTCGTACTCGTTCAGATTGACGTTCGCCTGATTAGGGTAGTTGGGTGTCTTCATGGGCGTGCTGTGCTCGCTGAAGGCGCAGTTGGTCCTCTGCTCGACGGAGTTTGAGTTCTGGAAGCCCGCTGGCAACATTTTTATCCCGTTGTGGTCGTTCAAGATGCAGAACGTTTGCTCCGTGGTTCCTTTAAAGTTCCCCATGTCCTTCTGGTCGCACTTGTATATAGGCGCGGATAGCTGGGTGGAGTTTGTCTTGTTTGTGCTCTTGTGACTGCTCCCCGAGTAGCTGGTGATGGACTCGTTGCAGAAGTCGCTCAGATAGGTCTGGTTCACGTACCAGTTGTGCAGACGATGGTGTATCTCGGGGAATTGCGGTCTGCGGTTGGCCACCTCGTGCCAGCACTCTATCATTAGGCTGTAGATCATTGTGGGGCAGTCTTCGGGGCACGGTAACAGTTGCCGCGACCTGATCATGTCTATTACTTCTTGATTGTTGTATCCGTAATATGGCTGCGAATCGAAAGAATAGTTTAAGTCTCTGCGATCTACAGAGGTGGTAAAAAGAAAGGTGAGTAGGCTTTACGCATTTCGGGCAACTTCCCACGAAACTAAAGCTTACTCTTCCTTTCGACCACTTTAACTTAGGGAACAACGCAATTACCTGCAAACCATAACTGTAAATTTCCCACAGTACCACTCCGAAGCTCCACACATCCGACTCTGTCGTGAATTTACCATAAACAATTGACTCCGGGGGCATCCATCGAACTGGTAGTAGACTCTTAGATTGAACTCTGTAGTAATCGCTGCTGTATATGTCGCGCGACAAACCGAAGTCGGAGATCTTCACTGTTAAATTGTCCCCGACCAGGCAATTCCTCGCGGCTAAGTCCCGATGGACGTAATGATGGCTGGCTAGATATTCCATGCCAGACGCGATCTGTAAAGCGATGTGCAAGAACTCCGGCTGCTCTAAAATCTTGCCGTTCCCGTTGTTCAATGGCACGTCTGATCGCGGCGAATGGCAGATGAGGAACTCGTGCAGATCCCCCTGGGTCATGTACTCGAACAACATGCACATTGGCTCCCCTTTCAATATTACACCGAGCAAGCAAATGATGTTTGGATGCCTGAGGTCCGTCATCAGATCGACTTCCCGTTTGAAATCACTCTGCGTCTTTGGGCTTGCATTCTCCTTCAGTGTCTTCACCGCCACGTAAATCGGTGGCTCGCACTTATTTCCCGTTTGCAACTCTCCTTTGTAAACTTTGCCTGAAGGAAGCGCAACAAATAATCATTTATCGTACAGACCGACTGGCGAACAGGCAATCCGATGCTCACCAAAAGCTCCTTCGCCAAGTTCTTGCAGAAGCACGACATTGTTGGTAGTGAACTGCGGTACCCTGTTTGTGGACGTTCTACTACTGCCGCTACTCAATGTCCCAGTACCTGGTGTTGTGTTGCCAGGACCAGCTAGAAGGGAACTCATCTCCATCGGTTGCGTCGTGCTTCGCCTTCCATCGTATATGTTCTTGTCGCATTGTATGCCCGTCAGCATCTATCGAGTAAACAGTGAAGTAGTATTTCGTGTGCATCGGCCGCGCGTTTGGTTTATGGGTCTGCGCGAAATCATACTTTGTTCGATGGTAAATGATTCATCTGTCTCGTAGACTTCCTGCTTCTGTAACAGCAGCAATAACAGATCAATATGACAACAAACCCTCCTGTTAGCACAAAACCAACGACTGCATAGATCCATAAGTTCTCAACTGTAAAGAGACAGATTCCTTTCGTCTTACTCCGCAATTGCACCGCGAATACGGGTAATCCACCTCCTCCCGTTTATCAAACAGCCGAGCTTACCGCATTTAGGTATATCACAAAATTCCTTCTGCGTCTTGTTGTTCACGTAAACGTAACACCACGGCTGGGATTCGTTATTGCCCGGATTGCGGCAATACGAATGCTGACCGGCTAATTCGGGATAGTCGGAGATCTGAAGATTGAACAGAGAATTCAACCATTGCAAGCACGGCCTTCCGCTGATACTCGTGTTCACGATACCGCGGTAAGACTTTCCGCTTCCCCAATAACAATGGTCGTCTGAAAACAGCGGCAATCGTTCACACTCGCACACGTTCCTGTACCATTCGAGGGAGCGTAGGATACGGAAGCTACTTACTTTCTTGCACATTGTTCTCCGTGGACAGTCCAAGGCTTAAACAATCACGGGCCTCGGGGGTGTCTTCCATTGGTAAATCAGAACAATTAATTAAAGGCACTTGATGTCCGATCAGTGGATGCCGTTTCGCGATCGCGTACTCTTTCCTGCACAACTCGTTCTCCAGCAATTCGCACTCTTGCCTGCAGATCCTTCGTAACTTCCGATTAATCTCATTTCTGCTGGCGGACTGTGCATCGCCGTAGCTCATACCGATCATTTTCTTGGTGGAAGGCTTTCCATCCTTGTACGGATTGAACTCGGAACCCGGTCCCAGCGTGGGGCTGCGTTTCCTAGGGATACCGTGCGACCGCGAGATATCGTCTTCGTCCCCGTCGCCTGTATCCTTCGACAGAACACCCTGATTATTGTTTAGAAGGTGAAATAGACTCTTTGAATTCTTAAGCTTGAGGATGCTGGCAGGATCACGGCATATCGGGAATGCAGAATAGCACAGGGATGGCTTGGCGTAACCTTCGCAGTTCGATGAGACCTCGCTGAAACGTAAAACGTTACGATTCAGTCTGATGAATCCTCCTGTATCCGATTTCGCACGATTCTCTTACTTTGAGTATTCGATAACTCCGAAGGCTTTCATCAACTTGTCATCGAGTATTTCTTGCGTCATTGGATAGGGAATATAAACCAGTTGCTTCTCTAAAAACTGCGCGCATGTTTTCCCTGCGTACACCTGAAAGAATAATAGAATTCGTTATTCAAGGATAGGAAACGTGCTTGTATTTCCATGAAATCCTTCGTGTACCTCGCACTTCCCTTCTTGATTGTCTCTCCTCCCAGGCGTTAACTGCATATTGACGTTTCTAAGGCCGCCGATTGTATGAACGTCTGTAGTACTAGGTTGAAAGCTGGTTGGCTGTGGGCTTGGCGATAATATACTAAACGGATTCGTTGATGCCAAGTGAGAAATGTGTGGCGTCGACATTCCAGTCCCTGAGAGGTCTAATCCATCCCCAGGCCTAATGCTGTTAAGAAAGCAATTTTACTCCACCATGTCCACCTAGCATTACGAAAATTCCGTTACTATTTAGGTTAGCAATGCAACGATTCTCCATTTAATACTCCGTGAAATACAATATTCCGTTCGTTACATAACCGCGTGGGGATTCAGAGCTCGTACGCAATAAAAATAACAATTTATTACTCCGTTTCGTAAACATTTTCTGTCATGATTTCCCCGAAAAAGGGCGACTGTTTTTTTTTCAAAACATAACCTCGAAGAAATATAATCAGAAACGGATGGAACGAAATGAAACGTTTTAGATAATGTGAACGGGTGTATGATCGTTGCATCTTTATTAGTCTCTCGTGTTAGGCGCATCTCTCTGTGTATATTATTGCAAAAGAAATACGCGGTATTTTTCTGTAACCTTAACGTGTTTACAAGAAAGGGGTGTTCACCTTGTCTCTGTAACATTCGTAACATTTTTGACACTATTTATGGCACGTACAAAAATACACGTATTTCGCAACAATACTAGGTACAAGAGTAGCTTCATTATTATAAATTATCTATCAAAACATTTAATTTTAACAGAAAGCCAATGTCATTTGACACCACACCCGGCGTCCATCTGTAAACTGTCGCTAATCGCTGCTTTTGGCGGGGAAATAAAGAATTACGGTGACCTTATCGCGATATATCTATTATCTAAAACTGTGATCGTGTTAAAGGGATGATAAATTAGTTCGAAATAATGAGAATTCGGGGGAATTCTCATTATCCTGCGTCATATTTTATGGAAACTAAATTTTATTCCAGAATTTTTTACAACGCTGAGATTTCTTTCAAGCACACAGGGTGTCTCAGAAGTTGTGATTCAAATGGGAACTTATTAGGTGCACGTTTCTTCGTAGAATCTTTAAAATTGATTTTATTTTAGTCTTGTATAGAAGTAGATGTATTTTTAATTTACTTTTGGGAAGGAATCGCCCTATTTCGGCTATAAATATTTCGGAAATTTGTTGACGGATGGCAAGTTTCTGGCGTCAGAAACAGATGGTTAAATTGATTAGTATTTATGAGGGTGTGTTGTTAGGATATTGTGCAAATGGCCCGAATATATCGCGCAAATTTGATATTTACCTGTCCATGAAATCGCTGCCGCCAGTCATGTCTGGGGAAAATTTATCGTCGTCCGATGTTTGGCCAATTGAGTGGTCAGGATGGATGGGAACTGTAAAAAAAAAATGAATAAAAATAAGAAGAAAATTTTCGTTCCCATACTTTAGGGTACCACTTTACCAAAATAAAATCATTAATTCTCCCACCAACACTACTTCCAACCATTTGACAACACCACTACGTTTGATTTACTTAACCCCATAAAACCAACACAAATTCACATTCCCACCCTCTTTTTCCCCGAAGCACGGAAAACGCATAATTTCTGTCCCCTAAAAAAGCCACCTGTATTAGTTCAACATCGTCCATCGAACTAAAACACCCCCCGCACCCCTCCGTCATTTCCATTCGCTCAAGTTTGTGCAACTATTTGCAAACTCGAAGTTCTTGCCATTTGAATTCGAGCCACCCCTTGTAATCGTTCTTTCATCGCGTCCCGGGCTCGCAGTCTTACCCTCCCGACCATCGACAACCCTTTCCCTCCGCGAGTTTACATATCGTTTACAGCGGTCCCTTTCCCTCGATTTCGGGATACTTCGCTCGCCTTTGGTCCATGTAACGAGAACGAGAGGGGCGCGGAGGGTCGATAAAATTTGATACGCGAGCGAACCTGAAATCCTCCCCCTACCACCCCCGGTTTCGGGGTGTTTTTCCCGTCGAGGGACACCCCTTTGTACGCCCATCACGTCGCGCGTAGACCTTTTGAAAATCTCCGGGTTCGCGCGATGCCACATTTCCAGCTACGTTTCCTCGTTTCCTTTTTCCATCCCTCTTGCGCGCGCTTTTGTGTCGGTATAATTCTAAAAGAGTTGGGAGACACGATGAAAGGGGGGCATGCTGCATTCGCTAAAAATCCTCCGACCATCGAATTTCTCTGCACTCACCCCACCCCACCCTTCCGCCTCTATCCGTGTTTCGCCAGTGTTGCCGCCTCCGTGCACACGGAAAATATCTGTTTTATTCGGGTTTGAAAGCGTGGGTAGATGAACTCTGGTTGTTTGCGGGGACATTGATACGTTTAGTGGATGAAATGCTTGTTACTCGCTTGCGATACTGGGGCGAGAGTTGTGGCGGTGGGGTGTTTAATGGGCATGCTTCGAGGCTTGTGATAAGATTACATTTTTGGGAAGGTGTGTCCTTTGGAGTAGAGTTCAAGTTATTCGAATATTCGAATATTCGAATCTCAAATTCGAATTCTCCGATATTTGAATATTCGAATCTCAAATTCGAATTCTCTGGTAGTCGAAGTTTACTGATTACAGAGCCCTACTTTGGAGGGAAGTGTTCAATAATTTTTAATATTTAGGGGTTGTAGATTGATTATAAATCACATCAGTGGCACATTTAGGATTTAATCTTGGGGGAATCAAATTCAATAAAATTCATTAAGTGATTATAAAAATTTATTTAAAGAATGAAATCCAGTTTTGTTTTCTTTTTACAAAGCCCCTTCTTTGGGGGTGTCAGTCCCCCCCCCCCCGCCCCCTCCGGGTGCGCCACTGAATAATATATTTTTTATTGTTTATGTGAAAAGTGGAGCAAGAGTAATGGTCATGGGGGCTATTGATTCCCTCCGCTGTAAACTCTCTGAAACAAACATTTAAATAATTGTATAAAGGACAATTAGAATTAATAAATATAAAGCACTAAGAATTTAATATTGTAATAAGTACCCATCGGTATTCGTGAATGTGGTTGGTGTAGTTATCGAGAAGCGAGCAAAAAAAAAATATGCCCGAGATTGTAAACACGCCGGAGGGCTCGAAGAATTTCGGGAATTTATGGCTCGGCGTTGTTTTGATTTGGAAACGTTTACACTCGAGTGTCCTCGATGGGCGACGTTAGAGTTTCCGCAGTTGGAGTTTGTTCTCCGAGTGTCACGCGTCGTGCTCGTTTAAAGTCGCGGTGCTGCCTTCGCTATTCGCTTGGTTCTACGAAGGGACTCCTTGATTAAACGCGATAAGTTACGCGATAGAATTTATACGCGGTGGCGGGTTTGAGTGATTGATAAAACGAGCGATTTAGTGTTGCAATAAAACACCGGCCACGGTATCTTCAAATCCCATCTCGCGGGGGATGAATCCGGCTGCCCAATTTGGTGAGTCGTTAATCTGACTTTCAATATTTCTTTATCAATATTTTATTCTCACGTAACAGTTATTCATTATCACGCGGATAGAATGCTCTCTTTATTTAACAAAATATGGGACAATTCCCCGGATCAGTGGCGGATTTAATGGGCGACCGATGAGCAGTTGGGCCTCCAGGGCCCCATTTAAAAAAAAAATTATCCAAACACAATATTTTTTTGTACTACTAATCTTAGTTCGTTTTTAGTAAACTATCTCTTCATTTTCCTGAAAAAATGAGCCCCTCAGAACGTTTGTCACCTTTCTGGGCCTTTTTCCTTAAATCTGCCACTGCCCAGGATCAAATAGAATACAAAAAATTCGGTTTAAATGTTATAATCAACATTGCTCACACACAGAAAAACCAGAGTGTAATAGGGGGTAGCGAAACGTTCTAATATTTTAGTTCCTCGTTCAAATTTCTCAAATTTCCCAGCAAATACATAGGACGGTTCAAATTTTCAGATATTCAACTTTGCAACTCTCGAAGAATCTAATTTTTATGTTACTGCAAAGTCATTAAAAGCATCGAAGGTCCATTCAGGTAAAAGAGGTCCATGGGGGTGGACTCAGATTTCCAATATTATTTACCCTCCACGTCTCTGTACACTCGGGGCACATCCCGCGAGCAGGACAAACACAGAGGGTGTGCCTCCCCGAAGACCAGTTCACGTTATAATAAATCCCCGCGATTACTACGGCGAAATTACTTTTCCTCAAAGATCCCCCCGTCCGTCGTTTGATGTCGCGCTCGGCTATCGCGAATTTTCCCGTGGAACCCGATCTAATCACGACTGGCGTCGCCTCGAGTTTCCCTGGAAAACTCCGAAAGGAAACTCGCCGGGCTGTCTTTCCCGCGCCACCTTGACGGGCGTATCGCCTGTAGTTGTTTCGAGTTGAGGGCGCAAAGGGAGCGGGTAATTGCAAAAATCAGTGATTTAGAAAACAAGAAATCATGGCCGAGGGGAGCTTGATGAGGTTCTGGCTAATATCTTCCGGAAAACTTTAATTCATTGCGACGTAATGTCGCACGGCGTATATTTAATAAAACTCGGTGGGGAGTGGTAGTTAAAAAAAGATCACAAAAAGTTCTACCATGTGTGAAAATAATTCATGCAAAATGTGAGGTGGTTAAAATATATTCACATTTAAAATTCACTGTGAAATCCATCATTCGTTAACGCTCGTGTTTTCATCTTTCAAATTTACGCGAAGCAAAATGGTATTTTCGTGTTTTAAATTCATATTCGAATTGATACAGTTGTCTGCCCCAAATTTGCATCCGAATTCCTCGCCATTACACTCTGGTTTCCCTTTTAAACGCCCACCCTTGCAATTTGTTATTGATATTGAAAATTCACGTCGAACAGCATTTCACGCGTCAGTCGAGCCGGTGGAATCGATATCACGGTTATTTAAATAATACACCAAACAGCAGCGCGGATCGCGTTTCGCGGAACGCGCGCGCGCGCGCGCGCAGAGAAGAAAATAGATTTATTCAAATTCCCCGGTGTTTCCATTCACTGTAAATTCTATTCATTATCGCGCACGAAAGAGATACGCTGCGCCGTGTAATTCCGTTCGTAATTGCGCGCCCATCTTTTCATCGTGGGAATATTTGCTCCCCGTTGCACGGACGGTAATGGTAATAAAGGGAACTATACGCGGTATGTCCATGAAAAAAAAAAGGAGAAAAAGATAGAAGCAAACAAAAAGATGAAAAATGGTTCGAAAGCCCGCGCAAACGGTGCTTCATAACCGTGGTACAGATTTTTATGCACCTTCGTCGACGAATGGGGAATATACAGGGTGAGTTAGGACGAGTGGTGGAATAGAGCAAAGGCAAATCGAAAATGTGGAATAAAGCTTTTTGACGCGAGTCTCCATTCTCGAATAAATCGATTTCTATTTTCTCGAATTATTTTTCCGCTTTCACTTGTGTTTGCAAAAGGATTATTTGTATTTGGGATTGTAACGTATTTGCTGATAAAAATTTTGGTAAATTTTAGTCAGATGTGTACACGTACTTTTTTTTCTAAAATTCGTTTTTTGCAGTGGCTCGTATAAAAAGGTTTTACTTTGCGTTTTCGATTTTTTTTTTCACAATGAATTTTACCTTCTGCTCGATTGTATCACCCAACCCGGCCTACCTAGTATACCTCCGCGATATCGAATCTGTTTCGATTTCAATTATCTTTCATTACATCGACGATATTGTACGATTTCCGTATCGTACCAACCTCGATACGCGAAACATCCGTTCGCTGCCCGATCCATTCGTTGGCATCGATTTATCGCGGCGTCGATAATAGAACGATACCGCGATTCTCTCACTTTTTAGTGAAATTGAAAGGGTTGCGGCGCGGAAGAGGCATGTGATCGAGAAACGCGGAGTTGAAATCGCGTGTAACTTGATCATGCGGTGGATAAATTCAGGATAGGTATTTATTGGAGCCAGCATTAATCCACCAATGAAAAGAAATTGTGGGGTGCAAAAGCACGTTTGATTTTATTAGATATCCCCAGAAAAAGCTTTAAATAAGTTCTGCATAAAATAGAAATAATACTTCACGTGCTATTTTCAAAAATCAAAACCATCTCCAATAGGAAGATCAATTTTCCTCGTGCAATTTATTTGAAAATCGCAAAAATGATTTAGTCTGAATTATCATCGAGGCTACCGATAGTTTTGAGAAGAAAATTCCCCAATTCTCAAATGAAAAGTGAATGGGGGAGGGCACACAATTTTTGGTTCCTCGTGGACAAATTTCTTAACCCAAAAATTCCGATTTTTTTTAAACATCGCAATTTTTTGTTTCTACTACTGTTTCGTTCTTCAGTGTGAAAATACTCCTTAAAGAGGTATATTTAATACTATATTTAATACCCCCGTTAATAGGTGTTTTGCCATTTTTTAATAAATTCTAAAGGTGGAAGAATGGTCTGTTTTCAATCGCGAATAAGTGGTAAGGTGAATGGGAGTGCGCGAGATGCGAGTCCATTGCGGGGGAGGGCTTATTAATGACCGCGGGTTGCCTTATCTTTTCCACTTCCTGTTCGAGATACATAATACGTGGGCCGTACACGTAACCGTTGCTGCATCTCTGCAACACAGACCGTTCGACTTCGGCGTTGCACGTTCGCGTGTCGCGATTCGTTTGCAGCGACAAGCGTTCCCTTCCCTGCCGTGCAGGAAAAGAAAGAAACCACACTCTACCCTAGCAAAAGCCAGGCTCGCCGATTGCTATCGCGGATGTGTCCAAAGATCTGCACGAGAAACTTCTGTTTAATCTTGCATGCCAGACTGCTGACTGACTGTAGCTACTTAAAATTATCATGGGGATATTCGACCCAACTTACAGTGTAGGTAATATTCACCAGCACTGTTCCAAGCTTGAGGTTTCCGACTTCGAACTTACTTAGTGCTAAGTGGAACTTACTTAAATTACGTAAGGGTAATTTTGACGATTTTTTACCCCCTCTTTACGCAATATTTTTTACATTAAATTTTTTCAGTTATTAAAATTCTTTTAAAGGTTTATATAATTCATTTACCTCGGTTTCGGGAAATTTAAACTAAAACTACTTTTCTGAAACATTAATATGATAGAATTTGTATTTATTGAAATTTAGGTTAAAAAATATTACGTAAGACGCTACCTGACTTCCCCCCTGTAAGAAAAAGTAAGAAATTCGCGACCCCTTCCCCCCCAAAAAAGCCTTACGTAATTTAAGGACGACCCCTTAAAAGAAATTCTAGCAAAGTTAAATACAGTGTCACAATTTTAAAACAATTCTACCACAATGTTTAAACAATTTTAAAAAACACATGACAAACTGTGAAGTTCTCTAGAACCCCAGGAATCTTGAACCTAGCTTCTTAAAATACTTAACTACGCTCATCACTGCAATCAAAATTTTTAAAGTACCTTCCACCATTTATACCCGCACCGTTCACAAATTTTCACCCCCTATCTTGCACTCGCAGCGATGATTATCTCCGTTCCGCTAAGGACGTCATAAAAATCTGCGAAACTGCGACTGTCTCGATTAAACGAGCCGTTCCGGGTAAAAATACTCTAACAGCCAGCGGCCTTGATAAAGGTTCGGTCCCCTCGCGAATTCTCAGCCGCGCCTTTACAAATTACACCGCGTTTGGTCCGAGATATCGCGAGCAGGCCGGCGAATCCTTAAAAACCCTTAAACGGGACGGAAAAATATTCGAGGAGGGCGGGCGGGGGGTGCGATGATGAAATAAGCCATTAAGTCACGCCCTCCCCCCGTGCCTAGCCGTGTAATATCGCGGGAGGAGCAACGTAATCTCGTCTAATGTCGGGCAATGAAACGTAATAGCATAATGTATCACCCGCGTATCGCGGACGCGGGGCTCGTCGCGTTCCACGCAGTCCTGGGGAAAATGTTATGCAAAGCGCCGTCTTCGGGATAGTTCACCTTTTCGGAATTCTAATTACGTCGCTCGGGGTCGGTGGGCCAATAAAGAAAACGGGGACGTACGAGGCACAGTTGCGCTTGGAATTAATTATGCCGCGCGATGATAATCCCGGAGTACTCTGCGGGCCGAGTACGTGCGCGATCTTGCGGGGGGGAATGTTAATTAAGCTCATCGGTTAATTGGGAGGCGCAGAGTGAGAGAAGGTATCGAGGAATTACAGTTTCAATTGTGTCTAATTTTTACTTAATATGAATAATTGCAATTATTTATTTCCTTCGAAAATATCTTCGTCAACGTCTAACAATTAGTTACTTCTCAAATATCGTCCCAGGGGGTTCACTAAAGTATAGGTCCTCGTTTCCACTGCTTCCCTCTGAATAAGCACGCGACGTGCGCGCATGCGCGCGCAATAAACCAGGGCTTATGGCGCGTTCGTCTGTGGCGATCAACAGCAGCGCCATCTACCGTGGTCAAACGGTCAACACTTTTACTTGCGCGACACCCGCGACCAGCCGCGCCACCGCATGCATTATTCACGAGGCTGGCGTGGCAAGGGTTGTCCGAAATTCAATTCAGTAGCCCGCGAAGGCAGCGCTGTACGTGATTTGCCTTCGGCTTGGACCCCGGATTCTCGTCCCTCTGTTTCCTCCTTTATTTTTCTATTCCGTTACAGAGTACCCCCCCCCCCCCCCTGCCATCCTTTCACTTCCTTCGTTCGCGTGTTACTCGACTAATCGACCAGAGATACGGGGGATGGAATTGTTATCGGGGACGATGTAGAGGGGATTAAGCAGACGACGCTCTTCCTTTTACTTTCGCTCCTTCTTTTTTCCTCCCTGCCTATCCACCTTGCCTCAGGGCTTCCACTTTTCTCTTTGCAATTGGGTGCCTTGCGGCTGACCGCAACGACTCGGGTATTGGGAGCTATAGCATGGCGGTCGCGTTATTAAGTCCACCGCGTGAAACGATTTTCGATGTCCGCGTCTAGCGGGTGTCTGGGAAATTGTGGCGCGCAGGGTAGGATGTTTAAATGCGTTTTTAAAGTGGAATGTATAGAGTTTAATTGGGTGAACGAAAAAGAAATTGCCTGATACTTCTATCAAGGTTCCCCGCAAACTTTTTTCGATTTTTCGGGTTACCGAAGTTCGCCGAGCCACAATCACGTTTATCTCCAAAGTGTCCACCCTCGAAATAGGTCCCAAAAATCTAAATCAATCAAATTAGCAGAGTAATTAGTGCCCCGTTAAGAGTCACTGCATTAGCGCTGCAATTACTCTGCCCTAAAATTCGCCGAAGCTGCTCGGTCATCGAAATTCGATTGGTGGTGAACAGAAGGCGAGCAAGCACAGTTGGCGCGCCGGGCGGCGTCCGGCGCAAAAACGCAGCTCAGGAGAGCGCGGCGCGCATCTAATTTCCCCCGTAATTTGCCGCAATTTCGCTAATGGGCTACAGTAGCGGCGTGATATAATGGCATTAACTGCGCTATTAAATCGCTTTTATCGCGCCTTATCGGTATTCCATTAATATTAATGGTCGCGTGGTCTGCTGATCGAGGGAGACGTTTCCACGCGGCGCATTGTTTCCCCTTGGAAGCGATTCCACAGGCGAAATCTGTCCTGCCGCGTTGGGTTTTAATTCGTCGCGGATCAAAGGGATTTCCCGTGGCCAGGGGATGCAGGAAAAAGGCGTTTGGACCTGGCCGGTAGTCTAGGGTGGATTGTTTCGTCGTGGGATAGGTGCTGGATGGCTGGAGGATCTGCTAGAGGTCTGTTACGAGGAAAGATCGCGATCAGGTCGATCCTTTCGATGGGATTGAGGTGGGAATGGCTGGGGTGGATGAGCGCTATACATAAAAGATCGCAAGTTTCAGCAGTTTTGCTCCAAGAACCACCCCCTTGTTCTCTTTCAACGGCGTCGGCGCTCTTAGAAGAGGACGCTGCGCAAACAAATCCTCCGTTCAGTCTGGCCACGGATTTTCCACGGATTTTTCCCGCCGAATTTTCTCCGCCACGGACTGAACACGCGTGGGATACGTATCTCTCATAAATATTGTATTAACCCCGCTTGCATTAGCCCCCCCTACCTTCAGCCAGATCTGCATACGCTGAGGATACTTTCGCGCGGAGTACCGCTGGCCAAAATGGTGGGCTTAACGATGGAATGGCGGCGGGCGAGCTTTATTATAATTTCATGTAATTTCGCTAATGGGGATTACCTGTTGGCCGGGCATAGAATAATATTAAGGCGAAACTTCCTCGCGAGGGTTTAGGCTGTAATCTAGCTTACTACCGCCCGGACAGGGGATTATTTTTCGGGGGCACGGGCCCTTGTAGCTTTGGGTCACTTTAGGGGCCACGGGAGATATGTGTCGTCGTGTGTCGTGGATAATTTTTAGCTCGGTCCTCTGCAATTTTCATCCTCGTCACCTGGAATCCTCTTCTTCGGCCATGTTACCCCTATTACGGTCTCTGGGTCTTCTTTGACCCAGCAGTAGTGTTTCTTTAAGTCTAGTGTGTCCCTCGGGTCTTTTTTGACCCAATAGTGTTCTTTCTTTAAGGCTGTTAAGTCCCTCGGGTCTTTTTTGTTTACAGAGAAACGTTTCTTGTAAACTAACGGTAAAGGTTCTACTAGACACAAGATTAAAATCTTCTCCGCAACGGAGCTTCGACTTTTCGAAGATCCACCTTCTTTGCAACTTCAAAATCCACTTTCCCTCCAAGTCAACCTGGAGACATATCTTCCCCCTAAATTCAAACTCCCCTCCAAATACTCCACGAACAATTATCTCTTTGCTAAAACAATCCTTATTCACTTTGAAAAAGGGTGATCCACCAGCCACTTTATAAAATCTCGATCATCCCTGTCTTTCCAGAAAGAATCCACCCTTCGATGCTCCATCAATCTCTCGATCCCCTCGCACAGGTTTATACAGTTGCCTTTGTTTCTCAACGAGTCACGCGATGGTCGGAGCGATTAATCTATCATAGAAACACCCACGCAGGCTCCGCCGGGCGAAACTTTTAATCTATCGCCCGGGAGAACCGGCCCGTCAGCGGCGATCATAATTCTCTTCTCGTTAATTGGAAACACTTCTGCGGAGGCCGCGGGCTAATAATCCTCGCGCTGATCTTTTTCCCGGATTATCCTGGCTGCGGGCGAACGGTTCTCCCTGGAAATTGCCTCCTTTAGTGGCGCCATAATTCCCGTGGAATTTATAGCGGCTTCGACACCCTCGGACGTCGAGCGGCGGACTCGATTACCATAAGTCGTGTAAAATCGAAGATTTACCGCGCAGCCGTAAAATGTCCCACGGGCTGCAACTTTCGCGGTGTTTTATGGCGTTTCCATTGACGGGCTCAGCCACTCGTGGCTCAAGCTTCTGGGGGAATCGTTGCTGTCCATCATCGGCGAGCTTCGATAGCGCAGGGGGGGGGGTGTATTTTTGGGGGATGATTTGTGCATCGAAATTTGGATTTATGGTTCCTTACTGTAATCGTTTTTTGTACTTAAAAAATTAAGTTCAAGTGTTCGATTTTTTAATTGGAACTTATATATTCCATGGCACTTCACTGAATATTTAAAGCTCCACGGCTTAAGGGGACTATACTTTCGGCAATGCTCAAACAGGCCGATTTTTTTATTTCTTTTCTGGAGAAATTATGAAGGAAATCATTTTGAACTTTTTTATGGCTTCACATTTAACTTTTGAAGATACGAAAAAAAAAATTTATGTTAACAATATGCATTGTAGATGTCGCTATCGACGCATCTTGCTACAACGTCGCCGCCGAAGTTGCAAAACGGTGGGCGTAATATAGAGAAGACTATTCAACCAATCGACTTACCCTTACACACATAACTAGATAATTCCAAACTATTGTTGATGGACCTCAAAAACCAAATAAGAGTCGAAAATTGACAAAATCGTAGAGCTTAGGAAAAGAAGTATGATTTTGCAGGCAATTTTTTAATCTATTTATGCAACATTGAAGTATTAAAATGAATTTTTTTAAAATACTGGAGGTCCATCGGCAATAGTTTGGAATTATCTAGTTGCATGTGTAAGGGCAGTTCGATTGGTTGAATAGTCTTCTCTAAATTACGCCCACCGTTTTGCAACTTCGCCGGCGACGCTGTAGCAAGATGCGTCGATAGCGATATTTAACAATGCATATTTTTAACATCAAAATTTTTCTTTCGTATCTTCAAAAGTTAAATATAAAGCGATAAAAAAGTTCAGAATAATTTGCATCATAATTTCTCCAGAAAAAAATCCCCAAAGTCGGCTTGTTTTAGCGTTGCTTAAATTATAGTCCCCCCTTAAATGACTTTTTACATTAAAAAAATATAAGGAGATTCGTTTTATACTGCCTTACATTTTTATCCAGATATGAGAATCACACAGAAAGTAATTTACGAGTAATTTGAAGTCGTCGAGTTAGGTGGCCCAGTGTGTAAATCGAAAATGTGAATAGATGCCGAAATCCTCCGCCGTAGAGTTCGGTTATGCACTTCTATGGCGTTGAAGGAATGGAAGCGAGTGGAAATTGAGAAAAACGGTATGGAAATACGAACAGTGGCAAGGTGGCGGGCGGAGGAGGCCCCGTGCAACATAATTTCTACGTCGCGGATACGAATTTACGAGCGGAGGTGGCGTTTGCCCGAAGACGTAATTAAATTTCGTCGGTCGTGGCGTGCGTGTTTTAGTTTTCTGCCCTCCCCCTTTTTTTTTTCGGTTCACCGACGCCCCCGACGTCCATGCATGAGCGTCCTCGCGTTGAACTTGGCGCGGGTGCATCCAGCGGTGAATCGTGGTAATTTCGTTCATTGTTATTAAATGAAATTAAATCGTCGTTTAACCAGCGAGCACGCGTAGCAATGAATCAACGAAATTGAGCAATCGTGGGTGGGAATTAGCATGGAATTACGAAGGGAAAATGGTGGCGCTTGAAGTGACGTTGAATTCTTTCGATTAAGATTGAGTCACGGTATTATTTTCGAGCTGACATAATAAATTCTGCTGCTTCACATCGAATTTATTTTTATATAATCCCACTGTGCTTGACAGTGTTTGAGTTTCATTAGTATCAAGCTTTCATGCTCATTATTATTCCCATTAATTACTCGCCTATTGTACGGCTTGTATTAATTACGTGATGGAGTAATTGGTAAGCTGACATTGTCAGCGTCAATTCAGAGCAATAATAACGGTCAACGTCAATTTGCAATGGCAGTTAATCACTTAGGAATTAATCGACAGTGTACAGTCAGGGTTGCGAGGCGGTTCAGTACGCCGTACTGGCATATATGACGTCACTTGGCTTGGATTGGCTTAGCGTTGGTATGACGTCACGGCGTCACCAACCAAATATAAGTGTTCCCCTTCTCCTACGCCGTACGACCAAAGAGAAGATATGTACTACGTCATATCGGTCAGCACACCGCCATTTGTTCAGTACGCCTGGCAACCCTGTGTACAGTAGCATTTTCTATGATGTCCAAGAGTGATTGTGGTTAAAAACAATTAGACACCGTCCATGAAATATCCAAACGTTATTCCCTCGATAGTTGCTTGCATCGTCCAGTTTTCCTTCCCATTGAGAGTCGCGTCGAAGTTGGAACGGCCTTCAGGCCGGGTTATTAAAGTGTCGAAACTTCGTGAGAACCACTGCCGCGGCGAAGTAGACGCGATCGTTTCGACGGCGAACTCCACGGAAAGCAGATAGAAGTGCACGGGAAAGAGAATGCAACCGAGATAAATGATACCTTGCTCCACTACGTAAGCAAACTCCGATCCTAAATATCGCCGGGGCCACTTGTAAGCGACGCAAAAAAAAAAAGAGATGCACCCCTCTCACCCCCCTCTCGACATCCGATTACCGGCAATCTCGATTCACGTTTCTTCGTCTGCCTTTCTTCGACCTCCGATCGTCGACCATTTTATTGCTCTATTGGGAGGCAAGTGGTTGATGGGATGTCGGGAGTGTATACCCAATCCTGCATCGAGTTTGCAGTCTATAGATAATGGGGATTTTGTTTCGTGGTTCTGAATTATTTTCAACTCGTCATCGTACGTTTTGTATAATTGTTTTGGGACGGTGTGTTGACTGCTCGACCTTCGTTTTGTCAGAGGTCTGTTTCTTCAATTAAGAGAATAGAAGTTGTTGGTTCCTGAGGTGCAGGAGCGAACTCGGTATATCCCTGGTTTCTTAGTTCTGTATTTTCAATTCTGGGGGCTACATAATCTACAGGACTCAAGAGAGTTTAACTTTATAGTGGGCTTTACGTATTACAACTTGTTCGGTGGTATCACTGGTTTATTCAATAGAACTGTCTAAATCACTGTTTAAATCACTAGTGTAATTGTTTCAACTCTCGGACGGCGGACTGGGTCGGTGCCTGGGTCAGTTTTGACCCATATTAGCTATCCCACTATACGCATTCTAAACGACGTTCTTTTTCTTGCAGGAGTAGAGAAGTAATTTCTCGATTTCTGAAGCTTTCCCTACTATTTGTACACTCGGTAATGTTACGCTTCGGTCCAAAGAGACCCAGCACCCCGAGGAAAACTCCAAGTCCCTGTTACATTCAATCAATGATTCCTTCAATTAATGAAGAAACCCAAATCCCAAATCCATAATTCGAAACCCAAAACACAAAGCCCAAAGTCCAAAGCCCAAAAGCCGAAACCTAAAACCCAAAACTCGAAATCCTAAACCCAAAACCCCCAAATCCCGAATCCATAACTCGAAACCCAAAACACAAAGCCCAAAAGCCGAAACCTAAAACCCAAAACTCGAAATCCGAAACCCAAAACAGAAAACCTAAACCTAAAACCCCCAAATCCATAACTCGAAATCCAAAACCCAAAACACAAAGTCCAAAGCCCAAAAGCCGAAACCTAAAACCCAAAACTCGAAATTCGAAACACAAAACCCAAAACCCCAAACTGAAAACCGAAAACTCGAAACCCAAAATCCCAAATCCAAAGCCCAAAAGCCGAAACCTAAAACCCAAAACTCGAAATTTGAAACCGAAAACTCGAAACCTAAAACTCAAAACCCAAAGCACCCAGATCCACTACCACTTCGCAACTCGGGCCACGTCCACCCTGTCACGCTATCGTCAAACAGCACCCCTGCAGTTGGCGTCGGAGGGTGAGGCTGGCAGGTAGTCATGTTTAATAAATACACGGTTGGGCGCTGCATAGTTTACACAGCCGAGCATTTCTACGCGCGGCTGCGTGGCGGCCGGGATTATCCAGAATGTCGATACAAGGCTGGCCACGCGCGCCATTCCAATTTATCCGTTTTGCCCCCCCCCCCCCTTTGACCCCGTCCGCACCCCCGCGTTTACGGGATCGCTGTGAACGATCTAAAGAGCCGGCCTTCTAATGGAGCGCGATGCTGCACGGCCGCCCGCCGTCGGGCATTTACCGCTTTCGAATTTCGAAACGGGGCCAGCGCGCGTTGCGTTCAAGCGCGTGCATCGCGCCACCCTCTGCAAATTGTACAGAAGAGGGTGGGTTGGAACCCGCTGCGTCTTCCGGTGAGAAGCCAGAGTTATGCGCTCGATCCAGCGTGAACCGTGGACTGGCGTGCGGGTCGCTCTACTCGATGTTTGCCCAAATTCCCTGGCTACCGGCGGAATTATAATCGAAACACGCTTGAGGGATTTTTGGAGGTTAGGCGTTCGGAGCGTGTGAATGTCAGAGTGGTCCTAGGGTGGTATGCGTAGGGACATTCATTAATTCGTAGCTTGGTAGCTGGATTATCGTCGAGAATGGTAATAAAAGGATTCGTATGTTCACGCGTAGGTAGATGAATGTGGAAGCACCACGGACACCAATGCCCCTAATCAGCCACGAGGGGATCGAGCAGACTTTTATCGGTATCGGGTCGCGAGTCGTTATTTCACGGTGGTGTCGCTCGCTACAGAGTATTATCGGTATCGAGACAGGGCAGCCCGCGCGGTTCCAAAAGCTATTTATGCTTATTCGTTATCGAAGCACGGAATGAACTGTAATGCTATTAGGGGGCAGCATAAAACGCGTCGCGGGACACGTATTTACAATGAACGGCGGCGGGGGTGGGTCTGCACTTTAACTCCCGTTTTATTAACGCCCGTGTCACCGTCGCGCGGACGGGAATTATTGAAACGAAATGGAATTCCGTCGGGCCGCCGTCGATAACGATTCCGAACGTGTGCCTTCGTTGGACGCCCCTCTTTAATTGCGCTATTAAACGACCTGCGCGCGAGCTAACGGTGCAACGCGAACGATACTACATTTTACCCCTTCTTTTTTTTTTTAATTGAGCTTTTTCATCCAAGTGTTTGAGTGTAGACGGGGCTGGTCGTCGTGCATGGTATTGCTACGAAATGTCAAATAGGTAATTATGTTTAAAAGTTTAGCTATGCGCGTTTATGGAGTGGCTTTATAGTTTTATAGTGAAGCTTTTTCATGCGCAATACTTGGAATATGGTTTTGAAGAGCTATGGTTACTTGAATACAGGGGACTTGGTGCCTTGGGTCTGTTTGGACCCATACAATATAGTTACCATATTATATGAATTTTAGATGAAATTCTTTTTCTTGTAGAGTAATTCATTTGTTTGATTTCTGAAGTTATTGGTGGTACTATTTATTATTATAGTTGACAGCGTTACGCGTGGGTCAAAACTGACCCACCACGTGTTGCGTAAGTGGGAATGAGGCTTAACGCTCGATTGACACCGACCTGCTTATTTCCATCTGTCATCTGGCTTGTAAGCAGGGAAATACAATTTTAATACACGTTTATTATTGATAAAAGTGTGTGATTGAGAGATATCAGTCTTATTCACAAGGTCCAGTTGAAAATATGTAAAAAATTATACGAGTAGATTGCAAATGTTGGACAGGTCGATGACAGGTGTAAGTTTCATCGTTCGTTAAAATGAATCGCTCTGTACGTGTTCTTTAATGGAAAAACGTTCCAACGGTAATCGAAATGAATTTATTTTCGTTGATCCAGTTGGAACTGTTTGTTGAAACGCACTGGAAAGTTTGTTTGCCCGCCCATCCGAGCGTGCGTTACTTTTGCAAATGGACTTTTGGTGTTTCGAAAACGCTCGATTTTTCCGCGGCCCTCTGTGTTAATGCAAAAATGCGAGAATATTTAACGAATTCACAATTTAGCTAACGAAAGCGATTAAAAACATGTGGAATTGCAAAAAGATTGATTCCAAACACAAGGTATATTTGGGACTGAATTACCTTCAAATTCCCCTTTGCAACTAAAAATAATGACTCTTGTAAAGCATATTGAGAATATAATAAATCTTTCTAAAAAAAACTAGCATTTCGTCATAAAATTCAATTTCCAGTAGATCATTCCGTTCACCAACAGATATTCCACTTACGAGACTACAAATCACTTCTGCATTTTTAGAACCACTTTCCCATTCAGAAACAACCATAACCTCTAAGATTGACTTGTGCTTTAAACGTGACACTATCTCCTGCACAATTACAAGTGTCTCCCTATTAGACCACCCACTCATTTTCTAACCTGTAACCTATAGTCCTCGGTATACATAAATGGCGACGAAGCCAGTCAACATATTCATATCCTACGACTAACAATAGTTAGCCTGTTGAATACTTTTAGCCGTTAGTGTACGTAACCTGCACAAGGAACAGGATCAAACATCATGTATAATTTGTTAAAGCGCCTTCAGGGAATTCCGCTTCGCACGAAGTACCTGTAGCTCGACGCGACACCGCGATACGTGAAATCACGTCGTGCATCTACACCTGCCGGCCTGAGCAAGACTAATATTCCCTCTTATTGTTTAGATCTGCCCACGGGCCTCCGCCAGCCACGTCCTGTACCCATTTCATGCACCACGGAGCAGTAGGATCTCTGCCCACCGCTGGACAACGGGCCCTTTTAACGAACCGTTACAGGAAAATACGACCGTGCCTGATCGCCGCTACCATCTCACGTGAGTACCGTCATTTTCTCCTCCTCTCTCGCCTGGCCATTCAGCCGTAATCATTGCCTCCTTTCTGTCGCCCGTTCCTACGCTACGTCCACTTTGCATCGTGTGCATTCCGATTGACAGAAGTCAAGGCGTCCAATTTGGACACTTATTGGATACTGATTTAGGAAGTTAGAGGATTTTCGGCAAGGTTTCTGCCTCCGATGATACAATATTCCAGATTGGTAGTGCCAATTTGGTACGAGCACACCGAGCAGTAGCGACATCTCCGACGCGCGTGCGCGAATAAGATGTATTAACCCAGCGCGCCAGCCTCCTAGCGCCACCTGCAGGCCCCACTGTGACTCGGTGTGCCTATAACAGGGGGCGTTATCGTTACTGTGTCCTATTCCTGCGTGTAATTCGCATTCTGGGGGTGAAATGCAAGCGCAATGGTGCACCGTAGGGTCACCACAGTTATCCATGAAAGTAACGAACTTGATATGGTTGAAATATTGTCGCGCGGTACAGGATATCGACGTATTATACGGCCACCCAAAATGTCCCAACGACACGCGATCCCCCGGGGAAAAACTTGGACAGCGGTTCGCCCAACGATGTTTGCGCCGGGGAGCTTTGCAGGAAGCGTGGGGCAGATAGGAGGCGATGAAGATTCATGCGAGATTACGCGATACGCGAATTGTTAAGTCCTTTAAGCCGGGCTTTCCGTGGGACTAGCAGCCTGGAGCCAAGCGAAATCTATACGCGTTTATGGACGATTATGTAGCCGCGTTTCCGGTTTACGTCCTCAAAAAACCGCGACTCCGGGGGGGGGGGGGGGGGTAACGATAACGCACATTTGCTTCGCGGGGGAATGCAGATTGTATATTCGTCGAAAATATCGCCGGTGAAATGGGGGCGTTGTCGTTCGCGTCCGATTTTTGTGGATCCGATATATTTTGATGGACAAATTTTACTTTTATTGGACTTTTGAGGGATTTCAGAAAATTTTGAAGAAAGTTGAAGAAATTGTTTTATTTTGTGCATACTCATTTTGGTTTTTACTGATGTTTTATAAGGACGTCTTTCGAAGTTTTACCACTGCTTCAATTTGAATTTCGATACTTTTGTTCTAAATTCCTTAGCGATCTTAATACATAAAGCAGAAAGTGTTTGAGTGTTTGTCTGTCGCCTAAAAACTTTCGAACGGTAAACTCTACGGTCACAAAATGTGTCCCAGCTCATAATGCCTACCTAATCCAGACGAATGTGACTATTTTCACAAAAAATAAATAAATAAAATTTTTTTTTTTATAAAATCAGAATGTAAATTTCTGGCGAGGCTGAGTAGCAAAGCTAGTATATTATAGAAGCTTTTTGCATTTCAAGTAAGCATTGAGAAGTGCAATCGTGTTACACAGGGAGTCATCATCAAGGGGCCAAAAGAGAACATTTGCCTGATCAACCATCAGGCTGGGGCATTTTCCCCTGGGACATTTCACTGGCTCGTAATTGCTACTTCCAATATGTTCACTCGATGCAGATAACATCGATTTAAAAACCATGCGCGAATATATCGGATATATCAATGGTGATCAACAGAAGCACATCTTTGCATCATTAACACTTTATCAGGCCTCTATCTTAAGCATCGATCTCCACCTGCAGCTGAAAATCACTTTAAACTTCTCAAAACTCCATGCAACACTCGCTAACAATCCTCTACTACCTGGCGCGGTGCCTGAGTAAATACCTCCACTAGAAATAAATCTCTAGAAACACAGAACATTTTCTGAGCCCTCGGTAAAGTGTTAAACGCAGAAATGGTGGCCGCAGATCATTACAAGGGGCGTCTAAATCACCGCCCATTATCCTCATCGACGCGTTACCTCTCGCCTCCATCGTACCCGCAGGATCGTGCATCTCGAGCGATCCCTGAACGAGCAAAAGGAGCACGCGGAGCGAGGCGAAGGAGGCTGAAAACGAAAACAGATCGTGGAGATCCAGCGATCCCTACGTGCCGGTTAGGGCGAAGTCAGCGGGGTTATCGTCTGCCTGCGTTGACTTTCAGCCGCGAAGCACGAGGGGCGACCACTGCGGGGCAACGTAGCCGAGAGAAAGGGCACGGACTCGTAGAAACGAGAGTCGGATCCACCAGCCAGCGCTCGGCTTGCACGCGAAAAACGGAACGGAGATAAGGTCGATCGCAGGCGGGGTGGTATCCGTAGGCGCCACAAGACCACGAGGGAGCATGGCGGAGGGGCCCTCCGCGTGCTGCGTCGCACGACCTTTTAATGAATTGGCCGATAGCGACACCCGGGGAATTATATCGCCGCCCCGTTACCAGGGAACCGTGTAAGCGGCCTGCACGAGGGAAAAAGAGGAATGCGGCACGGTGGAAACGAGCTGGGGATCGCTGCCTACCGATAACCAACGGGCGACCTGTTCCATCTCTGTAAGTGTTGCGCTTGATGTGGCTGATTCCGTCCGCGCCTGCGCACGATGCCGGTTAACGTACGCGAGCCAAGTTTTTCGAGGTTTTGTGGTTAGAACAGATGGCGTGAGTGGGCATTTGGAGAATTGAGCCGTTTATTTTGAAGCGCTGTAAGTCCACTTTGTCTTGTTCGTAGAGATCTCATAAACCAAAACATAACCTCACTTTGTAACCGTAGCAACAGTGTTACCGATTTTCTCAGGAATGCACTTACAGTGAGTAACGAAAATATTCGGACACTTTTTAAAAGCGCATAACCCTTTTAAAATCAATCCAAACGACTTGAGTTTTTTTTTGAGAAGCTAAAAGGATTAGTTTGCTAAGTGACGTGTTTCGCCGTTTTGAAAAAATGCACTTGGTCGAAATAGCATAAAAAAATAGTAAAGGTCGTTTTTTAAACTTTTTGTGAGCCTGTAAGGCTCTGTGAGCTGATTTCGGGAATTTCGGAATTTTCGACCTTAATCTGCGATCTTTAAGCGTTCATAGCTCAGAGCAACGTTAACCGATTTCGATGAAATTTTAGGCGTTTATACAACTTACTTAATTCTACAAAGGGGTTTCTAAATTTTCATTACAGGCTGACAAAAAAGTTTAAAAAAACATGTACTATTTTTTTGTTATTCCGACTAAGTGCATTTTTTTCAAAACTACGAAACACGTCACATAGCAAACTAATCACTCTAGTTTCTAAAAAAAATTGTAGTTGTTTAGATTAATTTTAAAAAAATTATGCGATTTTAAAAAGTGTCCGAATATTTTCGTTACCTCACTGTACACCAGTTTCAAAATAAAAGGTCCAATTTTTGAAGGTGTAGATTTCGTGGATTAGTGGCAGGAGAGATTGTAGAGGGGCGTGGAGTAATGGTTGCCATTGTTCGGGGGCATTTGAAGCGGATGGGAGTTAGAGATACAAGTGTGATGGGTTCTTTGTGCCGCTTTCGTTGCTTCCTAGCACTATTTCATATTACCCCGAAAAGTCCCACAGGACTTGCGACACTTCTTCGATTGCAACCGAGCCACACGAATATCCCTGCCCAGCACAGGGACTGGCGAGGGCATTAGCGTAGTTTATTAAGTGAAACTGAGAAGTATAGACGCAGTTGGACACGGTCGAGCGAGAACGGTAGCCGAACCGGTCGCCTTAATGGGGGCCAATATCGACGCCTATGCGCGATTCTTCTTCGCCAGCTTCGATTAGCGGCGATTTGCATTAAACAGGTCGAAAGTGTCCCGGTGACCAGGCCGTAACTTGAAACACCAGCGCGCCGTAATTAATATCGAATCGACCGTACCGAGAATAAGTTTCTCGGCCAGCCTCAGTGGCGTAGCCTGTCGGCTCTTCGGGCGCTAATTACGACAGGCTACAAGGGTCCTCGCGGTGTCTGGCGCGTTTAGGCCGCGAGCCTAGATATCGGCGTGTGTAATTTCACACCTGCTGGAAATGGAGGAGCGCAAGTGCGGTTGAAATCGAGTGCGCGTCGAACTCTTCGGGAAAAAGAGTTTCTGCGGTCGTCCTTAAATCGCCACCGAGACGGGAACAAGTTCCCACTGGGGGAAGTTGGCACGGGGCTCTCTAGAACCTGTCCTCACGCTCTTCGACGGCATGTTAACCAATATCGCGGAGGCAGAATCGATTTGGAAGTAGCTGCCGCTTTAGGAACTTCGGCTGGCCGAGTCTGAACGTTATAGTGGACCTCGGCGTCGGCCATCTTGTTGCGAGCTCGGGTACATGTTGATTTGTGGAAGCGTAGAAGACTTTGATGATTAGAATGATTTTTAATAGTGCTCGTAGAGCGGTACATTGACGCGTGACATTGCGAGACAGTTTGGAACTGGCCGTAAATTTTGATTCGAAGATAAGTGGTGGCCACGAGTGGTACTGTTTGAAACACGTGTCGCGGGTGGTAATTAAGATAACGCGGGATATTATTAAGATTTAAGGGACGTTTGAATTTCGTAGGGCCCTCCAGCCCCCGTGGCCATGGATACGCCTTCTCCCCTTTGGTGGCTCAGCTTTTACCAGCGCGGTTATCCGAAATTATCCTGGCGAACCCCGCTGGCCTAGGGGCAGCGTTGTTTGTTTCGGGTGCATTAAACAGACGACTGCACCTGCAGGTCGACGATGCAGTTACAGGGCCATTTTAGTGTTACCGCGTGTTCAGCTTTGGTGGAGGAGTAGGAGGAACTGTGTGGTATGCATGGTGGCTGGTACGTAGATGTAGAATATGGGTTGGTTCAGAGAATGCCTAGAGTCTAGACTGATGTGGGATGGACGAGAATGCAAGAGGACAAAAGAAGTTCCATTTTTCTCTCAGAATTCCCTCATTTTCTGTGACAAACTGTGAGATGCAGTCCCATCTTATACCACGCAAGCTTTCAAGTAGCTATCGACCATTCTTCCACACTGCACCCAATAATTATAAAAGCAGAATGCTAATTAATGTCCCCTGTTCTCGAAGTAAAACACTCGAACGACGGTATCCACTCCAGATTTAATAGAGAGTAGTGCAACAGTTATCGATTCTAATTAGTAATAAAGTTCCAAGGACAGAAATAACAAGTATTTCAGCGTTGAGAGGCATTTTCTCAGGGATGGGGTCCAGTAAACACCCCAGCAACGCGCCTCGACGAGGATCGAGCGTGGCTGCCCCTCGAGTCTGCCCGATAAATTTGTTAACAAATTCCAAGCCGTATAATTAGAGACGGCTCGTCTGGGCGTATCATTAAACCAAGATACCTCCCGTTAAGCACGTCCACGGTGAAATTGAAGCATCCAGCTGGAGCTGGTGCTCGCACGCCGGCCAACTTTCGCATAAAGTTGAAGCCGTGCCCGAGGCGCAAAAGCGTCTTCGAGGCAGGCGTGACCGTACCAGCGATTCCAGATAGGGTCGACCTTTGACGTGTGCCTTCGCGTTTCAAGCTTGCATTCGAGCCTCCCTCGACCTACATGCAGCGTCTACCAGGCCCCACTTCGTTTCGAGACCCTCCACTGTCATCCATAGAATTATCGTCAGAAATGTGTGATAAAAATCGTGCTCCACCTGAACGGACTCTGGAAGATCGAAGCTCTAAAAAAGGATCTAAGGCTCTTTTTACCCGAATTGTTTAGTTTAAACAATTGATAGTATAAGTGGAGGCACATATGTTGATTCTACATGCAAAAATAAGTCGAAAATGTAGAGCACAACTTTTCTGTAGTGGGCTTCGTTTTCGCGTAAAGAGAGTTTGAATTTCGGGTCCAGTGCGCATACACTGAAATACTCCTAGGGGCGCCCCTTAGCGCAGCTCGCCCGTCACGCGCCCAACTGTACTTCAGTGCAAGCGCACTCGGCCGAAGTTGAGGCTGAATTTTCTCGAAACCGAAGCGAGTTACGAAAAACGTTTATTCTACATTTTCGACTTAGATTTTCACGTAGAATCAGCAGCCTTTCGCTCGTGGCTATATAACCGCTGTAATCGTTGAAGCAGCGACAGTTCCTACGATCCGAAGGCACGGAAATGGGTCTTCTTATCCTGCCAGCCGATTTCTTTCTGGCACGGAGTTAATCAACGTTCCTTTCATAGAAGAATTTCGCCCCCTGGAAACTTGGTGTCCACCCAGCCTCCCAATTAATCGAGTAGCCTGAGGAAACTAATTCAAGGGACCGTTCACGTTGCGAAGGAGTTTCGATCGACGGGTCCTCGCTAGGAAGGGACGAGCCTGCACAGGGCCCCTGTGTAAAATGGAGTAATTTATGGCGGGACGCAACAATGCCCGCTGCGAAATGCATTTCCCGTGGCCGTTGCTTTAACGACTATCTACGAAATATCGGCTACGGTGCGCGCAGCCAGCGACGATTTACAGTCAGCCACGATTAAGTAGCTTACCCAGAAACTTCGGCCAGGAAGTTTGGGGCGCGAGGCTGCAACTGCAAGTCGCGCCGGTTGGATGCGTTAATCAAAGGATATTTGCCAATAAGACGAGGGCTGGACGAGGGCTGCTCGAGCCTAGGGGGATGAAGTTGTTGTTCGCTGGCAGCCAGGTGCTTCTGATTGCGTTTATCAATGGTCCATGGAAATTCAGCTGCGCCGTCTGTTATATATTTACACACATGTATAATAACATACAGGGTGTTTATAAAAATACGAGTCACTCTTTCAGGATCGGTTCTATTCGCCAAAATAATAAAAAGGGTAGGTATACGCATATGACAGTGATCCCCAAGCGGTGGGCCGTGAAGTATTTTTTGGGGTATCGCCACGTTATTTTTTTTTAAATATTATTAAGTTAGAATTATATTCTGAAATACAGATTTTTAATGTGTTTTCTTTACTTTGTATTGGGCGGGATTGCAGGTTGTTTGAATAGTATAAAAAGGGATCGTGACTCAAAAAATGTTGGAAAACACTGGCATACGATACGCTTAGTTTCGCAGTTATTAGCATTTTTATATTGTTGGCTGAATATTTATACAAGCAGTGGTATTTGGCGAATATGGATTACCATCTGGCTTTTGTTTCTTAAAAGGCAAGAAGCAAAGGAAATGTTAAATACAATGTGTTCGTAATAGGTACTTCTGTAACAGTTCAGTTAGTGTGTTCTACCTGCAGGTGAAATAGACGGTGAAGACAGTTCTGCACAGAATCACGTTTCGCGTTGAGAAAAAGAAAAAGATCCGAGGATTTAATATCCTCTGCAGCGAAATTTCCTTCTCGCGAAGCTCGCCTCGGGGTCCCATATTTTCTGAAGTTACAAAAGCTATCGGTAGACGGTATCTCGGGGCACGTTTGCGAAAGCGACGTGTATATGCGCAACTCATTGTATCATTGTGCGCGATTCGATATCGCGAACCGAAACTTCCTGAGAACCCTCCCCCCCCCTCTCTCTCTCTCTCTCTTTCCACCCACTACTAAATAACCGTACGAAATCACGTTGGAATCGGGTGTGGAGGCTTTTCACCAAGGTCCGCCACATCCTCTTACGCTGCAGCTGCTGCAACGATAGAATCTTGGGTTTCTCCCCGTGAATACGCGCGCGCTTATCTATATATGATTACACGTCTATGTAGTTTGAAACTCCCCCACGGTTTCTCCGTTTCTCTCGGAGTTTCATCTCGTTCGGGTCTCTCGGCGACCTTCTTCCTCTACATGTGCTCTTCTCACCTTCGCTATTCCTCTCTGCACCCAGCCCCTCCGAATCTTGTTATTTTCTGTTTCTCATTATCTGACCAGGCCTTTGAGCATTTCCCCCCTCCGTCCACTTTTCGCTCCCATCTCTCTTCCTTTGAACAGTTCCTGCACCTAATTTGGTGTCGATTGAGTTTCCTTTTTCAGACACCCCTCCTTCTCGAATTCCTCCCGTTTATGTCCCGCATGACTGTGAAGAATACTTAAGGGGGACCCTGGTGTAATCGGCAGAAATCAAGGTCCTTTTTGGGGAATTTTTTGTAGGGAAACTATACATGCTATATTTATAAAGTTTCAGGCTATATTATTATGCTTTTCAAGAAGTGAAATTTAGGGAATTTCATGCCCTTTAATAATCTGCTGGTATTGTTTCTTATTTAAGACCAATGGTTTAAGTTCGACGAGTGCCACTGCTCTGCATGAATTTTTCGACGCCTCCATTTCAACGAGTGTCAGGTTGCCATTTGCAATGATTAATTATAGAACCAAATATATTTCTACAGTTTGAGACATTCTTAATACAATGCAAAAATTCACATTAAATTATCTGTGGTAGTTTTCCTTTAATTAATTCCTAAAGATCACCTATTTTTATGAGCTCCAGACCGGAACATCCCTTTAAGGGGGGATTCTCCTGTAACAGCCCCCGAAATTTATGATTTTTTTTTACAAAACAATTGTCAATATTGCATTGAACTCTTTTGGATTATAAGGAGGCATCTTTAAACTTGTAGATTTTTTTTCATGCCGATCCTTCTTATTATTTATTAATTATTGTGGAATCGTGTTAACCTCTTTGACGATGTTGGCGTCAGGTGTAGCATCTGTCACAGTAATCTGATAGTAAAAAGAAAAAAATTTTCTTAAAGTTAAATAATTTACACTGGTACTGGACCTAAAATTTCAATTTTAGTTTTTATTTATAATACTTTTTTCGTCGGTATAAAGAATAATATGAAAAATTTGTCTAAGGAAAAAACTTACTTTTTCTTTCAAACGCTATGACTCTTTCAATATTTCAATTTTTTTCTTTAAAGTGGACCAATCCCAGCGTAAGCTGTCTAACTTCAAGAAACTTCTATTTTTTTGCAATCAGATGATTGTGATAGGTGCTACACATCCCGCCAGCAGGAGTTACATCATCGAAGAGGTGAACAAGATTCCTACAACAAAGAATTAATAAATAATAAGAAGGTTCGACATAAAAAAAATATTTTCTGCAAGTTTCAAGATGCCTCATTATATCCCAAATGAGTTTAATCCCATATGACCAACAGTTTTTTAAAAAAAATTCTTAAATACCAGTTACTTTTGGGGCTGCTACACGAGAATCCCTCCTTAAGACATTCTTAATACAATGCAAAAAGTCCCATTAAATTATCTATGGCAGTTTTCCTTTAATTAATTCTTAAAGCTCACCTATTTTTATGGGCTCTAGACCAGAACCTCCCCTTAAGAAAATCCATTGAGCATTTCAGGAACGTGGTTTGACTACCCCTAACTCAAACAAGGAGAGACAGTTAGTCTATCAGAAACCTTAGAACATTATTATCATTGAATGAACACGTAGAAGCCTCTTAGCACACAGAATACATTATGCTTAAATGAAACATTAATTGAAGCATTCCCGCATGGAAATCTGCATGCTTGCAGCGCCAGAGGGAAGAAACTACAATACAGAAAACAGTATTCGAACGTCTGTTTCATTTCCTCCGTATCGATCCTCTTCCCATCCGCGGCTCCGCCGTCCGAGTTGCCGTGTATTTGGATTCTTCTCTATTACCCTCTGTCGAAGCCGCCCCTTTTCCCACCTCCCGCGAGCTTTATGCGCCTCAACTTGTCCGCGAGTAGAACAGCCTCTCGAGCCAGGACAGCCAGCCGCGTCGCGTAACGCGACCTAGAAATGCATTCTGCGTGCATTGAGCGCGCGACGACAAGAGAACTTTCTCGATTATTCCTCGTATCGTCCTTTTCCACGCCCGCCATTCAGGCTCCTGTCAGGCCAGAAGCGCGGGAAATTCGAGCGCAACGTCCCTTTGAATGGCGGGCGACTTTGGGCAGGGTAGAATGGAACTGGAGAGGGGTCATTATTTATCGCGTTCCATTCGCGATCAATGCTTAATGAAGTAGGCGGGAAATAATTTGCGCGACAGTGAAGGGAGAGGCTTCTCAGTGTGGGAGGACCATTGGGGGTGAGAGCTAGGCTTTGAGAATTCAAAGTTATATGTTCTGTTGTTCGATATTTCGGGGGATGAATCTACATTACGAAAAATGACCATTTATATTGGGATTAAAGAACGTGACGGGCATGTCAGCTTAAAAGACAATTAATATCTCCACGGGTCCAGTTGGACGGTCTCGCGTGAGAGGGTGTTTGAACACTTGTAAGGGTGTACTCGCGGGAACTGCCTGCGGCGAGCTTAAGCACAGTTGCCGCGAACTTTTTCAATTATTCCTGCAAAATGGGCGGATCAAAGTTGCCGCCTGGCCTGTGTGGATTAATAATTCCTGGATTAATTAAAATTCGGCCGTGACGGGCGGGCGGGGGGGGGGGGGTTGGTGGGTGTAAGGGGTAGCCAGGCGAGAGGATCCGTGACGAATCGATATTAACCGGGGGATGAATATAATTGTGAACTAATCGAATCAGCTGGAAATGCGACGTATCAAATTTTCGAATATCACTTTAATTATCGGCCGGTTGAAGGGGATTCTTCCTCCCCTTTTTGCCCCGTCGTTCGTTTCACGGACGCTTACCCCTTTGTCCGAATGAAGCTCGATGGTAAATAATCGTTAGGTAGGGGGACGCGGACGTTTCACGACAGAATTGCATGAAAAATTATCGTTGTTGTCTTGAATATTCATCGGATACTCGATCAGCGTGAAAATTTTTGCTGCCTCTTTTGTTATGCGGGGAATGCGAGCATCGTTGGCGCTCGTGGGTGGGCTTAATTGCGCGCGATATGTCCAGTTTAAATAAATATACGCGATTATTTGTCAAATCGATAATAATTCTCGCGAAGTATTTACATTCGCCCCTTTAAATTGAACACATTTTCTGTATCTTTCATAGTTTATTACTTACAGTTAGTATAGAAGTAAAACGTCGTAAGTGTTGCAATCCATTAAAAGAATTATTTGGGGTGGCATATTTCACTGTACTTTCAGCAGGATCCTGTGGACGATAATTTTTGGGGACACGGTCGTGTGATGGATTACGTAAACACGTGGAGAAGGCTGCGAGTGGCTGACAGGGTTTTAGGGTAACTAAGTGTTCAGCCTGTTCGTTAAAAACCCAGAGGCAACACGGATAAGTGAATTAGGAAGGTGCGAGGCCAGACGACCTTTTAGTGCAGCCATTTACCTTCCCCAGTCGCCCGCCGTCTCCCGTCCCCGTTGTTGGCGAAAAAAATCACGACAGTGCTTGAGAATTCAAGCTCATAGCCACGAAGATCCTTCCGAGGGAAAGTGAAAGTGTATTTGGACGAATTACGTCAATCACCGGAACAGGAAGGATATCACCTGTCATCCGATCTGTCAGAAATTAAATTCGCAACTCCAGCCTGCAGCTGATGCTTCATGCATTCATCCCCCTAAATATCAAACAGTAACGAACATCAGAAGTTTAATTCATCAGCAATTAGCAGCCATCGTCTCCAAATGTGAGCAGCTAAAACAAGAAATATGTTTACTCGCTTTTACCTTGCAGAGTGTACTGTAATCCACATATTTCTTTGCACACTGAATAGTAAGAGGCAAAAGCATTGAAGTTTATCATCATCCAGCTAATATAGACAAGAAAAGTGTCAATCCCCCTGGCGCGTCTCACTGTTGACTATCCCTACACCCAGCTGTTCCCATTCAACCCCCTCAGCACGTCGGTGTTGCGTCGCGAATCACTCCGTTCCGCGCCACTTAGGCGGGTCAACTCGACCCTCCGCCACCCCCATGGAAAGCAACACCTCGCCATAAAAGCCCCGGTGACGGTCGCGCGCAACGCAAACTCGTTTCGATCGTGTGCCAGCGGCAAACAGTTTCGACACGGCTTATTAGGCCTGCCCTGAATAATCGAGCACCGTGTTAATTAACTCTGCCTTCTCACCCTTGGAACTGAACGGCGGGGAAGAGCGTCGGTGAGTGACGTTGATCGCGCCCCGCGCGTCGATTAACTCCGCCGCCGAAAGAACAGGCCCTTGACATTCCCCTCGACATGGTTATTACGTCATCGACGCGTAAAGAAATTATTACTGGCATAACCGTGCCACGGTCAGCTACGTCTGCGTCGTACGAGGGTTGAAATCGCGAGTTTGCACGAGGAATGCCGTAAAAAACAAATCTCGAAGTGGTGTTAGGTTTGTAGTTCTAAAAATCGAATACAGGTGGCGGGTGACGACAGATGTCTCTGTAAAGCCAACATGGCGGCGATGATTGGGTGTCACGTGGTACAAGAAGCTTAATAACTTAATAAACAGCGTGGAGGTTAGAGATCCGACTAGAATTTAAGAAAATTTTCAAGGTCGTTTCCTCTAAATCCTTCTCGATAACGGAAAAATAAATATCTTCATTACAGAACAAGTAGCGTCACCGATCCAACCACGGTTCCTCGTACTCGGGTGTTACCTACTCGGTCACTTGGAAGGTTCGAGGGGCCGCACCCCCTCGCAGGGAGAAGAGGGGAAGCGCGAAGGGAATTGAGACGGGGAAAGAAGTTTGAATCTTTCAGGGGGTGGAGAGTTTGACTTGCAGAGTGCTAATATTAAAGTTGCTCGTCGCGCAGGGTCGAAGGGTGGCGCTGGCCACCGGTCCGCGGAGGGGGTAGGCGTTTTCTTCGCGCATCGGCCCCCGATTAGATTAGAATTTGTTAGGGGTGTCGCTCGGTAACTTCGTCAGAGGAACGCTGTCAGTTTTGTTTCGTCGCTCCCGGGCACAAGAGCTTTTTGGCGAAGTTTCGTGCACGAAATTCCGCCTCGAGACACGGGAAACTTTCCGGCTGAATGCCGACTTATGAGGGGCGACGTGGGGGCCACGGTTCGGAGTGAATTAGCCTCAGCGCGGGCCGTAGTACGCGTCTCAAGGTTCGTTCACCGTTTTCGAACGTGGACCTTGCCACTTGGTCTTTTATTTTCGCACCCAGGGGCCATCGCGGATTCTTTCTGTAGCTTCGCGTATTTTATATTTAATGTTCCCTAATTGAAACGGAGGGCATTATTGGCGAGGGATGAATTAATGTCGCCGGGCAGTGGAGGATCGTCTAAGGAGAAATTTCGACACGTTTTCTCTTTCGAGGAGAATCACGCTACCCGAGGGAATCAATTTCCCCTCGCGCTCTCGGGCGAGCAGACGTCAAAGGGGAATTTCGATGAGTCGAACTGACAGTTTTACGACCCCCGCTAAAGCTCCCTATATTTCGACCCGCTCGGAGATCAGGAAAAGCTTTTCTTCGTCATCGACGATACTTGGGCGAGACCGGGACACGTTCCCCCTTTTGTTTGAATTCTTATTCCTCTGAAGGAACAAGGGTTCGTCGTTGAACTTTCTCGTTCAGCTTCTTCGGTAATCTTTTCGACAAGCCACGTTCATAATTGCCTTCCCATTTGGTATGTTATAGTCGCCAGGTTTTATGGAACAGTCGCTGTGCTAAATCCGTGAGCTCTTCTTTTAAATCTCAAGTGCCATTCTAACCTGACTTCCCGCTGCGAGGAACAGGAATTCTTTTGGCCAGCTTCCACCCTCGCGCGAATAAAGATTCAAAGGCTGGCAGGAATCCTTTTTACTCACCGTGCCTGCTTTTAGACGAGTCCACCCGTAGAGTCCCCTCGCTCTGGATCTGATCCTTGCCATTTGTCACGCGACAAGTGTAGAATCCCACGTCTGAGACGTCCAGATTGGTGATCTTCAGGCGACTTCCGGCGATGTTCTTCGCGGCATGCTCGTGCGCCTGAAGGTTAAGAACATTTTACGAGGCTTCTGTATAACTTAAACGTGTCCGTTATCGTTTCCATGGTAGTTTCCAGACGGGAGACACGTGGAACTTAATTTACCGAGAAATTTTGGCATTTTGGATGTCAGTCTTCTGAAATTCAGAGAAGCTCGAATTTTGGGGATTCAAATTTGGGATATTATGAAAAATTTATGATAGGATTTCTAGCTTCGTTAGAAATTGGACAAAAAATTCAAAATGCGAGATAATATTTTAGATTTTTAGATTTTTATTTATCTACTACCTGCGCATGGATCTTCTTAATTGTGATCTTTGGTCGCCTTTCGTCCAGAGGTGCCTCGTTCTTGTACCATCTGATCTTAGTGGGTGGGGGGTCACCGACGACCTCGCATCTCATGTGAGCAATTCCACCAGCATCCTTCGAAATGTTCGTCAGAGTGCGTATGAACTTCAACGTGCCACTTTTGGCTCCAGACGCTGCCTCCATGTCAGTTCTGTGAACACAAAAAGCAGTATTCCTTAAAATTTATTTTACGTAACACTAAGGTCTCCCAAATTTATAACTACTTTCAATTAAATACCATTAAAATATTGCAAATTCTATTCCACTTACAAATGGAATCACCCAGAGAAATTGTTTAATTTTCTTGACAAAGAAATTTGCGTCGTAAGCAACGATGGTCTGCGCACTTTCCAGACACCCGTTAGGGAGGACTCATTGAAATGTACGAGCAACATGTTGTCGCAGGAGATTGAGCAAAAAACGATCAGGATGAATTTTTCATCGGCTGCCGGTTTACATGCTCCGTTTAGCATGATTGCAGTCATAAAGGGGCACCACGCTATGAAATCCGATTATTATGCTTGTAACCATATTTTTACAACGCCTGCAAGCCACTTCCTCGCGGGAATGTCTTCTATGATGCTTGGAATTTGCTGCGACACCCATTACAGGTACGCATTACAAGGTACAGCATCCGTTTTTCTTATTCTACAAAAAAAATCATCCCCTTTTCTATTACACCACGAGTCGTGCATTGACACAACTTTTTACACCCACTTTTCCTAATTTTTAATCCTCTTCAAATTGATTAAGGGGTCCTTCCATTGTAACGCCCTAACAAATTAGCGTTATTTGGAACTTTTTTGTCACAAAAAGAATGTGTTTACTAAATTGAAGTTTTTTTTCTATTTATTGATACGCATTTTGAGAATACCCACAACATTTTTTTTTTCATATTCTTTTAATGCTTGCTTTCGTCAAAATAGGTAGGTGTAATATGCACTGTATAAGTTTCAAACAACGGTAATTTGTTAGGGCGTTACAGTGGAAAGACCCCTTAAGGGGTTATACCTAGTCAGTTTGTGAATTTTTTTTGACAAAGCGGAAGCATATATTTTTACAGAACTTTTTGCACTTCAAAGAGCAACATTTAAAGAACATTTCGTAATTTTTTTGTTGAAAAATATTTACGTTTATAATAAAGTAATATAATATAATATAAACAATCGACATCCAAGAAGCCTTTTTACAAAGTTGTTTTTGCGGTGAGCACTGCCATTCGGAACCAAATTGTCTAAAATAAAAAAACAAAAAAGAATTCGTTAGTATATTAATGTATCCTCTGATTGACGGAGGGAATTTCCGAAATATTAATTTAAAACAAAATGCCAGCTATTTAAAGTTGAAGTCCTGTGACTTTTTCGCGTGATTTATCACAATTAAAATTAAGGACTTCAACTGTAAATAGCCGCCATTTTGTTTTAAATTAATATTTCGGAAATTCCCTCCGCCAATTTGAGGATACATTAATATACTAACGAATTCTTTTTGTTTTTTAATTTTAGATAATCTGATTTTTCCTACAAAAAAATTACAAAATGTTCTTTAAATGTTGAAGTGCAAAAAGTTCTGTAAAAATATATTCTTTCGCTTTTTCAAAAAAATTCACAAACACTCGCCACTTTTCGCCCGCTTGACTAGGTATAACCCATTAATTTTAATTCCCTTGGTTCTAAAGAATAGACTGTACATACAGTGATTATCATCGTGCAAATTCATTTCTCCAATATGAGACAGGAAATATATATCTAACTTTAATTATAATCGATATCCTCGTTTCGGAAATTACGACTTACCAACTGCGCCAATGAATTCCATTAAATTTCGCCCACGTGGTTGTCTGGGGCGAAAAAGATGACAAGAATCTCGAATAAATTCGTATAATGGACACGAGCGTTGCCAGTACCCCTGGCAGCATTTTTACGAAACGATGATCCCACGTCAGATGCCCTCGAGGCTCGCGTTACCACCCACATGGAGATCGATAGCGGGGAGCAAGTTCATCCAGGCTTGCTAACAATGTAACTTTAAAACGGAGATCATTAAAGGAGCCGGGTTTTATCGGGCTTGACGGCTAGTCAAAGTTTCAGATGGTCGACGAAGGAATTTTGATTAAGCTAATGATGCCGGCGATATCGGAGGAGGATCCTGTCCCTCGAGTGTCCCATTTCTTAAATTCAATACCTTCTCAGTCGAAGGGTTCGCTGGTCAGAAATTTACACGACAGCTCTATTCAGAAACAATTTAACGAATTCAAGGAAATTGAAATGAAAAGTTCGACCGTGAGGTGAAATTTCCTCGCGTGGGACGAAATAGGTTCATTACAGAGATGGGCAAAAAATTATTTGAAATCAAAATTTGTTGTACGATATTTTTATTTCAAATAATTTTTTGCCCATCTCTGGTTTATTACTAGAACTGTCATGGCTGCCAAGGTTTTAGGAAAATACGAGATCAGAATGAAGAGAGCTAAAAACAGAAGACTCAGTTACAATTTCCTTTTAATATCGAATTCGTTAAACCGACTGCACGAACTTGAGTGCAGCAGCATTTCACACGCCGAGCCCACCGGCGAGTCCTCCCCCCCACCCGAGAACATTTGTCGGTACGTCGAAGCTGCAGGCTTGAAAAATTCCGTGAACAAATTCCGCCGGGAGTATTGGAACAAATTTTCAACAAACTACGCAAAAAAGGGGAACACGAAACGGCACGATGCACCGACAAAAAGTTTAATTCGATCGAATTCGGGGTTCGATTGAATTTCAAATCGACCAGAAAGTCCGAGGGATGGGGGGGGGGATGGGGTGGGTGGGAGAACTTGGTGAAATTCAATTAACCGTTTCCATGTGGGTGGCTGAAAAATTGCGCCGCCTTTTTTCCCCACTTCTTTTTTTCGCAGCCGAATTTCACACGCTCGTTATAAAACATGAAAGGAGCCTCGGTTATTGGTCGGACAGGGCCGTCGCTTTTTGCCCAAATTGGCTCGAACTGTCGCGTCGCGAACAAAGAAACGGGCGAGCAAATTTTCAGCGGCAATGGCGTGGTTTAATTAATCGCGGGGCCAACAATCGCTCCGAGGCTCGTTTCGCTCTGCGGAAAGCGAGAAGCTCCGCGTCTGATGTGCGCGCATCGGAAGCTGGGCGCATGATCGTCGTTCATTGCCGCGATTCGGGTTCTGTCAATGAAGGGGCTGATATACGAGGTGTTCGAAATATTTGCGCGCTTTCCATGCGGGCGATTGCGAGTTGATTTTCACCGATCATTTCGTGGTTAATCAAATAACAAACAGATTGACTATGTTATCAAAATTTTCGCTCTAAGGGTAGGTTTGCTACCCTGCATACTGGTCTTTCACAGACTCAGCTGTTTGCACGAATGGCCGCCATATTGGAAATACAGCTGATAGGTACCTTGTGTGGACAAATATTTGAACTTTCGTATACTGAAAAATATTTGATTCGGTTCAAAGGAACTCGAATAGAAAAGCTTGTAAGCTGCGTAGCACGACAAGGTGACAGATTTAGACTCGGTCCGCTGCGGACACTCGCAGCGGCAGCCAACTCCATAATAGCGAAAGGATTAAGTAGGAGAAACTAAATTTTATTTAATAACACAAGGACCATTAACCCTCGGTTGTCACACTGGGTCAAAATGACCCGAAATTTCACTTTGAGGTATCATTGAAAATGGCGCCATGTAGTATTTAGTAATTTCATGAATTCTCTACAGGTAGAGAATGCTTTCGAGTGAGCGGAATTTTATATATATTAAATTTTTTTTTATTAAAGTAGTATGTCTCAAGAGTATCGCCCATACATATTTAGCTAAAAATATTACAAATTAAAGAAGTTATGATTTTTGTAAGCAAAATAACTTTTTCTCGGAACTCTTTTTTTGCAAATCTTTTTTCAAACGTGATGACACTTTAAATTTTAATTTTCAACCATGAAAATATATTCCACAATGTTCAAACTTTACCACAGAAGTTTTGCGACTTAATTTACTAGATAGTTTTTAAACAGTGATTCAGTGAGACAACTAAAAATAGGTGTGATAACCGAGGGTTAAAAGCAGAGATTCCAGAAAGTATTACTATTATTTATTTATTTTACATAATCTTTGCTTCGCTGCTTTGGATGGCTGCCGGTTTTTACATCCCCCTTATTTCGTACTTTACGTTTCCATATATCTATGTATATGTCCATTAGGGTGGTCCTTATTTTTCAACTTTAAAATTTGTATTGTCTGACCCCCTTAAAATCTTCTATTCGACAAAAAAATATCTTCGTGTTTTTTATTTGTATATTTTGATATATAAAGGTCGGTCAAGGACTTTATATTTCGCATGTACCACAAGCTTGGCAACTGAGACTTTCCATAATTGTCACTTGTCAATTTTAATGAAACGGGGCCCATATTTATATATCAGAATCCGAAACCATGCTTTTATCTATGCGTTTAACAACCTGAATAGAATGTACGTCAAAGTTTGCGACTGCATCTGATTCGAGAGCTGCTGATGAGAGAAATTTAAATGTGCATATAAAGCCTTATGCCACAACACAATACACTACACACTCCCAAACACAGTGCCCAAAATTTTAATGTTATACTCTCAATTAAAAGTTAAAAAAATTATTTTGTCCTTATTGCAAAAATTTCTATCAATTTATACCAAAATAGTCATAGTTTAATGCCATTGAGCGACCTTTAATCCTTAATATATTTTAACAAAATTTTAGACGAAATTCTTTTAAACTATTTGGAAGCTTCTGAGAGGGTCAGAAGAAAATTTAAAAAACTTTGATTTTTTACCATACATATAAGGACCAATCTAATGTCCATACAAGCTTTACTACTCGGCTGCATCCGAAATTTAGAATCTTCCAAATCTAAATTTTATAAAAAATTGATTATATAAAAAAAATTTTTTTTTCGTTTTTTTCTGAAAATGGTCACATTTATCTGGATTAGCCAGGCAT
Organism: Andrena camellia; assembly: GCA_029448645.1. NCBI lineage: Eukaryota > Metazoa > Arthropoda > Insecta > Hymenoptera > Andrenidae > Andrena > Andrena camellia. The sequence continues at coordinate 28,607,472 of CM055678.1, read as the reverse complement.
AATGAGCCGAGGCAGATTTCGTGATCCCACAGTTCATCGTTCGAAACTTTTTAGGCGACAGACAAACACACAAACATATAGAAGCTTTCTGTTTTATATATTAAGATCTAATCGTCTACTCATGTGGAACACCTATATAAATTATAACTACTATCACATCGCTCTTATCACGAAGCAAGCGTGTAATAAATTAGCTAAAGAGCGACGTGCTGCCGAAACGCTGTTACGGAAACCTAACCTCAAATCTCCTAACAGAATGAAAAACTCCCGCCCTTGAACCGCAACGGGAGAAATGTCCCTGGGCAGGACGATTCGTAAATCACGCCGAGGGAAGTGAAGGTTTTCCACGGGCTCGCGTGAGGGAAAAAGGAGTGAAACTTTGGCTAGTACATTTGCAGAAACACTCGAGTAAATAGCGCGACCCCGGCGATCGTATATCACACCCCTTGATAAGGGGGAAGTCAGCACGGTACGCATTATTTCGCTGTTGCCTGGCTAGGGTGAGAAGAGAATAGGGCGTCCCGTTCCCCTATTAACATATTCATACTTAATATTCCACTCGCTACGTCTAGCGACAACGTCCGCCCGCCCCCGTGCGGATTTATATCGCTGGGATACGAACGCAGCCGAGATTACCGGCCACCCTACCGCCCAGATCGGCCGGAAGTCGCAATTGATCGCGACTTCCACGAGCAGCTTCCTGTCGACACGACGCCGCATCCTCTTCAGATGCAGCAGTGTCTTTGAAAGGGGCTTGAAGACTCTCGCCAGGCAGGCAAAGCTGACGCTGTATCGGCCTGCTGCCGCGCATTCGTGACATCGCGGGATCGATCTACCATCGCAAACATTCGCCTCTATCATCTGCTTATTGTGTGCAAGATGGTCTTCGAAATTCAGGGAAGAGCTGAATGAGTAATGGACTAATTCTAAGAAGCATAATATATGCTACACAGATTACACTATCCTCTTCATCGATCACCAAGATCCAACAGCATCGCAAGCCGCGAGAGAAGTGTCTCCCACGATGTGCTCCCAAAATTGGCCCCGCGAAAGATTGCAGCACGCTCTGCGCAGCCCCGGTCTTACCTCCGAGAGCAAGTTGACCGCGCCAGCCACGTAAACTGGAAACCAGCCCCCTTGTTCAGGGGAGGCAATCATCGGGTTTGCCAAGGCACACACGGCCTGGTGTGCGTGACGGCCCTTAAATGCACGGACACGCGTGCGCCGGGCCGTGTATCAGGGTGTGTTTACACGGCGTGGAACGTGATTGCACGCGGGAGGCAACGGGGTAACTAACCCAGCCTCGGTTATTGAATATAAATCAAGCTATGATCAGTAAGTCATGAGGAAGTTGCGCTGCACCTGTGGCCCCAGCCGTTGACCGTTCCTGACGTTGCCCAAGTGCATAAATTGTTAATGACACCGGTGCACGCTGGGGATCTCGGAGAGGCCGGCGTGCTCCTCCGCGCAGCGCGGTGCGCGCACGCCGGCCACGGACGTTACTTGGCCCCTTTGATTCACGATGCAATCGAATTAGTACCGTTGCACTCGCGCACCTTCCACCGGAATTCCCCGAGTAGTACTCTCTTTTGCAAATCGTAAAATGGTATTCAGCGCGTTTTCTCGTCGTCAGCAGGAAGTGCTGGCCGTTTTGTCGTTTCGTCGCGTACTTGCGATTGTTTTCAACAACCCACCCTCCGGCCACGGCACATTTTATGGCGCCGCCATTAAACGATTATCGAATTACCGGGGACAAAAAAGTTACGCTCGGGAAGTTTCGTCAAATTGAAATCACCGGTGTATGCGTTAACGACGCCCCAGTGGCTTTCGACGTCAAACGACAGGAACGAAATTAACAGCGCCCGCGAAATACAGAGGGGGAGGGGGGGGGAAGGAAAAGAGGGCTGGAAAAGGGCTGGAGTTTTCCTCGTGCATTTACTATGCAAAGTGACTCTATGCATTTTGAGGAGACGTCGGCTCGTACGCGCTTCACACGTATTTCTGTATGAAGATAAATGAAAAGTCGTCGATAAAAGTGTAGACACTGTAGCGGGGAGCAGATATGTAATGTAATCAGACGGGGTCCAGAAACTTATTTCTTCGGAATTCTTGAAGCTTCAACTGGAATTGCTGATAAGTTTGTACACTTTTGCGGAGCTTCTGGTGGCTCAGCTATCTTCAACAGTCTTCCGCAAAGAATCGCGGGCTGCATAACCTGTACGATTGTAGTGGGAGAGTAAGGGAAGGAGGATCGTCTATGGTCAGACGCTCCGGACCAACGTGCCGGGAGTTATTCTTCTCTGTAACTCTTCACTCGTGCATTATTTTGAAAATTCTTTCCTGTGAAAGTTGGACAGTTTAGCAAGAACTTTCAGAAGGTGCAGAAATTTTATAGAAATTTCGATCAGGATTTTTAATGAATATATAAATACTAATTTCTGTATAGTATAAAATTCGGGTACACCATGTGGGTTCACGGTTAATACAGGCCTTCCGCGGAGGATCCTATAAAAAACACGGCACTAAAGTGAAAAACGTTTCGGTTTATCCGACGACGAAGCGCTGGGTCGAGCAACGTCGACGTCGAAAGTTTTACGCGAACGCCGCCAGCGATCGTAAATATCGTTTATTAAACGACGGGAACGAGTTAAAATTTCAGCACGCTTTACAACGGTTGCGCAACCCGTCCCACGTGAAAATTATGTAACGGCGCGGATCAATTTTCCGGCTTTTGCCAGCCGCGTCCCGTCGTTCGTCAGACACTTTATCGTTCGAGCTCCTCCAATAGAAATTCGACACATTTTTGAGGGGCCAGGAAAGTTACCTCGGAGCTTAAGGAAAATTCTAAAATATTCAAGAAAATTATAAGCTTCCTTCCAAGGACCTGCGAATTTCTAAATCACATTTTCAAGATTTTTTAAATTCAAATATCGAAGATACCTAAACTACGAAATTTCTTATATCACTTGCCAGTAGTCATATTTACAACAAGTAATTCAACCAGACCAAGCTACCTCGAATCCACAGAAAATAGTTCCCTTTGCACCAGGATCGTCTAATTAATAATCTGCGTAATGCCCAGCTCAGATGGAGAATCACTGAGAATCAGACCCAATCAGGCGAGCAACCGACGAAACGGGTCGTTACCCACGCAGAGTTAAGTCCGACGCCAAGCACGCTTACAAGTTCACCCTTTTGCTGGAGAAAAAAAGGTGTTGAAAAGGTTGTGGAGGGGGAGAGTCGACGAATCGTTAACAGTTGGACGCGCCCACCACGTCACTTCCTTCGCTGGCAGTTTTAAGCAGTCAGAAGACCGTCTCAGACGGGGATTAGTCGTTCACGGGGTTTCTATAAATAATGCAACGTTTAACCTTGCCTGAGGGATCGGTTTTGTCCCCCTCCCCCTTTCAGGAGGCCACGTTTTAAAGCCTCCATGCAAATGATCGAGGAGGCGTTTGTATCATCGAGAAGCTATTCACGGATGGACATCGTCAACGTGTTTCTTAGTCATGCAAAATTATACAATACAATTACTTCAATGTCTTCCTTTCCAAAAAAGGAAAACACAGTTTCGATTTATCTTGCGAGGAGGAATTCCTTTCCTTTCGACTTTATTGGGTACCAGAATGCAAGGAGGTTCCCACAGGATAAAATTGTTGAGCCTTGCAGCGGCGTGCAGTGGAGTCAGGTGGGATGACTAATTATACAACTGATCGTATGAAAACGATTTTATTCGTGTATCTAACATACGGGTTTACGAGCTTCTCCCGCGATCCTTGGAGGGATAAGCCTCGTGTCGCTACAACGTCTAGCAGCATCTCCGTCAACTCTCCCTCGACATCCCCTGTACAAGGGGTTAAGGGGAATCGACCGGTGCATCAATATTAATGGAGCCACGTGGCGTTCGGGAATAATGTGGCCTGGCTGGGAAGTCGTCGATCCACACGCCCGCGATATCGTAACCGTAATGCGTTACTGCGATCGGTTACGACATGTAATTTCAATCGGGTATAGCGCATTAGCGCGTCATTATGCGGCAGCTTGTCTATGGGAGGAGAGGCGATGGATCGGAGGGTTGGAAATTTGTGGCAAATGACGGGAATGCGAAGATGTTCGTGAATATTCATTCTTGGTCTTGGCTTTGATCGAAGGATATTTTGGAGTGATGGATGGATTGGTGTTGGGGCTGGGGAGGGGTTGAACAGTCTGCGCTGTTAATATTTAATTCAGCTTTATTTTTTAGTCAGGTTTGGTGCCTTGCATAAGTTGGGGGAGATGGGTTCGAGGCTGAAATCTGAAGATTTTGAAATTTTGAGATATCAATTATCGAACGATTTCGAGATTTCAAAATTCCATGAATCTGGGATTTAGGGTTTCAAGAATTTCAAAATTTCCAGAGTCAAAATTTCAAAATTTCAAAATTTCAAAATTTCAAAATTTCAAAACTTCAAAATTTCAAAACTTCAAAACTTCAAAATTTCAAAACTTCAAAACTTCAAAATTTCAAAATTTTAAAATTTTAAAATTTCAAAATCTCAAAATTCAAAATTCCCTGCTTCCAAGATTTCAAGATTGAAACATTCAAAAATGCCTAGATTTAAGACACAAATCTAGGTATGCTACAAAGATTTGAACGATAACCCAATTTTCTCGAAAAATCCGCCACACCCACTAATTTCCCTCTGAAATCCGTCCATTTCCGAAATCTGAAGCACCGAGACGGAAGCTCGGCAAAGAATCCTCCCCGCAATAAGGGAAACCGAAGACGCCGAAGCCCGACCTACGGAATTTCGATTGGCCCTATCGACGCTGGCTGCCTCGAATTAGCTTGTCTGAAGGAATGGGAGAATTCAAATTTAATCACGCCTAAAGCCTTCGCAGTTCCAGGACGCACGGGAAGTGGCATTATTAGCTTTCGAATCGAACCAATCGAGCCGCTTCCTTATTAAGCCCCGCGGCAACCCCTGCTCGCTTTTCCATCATGCGAACCCACGAAATCCTTTCCCCTTCACCTGTTTCCCGCCTACCATTCCCTCCTGTGCGTCTCCCCTTTTTTAATTCCACCTACATCACCCATGGAAACTTTTACTCCTCCCCGTGATTCCTATCCCGAAGCCAGAGCAATAATTTTCATTGGGATACTCGTCAAATTTACGTCACCGCCAAAGACAATCTCTCATCCTTGATTCTATGACGATCTCAAGACTGGTAATTCAATATTTGGGAGGCAGACTTTCTTAAAGAACAAAAGAGAATCCCCTCGTCCTAGAATTACAAAACTAACCAAAGCTTCTTTAGTTACTCTTGCAGTTCTACCTGCTTGGTAGCTACATCTTTCTTGACTCAGAACATTGCAAGATAATTTTAAAATATTAAACTGACAAACAGTATCCTCAGTGAAGAAGAGAAGTATACATACTCATGAACATACCCATTAGTGGTAGCGTCGAAGACATCATTGTAATCCTCATCAGTGCTGTAGTCCTGAACGTCTGGGTCCAGATCTTCGATATCACCTTTGCCACCTGCAAGCGAGAATTCTTCCATAAGTAACAAAGAAGTAAATTAATAACCAAATGTGAAATTAGTTTGAAACCAAACGCGAAGTCAAGGCACCATCACGATACCAACATTTAAAAAAAAAAACAACCTGAGCAATACGATTCAACTTAGATCTACAGTCTCATCCCCAAGAAACAGGCCACTTCCAAATTCCAAATTCCTTGGAACTACTCTACAACACCGAGTGCCCCTAAACACTTTTCACCCCTGAGTGATCGCCACCCGTCCGCCTTCCGAGGCACAAACCACGCGCGTTGCCCGCGATTTATCCCGCAAGCACGCTACAACAATCCCCGCGTCTCAAGTTCTCCGACTGCCTAACAACGCAACAACTAACTACCCCCCAGCAAACGTTAACGTTCGATGCATCATACACCTGCGCAAATACCGCACCAGCAGCCGTCCCCGCGATGATCCTCACCATCAAGCCCTCGAGCCTGACACGCAACACCGCGATTCCGTCAGTTGAAACGCGGAAGACCTCTGTCCAGCGTCACGTCAGCCCCTGGCTGCAGTTACGCGGCGACTAGGTAACTCCATTCAAGCCCCTGACACCCTGCACGCGCGATAATAAGCAGGATCCAGGACGTGACAGGCCGCTCACGTCCGGTTGCCATCAATCCGGGGACAGAATCGAGGTTTTCCTAAATTGCGCCGCCGCCATTGTTCGCGGAGTTGAGTGGAAATGGCGGCGCACGCGTCCCGTGCAGGGTAACCTGGATTATGGTACCATGATCCCTGGTGCAGTGACCTGGATCACGGCATGAGATGTCAGGAGGGTTTGGATTACGTAACGATTCATTAGCAATCAGCTTGTTGGTACATGATCTCTGACACGGTGATCCTAGTGATCCTGGGGCGATCTAAATTATGTGGGCTGTGGTACAGTGACCTGGACCATGTCCTGAACCCTGACAGGGGCCCTGCTGCGATCCTCGGGGCGCGAGGATCCTCGGTGAATTATTGTGGGTCAGTAATGATTAGTACATTATCCTTCCGTGCTCCCAGGTGGAACTTATATTCGATAGGAATCTCATCCCAACGTTTAGTGCAGCTATCTTTATCAGGGATCAGGTGACACAAGTCTTAGTAACTAGCGAGACTTTGGAATAAATCCCTGTTGGATAACGCTTGCACCCTGAAGCCTCCAACAACAATAACCGCACAAGTATCTAATGATTTGTTGCACCAGGTCAGGCTGTTTGCCTTTTTTCCGCGGTTTACCTGAAAGCGGTGCACTTTGTGTGTCTCTTAATGCGCGGTGCTTATGATTCATTGTCCTCGCAACGCGCCAGGTCGGCAGGCTGTAATTAATGCTGGCACCATGCTCCTCGTTAATCCACTAATGAGTAATCCGCCATGGAGGCTTTAATATAGATTGCAAGCGGAGGATGTGTAGGCCTGGCTGCCGTAGCTAGGCGCCAGGCCAAGCTATTAAATAATCGAGCGAATTATGCCCCCCCTTTCCGCGCGTGTGCCCCCTTGGTTCCTGGCTGCCAGCAACGTCAGCCGATCAGGTGCCAAGTGGAAATTTAAATTCGCGGCACCCTGCCTCCTCTGGCGTGCTGGCTCCACCTGCGCCGGAACAATTTGCTCCTTGTGGCTTCGGGCGCTGATGATGACTGGGCTGTTTCATCCACCGAGTTGGATTTATAGAAAATCTGCGCATTTTCTTCTGTAGAATTTGGGGAGAATGGTCCTCCACTTTAACCCCCGTGAATGTTGAGTGGGGGACCTTTTTTTATCGAAGGTTTCTCCAATTCTGAGACACAGATGGCGTTCAGTTAGCCTTTTTTTATTGGTAAAGGGACTTGGAAGAAGTCTAGAAGGTGGAAGATCTGAGATTTTGTAGAGGAATAAGTAGTTCACGGTTTGAGGTTCCCAAATTCATCCCTGCGCTCTCTCATTTATCAGCAGGCATTCATTAATACCAACTCATCCCACTAATTGTACTATGAATCTTCCAAATATGGCCAGTACTTTCAAATCTCCAACAAGCTTGAAGCAGCTTCGATATCGGTGAAACGAAACGGTTCCAATGTCACAGATAGTCGCGGAACGAGGTGCCAGCGACCATTCGGAACGTAAAAAAAAAAAGAGAGAACGGTATCGAGCGTCGGTTATTCGGATTTTCGTGGCGAGATGGGACCGAAAGTGGATGCATTTTGAAAACCGACCGCTTTCCTCCGAATCCGGCGGTTTCTGTCCGCAATCGTCGCTCCATTCGAGGCAAGTGTTGCTGCTCGTAAAAAGTGGACACCCTGTATGATGGGTGGGAAGTGGAAAAGCGCCCTGGATTCCCTAGGGTGCACGTCAGCGAATGGCGCGCGCGTGTAAAGGGTATCGGAGTGAGGGCCAATAAAATCGAACGCTATCGTACTCTCGCGCTTCCTTTTTGTTTGTATTTATCCGTTATTTTTTTGCTCGCCCTGTTTTGTTTCTCTGTAAAAGCCGCGGTAACGATTTTTAGAGAATTAAACGCGGCCGGGAGAAGGGGGGCAGAGGGGGGCCGAACGCCACTGAAATGGGAATTTCATTTTGGGAAAATGGTCGTTTTTTGTCGGCCTGTAATAGCTGCCGGTTAATTGGAAGAAGAAAAATGGGCGACGAATTTTTAATTTGTTGGCTGCTGCGTATTTAACGTGTCACCATCGGCGAACATATTGTTGGCGTTAACAGGGTTAAATTGTTGAAAATATTAACCATGCGCGAGTATTTTTGGGAACAATGGCAACGAATATGAATTATGTTGAAGGATCTATTCAGTATTTATGTAGAGCTACACCGTCGTGGATTTATGTGTCGATTTTGATGTTAAACGAACTTGACGAAGTGGTAACGATCGATAATTTATATTGCACAGTTCGAGGGGTTCATTCGACGAGTAACGTACATATTGGAACAGTTTTATGTGTTTGTCCCCGGAAGCTGGTTACATTTTTGTCTTTTTCTCGTTTCTTCATCCGTCGAATTTTGTTCGTTCCCGTGATACGCGGACGGCATTTAAATCGCTGAAAAATGCCAACTACTCGATGACCAGGTCTGGTGACATCGATAACGAGCCCCTGTCTATACGGGGTAGTCCTGGCGCGAATGTAACATGTGAGTAGATTTCGCGAACGAACGTACATGAAAGAGTATTTAATATATGGGGTACGGAATATTTAGAATATCAAATATTTAGGCTGTTGGGGTCGTAAACCATCGAGTACCTTAGCTATCGAGTATCTAAGCTACCGAAAACCTAAGCTGTCGAGTACTTAAGCTATCGAATACCCTAAGCTTTCGAATACCCAAGCTATCGAGTATCCAACCTCCCGAAAACCTAAGCTATCGAGTACTTAAGCTATCGAAAACCTAAGCTACCGAGTACTTAAGCTATCGAATACCTAAGCTTTCGAATACCTAAGCTTCCGAATACCTAAGCTACCGAATAGTTGAGCTATCGAGTACTTAAGCTATCGAATACCTAAGCTATCGAATACCTAAGCTTTCGAATACCTAAGCTATCGATTATCTAAGCTACTGAAAACCTAAGCTATCGAGTACTTAAGCTATCGAATACTTAAGCTTACGAATACCTAAGCTACCGAATAGTTAAGCTATCGAATACCTAAGCTATCGAGGACTTAAGCTATCGGAAACCTAAGCTATTGAGTACTTAAGCTATCGAATACCTAAGCTTTGGAATACCTAAGCTTTCGAATACCGAAGGTACCGAATAGTTAAGCTATCGAATACCTAAGCTATCGAGGACTTAAGCTATCGAAAACCTAAGCTATTGAGTACTTAAGCTATCGAATACCTAAGCTTTGGAATACCTAAGCTTTGGAATACCTAAGCTTTCGAATACCGAAACTACCGAATAGTGAAGCTATCGAATATCTAAGCTATCGAGTACCTAAGCTACCAAAAACCTAAGCTATCGAGTACTTAAGCTATTGAATATTTAAGCTATCGAATACCTAAGCTATCGAATACCTAAGCTATCGAGTACCTACGCTACCGAGTAGTACCTAAGCTATCGAATACCTAAGCTATCAAGTACTTAAATTATCGAAACCCTAGTTCATCGAGTGCCCAATACTTCCTAATTTCTACGACACATCTGATCTGGTGCCTACAATTTTCAGACAACCGCGCGTAAAATTTGGGGTGCCTGTTTTCCAGATCGTCGGACCGATGTGCCGGCAATTCGTTCCGAGCTCGTAAAAACGCGTTTCCGCTGGGGTTTTTTCGCGTCGTCTGGCCAATTTGAGATTATTTAAAACGCAGGGTTTCCGCCGCGTTGCGGCCTGTTATTGTCGCGTTCATAGTTTTCGGTTTGCTGCCGCGCCTGATGACGAATTTATTTTCAGGTCGCTTGTTCCCCGTTGATCACGAAATCCTGACTAATTCAGAATTCACTGAATTTCCCGGGGGGGGGGGGGAGGGTCCGCCGATTCTCCTCTCACTCCACACACGATTTCACTTAACGAGTCCGAAGATGATTAAAAATCGGATTACGCGAGTAAGCCTCTCGACGCGAAGCCGACTGAATTTCCGTCGAATAAGGGAAACAGGGATCACGCAGTTTAGCATACGCATGCAAGGATAACCGCAGCCCTGTGTTGCCCGGCTATCGCGATGAGCCAACATATTTGGGCTTCCGCCGGGGTAACGAAACTCAAACAGCACGGACGGTTGACCAGAGCTGTCGAAGAAGCCCGTGGAAACTGTCCACGGCAGAGCCGACCGAGGAAAACAGTCCCTGGAGGAAGCCTGAACTTTCGACTGGGTCCACTGTTGCGGCTTCCTTCGCCGTGTTATCCGCGCCCTCCCTGCGGGGCGCCGTCCTCCTCAGCATCTAATTGCCAAGTACCGGGCGGCGGAGTTGCTGATGCCAGCAGCAACCGTTCCGGGCAACGAAAAATCCAGCAAGTTCCCGGCGATACGGGCCCCCGAGTATTCTGTGGACAGCCATCTTTGATCCTTGGGCTTGGAGGGTGGCCAGAGATACAGGGTCATCGTTGAAATTCAGGAACAGAGCCGGTCTTCCTTGCATCCCCTGTCCTACTGGCTATACAGTCCGAAGTAGTTTATCTTCTAGTGTCTGCACTTTTTAGATTATCTCCCTCAATTATTATTTTATCTTGCTCTCAAAATTCATAGAATTTTAGAGGCGACGGGGTCACTTTTACCCTAGAATCTTCTTCATTCACTGTTCGCCAGCCTTTCATTAAACGCAAACTATGAATATTGCGACTAAATACATCAGAAAAATGCACCAAGTGCTCGCTATTACACCCATCTATAATTTGAGGCATTGCGACCGAAAACGGCACTAACCTACATTTTTTGCAAATTGAGTTAGGTTGTACTAATCATATAGAATAGGAAAAATGATGTTTTTTTTTTTAACGTGGGTTAGTCCGTTTGTGCTCTCAATGCAACATTTATCCTTCGACCACGATTCCGCGGGTGTAGACTCCTAATAAACCCCAGACAGCTGCATCGCCGCCCGTCACCGCCACATAATTACACCGGAGCAGGCAGGAGCACGGGGGGCAGATTCCGCAGCCACCGTGGAGAAATGAAATTTCTGAAAGTCTGGCTCCGCGAACCACTTGCAGCTGCATCACCGTGAAATTATTTGGCCAACGCGAGACATAGGGCCCGCGTTTTGCAAACTGCCAGACAGCCTGACTTCTCGTAATGGAAACGGGGCGCGGAAGGGGGGCGGAGGGTGGAAGTACAGAGGGAGGCTTTAAAAGTGGCGCGCCAAGCGGTTTAAATCCTTGCAGCATTTATTATTCTGTCGTGTGCGTATTTTTCCACGCTTTTTACCATCCGCCACCCTCCCTCCCCCGCTTTCTACGCGGATTTTCAGATTTCCCCGTGGCGAGCGATCCGCGCGCGCGCGCGCGCGCATGCATTTCGGGACAGACGAATATTATCCGGCTAAATGAAGATTATGTTGCCTCGATTTTCCGCTTTTTTTTACTCGGGGAGCACGTCCCGTTTCTGAAAATTTTATTCCCATGCCGTGCGCGCCCTGACTCGCTGATGAATTCCGAATCGTAATTTCATGAAATTTAGCGACGTCGATGAAATTCGCGTTCATCCCTGGTCCCCGTCAATATTTATGACGGAGGACGCCCGGGGGTGGGTTCTGAAAAGAGGTTTATAGTTGAAATCTATATGACAGAAAAAAAGGAGAGAAAGATTCTGCAAGTGGAGTCCACTGTCGAGCCGAATAATTAATTAATCTTGATAAGGTAAATGTCCCGATACCTGGACACGTTCCAGTACTTGGACACTAGTGCAAATAATACTGATTATTACATTTAATATTCACTTTCTCCATAAAAGAACTATTTTATTCAATTACTCAAATATATAACAAAATATATTCATATACATATTTTTCTTAGTAAACTTGTAACACTCGTAATAAAAATAAATTTTCTTGAACTCTCCAGTTTACACCATTTTAGCATTGCTCTTATCTGATTTGCTAAACAGTCTCTACTTTTTCTTAAGCGAATATTATTAATAATGTTTAGTATATTGGTACAACCAGTACAGTTTTAGAAAAATGGTACCTTGTAGCATTATTTTTTGATTGGAAGATTAAAATTAAAGTTTGTATTAGTTTTTTATTCGCGTGTCTATCTACTGATACAGTGAACTCCCGAAACGACCCTAAACCTGAACATGTTTGCAAACTGTGAAATAAGTACGCGTCATTGTTAACACAATAATAAAATAATTACTTAACACCTTAACAATTATTACTGTGTATTCTTGTTATCTTGTTTTAATAATAATATTTAATTGATGTGTAAAATTCGTGTTACACACGAATACACATAACCTTAAAATTAGTCATTCAATAATAGATTCTTTTTACTCAAGTTTGTTTACTGGTTTGAATAAATTACTTATACAGAAGAAATGCGCAAAAAGAAAAAACTATTATTTGTGTTTTTTTATTTAATTTTCCTAGAAAACATCCAAATTTGATTATGTGTCCAGGTAATGGGACAGTAAAACCGGGACACCGGGACATACTGGTTAAGCTGTCCAGGTATTGGGCCATTGTAAGGACTATGAATTTTCAATATTTTACAAAATTATTCAATCCTACAATATGTTGTTTTTTTTTAATGATAAAGTATACACGATGCCCCATGTAATTGCAAAATCGTTTTTATATAAATGATTTGTATAACTGAAAAATTCTCAAACGTGTTTCCGGCGTACCTTAAATGTCCAGGTATTGGGACATTTACCTTAAGAGTCCCTCCGAAACTGGAAATTTTCATGCTTGATGCATTTGTAGAGTGCTCCCCTAATTTCTAATACTACCATCGATGCTTCCGCGCATGTGACAGCGGGAGAATTCCACCGAAGATCGGTGTGGATTCCCGCGTCTATTTTAGCTCTGGAGAGTGAATCGCGGCTCGGTTTCGCGGAGGATAGGGAAAGGGCGAGGAAATAGGACGAAGAAGCTTTTATATATAGCTGGCAAGCGGCACGCCACGTATGTGCATCCGTGACTGCGCCCAGACGCACCGCGTGCACCGTTACTTTCACTTGGCCTGGTGTCTGCCTGGCATTCGGAGAAATTAAGCTACCGCCACTGTTCCAGGCGATAATCGACGTCCAATCAGTCCCGCGACCAGAACAGAAATTCCTGGCTCGAGAACCACAGAGCCATAAATTGATTCCCCCAACAATTATTATTGTGGTCCTGCCCAAGCGATAATCGATTCCCACGACGATGCTCCCTCGAAGGTAATTCACGTCAGAAGTGGACAAATATATTTTCCCCTAGGCTACTTATCTCCGTTGAACGATTCTAACGGACCGTCACAATAAGCGTTTTAAATGCGCGCGATATTTCACGGGGTGGCACAAAAGCCCGAAGACCCGGCGCCATTTTATTTTGACAGGTACGCTGCGGTCGCGTCAGCGGCGGGCGCAGGGGTGCCATTTTCAATTATCGCCCCCGACGCTGTCCCTTTTGTGCCCCACTGTTTGCAGCGGCGCTGGTAGACAGTTGCATAAAGGTTGCAGCGCACGCTGGGAAAGGTGCATTTCTCGGGGGCGCAGCTGCTGGTCGTGGCGATAGGAAAAGTGACGGGAAAATGGGGAGGAATATCTGATCACAATATTATGAATACTTCTGAATGATATTTTCAGAAAATTTGGCTTGGAGTGGCTGGTTATTACGTAATAATTAACTTTGACTAGGAAACTTCTGATTGAAGGATTCACGGAGGTACCTATCTATAAACTTCAGTAAAATTCATAATTAGGGCAACTGTACTCGTAGTTGACAGTGTACCAATAGTTGACACTTTTATTTTCAGTCACGAATAATAAGTTTTCTATTAAAAAAATGTTTTTGACTAATACGCTGTTTGAAAAAATATTAGTCAAAAACATTTTTTTAATAGAAAGCTTATTATTCGTGACTGAATATAAAAGTGTCAACTATTGGTGCGCTGTCAACTACGAGTACAGTTACCCTATGTGGGTAACCTTTCGAAGTAAAAACCAAGTTAATATCTAATCGGGCCTAAGAGATTTTGAAGAATCCGTGAAAATACATTTCACCCCCTTTTCACCCCCTTAGGGGTTGGTTAGGGAAAAATCCTGAAATTTGGTTTTAGGCATTTAGGGTAATTGTACTCGTAGTTGACAGTGTACCAATAGTTGACACTTTTATATTCAGTCACGAATAATAAGCTTTGTATTAAAAAACTGTTTTTGACTAATACTTTTTCAAAACATTTAGCGTATTAGTCAAAAACATTTTTTTAATAGAAAGCTTATTATTCGTGACTGAATATAAAAGTGTCAACTATTGGTACACTGTCAACTACGAGTACAGTTACCCTACCTTGAAAGAAAGTTAACTTCTTTAAAATAAAACACAGAAAGCAGTATCTACTTAGCGATAATATTATTTATTTTTAATTTAATTTCAATTTAATTTGCACGGATCTACCCGCGGCGCGTTATTTTATCAATATCTACGAGAGCAATGCTCGCGTAGGGGAAAATTTCGTTGCTCCGCGGGAAATCAATAAGAAACGGCACAGTTATTATCATAATATTCGCGGAGGCTCTGTTCGCAGGAACGATTACGGAAGGTCCTAAGTGGAGGCACGATGGGCTCCATTGAATCGTCGATACCGTCTGGACCGCTTGAATATTCAACACGCGCGATCCATTATAGTGATGTATAGTTCCATCACAATATTATTCATCATGCTTGTTATTTTTCTCCGTGTTTCCGCGGCAAAATATCCCGCGTCGACCGAGTGCTCGATGAATAATTAATGAGGGCGGCTTTACCGCCGCCGCGAATGCCTGTATGAGAAATTACGAGTAGCCGTTGTGTACGGAGTCTGAACAAACAGGGGGTGATGGATTTCTTAAAATTAAACGGAATGCAGCTAGAGGATCCGCGTGTCCGCCAACAATAAGTGTTACCCGTCGATTCCAATGGGACTTCACCCATAAATGGGGACCTCGAGAGCACTATCGGCATCTTGGGCCAATTTATTTCTCCAATTGGTAACTCTGGATTTAAATCATTAATGACATTAGCTTCCGAAAGCTGTTTGAGCATTAGTAAGCTAGAAAAGGAGTGGCAAAGAGTGACTAAAAATTTTGAACAATTTAATTATAACGAAGCTATTCAGATGAGGCTACCGCAAAGGCTGAAACACCAAATCGTCAAACCTAACCCTTTTCTCGGATCGACAAGATCGGGGGTCCGTCACGTTAGCTCGCTCGACAGTAGAATGGCCCGCTGAAAAATGAATCGAGACGGTCGCGAAGGTGTTGGCTGCTCGAGATTTTCAAAGCGGACCGTGTTCCGGGCGAGACAGGAGCGCCGCGAAGGCAACGTTTTCGACTGTCAAGCGGTTCGAATGGCCCGTATTTTGACACCGTTGACAGGCTCCCTTTCGTATGGTAATACGGCCCCTTCAGGCTTCTCTTCCCCACACCATCACTTCCTGTGCCTCTTTCTCACGTTGTCCTCGAGGAACCGGCAACCGGCCGGCTTTCGAAAATCTTTTCATAAATCCACGTCAGCCCTGACTGGCCCCCCATCCCCAACATTGTCGGCTGGTAATGCGTCCGGGGACGTTTTTCGTCCGACGGAATGCAACAGATCTCGGTTAGGTGTATGGGAGCGCTGTTGGGAGCTGTGGAGGGTCTCGGTGGTTCAAAGCGTGCTGTTAGATTGTAATTTATTGGGGTATTTGGTGATAAAAGGTAGGATAGCTGAGGAGGATGTGCTTAAGTAGTGCCAGGTGACGATTTTTAGTGGAAGTTGGTGGGTAAGTGGACAGGAAAATTGAAGCGTTGGAGTTGGCACTGAGTAGGTTCTGGGATATTTAAGAATAAGGATTTCCGAGGGCAGGTTTTGTCTGAAGGGTTTCGTGTAACGAGAATCTCATTTGCGTTCTTCAGAGTAAAGCCCCGGTGAATGCTGTGCTGGCGATATTAATAAGCTGACGAAACTATGGGAATTATGCTCCCTAGCGAAAGAAGATTACGTAGGAAGATGCTGATTTCAGATCTCGCCACTTCAACAATAGACGACTTCTCGCATATTGTTACCACTTCTTTACTCCCACTCGTATCCTACACGAGGAACGATAGATCTTGAGAGGTCTAAACACTGCGCTTTCCCTTCCACTCTAACCAGCGTGCCAGTTATTCATCATCGTTTATAATGAAGGGGGCAGAGTCGCCAAGGACCCTTTGATGCCATTTGAGAAATAAAGCTGACGGGACTGATGGGGTTTGGGTCTCTGATTTCATACTCGGTTTGCACATTCCTAGGGTATGTTATTGAGATATATACTGCAAATTTTGAAGAATTTGATTGTGGGCCCTTTTTCCACTTCTGATCTTCTCGTTATGAATAGTAGTGGTCCTCCAGTTCAGAAGATTTGGTTGTGGGTCTGTTATCCACCTCATCAGCGGGACTGGTAGTCCCCTAAGACGAGAGATTTATCTGTGGGGCCCTTCTCCAATTCCACCTATTTCAGCAGTAGTACTGGTACTGCTTGAATTCGTAAAATTTGGGTATGGGGCCCTTCTTCACTTCCACTCCCCCTCGTCAATAGCAGTAATACTTTTTGAATTTGAAAATTTTGGATATGGGGCCCTCCTCGAATTCGCAAAATTTGGATTCGGGGCCCTTCTCCACATCCACTCGCCTCGTCAATAGCAGTAACACTTCTTGAATTTGAAAAATTTGAATATTGGGGCCCTCCTCGAATTCACAAAATTTGGATATTGGTCCCTTCTCCACCTCCACCCCCATCAGCAGTAGTACTATTATTCCTCGATTTAAAAAATGTGGGAATAGGGCCCTTTCCAACTCCACTCCCTTCGTCAATACGACCAATGCTCCTCAAGTTCGAAATATGGGCCCCCTCTAACGTCGCCACCAACGCCCTCCAGTTCCCCCGTGGCCGAAGGTGGGCCGCGCAGATCGCGTGACGCAGAGAAATGGCATTTCTAAAGAAGGCACGGGAGGAAGCTCCTCTGACAAGGCTCGCACAATGCCACGGGACGCCCCGGCTGGATTTATGCTCGTGTCAAAGGCTCGGTATGCACGCGCGAGACTGCACGCTTGCACACGTGCAGCGGCTGGCCCCGAGATGGAAAATCCTGCACGGCGTGCCGCGGACAAATGCGCGCTCTGATGGGGGCATTGTTGAACCGGGCCGGGGGTCAAAGGTCCGTTTAACGGCGGTTTAGATGAACTTTCGGTGTTTCGTGGCCGTTACCAGCCTCCACATTAATGGGACTGTGTGCTCCCTCGAGATCTCTACACACGTACATACCCACATGCTCCTTGGACTCGCTGGCCTCTAACTTCATTACACTTCGAGTGATTCGAAAATGGAGCAACTAGTAGGATAGCTGCGATCGTCGATTCGAGTATTTTACGCCAACTGCGCGATATTCTACACATTACAGTCCCAATTCTGGGGGTCGATTCACCTCAGCCTCAGTGAAAGTTCATCTGAAAATCGGCTCTGTGTGCCCTGGAGGTAAATGGCGTGTGAAATGCCTACCCACGGTGTTACGTTTTGCCGGATACCCATTGCATAATACAGTGAGGTAATATTCTAATGATATTCGCTAGAGTGACGGCGAAGCTAGTTGCTAATTATCAAATACTTTGCAATGTAGGAAAATAGCTGATAAATGCTCACATCAGAATCGACCAGTTAATAATTCAATTGGCATTGCTCCCCATAGAAACATCGTGAAATAAAGAAGCATCCTTGTGTTAGTATTATTAAAGAATCTGGGTGAGTCAACATTTCTCAAGGACTCCGCTAAAATTCCACCGAAAACGTACGCTAACCGCCCATGCTTTCCCTCGCTTCCCCATTTGGTGTTCGGTTATATTTATCGAGTCCATTGGAGGCAGACAGAGGGAAATACGCCTTTTGTCCTTATAAGCGATATAGAAGCCGATGGGAATGAAGCAGACGCTCGTATCCAGGACAAAGACGCGAATCGCGGAAAAGAGAAAACAATGACACGAAGATTTCATTCGTGATCCGCGCGTCGGCTTTCATTTCGAATAAGAGGGGGAAGGGAGGGACTGGCCGCGGGAGGAACTGGCCTTTCTCTGGTCTCTGAGTATAACGGGTGTCCGCTGAGTTTAAAGAATCTTCCTCTCGATAAATCTTCTGTTAAGTCTAAAGAAGAATGCTCATCTGTAGTAGAGTGAATCTGAAATTACCGTCTGATCGATACGTGAAACAGTGGAATTCCTTGGTGAAGACAAGGAGACAGTAGCAGAGAACTCTTGCGAGAGCCTCTTTTCACTTGCGGGCCACGTTTCGCCGATTTTATGTTTAATTTCGCGCCGGTCGTTAGGCGAGTCACATCTTTCCTCGTCGCGGAAACAGGGGGCTGCGCGATCTTTCCACGGAGGAACAGCCGGAGGCCATAATTCAGAAGCACGTCCCGCGTTAATGCAGCAATTTCGCAGATACGGAATTTTACGCGCACCCGCTAATTGCTGGACGAAGGAACTGGGCGACGTAATGAACACGCCTCGGTCGCAGATCCCACGATAGCTTGAATTTTTGGCAGTCCGAGAGGCTTCCCTTGAGTGTGGGCGCTGATTCAGGGACGGGAGGTCGGCTCTTCTTAATGCTGGGAGGTTTTAAACAAAGAATTTCTAATTTTTGCTCATTGATTACTTGGAATCTTGACAGTCGAACAATATTCGTTACTTTGCAGTTTGCACTCCAGTGGAGGTGGGTCGTTGGAGCACTTGGGATTAGGGGATTTTGATGAAAATGGGATATAATGTAGTTCACGTGGAATTAGGGGGGGTTTAAGTCATCACTTTGCTGGTTTCGAATTTGTTTAATAAATATAGACCGTCGAAGGTTGCAATTTTTGATTCATTTTTTATTGTAATGCTCTCAATCATTTGCACTCCAAGTCTTCTTTAATACGATCCACCAGCAGCTCCAAGACGATTTTAGTAGGTTTGAAATGCAGCTTGCGAAATTGGAACTAGTTGGATATCAACGTCTCACGCATAGTAAATCTAGATGTAAGGAACTCGAACGACAGTTGGAGTCTTATTTTTATTCCTAGAAACCTATTTTTCACTTTACAAATGCTGTTTCAAGCATTATTTGCGGTTTTCTTCATCTACGAGTCTAAACTTTTGGCAGTGAAAATGCCCTGAATTCAACAGTGTAACGCTAATTCCTCAAGTTATAATTTATTTCCTTAAAACGGTGTAGTGAAAACAATTAAAATTCGGCAGATATTTTCATCTATCCATATATTACATGTACAAAAAAATTGAAAACATTGGTACCATTCCTTCAACATTTTTTCAGCTGTTTTATCTGTTAAGATCGTCTCTTTCCATAAGAGTACAGACTGCACTCGTTATAAGTTAGTTTCTGCCATGCGGTGTACGCCCGACTATCCCCACCATTTCTTGGAATCCTTCGGACGAGAGTGAGAGAACCCGAGAACGAGTGAGACGCTCTTTCGTGTCCCCTCGCTAGCTCTTGGGTTTTCTCACTCGCGCCATTAGCCGCGCGGAATAGTGTCGACAACGCGCTATACGCTCGCTGCCAGCCCCGTTCGTCGGGCTTATAACGAGTGACTACTGTACGTGTAAAAACAGTGAAAATTAAAATCGTTATAACTCAGTAACCATTTAGCGAATTCGTTTAAAATTTTTGCAGAACAGCAGGAAGATTAAAAAGAACAATCTCCCAAATGTTCATCAACTTGGTACCATTTTGGAAATAGGTCCGGTACATCCTTAAGTATTGCCCTGGGGATCATGAAAGACCGTAAAGACCTTACTGTTCCACCAGTGATGTTTCCACAGTATAAAATCAATCATCTTTATGCCAGCCAGAGGGCAGGGGTATGCTTCCTGTACTTTCTTCACTCAATTCCAAATAACCCACCTACCTCTAACTAACATTCACTTTCCTGTCCAATTTCGAGCCACCTTCAAACCCCTCCCAGTTCTCCACCAGACCACACCATAAGCCCACGCTGGCATCGATCCGCAAACTCATCCAGGGCCCCCATAATCAGCCCCGATCGCCCAGCAGTGCCGCATCAGTTAGCGCAGCCTGCGGGCCTATCAACGTCGGTTGGTCAGGTGCGTGCGAGGGCGAGTCCTGGCGACAAATTCCCTATCTAGATCGGGATTAAGCGTCCACCAGGAGAATTCGCGTGCTGACTCGCGGCGAGGTTCCCGCTGGCTAGGGTGGCGCCCCCGCCCCCCTGCACTCACGCTGTCGCGAAACGTGGCTCGCGAAAGTTTCGTGAACATATTTCTCGAGGCCCTGGGTGAAACACAACTAGTCGTTCCTTATCGCGGCGCATATTGGACGCATTATTCAAGCGGCGAGGCCGGGCTGCTATCAGCGGATACGACTGTTGCGTGAGCGAGCGGCACGAGCTGCGTGAGGATCGCGTTTCGGCCCGCCCGCGGTGAACACGGATATCCTGACGACGCGGAGCCGGTCCCCTGGGCACCTCGAGACGCGGAGGAAAGGATGGTAGGGAGTATCTGCGGAGGAATCGTCTCCCTGGACGCGGGAACTCGTTCCACGAAGGTTCAGGACAGTTTCAAGAGCTGACCGTTTGGGATGCTAGTGGAGGTGGGTGGTTGGAGCACTTAGGAACGAGGGATTTCGATGGGGCTTGGATATGGTGTAGTCCATGTGGAATTAGGGGGGGTTTAAGTCATCACTTTGCTGGTTTATAATTTGTTTAAAAAATATAGTCCATCGAAAGTTGCAATTTTTGATTACTCTCGAAGGAACATGACTTTGGAAAGGAACTTGTATCTTTGAGACTATCGATCGTGCAGGGTTCGCTCTTGCTTCATTCGAATTGAGAAGGATTGGACTTTGTAAGTGATTCCTTGTAACGGTTTTAACTCTGTCGTACACCTGCTGGTACGAGTGACAACCTGAGGGCAACAGAGTTAGCCTTCAAGCTGAGTTAAGCTTCATAAGACGCTCGACGTCTCCATATCCTTCCCCCAGGGCTTGGGATTTGCCTTTATGGGTGTTTTAAACCCTGAAAGCATGTTAAGCTTCTTAGTGCTGAGTCATCTAATAACCACATCTTAACTTTCATTTAATAACTACAAAAATTCTAGCCCAGAAGTAGAAAACGGTAAAGAACGTAAGTTGTAATAAGCACACTGTGTAATATTACGCTACACAGCGGCTAATAGATACAAACGAACCCCCGGCGGGTGGACTCGACGAAAACCAGAGGGGGTGTGCTGTTTCTTTTCGACCGAGGCGACGATAATCTTGAATTCTTAAATGACTAATGGCGAGTTCTCGCACGTCCGTGTTAATAAAGCGTTCACGATGAAGAGAAATATATCTGCCGTCGCCGTTGGCGTGCAACGTGCAACCCTTCAGGAGGGAGGCGTTCGCGTAAATGCTAGCTGATACGGAGGAACCTTTTTCACCCCTTCGCCTCGTAAAGTTAAATTGTTTCTGGCGTTGATTTCTTCTAAGGGCGCCCAACCACTTCCTTTATCAAATAATCCACAAAAAAAGAAATTTGGAAGATTCTCATGCAAGTTCAATCCTTGTAATTCGCTTGGTTAATTATCACCTGAGAAAATGAATTCGATCAAATTTTAGAATTCTTGAATTTCTAAACTTCGAAACTTACTTCACGTAGGTAAAACTTGGAAAATAAAATGTTTAAAGAGTAGAGTTTTAACTCAGGAAGCGGAGAAAAATAAACATTAAATATTACATCGAGGTACTAGGGTCGGTAAAATATATGACGAAGGACTCTTAATATAAATTGTAGCATTCGTTGGATCCTCGCCTCCGCCACTTTCGCGCCGCCGTTTTCAATCATCTTAAGGGTAGCAAGTAATCGGCCTCCATCAATTTTTTCAAACCGTCGCGCTGTACCCTCGCACGGAACAAGAAACAGTGTCCGAGGTATCGATTAAACCACGAGAGGCCCCGCTGCCCCATGATCCTCGCCAGCCCGTTAATTCCTAACCACCCCGTCACAGCTCGAGATCGAATTCGTTCGTAATTACTTCAATTAAATCGAACGAAAGATAGCACTGGGCGTACAGATCGGGCCGGGAAACGAGCTCGTAACTGAAAACTCGATTTGCCTGTTAATTAGTAGGTGCCGGCCAGCCCGAAAGTGTCCCCTGTTTCGTCACTTCCTCTGCACACCTGTGACACGCGCGATCGGGGGGGATGATTCGCCTTTGATGCCACAGGGGCGTCCAGAGCGATCGATCCAAAGTCCCTCTACGCGAGATAAAAAATTATAGTTTGCGCCATTTTCACCCACCCATATATTTCTCGATTTTAGGTACTTCATCAATTGATCTTTATGTGACCACGTCTTTATTTAATTTTATAAAAGGTGGATCGATAAATTTGAGGACCTGAGGTACGAAGCGATCTTTAACGGAGAATATTATAATGTCCCCCAAAATCGACACACCCCTGCAAATTACGCAGAGCTACCTTAAACATCCACGATGTAGCGCTTGTTCCACCATTCCACCAGCTAATTATCTCCACGTCGCGAGTAGCGTCTTAGGTACATACCATCCGCCCCTCGTTCGCCATCTTCCACCCGCCGACGACATAATTGTTTCGCGAGCAGGAAAGTCTCCCAGGGCCGTGATTCCGTTCGAAATGACGGGAAGGGAATCCCCGTGTCGATCGCGAATTAAGTCTCCTTAATTAATGGTCCACTAGCTCGCCATCGCGCCCTCTACACCTCCGACGGAGCGTTAAACGATCAAGGCGACGTGGCCGAAAGAACACACCGACCTACCCCTTCCCAACCCCCTGGTGGTCCACACTCCAATTAATCGGGCGTCGAAGGACGCGTGTGCGCCGTCCTAGCGGTCTACTTTCGCCGGCTCGCCGAGAGAACAGCCCTACTTTACCATTCCCTCTCCGCGGGGGTAGCAGCGCGAACCACCCCCGCGAAAACACTCGTGCCCCTTCGACGAGATTTCAATGAACGTCGCGCAAAGCTGAGCCCCGGCGTCCATTAACCCGACATTGCTCAGCCAATTTCTCGCCACTTCTCTCCTCCCCCGCCCCCTCTCTCCCCGATTGTACACAGAGGGGGAGGGAGGCGCGACAAAAACACGGGGAAAATCGATGGCGCGGCCTTTTTTCCGCGCGAGGAGCCGAAAAATGGAAGGCACCGCGAATGCAATAATCGCGCGCGCCACAGAGAAGCCGAAACCACCACCGCCGCCGCCGCCGCCGCCGCCGCCCCCCCCCCCTCGGCGGCTCGGATGGGGTGGGCAAATGCAGGGCGAGGCTGTAACGAGTACACGCTGCGTTCGGTTGTTTCACATCAAAGAGATGTTTTGTCCCGCGGAGCTGGAGGGATTTGGCGTTGGGGGGTGGCTTTGCTGCGACGCGCAGCGGGTTGTGCTTCGCGGTGGAGTGGGATTCTGGGTAACCAGCGCGTCGGGGCTGGTCAGTGGGGGGATTTCTCGAGGAAGGCTGCTGGCACTTATTCCCATTTACCGAGGGAATGTTCTTCTGCGAGCTATCGGTTCTTATTTTTTCAGGGAGGGGTGGAAAATCGAAGGGAAGTTTCAAACTCTCGTAATTTATTTAATATTAATAGGCATCACTCGATACAAATTTCAAGGTTATAATACAATTCTGTTTGAATACCACTTGCAATTAGTGCAACGGTGAAACGAGGAGAGTCACTGCAGCCCCTAGAATCACTAACCCTAACCCTAACCCAAATGTGTCGAAGTGCGAAGAGTCAGATCAGAGTGAAGAGCCTTAATTGGAACAGTTTAGTTGTAAGGGTAGTTTTCCAACAACCCCCAAAGTAGCGTCCCATTCATTAAGGAGACGCACCTCGACTCCATTAACTCCCTAGCAATCCACAATTAAAATTTTGCACACCTTATCAGCGCGCTGCAGCCGCGAAACGTTTTATTCCAGAAGGTGTGACGCGCCAGAATTACGCGGCAGTTGTGCCGACGTTTTAAGAGAATAAAAAGGAGGAGACAAGGTAGCGGGGCGGTGGAAGGGGTCGGGAGAATAGAGGAAGGCGCGTTCACACGTGCTCGCAAGCACGGTCTTGAGAATGAAAAAGGAGGAGCGCGTCTGGGGGCTTTAAAACCCGTGTCAGACGGCGATGACTTCTGCCACCCTCTCGTGTCACTCGAACTATCGGTAGGGTTTCATGGCACGCTTTCGGAGCAGGCTGCTTCACAAGTGGAATATCGCCGAGCATAGACTGTTGGTCACTGGACGATTATTTAGGTTATTAAATCCGCGATGGTATAAATGTTGAATTAAGATGATGAAAAAATTATTAGAACTGGTATGAGCACAGTTTCTTCCATTTCTAAGTTTGCTTTAGTATAGTCAAAATGTTTCACAAGTATTTGCATAGGTAAATTGTTTTTTTTTAAGGCCTCCACAAACCAGAGATGGGCAAAAAATTATTTGAAATAAAAATTTCGTACACAAATTTTTATTTCAAATCATTTTTTTTTTAAATTTCGTAAACATATTTTTATTTCAAACAATTTTTTGCTCATCTCTGGTTTGTGGAGGCCTTGAAAACAATTTACCTATGCAAATACTTGTGAAACAATTCAACTGAGAAATTTCGTACACAAATTTTTATTTCAAATAATTTTTTTTTAAACATTACGTACACAAATTTTTATTTCAAATAATTTTTTGCCCACCTTGGGTTTGTAGAGGCCTTAAAAAACAATTTCCCCATACAAATACTTGTGAAACAATTCAACTGAAAACTTCCGTACACAAGTTTTTATTTCAAAATAATTTTTTGCCCATCTAAAAACAATTTACCTATACAAATACTCGTGAAACATTTCAACTGAAAAATTTCGTACACAAATTTTTATTTCAAATAATATTTTGCCCATCTCTGCCACAAACTCACCGTCTCTTGTTTAAGGTTCTTATTTTTCAAGTAATATAGATGTTTGGTCTTTGAGATTTTATACCAAAAAACCTATGCCAGATATAAACTCCAAACTTTGCAGCCTCGTTTCTACATACTTTACAAGGTTACACGAATTCCCCTACAAGAAACCGCACAATAGTTTCCAAGATATAAATTGCTGCAGACATGCATCACCGAATTGTCTCAAGAATCCGGCATCGACGCTAGCGCCACCTGTCCACAGTGCCCGTCAGCTACAGAACCGCTTGCACAGTGCTCACAACGGGCCCCCGCGATCATTTCCACGGCTCTCCATGAATATCCATTGGAAGCCACATCATTTTAATCGCCGAATTGAATAGACTCGGCGATCTACGCGCTCAGCCTTCGGTGCGCCGTTAATAATCGATCCAGAGACAATTACAGGAGAAGAAAGGCTCGATTCTCGTCGGCGAGAGCCGGCGCCAGCGCTCGGAAGGGAAAAAAGCCGTATACCCCCCTGGACGAATGGGGGGGGGGGGGGAGGAGGAGAACGATAGAAGGCACAGAGAAGTGCTCTAGAGGGAAACTCGTCGATATTCCGCGACTTTATCGGCCTGCGGAATAATTCATGAAAGAGGGCGGATAGTGCCAATTATAAAATAACGAAGCCGTCGTAGTGGCGTAGAAGAGACCGTAGGAACAAGCAGGAGGGTGGGGTCCGGGGTGGAGGGGGGATGAACAAAGGGCGAGAGTGTCGAGCAGAAGGAGAAAGGGGGAGGGCACGAGGGATTGGAGATTGGGGAAAGGGGATGCGTAGGCGCGCGAGGGGAGGAAAGGGAAAGTGGAGAAGAGAAACAGACTTGGTTGTGAATTATTCGAAACGGGGTGAAGACTGGTAGGGTTGAATCTTTACGAAGAATTTTTCGAACTTGTCTTTTCATTGGGGCTACTAGGGGTATCAATTTTATCCCCCTCAAAGTCACGGTCTTGTTGCATTAAAATGCCGGAACTTGTCATAATATTATGGCACAAGTATTCTCATTACCTTTCAAATTCGTGTAAATAAATTCGGGGGTTTCTAAATTTTAGAGCGAGTTTAGGGGAAGAAGAGGAAAAAGTTGGGAATGAAGGAAAGAGGACGAAGAGACGCGAAGGGGATGGACAGTGAGGCATGCAGGGAAAGTCGGCAGAAAGTAACCCTTCCTGAAGGGGTTGAAGAGCCCGGTTGCCCCTTCGAAACGCCCCACTGAACTCTCCCCTTGTTCCCCTATTCGCGGCGGGGGCAGGAACGTATTTTAATTCGTAATATCCAGGCTCGCGAGGGAAGTGCAAAAAAAGAAGAAAGGGAGAAAGAGGAGGAAGCGTGTCCAGCGAGTTCCAGGGTTACGACGACCCCCTGACGTGGCCAGCAATTTCGTACGTCACTCGCAGAAGCTCCGATTCACCCCCTCATCTCGTGTCCAAGAGACGACTGACCTTTCTCTCTCTTCCTCTCCCCGTCTTCGTTGCTCAGGAATTTTATCAGCTTTAATTAAACTTTAATTCAGTTCGTTCCTGATGTCCTTGAAAAAATAGCGGCAGGGGGATGGTCTGATCGGTTTCATCGGGGTGCTGGGGAGTTTTGTAGTTGGTTCAGAATAAGGTGCGGTCAGAATTCGAAGATCGAATAAGGTTTCTAACGAATGCCGAGCACAAATCGTTTTCCATTACTGTAACACAATCCCTTCTCGATTCATCTTTCCAGGCTGGGGGCGAGAAATTGCCAGGGGTACGTTTCTAGCCACGGGGACTTTCCCTCGACTCCGTACGTCACTTGCAGAGAATCGTTTTATCCTTTATAGTCCCCCACAGCGGGGACTCTTCCATACGGAATTTTCGGGGTTTAATTAAAATTCACTCTGCCGGACTCTGCATCGAGCGTTCCACTTGCTCCTCGTTTCACGAACCGAGGAGCAGAAAGGGTAACTCTTAGAATAATAGTTGAAGTCTTCATCGGAGCTCGTAACAACCCTTCATTTTATTATAATTCCAGTTAATTTTAAACACAAGCATAATCCCTTGAACAGACTTCCCATATTCTTCCTACAAAACTCATGTTTCTGTTCCACGAACCTATAAACCTAGTGGTATTTTCGCTGAGACCCTAACCTCAATAAATCTAATCATTAAGCTCGATCATTTAAAACATGCTCCACAGATTCGAAATTTCCTAACTCAGAGCAAAAAGCACCCCTTTAATGCCCCCATAGTTGCGACTACTTTTTGCAAAGCGTTATTCATGGAGCTTCGGTGTTTTAAGAGATTGCATCTGAGGCTTGTGACCGCCATTAGTGTTTTGGAATTTGGCGTCAAGTCTTGAGAACCACCACGACGAACCCCTAATTCAGGCTGCAAAGTGAAAGAGTGGCGTTCAGTGGTGGTTGATTGCCCGTCGAGTAATTAGCGACCATTAGCTCTACGTTTCTTGGTCGGGCCCGGGGCGAAAGATCGCGCGAGCGGATAATTAAATCGCTTTCTAACTATGTACTTTACGCCTTTTACGGCAGATTAACGACTTCGACCACCCCCTAACCGGAAGATCGCGCGTAACTACGCCGCTTCGCGCCCCTACGAGCGAATTTCCGCGCCTTTTCACGCCTCGATGATAATGGGGCGGGGGGGGGGGGGTGTATGGGGCTGATAGGAAATTTCATGCTAGAAGAATGTTGTTCTTCACCCCTCTGAGCCTCCCTAACGCTTCAAATGCATCTCTCTCGTTTAGATACGATCATTAGAGGGAAATTACGAGGACTGGCAAGTGTGGGTATATTTAAAGTACTTGCGAAAGTTGGAGTTCAATGTTCGAGCATAAAAATGGCCATTTAATAATTTTTGCACATTTATCTAGCGAGCTTTAAAATTTTAGAACAAGGTTTTGCGGAAATTGAAGGATTTCTAAGGAAGTGATAATTTTCACATTCAAGGTCGTGGTTATTTTATTTTTCTTTCTTTAGAATTTCTTTTGCTCCTGTGACCTAAATAACGAGAATGTCAGTCGTCGTCGGGTTTCCAGTGTTTTACGTTGTTAGGGGTTGTCAAAGGAAGTTTCCTCGGATGACAAGGGACTGCTTTAAGGATCCAAGAGGGACGTCCGAGGGCTCCCCTTTATTTTCGTCTGCGAATCACATACTGCGACCGATAATTTTGTTTGCTACGTATTTTACCGTCGTTGCGGAATTAAAGATTCCCGCTGGAGCCTTTTGGGGGAATGGTGGGATTGTCTGGCAGTGGAAGATCAAAAGGGAGCGAAACGAAATTGGGGAAAAATGTAGCGAAATGCACTTGGATTGGAGAGTCTTCTCCCTGTTTGCTGTTTAGGGGATGGAAACGGAATTTTCAAAGGGGGACTGGAGTTTCTATTCCTCGGGGATATGTCTTTATTACTTTTAGAAGACAGTGACAAGTTCGATGAAAAAGTCGAGCACTCGAGCTTGCAAATATCAGAACTTCAAAGTAGAAACTCGATCATCCCAAAAGTACCATGAATGTCAACTTAAGGGGGGAGCCTGGTGTAACTAGCTGAAAATCGAGGTATTTTTCGGGAATTTTTTTTAAAGAAAGTATTTAATCGATCTTTCTGAAACTTTCAGGATATTGTATTGTCAGATTAAGGTAGATAAAAAAAAAGTTTTATTAAAAAAGAGAGGCGAATAACAGAGTTATACGGGCTTATGTCCAGTCCGTTGGCGACGCAATTGTTCCGTGGCGGGCAACGTAGCGTCTACTGTATTCATCTAAAACCAAAAATTCAACAATTTTTGTTTAGTTCATGAGTGCACGCACAAAATGTATAAATTCATAACTTAAAAGATGCAAAATTGAACAAATGGCCTCTTGAAAAAATATTTTAACTTTTCCCAACGAAATTTTGCCTTAAATGTGTAAAAAAAGTTATTTATTTAAACAATATCATTATACCAATGGCTAAGCTCTGTGAAGAAAATGTTCAAAAATATCCGTGCACAAGGCCAAGCCGATCGGTTGAATATTTTTGGTGTTACATTGTCCGCTAATTGTAAAACTGTCGTTTCGAGAAAAACGCATTTAAAATTTTCTGGTAACCTGGTGTTCCATAGCAAAACCGGCTATATCCGCTTTAAATTTTCGAATTTCGTTTTGCGGCGTTAGGAGCATATTATCGTGATGTTCAACTATTGATTTATAAAAAAAAATCGATTTCTTCGACCCGCTACACCAGGCCCCCCCCCCCCCAAAGTAAAAGTGGCAATAAAACGAAAACAATCACCTGCCGATTTCCAAATTGTCTTCGCAATAAATTTTGCCATCCCCAAGAAACTTCCTCTCTAAAACGAAACCCTAACAAAAATTCAAAAAAGCAATTCACCCTCTCCCCAGGAAACTTTCTCCTCCCCCCTCCTCATTAGAAATCTATTTAAAAAAGTTCCCCCATTTTCGTGCCCCACAGGCTTCGCAATTACCAAAGCGCCCCTCGACCACGCGAAACGACTAATTGCCCTGCGACGCAGCCTTTCACCCTCGATTGAACACCTTCTTTAAAATCCACGAAGAAGCTTGGCTTTATGTAAAACACGCGGCCCTCGACGCTGTACCGAGGAAACATCCCCCCCCCCTCTCCACCCTCGATTTAGATTTAAAACAGAAGTTCATCGCCTCCACCCCTGCGCCGGTTCTCCGCCCCCCTGCCGTTGCAACCCCGCGATACCGTTTCTTTCACGCGCGACCGAGCAGGGTGTTCCTGAATCGGCCTGAACAGGAAAGTAAGTACTGTTCCCTGGCGGATCCCCCGTTGTCGCGCGTCGATACGGCGGAAAGGGGAGCGGGGGGTGGCTGGTGCACGCTCGCGAATGTAAACAGGTGCCGCGAATCTGTGGGAAGGGGGATGAAACGTGACACGACTCTTGTTTTTCTCTGTTGCGTGTTTTGTCATCGATATAGCGACGATTTGGGAACTCGCTGGTTGAGCTCGTACTGCTTCCATCTGCTTTTAAGTTTCAACCGATGAATTTTAATCAATTTTCAGCTTCCATGGTCGTTCGTATAGTTCTCTAGAAAAGCTTTTACGAGTGAATAGAAAGACAGATATATCTGAGTTTATTTTTTTTTTTTAGAAAATCATTTTACCGTTTTTGTTTCTTTTTTATTGTTCTCCTTTGAGCATGCTTGCGAACGAATAAAACGGGAACTGCGTGTAGAATGGGGGGCATTGTTCGAAAATATTGCGCCACGAGGGCCGGGGAATTCAGAAGGAGGAGTCGGGGGACCAGCGGTGGTCGCTTTGAAACTGCGGAAAAAGAGATTTACGTACACACTCGCGATCCGCGCGTGCACCGTGCATAAGTGGTTTCGTTATCTAACAGGTGGAAAGACCTGTGGACTGCAATTAAGGCGCAAAAGCTGGTAATTGAGGGACCTAGCGAGCCTGGTCGCGGGTTACACCCCTCCCATCTCCGCGGAGAACAGCCACTAATTTTCTAATTAAAGGAATTTTAGTGGCTCTATCGAAAATTCCACGGGGACGGTGCGGTATCGCAGTTACCCCGCTCGTTTTGCATTTTGGTGCCTTCTATTCTTCTGTATCGTGTTTCGTCGACGATTCCGTACTGGGGGAGGAACAGTATTTCTGTTCGTTGCGTCTCACTTTGAATTTTCACTCGATAACTGCTTCATAGCAGTTGCGTTTCAAAAGTGTTATTTATTTGTGTTTGTTTCATTGAACTTTCAAGAATTTTCAACTCATGAAATTATATATAATGTGTCTTGTACCTCTAGTAACTATGAACAGGCAGTTCTACTCGCTTCATGATCATTGGTACCACGTTACTGGAGCTAGGCATCGTTAACCCCTTTTCAAGATCAATTTCAGACCCCCATACTAGTTCAAAACACTCCCAATCCCTCCGCAAGTATCAGGCAGGACCAGTCCCACTGTCTGCTATCGATATCTACGTGCGCCATGTCGATTTTACACTGAACCCCTTTTCTAGTTCATCGCCAAACCCCCATACTAGTTCAAAACACGCCCAATCTCTCCTCAAGTACCAGAAAGTGATGAAATCGACTCCTACACGTCCTTAAGTGACCCTCACACATCTAATGATGCTTGACAATTGATAATCGACTATTACCCCCACCCCTTATCCCGACTTTAACCAAAATGGCGCAGAAAATCTCAAGCTTCGTCGTAAACCTCGTGTCTTCTATCGATATCCACGCGCGCTGTGTCGATTTTACAGCAAACCCCTTTTATAGTTCATCGTCAAACCCCCATACTAGTAACAAACGCGTACAAAACCTGCTATTCACCAGCAAACCGTGTTTCCTTCGTGATCGGCGGGGCACCGCGTGTTACACGAGGAAACTCGATCTCGATTCCCCCGTCGTCTCACGTAGCCACGTTCAACAGCTACGTGTCCGCCGCGTCTAACACGCTGATCTACCTAAACGTGCATCCCTGACGACAGATATACCCCGTATATCCGAGGGACGAGCCGCGGAACACGGAACGGGGATTTGCCCGGGTATCCCCGGAAGGATTTCGAGTACGTTGAAAATGGAATAGGAGAGAAACAAATACAGTGGACGTGCCACGGTCGAAAATCAAGATCCGGCGCCTATTCCTTGGGGCGTGACTTGAGCCAGCCGTTGTTTGGATTACGCTGTAACGATTTGGACGCGGAGAACCCGTGGATGGATAGCTCTAGCGCCTGGAGGGCTGTTTGATAGAAGGGAATCGAAAAGGGGTTGGGAAACTTGAGGGATTCCTAAGATTTTTGAGGAAGAATGGGACTTTGGTCGCTGTGATCCAATAGGTCCATGGTGTGTGCAGGTATTTTTCTATTATCGACCCCTATGTACACTGTCGTCCATAAGTGTTAGGACACCTGCTCTATCTGCAGAAAGTGTGATATTTGTAAAGTAAAATTTGTTAGAGTTCTTTAATAAATCTGCAATGTTGTGCACAATTATTCCACACAGAGGAGGTGTTCTAATACTTATAAACAGCAGGGTAGTTGGAGGAAAGTGAGGATGGATAACCAAGATAGGAAAGTGGTATTTTTAAATTCATTCTTCATAAATACCTTTTCCAAAGTTGTTTAAAGGACATCCCACCTAGAATTGGTCACTAGTAATCCTTTAATACCTCTAACAAAACCTTTAATCAGAGGATGAAACAGGGAAAGCTTCAATAGAACTTCAACTTTGCTGTAGCTGAATGCGGCAACCCACCTTTCGATCAGACTTCAACGTCCTACTATGAACGTCCAATTCTACTGCACCACTCAATGTATTAAGTACCCACTCCTTTATATTCTCCTGATGAATAAAACCCCGCAATGCTTCCATAATTGTTCCACAGAGGATCACTGCAACTCACATGGTTCTACTCCAATTTTGCATATAAGCCGCCCCGAAGATAATAGGAAAAATATCGAGGAAAAGTCTGTCGTGTCGCCATAGGGGTAGCAGGGGGGTATCGATAAGCGACTTTCCAGATGAGGGGGAAAATGCTCGATCGCCGTTCGGATAAAAAGGTGAACCGAGTGGCCAGTTCGTTTTAATGTCCCGTACGATTGCGATTTACAGCCAGTTTGCGTGCCAGCTGGGACTTATCAGCGCCGATAACGCGGATACAGGCGTTGGACTGGCTTCGCGCAGGCTAGCTTCGGTCGAACGGTGAACGGCTGATCGATTTTTGGATAATTCGCGCCAGTGTTTATTAATGAACCAGTCGTCACGTGACTAGGTAGAGTTCTCATAATCCCGAATTACGCGGCCAATCGATTGGTCGTGTATTTTCTGACGAACAGAGACTATGCTCGTTGTTATATTTAAATATTTATAATTACGCCAAAATTTTGGGACAGAATTCCATATTACGTGGAAAGGGGTAGATTAACTGCACATCGAACCCCATGAAAATTTTATTTATTTTTATTAATACGGGGTGCTACAATATTATGTTCCTCATTATCCTTTTTCTAAATTACCCTGCGATGTGTTTATTCATTTATCCTCTTTACTTTACCCTAAAATCATATGTTGCTCTATGAATAAACTTGTTAGGGTCAAACTACCTTGCGATGTTCATTAAAAAAAAATTGATCCATCATGTCCATTAAAGACGTCGAATTCGGTGCAAACGCAGGAATAACGATCGAAATTTGCGGTCGTGAGCTGGTTGATTCGCCCGGGAGGGTGGGGCGCGGTGTAACGGAGCCGCAAAAGACGGTTAATTGGGGGAGCACGCAAGGGGTTGCATTGGGGGTGCAACGGGGTGCACGCGTTTCTGCGCTGCTTCGAGAGCTGGGGAGATCCTGACCTGGACATCAAAGCTGGAGCTTAAAGCGACGTATCCGTTCGCCTGGAGCGGGTTTAAGGGGTGAAATTCACCCCCGCCGTTGCGACGACACGGATATCCCAGCTGCCCCTGCGGAAACGGGCGGCTGAACGCGGCGAGGAAACAAGGGTGGAGAAACGGATACGTGGCTCGTGTAGATCTGGCCAGAGTTTCGAGATAAGGGTTGGAAATATCATTTTTCTGGCGCAGAGAAGTTGGAGGGCACCGGTGTGTCTTCTGAGTTTGAGGGTGAGTTCTTCCATTTATAAGGGTAGAAGATGGTCAGTGTGTAGAAAATTGGTAGAAAGCTGATATGGGCGAAGTTTAATTGAAAATAGGGGTTGAAAGTATCGTTATTGCAAATTAGAGACTGTAGAAATTTGGGGGTTATGTATCTTTCTAGTTTGAACGTGAGTTCTTCCATTTATAAGGGTAGAAAATGATCACTGTGTAGAAAATTGATAGAAAGCTGATCTGGGCGAAATTTAATCACGAATAGGGGTTGAAGGTATCATTATTTTAAATGAAAGATGTCAGAGAGTTGAGGAACTGGATATCTCTTGAGTTTGAATTTGAGTTCTTCCATTCTCAAGTCTAAAATCCGTTCAATATTGAAAATTGATTAATCAAGAATAGGGGTGGAAAATATAAGTTCCACAGATTACAGGCATCAGAGACTCGATATATATTGCACGTTCTTAATTTAACCGTGATTTCTTCCCCGTCACGCTCGATATTTCCCTCTGAATCAATCCTCCGAGTGTAGATCAACAGAGTCCTCCCTTCACGGACAACGCGCGTGGCTCCTCCGCGAGGGTTGGTAGAGAAAAAGCGGGGGGACAAGGGAGGAAGGCAAGGAAAAAGACGGAAGAAGGGGACTTTAATGGGGAGAGCCCCGTATTTTGCAACATAACCGCAGGGACGACCCCTTAGCTGCAAAGAATCACTCACCACCCCAACCGTGGAGAAAGCTACGATCAAGTTTTCAGACCTGTTCGCGCTAGAGGGGTGGCTCTAAAGAATCCAATCCCTGTCCCCTGACGCGTCGAGGCGTTCCCAATGATGTCGACAAGAGACCTTCTCACTGCTGTCGCTGTAGCTCCAGAAATTATCTTGCTCTGGCAAACATAACCTATCAGCACATACGAATTTTCGATCGTCGATAGGAAACGAATTTGAAAACTGGATAAAAGGAATAAATACACAAGAACTTCGAGTCTCAACTATTTATTCACACATATATATAATTAATAGTAACATAACCTAAAAAAATTAATAAAAAAACTGCTGCATTGCTCGTACATTTTGGTCCACTGACAAATGATCATCTTGGTGCCTCCAAATAACTAATCATTTAATAATTTCCATTGGGAATGAATATTCAGATGTAAAGGACGACTTATGGAACACAAAATGGCTGCCAGGTGGTCTCCGCCGCAGTGGCTCAGACAATGGAAGATTTGGAGAGTGTTGATTCATCCAAAGTCAGTATCCCAGCTGTCACCAGATGGCGACACATTTTCGATTCCACTAAACAAGCTCGTGTACGAAGCTTGACCGAGGGAACGACTCGCGAGCTACCTCTGAGCTTTCCAGCGGCGAAACACGATGTGTAATTACGTTTCTGAAGGCAAACAAGAGGTCTCGAAGGGGGAGCCGACGACGAGGGCCCGAGTTCTGTTGGCGCACCAACTTGAAACTCAATCTAACGGCTTTTCCACGTTTTATACCATCCCCTCTCCGCCAGTTGCATCCTTTTCTTCCGCCCTCTTTCGGTGGCTTCTTAGCCACGGTGACACGGAGGAGCGGAGCTCCCATGGAGCCTCGCGGCAAACAGAGGATGCACCTTTGTCTGTCTTTCTAATTCTCCGGGTTACATCCTCTGAATATGTCGCCGCTCTACAGGCGCAGTTACTTCGACAAAAGAATATTTTCTATCGCGTGTGTCATAGGAGTGGTCTTAGAGGTTAGTTTTGTGCGTTTATTGCAGATATAAGAGTGTTCTTTGTTTACGCAGGTGTCATTATGGCTTTATGAAGATGATGGAAGGGTGAAAATAGCGTCTGTATTATTTTTTCTAAAAGCATGACCTAAAATTAGCTGGTCTAGGGGAAAATTAACACAAGCGCTCCAAGGTTAGATGGTCCAGGCTCGCTAAACCCAGCCCCATTCAAAGGTTCCTAAACTGCTATCAGTTGTACCCTGCCTACAGAAATACTTAATCTCCTTAAAGCAAAGCTTCCATGACCCCGCAGGGTCTTTGACAGCGTCAAAGACTCCATAATCCAGCACATTGTCATCGTTCAACCAACCACACTTTGCTGCAGCTTCCGGTAAGGAGTGACGGTGGTTCACTGGCCCTTCAAGGTGCACAGTGCGCGTTTCCTAGGAAAAAGAGGAGAAATTGTCCCGTAAAATGAGGCGCCCAGGCTTTTCATCCTGAAACTCAATCTAACGAGTCTCTTTCGCCATCCACGCTCCCCTTGCGACGAGCTTCTTATCCCCTCGCATTCTTCCCTTTTTTATTACCCTTAGGCGGTACGAGGATCTCGGTTTTAGGGGCGATGCAGCGTCTTGGAGGTGCAGCTTGTCTGTGGTCGAGATCAGGAGTTGGGAAACGAGGCCATTCGTGAATATTTTGTGTCTGTCAGCAGTTACTACGAGGGGAAATGATTTTTGTGTATACTGGAGCTCCATGGAAAGATTGCCAGGTGTCTTTGGCGGATCGATTCCTTGCAGCCAGAGACTCGAGCTTGAGGAAAATCCTGCACTCCCTTTGAGAGTCCCTGATGCATCTGTGCTGTTCCTTTTCGAGCTTCGGCTACCTACTGAACAGGTGGAACGGGAATCCTAGTCCCAGGAGGAGGAAAATCTTGTGAGAAAAGGGTTGGGTAATTCTTTGGATCGGCATGGCGTTAGGTGACTGTCGAAATTTGTCAGTTTAGAGTCATGTAGTTTCATTACTAAACAAAGTATTTTAAAGAGGTAGCTTCATTAGGTAGCTTCTATGCCAGATCTGGTAGCATCGTTAGACAAAGTTCTCAGGAACCACCAGAATCAAGTTCCCGAGCTCTCGAAGCTACCGTCAGGTACCACTGCGCTGGTGGAACGAGAATTACTCCTATCACCGATCCCAAGAGAATCACTCGCGAGTCAGCCCACTCCCCTTTCAATCAAGAATCAATCAAACCCTTCAGCTGGGTGCAGAAGGACCCACAGCTCCTTCACCGAATTTCCAAGCACTCGAGCCTCCGGGAGCCTCTCAAAGACTTCATTGCAAAAAAATAAAATAGAAAAGGAAATATCGCTTCCACCGCTGAAGCTATCCGGTCGATCGATCGACGGGAACCGCTGAAGCGTCGCCGCGAGATTCAAACGGCAAACGGAAGCGCGGAAGGGGGGCGCTGCGTTGGAAGACGCCAGGAAGCCAGTGGGAAGAGAAACAAAAGCAACAAAAGGAAAATAATGGAGGGAGGGGGTTGAGGAGCGGAAAGTATCGATGGAGCACGCGTGAACGAGCCTCGGACAGTATTGCGATCAGTCAGCCCCTAGGGCAACAGCACCTCCCCCCCTCTTCCACCCCCCCTGCACGGTCTCGTGAATACGCCCCTGACCCGTTGCCCCTGGCGAGGGGGGCACTCCTTCGTGGAATAGGAGGGCGGTGGGCTGAGTTTTGTTGGCGTACAACTTGAAACTCAATCTAACTGGAGTCTTCGTCTTCTTCTTCCGGGTCTGTCGATGGTTCCTGGGACGCGGATGAAATTAGAATGGAACAGGGGACCCGTGGCAGTCTTTTTGCACGCAGTGCAGGCGGTCCTTTATCCTTGGAGGGGGCAGTCGGGGTTCGTTTAACTCTTGCTGAGAGGTTAGGTTTCCTTAGTTCGAGGGACTGTTCGGCGGGGTTTTGCGGCATTGGGGGTGGCATTCTGAGGGGATAGTGGATGGGATACTGGGTGAAGTTTTAGTGCGCCTGATGTGAGTTGAAATTGAACAGTACATGCACTAGCACAGCTAGGTTATCTTCTTGCACCCACCAGTAGCGCCAAGTTCCTCCCCATGAAGACAGATTTCGATCTTCCTAATTCACAAATCTCACCAGGCCATTATCGCTCACAAATCACAACCTCCAATCGGTCACGGCGTACGGTAATCTTTCAACGATCACCCCTTCGTCCCCCAAGCAATATCCAGCCCCCGAGGCACGCCCCAGCCGCGGTGCACATAATTACTTAATAACAGCACAGGCTACTAATACAAGCGCCAGGGCTGGATAAAAAAAAAAGACTCGCTGCCTGTTTGCCATGCTTTCAGCTCGCCTCTGAAATATTTATTTAGGACCAGGAAGAGCCTGGTGCGTTTAAAAACTGCCTCCCTTAGCGTCTCGGTGCTCCACGTCCATCGAACTCGCGCCTATCGACGAACTTAATACGCGTCATCGATGAGGAAGCGGCACACGACTGACGAGGGAGCAATATTCGCGGCACGCGACCATGTTTATTCTTCCCAGCTAATCCCTGACGGCTGCCCCCGTCGAAAAATCCCTCTCACCCCCTCGGTGCTTTCGACCCCACCCCCATCCCATACGAAAAAGAGCTCTGTTTGCCTGGCAATTTATTCCAACCAGCGTCCCTCTTTAATACGCCACTGACGCGAGATTTTCGCTGGTAGCACCGATCACGGAGATAGTCTGCTGCCCTCTGGTGCTCTGAATTGCAAATCGCTTTTGGAGGAGTGACGCACGGATGGAGGATTAATGGTGGAGCTTGGCGCTAGGGCATGGAGGTTTCTTGTAAGATTTGTAGTCGCTGGTGGGTTCGTTTGGGGTTGGCACTCATTCTAGCTGGGCTGTTTTGATGTTTGAGGTTAGGAAGTGGGTACATTGAGCTTGCTAGTGGGTTTACTGGTTTCATTGTTAAGTTAAAGAGCTAGTGTTATGGGTTTTTAGTAGTGAGTCTACCATTATTTTGATTGACGGATCCCTTTGATCCAGAAAATAAGCGTATCGGCAGAGAAACAGTTTCAAAAATACAGCCCCGCTGTACTGGGCGAAGCAAATTAGTCAGAAGCAGCTGATGGTCCAGCCATTAGTATCTTGAAGACAAATAACCCGACATACATCAAAGGAAACTGAACTTACTATCCAGTAAGACAACTTATCATTCAAATAACTACGTCGAAGTAGTTTTAGTCGACTAATAGCCTGCCTCTTCTGGCCAGTCGAGTTCACGATGGAGAGGGGTTGAGGCAGGTTTCCTTTGAAATCTGCTGGACGACGAATCCGTCGAAAGTAGAGCGCCAGGGGAACGTTTCACAAAGGGGCGAAGTGTGTTCTGTGCGTGTTCGACGACGCCAAAGTGAATGTCAAGGAAATGGACGGCGACCGTGCAGAAAACGCAAAATAAAAGATGCAAGTCGCGGGAGCAGAGGCCTGAGGATAAAGGAAAGAGCGCTGAGCACCTTAATATAGGGGGTGGCGGGGCAAAGAGCGGGCGGGGGAGAAAAAAAATGCTAATACCCGCTCTATCGCGGCTGGGGGAGAGGTATTCAAAGGACTTTTATGGATTTCCCGTCGTCGGTTTTCCTTTCCTGCCTCATTTCCCAGTTAAGTGTGCGATGGTCGAAGTACTTGCAACGATTTTACTCTAAACCAATCGAAGAGATGACGTCGCTCTTGGAGGATTGTCCAGTCGTTTCTTTTTCTCGATAGAAGTGAATCTTACTGATAGCGAACCTAACCTCTCCAATTCTTTGATCACTCTGAAGTCAGAAGTTAATTTAAAGAAAAGGAATAACAACTCTTCTTAAAAAAATTGCAAAAAAATCATTAGTTTAAAGTAATAAATAATTCCCCTGCAGGAAGTAGAATTTCAGAAATAAGATTCACTTATCCAGTTACCCTAACCTCTTGTTCCTTTTCGCACGGACCGTAGTATCCATTACTCCCACTGCAACCTCCGGGTCATTTATGACCCAGTCATGTTTTCACTTCCCTTTCGCCAGCAAATTTATCAACGATGAGATACAGCAAAATCTACACTCCTAAGGAAGCTTTCAACTGATATTCCCAATGATCCGAAGTATTTCCAAGCGCAGTCGACCATAACCTCAATTCCAAAGCGCACCTCACAGTGACAGTGATTTTTCCCCAGCATTCAGTCAATAACTAGCATATCTCGATGGAACGAAGCTGTTGTCTCAGCTGCTACAATACCATCATTCCTGCAGCCCAGGAGGGGCCCCTGTTAGGGGGCGATTGTTGCGTAAAGTGGGCCAAACGATAACGCCAACTGTCGCGCACGCAGCCAGCCATTAATTATTCAGCGCGTAAAAAGGAACAGTCTACTGTGACACGAGCTGCATAAAAAAAGAAAGAATACAACCCCGTATCAAACGGGTGTCCAGGAAACTCGATAGATTCCTTTGCAAGAGCAAAGAGAATTATAGGTTATGAACCACTCGCGCACAAAATTACTCCTGCCCTATATTTCTCTCGGAACAACGTCCTACATCCAACTGTTTCTTTTTAATAAATTATCGAAGACGTTATTCCGAGAAAAATGAAGGAAACCAGTAGATCGGTGCGTGAGAAGCAGCGCAGGAGGGTCATCTGCAAGCTTCCATGTGTCAGAACAGTCGCAGGCTCATCCTCTGATGCCTATTTCGTCCTTCAGGAGCAACTACTGCCCCCCCTGCTTTCAAGGACGACTCGAAATAGGGTGGTGCACGTGACAACGCAAAGGGGACCGTCGAGTGCACCCTTCACCAAGAAATTCGGCCACGGTGCCCCCCGCGGTGGCGCCCTCCGTCAGCCCGCATCTATCCATGGGGGCAGAAGTGTTGGGGCCATACGTGCTCGGTGAATTGACTTCGCTTTTTCCACGCGAAGTATGGGCGAATCGAGGCTGCAGCTAACTCGATTTCGAGAGTTAACGAGCCCCCACTGTGCTGTCTAATGAATCACGCTTGAAACGGCGACTTTGTGAACTACGTTTGATGGAGGAACTGGGAGGATTAAGTTTCAAACTCCTGTCGAAGGTAGCCTCCTCTGTTCCGGGGCTTTTTAGTTGTACTCTGCTGTAATTATAGTTTATTCCACTTCGTTTTTCCCCTCGTTTAATTCTTAGTCTGTGAAAGATTGTCTTCCTCGGGTCTGTTCCCTCTGGTTTCCAGTTCTATTCTAGTAAAGGTACACTTATTCTTCTCCCATCTTTCTTATTAAGCATCGTACATCGTATTTCGTGGGATTACTACGCGATAAAGTGATATGGTGCAGACATTCGTCCTGGTTATTGCACTCTGATTGCCCTCGAGGAGGATCGTAATCCCCTGAATTGCAGCTGCCGTAAATCTTTGAGCTCTGACTCTTAGAACCGTAAAGCATCTGGCCTGGATCGAAGGACGAACTCTTAAAATCTCTTAGAGTCGAACTTTAAAAATACCACACATAATTATTGATACAATGAAATCTTTCAGAAATTCTATAATCTATAACCTCAAAGTTGTTCCTTGATAATAGAAGCTTGGAATTAATCCAACTACCATTCATTCTTTAAAACTTGATCATGCTCTCTTATCATCAATACTTTTTACTTTTAATTACCAAATACATCTCCTGAAAGATCCAGAGCCCTAAACAACCAACCACGAATGAACTGAACGCGTAATGCCCATAAAGAAACCTTACACAGCTCGCAGATTCAATGGAGCGATGGTCACGAGTGGCAATGGCCGTTGCCACTGAATTTTACTCGTTGATTGATACGAATTTCATTCGCTGAATTGCATTAGAAGGGGGAGACACGTCCAATCGACCACACTTTTCTCTCGACGCCTTGCAACAGGCTCAAGTGCAACCGTTTACAACTTGCCCACACCATATTCCTCTTGACAGGGTCAAACGATCCTGAATTACGACTTTTAGATTGCCAGCACGATGCATTCTGAGACGATCCTTAAACGATGGACACCCGATATAATGAATTTACTGCCCCACGCCACTGGTTATTCTGGACGAAAGGCTTATTGGGTGCTTAGTGCTGAGGATTAATGTCTCTTTTTCCTATGTGTATGAGCAGAAGTGAGATTAGTAGATGTATCAAGGCTACTTAAACTCTTAATAAGAGTAGTAGATTCGTCAGTAATAAAAGTGGAGTCACTGTGCACATAGTAGCAACCAAATGCACAGAAAACTTAACCTACCAAAATCCCTAGATCTGTTAACATCACAGAAGTCACCATAGGTAATCAAACTAGAACCTCCTAAATCTACTAAACCCACTGCAAATCCTCACAGTGAAATATCAAACACCTCAACTACTGCAAGAACCTCCGCCAACACCAGACCCAGCAGCTCGAGTAGTTCAAGCACTATTTCCATCTCCAATCTCTCAAAAACGAATAAGAATACTTGATTAACATTAATACGAAAGTCATCTCTCGATTTCCCAACCAGTCATTGAACCCACCCTCCATCCTAGATCGCAGGTGCCATCTTCTCCACGCTTCCAAACGGGACACGCGCGCCATCTAGACATCCAACCGGTTGCCTGCAGCAAGGGGAAAAAATCGCCAGTCACCCGGCGCAGTTGCTGCATGTCCGATAATTAACATCGTTTGTTGTCGTTCGACGAGCGCATAGACAGTCGCTCAGGGCTCTCTACAATAGCTAATTAACGACACACGTGGCCAATCTCTGCCCTCCGTCCGCGTCGCCGTGCGAAAACTCCAAGTCACCTAGCCCAGCAACGACGATAAATCCTGAATGGGACAACAACGTACACGGGATCTTTCCGCGCTGGCAACAGAGCAAACCGGGGATCCTCGTTTATCAGGCTCAGCTCGTTAAAGCCTCGTTCGTCAGATACCGTCGCGCCATTTTCTTTCTCGCGGCGACTTTCCGCTCCTTCCGTCGTCGACTCTAGGAACCTCTCTATTAAGATCCCAGGATCGCTCTGTTCGCTAAACGTGCCTCGTTAGAGTCTTAGCCCTGCGAGCTGACATCAGATACGCCCCATGCAACGTTTTCCTCTGCACTCGTCCCCTCGTGACTGGGAGCTGGCTTTTAGGGGGTCTTCGGGATCTAGTTTGATTGGGTTTAGAGGTGGTGTTAGATGACGTGCCCTTAGAAGGGTTTTGAAAGGGTTTTGGGTAGCCCGTCGTTGGAGCCAGATTTTGGAAATAAATATTCCATGGATATGTCGGAATATGGGGCGTTTCGTGGATGCGGTAGTAGAGTGACGGGAATTTAGGAGTGATATTGGATAGTGTGAGGCGGGATGGGACGAGGAGAGCGTGGCTGTTCGATCTTGAAAGTTTTATTCGCTCCGGGAGATTACGAGGCTCGCGTAGTCCTTTTCAGGATACGTTCCTGAGAGGAGGGCCTCGGTGCGGGGGTATCGAAGTGAGCTCTGGAATACAATGGTTGACACTATGAACCTCCGACGGTTTATTTTATTGCGGCCACGGCTCGTTCGCCGATGTTCCTCCGCTCTTATTGCCTATCCACAGGCGGCGATATTGTCTGCGGTTCTTCGAGTTTCGCGCTTCGACCCTCGCGGCCCTCCACGAAATAACTCGAACGGACACGGAACTGGTCCCAGAATGATCCAGAATTAGTTACCCTATATTCTTCCTCGAGCAATATTGCTCCACAAATTTCACAACCAAATTTCGAAACCCATAAAAAAAATATCCAGCTAAGTTATCATCAATATAATCACGTGCAAAACTACTTGAACTCCCTGAAACACCACTGAAGGCACGCAAATATCTTCAGATTCCCTGGCTCCACCATCTTTTCAATCCTAATTGCCGAAGACCACCTCGAGTAACCCTTAAAAGCGAGGGGACCAAAATAAGTTGTGAATAAGGTGAAACGTGTGGGGTTGGGGGCCGCAGAAGTCCTTCCTCCGTTCAAACAAAGTCCACGGAGGGGAGAGAAGGGTTTTAATGGGTCGCAATAAAGGAAGCCAGCCTCGAAGAGCCGCGCGTGTTAATAAAATTCGAACGGGCGCGCTCGGCGAACGTTTGGTGTGTGTGGGGTAGGGGGGGGGGGGGG
Organism: Andrena camellia; assembly: GCA_029448645.1. NCBI lineage: Eukaryota > Metazoa > Arthropoda > Insecta > Hymenoptera > Andrenidae > Andrena > Andrena camellia. The sequence goes on along the minus strand of CM055678.1, from coordinate 28,564,003 downwards.
GGGGCATTTCGCTGCGAGAAGCACGTCGAACCGTACTGCACAACACTTGGGCCGAACTTGCGTGGCGGGTCGCAGCGTTCTAGCCGCGCAACAAAGGCGCTCGTAACGCCGCGAAAAGGCCATTAAGGCGTCGTTTCTATTCCATCCGACGGGTCAATGCAACGATGAGGCAGCGGGCTGGATAAAAGGAAGGCTGTACAGTAAAAACTAATATCCCGACCTTAACGCTTACAGCTATCGCTCTGTTTTGCCGGATGAAAGGAAGGTAATTGCGTCAAGCAAATTGGGGGTCCTGGTAACTGGGTTCTGTGCTTGGGCTTTTTACGATAAAATGCTGTTTTTCTTTCTGAGCTTGTGGCCTGTGTTGGTAGTGAGTGTGAATTAAGGTAGTAGTGCGAGCTGGTGTTTTATTGGGAGGTTGGAGAATTGTTTTTGGAGGAGATTTATTATTGTGAGTACTTTTCATTTACCTCCCCCCCCCCCAATACTGATGGGGGTATGTTTATATTTAAATGGTAGTGAGCACCAGTAGAATAAAGATTCGATGCATCACAGGTAGTTTACAGTGTTCTTTGAAAACTTTAGTTACAAATATTTACACAAACTTCCATCACAACTGCTGCTATAGAGGAAGTGCAGTGTATTTGGAATACCAGTTTAAGACGAATAAAAAATTACGGTAGAGGATGGGAACAATACAATCGCCTAATATCATAGGGAAACTAATAAACTTTTATATTTCAAACTCTTAGTAATAATGAAAAACAAAGAGTATGTGAAACTTTGGTCTAATTGCAAAATGACAGAAAGTAACGATTTTGTTAAGGTGCAGGTAATTTAAAAAAAAATCTTTACTTTATAAAATTACAAAAAACAAGTAGATAATGAAATCATTTTCTCTTATGATTTAATCAGGCCCAAAAATCACAGCATGGGAACAATCATCTTGGATAAATATCAATTCTAAGCCTTATGATTTACTTGCAGTAGACACAAGTGTCACTTCCAGAGTCATAATCAGAACATTCTCACTGTGTATCCACATTTCACACGTGAAACACTGCACCCACTCTTCTCTTTTGTCTCCGATGTAATTCACATTCCAGAAGAGGCACATCAAAAAAGTTACTATCAAAAAATTTCATGCCACATTTTGTATTCTCGAAATAATCGCAAAATTGACACGAAACCATAAAATGAATATGCAAATGAGTAGATCAAATGTTTAAATTTAAAGTTTTGACATATTTTAACCATAATTGGTACGATTGAATACTTGCTGAAAAAGTTTTGACAAATGACGTTTTCTTACTTTGCAGATTAAGTTGAAAATGGCAAAATGGCAATTCGTCCACAAATGTCATTAGTCAACAGGTCATTTACCTCTATTATTTGCGGTGTTACAAATTAAATAACGTTAATAGTTTTTCAAATACTTCGGTATTCCAAATTACCAACAGTATTCCAAATATATGCTGCACTTCCTCTACTGTTATTGTGACTAATTTCTAGAGCAGCGTTTCCCAATTAAATTTCGCCACGAAACCCTTCCAAACTCATCAGCTTTTTTTATACAGTGCGATGACGACGTTGCAAAATGTACATTTCTCTCTATTAATATCTAAATTTTATTATATGATCGCCCTAACCTCAATTGGGAAACGCTGTTCTAGAGATACATACAGTGTACCTACTCTTCACTTTTTTACAGCGTAGCATCCCATGCACCGCATAAGGGTACCCAAGATCGGTGTCGCATAAAACAGAAAGTATACGTTTACAGAAGAGCCCCAGTACGTACATCGCACACAACAAAGTCTCTCACGATGCATACACGTGTCGAACAGGTTACACGCCATATGTCGTACCTGCCGATGAACCAGTGCGGCTCGGCATCGCCCGTCCCCCCGCGCTCTCCCGTCCACCAGCGCTGTGTGCCCCGCGAAGGGAGCAAGGGGGCAAAAACTAATATTGCCTTTAACGTGGCCATTGTTTTCTCCCTACGTACACGGCCGGAAGAAACTGGCCACACGCTCGGTACATGCAGATCCTAGATAGAAAGTCGGCGGAACAAATGCAGTCCCCCCCCTCTATTCCTTCGTTTTTTCGCTTCCTCCGCGAAGGGGGGGCCTTTACACGGCGACTCGTGCTCCCTCGCAAGTTTTTGATAGGCACACCGAGATGCAGGCGACGTAAATGGCGGAGCAGGCCACGACGGCCACCTGGAAGCCCAACGGGGGGCTTTTGTTCCGCGACTCAGACTGTGGAACTTTCCACTTTGTTATTAATTTCCGCGATCCAACTGGCTGCTGCCTTCCCCCGTGCCCCTTCTCTTCGATCTGGTATTATTTGCGCACGGCTCTCTTAGAAACTCGCCTTGTTTGGGCGCTAGTGCGCAGTTTCGACGCGGGCGGCGCTAGTTGACTTTGTAGCTAATTCTTTTACCGATTTAGAGGTTAGCTGATGTACTCTGTTGGTACATAACTGAATTGTGGGTTCTCGAGGTAGAAGTTTATTATAATTATTTTGTTTTGTTGCGTTTGAAAGGGAAGCTGGTTGAATTAGATTAGAATCCTTGTTTTTCTTTGGTGCAGTTTTTGCTATAATTCCATTTGCATGGTGTATTGAATTTCTAATAGCAACAGGACTTTTTTTCCTCTTAACCTTAAATCAACAGCAAGTTAGCCACCGGTCTCAGGTAACAGATAACATTAATCAACTGGCCTAGAGTGTCTTCGAAGCGGCCGCCTCTCGCAGATTGTTTCTTCACATCTACCCAGCTACTCTCAAAATAGCTATAAAGAACTCCACGCAGAGGAAGCAAAACAATCACTTCCCAAGGCCTCCATAAAAACTTAATTCCTCCCGATAACCATCGATATCGCGTCTTTCCCCCGGAGCTATTTATAAAACCCCATAAAAACAGAAGCAAGAAGCGCGTGATCGTCCACTTTCCGATTACTTCCGAACAGAAGACGAAAAAGGAGGAGCGAAGGAGCAAACAGAAGATTAAGAAGCCTTTCAGCAGACTGTGAAGTTTAATTTACAACCTCCGATCGCTGCGCTGTATACACTCGCCCCATTTCCAATTTCTCCAACCGTGAAAGCGGGATCGATCTGGAGTTTTTTGGCCCCCCTTCCCTCCCCCTCCTCCTCGTTATTAGACGCTGGTGGAGATATTAATTCCGCTGGCGGGGCAACGCCGACTATTCGTTTAATACATTTGCCCGCGATTCTCCCGAGATATTCGCCACCACCGCGGTGTCTAGCTGGCGAGAAACCGCGCTGCTCCCCCCCTTCCTTTCCGCTCGAGGAATAATCTGCGCCGCCAGCACGGTCATCAAAGATGCTTTCAAAGGAAGTGCTCTTATGAATGTCTGTGCAACTGCGTCGTCGCGCCGGGCCAGGGCTTTCATGCGTCCTCGTCGACGTCTCCTTCATTTCTGTAATGCCGAGCACGGAGCCACGATTGATTCCCTTTCTTCGAACTCGTCCACGCATCCTCTGGGCCCTGCACACCGGGATCATTCACCCACCGCGCCATTTTGCGGATCTGCATTTGGTTTGGGGTTGAATGTGAGTTTGGTTTGGCTCGAGCGAAGCTGGCTTGTGTTTAATGCGGGATACGTGTGTGTTGGATTTGGCGGAAATAGGATGCTAACGTGAGTTTGAGACGTGGTTAGGTCTGTTTAGTTGCGCTGTATTTTATAATCTCAGGACAGACACTCTTAATCTTGGTATCCTGAGTGCAAAAACCTCAGGATGACGGAAGTAACGAAATGGCAGCCTGTCAAGCGCACCCCCGCAATTAAGATTGGAATCGAAAGGAGAAAATAGACGCCCTGGGAAGGCTGAAGAGTCCGCTGCACTATTACAAAATTGCATCCCGCCTGGAACGTACCTCGACGCATAAGAAATTCAAATCGCGCGTCCCAGCTCTTCCCAATAAGAGAAATTGAAAGCCCCTGCACGCGGCACGCCACAAAACACCGAGTCCCTTTCCACCCCCCAGGAAAAACGTGTCCTCGCGTCACAAACACCGTTCCCACCCGGACGAACGACGCCAGCCGCCTTTAATCTCGCGATAACTCGACGTTTCTGGGGGAAACGATCATCCCGCGATGACTGCGTCATCGCTGTAACGATAATCGAACGTGGTGGCTGAACCGCGAGGGGTTGGAAAGCCGAGGGAAAAAACTGGATCAGAAGATCGTAGAAAATACAATCCTTCGAACCTCATGGGCTATCTACAACTTCCTTCCAATTGCGTTGTAAAACCACTGGTGCCTATTTTCCTTTAACAAAAATCGAGGACATCATTTCCTTCTTTCCAGTCAGCTGCGCTCGCCCCTCTTCTCCGAGTGCGATTCTGCTTGGATTACTGTTCAAACACTGATAGAAATTGATCGAATATCAACACAGACACGCATAGAACCTCCACGTTCTGGCAAGAGGAGTGTCCTAGGAAGGGTTGAAGACACTGGTCTATATATACTGGGTAGGGTATGTGGTTTCAGAGTGTGGGAAGGATCTGTGACGATTTGAAGCACGCCATCTTTAAGAATACACTACATTCGCCACCTGGTGGGCCGATTGGTACTAAGCTTCTCCGATTCACATGTATCCTTATTCGCGCCTTTACTTGCTAGCAGCAATATCGGTCAGAGCGGAGTTCACATTGTACGACGAAATAGTAAACGTGGTAATTCTGACTGACTTATATTCTTGTATAAGAAATATTACTCTACGAAGTACAGTAGTTGGACAAAATAATGAGAACACCTTGTACATTAAGAAAATTCTTTATTAATATCGTGTAGAACTACCATCGGCACCCTTAAACGGTTTGTTTAGCAATTTTTTTCTTTTAAATAATGAACTCAATAGAAAATTTGTTTAGCAATTTTAGAAAATCTGATTAATGGCATTTATTATACATCTCTTGAAGATTAAAAAATATTGTTGATATTGATACTTGGTAGCCTGACACATTATTGGAGTATTTTATTACATTTAAGTTTGTGTTCTGTTTATAAAGTGAATTTGACAATACTCAAAAAGGCGGTTACTTAATACTCTTCTCCCTTCAGAGGACCAAAAATGGCGGATGCGCATTCTCACCTTTTAGTGCTCTAGATTGACTATATACGATTCCATATAAGAGTAGACCTACGCCCTCACCGATTTGCAATCTATCTGCGCACCTTCCACTACTGCCTGCGCACGCGATTGGTCGTAGGGCTTTCTCTGCCCGTTTCCTACCAATCAACAGCCTCCTCAGAGTCGCCGTTGCGCGGAACGAGTCTACTCTTAAGTGGAATTCAGTATAGAGTTCGTTGGACAATATAAGAAGCTTCTTGAAACGCCATCTTTAGGAACTTATATGTAAGAGCATGTAAACCAAAGAAAAAATAAACCTAACCTAACATAACCTCAGTATTTGAAGAACGAGCATAGATGTGAATCGAGAAACGTAGTACCAATCGTGCTAGTACCACTGATCCCATTCAGGTGGCGAATATGGTTAATTCTCAAAGATGGCGCGGGTCAAATCATCGCAGTATTTTTACGGCCACGCGGTATATCCAGTATATGCATCCTATTAATATAATAAATGCGAAAGTGTGTTTGGATGTTTGTTACTCAATCACGTCGCAACTACGCAACGGATCTTTCTGAAATTTTTTATATACGTAGTCTAGGACCAGACATAACATATAGGATACTTTTTATCCCGATTTTTTTACCCGATCTGGACCAAATGTTGCATAATTATTCTCTAGAACCTTGCGGAAAATATAGGCTACCATCAAATCTGGACATCCCCCTTATTTTACCCTCTTGACGCTTCGCGATAATCTACTTTAAGCTAGTATATAATAAATCAGTGGTCGAAGCAGGATGGTCCAATTTGCCGAAAAATGCATCTTCGTCGATAGCGAGGGACAGTCGAGAGGTGTGACTGAACCAAACAAATGGCGGTGCTGCATCCTTCCACGCTGCTAACCCTTGAGCGCCGCGCGAACGTCGAAACTTATCGGTTTCCAATGTCGTCGTCCGTCACCGATTGGAAAACTTTCCTCGTAATCCGTCAGATAAATCACGCGTTCCATCGCGCGCTCTCTATCTGCCCCGATCTGTCCCACTCTGTTCGAGCGCTTGCAAATCTTCCGTCTCGCCGGATACTTGTGCTCCTGCAGGTGTTCCTCGTCCCTTTCCCGCTGCTCGCCACGCTCTCGGAACCCCTTTGTTTCCCTGACCCGCCCTCTCCCGCCCCGGTAACCACCCCCCCCCCCCCCCAGTCTGGCACGGATGGTGGGACACTATCGGGGCACTCGGATCGCTCGGAATCGTCTGCGATCGTCGTCTCACGCATCGACGGATCGAGAACCGTGAGCAACTTTCGCCCAAGAAGTCGGAATTTACATCTGTTTTCCACGACACCAGACAGACAGCGGGTGGGTGTGGGGCAGCTACTTGGTCGCGAGACGCGGGAGCCACCCCTCGCGGCGTGAAACGATCAAATTGGCGAAACCCTGCGCCTTTGCACGACGATCCTTGCGGGGATGGTGCCGGTAGTGAGTTTCCGTTCTAGGGGAATTCGAGGTACGGGGAGGATTGGTGTCCTTTGTTCAGTTAACGACGCGTTTATGAGCGAACTTGTTTAGTTTTGTGAGGGGTGGTTACTAAAATGACTGCCACTGGTTAAGGAAAGTAGTAATGTATATATTTATAAAAAAATCCGCTCGTGCTACCGTCGCAGCCCGACGACGAATGCTCGCACGCCCGTGCCGTCTCTCCCGAAGTATTCTCGGTCGCCCGGGCGACGCGGCGTACACCTCCGCTTTGTTGCCGCGTCGCTGCCAGATTCGCGGAATCCCCTCGTTGCCGTCTCTTACAGTTTTATTGTACTGAGAGGAGCATTTACATTGCAGTGTTAGTGGAGTTGCAGTTAGATAGGGTGGATTTGTTGTTGGGTGGCTTTAAGGGATGGAGGTGGTGAAAGTTGAAGAGTCCTTGTAGAAAACTGTGAGTGCCAAAAATCAAATTTTTCGGGAGAGAGAAACAATTTCACTGACTTTAATTTATTTACGAAATTTGATTTATTTTGATTGCTAAATATGCTTAAGTATACAATAGCCAAAATGCATCACAAAGGTCTCGATTATTTTGATTAATATAGTCGAAATTCGTGAAAAAAGAAATTGTATTTGTAGAAAACAAGCATTTAAATTTGCAAGCACTCTAACATTGTTTTCTACAGAAGTGGCGATGAACTAGAGAGTAGAGACACTATAATAAGAGTCTGGCCACGAGTCGATATCCGCCATGTTTTGGCTAACTCCTACGAGAGAGAAAGAGATATACACCATTTCACTTTTAACCACTCTTAACAACTCTTACGTTTATGGCGATATTTTATTTCGTGTAACTATATAGTACATTACATGTGGCAATAACACCTCAAGAAAAGGTTATGTTATGAAAGTGTTTATGAATATATATATATATATATATATATAAACATTATTTTTTACTACCCAAATGCACAGTTTCAGATAAATAGATATTAAAAACAATTAGAATAGTATGAGAAAAAACGTTTTTTGTTAACCTTCAAACATATATTTTTTGAAAAATGTGTTACCATTAAGATTAGTATAATTTAGAGATTTAAAAATCAGCGGGAATAGACGAAAATGGCGGACCAATCAAAAGTGGCCTTTTCGTGGCCAGACTCTTATTATACCTAGTGTCTCTACGATGAACGTACCAGTGGTACCATCTTTTAGCACTATTAGTAACTTATTTACAAAGGGAAATTGCATTAAAATTCTATACTATAGTATTACCATTTTTTTTTTTTAATTTTGCCACTTACAGTGCTTCCTACAAGGACTCTTCAGTTAGGAGCACTTGCGTGGAGGTATCGTGGTAGTAAAATCGTGAAATAAATTAAGTGATATTTAGGGAGGTACTAAAATATTGCAGTAGTAAACTTCCAAAATACTGAAGTAGGTATTAAACTTTGAAAGTAGTAACCTTCCAAAATAGCAAGAAGGAATTATAACACCAAAATCTCAACTTGCAGCATCTAAATTCACAAGCAGCAAACTATCTACCACAATACTAAAGCAAAAAGGAATTAGTTCGTATCAGTCAAAGGGGTAGCAACCCCAACGTGCCTTCATTGAGACCTCAGGCCCTATTACTTAAAACAACCAACTCTCACCCCTCCCTCACCCCCATGGTAGCCTCTAATATCGCTAACAGAAAGCTCCGTGTCCCCCCATCAATTAATCGGAGGCTCCATTATTTCATCGGAGAATTTCGGCGATAAATATCGCCGCGTCGCGTAAACGACGGCGAAGCACGCGATACGACTTTCGAGACGCGCCAGGCACGTGACTGTTCACAGTAACTTTAAACGAGTCTCTTTGGTCCTCCCACAAGTTTCCACGGAGACTCGCGCCCGTTACGTGTGCGGGTGGGGGGTCGACGGCTTGGCATTTCCAGTCGTAATTGCGCGCGCGCGCCTTCCAAGTTACATATTAAAACCGTTGACGCGTTCACTGCTACGTTATTTGTAAATCTGTGTCGTGAAAAACAGGAACGTTTGGTTTTTGTAAGGATAGTGACAGTGTTGCAAATATAAATGAACAATGGTTTAGAAGGTATGTACATAAGTAAATAATTAAATGGAACACCGTGTGCAAATCAAAAACTCTCCCTCCATCGTCATTTCATATTTAAACAATGTTTAAACTGTGAGATAGAGTGTAATACTGCCCTTCTTATTTAAAATGGTAAAATGAAGTTTTACCATTTTCTTTGTGCCGTCCTTGTAAAAAAATAAATAAATCAGGCTTTTTTTTAGATCTCTGCGAAGCACTTAAGGTTCTATAATTTTACTTCCAAGGTAAAAGACGTGTGGAACTTCAAATATTTTAACTTCTCTTGAAAAATTGGACAATGCTAGGTAGGATATTTTAATTAAGGAGAATAGTAGTCTCGGTTTTGAAAAAGAATTTTCTCTTTTTCCACAAACTTTATAGTATTAACGTATTCGCGTTTATTAGCAATAATTACGCGAAAGGCGAACCACCCTCATTTTTCCCAACACGTTTCCGCACTCACGCGGCCTCTTAACCCCCTGCAACCTGCTCCTAAAAATTTACGAGCTTACCTTCGTCTTCCCAGCCTGATTTCGCGCATAAAATTGTAACTTTACGAGCCTCGAATATGCAATGCAGATACCCCGTCAAACTCGATTTTTCCAGGTCCATTTTCCTCCATGAATAATTCTATTAATAACAAAAAACAGGGCTCTCAAAGACGTCCACTTATTCCCCGAATAAAAAGAAGCAATTAATTTTCAAAAGGAAGGGAAATTCTGGAATCCATTTAAAAATAAGAATCGAAGCGTCTCACTTTCTTGGCCAGATGGTAAGAGAAGAAAATAATAATTTCTACGCGGAGCGGTGGGCAATTTTCGTTTTTATTTTCACTTTTATGCCAATATCTCCTCGGCTGCCCGGGGAATCCCTCGAATGGCCGTCGTAAAATTCAAAATTTCGCGCGTCAGATGGGGGAGCAGAAAGGACGAGGGAAAGAAAGGTAACCGGACACTTTTCCTCGTTACCTTTTCCCCAAAGTTTCCCAACAGTCCCGTGAAACTTCCACCTCGGAACCCTCCCCCATAGACGTAATAATATTTCATTCGAGATATCGAGCTCCTTCTCGCCGTTCTCCTCGGGCTCACGTGCAACCGGCGGGGGAGTGAAAAATCACTGGCGATAATAAATTCTATGAGAAGCCCGAGGATCGTTTCCGGTTGCGATAGGGGCGAGACCGCGGATCTGGGGGATGAGGTGCGCCGTGGCTGTAAGTGAATACTAATATAACAGGCGATTTAATTTTCAATCGTGTCATTTGGAAAAACCTCGAAATCCATCTCAAACAAATTATTCTCGAAATTGTCAAGTTAGAAATTTTCGTGAGCAAAAGTGTTCCACACTGAAGCATCAGGAGACTCCAAACTTTCAAACCAAATTGCCCGAACTTGTTAGGAACTGCTGAACATTTCCGGCAGGATTTTAAATAGGCACCACTTGCGGTTTCCCATTCCTTCTCGTTTCACTCCGCGCCTTTAAATCACGGGCCCCCGGAAAAAGGGAACACAGAGCTGTCGAAAAAGAGCAACGAGGAGAGGAACCACTCTTACCCTCGTGTTAGGAACAGGAATAAAGGGGCGGAGAGGGTGGGGAGGGGGGAGAAAAATAAGCGCTAAGCGGAAGCTCTCACGGTATCACGGAAACGAGGCGGAACCCCTGTAAGAGTAATTAAAGGACGTGAAAGAAAGATTTAATTCCCAAAAGGCCGCGACCTTCCCTCTCGCCTAACTGAGTTTTAACGAAGGGAACCCTCCCTCGGAGGGGTGGAACTCCTGCGGGGCCGTAATACGTCACATAAGGCTCATCCCTTAACAGACGTCTAATGGCTCACAAAGGAGCAAGGGGCTGATTACACAAGGAAAGGGGAGGCTTCATATACAGGGCATGGTCTCAGCAAATTGGCGCAGACATAGTGGGTAAATAGTAAATAGCCTCCTGAGATTGTAACAAAATTGCAAGCCAAAATTTCGGCTCCTCTAATAGCTGCGGTGAGATTACAAACCGAAATTTGGCTTCTTCTGACGTTGCAACAAAATTGCAATTGCGATTCGACGCCCTGTGAAAAGGCAACAAAGTTGCAACACGAAATTTTGGCTTCTCTGACGGCTGGCTGCAGCGAAATTACAAACGGAAATTTTGGCTTCTCCTGGGGGTTTGCAACGAAGCTGCACACCGAGATTCTGGCTGCTGTTCCTGTGGCTTCAAGAAAGTTGCTAACTGGATTCGACACGTTGTGAAAGCTCGGCGAAGTTGCAACCTGAAGTTGTGGTTTCTCTTGGAAAATAGGTTCGTGTAACTCGAGTTGAAATTATGTTTGAGTGTTCCTGAGTGGGACTCTCTGCGAGTCGTAATTATCGAGGCGGAAATTACTGCGGACCGTAACTTTTCAGGTACATCGCTTTGTAATTATTGTGTTCGAATTAGAGTGATCCTCGAATCTGTATTTTCGATTAACAATTACAGTTCGATATAATTTTACTTTTTTTCGGACTTGTAACATTCAATAGCCGTTTCTTATAGGTTTTCGTGCGCTGAAAACGAATCCGCAAACCGTTCGTCGCCATCAAGCTCAGTTTTTGAGAAATTCGATTTTTAAAAAAAATGCAAATTTTCTCAAATCTTATGAACATTTATATATGTTTAAATAATGACCACTGGGAAAATAACACCCGAAATGCACCCATTTTTGCAGATATTTTTCAATTTATTTCCAAAAGTAAGGGTGTAGGAGAAAATCTGACCACCCCACGCGACGCAGCAGACATTTTTCCGTCGGAAAGCATCAACAGAAGTGGTAAGTCACATTTTGTTTTCAATACAGAAGCGAAATAGTTTGGCAAAACGTGCGGCGCCGACAGTGGTAGTCAACAGCGGCGCCCGATCCACTGCCGCTCGGCGGAACACAATCGCTTAACGCGCGTGACCACCACTGTCGGCGCCGCACGTTTTGCCAAACTATTTCGCTTCTGTATTGAAAACGAAACGTGACTTACCACTTCTGTCGACGCTTTCCGAAGGAAAAATGTCTGCTGCATCGCATGGAGTAATCAGATTTTCTCCTACACCCTTACTTTCGGAAATAAATTGAAAAATATCTACAAAAATGGGTGCATTTCGGGTGTTCTTTCCCCTTTGATCGTTGTTTAAACATATTTAAATGTACATAATGCACTAATAACTTATATCGTTGTATTCGGGAGGGTTCATAGAATAATTTGACGAAAAAAAATTTGCAGTTTTTTTCAAAATCAAATTTCTCAAAAACTGAGGGTGATGGCGACAAACGGTTTGCGGATTCGTTTTCAGCGCACGAAAGTCCAGTTACTGTGTTATTGTCTTCCATTCATTCCATTCTACTGCGAAGGCGTAGCAATATTTAAAAAACTAATGAAGAATATCCTTCGAGTTTAGACCACGGTATGAAGCTTGAGAGAGTGTGAAAATTTAGAAGAGTTCAACAATTTACTCGGAGTATTTCAGAAATGTAAGTCACAACTTTTTTTACCTACTTCCCTTCCTCCGAGTCTCTCCTCTGAGTTAATGTCTTTTGGTATTCATGATTCGACGCGACTGGCGCCATTTTTGCTGGAACTACCGGGAAGTTTCATTGGTTTTCGCGACGCCGTAAATATTGCACGTAACACTCGACTTGCTTTACGCTTCTATGAATTTTCCACGGGACGACAATTCCCAGTTCCTCGAATTCCACGGTGCATAACTCGGGGATCTTATTCGCGCGGGGCGCTAGGCGACGCGGAAAGAACGTCGAAGATGGAAACCATTTTCACTTCTGTTGCAGAAACCTTGTTTCTGCGCATCCATTTACTTGTTCCCTTTTGTGGTGTAATTCTGACGTGCTAGGTAGCTTAACACTAATCATCCTTTCTACCAAACATCTCACGTATTTTTTTTTTTATACAAAAATGGGACCTAGAATTCTTTGAAAACAATTTTTTAATACTTTCGCAACCCTCTGCTGCTGTGCCCACAGTAAAATCAATGAGAATTATATTGCAGTTGCACGTGAGAATGAAATTCTGAATGACTAGCGCAGTTGGCGCGCGAAATTCAAAATGCGTGAAGGGTATAAGTGAATAAATGCTAATTAACGGTGAGAAAGTTCTCTATTTTTTTTTCTTTTAATTTATACAATAGTAGATATATTGTATATTGATCATTTTGAAATTGTGCTTCTGTGGATTTCTATTTACAGTAATATTTTAAAGAATGAGATTTTATTGGAGGATACTGGAGAACGTTGCGACAGATGTAGTCTAGTCTCAGCGACATTGTTCTAAATCGGACGGTGTTCCAGCAGGCCTAGAGTGGAAAGAACTAATGTTTATTTCATCGGGCCAGGATTGTACAAGCTGGAAAGTTTCGCGAACACAAACAGCCTCTTGTTCGACTCGAGTGTTAAATCGATCTCCGCCGACGTGGCCGGCCGCGTTCAGATGCAGAAACGCCAGACAGCTTGCGCAATGTCGATAATGTAAATTTCGGTAAGGACAGCCCGCCGATTGTAGCCGTACAATGCCTTTCTTGTTGTAGCGTTTGTCTTTCTGTTGATTTCACCACGAAAGTCACGGGAAGTTCCATTTCACTCTTAACTGGTCGATGATAATTAAAAATTGGAGACACTGTTAATAGAGTTATAGATTTTCAGTGGTAATGTGATTTGGGTTCGATAAAGATGGCTCAAAATAATTTTAGTGCCACTTAAAATTTTCGTGGATAAAAATTTAAGTGAACTCTGCTTCGCGGGGATGTTAAATAATTTCTACTTAATCTATGGTTACTCAAAATCTTTTGCGGACACTGAAAACATTTATGAAAGTTCCAATGAGCCATGAGAGTAAGGAATGCATGAGAAAGTGAAACAATTTTGGTGAAATATAGTTCTAAATGATCTCCCATAATTTTGATGCTTATACAACCTTCTACCTCATCAAACCTCACTCAACACCTCTCCAAACCTCTTCAAACCTCTCCTCAATTTCTCAGGAAGTTATCAGAAACTAAAAACACATCTTTAAAGAAACAAAAATCCACCAAATCTATTTGCAACAAATTCACCCTAGTTGCAATGCTCATACATCCCTCTACTTCATCAAACCTCGCTGAAAACCTCTTCAAACCTCTCCTCAATTTCTCAGGAAGTTATCAGAAACTAAAAACACATCTTTAAAGAAACAAAAATCCACCAAATCTATTTGCAACAAATTCACCCTAGTTGCAATGCTCATACATCCCTCTACTTCATCAAACCTCGCTGAAAACCTCTCCAAACCTCTTCCAACCTCTCCTCATCTTCTGAGGAAGGTATCAGAAACCAAAAATCCATCCTTAAACAAAAAAAAATTCCCCAAACCTACTTCCAAACAATCCTCCCCTAGTTGCACCGCTCATACATCCCTCAACCTCGCCAAACCTCCCCCAAAACCCTCATCAACTTCCAAGCGAGGTATCAGAACCACAATCACCAGTTCGCATCAGCAAAAATTCGACTGCGATCCCAAAGGGGGGCCCCGCAATCACAGCGAATCCCGTTTAGAGAAAACGATCGACAAGAGCGCGAGGAGAAGGGTCAGGCGAGAGAAAAGGCGAGGCAGCTGAGAAGAACACCTGACTCGCTGCAATTTCCCATCGATCCCCGTCCGCTGAAGGATCGTTCGATCCCGCCGAGGTAAATCGCGATCGTCGATGGCCACGCCCGCCGAGCGAAATCGATCTACCACGAACGATGTAATGCCAGGTAATCACGGTGGCCATAATGACGGCGATAACGAGCCACTTCCCGTCCGAAAAGGTGCTCGTCCCCCTTGGTAATTGATCGTTGCCGGAGAAAAGGCTCCGCAGCCTCGCCCGCATTCTCTGAAACCACCTGGAAATTGATTAAGAGACACTTCCCTTCTCGTTCGACGAATTCCGCGCTGTCATTGGCCCATTATCGTTCAAATTTCCCGCCGAAAGCGCTTGCATCGTTGAACACCAGTTCTAGCCTTTGTGCGCGATAGTTTGCAGCAATTCGGAGCGTTAGTATTAATTGGAAGCGTTCTCTGCGATGTCTGAAGGCAGGTTCCAGGCATGTGCTAATGAGATTCTGATAGAGATACCCCCCTCGTGATTGGGCCAGGTGGGTGTAATCGGGGGGATGCTACAGAGAAATCATTCGCAACACCTTGTTCTAACGCTGTAGGCTGTACAATAATTACGGCGGATGGAATTTCACCGAGTTTCGAGTAACGCGAGCTCATCTTTGTTTTACTCGAGGCTATTTCGGCTGGAGGGGTGGGGGGCTGGATTGTTTGCAACGATCTGCGGTATAAATTGCAGAGACGGCGGGGCGATCGAGCTACGATTTCTGATAAATTGCAGCAAGCGACGGGGTAAAAATCGCCGGGGTACTTAAAGCGGTCTTTTCTTTCCGTAATAATAGGTCACCGGATCATCTCTGATCCACGAGCTTTTCCATTTTACTCCTTTCGAGCGTACAGAAATAGCAGGTCGCCTCTCATGTTTTTTTTTTTTAGAGAATATTCTTATTTTTCGCTCTCTACTGTCATCTAATTTTATTCGAGAATTTTAATACTTCCTAATGCAGGAGACTTGTAATAATTTGCAAGCCGGACCTTGTTTCCTTTAATCCGCTCGACAAACATGTTCTACTTTGCAAGCTACCCACCGCAAAAATGTCCCTTTGCGATTTTAGGAAGCAAATGTTCATTTTTTTTGTGCTCGTCTTTTTCAAGGCGGCTGCCAGTGATCGAGGACCCTGGAAATGTTTATCTCCATTCGTGCCACTTCGAGGGAGGAAGGTACGAGCCAACGAAGGGACAAGTAAAAATTTACAACGCCGCGTGGACGTGTCCTGGTCGATCGTGAAAGAACAATCGAGTCACGCGTCGAAGGAGCCGAAGCGAAATGGGAGAAGAAGGGACGACGATTGCCTTCTCGAGGAGTTGGACCGAGCGCCAGGCCAAGGGGTTGCTTTTCAAAAGGACGTTTGTACGTGACGCCGACGAAGGACTCGCAATATTCCCTCTGCGCCTTGCCCTTCGATCTCTATCGCCCTTGCGTCCATCTTATTTATTCCCCTCAGCCGCTCTCTCTCTCTAATTAACGACCACTTTTTACGTAGATACGTTCCAAACTGTACGTGCTTTTTTACTGTTTATTTGATTTAGGGAAATGACACTGTTACTGGGCATGTGAGGATAAAGTGTATTGTTAGAATAATTTTTATAATTTATTGCAGTGCGTTGTTGGTAAAATATTATTGTATAAATTTGATACTATTTGTATATGTGATTTATGATGTATATGTATTTATATTATTAATAATAAATGGACAAATTGTGCAAGTATACGTAATAATTTATTTCATTTGCATACCACAACAAGTTGAATCATTTCAATAAAACCTATCCATCCCAAAAATCTATATCCCCCTTTTCTTTCTACCTCTAAAGAGAATCCTCCGCATCACCTCCATTTATCCACTTCTTCCGCACCCCTTTCACCTCCATCCGCCCAGAAATTTCTCACCCCTATCAGCCCGCTTCTATATCTTCCCTTTTGTTTCCCTCGTAATCCTCATACTTCCGTCTCCATCGACGTGCCTGGCCCGCCGTCGATCCGCCACCATTTCTCCATCTGTCCAGCAATTTATCTCCTTTCGACCTCCGTGTCCGCCATCCTCTGGAAACCCCTTTCTACGTGTGTCGAATAGACACGTGTTCCCAGGTCCCAGCCACAGGGCTGATTGATCGGCGGAAGAGGCGCGGACGAAAGGGTGCTTAAGGATTCAATCCAGCCGGGATACATGTACACACGGCCTTAATCCCGCGGCGAAAAGAACAGTCTGGAATTGAATCTTTAACAGAGAAGGGGGGTGTGTGGCGTCCACCCTTTCCCCCGGAGTTTAATTGTCTGCCGCGGGGGAAAGGTTAATCGAACGTTTGTGGCCGAGGAGAAGAGTTTCCCTGTTTCCCGTTATCGAGACACACTTATCTTTTCGTGTTCTTTTGCAACGCGGAGGTGAAAGGAGGAAGTGGGGCGTGAAATGCTTACCATCCCTCTTCGATCACTCCTCTCGCACTCATTTATCCTTAACTAACCCCGGATTCAGCGTTGCTTCAATTCAGTTCGTCAAAGAAAACTCTCAGTTGCTAATATCGTCGGTGAAAAGAATCTTAATCTCTGCCCTCGATTCACCTATTGTGAATCTGCTCTGTTCTATCCCCAACCGGGATCCCTCTGCTCGCCCTACGCGCCAGAGACTAAACGAGATTAATCGTTTTGTCATAGTGATTCGATTAACCGGGCCCACGCTCGAGGCCGGAACACATGTCGCCTGCAAATCACGATATTCTGCGTTTAGAAGCTCGCCACGCGGACGACACTCGTCCGGTTGCATACAGCCAGGGGCTCGGCCGGTGCGCGCGCACGTTTTCGAATCATTAATCCCGATTGTTCCGCGACAAAATACGACAGCGAGTATTAACGAACGCTGATATCGGTTTAGTTACTGGGCATCGCTGTCGCGCGGATTCCGATCTGCTCGACGAATGAACCAAAAACGTCACCCATTTGTTGGTAATTTTTTAAACTGCTGCAATAGCTTGCATATGATTTTTGCGGTGATGCTGCGATTAGTATCGTTGGAAAAAAATGGGTTGCAATTCGTTTTAGGTGAATTCAGGGGAGGTGTTTTAGTTTTATGTTCTGCGAGGAAGGGAGAAATTTGATGCTGGAGGGTTGTGGGTATTGCTAGAAATTTATTATATGAAATATAATATTATTTCACAATGTTTTTTAACGGGCTATTCAATAGTAAGTAGTATAATTAATATTTTAAATTTTCTACAGTTTCGGTTTTTAAGAGTTGCTCTATGGGCTGATAATTTTTTGCAAAATAAAGATTCCAAAATATTGTGAACCGTTTTCGAAGGTCAAATTTAAGCGAAAGGGAAGAAGAAGAAATATTTATAGTACCTATTTACAAAAATTTCAAATGTAATTTTTATACTGTAAACAATTTGCTGCAATCCCATTTTCCATTCCCACAGAAGAATATTATACTCCCCACTCTGCGAATTAAAAATCAATTAACATTTACTAATTACTCCACCATTGCCACCCAAACCTAAATGAAATAAAAGTCGATTCGCGCAAGCATCGCAAAGCGACACATTCACCCCTCCCCCTTTTATAAATTTCAATAAAAATCAATCTTTCTCGAACGTCACCAATTCGCCCGCTCGCAATCTGTTGGGATTCGTCTCGCAATCGTAAATCGACCAGATAGCAGCTTAATCGAGGCGCGTCGCAAAACGAAGCCCAAGAAACAATATTCCCTATCGATAGAATTTCCAGCCGTGGGGGAAAAAGGAGGAAGCAGATCGTATTGAAATATCGTCGCCCGTTGACAAGCTGCAGCACGCTGGCTGGTACGTAATCGATAAGTCAATCGGGCCGGTCAAACATAGGGAAAGGCGTTTAACGGTTTCCTATAGCCAGCTGGGATATCGAGCGTGTTGCTTTTTCGAACGGGGAAAGGTCGATCTGTCTTACCGCCCACATCGCCGATCCGGGGCACTCATATGCGATATTAGAAGTGGACTGGCGAGCTTCTATTATAACCTTGTCGGGCATCCAAGGGGAGGGAAAAATTCTGGAACGCGACGACTGCTGAGGCAGCAAATGTACGGAGGAAATTTGGAATTCCATACTCGCCTGGTATTTGGTTGCTCGCTAGGTTTGAGGTTATGTGTCGAGCGTAACGTCACTCGCGGCGTAATTCGGATCGCACGTTGACCATTTCAGTTATAACCGAAATCCAATGGCGTAATAATCTTAATGCATAACGTAATCCAACTTGGAACTAATCAGAACTTCGGCGAAACTTCGGCCAGAACTAATTTGCACCTGACCTAGACCGAGCCGCCACCAGACTCCAGCCAGCGCTAAACCCAAATCGAATCTAAACCAATTTTCTCAGATGGAGCTGAGATCTAACGTTAAATTCGGTGTGGACTCGAACTAGAGATCTTATAATTTACATATTCGTAGTCGTATTCAGTCCTGTCACACTAAATGAACTATAACTTTTTTCTATTGGGAGACTATATGTAGTTCTATTTCGTATATTCAGTATTGTGAGTAATGGGAAAGAAGGTTAGAATCTATTGGGATTGGCTAAGCTGAAAGAGTAGGTCGCCACCAGGTAGCGTATCGCAGCTTTGCCAATCCCAATAATGAAAATCCGAATAATTGGGCGCAGTTATGCAGAAAGCTACCAACCCTGAAAATGTTAAAAAATTACTTAAACACTGTACCGATCCCTTAATTTTGGGATCTTTATTTTGCAAAAAATTGCCAGCCCATAGAGCAACTCTTAAAGACCGAAACTACAGAAAATTTAAAATAATATTAATTATACCACTCACTATTAAATAGCCCGTTAAAAACATTGTGAAACAATAACAGAGAATAAAATATTTCTCCGCACCTTGGGCCAGTGGGGAAGCTGACGCAAACTCAGCGCAGAGGGCGCCACTAGCGCAAGGAACCATTGCTGACTTCTGATTTCAAAATTAAAATGCCAACAACAGGAGAAAATTATAAAATATTATAAAATTTTTCATGCTAAAGTTAATTTCTAATATCTTTCTTTTCTTTTGCCAAGTTTGACGTCTTTATAATCCACAAGATGCAAATTTATTTTTTACATCTACGTAACGAATAATAGCTGACAATAATAATTATACATACATGCACTTATTATAGAGCTAGAAATTAAGAAGTGAAATAAGATCATTTAAATATACCTAAAAAAAGTTGCAGTCAGCTTCCCCATTGTTAAGCCAGGGGCCATTTACAAAGTTGGACATCTATATGCCCCCTGCAACGTCAAAATTCTTCCCCAATCATCAACCAGGATGCAAATAATAAACGAATGCCGAAACCCCAGCAAATAAAGTGATTTACACTTGCCACGCTGCTCCACCTGCCACGTTAAAATCGAGAACACCCCCAGATGCACCGGATCGCCCCTGAAGGGACATTTCCATCGAACTTCATGGCTTGCATGGGGTATAATTTTGGAAAGGAATTGCTTCCGCTGAACGACGACGTCTCGGGCCTTGTACACACACGTACGGCAGACTTTATTGCGCACGTCCGTGGGGCTCCCATAATTTCAGGGATTCATATAATGCTGGCCCATGTCATGCACCACACACTGTGCCCTCCCCCGTCGAGACGCGGGACGTGCAGCGTGCCCCATAAAGGGAATCCGCCCTTAGAATATATGCAGACACGCGTCCTGTGCCTTCCTCCACCCTCCACCCTTCTTTCCCTATCGAGATTCCAACCTGCAAATCCTCCATGTCCGTTCGCCTCCAATTCCCCCTTATCTCATCCGCGCTCCACTTACGTCCTCCCTCACGCACACTGCACCCTTTCTTGTCCCTAATGCTGCAGCTGCAACTTTCCTGTTTCTTTCCCTCCAAGTTCCTCGCATCAGCTTCCCTTAACATTCCTCATGCGCACGCTTTTATTCCCATCACAGGCGCTCAAGAACGTCAGCCGGAAGCTTGCCGAATTACGCCCGCGTAGCGCCAGCCAAGTGCCTGCACTGCTGGTTGCCGTGCTCAAGGGAGTTGACGAAGAAACAGCGCCTTCGCTCGGGCTCCCACGCGATGGGGCATTCGAGGCGCAGGTGATGGGGGTAGCCGGGGAGGAATCGAGTCAGGAACGTTGATAGGGCCTGAGAATAAATTCGTCGGGAGAAAAGGGGGGCCGATGCAAGTAGCGCCGAAGAATCAACCGGTCGACGGGGTTCCGTGGCCCTCGAACGACCGAAGCGCCCGTTTTCCCAGGGTACTATCAGCAGTTGCGAGGCGAGTACATCATCCCCCGCGAAACCAGAACTCCCCCGGGAGCCTTATCCCAACTTGCCTTTAGAAAGGGGCCGATCTCCGCCGACGCGCCGGCAGGGATGCACACCCCCCCGGCCACCGCGACCCATATCCAACGTCCCAGATAAGAATCGTCGGGTCGTATTCCCAGGATCGGAGGGGGAGGATCAATTGGCGGGGAAGTCGCCGCAAGAGTCGTAAATCTTCGGCAATTTGTTGCGCCACGGAGGGCGGTTTTTGTCCGTGGGAAGGCATGGTTAATAAGGGTGGAAGCCACGGGGTCGAATCGAGCGGATTGTACTGGAAAGTTTGCCCACTTTTTTTCCAGCTTTTGCGACGTTTTTTGGTGGACTGTTTTAGGGGCGAGGCTTCAGCCTCAGTTTCACCTGTTAACTCTTGGGGCTGCGGCGGCTGGAAAAGTTAGGGCTAGTTTTCTGCGGGACGATGTCAAGTGCACAGACATCATTTCTGGGCGGAGGCGAGATTGTTTACGAAGAATAATTGTTATTTAAAAGCTATTCCACGCGAAATCGGACACTTTTCGGATTTTGGTGAAACTTGGATATCTTGTAGTCTTTAGTGATATATAAACGTACATCGAAGGATTTTTAAAAATTTTAAAATTTGTGGGCCTTACAGCTCTTTGAAATATAGTGTTTACGATTTTTCAATAAATTATAAGTTTTGAACTAAGACACTGATAAAAATGAGCTTTTGGGAGCTTACAGTGGAGATATAAGAGTACCCAATAAAAATTATTTCACTGTAAAAAAACAAATTTTTTACCATTTTTTTTGCAATTCTTTTAAACAAATGCAATTCTCTCAAAATACGTACATTTTTTAAAATTTAAAATAAATTGAGGATTTACCCCTGTTTTTCCTCTTTATGGACACGTTTTGAAAAGTATGGACACTTTAAAATTGGTCAAATGAAAATTAATTGAATGTGATGCTGCGTCGCCAGCACCGACTCGTCTGGCTGAGTTGTGCTGTACCTACTAGCAGCGGCCAAGCGGCTATACCCGCTTTTCTTATACAGGGCTCTCGCAAATGGTATTTGAAGAAAAAAATTAAAGAGCAAAACTTTTACTTTTTTTTATACCCAACGTAATACGGAAATTTAATTTTTGGTGTTTGCAATATTTTCCGTGAAACGAAGGTGAGCTTCAGTTTTTAAATGGAATGGTATATATTTAATTACCCGATATGAAAGCGACTGTTAAGACAAATTCAACCATATGGTATACTATGACCTTCAAGGCCACACAAGAAATAGATTTAACCTACTAAATAGATAATTCGTAATATAATTAATAGATAATATTTCTTAATATAATTTGGTATATTCGTTACACCGTTTTTTTTTTTAATAAAAGAGCAACTTATGCGACTTGATTGCGTTACTAGTTCCTCCAACCCTACACCCACAGCTCTCAATTCCAGAATATAGCAGACCCATTCCACTCCGAATCGATCACTTCCGGTGTGGCCGTCAGGGTTGTTAATTGCGAGCCTTGACAGCCAGTATTTTTCAACCGAATCCGAGGCCAGAAAAATGATGACTTAAACCCCCCCTAATTTCGCGCTAACTACATCATACTTCAATTTCGCCGAAATCCCCGACGCGGTCTGGAAAAAATGATGGATCTGTCATGCAGTGGCCCGGCGAACAATCGACGCGACACAAGCTAAACTAGCCTCCACCCTGCGATCTCAATTATTCATAAAAAAAAAAGGGACACATCAGTGTCAAATAAAGCACATAAATCTTTCCCAGACCCGAAAAGCTAGCAAACAATTGGCGACAGGCAGCGGGGCGAGCAGGCCCGGTGTTCGCGAAACAATCGAGTCGAATGCGAGTTCCGCGGCGCGTACGTGTCCGCGCTCGCGACACCGCTGAATTTCAAAGGGCGTCCCACGTGGGCCAAGGTGCAGAGGGCCACGGGCTAGAGGATGCTCGTAGTTAGCTTCTAATGAGCGAACCAATCCCTTTACGTGACGCGCATCCTTCAGCAGCCACGGTGGCCCGACCTTCGTGGGCAAAAAAGTCACGACGACGCCCCCGCGGCCCGTCTCCGACATGCCGGCCGGCGGCTCGTGTCACTGCAATTACGCGTACTTTGTTTTCGAATACAATTTGCTGTCATTCACCGTCGCTGGTTCGTTTTTGCTCGTGTTTGCTCAAGGTACGCTCCCCCCACTCCTTCCCTCACTGTCGCTCCCTCTCTGTCCATTCAGCCGCGTCGACGCTCGCCTGGGGTCCCTCTAAACGCGGCGACGATATATTCGTTTGGCTTTGGCTCGTTGTCGCGCTATCGATCCAGCTGGAGCCGGTGCACGCGACAACAGGGGGGGGGGGGGGGGCACGCGATACATTTGTTAGACGCCTGTTAGGGAACGGGAGCGACGTAAGGAAATGAACAAATTGGAGTTCGCCGGCTCGCGAGAGGAATTCTTCAAGGGAGCTCGCAAATGGGGTTGCGGAGGAGGACGGCTGTGGCGCGGCGCGCAACGGTTGTATCACTTGAGGAATTGCAGCGCGGAGAATAAAGGGAGCCGGGGGAGAGGCTTTGAAAATGTTTCGGGGAAAAGGTGAAGGGTAGGATGTCCTCGATACGTGCAGGTGTAAATAAAGTACTATGGGCATTGGATTATGCGCTTCTTGAAACCGTTCAACATTTTTTTATACCGTCTGTAATCTTGGAGATACTTGCCTGGGTGCGTTTAAATGGGACTTCCTGCGAAGAGTGATGAGCATGGAGGACTTACGTACGTAATTTTAATAATCAAGTGGAAGAAATTAGTCACTTATTACCCGCAGCAATCGATGGAAAAGTATTTGATGAACATGCCGTTGTATACGTAGGTTATATCACTTAAGGGGTTATGCTCAGTCAGGAGGCCGAAAAAAGGGTGGTCTTTGGAAATTTTTTACTCAAAAGCTATAACACATTTCTCAAAAAATCTTTTTTCCTTTTAAGCATTGCATCTAGTACCGTGCATCGTAATTTTTTTATTTAAAAATATCAATAACTAAGTTATTGTCCATCACTCGAAGGTTCTCTCAAAAAAGGCTTCTGCGGTGACCACTGCTGCTCGAAAGTCGATCATCTAAAATAAAAAATTCAAAAGAATTTACTTATTATATTATATTATCTAGTATTTGAATGATTTTTTTATCCGACGCTTAGATAAAAATTGAAACTTTTACTTTAAACATCAGCCATTTTTTCCCAAATCAATATTACGAAAAATCCTTCGTTCAAATACTAGATAATATAATATAATAAGTAAATTCTTTTGAATTTTTTATTTTAGATGATCGACTTTCGAGCAGCAGTGGTCACCGCAGAAGCCTTTTTTTGAGAGAACCTTCGAGTGATGGACAATAACTTAGTTATTGATAAATATTTTTAAATAAAAAAATTACGATGCAAGGTACTAGATGCAATGCTTAAAAGGAAAAAAGATTTTTTGAGAAATGTGTTATAGCTTTTGAGTAAAAAATTTCCAAAGACCACCCTTTTTTCGGCCTCCTGACTGAGCATGACCCCTTAAGGGTACCCTCCGGTGAAAATGCTTGGAAAATACGTGATTTTCACGAATTAAAAAAAGAAACTGAACAATATATAGAGTAAAAAAGCTTTTTGGACTTTATTACTGCATATTTGGAGAACAAACAAAAAAATTATTGTTTGAATTTTATCTATTTTTGCATTAGCTATACAACAGCATTCATTGCACCACTGTAGAAATTGGAGCTCCTGACGGGCGCCATCAGAACTCGTGACAGGATCGACTGAAGTAAAAGAAACTAAAAATATTCTTAAATATATGTGAATGGTTATCGTCTTATGCACAAAGAGTAATTTTGGATCACCCATTTCTTTTTATGGACAGATGTATGCGTAGAAAAACATGCTTCTTTGCAACATTGTGTTTAAACATGTGCTAAAAATCGCCGGATTGTTTATTTACAATGAAGACGGATAAGGCGATAACCGTTCACATATATTTTAAGAATATTTTTAGTTTTTTCATTTCAGACGATCCTGTCACGAGTTCTGATGGCAACACTGAATGCTGTCTATCTTATGCAAACATTGATAAAATTCAAATAATAATTTTTTTATTTGTTCTTCAAATGTGTAGTAATGAAGTCCAGAAAGCTTTTTTACCGTATGTTGTTCAGTTCCTTTTGTTTTAATTCGTGAAAATCGCGTATCTTTCAAGCGTTTTGAGCGGAGGGTATCCTTAAAATCAGAGAAAGAGTATTGAATATACTACTAGGGTTAAGTGGAGTCACAACGTTGCATTCAGTAGTCAAGTAGGAGCTCTCAATGTTCCAACATAGCAAACAATCAAAGTTTGAAAGTGCAGGAACCATCGCAGATGAGACTGCCGCGGCATACGTAAGTTATATCACTTAGAAACTTTAAAAGCCTATTAACTTCTAATTTCAATCAATTTTCTCAACCACTGGGGGTCAAGTTCGACTCGACCCATAATGAGGAAAGTATCCTGATGGAACTTCTTCGTTTTCCACAGACTATACCCGCTCAAACGACAGTTTCCCCCCAACGTAACTGAAGCAAATTCCAACTGCCACTTTTCCACCGACCTCCAGTGAACTCGTGCCCCCGCTGGTTTCAGGCCAAGATGCGAAAATAATTAGAAATAATTGCGTCTCGTGGGTGAAGGGTGCCACCTTTCACGTGCAAGTGCGCCTGTTAAGTGAAATAAATGTTCGTCGACGTGGAGCGCGCGTGGTTAAAACCGCCTCGTTCGCTGCTTTTTACCCCGCCGTGTTGCCCATTCACTAGTAACTTTAACTCTCGCCCCCCGTGAATTAAGTATCACAGCCGGGGACGGGTTTAAACGCGAAAATCGCGCGGAATATCAGCGAAGTTCGCTTCCAACCCAGGGAGACTCTGACACGACCGTCTGCCCGCGCGTAATGCGACCTAAGCTAGCGATTTTCGAGTGGAATATGGACGAATAGTTTTCAAAATTAAAATCGAAGCTTTTCAGGAATTTTATGCTTCTAGATTTTTGTACCTTAGTGAATAACTTTTTAATATTATCTGCTGTGGTGCTACTATCCTTGGCTGACTATAATGTTACCATTCTACTTGTTGTAGAAAATTACAGAATAATATTGGGGGTCTGATATAATTATGTAAATTAGAACGCAGTACCATTTTTAGTGAAGGATGAAGAATTGAGAAAAGTGACGTGGTAGATTCTCCCACCCTTCATTTTCATTCAAAGACAGACGGCTCTGGACTCATAGTCTCCCCCACGAAATTCTGTAATTTCACGTAACAACCAGTACTGCGGTGCAAAATGAAATGTTCCACATGGTAATTGGCCAAGATAGAGCTCCCAAATTCTCCGCGGATGGGAGTTGGGGAAGGGTGGAGTGGGAATTCCAGTATCATCAACAGGAGCAAGGGTGAATTCCGCGGGAATTCGAGTTACGCGAATGCAATTTGATTCATAAGTTGCCCTCGCGAGCTCGGGGGCTGCTGTCGGTGGTGTATTTACGCTCCACCCCTAGTCCCTTGCTTTTAAACGAATTTCTCGCGACGACGTTACGCTGGGACCCTTATGCCGTACACGTCCCATAAACGGGAACTTGGGGGGGGGGGATGCTGGGGTGGAAAGGTAGACGACATCGGCGAACAAGAGGAATGCCTCTGTGCTAAACATTCTGCACACAGTAGCCTTGGTCTTTTCTATAACAATTCCTAGTTTCTATTGTGCTTCTATTATTCCCAGCTTCTTATATTGATCTCGGTGTCTTCTTTTCTTGGTCCTCCTGTCTTCATTAGGAGCTACCGAAGGAGGGTGGTTTGTGAAGAGGGACTTCGGTGTTGCTGGCGCAGTCATTAGCACGGCTATCTGCGTCGGAAGGCTTGGGCAGGTGTTGAGGTGGTGATTTATTGGAATGAATCGATGACTAGATGCGGTGTTTACAGGGACTGGATATCCCGTAATGTTGGCACTTATCTGGTCCCTCGTTCCTCTTTTAGTTCACCTTTCCCCTGATTCCCATTCTTCCTCCTCCCTCGACTGACCTTTCCCCGTATCTTCTCTATTCCTCTTGCTACCTTCCACCCTTTCTCTTCTGCCCCCACACCAACTCCAGCTTCCTGCCTCTATTCTATGTCTTCCCACATCCTACACCCGTTTCCCTTTCACCTTCCTCACCTCCACGTACCCTCCTCCGCCTCTCTCCACCTTCCCCAGTCCGTTGCGCCACATTCTTCCGCCACTTCCTCCACCTCCCATGCTCCTCCACCATCCTCATTCCTCCCGTTCACCTCCTGCTCCCCCCTCCCTCGCCCAACCAGGTGTCCCCAGCTTCTCCACTCACTCGGCCACTTCCTACACCCCGCTCACCCGTCCCAGTTTCTCCTCCTCCCGTTTCCTCCATCATCCATCACCGCGCCAGGTCCTCCTTCGACTCCACTTCCGCCCACGAGGTCTCTCCGCGTGCACGTCGAACGGTAGACTGGCTGGCGAAACCAGCGGGTAGGGGGTCCGCCGCTAATGTAATGTGATCACGTAGCTGGCAGGGTTTCGAGGGCCTCGCCGCGTTACAAAGGAGAGGATTTCAATATCTTCGCGTCCCTCTAGCCAATATTCCGCGGTACTCGTGCGTGCAGACCGATGGCGAGGACAGGGCTGATTGGAGGTTAGCGCGCGGGGAACAGCAGCGCCGCCGCTTGGGGCGCCACCTGTCGCCATCGATGAATTTCAAGCGCCGATCGCCTCGAATGCATGAGCTTGATCGATAATACTCTGGCGGCTGAAGTAGCTTCGTTTTTATAATCTTCTGATCCACTATGTGGACGACTGGGATCTTTATGCAGTGCTCCATGTGGTATACTTGGAGGTAGTAGGGTTTTTGGAGGTTAGGCTTGGACTAGGTTAGGAAATAACTTTTGCTGGAATTTCCTTCTCAATTTTTCTGTATGTAATTCTAATCGTAGTTGCAATTTACAAAAGCAGAGTAAATACCCCACTCTTTTGAACTTCGTTATGCGGAATCTTATGGCAGGGTATGTAAATTATCTCACACACACTTTAACCACGCAACATGTGGGAATATTAGAATCAACAGTGCCACACGATGTATATACATATTCCTCTGCAGAATGATAGTTTCACAGGGATTTTCACAGGGATCGATCTTCGCCGCGCGCTGGACAGAGATTAAAGGTCAGGGAGCGTGAAGCAGGGGCGAGGGTTAATAAACTTTCCAGGGTATTAGCGGGCGATGGGCGATTCTCCTCGATATTACGTTTCACGGTGGACGCGGGGGCCGCCCACGAAATCTTCCGATCCGCGTCATCATCGAACGAAATTACATTCCCGCGGCTGAAGTGTCCAGGATCCCGAGAATATATACGTATGCTCCGGCGGGCGAGTGGAATTACAGCCAGATTAACGGTATTATTTTTCAAGGCGGAGGCGAATCGTGTATTGTCGGCCGAGGAACTGGTTCGAAGAGGAGATGATTCCTTATCGGGACACGAATGTCTCTGGGTAGCTGTAATTTCCCAGCCGCGATGAAAATACTGCTGGCAGACGTGTTTGCGTCGCGTTCCAGAAGCTACCTATACCGGGGACGTTTATGGATTGTTTTAAAAGATGGACATTCGTGGTGGGTTCGGTCTGTTGATTATTTGGCCCCGGTGACGTTGAAGATTCGGTACGGTGTATGTGTCAAACTTGACTATGAAGGGAACTTAATTTGAGAATTAAAAGAAGGTTCATGGAATTCTCCAATTTCTACCTAGTAGATGAAAATATAATTAGATAGAAGTACCATAGTTATGGTTTCAAGACAGAGGATCTAGAATTCTGAATCAGAAGTCCTCCTATACAAAAATTCAGATTCAATCCTTTTAAAAACTTAAGGGGTTAGGCCACCTTGGACGAAGCAAAGTTATAGTCATTTTCGGCAATTTTTTTATTGTACAACTCTCAACGGAAAAAGACGTATTTTTTTTTCGTACAAAATGGCGACTGTAGAGCCATGATATGCAACATCTTGCCGAGTGACGTTTTCCGCAGTTTTTAAGCTCGCGGCTATAGCGTTTGACCTAAAACAAAAACCAAATAGGTTTATTTTCCACATGCCTAAAACTAAAGAAGTACATACCGATTTTGCGATATCCTGAGCATATTCTTCGCAATTGACACTTTTATAAAAACAAAAATGCAATGCAAATGTTCACGGATATTCATATGTACCTCTTCAGTTTTAGGCATGTTCGAAAATAAAACTTTTTGGTTTCTTCTTCTGGGTCAAACGGTATAGCCGTGAGGTTAAACACCGTGGAAAACGTCGTCCGGCAAGATTTCGCGTATCACGGCTCTACAGTCGTCATTTTGTACCGAAAAAAATACGACTTTTTCCGTCGAGAGTTGTACAGTAATAGGTTCATATTGAATTCCCCATTTATTTCATTGCCTTCCTAAAAAAAAAATTGCCGAAAGTGACTATAACTGTGCTTCATCCAAGGTGGCCTAACCACTTAAACACGGAGGATTCAATCCAACCCACTTTAAACTAGCTACTATCATTTTTCTATCACGAGACTCCCCCGCGTTCAAAGCCACTTAATCTATACAAAGTGTCCCATTTAAGGGGATGACACTCCGAGTACACTCTGAATCCATGATGCATAATACCTCTATGATCCCAGAAAGATCCATCCGAAACGATCCACCTCCGAAGCGTCAAAAACACCCAGAGACTCACCAGCCACCGTACACCGAGCTCTCCCCTTCCGAAACTGAATTACGCTCGCGAGCACGCCACCCCCGACCGCTCAGTTTTCCAAAGACACGTTAAGAGCCCTTTAATACCCCGCCAGCATCAGCCCCGTCACGTGACCGTTAAAGCGCGGACCAGCAACACCCCGTGCCCTCGTAATAACATAATGGCGTGTTACGGGTATTACGCAGATTACGCAGCTTCCGTTCGGTAACGCATGACGAATCCCCGTCGAAGGGATGCGAAAGGGGTCCGGCCCATGTTCACGTGGTGTTTACGGGGGCTTGGGACTGGGACGGCCGGCGCGGTCGCGAGAGGCTACCTATTAACAGATTAATGATTTCACGAAGGCCAGGGGCAGCGGAGCTGGCTAATAAACGGTATTAAAACGGAGGACCGGCATGCGCTTCGGGAGCCGATGAAGGCTTCGAGTGCTGTTAAACATCCTCGACCAGCGGCTTACTCGCTGAAGGATTTCGAGCCGATGGATGGTGTTCTTTTTATTGGGAATTGGGGTGTGGGTTTACGGGTTTGAAGAGGACGCATGCGGGAGAATTTCGGTACGAGCATTCGAGGTATCTAGGAATGCAATGTTGTTGGTTTATTAATTAAATTGTGTAGAGGTCTGAGTTTCATGGAAGCTCGCATGTCATTTTGTGTTTATTTCTTTTCTTTTGGAAATGATTGTGGAACTCGTTCGGGGGGGGGGGGGCAGAGGGCGCCACGTGTCTTTGCCTCGCGACTCGATGTAATGGGAACCAGGAGCGCGTGCACGTTGCAACATGTGAGAGGCAGCAGTTTCGATCCATCGTCAAGTATTTTCAGCCTCCACCATGAACCACCCCATTCCTCACTGCCTCCTCGAGGAAACACCGCCCGCTCCTTCGTCATGGCATGCAGCACACTCCCGAGGATGAAAAATTGCCATCTCTTACAGGAGGAATCCCTTCATTCCTTCTGCTACTTCCGTTGAAAGATCGTCTTCAGGATGAACCGAGCTTAATTAATGACTGCCGGGGTTACAATGCTGTTCCAAGATGGCTTTTCAATTGATGGCTACTTGGGTCGTCGAAGAATCAATATTCCTCCAAATTTTTCAACCACCATCGGTGTGAAAATTTTCGCCAAAATTTTAAAATGAACACCAGGGTCAGTATCACTAAACGCTCAGATTTTAAATATCCTAGGAAATTAATATTAAAACACAATTGGACGCGGACTATCCCGAATTATTTGAAATTCCATTCCCAGTAGCCGTGCCTCTTTTCAGTGCATCGCAATAATTCTGAAGCCGAAGTAGTAGCGTCCAGAATGAATTTTTCATAAAGAATCCCGTGCGTTGACCCGCAAATTGTGACGTAACACCCCCACCTCGGCGTCTGCGGAGGGTGGCAAGGGGTGGCAGAGGACATTGGCGATGGTGGATGGGTCTCTGAAAATGAAATTCCGCGGAGAGGCGAATTCCATTCACTTACGTGTATGCACAGAGAAAATCGAGTAGAAGGGGCTGGGGCGCTCAGCGCGTTTACGTATGCATTACCGCCCCTCCGTGAATTTGCGAGGGGAATAAACTGCACGCCCGCGCCATTTAGAGCGGTATCAATTAAGCCCGGCCTTAAGGATTTCTCGCAGATGTTCCGTATTCAGTCGAGCAGCTCGCCGCGAGGACCGAATTTCGTGCAAACGGGTCGGTTGATAGTGTTCCGTCCCCGATGAAGGATCCCGTTGGATGCTTTTTGGCGGACTACGTGCCACGGGGCGGAATTAACAGTGCGTGGTGAAGGTTAATGGTCGGGGAAAGTAAAAAGTGGGGGGTCGATTATTTGCAGGAGGAATAGGAGACAGAGAAATAATGTTTGAGGGACTTAGATTTTTGGGACTGTTGGTATTCGAGCTGAAATTCAGGGGGTGGAGCTTCCAGCGCCAGGTCGTTTCAGAAATTGAGATTATTTAAGTAGAGTGCTTATTCCCATCTTGTACTATTTGTATCTTGGAAGCTTAGAATTTTTAAATCTATTCGAGGAGTTACGAACTGGTCCTGAAGGTTTAGAGGTTAGAGTTCCAGAGCTGTGCAATTCCAGAATTCTGAGAATCTTGAACTAGAGGACTCCACTGCTTAGTAACTCCAAAATTCGGTGTAGGATTCTAGGGAAGTTGAAATATTCATGTACCGAGACTTTTATGGTCCTTGAAACTCGGGGGGCTGAATCTTGCAGGACACCTGAGCCCTCAAGCTTGAATTCTTAAACCCTCCAATGATGAACACCCAGCGCCCATCGCCGTCACGCACGAAAATGCACGAAACCCCGGTGCAATCGAAAAAAGGACCAAGCAACAAGTAGAAACAACACAGAGGCCAGGGGCTACGGCGGTGTCGTGACGCCCACGCTCCTGTGCTCGCTATCAAACCCGTCTACACGTCACAGATTTATCCACACACACAGAAACAACTCCGGGCGTATCAGCTATAGTGCAATCTCCAAAAGCTGACTGCAAGCAGCCTCCGAAAAGGAAGGAAGAAGACAGTGGAGGTTGCAGTTGCGCTCAATCTCCCACCCAAACTATTCGCTATTACTGGAAATAAAGGAAGAAACCCGTTATTCCTGCAAATAAAGGAAGAAGATATATGATTTCTGCAAATGCTCTATGCACCTGCACGAAGCATCAGACATATCCAGCTAAGGAAAGAGCCTGAGTATCGGAAAACTGTCCCACGATATTCCAGTCACCTTGAGCAGATTCTTACCATTTGCTCTTACGACCTCCCACCCCCATCCACCCTCCACACACTCCCATTCGCAAGCTCACTGCCTCGGCTGGCAGGAAATAATGCGAATCTCAGGACTTTTCGCGCCGTTCGAGCCTCCTCTACAGGAATTCGCAATGCTCCTATTTCACCCTCTCAACGCGGACGCCGGGTCAATTTTGACCCACGCCACACCTTAACCTGCACATATTAATTATTATTGCTATCAATCTTTGCAAACGATAAAGATCCTACGTTATAAGAATAAAAGGTCCCTGTAAGGCACGCGTGAACAGACTTATGGGTCAAAATGGACCCAGCACGAGTGATCAACTTGGACTGCATAGGGTTCAAGATCAAAGAAGTTCGTATTATACTTTCACTGGCTCAGGGTGAGGCTCGGTTTCACCAGGAAAGTGGGGGGGGGCTTGTTTCTTGACTCGAATCTCGATCGTCCAGAGCACGCCAGTCGATCTAATTGCATATTCACGGCGCATGACCCCCGCGAGTCACGCGGCCAACTTAAATGTCGCTGCACGAACCCAGCCAGGTGCATGTGCAACGGCCCGATCGGGGTCACGTTGCGCTGTCTTTCCCGTATCATTGTCCACCGCGTCATTGTTCCACGCGGTGGACGTCCATTACGCGTATCCTTCCGTCGATCGGGGACGCGCCACGCGTGCAAACGCGTCTCGTCTTCGCGAACGTGCACCGACTCCCTCAGCTCTCCTTGGCTCATTCGCGACACCCTCGATTGAGTCTCGACTCCTCCATGATACAGAAACGTCGAACGCGACAGATATAAGCTACTGGGAGTATGTGGCGTAAGGCGGATTCTCATGTGTTAGTTCCGCGACGGTTCAGTGGCGTGGCGCCACTAGCGCCAGTGTCAGCGGTAAAAAGTATCGCTTCGCTGTTTTGGAATGGAACAGTTCACACTTGTCAGTTATTGGCACTGAAGCAAAGAAACTATCACGGACGTGGTGTGTGAATCCGCCTTAAGGCGGCGTTAGAATCTAGAATTAATACCACCCGAAGATTCTAAGCTTCTTATTTAAGCGTAAGATGACTTTGAGGTTAGTTTCGTAGAAGGCATTGGCTCTGGGCGCCTCGGATGCTATCAGCTTTGTATTAGGTAGATGTATAGTATGTACAGCAATAATTTTGGCGTCGTAAAGTCTGGAGGAACGAAACGAAGCAGATCGGAGTAGATCGTTTCGAGAGAGGAGGTATTGTTCGCGGCATCCCACGCGACCAAGGCGACACGAGTCGAAACAGGCCCGTTTTTGCGATTTTACTGCCGCTCCTATAGATCGAATTTCACGACCTCCACTCCACAGGGGACGAAAGACGATTCTCACCGTTTCCGCGTCTCGATTCTTTCTTTCTTTTCCCTCCCCCCTCCGCCTCCTATCGGCAGCGTCCATGGGCTGGGCTCGATGGCAAATTGGACGTGGAATTTCATTTCACGGGATGAGAGGCTGCCCCGTAGCGGAAAGGAAGGAAAGCTTTTCCACGGAAGAATGCAATATTCGGGCCCCGTGAAGACAAAGAATGTCATCCGCGCGTGAAACTGGAGACGCAAATGAAATTTAATACGACCAACACAGAAATCAAGCCCCCCCCCCTTTCTTCCTGCGTCGCCTAAGCAACTGCAACGACAGCCTGGGGTGCAATTGGTGCACGCAAGCTTGCATCCATGCCTTTATGAAATCGATTTCCGAGGTTGGAGTCTTTATGGGAAGGCTTCACCAGCTGGGACAATTTTGCAGTTCTCTGTGGAGAGGTAGGGATAGCTGGGTATAATAAAATATTCCAGTATATCGCTGCAGTAGCGACCTTGAAGCGATATTTGAAGAGCAGGAATTTGTTTATAATTTTTCTGTTGCAAAAGTGGCTTAGAAGTAAATCTTCCCAGGAAGGCTAACCCTTACTGATTGAAACGAACGAAGAACCAACTTCGCGTGGTGTCTAGTTCCGGAGATAAGAATTCATTTGCAAACACTATTTCGAAATCGAAATGAGCAAAACTTGCAAACTTTGGCGGCCTGTATTTTCTAAACAATTTCTAAACCAGCAAAATGATGACTTAAACCCCCCCTAATTTCACGTGGACTACATTATACTCCAGTCTCATCAAAATCCAAGAAGTCGATCGGAAGAAATAATCGATTTGACGTGGAACGAGCCTTCGCTCCTTCTGGTACTTCGTTGACTTCGTTCCTGTACGATTCTATGCATCAGAAAGAGAGTTTTATGTGTTTCCTGATGTACATTTGTGTCTTATCGTCGTTTAGTATCTCCCGATGTGCAAATGGCCGCCTTTCACGATGGCGAATGGGAGTTTTATGGGGTTCGGACCGTAAAGTTTTATAGTTGCAGAATTGTCATTGGTGGTGGGAATAGCGAGTGGGTTTCCTGCGGATCGTTTTCTCATGACGGGATCAAGTTGAGTCGACCGTGGAGGATACTTTCCATGTGAAGGGGATGCTAGAGGGACTCCGTTAATTACTGTTACGTATCACGAGTTTCGAGAGGATGATCCAGGCTGCTGGAGATCCACGGCGACGTGCACCGAGGGGGGGGGGGGGGGTCATAAGAATTAATTGGAAGGAATTCAATTTGGAGGTTTAAGGGAATACTGGGCAGCCGCTCGTCGAACGAATTTAGTTAGATAGTCGTGGCAACTAGGGAACTCTGCTAACTGGGGTAGATCTCATTGGGACAGGGAACTTTTTGGTAGTTTTAGTGGCGCTGTTGATCGTACCAGCTCTATTTGTTCTGCTCTGTTTGCCGGGGGAATGAAGTCTCACTTGTCCAGCTGATACTGTCGGTTCCATTCCATTACTTCGTTACTTCTGCCCAATTTAATGGTTTGGCTTGAACCTGGTGCTTCCAACGGCTACTTCTCATTTTGTTCCACTGACGCTCCCTCTTCACCTCTACTGATTTCATCGCTCTGCTGGCTTTCACGAATTCTTCTGCCACTGCGACTACTCTGCTCCTCACTGAACACAGTAGGTCAGCTCCACCACTCCCATCACTTTATCAGTTCCATTTTCCAATTACATCCAGGTCAGCTTTTTAACCTTCAGTCTACTCCTCTTACTCTGCCAATCCTCGTGAGACTATCTTACAACCCCCACTTGGTCCTGCCACGACAATCGAATCTACTATTCAGTCTACCTCTGGTAGCAAACAGATGCAGTATATTTCTAATAAGTTACACAGTATACTTCTCTATAGAACAGAAGCTCCACTACCTCGAATTTCCCAAGGACCAGCCTACACAGATCAAACAATCGACATCACCACACGGACACACCAAATGTGACCCCCAGAAAATTATTCAACATTCTCTGGTCCAGTTTCACCCGCCTCGACACTGGTGTTCCCATTCATCTCTGATTCTCTCAGCCGAACCTTGGACGCGGCAAAGGGGAAACTGAATTTTCCAAGAGGCGACACAGAGTGCTACCGGAGCCTCGTGCCGGCAGAGAGATCGGTGGACTTTCAATGGTGCAGGACCGCGCGAAAAGCTGGATGTTACCGGATATGGAATGGGAATAATCTTTCCTGCCTGTGCGCCATTATCCCAGCCAAATTGGTATCCATTGTTTGTTGATGGGCCCGCTAATTACCCGGCGCCGCGCACTGACGTTCCAAAGGGTTCGGGGATTAAGTAGATCGGTAGGTATTAGTCTGCGGCTTCTGGTAAATGCGCACTGTCTACTACAGGCCGCTCCTCGCAATAAGTTTCCTTAATGCCACCGCCACGGCTGTATCGAAATGCCTGGACTAATGAGCCCCCTTTGCCCGTGAGCCAAGCGGGCTCGAGGAGCTCCAGAGGGGGTTCGAGCTGGTGAAATCTGTCTCCACGGATCGGGCCATTGAGAGGTGTTCTTGCAGGTGGACTATCGCAAGACAAATCGGCCATATCTTGCATTCGACGTGGCGGATTTCGATGAAACTGATATATGACGTAGTCCACGCGAAATTAGGGGGGGTTTAAGTCATCACTTTGCTGAATTCGAATTTGTTTAAAAAATACAAAATGCTGTTAAATTTGGCGATAGAAGAAAACCTTGTCTCAAATCACCCTTATTTTCACGTGGACTACATCATATTACAATTTTCCAGTAGAAAAGATGATCGTCCAGTGACGCAGAAGATTCAAGTCCCCCAGGAGCAAATTCGAATGTTGATCATTAGAAATAAAGGGCTACTCAACTGAATTTCCATCGTAAACTGCTTCAAACCCCACCCCAATGGTCTCTAATTGAAACAACGATCGATATTAGACCATCGACGACAATTGTTCCGGCAATATGCATCAGTATGAAATGAAACGGCCCGTCCAGAAGCCTAACAGAGTGGCTCTCGATGGGCCGTGGCCTCGAATACATCGCAGATGATATCTGTGGGACCGAATGCACGTGGTAATGGATTCCCGGAAGGGTTGAAATTAATTATAGAACGCTGTAGCTATTAGGAAGGAAACATGGTCCAGACCGGCTCGGGGAACGCCGGGCGGAAACTTCGTTGTTTTGGGATTGAATCGCGAGCTCACGTGTTTACAGGGAAGCTGCCCTGTTCATTAGCTTATTCGGTCGGGGCAATTAATTGCATGCTGGATGATCGATGACTGGCTGCTTATTACCAGCAAGTTACACCGCAATATCGATGGATCGCCATAACAATTTTCACAAGCGATATTACTGAAACCAGCCATTACACCACAATATCATCTTGAAAAACTAACCTCAAATTTTGCAAATAAATTCGAAGCCAGCGAAATGATGACTTAAACCCCCCCTAATATCACGCCGACTACGTCATATTTCAATTTCATTGAGATCCGTCGCACCAAGCGCAAGATCCGATCGATTAATCGTGGAATGGCATTTAACAAATATTGCAACAGCGCCGCCCGACGGGGAAATAAAGAACGTTCGTTTATCGTCGTTACGAGGCCTGCGTCGACGAAGCTTATCATTATCGTAGTCGAGCACGCACTGCATTCCGAATCCGCTCGTTTTCCGGACGGAGTGAATCATCGCGTGTCACTCGTCGGGGGTCCTCCGCAGGCGGAAACACCACGGGGGCAGGGCTGGGGCACGCGATTTTTGAAACGGCGCTGGAGCACGTAGGCGGCCTTGCACGAGCACGGTTCAGCGGTAGATTGAAAAATACAGCGGGGAAAGATGATTGGGGACCAATCGAAGATGATCGATGTGATTCAAGGAGCTGGTGCACCCTGGGCATATAATTCTTAAGCCTTAACAGTAGTTTCGAGAGACTGAAAGAAGAGCCAGGAAATATTTAGCAGGTCTGGTCCAGTTTTTTTTTTTTTTAAATGGTACTTGTGCCATGAATTTGAAGTTTTCAAAAGAAGTGGTCGAGTTATATTAACATTGAAAAACTTTCAATCAGCTGACTAAAGTCGAAAATTCTAAAGTTAGGAGGTTCATTAACCTACAAAATTATTGTTCCACTTAAATGCAGCACTCGGTACCGCAATTTGGGTAAAAGACGAGTGGAGCCAAATGTCCCTCATCGACGTTTCCCCTGCTTCTTCGCGGGAAGAAGCCCGCGGCGCTTCCTCTTGGATGTTTAGTTGCCGGGGCGCTCGTAACTCCTCGACACGGGGGGCGTAGGAAGGAGATCCTGGGGCACAGCGCAGCACGAAACAAAGGACATAATGTTGCCACGCGGCACGGGAATTAAACTGCTCGAATTTACTGGACATGGCGGGAGATAGTGGCTTAAGGTTAAAGCTCGCCAGCAAAATCTCTGGTTACACGCAGATGGACGGGATATCGGGTTCCTCAGTCTGATGCCTAATTACAGGGGGCGCTTTAAATGTCCCTGCTGGATGATATCTACGGTCCAGCGGAGAACACACTCCGAAAGATAAAAAGTATCTTCTAATCCAATAAAAACTGCCATAGAAAACAATAATTAGAAACAATGGAGTTTAAAATAGATGAATATACAAGGAAAGTGTCTCTTCCACGCGTGAGCGAAGAAAAACTATAACGTCACCATCAATTTCTTCGAGAAAATGCCAAAAAACCGTCCCGGCACATTGGTCCGCAAACCAATGTGCCGAGAATTTCTAGAAGTTTCTCAGCGGATCAATTACCGCTCTTCCTACTCGGTTACTAGCATCCATGAAGACTCAAATTTCCGAGTTAAAAAACATTTTGTCCACCTCGTACTATAATCGTGCCGTCGCGCCATGACCGAATCCACAGCTTCAGATTCCGTGTCAAACGTACTCCCTTACAAAAGCTATGCGGTGCCACTCGAAGAATAGGTTCCCTTAGGCGGAAGAGGCTGCGTGCCGCCACGAAAAAGGACAAGGTGGGGGGGGGGGAGGTGGAAGTTTTTAACGAGCCCCTCCGTTATTTGCATACGTCTCATTAGCGATCTTTAATTGCGAGTGGACGAGCACTCGCTCCACGACCGTTCCCCTTCGCTTTTTCTCTCGCCCCGAGAATAAAGATATCCTCCCGTTCGGCCTGGACGGAACAATTAAGGCGTCACTTCTGTTCGAGGAGAAAAAGAGACGGGCTCCAGGGAGGGGGGCGTTCCGTTGTCGACGTGTACCATAATTGTTTGTCTGTTATCGCCGTGATAAGTGGCCCCGTTCTGCCTCTGGCTATCTCGCGCTAATTGAGCGGGGATGATGCACCCACGAATCGATTCGCTAGCTGGATACCGTCTTCTGCTTTCACACATTTTGCTCGACACCTTCGAGTTCCAAGACAAAGAGACATTTTGGTAATTAATTGGGGAGCTACTAGATTTATTTGATCTTTTTGAAATTAATAATCGTGGATTATTTTTGGCTAACTTAGGGGTTTAGGATCGGATTACACAGGTTTTCGTATTTTTATAAAAAAAAATATGAGTTCCAAGATACAAGAAATTTTGGTAATGAATTGGGGAGCTACTAGATTTATTTGATCTTTTTGAAATTAATAATCGTGGATTATTTTTGATTAACTTGGGGTTAGGATCGGATTACACAGGTTTTCGTATTTTTACAAAAAAAAATATATAATTAAAACAGTAAAAAAATGTTTACACTTATTCGGGTTAAAATATTTAATACTTGAATATTCACATTTATTTATGTTAAAATATTTAATACTTGAATATTCATACTTATTTATATTAAAATATTTATACTTACGGAAATATAACAAAATAAAATATGCTCCACGTAAAACTGAAAAAAAAATCTAAAATAACTAAAATCCGTACAAAATATAAATTATATCAGTGATAAGGTAATATCCCGAGTTCTCCTATCGTAATTATTCAAGTTTGCCTAATTTCTCTGCCCAGTGTCCAAGAAATCGTAAACTGCCAAGTCACTTCTAATTTCAAATAGAAAATATCACCACTCCTGCTCAAGTATGATGCACTACATTTGGATTATTCCTTTTTCCGCCGTTAATTATAAAGAACGACGGAGATTCCCGACTGCGAGTCGCGTCGGGGGGGGGGGGGGGAGAGAGAAACAGAGCAGGGACGTGGGTGGATCGCGAGTGAAGCCGAACCCATCGAAATGTAAATTCGCATCGCGTTGCAAGGTCGTTACTTAAAAGAACCTACGGCGAGGAATTCCGAACCGAGAGAAACGGACGAGGAAGAAATTAGATAGTCCCCGAAGAATCCCATTACAGAGAACGTTTGCCGCTGAATAACATTCCCTCGCGGATGCAGAGTGCATGCGGCCTCGCGAAATGTAAAACGTGCTCCATCCACGTTCGATTGCTTTCGATTTCTGCTCGCGATGCAGCCAGGCTCCGCGCGTTTTTCCATTTCCCCCGTGAGAACGGTGCAGCTTCCTATGTGGCCAGGCGAGAAATTTGTAGAAAAAAGTCAGAAAATGGCTTTGGAACCCGGCACACTATTAAAGTAAATATACGTAGAGTGATTCAATTACAAATAGGTAACATTAAATTCTGGGAAGAGGAAGGGAAGGAAGATGGTAGTGGAAAATTAATTGCATTGATGTGTGATACTTAAGGGGGGAACCCACCCAGAAGCCACTAAAAAGTTTGGGATTTTTTTGTTCGTATAAATAAAAATATTGGGCTTGGATTTTTTACATAGTTTTAAAGCAATGTTTATTTTGCTAGAAAATTTTTTTTTATGGAAAATGGCGGCGAACCATTGGCGGCGCAGGATTTTATTGATATTTCAATTATTCGACTTTTTACAAGCATTTCAGTGCAAATTTTTACGCAAAAAATTAAAGTCAATTCTTCAAACTACTACCATTTCACATGGAAGATAATATATTTCTACATGGAAGATAATATATTCCAGTTTATATACCTCTTTTGTATTTCCTTCTCAGATGATCCAGTCATTCCCGGGAGTGTGGGCCAGTTTTTTTTTGCAGTGCTACGGGAAGACATTTTGTTCGCCGCCATTTTGTACAATTTTCCATAAAAAAAAATTTCTAGCAAAATAAAGATTGCTTTAAATCTATGCAAAAAATCCAAGCCCAATATTTTTATTTATACGAACAAAAAAATTCCAAACTTTTTAGTGGCTTCTGGGTGGGATCCCCCTTTAAACGTTGCATACTATTTTGTAACAGCAAATTCCAAAAGATGCTCTGTCCAATTTTGGATCCAGTGACTTCGAATTAAGTACTTAAAGTGTCCATTTTAGATAAATTATAAGAAAAGTATATTGAGTAAATGAACCTTTTCAAAAACACACCTGGGAAAACTAAGATTTCGTGCTGTGACTCTATCCTAACCTAGAATTTAGATTAGATACCTCCCTATGCCGAAATTGTCCCCGCTTCGAATTTCCCCGCGTAATTTGATTAGAGTTTAGCGCAGACGTTCAGAATTAATTCGTCAAGTTAGAACGTCATCGAGCTTCCAGGGATAAAGTGAAGCTAGGGGGCTGGTTTCCAAAGGAGAATCCTGCGAAACGTCTTATCGCTGGCTCGCCTAATAACGTAACAATGGAAAGAGTTAATTTGCTGCCTGTGCTGGGAGAAAGGGAAGCAAAGCAGGATAAGAGGAGCAAGGTCCAGACGGTCGCTAGAGGTGGTCCTAAGGACGAGAGATCCTGCAGTGGCGTTATCTCGCCCTCGGCCGCTGGTCGAGCGCACGAGGAGATCGTTTAGATAACGATCTAGGGGTCCAGCAGGAAACGGAGAGGAAGAAGAGGCTGCCGAGGACAAAAAGAGGAG
This sequence comes from Andrena camellia, assembly GCA_029448645.1. Classification (NCBI taxonomy): domain Eukaryota; kingdom Metazoa; phylum Arthropoda; class Insecta; order Hymenoptera; family Andrenidae; genus Andrena; species Andrena camellia. The sequence continues at coordinate 28,522,633 of CM055678.1, read as the reverse complement.
CAGGACCTGGTGCAGGGACATCTGTTCGATACTGGTCGTCCCTATCGCTGGGCAAAGCCTCTGTTTTGAAAATTAATAAACCGAAGTCACCTGGGACCCTGCATGGTAGTCAATCTTCCCTACCATGCTACTATGGAAGACAGATTCCGAAGGGAAAATGTCACTGGGGCCTACCGAGCACCTAATCACAGTGCTTATAACGAATCAATTAATTAATCTGAGTATTGTAACACTGAAGGCTTTCGCTACACTGGTCGCAAAGCATGTTCTTCTAACGAAGCTACCTAGAACACTAACAAAATGCTGGGACATTGCTCCGGGAGACAAACCTCACCCCCGCACACATCCCCAATTAAATTATCACTCTCTGACGCGTTTCAACTCCCTTCCAGAGCACCCCCAGTTCCCAGCATGTACCTGTGCCTATAAGTGACTATGTCAAGTCACTTCAAAGCCACCACCCCCCGAAACGTTTCCAGCTGAAGCTCCTCAAAGGACCTACGAGAGAAGCAAAGAACAGGATGCAGCTTTATTAAAGTCAAACAATGCTGGCCAGGGCGACGTAATCCTTAGGAGAGCTGCCCTAGCACGAGCAGCCCCCCCCCCCCCCCGCCCCCTTGCGAGTCCTTGCATCCTGTTTGCTCACTATCCGCTTGTAAGGAAGGAAGGGGTTGTCCTCGCGGTAACTAGTCGTAAACATCGACGTCCTGTGGAATTGTTATCCCAGGCTGTTTCCCCAGGAAGCTAACCCCCTCGCCGCTCGAGAACCGCCGCCCCCAGCTGACAATTCGCAAACCGCAGAATAGCACCGACAGTTTTACCGTTATTGCTGTCCCGCGAAATGGAGAACGCTACTGCGGATGCTGTCGAGTGAATATCGGACGGTAGCTGGGAGATTCCGAAGGGGAGGACGATTTAGGAGGCTGGGTCGATGAGCCTGCTCGAGGGGAATGTACAGCGAAGTGGAATTAAGATGGAGCTGGAAGGGGGGCGACGTGCTTGGACTGAAACAGTGAAGCTTGCAGTGGCAGTGCGGGAAGATTAGAAAATAATTTTGGAGACTGTTCCTTTTAGGCACTGTGGCATTGGATTTCTGAGAATTTAGGCAATTGGTATCCCTAGTAGCATTTATTTTCTAGGAGTTTGTTGGGCCAATGACGTGTTATCCGTTGGCCAACTGTTGAAGTGTCGCGCTATTTTTAAATGGGCCAGCGATTGTAACCAACGCAGGCCTAACTGAAGGTTTCTTTCCATAGGCCTAACTGAAGGTTTTTTTCTATAAGCCCAACAGTTACTTTCCAAAAGACGTCTTACAAACGTCCAGAAGGCATCTTGGAGAACTTCAAAAGACATCTTAAACACGTCTTTTTCAGGCCTGGTTTAGGAAAAAAAAAATTCGCGGTGAGGAGAATCGATCTACAAAATATCATCATTCGACCTTTAGACTCATTCCTTAAAATTTCACATTCGTCTCAAGACAGACGTCCTCGTTACGTATTTATAAATAAGAAAAGAAAAATCACAATTTGGAATATAATAACAGGTTTTTGGATGTAGCAAATTTTCTGACGTTTGTAAGACGACATTTAATCATCGTTGTAAATTTTTTGTTAATTAACCAACCATAGTAATTGTAGGCCCAACATTGAATATTCGTAGGCAAACTGTCGTAACTTTTTGTTAATTAACCAACCATAATAAGTCGTAATTTTTTGTTATATAACCAACCAAAATAATTGTAGGGCCAACATTGAATATTCGTTGGCAACCTGTCGTAAGTTTTTTGCCGTAGGCCCTATGTTGGGAATTTGTAGGCAAAACGCTAACTATATCCCAACTAATTCCCAACTGTTGGCTACCGTTGGCTAACCAAAAATGCTACTAGCGATTCTTCATCGTGAGGGGGAAATACAGGATGAATAGTGTCGATAGAGGGGTTGAGATTTTTTATAAAGTATAGGAGGGGAGGTGTTGAATAAATGAAGCAAGTGTGAGAGAAATAAATGGATGAGTAATGGAATGGAGGAAATTTCGCTGAGCACGATCAGCACGTTCCCCGCCGCTGTCCCTTCTCCATGAACATCACCATTTATTATTATCAGGCCGGCAGGAGACGTGACGATTCCCCTGAAATATTCATCGACAACGGCCGATAAATCTGTCGTCGCGGCGCAACAGGTTAAACGTAGATGCTTCTACGCGCTGACCTATTACACTTTACCCGCTTTCTACGGCAGGAGTGCGAGGATAAATAATTAAAACACCGCCCCCAACCGATCAATCGCGGGGAATAATGACTGAGGGCTGTGTTACATGAAATTGCAGGGGGTATTTATGGAAGAGGAGACACGAAATCGATGAAACTCAAATACCTTGAATGTGGGTGCTTTTACTGAGAAATTTATGATCCTATTTTAATGATAAAGAGAGTTCAAGTGACTGTACTAATTTTTATACTGGTACATTATTTTCTACACTACTGTGCAATATTTGTTGCAGTGGTTGTTTAACCAAAAGCAGATATTTTAACCCTGCTACGACCTTCGAGTCACCTACACATTTAACATAATCCCAAATAATGAGAAATGCACACATTACCAACAGCTTTCTTACATTTTCCTCGAAATTAAAAGAGCCCTTAATAAAATGAGAAGACGAGTGGGTGAAAAAGGACCAGAGGTACGTAATCGGATTAAACAATCCCGCTGCAATTGCATCAAGTCTCGAGTCTTGCAAAAATTAAAATACTCCTTAAGGGGGTATATACCCGTTTGACAGTGTCAAAAAACGGATTTTTTATTTTTTAATTTTTTATTTTTTATTTATTTATATTTTCAAAGATTGATGTTCTAGGAATATTGGAAATCAAGTCCGATGTAAAAATTCGGAAGATTGACGAAGTTATAGGCATTTGAATGGAACAACTCAGGTAGCACGGGGCAGCGCAGCGCGGCGGCTCGACCGATCGCAGCGGAACTACATTTTTCATTACGGTGGGCCTAAAAACTCGCGCTACGTTCAACCAATTCACTTGCAATTTTGCATGCAGAATCGTAATAAGATTCCACATCGTCCAACGAGGGCTTTTTTTATTCCGATCCCCCGTTTATTATTTATAAAGAAAAAAGGTGGCCTTTTCTCTTAGAAAAATGTAACTTTACCTTTGATCTCTCACCATTTCTTTATTTTTCAAAATTTTCAAAATCGGCCCCGTTGGACGATAGCTATTGACATACTTTATAAGAAGACTTTATTGTTTTTGATTTCAGACACGACATACAGCTGTTTTCAGGCCCACCGTTTAGCCGTCTAAAATCGAGAGACTTTCGGATATGTATTCATAACTTCCGAAAAACAATAGTTTTTTAACCGAAACTTTTTTTTTAAGTAGCTCATAATACTATGTAAAGATAGTTAAAAAACGGGAAATCTGCATCAAACCGTTGACTTGTAAAAAAATCCACAAAATGTACACATTTCCCGAGGTTTCAAACGGGTATACCCCCTTAAAGCCCATCCCTTCAATCATTAAAATTTCATTAAAATGAAAGAATCTCATCAACTGCTACCTAAACACCAACACACCCCTAATTCGCGATGCGCCATAACTACACCCGCCTAATCTGATAGATCTGACTGGAGATACGATGATTCCCCAACGCGGAGACTTCGCCCAACACAAGTAGCAGAGACTTCAGAAGCCATTCCTCTCCTTCAACATCCAGCCGGACGGAAGTTCCTTCCCAAGCAAAATACATCCCTGAAGGGGGGCAGGCAAGGTTTCCGCTTAAAAAACGATCGTCGTAAATCTACCCCACTTTCTCCCTGCGGGGCTGAGCCCGGCCAGATCCTCGGCCCCGAAAGACAAAGTCAATACGATCAAGGGAAGGAAGTTCGCGAACGAGGAGAAGAGGTCCCGAGGAATACCGGTAAACCGTCATCGTCGATGTCCTGCTATTGTTCTCGAGCTGATCCTGGTTACTTTGCTTCGATCCCCGATCCCCTTGATCCCCGACGCCCCCCCCCCCCCCCGGGGAGTGCGAGGAAGAGCGACGGGAGCCCCTTCGACGTTGCCTCCGTGCTAGGAACTCTGGCCTCGAGCAAGTTCCTCCAGCTGGGACTTGGAAGAACCCAGTGTACCTTGATGATGAAGTTTTGGGATCGATGAGAGGATTCCTGCTGCTGTAGCTTTCTTTGCTGATAATGTCGAGAAATTCTGGTGGAATATCCTGTTAAACGTGAATAGTATAAGTTGTTGGTTTACTTTGGTGCGAGAGGTTGAGGTGTTTGGAGGGTCCAACTAGGGCGGCTTATCGTTGGTTTGATGGATGCTTTAGGAGTGTTTTATGTACATAATGGATATGGGGAGGTTTAGCAGTAGCTGCTTGGATGTTCGATGCCTCCCTGAAATTTAGATATCCACTGGTAGTGTCACTCCATTTGGGGATGCAATTGTGAGTGAATCAGGCATTAGTTTAGGACAGATTAATTATTCGCGATGTTAACACCTAAACTCGTGTTTAAAACTGAGAAACTAGGATAGGTTTGAGTTAGATCTAGATTAGAGCCGAGAATCCACCTGGAGGCTAAGCTATATGTTTTAGTTTAGCTTCCGGTGGAAACGGTTCCATAAGGATGTACTGAAGCTAATTTTTTTAAAACGTACCATGGCATAGGATAACATCGCATAACATAGCTTAGCTTCTAGGTGGATTCCCGACTTAGGTTTAGGTACCTATTAGACACACACGTGCAAATAGACACCATCTATTCATCAAATCTTTATCGTAAGATACTAGGTCTAATTCAGACGATAACCACACTCATATAGATTAACCCTCGTCAGGCGGCACGATTTTACAACGTTAACAGGCGGCAGAGGCACAATTGCACCCTCGCATATATTATATGAATATTCTCTCTATCGGTATAATTTGTACGATAAATGGATAACATTTAGTCTCAATGAAAATCAATAAAAAAAATTCCTAAATTTTCTTTTATAATGTAAATAATCTATTTTTTACTTTTTTTTATAATAAAATAACATTATCATTAAAAAAAAATCGTATTCTTTTTTTATTGCATTATCTTCATACAAAATGTATGAGGACGTAATTGTGTCTGTGCAGCTGTTATGGATGCAACCCTCGACTCGACCCTCTGTCTCGGAAGGGGGTAGAGATATTTTTCTGAAATTTCGTCTGCATAATCTAGACCAAAAAATTAGAGATGTCACGAAACATCAGCCCTCCGCGGCTTCTCGAAAAAAAGTTATCGCAATTTAAAAACGCAAAAGTTACAATTGTACCTATGCCGCCTGACGAGGGTTAAGAAAAATTTTGCGTTTTGTATTTCAAATGACTACGACAGCCTGGTCGCCAGCAACAAACGATTTTTTCAAATCCATCTTATTACTATCACTGTGGCTCTGAACAAAATTATTATTATTGCATAAAAAAAATTCATCACATTCTTCGAATGTCGATTAATAAACGTGCAAAGTTTGGAATTATAATACCCAATACTTTTTTTTTTTAAAAAAAATTCCCCTTAATAATAAGCACTAATCAGAATCTACTTTACGATTATTTCAACTATCGTTCGACGTAAATATATGCCTGAATTATCGCATGAGATTGAAGAATCCACTGACGATGCTCCCTTTCTGAGAATACCATCGATAGCCTGCTATCAAAGGCAGCTGACATCGAGATGGGTTTGCAAAAACAACGCCGATAACGCACCGTCGTCACGTTCCGCGAGCGTTTAACGTGCCCTGGGACCACCTGCGACGATCTACGACAGGATTTCGAGTTAATTTGTCGCTTGATCGCCGATTCGTGGCACCCGCGGGATTTCACGGGCTTCGAAATTCGCCGAGGTCCAACACGCCATAAGGCTCGACGCGGTTAATGGAACTCCATGCGTGTCCCTGCTCCCCTTCTTCGACGCCACCGTGGACTTCGGCAGGGCTCCGTCACCCGATCGCGTCCATTTGTCGTTCATCTACGTTGCTGATAACTGTTAGTAAACATTCCACTCATGCGAGCTGAAAATTGTTCAATCAGTTTCACGATACAAGGATTCAAAATAATTTATATGGAGTTTGAAGTTTGGGAAGCTTCTTAGGTAGAAGTTTTTTTAAACTATTTTTTATTTGTGATATAATTTTCATATGGTTCATGGCCAGGGCCGCATTTACCACAAGGTGCATTAAGCACAAGCTGGGGCCATATTTTAGAATCTGAATCCTCACGAATAACAATATAAAAAACAGCCCAGTTATAGTTGCAAAATAAAATACTTCTTCTTAAATATTAAATTCATAATATAAAACCAGAGGCAGCTGAAAAATTAGTGAGGCATCATAATGATGTTACGCCTAGGGCCTCCAAAAGTATAAATGCGGTCCTGTTTATCGCTGCGAATTACTATTTGGGGCTGGTTAATTAGAAGTTTATAGAAACATTTGTCATTTGAACTATGTCTACTTAAGGCGTTATACCTAGTCAGGAGGCCGAGAAGAGGCGAATGTTTGTGATTTTTTTTTGAAATTTTTAAAAAGGTTTCTTGGCTGTCGGTTGTTACTTTATTATAAACGTAAATATTTTCCTACGAAAAAATAACTAAATGTTCTTTAAATGTTGCTCTTTTAAGTGCAAAAAGTTCTGTAAAAATATATACTTCCGATTTTTCAAAAAAAAATCACAAACATTCGCCTCTTTTCGGCCGCCTGACTAGGTATAATCCCTTGAGGGGAGACTCCATCCAGAAGCCACTAAAACGTATGGGATTTTTTTGTTCGTATAAATACAAATATTGGGCTTGGATTTTTTACACAGTTTTAAAGCAATCTTTATTTTGTTAGAAATTTTTTTTTTATGGAAAAAATGGCTTCCCGGAGCACTGCAAGAAAACTGGCCCACACTCCCGGGAATGACTGAATCATCTGAGAAGAAAATACAACAAAGATATATAAACAGGAATATTTCTCTCCAACCTAGCGTAGGATTATCTCAAAATTCGAATTATTTTGGAAATTGTAGCAGTTCAAAGAATTGACTTTAATTTTTTACATAAAAATTTACACCGAAATGCTTGTAAAAAGTCGAATAATTGAAATATCAATAAAATCCTACGCTAGGTTGGAGAGAATATATTCCTGTTTATATATCTTTGTTGTATTTCCTTCTCAGATGATCCAGTAATTCCCAGGAGTGTGAGCCAGTGTTTTTTGCAGTGCTTCGAGAAGCCATTTTGTACAATTTTCCATAAAAAAATATTTTTCTATCAAAATAAAGATTGCTTTAAAACTATGTAAAAAAATCCAAGCCCAATATTTTTATTTATACGAACAAAAAATCCCAAACTTTTTAGTGACTTCTGGGTGGGGTCCCCCCTTAAGAACCACTGTTTTTATGGAATCCACTAGCACCAAGTAACAAGTGAAAGTTTCACTCAGTAACTGACACCCGAAGACCGCATTCAATTTACTTATTCAATACATTAAAAAGTCCATCAATAAATAAATCTAATTAAACGCTTATATAGAGCTACTCGAGAAGCCGATACTCCCCCAACACAGTGGACAAGTTCATCCAGCGAAAACACACGTCACCCCCATTAACCGCCACCCCTTACAGGGGTGGAGACGCAGTAGCCACCGTGTTCGATCGTTGCAATTGTACAAGCGGTCGTTTCTTCGCCAGTGTGCGATCAAGTAATTCGATATTTTCGTAATCCTAGATTTTCCGAGCCATCTGCCACTAGCCCAGCCACGAGGTCAATTCCACGGGTGGGGGGGGGGGGGGGGGTGAGTTAATTTTCGCGACCACTTGCGCCGCCGTATTTCTGGGGCAATCGTCGTACGTGTGCAGCCGGGGGGAAAGATCGATAGAGTTTGTCTCTTTCCTGGAAAACGGAGACTGAGAGCGAGGGAGGGGGTGGCTCCCTTGGTAGCGCGACTCATCAACCCTCGAATCCTCGTCCTTGCCTCGTTCGAAGAGCGCGAGGTGCAAAATTGGCTGGTGGTTTTGTGCCCCACTGTTCGACTCTACTGCAGCTGGCACTTTGCCTCTGACAAGCTTTGAACACCATTAACTTTCCTGCTACCTTCACGTTCAGCTGCGCGACTCTCCTATATATTTATCAAAGTCAGGGGAACCCTCCATGGGAATCACGGGATGGAAACGTGACTGGATAAAAGAAAAAGACTCGAGGTTTTAGAGGCTATTGAGTTTCCTTAACTGGTCTCCGCTAATTCCGAAGCTCGCGTATTTCGAGAATCCAGTTCGGATCCGTTGGCATTTCAGCGGGATCTGGGATACGAGTTTGAGAGTTATTTAATGCCGTGCCGCTCGCTATCGCGGAAATACCAGGTACACGCGAACAACGCCGGCATTATGAGCTCCGTTTCGGCGGAGTTGGAACGTCTACGGGGATCCCCCGAGAAGAGTAACGCGGCCACGCCACGGTTGCTGACGCGCAGATCGAGGAGCATAAATCAGGATCTAGGCGGGCTATCAAGGGGCCCGGCTCGGCGAAATCTTCTTAGACCAATTTGTAGTACAAACGAGCCGAGAGCTCGAATAAAAGGGTCGTTTATGAAACGCGACGAAGCAAAATGTTCCCCACGGTTTCAGCGACGACAAAAACAACGAGGGCATAGGAGGTGGGTGGGACGGGGGGCGGTGAAAATTGCCTGTGAAATGGGTCGAAGAAGATTGTCTTCTCTTTTACCTGGTCCTCTGAAATGGCGGACAGTAAAGGCATGAAAAATTGATGCGATATTAATTGCTATTAACCTATAATTCCTGTACTTCTACTTCGAACAGCTCTGAATTAACCATCCCCACTCTTTCTAATAAATGTACCCTCAAAGAATCATCCCCTCCTCGTTTCCACCTTGAATTACATTCATCTGCAACGATATTCGATAATAAAATTCTTCGACTCCGTTAATTCCTGATTTTTAGGTTAGGTTAACCGCGGCCCGTCAGCTGTGGCTCCATCTACTGCGCTGTGTTTCAATTTCCCCGTGCGAAGGGGCCATTGTGCATGCAAAATTGCCGCCGAAGCGGTGTCAATGATTCGGGATATTCTGCGCAGGAAAGAAACCACTGAGCCAAGCACTCCCCAGTGCATCGTCAAGGAGCAACCTAGCCTGTGGGGCTTTCGCCGGCCGAGATATGGCGAGGCTGGCCGCCCACGTCGTTTTCGGAGCTGCTCGGGCACAAGGGTGACAAGGGCAGACAGGATTTAGGATCACCAGGATCCCAGGGCACGTGTAATCCGAGCCGGTGCATCGAGTCACGCGATGTAATCGCGGCGTTCCCGAGGCACGCGAATTGAATAAGACTTCGTTCTGCGTCTGGTCGCCGAGTCTTGCCCCGAGTTGGCGTGACTGGATATTACCACGGTGATATATCGCTCCGTCGCGGTACCGCTCTGCATTTCTACCCTGCTCCGGCTAGCTGCGATTTCGAATGGCCGTCAGAAGCAGGAAACGATTTCGATGGATGGACGTTCTTATCGCGCTGCCTCCTAAGCCCACGTCCTCCATCCATGGTAGCTTTATTTTTCTTTTCGTAGTGTTATAGAGCATAAGAAACTGAACAATTCTTGTAGTTAAAGTTTTGCTCTATCTTGCAACGTTGCAAAGTTATAGATAGTACAAAGCGAGATAATTTTGAAGGCTGTTTTCACTCCTTCACAGTGTTTAGCGATTGTAGCCATAATTTATAATATTTATTTATCTGAAATAGCCTCGATTACTATATTTCGAATTAACATTATTTATTAGAAAAATAAAAAACTGATATAAAACCGAATACAAACTGAAAATCACACTTCAATTTAATAACTCTTATTTTCCAACAAATTATTACTTTATAAAAAGAATGACGTTGCCTAACAACATATAGTCCAGGGGGAAAACTCTACAAGTGAATTTCCGCGGGGAAAAAAATTGCTCCGTGTATACTGCGATGTGCTCTGAATTTACGCTAAGTTTCATTAAAATCAGAATTAAAATGAAGTTGCGAAGGCTTCCTTGCTAGACTGCCTGTGCTTCACATTATTCCAGGATTTTGGAAATTGTTGGGGCGAAAATGTTCTCGTGGGAGTGGAGTGCACGGAGCATGAAGTTTGTTTCATTCAATGAGCACTGGACGGTTTAACGAACGAGTAATGGAGGCGAATAAAGAGTCCTGGTTAATGAAGATGAGTTAGTTAATTTATGGCTCGAGTTAGCTGGTGGGCTTACCGCCACGATAAATTTAGTTCATCGGTATTCACGATGTTTGACAAGTGTTTGAAGTGGGTTCGAAGTATTAATGCGGGGTGGATAGCGTTTGATTGATTAAAATATAGTTTGTTGGGTGAAAACAAAGGATGTTAATAAATAATTAATGCAATGATGCACTGTCCAGGATTCTATGGGCTCCCCTAAATATCAAACAATATGTTAAAAATGTTAATGAACTTTTAGTAGCTTGCAAATATAATAGAAGTTAAAATTTACGTTATATTGTTATTTTAAAATATTTAAAAATATGCACCATTTATTTATAATTAAAGGAAAAATAATTTAAAAATTCCATTATAACAATCTCTATTTACATTTAGTATCTACTGTCTACTCCCAGTAATATATATATATAATGCATGTACACTGTAATTACTAAAAAATATACATTTATTTCACAAAAACTTCAATAATTGTACTATTTTGCCACTTACGTATTTTTTGAAAATTTTATTTATCCCTTATAAAAATGAAATGATAGCCTTACAGTTGCGGGTGAAGCCCCTTTCTGTCCTGGGAATCAATGCTTAAATAGATTAAAGTACAAAGAAAGAAAGAGTAAAGAAAAAGTAAGAAGAATTTTCCTTCCGTTCTCTTTACTTTCAAGGGTTGCCAAAGGCGATATTCGTCGAAGGTAGACTCCACAATTCGAACTGTGCTAATCAAGAGCCTTCGTTCCAGCCGGAAGGAGTAACAGTGAAGATCGATCGACCCCATCACGAACACTGCAATCTCCTCGATCTTCTTAACTTTTCCGAGCTGTCGAGGCACGAGATCAAAGAGGTTTCTCGCTCGACAACTCACCCAGCCCCCCCCCCCTGCGTAATTCCAATCGAGACGCGCGACGTGACGGGTCACGAAACGCAGCTTTTTTACGCGGCGAGGGGCGAGCGCGTAACGGTCGCGCGCGACCGCTGCGCCGCACGAGCTTCCGTTGCGCGGGGTGAAAAACACACTTATGGCGAGGCCGTTCCATGCAAATTTATTAATACTTGCAATCTTGTCGCGTGTTTTCCCGCAGCAAGTGCGTGCGACGTCTTGATCGCTGGTCGAACCAACTCGTTAAGATGGCGGCTGCTTCTCACTTCCCTTCCGTGCCTTTCCAGGGGGGAAAAGGTATCGAAGGTGTGCGAGATCGTGGGAACACGGTTAAAGCTTTTCTACATTCCCATTTCGTGTTTCTTTTAGGAGAAAAACAGACCTTGCAGGATGTCAAGTGTCTTTTTCTTTTCCTGTTTCCTTCTCCAGGTGAGACGAGGACTGTAATGGCTGCCTGCGACTGCGCATGCGCGGCTGTTGCGCGATAGATTACCAAGCAACACGTTTCTGCGTGTTAAGAAAATCTAATTTAAATCTTCGAAACACAAGTTACTTTCGTAAAAATAATAATTGAAGAGTCCTTGTAAAAAAACACTGTAATCACCAAAATTAAAAAAGAAAAATATTTATCAGAAACTGTTCCACGAGCCAATAGTAATACTATAATACAGAATTTAATTTTTGGCACTCGCAGTGTTTTTTCTACAAAGACTCTTAAATTCTGAACCATGGAAACACCGACCCTCCGCTTCATTATTCCCTCCATCGTCAATAACCAGGAATCTGAAAACGTCCCTCTACCCTCGAGGAAGAAGCACAGAGCCACCCCAAATCGAAGAATCCAAACTACGCACAGCGCAACTGCCAGTTCGATTCCCAAAGCAACAATTAACAATGCTGTTGTCGGAGCCCGACGCAATCTCCTCCCCCCCCCCCTCTCATATCCCCCGCCCGTTCGCGAAATTTGTGACACGCAGCCGTTCGAAGAATGGCGACGAAGAAAAATGCAATTTCGTGGCGCGTACACAGCGATTCGGGGAATACAGGGACGCGGCAAACAAACGAGTTAATTAAAAGCCGGCAGACCTACGAGGAAAGAGAATGAAGGCTGGACAACACAATGCGCCAGACCGACCCTCTGCCACGGGGAGGGGGCGGGGGGGGGGGAGGGGAAGTGCCCCGCGTGCCACGCTGGAAGCCCTCGTCTAGAGGCATGCATATGCATATGCATCTCCGCGGAAGATGCAATTTTTCGCCGGCTGGAATGCATATTCGTCGATCACAAGCGCAGCAATTTCGGACAAGCGGGCGCGATCACTGGTCCCTGGGGAATTTTAGGGGACTGAAACCCTCCGCTGTGGATTCAGCCGCGCTCCGTGACGGATGCTTCCGATTCTGGGATGTATCGGGGCTGACGGAGCCGCTGAATGCAGGACTCTTTTATGGAAACTATTTATGGTTTATGGTAACTGTTTACGGTAGCAGGTTGGACTGTTTTTGGTAAATGGATTATTGAAAGACTGCTGCTGTTTCTGTTTGACGTGGAACTCTGTTTATAGATAGTCTCCAGTAATGTCTTTTGAAGTTAGTTTTATAGGTCTTCCCATTTATGGAACACGTGTACCCGTAGCGGTTAAAAAATAGTTTAGTGGCCTAAAAATTAGTTAAAATTCCTGTCCCATAAATTGGGTTGCTAGAGTAGGCTAGTAAGACCAATGTAATACTTAAAGGGTATTTTAAATTTCTTTTGACCTCTTCTGAAGTTTCTTTTGGCCAATATATGGTGTATTAAGGTGGTCCTTATTTATACGTGTTGAATTTTTTTTTGTATTTCTTTGCTCTCACCCCCTAGGTGCCATTTGATAAAAAAAAATAGTCTCTGAGAAAGTTTATTGCAATCGGACTACAGGAGAGGGTGCCGACCAGGCCTTAATGTTTAGAATTCATCAATAATTTGGATTTAAAGAATTTTTCAAAAATGGTAAGCCCTATCGAAATTTTGTTCAAATAATATTAAAAGAGCATTCAATTTTCTACAATTACTGTTTATTTAATTTCTTCGTACTGCTAACCGTTTTATAGATAATAGCGTTTGAATATAGAAAGGTCGGCGATACGCGCGTATAGACAATACGTCACGCCGCACAGGTGCTCTATATTCAAACGCAATTATCTACAAACTGGGTGAACGCACGAAAAACTTATATATACAGTAATTGTAGAAAATTGAATTCTCTTTTAATGATATTTGAAGAAAATTTCGATAGGGCTTACCATTTTTGAGAAATTCTTCAAATTCAAACCATTGATGAATTCTAAACTTTAAGGCCTGGTCGACACTTGACATCTTTTTCAGGGACTATTTTTTTATGAAATGGAACCATATTAGGGGTGAGAGCAAAAAAAAAATCGCAAGTTGAAAATAAGGGCCACCCTATAGCCCCAATTATAGAATTATACTTCAGAAGTTCAGAGTGAATATGTTTCTCACTTTGGGGCGAAGATGCGAGTACGTAAAGGATGATCACGCCAATTTTTTTTACACTAAAGAATGATTTTAGGTTGCAAAGTAATCTTGAAGATTCCGTGGGTGGTCGGCGGCGGTTGTTGCAATCGGGAACAAATTAAATTGCGACGGCCATTCGGTCGCGATTTACGTCGCGAGCGCGCAACTTGTTAAGGACCCATGAAAATTGTATGGAGAATAAATTGCGTGGCCCGCCGCGCGGAATTGCCTGGCGCTCGCAGCTCGGATTCATAGGGGTTAATGAAACTTTCAGCTAATGCGCGCGACGAACGATAAATTAGCCGACGAGGAAGGGAGAGCGGAAACCGTAACGCGACTTCACGCGACGAACAAATTTTTCCAATTTATGACGCTGCACTTTTTTGCTCTTCGCACAGCGGTCGAGTCCTTTTTTGGGTATCGACTTCAGGGTTGAACTCGATATACAAGAAAGAAGATCTTTGCATACTATATACATCTTAAATATTAAATATGCTTTGTATATATTTTATTGAAATAAAATTCCTACTTTTTGTGCAGATATTATTTTGCACCATTTTCTTTACCTTTTGCAAGTTTATCCTGAAAGTTATGGGTCGACAGAGTTTGTGGTAAAGAATTTTAAAGCTTCAAACTTTGATGCCTTGTATTTTTTAAACAAATCCGAAGCCAGCAAAATGATGACTTAAACCCCCCCTAATATCGCGTGGACTACGTTGTAGCCAAGTTTCATAAAAATCCCTGGTATAGAATGCAAAATATAGTGCATTTGATGTGGAATGTCGTCTTTAAGAGATTGAAGGTATTGCTGACATATAAAAGTTCCTGCCCTCTGAAAGGTGCCTCCTCCAACATTTCCCTGGAAGTCACGTCGATTGCGAAGTGACAGGCGATCAATAAACGCAGTCGGCCGCGAAACCAATAGAACTGCCGCTTGGAAATCGTGGCTGCACTCTCAGACGTTTCTCTTCAGCTTCGATCGCCCCTGTTTTCGAGTGCAACGAATTTCGACGCTCCTCTACCACGGGGAATACCTGTTTCACGTGAAACCGTGGACCCGTGGACACAATTCTGAATAACTGCGAATCGAATTGTACAATTTCAGAGGATCACGCCAAGCTTTAATTAATAATAATTCTAAGAAGTATGTGACAAAGCTCCCAACTCCATTCTTCTATTGCATCAAACATCCAAAAACCCTGGTGGTAAAAAGAAAGTTTACTGCTCATAAATTTACACACCTGTATAACTTAACACCAGGCTTTAATTATTACCCTGTTATTACCGGTATTTATATTCCAATCTACGGAATACAAATTTTAAAAAAATTTACGTTTCAACCTTTTTCTTTCCCGCTACGGTAAGCCCAAACTGACCGAAATCATAAATCACCCCACACCCCTATACTTCCAACCCCATAGTCTTTCCATCCCGCTCCATAATCGACGAAGTATCCGCACCCACGTACTCCCGATCTGACGTAGAATGTTCCTATATCAGCCGCGCTATTACTCAGAACTGGCAAAGCCAACAAACAAAGAAAAACGCACGACCGGCGCCCATTGGAGCAGATGCAACGAGCACCACTTCGCTCGGAATCGTAACGGAACAAAGTCTCCTGCTGAAGGCCAGCCGCTTCAAAGAATCGGCTACCATCGCGCGGAGAGATCGGAATAATAAAGCGCTCCCAGTTCCACGATCTATCTCTGTCCCTCCCGCGGCACTTATACGTGCCGCGAGTCCAATTTATAATAGACTGGAACACGGTGTGGATTTAACTTCGGATGTAGGCCACCCAGTGCCATGCGAACGCGCGTCTAGATCGCGACTGAGCGCTCGAAAACGAGCGCCGAAACTCTGGTCGTGGACGGGGTGCGCGGGGCGCGGGCCACGGGAGGAACAGGTGCGTTCAGATTCGGCGGATTCATTCCCGATAGTTGTGCACGTAGACGGTTCGTCGTTCGCCTCATCGCCTCGACGCGAGAATTACGCGTGCAGCTTGGCGCGTCGAGTGTCTCCGCGCGAATCCGATCCAATTCGTCTCGGCGGATTCGGGGAATAGCGGAGAGTGCCGTGGTCGGGCGACTCGGGACGGAGAAAGTGAAAGATTCGTGGAGGAACGAGGTAATTGTTGATTGAACTAGTTGCAGCCGGGTGAGCAGTTGGGGGTGCAGGGTGGAAGTGGAGGGTGGCTCTTCGGGTGGGGGTTTGTTGAGATGAGTTTTTGAAATTAGTGCGTGATCTTTGGAAGGTGATTGTATTTTTGGAATGTTTAGTGGATTTTGCTCCAGAATTTTTTGAATTTGTATTGATTGTAGCCATCATAACTCGACGTAGGATTGTCTAAAATCGAAGAACCAAAAATTTTTTTAAATATTATGGGAAATGCTCTTTTGGCTGAGTAGCTTTTTCCTTTTATCTAATCTTTGAAGGTTCCTTGGACTTTTGACATGATATTCTTTTAACTGATGAGCTTCGAACAAAATATTTTCTGGGACACTAAGTTTTGGATATTATATTCTCTCAAATAATGCATTTTTAGACACGATTTGGAATTTCTCATCAAATCGCTCAAAAAAAACGGTGATTTTTAGAAGTTTTTTTTATAAAAAAGTATACAACATGTAGTGAAAAAACTCTATGGGCATTATTTATGTTATTCAAGGATACAGAATTTTTTTATTGTCACTGCACTGTTACAATAAAAAGAGGCGTCGACGGTAGCCATCATAACTCGACGTAGGATTGTCTGAAATCGACAAACAAAGAAACTCCTTAAATGTTATATCAATGGCTACCGTATCAGCTTTTAAAAAGGCAAAAAAAACAAAATTACGATGTTTGGTGCATATTTGAACCAAGAAGTGCTAAAAGACGTGTAATTTTACGCATAAAAATGTTAATAACAAAAGAATACGTGCTCTAAAATTTATGATCATACCACAGCCGTTAATATAATATTTAAAAAATTTTTTGGTTCTTCGATTTTAGACAATCCTACGTCGAGTTATGATGGCTACAATCTTTTTGTTGCAGCGGTGCACTGCCAAGGGAAGATCCCGAACCCGGAAATTCAAAAAATTCTGAAACTTTGTGAATATGTAGGGGATTTCCTCCTGATTACTACGCAATTTTTATTTGCTGCCTAAATTCACTGGAAGGGGGTGAAATTAACCCCTGAAAATTCGACTATTTTCCGACTTTGTGTTATAACTCGCGAACTGTAAGAGATAGAAAAAAGTTACTTCTTTTAATTAACCGGATTTTCAGGGGTCAATTACACCACCTCAGAGTGAATTTAAGCAGCAAACAAAAATTGCGTTGTAATCAGGAGGAAGTTCCCTATATATTCACAAAGTTCCAGAATTTTTTAAATTTCCGAGGTCGGGATCTTCCCATGTGAGCGGCACACAGAAATCGAACCACTACAAGAAAATGAAAAAAAAGTTTTTCTTTATATCATTGAATGAATAAAGTCCACTAAACTTTTATACTTTCAAAAAAAAAAAAAAAGATCATCTATTTTTTGAACGATATGACGAGAAAGTCTCCTTAATAAAATAGAAAATTGTTCTAATTTGGGTATTGCACTCTTTGAATATTGATGAATCTAGGGTGCAATTGTCGCTAAATAAACGGGGGTAAACTTCCCCCGAAATGACCACCCTTAGGCAACAGTCTTCTGCACAGTGAACGAACTTCTAATATTAAGCGGAAAGCAAGTATATAGGAAAGGAGTGTTCCCACTTTAAACTTGGCAAATCTTGCTCCAACTGCCGAGTGTAGAGCACAGTGTTCCTGGTATCGCCATTCACAACTCTAATCGATCTCAGTGCCATGAAATGGTAATCGCCCCAAATACCAGCGTTACGTGTTGACAGAGCAAACCCTCCCGCAACGTGGACGAACGCGTCCGATGTACAAATCGGACAACTGTCCGCGACGCTCATTCATAAGTTTATGGCGCGTGAAATCTACCGCAGGTATTGGCATACCGACCGCGCCATTCCGCGCAACCTGTAATCGTAACTTAAGCGGAACGCTCGCGACACTTTCAGGTGGGAAAAGTGCATCGTTGATAAAAACGTAGCCGTCATACACCGTAGTACCCAAGTGATATTATCCCCATTTAGAAAAACGGACTGCAGCGTACAGTTTTGAACTTTGTACCAGTGCCGTCTTAACATAGATGCGAAAGAGAGCTCAGGGGGCCCCTGAAAAATTGGAAAATTAAAAAAAATGGGATTGTAAAAGCTAGAAAAGAATTGGAAATGAGACCTCGAACTGTGACGAAAAGAAAATAACGAATAGGCACACCAAAATTTAGATTTTAAAATGGGGCCCTTTTCTCGTGGAATGCTCCCCATGTTTAATATTATTTATTTAATTGTTTTAATACTTATTCACTTCGCGTGTTAGCGCGATATTTTTGATTTTGTTTAATTTAGAATAATTTAAGGGGCCCCATATGGAGCTCGTCTCAGGGCCCCCGAAAACGATAAGACGGCACTGCGTTGTACACGTCCCAAGTTTCTCCAATTTCAAGAACTCCCCGCACTTCAATCCAAAGGTTTGCTAAATTTTCTAACTTCTCCACGATTTGCAAGAATCCCCGCACTTCCTAAATTTCCCCTAATTTCCAAGATTAATACCTAAGAGCAAGGTTTCACGAAGTGCGCAAACTTTTCAAGTACCCCGTACTATCAAATTCCCCAAATCCCCGAAACTTCTCGAGTTTCCTTGATGTCCCAGAATTCCCAAATATTCAACTACCCAAGTGTCCTAAAGCATCCAATCCCTCGCCCGACGGTGTCGCCCTCCCTCCCTAGCTCGACCTAACCTCCAGCCGGCCGCGCGTTCGAGCCTCTCCTAGGCTCCGAAACGATACTCTTATTTACTCAGAAAACAGGCTTGTTATTTTAAATCTAACAAGTATTCGTTCGACCCAGCGAGCGTAGGCATCAATCATTTCCCTTGTCTCCAGGAGACGTTCCCGAAGGCCCCGCCAAGGCCGGTCCGTGCGAATCGAAGCGTCGACCCCGAATCAATCGACGCCGACGGACGAGCGTGATCTTCCACCTGGCAGGTCGATAGTCGCTCGCCTTTTGGCTCGCTGGCGCGCGCGCGAGAGACAGAGAGAGAGAGAGAGAGAGCGGCTTAGCGACGAGCGTTCGTCGTTTCTGGGGTAATTTTAGATCGGCAAGATAGCGGGGCTCGGCGCGCGGGGGGGCGTCGAGGGAGGGTTAGACGCCGGATAGAGAAAGAGCTAAGCGAGGGGCGAGGGAGGAGGGGGCGCAACAGCTCGCGTCGGGGGTAAAAAAAGGCGGAGAAAATCGGTATCCGCTGGGCGAGAACTGTTTACGAAAGAGAAAACGAAGCGGGGCGAGGTGGGGGGAAAAGGAGGGAAAGCGGAGGAACAAGGCCAGAAGCAAAGGAGAAGATCAGGGTGAAGATAGCGATGGGACTAATTCAATTGCCGCTGGGAAATGTTCGGTAAGCCCGAGTATATAGATTCTTTGGGGAGGGGGGAGGAAAGGGTTGTTTAAGGGGGTGTTTGATTGAAGGTTGGCGCTGAGGTTTCTTTTCCTGGAGTCATTTTGGAGAGCTGAAAGGGGAGGTGTAATTGTAAATCGGAATTGTTTAGATGCATGTAGACTAGCGGACAAAAAAGTTATCACTTTTTCGATTTGTTCTATTTTTGATATTTTTTAGCATACATTTGGGACTGTGGTATGTTTAATATGCATATTCTGATGGAGAATTTAAAGCTGTATAAAACCCAGTTAAAGTTGAATTTATTTAACTGACAAATAAAAGTGTTATATGACATTGAACGGGGTAACACATTTTTGGGGCTGACAAAGAAGGTACCACGTTTAGTAACTTTTTAGGTAGTCCTAAAAGCAAAAGGTGCCCCCATAAAATATTAGATTTTTTTATTAATATTCAAAAGTGGTAACTTTTTGTTGGCTTTAAAAGTGGTTTCCTTGTTTAATGTTATGTAGGGTTTTTGTTTGTTACTTAAATAAATTCAACTGTAACTGGGCTTTATACGGCTCTTAATTATCTTTCAGAATATGTATATTAGGCATAGACTGCAGTTTTGAGTTGACATTGAAAAGTAATAGAAGTAGAGTGGTTCAAAAAAGTGGTAACTTTTTGCCCGCTACTGTAGACTGGTTTCAAGTTAATTTAAATATGTGGAGTATGGTGTAAGGGAAGGTTAAAAATTGATGTGGAAGAAATCTGTGGGTGAGTTCAAGAAGAGCCAATGCCAAAAAATTGATATATTTATTTTTGTTTCTTAATCAGGCAATTTTGCCAAACACTGACAATGGCCTTTGAACCCTCCCATAGAAATATGAAACAAAAACCCCAGTTCACATGGTAAACCCCCAAAACCCCAGTTCACTATCAACGCAGAAAAAAAAAAAAAAAAAAACAAAGAAGCCAGCATTACAATTTCCATCACGAAATCACAAAAATTACGCGTTCTATCGCTCCTTGAAACTCCCACCGCCACTCAGCGCTCCCCGACCTCTTCAAACTCACCCACTCGAGGCCGCCGAAAAAGTGCTCTCGAACACCTGCCGCCGCCGATCGGCTCTCGAAACTTCCTCCGCCAGTTCAAGCCGATCGAGAGCGTGCCGAAGCCATCGCTACAGAGCGAGAACGGAGCGGAGCGGCGCGCAGGAAGGAGCGGGACAGCGAGCCGAGAAGGAAATAGAGGGAGGAGCGAGAAGGACGATCGCCACGGAGGAGGCGCAGCGAAGCAGAGAGGAAGAGAGAGAGAGAGAGAGAGAGAGGAGAGGCCACGAGTCCGGGAGTGAGTGGTCGACACGGAGGCAGTTATGCCGACCAGCTCAAACTGGGTGCCGCCAAATCGAACCCCGGTTCGAATTCCGCACGGCCGTGGCCGCGAGACTAGGGAAAGCCACGAGGAAGAGGAAGGCGACGCGGAGGAGGAGGAGGAGGAGGAGGAGGATTCCCGTGAAAAGAGCCTCGTGCCGGCGAGAAAGAACAACCAGAGCGCCGGGGAAAGAGACCCAGAAAAAAGGTACGTCGAAGGAAACTTCCAACCTTCCTGCATCGGTGTAAAAAACGGCAGGAGGAAAGAAGGGGGAGGGGGGGGGCACGCGTTCGAGGGACCCAGTGGGTCTGGCAGATAAAAAAGGAGGCGGCGGGGGAAAAAAACGAAAGGTCGGACGGGCGTGCTCCTGGTCGTTAGTGAGGTGCAAGTAAAAGGAAAATGAAGAGGGCATTGTTGCTCGGAGCGCCGGGCCCCCCCGCCGGTATTTTTTTTCCCCGCTGTCCCTTCCTTTTTTCTCTCTCCACCTTCTTCCGTCGAGTGAACGTGTGTCGCGCGTGCCCCCCGGCCTTTTTCGCCGCGGCTCACTCGTGGTCGTCGAGAGATCGCCCTAAGGGACTCGTTTTTTCCGCGTTCGTCCGCCCCCCCCCCCTTCGTCGCTCCTCCGGAGGGGGGCCGGCGGGTTAGACGGTGTGGGTTTCTGGGTCGAACGCTCGCGTGGTTCGAGCAAAAAACCAGGCGCGATGGGGGGAGGGGGGGATTCTTCGGGTGGTTCAGCGAACTGCGGTGCCGAGAGATCGAGTTTCGAAGAGCTTCTAGTTTTTTCGCCTTTTCTTCTCGTTGTCGAAGGTTGAAAAGCGCGGAGTCAGTTCCCTCGGGTCGAGGATATTTTCTGCGGCGATGATTCACAGGCGTCCAGCAATCATATGGCCCGTATTTACGGCGCGAATGATCCAGACCTGACGGGGTGGGATTGACAGGCTGTGCTGAATCAGCGAGCGCGGAAACTGTGTCGACGAAAGACACTCGTTTTTTTTTTTGTCGGCCCAGCGGGAACTGTTTTAAATATTTTGCGCTGCGAAGCAGTCATCTTCGTGCGAATAGGTGGACGCTCGCTGGTACGGTGAACGTAGGATCTAACGATTCTAATTTTTAGGTACATTTACTTCGATTTATTGCCAGAAGAGAGTTATTGTATTATTATGTTTTAAATGGTTTCGACTTGGAACGCGGAGTAGTTTTCTGCATTTCTTGATAGATATTAATTACTGTGGGGGGTTTGTTAATTTAGAGTAGGTGTTAACACGTTCCAAGGAACGTGTGACAAGAAAAATGTATTTCTGGATCGATCGCGTGTCAGCTGTTCGACGATTGTCAGACTTTTGGTCGGTGAAAATTTTCACTGTTTTCTTTCCTGCCTATTAATACCGCGGCTGTTTGGATTACGAATGGTGGCTTTAGGAATGCACATACGTCTTCCACCCCCCCCCCCCCTTTCGTTTCATTCACAAAGAATGCAACCTTCGTTTAGAAATTTATTTTCCCGCCGCGCGGGGTCCCGCCGGCGTGTCTCGCGTTTTTCTCGCACGGATTCAACTTACCACCGGCCGTTTGTTACGCGAGGAACGTGAAAAATGTAGGCAAATCTTCTACACATCTTCCCCATCTCCCCTTTCTCCGCTTCCCAACTCAATTTCAACCAAAAATTAGACTACAGCGATTTATCACCACGCAAAATAATAAAATTTCTTCAAAGTACAAAAGAAAAATTCAATTAGAAATAAAAAATCGCCAGCAATATTTCATAAATATTCTTCACAATCTCAATAATTAAACTAAATCAACTAACAAGTACAAAGAAACTCTAAATAAAAATACTGCTTTCCCAGTTCTCATTAAATAAAATTATTTGCACTCACAAGCAACAATTACAGAAGCAGAAATCCTCTGCACCCTCTCAGTCCCCCACGTGGCACAAAAAAAAAACAATTTTCTGACACACAAACACCACCAACCCCCGCGCAAAGAGCCAATCTACTTTAACAACCCCTCTCAGTTTCACAGCGTTCAGTAAAGAAACGAAAAGGAAATGTCAATTTTAAACAACGGTGTAGCGAATTTCCACCTCGTCGACTCGATGACGCGTGTCGCCGAGGGTAAACGTAAATTCGAACTGAACCTGTTTCCCTCGAGTGCCCGCGCAAAGGTGAGCATTCGGTAAGAAGGGGGCTGGGAGCAACGTCCGCAGTTAAGGGGGAAGGGAAATGGATAATTTTTCAGTTAGTCGCGTCACTACCCTTTATTGCCGCCCCCTTCATTGCGCTGCAACGACCTCGGAATGACTTCGCAGAGTCCTGCCCGTCGAAACACAACAGCGCACCCCTGAAATATAGAACCACCCCCGTGCACGGGGGGGTTGGAGACCGTTACCGCGAGGCTCATTTTTCCGTCGCAGCTCCACGGACCTCGGTTCTTCCCCTCCGCCGCCAGGAAATTTCATTTTCCTTGTCAGCCACGCGGCCCGGCTGGAGGGGGTGGAATCGTTTGGCAACATCGACGCGTGTTTTTGACGAAGCTAATTGGGGACGCTGAGCCCGGGTTAGGGGAATTTATGGGAGTGGATTTAGAGACAGTTCGCGAGTTCTTTGGGACGGAAGTTCGGATATTCCGTGCCGGGGATCTGTTGGGGGGTGAGAATTTGGGTAGAGTGATTTAGGTTGAGAAAGGTTGAAATTGTTTGAAGCGTTCATCGAATTTCTGTGCATGTTTCTGAGTGGGGGGTTGGAGCGTTCTATTTATAAGGGATGGAGTAATCTATAATTCAACCAGAAGTCGACTTATCGAAAAAGTGGCGAGTGGACTGCGCCTGGCGCAACTTGCGCGCAAGTAGTCACGTCCGAAATTGGTCAGACACTCTGTCTTCAGCCGCCCTTCTGCAACTTTCAATGATATACAAATGCGAAATTGTGTTTATCACCTTCCTTCTTGTTGTTTTGGTAAAAATGTGCACCGGAAAATTGTAGCAGCGATTCAGAACACTCAGCTCGAATTTTCAGCTGAGATTAGAGAAATATCTGTTGAATGATTATTTCTGATTTCTTTAATCTCAGGACCGCTAAAATTAAATTACTTTATTCTGAAGAGCGCACTCCTTAGTTAAAATGTCCCATCTAGCATTTTGAAGCAACCGAGAAAACTGAATTTTTATCATTTTCTTTCTGCGATCCTTGTTCTTCATTCAATTTAGAAAATGGTGTCATTATTTCCTAACAACTTAATATAATTTTTCAGATAGGATATTTTAACCATCTGAAAAGTAGTTGGGTTAAATACATTAGACTGTTTCCAGATCTCTACGAGCACGCAGGGTTTTCAAACATTAAAAAGTAAAAAAACTTGTGGAACTTCAAATATTTCAACACATCTTGAAAAATGAAAAAAATGCAAGATGGGCTATTTTAACTAAGGAGGGCAGCATTGTCCTAAATACAATCGCGAAAGCAATCTCTTCTGACGGAAACCATGCGACTTGCGTCAATCTTACAGCACCGATGTACATTAAAGCGATAATTTGAAGTGCTTCACCTGGTATAATGAAAGTGAATGCTATAATAGACAAGAGAGAAACCCTACAGCGTATAATTCTTAAAGACACACATTTACGAAGTGGTCAGAATTAGGGCAATAAGCTTCTGCTGAAAGTCGAGAATATTCCTCGTAGTTGTATCTTCCCTCAAGTATATTTTCTTAATGGCCCCCTAAGCACCCCTGTTAAGAATTCCTACTAAATATTCCCTTCAATTGCTTCCCCGAGTAACCTTTTTAAGCACTCCTTCGAAATACTCCCTAATACTACTATTTTTCCTAAACAATTCCTACTTGCTATTTTAGTAACTATTTTTCTGACACCCTCGCCGCCAAGTCTCCCCTAAAATTCTGCTCTCCGCGGGCACAGGGAACGCGGAAACGTGCCTCAAAAGTGGAATAAATTCGTATCCACGCGCCATCAAAGGGCCAAACTCGGCTTGTTTGAAAGCTGATCGGTCGGTCGACGCGTGATTTCCAGCCGTTCGAGGGGCGTCGCGACGCTATTTCGGTACCGATCGTCAACACGGCAAAGAAAGAGGCTCGTTCGTCGAGAATCGATCAAGTTTTCATCGCGGACGCCAGGAAAGAGAGAGGCGTTAATCGCGACTCGTCGATGAGAACTTTATCGCCTACTTTTTTCCTCCGCGCTTTCAGACTATTCCTGCTCGAGGCGCGACGTGAAATTTCGAGACCAGACAGCAGTTATTTCTGAGATGAAATCAGGTTTAAAGAACACAAGTCCCTTCGAAGTATTCTAAAAGCTTCCACCTATCAATTTCTCGAAGAAAATTTGTAATATTTCCTTGAAATCACTTTAAGCTAGAAGCTTTCACCTGCTTCAAGTTGTTCAAAGGATTGCACAGGAAACGATCCACGGAAGAGAAGCGCTATAAACCTAAGGTGTCCAATAAAGAAACCATCTGGGCTACAGTGGGCAATGGAAAATCGTACAGACCTTTCAGAAACTTCTGTTTTAAGTCAGGATAGAGAAGACGCCTCAGACGATCCAATTTCTCAAATGCTCCTACCTGCAACAGAAAAGGGAACAAAAGTTAATATCCATTATGAAATAATAATACAATTATTGCACAAAGCTACCAACCCTCAATGATCTGAAATTTAGTAAATTTAGTTTGAAGATTTCAGTCGTAAAAGAAAAGTAGCTTTATTGCTATTATATTGGGCATATTTTAATTTTTGTTATTGTTTTGTTAATATTTATTTAATGGGCTGTTAAATACTGAGTAGTGTAATTATTAATATTATTTTAAATTTTCTGTAGTTTGTGCTTTTTAAAGGGGACCTTCTGGTCTAAAAAACCAATTTTTTTTTATTTGATTTTTCGAATCTTCAACCTTTTAGGAATACGTGTTTAAAAGGATTTGTTGAAATTCGTGAAATTTCTGAAGTTATAGGCATTTTAGTTGCGGCAAATGCATGGGTCACAACCGGCCACTCGGCGCTCACGTAAAAGTTTAAACGCGTTTTTCCCGAAACAGTGTTCTCAAAATCGGTGGGACCTGTATCTCCAAAAGTTATTATCCGATTCGACTGAAACTTTTTTTATTATGAAGGATATACTTTTGGCTAGGGAGGATACCAGGAAAAATTACAAGAAGTTGAAAATTTATAATTTTGAAAGGCGTTGAAAGGACGAAAAATATAGGGAAAAAGTGATTTCAAACTTCGAGTGTCGTTATTTTTTAAAATAATGTCATTTTTGTATTTTTTCTGGCCCCCCCCCCTAGCCAGAAGTATATTCTTCAAAATAAAAAAGTTTCAGTTGAATCGGATAATAAATTTTGGAAATATAGGTCCCACCGATTTGGATCAATTTTTTGACGCCTTGACATTAACGACTCCCCAGTGCCGTCTGCAATGATTAATTATAAAATAAAAAATATATTTCTATAATATAAGACATCCTTAATACAATGCAAAAGGTACCATTTAATTATATATAGTAGTTTTCCTTTAATTAATTCCTAAAGATCACCTATTTTGGGGGGCTCTAGATCGGAAGGTCCCCTTAAGTCTAAAATGGAACTATGGCTTGGTACTTTTAGTAATTGTTCTATGGTTTGGTAATTTTGTGCAAAACAAAGATCAGAAAATTATGGAATCTGTAGGCACCGTGTTTAACTCATTTTTTTTTTCATTTTGAGGGTTGTTAGGTTTCTGCAAAACTTGGCCCAATTAACATTACACAATTGCAAAGTTAAAAGTTGAAACAGTTCCAGACTCCACACCTAAAAAGTTCCAACCCTTTCCCTCCTCCTTTGCCAACCCCCACAGTGACTTGAATCTCCACCAGCGAAGCTTCCCACTAAATCAACAATTCCCCTTCCACCGCCATCAAACAAACTCACCCCTACAATCACCCTCCCCATGATACAGCCCACAACAGCCCACAACCCTTCCAAGGGTTCAAGAAAACTCTTCAAAGCCATTTGTCCCGCGACTTTTCCCAGCGTCTCGATCCACTCGCGGGAGAGTCTGCTACGCGGGCTAGCGCGATTCAGAGGCGGCGGGGGAGGGCCGGCGCGCTCTCGAGGACAGAACGATAAGCCAAGTTTAAATTGGAGGGTCGTCCACTTAAGATTCAGTTCCATAAACTGCAAACTTCAGCCCCACTTTCCACGGGGACGTAAGCTTCTCCTTTCGAGGTTGACGCTGCAATTAGGCGCGTATTTTCGATCGAATTCAATTAGCCGGGCTGGCGGGGACGAAGTTCGCGACGTCTGCTCGTTTCGAGATGCAACCCTGGATGCAACCTACCCCCTACCCCCTCCCCCCCCCCCTCCACCACGCTGCCTGGCTAAATGTTTCCTCCGAGACAAATGCTCCCTGCACAGCGAGAAACTTCCCCTATGCAAACCACGAGTCGCTCAGACACCCCATCATCCCTCCTTCCGCCTCTTCCAAGCAGTGCACCCTCGTGGCTCTGCCTCGTTTAAGTGTCGATGCGATTCGAGACGCTGCGAATCGATCTATTAATAATATCAGATTCGGTGTTTACTGGCTCCTGGCCTGGGTGCAGGCTCGACTCTCAGCGCGGTTCCACTTCGACGGTGCCCTCTTGGAAGTAGCTCGATAAACGTTTCGTTAAGGGAGCTGGTGGCGGTCGGTTGGTCCGCTGTGTCCATTACGCGGAATTGTAAATAAAATCGTCGGCTGGCCTGGGCTGGCGCGCCTTCTGGACCAGTCGGCGTGATTTATTTTATCGCTGGGAGGATGTATCGCGTTCCCAGCGGAAGCTCTGCTAGCTGTCTTCTGGCTTTTGTTTCATTTTTCTTCGATTCCACACCGCTCGGATTCATCGCGGGGGGTGGCAAGCTTGTGGGGAGGATCGCAGGAAAGTCTCTCTGTGTGGAGTGGGATGTAATCGGAGGAAGAATTTTGTTTTCTTAGAAGCTCGTTTTTTTTTTAGGGGAAAGACTGATCGATATTTCGGACACGTGGGTTGTGGAATAATTTGCCACGGAGGAGTACTTCGGGGAATTTATTGTCACGGAAATTAGTTCCAGGGTGTGGAGCTTCGTTTTTGCGGAACAGTTTCGTTTTTGCTAGCCACGTTCCGTGGGCGCGCAACAGCTCGTCGGCCGCACAGCGGTGCCGCGATTTTAACGATTTCCGGTTGCAAGCTCGATACGCATTTCGATGGCCGCGTGGTACGTGCCATCGATCCGATGACGCGAAGCAGACGAGTTCGTCACGACGAAATTACACGACCTACCTTTCCCGGCGATAACCTCGTCTCGCATTCTCTCTCGTTCGTCTCATCGTGACACGAGGTACGTACACACATCTTAGGAACCTTGAAGATTAATAAAAATTTCTAGTTTACCTAAAAAAAATATACTATAAACTCGATGGAATGTGCGATTCCATATAAAAGTAGGAAAATATTCACCTATGGAAGCTTCGATTACCTTTTGTGATCCTATCCAATCACAAGCTTTTCTGCCGTGACTTCACAAACACCCCGTAGAGTGGAGACGACTTCAGGCCTCGATGCTCCCGCGTATTAGCTCGAAAAATCAACTCCTCGAGGGACAGTGATCGACGCAGATGCGAGCCAGTGAATCCACTGCATCGACTGTATAGAGAGCGTGGCAGTGACGGTGCATTTGTGACACGGCGGAGGTAACGACAACCCATGGATTACTCGCGCGACACGTGTCGCCGACGTTTACCCGGGTGTCACGTTAACACGCGCGCATCGGCGTCGTTCCGCCTAAGTGCGCGCTGAAGTGCGCGTACACGTGGTTTCAGCCGGTCGATCCTGTTGCGGATGATTTACACGCGGTCGGGCACCGCCAGCTGGGGTGGCCCGCGAGACTTGCCCTTCGTGTTTTGTGACCGTCACAACGGATACGGGATTTTCCACTGGACTACGGAGCGCTGGACGTCGCGATACTTCGCGCGGGGGGACTCTGAGGCGGCGGGCATTCGGGATTGTGATTGGGAGGCAGGTGGGATATTTTGTGATGTGGGTGATGTTTGTGTGAAGTGGGGACTTGTCTTGGAATAAGAAATGGGATGATAGTGGATCTTTTTCGGGTGCTGGATAGTTGAAGGTTGAATGTTTGTGATGAATGTGTGATGGGTGGGGTAGTTTGTGATTTGGTGATCTTTGTGTGAAGTGGGGACTTGTCTGGGAATGGGAGAAGAAATGAGAGTGGACCTTCTTGGGGGTGGTGGATAGTTGGAGGTTGAATGTCTGTGATGAATGTGTGATGGGTGGGGTAGTTTGTGATGTGATGATCTTTGCGTGAAGTGGCGACTCGTCTTGGAATGGGAAATGGGATGAAAGTGGATCTTTTTGGGGTGCTGGATAGTTAGAGGTTGAATGTTTGTGATGAATGTGTGATGGGTGGGGTAGTTTGTGATATGGTGATCTTTGTGTGAAGTGAGGACTTGTCTGGGAAATGAAGAAGGAATGAGAGTGGATCTTTTTGGAGTGCTGGATAGTTGGAGGTTGAAAGATTGTGATGAGTTATGAACGTGTGATGGGTGGGATAGTTTGTGATGTGGGTGATCTTTTTTAAGAAGTGGGGAACTTGTCTTGGAAGTGGGGAGTTGAAAGTGGATCTTTTTGGGGTGTTGGATAGTTGAAGGTTGAAAGTTTGTGATGACCGTGTGGTGGGTGGGATAGTTTGTGATGTGGGTAATCTTTGTGGGAAGTGGAGGATTTATCTTTGGAATGGAGAGTGTGCTGAAAGTGAAACGTTTTGGGATGTCGGATAGTTGGAGGTTGGAAGTTTGTGATGAATGATGAACGAGTGGTGAGTGGAATAGTTTGTGATATGGGAGTTTCGAGGCAGTTTGCAGTTTTCTGTAATCCTGAAACTGCGAAACTTGGATGCTTGGAAACTTGTCGTGATCGAAGGGTGCAATGTAAGGAGGGGGAAATTTGTGATATTAGAAATACTATTGGGAATTTGAAATTTTATCACTGCAATCTTATAAATATAAATTTCAGTTGCACAATCGACAAAAATATTTTAAAGAGCTCATGGTAATTCATCAGAAATTATCAGAGAACTTTCGTAATTTAGCACTGTGATGTCAGAATTGGAAAATAATATGAAATATTTCTACGAACACGGTTGTAACGAAACTGACAGTTCAAATAAATTCAAACCCAATATTATTTGATACACCAAAAATGAAGTATACTTGGAGCACGATACCAAACGATATTTAGATCCAGTATCTTCATCGTGGTTTAAATTTAGAAAATTCGTTAGACCGTCGAGGCAATAAAGCACGAGATAGATTTGTAAATAAGAAATCCCACGAGAAAATTCGCAGAACGCTCAACGTAAACCAACTACGTCGAACGTGGAGGCGTACAAATATCTAGCAACCACTGATCAATTAAATTCTCTCTCTCTCAAGAGAGAGGCGAGTAAATCCCTGCGAATGTATCAAACTCCTCAATTTTCGCCCAACCATTTTTCCAATCAATCTTCGAAGAAACAGAAACCAAATAAAACAACTTCCTACAGCACAAACTCATCCCCCTACTTTTTCGTTCACATTCACCCCCGCCCCAAAGAGTTACAAAATTAAATATTCTACATTCCCCATCCAACCGCGCAATTAAATACAAATTCAACCCCGTCCAAAAATTTCACCACCCCTCAATATTCACCCTCAACTAACAACTCAAGAAAACCCCCTCTCCTTAATCCACCCTCCCCTCATCTTTCCAGCCCTGTGTACATCGAAGATCCCCCGACTCGTGATAAGTGTCATGCAAATGCAACCGGGCCCTTAACGAGCCCTAATTTTTTGCCAGGCAGCGCGGGAACTTTCGAATCGAGTTTCTTGCGATGCCTGGCGGCATTAAAATGCATCCGCGCCCGAATGAACGTGATTACGGCCGCGAACATCCCGACGAAAGCGACGAGAAACGACGGCCAGAACTTCGTTTGCCGCCAACTTTCACGGAGGTGGGGGGGGGGGGGGGGGGCGAGGAATTGAAAAAAGAAAGGGGAAAAGTTTTTAAGCTCTTCCTGATTGCAGGCGAGGCGTTTGTTGCTGGATGCCGTGCGGCGCCCCCTGTCGGCGGATGCTTGTTTTAATAATAATGCGTGGCTCCTCGCAAGGAAACAAAATATACCGCCAAGGAGGACAAATAAACCGAGCCGATTCCGGCGTAGTTGCAAAAATCTTTCCGCTTCTTTTAACGCCCCCGCCGGGCATGACGTATTATGCAGTTCAAACAATGCGTTACTCTATGCCACGCTTGCCAGATCTCTGTTCGCCCTCTTTTTAAAAAAATAACTGTGGGAAGCAATCGCTATGCAACTAAAAATCATTGAAAAAACGAGGCAAAATTTTATTATAATAGAAGTGGTGGTCAAAGGAAAATTTAAAATCCCCTTTTTTCACATGCCCCCTTTAATCTATGGGGGGGGGGGGGAAGAATAAATAAATAAAAAAAATTACTTTGGTCATAACATTTTTTTGAAGGGTAGACAAACGAAAATTTTGGTTGGACAAACGTGGAGAAATCGTGGACAAACGAACCCTGTTTCTATTTTATAAAAATTTGTACTTGGGGGTGCCGATTTTAAGGTATAATTCTGTTTGATAGTGCCACCTTATTTTTCTCGCTATTCACAGTTTAAATTTCCTTTCGACCACTGCTGTATATAAGTATTAAATTTTTTCAAGCGTACTGTTGGTGATAAATAAGGGTGTTTTAGTAGCCGGGTGCAGTAGAACGATAACACTCTCAGGTCAGACGTGCTCTGCTCGCGAATAAAGTACAAAGGCACTTGGTAGAAATTAACCACGCCTTTGTTAATGCAACGATAATCACGAGACTCGCGCCACTCGAAATTCATGCTTTTTCTCTTAATTACGGTGTTCCGGGGAGTATGAAACAATTAGAAAAGCCCTTGCGAGCGCCCGCGAGCGAGTTGTTTATAAATCAATTACGCCTGTGTATTGTCAAAGCATTTTCCAGTTTGGTGAGCTCACCAGGAGGATCTTCACCCTGCAATTTTCTTGCTCCCCGTCTTTCTCTTTGTCGAGCTTTCTCCTGCCAGCCCTTTAGCTCCCACCTTCCTTTCATTTACCTTCTCCAGCCTGTTTCACCTTGCTCCATGTCGGAAGAATCTTTTTCAGTCTCATAGAAAAGGAAACATTGTCGTACCGTGCCCAGTGTCTCCACAGTCTCTTTGTTTTTGGCCTTATACTTGGTTTTTAGCTTTTATACTCCCATTCACAGTTTCCCACAGAATCCACCTCTTATTTTGTGCCTTCAGTGTTGCCCTCGTTTCTTTTTACTATTATTATTAAACGTCTCTATTGCACAGGCAAGAGAAAAGCAAGAAGCACAGGCAATCGCAAAGCCGAGGTTCAGTCGGAAGACCTGAAATTGAAAAGACCTAAATTTATAACCCAACCTCCTTTACAACATTCCTTGTCTAGGTCGTTAATTCTTTCCCTCGGCCCGTTCTATTAATAATTCCTCTATTCCCTTCTTTCATTCGTCTGCTCCCAATACCGTGATCCGAACATCGCGATCCCCCTCCGCGTCTTCCCTAATCTGTCGCTTAAAATCTCGCTGCCATTCTTTCAAGTGCCTCTTCTCCGCTCGCACCCCCCCCCCCCCCCCACCGCCACGGCATCTCTTCCTTCAAGCTCTTTGACTCTTAATCCCTCTTCATTTGATCCCTTTCTCTTAATCCACACGCTCCTTTTGTTTGCCCGTGCGGACCCTTTTCTAGGATTCCCTCCCCTAATCCCTTCAGCTTTTGACCCCCTCTTCCCCCTCCATAGCCGACCTTTCTCGCCGCTTCAAACCTCGTTTCTCCTCTCCTGTCCCCGCGCCCTCACCTCTCGCATGGCATACGTTTACCAGTGCCTCGTCACCCGGTCCTAACAGCTCCTAACCTCACTTTCGCGCTGCCTGCGCGAGGAGGCTGCGCGAGGAGGCTGCGCGCCAGAGGTGTCGCGTCAGCTGAAACTCATCCGCAAATCAAGCCCTCGGCGGGGAGGGACTGTAACCGCGCAGGATGCGGGAAAACCCAAGCTTTTCCGGGGGTGAACGACCGCCTAATAATCCGTTCAGTCCAGGGGAGACTGCTCGATCGAAAATTCGCGCATGAAAAATCCAGGTCGGCCGCAGGTCCATCTTCGTTCCGAGCTGGTCCCAAGGGGACGGGGGCGATTAAAGCGCTCGCCGGAGCGGGCCAACTCACCCCCCTGAGCGCGCCACCTGCCCGCCCCCGCAGGGTGCAGCTGCACGCTTCCCGGCGTGTACACGGAATAGGAAAACATTCTCGCTGGAAAGCGGCTGGGAACGTAAATCTATGCTTTGAAGAGCGTTTTTGGCCGTCGCTCTCTGCCCCTCCTCCGACCCCCGCGCGGAGTCTGGGAGCCGCGACATCAAAGAGGATCACGCGGCTGTGTGTTCCGCGCGGAAAAGAGACGGCGCGAAAGCACAGGTGCATATCGTCGTCGTCGTTCGTTTGCGGCCTGTTACTTTTCGGGGGCAGACTACGAAATGCGAGGCAGACACGGGTGATGGGGTGGGGTGAGGGGCGGGGACTGGAAGGGGTGGTCAGGAGAAGTGAGAAGATTGGAGGGAGGGATGGGAGGGATGGAGGCTTAGGAGGTGGAGATTAGAAAATGGGAATGTGAGGAAGGTCTGTATTTTATTATTGTTCGGGGAAAGTCGAAGGGGGTGGGTGGAATGTTTTGGGGGGTTGAAAGGGTTAACCCTTAGCATCATGATTTTTTTTATTTTACTCAGAAAAATTCTTATCGGGCCATTCTTGTCCACACTTCATCGTAAAAATAAGCAAAAAATTCGTAGTGTAACAATTTTTTATATAAATGAAAAAATATGGACATAACACCAATGTTAAACCATGGACAAAGGTACCTATGTATTATAATGTCAAGCCAATGCTCGGTTTTGCAGAATGTTACACACATTATTATGGTCGACTTCAAATTTATTCACAAAGGAAATCCGAAACAACTGAGAGACAAATTAGCATTTACCTGGTATCTTCAACACGAGACAGTGCATCATAGTAGAATTTCTACGGATGTATTTCTGCCTTAAGGACACTTGTTACATGTGGTAATAGTAAAATAACGCTTTAGAGTTCATGAAAATGCTCTCAAATGGCGCGCATGATTTTTTCAATTCGTGTAACACGAGTATTACACTATGATACTAAGGGTTAATAGCTTATAAATAATATGTTTCATGGGATAATAAAAAATTGCTAGTGTGCTTGGTAGAATTCTAGTAGGTTGTTGGGGGCCGTTCCTAAATTAGGGTAACTTTGGAAATTTTTTACCCCCTCCCAGTATAATAATTCGTAAGATTTGATATTGCAACCCCCTCCTTACGTAATATTTTTTACATAGAAGTTTTTCAGTTTTTAAAATTCTTTTAAAGGTTTATATAATTCATTTAACTCGATTTCGGGAAATTTAAACTAAAACTACTTTTCTGGAACATTAATATGATAGAATTTGTACTTATTGAAAATTCGGTTAAAAAATATTACGTAAGACGCTACCTGAATTCCTCCCCCCCCCCCCTTGTAAAAAACGTAAGAAATTCGCGAACAACCCCCACCCCCCAAAAAAGCCTTACGTAATTTAAGGACGACCCCTTGGAAGAATTGAATTATCAACTTTTTTCGGAGTTAAAAAATTTAGTGATATTAAGATCTTTTTTACTTTTCAGACGAAATGCTGCTGGTGGATTGTGAGGACCAGTCGACAGGAATTCGAAGAGAGGATTCACCAACTGAGTCTGAATTTGGGACCTGCTAGACTTTGGAATTCGTGGTCATGGGATCTTAAATATCGTCGCCTGTGAAAGACAGAAGACCTTATCTGGTGCTCACTGGATTTTCTGATGCATCATCGACCATGAGGACTCTCCACTAGACGAAGAACACTTGGAGCGCTGTGTCGTAAGAAAAAGAAGACTTTCAAAGCAAGAACAAAGCTCACTTCAGAAGCGAGATTAATGGGATTCTCAGTTTCAGATACTTTCAATGGCCACGTGATAGAAGAGACACCACTTCCAAGCCTCCGTTTTCTGATGAACTCCGAAGGAAGAAACTCTGGCCGAACGTGATTCACTCATCATGCGGTTGAAATTGAAATTTCTACAATTAAATTAGTGGGGCAAGTTTTTCGATTCGTCGACAAATAAAATAACAACGAAATTCTTCAATAGTAGGATACATCGATAAAACGATCCTATGCGAGTGAAAAGAGTCGATGCACGGAGAAAGTCTACAAGGGAAACTCTAAAAAAAACTTGAGGAAGGTATACCAAAAGCTAAGATCCGAGAGAATTCAAAGAAACCAAAGAGGAAATCAGCCTGAAGGAGAACTGAAAGAGACTACAAAGTTTCGGACAAGTTCAAAATGAAAAAGGAATCTGCAATCTAAAGAGATCTTCAAGTAGCTTAAATAAGGGAGAGACTTCAAAGAAACTTAAAATAAGAAGGCAACGGAAATAAGAGAAGCCTGCTGCAAACCACAACGCAACTCTCACAGAGCTCCACTACAACAAGTAAAAGAAGCACAAGTGAAAGGCTACAAAGAGGTCCCTAAAAAAACTAAAATTCTTTAAGCAGACCACAGCAACACCAACTCCACTGTTCTCCAAAATCCTGCATTAACAACAGCAACGCCTAAACGAAGCTTCCCTCGAAGAGGACTTGGATGGTCGTCGAGCACCACGAGATGCTCAAAATCCTCGCCAAACATCGTGGAAACTCGCGCCAGATAGAAATTCGACGACGATAAATTCGACAGGGTGGCGCGAATAAATCCCCCAGGGGTTGGAAGCGAAAGGGAAAGCGGAAGAGAGTCTTCTGTCGCGCGGATAAATCCCCGCGGACGCGCGAATGAATTGAAAGAAACACGGGCGAACAAAAGGAACGCTCGTGGGCGCTGATAAACTGTGAGTAATGGGGACGCAAATTGCGCGGGTGAGGCGTCACGTGGCAAACGAACGACTGACGCAAATTCTCCTTGGTGCAGCGTGGATGCACGAGGGCGGCTGCTCGCGGAGCGAGGTGCGTTCGACGCAATTGTTTCCGTGGTGCGATCGAGGTGGATGCGCACCGGGACAGGCTTCGCAGATTTTTGTCGAAATTCGATGGGGACTGGTGGCTCCTTCGGACTTGTGAGCAGGAGTTTCGAGAAGGGGTGAGAGATTTTGAGGTGACGGGAGGGGGGAGGTTGAGGGAGCTAGATTAGTTTAGTAAAGAAGAGAGACAAAATAAAAGAGAGCATAGTAGGACACAAAAAAAAACACGGTGTTTCACCTTTGAAACACTGTAACAGAATAAGTAGCAAAGCAGGACCTGAAAGGGTCTAATGGCACTCTGGTGCGACCAGGAGGAAGGAAGATGAGGTGCCAGTAGAAAATCTCAGTGACAGATCTGAAGAGTAATTCTTAGAAACAGAAGAAACATAGAACACTCGCAACTCCGTAGCTCTGTACAACGAGGGATCTTAAGCAATTCAGGGGCCACGAGTCCACGTCAAATTAAGCACCACTCGAGTCCCTCTCTCGCTTCCTAATGGCGCCATACAATTCACCGCGTTCGCGGCCATCAAGTGAAAGTAAAAAGGCCGTCAAAGAGCTTACAGTTGATCGTAAAATTGCCAGAAGCTGGGCGATATAAAAGTCCAAGCGGAGACGGGCGTGCAGGTTTCGTGGAGGATGCGTGCCTACCTTCTGAAAGGGTAAATCGTAGTTGGAACTATGCCGCGAAATTCTGACTGTCCACCGACCTCGATGAACTGAACAAGTGGATTTTTATAATCGCGTTGGTGTGCCGTGTTAATAAAAATGATGGCGGGCACCGGGGTGAGCGTAGGTGGCGCCGGGATGCTGAGGACCAGGCGCAGGGACGTTAGCGTGAAACCAAATAGGAAACTCGACCGGAAGTCCTCCAGGGGGATGATCTACGAGAACGAGGAGCTCAGGCTGAGGACTATTCACATCAATGCTGAAGTCGAGCAAGGTACACATGTTTCTTAATTTTTTATTTAAGATTTTTAATGCTTCCTAGTGTTCCTCGCAATTATAGGGTTGGTGATTTGCGGGGGGGGTGTATTTTAGGCGGCGTAGTTTATTCTTATTCTGAAGTGGAGCAATGGGATATCAGAAGCAGGCTTTTAGAAATTTTTAATTTCACTTTGCATTGCCAATCTCACTCTGCTTTGCTAGTTCGAAGGTACTTAAAGTTTGCAGAAGTTTATATGCTAAATTTCTACAATCCTTTTCGTCCTAATCGTGCACTTTTCAATGATACGGATATATGAAATATATTTGTTAGAAGGCTAGGGATCTGTCGCTAGGGAATTCGGAAGGCTGAGGTTACCAGGCCCGGCCAGTCCAGTCCTTTCTAACCCGCAAATAGCCGCCAACCTACACTAGATCCCTGCTTCCAATCCGCTGGAAACTATTTTCGAAACTTGGCCAAACGCGCCAAGTTTTGCCCGGCTGGCAGTTGTCGAGCCACGCACTTCGAGTTCCTCGATGCTCCAGCTTTCGATTACGAATTTTACGATGCAGTTTCTCGATAACCCGCGATAATTATTTACTACGGGCGCCATTGATCCTCCGGAGCACGGTGTAGGGTAGAATCCACGCTCACCAGAGGGCAGAAGAAGGAAACAGAGATCACGATTTCGAGTGCAGGGAGAGCAAGAATTTGGTGGTGGCTGGTTTCTTTTTAATTCTTCGCAAGTGTAGCTTCTTTAAAATGGAGACGGGTGAAGAAAGTTTGACAATTGTTCTAATGGAGTTGCTTCACCTCTTTGGCCAGTTGTTTCGGAGATTCTAACGATGGTGAGTATCGATGACGATGGAGGGGGATATTTTTTTTTAGAGATTAGGTTACTCTTATTTTGGGGAAATGGAATTTAGGGAGGATTAGAAATAAGCTGCTGGTTTTTTGTTTAAATAGAATTTTGAAAGAGTAAGTAAAGTTTAGGGCGTATGAAAATGCGATCTTTGCAAAGAAAGGGCACATTTTAATTGAAAATTTTTGTAGCGTGATAATGCGTTCGAATGATAGATATAGCGACGATTTTATTATACTAGAGATGTTAGAAGGAGATTTAAAATCAATAGAGATCAAAAGAATCAAAACCGTGTTGAATATTTTATCTGCAGAAATAACCCAGCAATTTTCTTAAAATCTCAAACTATAATTCCAAAAATTCTTTAATAAAATTCGTGGGGGAAAATTTTGACAACCTTGCACAGAAAATTAAGGAAAACTACCAAATCCAGAAAAATAAATACCGATACTAAATAAAAAAAAATGTAATAAAGATTCAAAGCTCCCTCGAATTTTATGACCGTGACATCGTAAAGAACGCCGAGGAAGGGGCCGAAATGGTGGAGAACTAGGGGACGATAATAGAAGCGTTTAGAACGCGCCCGAATATTATTCCAGGGGCGAAGAAACGCGGAAAGCCGGTGATTTTCTGAAAATTTGTTTATCCCAGTAGCCAAGAAAAGCTTTGTTTTGGCAGCCATTCTCGCCCACGGCTCGCTTCTTCCCTTCCAGCTCTAGAAACCCAGATGTCGTCTCTACACGGATTCTCGAAAAGCCTCCGCGGCGTCTAGGAGCACGTGAAAATGTGTTTCGAAAGTCAAAACAGTCTCGACGTGGGTGTGAAATGTTGATATTGCACGGGGCATATTAAAGCGTCACGGAGCTCGATGGATTTCGACAGTGGATCGATCTCAAAGCAAACTGTCGGATAATCCTGGGCTCATAATTCCCTCCGTTCGATGATCACTTACAAAATGCACGGGGAATGAAACCCCACTAATTTAAAAAAACATAAGAAACTTAGAAGGTACGCCTAAATTTTCTGAAAATTAATTTATATAATTGTAGTTGTAAAGTCAATTTAAAAGATGAAATTTTGAGAGGATAATTAGGGGAATATAAGTTAAAATTATTATAGATGAAAATTCTTTTAGTTTTTTGGATCACTGTGTTGGGAATTATAAATCCATTTTGAAATGATCTGATTGATGGTAATTTTACTTGACGAAGTTTTCTACGTTTAATTGCTAGGAAGAGCTGCATTTCACCCCTAGAATCCATTCTTCAACCCCTCCTGGAGGCAGAAATACCGAGACAATTAAATCAACCCGCGAGAAAAAGCGGCAAAAACAGCAACATTTCGTTAGTTACGGGGACGCTTTTTCCCTGAACTTTTGACAGACGTGACAGGGGTGCAGTGACAGATTAAAGGACAATCTGGAGGGAAAAAGTGTCCGACCGTACGAGTAGAATGTGAATGTCTGTGACCAGCCACTGGACGCTCGAATTAGTCTGGCGCAAATCACTTTTCAAGTAGAGATCTCATAGACCCTTCTCTCTTTCAAAAATTCTACAGACGCCCCCATAATTACGAATAGCAAAATATCGTAACTGGGAAATTTCTTCGCGAGAAATTCTGTACTCAATTAAAATAATAACTGGGTATCAAGCGGGAAAAGCAAAATAGTGGCCTTCAAAAGTAGTTACATATTTTGGAAATGGCAAATTTTGATTTCGTATATTTTAAAATGGTAAATTTTAAAGTGCTAACTTTTGAAACGGTAAATTGTGAAACGGTAAACTTTAGAATGATTAATCTTGTAATGGTAAATTTTGAAATGTTGAATTTTGGAATTGTAAATTTTGAAAAGGTAAATTTTAAAATGGTAAATTTTGAAATGGTAACTTTTGAAATAGTACATTTTAAAATCGTAAATTTTGAAACGGTAAACTTTGAAATGGTAAATCTTTTAATGGTAAGTTTTGAAATGGTAAATTTTAAAATAGTAAATTTTGAAATGGTAAATTTTCAAAATCGTAAATTTTGAAACGGTAAACTTTGTCATGGTAAATCTTCTAATGGTAACTTTTAAAATCCTAATTTTTGGAACGGTAAATTTTAAAATGGTAAATTTTAAAATAGTAAATTTTAAAATCGTAAATTTTGAAATGGTAAATTTTAAAATCCTAAATTTTGAAACGGTAAATTTTGA
This sequence comes from Andrena camellia, assembly GCA_029448645.1. Taxonomy (NCBI): domain Eukaryota; kingdom Metazoa; phylum Arthropoda; class Insecta; order Hymenoptera; family Andrenidae; genus Andrena; species Andrena camellia. The sequence continues at coordinate 28,483,026 of CM055678.1, read as the reverse complement.
AATGGTAAATTTTAAAATGGTAAACTTTGAAATGGTAAATCTTCTAATGGTAAATTTTAAAATCCTACATTTTGAAATAGTAAATTTAAAATGGTGAATTTTGAAATAGCAAATTTTAAAATCGTAAATTTTGAAACGGTAAACTTTGAAATGGTAAATCTTCTACTGGTAAATATTAAAATCCTAAATTTTGAGACGGTAAATTTTGAAATGCTAAATAAAGTAAGCGAAGATTTTCAGTATTTTTTTTCACCCACAGCGAAGTTGGCACTTACGATCTCTGCTCTATCTTACGACAGCTTGAGAAACTAAAATAAATTATTCTAGCACTTACAGCGTTCACCACATATTCAGCATGGAATTTTCAACCTTTTTCACTAAAAAAAATAACTTCTCACTTCTTTGGCACTTACATCGTTTACCATTTCAACTCCTCAACAACCCATGAAGAATATATTACTGCTGCACGTTCAATTGCCCGAGGAGTTCAAGCTTATCTCCACTATTCGAGCAAGTGAAATTTCTTTAAGGTGCTCGAAAGAGTTGCACAGAGCACTGGCCGCTGCTCGTTTCTTTCGAGTACCCGGACAATTAACTTCTTCAGGCTATCTCCACCTGCATCAACCCCGCAATTTCGAGGGTGCCTGTTGCCTCAGAAGCCAGACGCCACGTGCGTCACGCCAGATTATTTCCAGGCGTTTTTAAAACGCTTGCGGGATCGCGCTTCGAGATCAACGAATTCGTCACACATACGAGTCACACACTTCCCTCTCTTTCAATTGAGAACCCCCCCCCCCCCAAAAAAAAAGAACGAAGAAAAATCGACGCAAGAACCTTCCACCTTCCCCTGCTGTCTCTAATTGCTTCCAAGAAAGTAAATTCCAAATAAAAAGAGGATTCTCTGAACGATCTTTACCCGCCTCCAAGAAACTTTCCCATATAATTCTCCAAATTACTCTGCCCGAAAAGAAACACCACTATTTCAAGCGCCACGCGGATGGCTCTAAAAATATGTCCCACGAGAACGTCTCTGCGGAGTGTCTGAAAGGAAAACACATAAATCGGCATCAGAGGCTTTTTCAGAATTGCTTTTCCTCAGCAAGACTCTTCCCCTGTTTACTCGGGAACGCCTGAGAGCAAGGCCGCGCCATTCAAAAATATCCCCAAAATCTAAGGATCCGTTTAGCCGCTCTGAGACCCCCCTGAAGGGGCCCACTGTTCTGGAATCCCAGGCACCTTCGCCGTTTCCGTCGACACGTGACGAAAGAATCTGCCTCGAAGCAGACCCGGCACGCCAGCAGCTACTACAAAAGATTTAAATAGTCAGGCGCGCGAGTTCGAAAGGAGAGGGCTGCCAGGCTTCGACAGTGTGTAGCCATCCGCCAACTAGTTTTGTCCGGCGACTCAAAACGACCAACATGCCGCGCCTCCGTTTTATCGGAAACTCATCCTCGGTGGACGGGTGGCGAGAAACCAACACCACGACTTTCGAGCGAAAGCAGATCGGGGCTAGCGTGGCCTGCAGCTGATCCACTGCCTCGGCCAGGATTTTCAGCGATCGACGCGCGTGTTGTGGTGTCCAGAAAAGACTTCTTCGAGGATCAAGATGCATGGAAGTTACCCTTCGACACAGAGATCAGTAGCGTGACTAGTTCTATCCGAAGTGAAGCCTACCAGGATGATTCCCTGGCCTCTGTTCACCTCCAACGTGCAGCATCTGCAATTGGGGGACCGTTTCTGGAATGTGTGACAATGTGATTCAGTGGATGCAAGGTCTCATGGTGGAGTGATAGACAGTTTCTGTGAACACCGCTGGTTTGACGCTTTGCAAGTGGAGATTTCATACTTCCGCTCTTCCTGATTTTCTTACAAAACAGACTTGTGAGCTGTGGCGATTCTTGCCCCCGAATCGCGAGCCTTCAACCACCTTTCCACGCCACCCTCCCGCGGGCAGATTCACAGAGAAATTAGAGCTGCAGTTGCCTGCTCCGATGCCGCGGAGGGAACGAGCGCCAGTGGAGCAATGTTGGTCTAGTTTTTATGAGCGGGCTCCCAAGATTTAGAGCGAGGACGCCCGAGCGTCACAGAGTAACTCTGCTTCGACGTGGCGGAAAATGAATGGGTTGCACGTTGGCGGAGATCGGCGATCCATCAGCTAGCTCTCGCGCTGGTCGCCCCGGATCCACGGGTTACGTTCTCGGAACCGACGTCGGGATGACGTTCAGGTGCGCCGTTGCCCGCGGCCTTATTTGTTGACGGACCGCCGGCCAGATTATTTAATGGCTCTCCGCGGAATGACTCCGGCTAGATGTATCCCCGTGAGATGTAAATCAAGAGCGGTGCTGGCTTACTTCGGGGCCAGGACTCTAATTCACTGGCCTGGCGAGGTGCGTGGGTGAGAGCGTCGGGGAAGGGGGCAGAGTTTGGAATGGAGAGATGGACAGAGGACCACGATGCAGAGAAGAGAATGGGGAAGAAGCAGAACGGAAGAGAAAGCGAGTAGGTTATGCAATTATTGGGGTTTCATGAGCATTCGGCTTCCGGGTGTTTTAGACTCGTTTCGATGCGCGATGGATGGATGAAGTTCAAACCAATAGTCCGGTAAAATTAGGATCTGTCTTCGGAATAAATCCCAGCAAACTAAATATTTGGTCGTTTTAAACAATATGTCAAATGTCTCCGTCGATTCGACTGCCGCTAAAAAATTTTACAGAGGGTTAAACAGAATAAAAACGGGCTTTCGCGAATAACTCGTTATCTAGCAGTTTTACGACCAAAATAGTTATTATGAAATTTATAGCTTAGGGAATGCTCTACAAAAAAGATCCTACGAGTTTTTTTGTAGGAGTAATCATTTTCGTGTATGTCGGGTTACCAAGTTTCAAACCTCATATTTTTGACAAGGAAAGATCCTAAACCCGGAAATTCAAAAAATTATGAAACATCGCAAATACGTAGGGAATGTCCTCCTGAGTACAACGCAATTTTGGCTGCTGCCCAAATTCACCCTAGGGGGTGAAATTGACCCCTGAAAATCCGTTTTTTTTCGATTTTGTGTTATAACTCGCGAGCTGCAGTCTTTAATGTTACAGTGAACTTGAGGAAAAAATAATAGCTGGAAATTTGAGACAGAGAATTATAATTGAATCGCGCTAACAGATGAGAAAGCTTGAGAATTTCCACGAATCACAGGGGTATTTAAATATGGCTCTTTTGATGCTCGAAGGAATGAAAAAATTTGCAAAGTCTCCGTCACCTAATATGAATTAATATTACTACTGTAAATTTGTAATCACAATGGCTTTGGCGTATCGCATGCTTCTTGTGTATCTACATATGCTTTGTAAAAAGAAAACTGGATTTTATTATTTAACCCTTAACTGGTGACGTCGAATTTTCTGGCATAAACGGTGACGCGGAATCTCACAGACTCCTCTTTAATAATTTGACATTGTCAAGCCTAAATTTATTTTCAACATATACTGAAGATTATTATATTTGAAAAGATACTTTTGCATGTTTTGCTCAAAGTCACTGTCAGTTGCCTTCACGACAGGGCATAATATTGAATTATTAGAAAAATAATTCTGCAGGAGCCTTTCAGATTCCACGTCACCGGTTAAGGGGACCTTCCGGTCTAAAACCCGATTTTTTTTTATTTCATTTTTCGAATGTTCAACCTTTTAAGAATACGTGTTTAAAAGGATTTGTTGAAATTCGTAAAATTCCCGAAGTTACAGGCATTTGAGTAGCGGCAAATGCGTGGGTCACAACCGGCCACTCGGCGCTCACGTAAAACTTTAAACGCGTTTTTCCCGAAACAGTGTTCTCAAAATCGGTGGGACCTGTATCTCAAAAAGTTATTATCCGAATCGACTGAAACTTTTTTTATTTTGAAGAATATACTTCTGGCTAAGGGCGGGGGCAGAAAAATTAAAAAATGACATTTTTTTTTAGAAAATAACGACACTTGAAGTGTGAAATCACTTTTTCTCTATATTTTTTGTCTCTTCCACGCCTTTAAAAATTATACATTTTCAATTTTTTGTAATTTTTCTGCTCCCCCCCTCTAGCCAGAAGTATATTCTTCAAAATAAAAAAGTTTCAGTCGAATCGAATAATAACTTTTGGAGATACAGGTCCCACCGATTTGGATCAATTTTTTTACGCCTTGACTTCAACGACTCCTCAGTGCCGTCTGCAATGATTAATTATAAAACAAAAAATATATTTCTATAATTTAAGACATCCTTAATACAATGCAAAAGGTACCATTAAATTATATATAGTAGTTTTCCTTTAATTAATTCCTAAAGATCACCTATTTTGGGGGCTCTAGACCGGAAGGTCCCCTTAAGGGTTAAATTAAATTTTTATAACCCCCTAATGAATTTTATCAAACGCACTAAAAATATTGTTATCCCTTCAACTCGGCTCCCCTAAAGATTAAATCCTGAGTGCGCCACTGCCGAAGAGTATGCATCTTTATGTTATTAAATTTCTATGCCCCTTCTAAAAGTAAAGAATGTGCATCTTACGACTTTTTGGCCCTTCTTAAGTTCCAAGCTGCCGACCTCTGAACCAGTACTTACTAACAATTATTTATATAAGTTCTCATTATCACTGCTACTTTCTATTCCCTCTGAGAAAGCTTCCATCCCCCTTTCCCTGCACTTCGGAGCAGGAATATCGCAATTTCCAACCTAACGCCAGCGCCAACCGCTGCACCGCGGGGCCGTCTTATTAAAAGCATTCCTTTCATTCGCGACAGAGAATCAAACGTTACAAATTCCTATCCGTTTCATTTCTCCGCGGACGCACGCCTCCCACGTTTATCCATCAAAAGCTCGCGCTCGTTCTCCCCGCGGCTGTTCAAAGGAGAAAAAGAAATGGGGGCGGAGGAGAGAGCCGTCTGAACTAATTCGGAAAAACTGCTGGATACGCTTGAGACTGCAAGAAAACGGCTTTCATGCTCGGCGTAACGGCGCTCGCCTCGCGAAGACGCTTTATGGAAAAAGTTTTTAATATTCTCTCCTTCGTCCCCCGCCCTCTCCGGGCCCCACCCCCGCCCCTTCCATCTAGCCGGGGACAAAAAAAAAAACGAAGACACGATAATGACCACGGGGCACAGGTGGATATGATTTTTCGCTGATAGAATCCACATGCTTTCCTCCGGCTCTCGGAAAGATATCATTTGCTCGCGGGAGAAACAAGGGGGAAAGGGAATTTCCTGCCGGGAGAATGAAAAGCCCGCTCCGCGGAGGAAAAGGGATGAATTCTCGTATTATCCGGCTTGTTTCGCGATATTAAAATCCCTAGGTGGATCTCGCGACCCTCTTTCCCGCGCGCGCTGCTTTCCCGCAGTTTGCAATTTTTGTTCCAATTCTTCAATGGCTGCTTGGAGGCTCGCGGTGGTACTTGGATGGTTACCTGCGAGGAACAGCCGGGCTGGGATTTCTTTTTTTTTTTTTTTTTTCATTGAAAGAGGGTTTGGTCGAGTTTGTTTCGAGCATACTTGGGGCTAACGTTGGTGCCTACTCGGGTTTTACTTTGGTAATTGAGAAATGTGGAAATTGTAGCGTGACAGGTGTTCGTAGAAAATGATTCACCCTTTTGTGGAGGAAGGGGATAGGCAATTTGCTGTAATAAATTTGAATTAACACTAGTGTTTGTAGCTAATTCTGATAATTGAATTATGTGGAAATTGTGTAACAGTGTGATGGTTTTTTTTTTATTAAAAAGATTTACCCCTTCATGGGGGTGGGTCTTAGGTTTTTTTTTTATTGAATTAAGAGGTTCTTGAGGGGGGAGATTCGTGTCTTCCAAATTATAGTGTGATATACTCGACACTATTTTTCACCGATCGGTCACGCGAAAAGTTAAAAGAAATTCGTATAAAGTAAATAGTGTATCATTTGATACATAAATGGATTTGTTATAAATCATCGGTTATTAGTTAGAAGAAGATGGAGTACTGTTTCAAACTTAAGAATCAGTAAACAAGTGACAATTCAATGCGACAAACTTTATCGTTAAAAAAATGTGTCGCAATAAATTAGCCCTCGTTAGAAGTTCAATTTCGTGTATTCAAATTGTTTTCTTTGCCTTGTTTACTTGCTATACGATTTTTAAGAAGATTGTATATGGCTTTTCTTGGTCATTTATTTTTCAATTAATGTACACATAATTATATATTCGGCAAAAAATACTGCAGAGTTTAAAAAATGGTTTACTCTTTTGTGGGATCTTGGGATAGGAAATTTGCTGTAATGAATCTGATTTCAATTACTGCTTGCTGATTGAAGCTACTACTAGCAATTTTTCCAGCAATTCCCAAACTCAATTCTTCTACTGCATTTGACTTGAGCTTCCCTTGGAGTTTTTCGCACTCTATATTTTTATATCGGTTTATTATTAGAACACTTTTTCTACGTCGCTGCTCCGACGGTTGCAAAGATCCCCGGACGATTTTCTACGCCGCACAACGAACAACTAGGAACGGAAGCAATCCATAAAGCTTCTCAGAGTTTATCGCGATACATTAAAAGCTCACGCAAATTCAATTCGTCCGAGGCTTATCAACCGAAGCTATTAATGTAACTAATGCAGCCCCCCAAGTGGTTTCCGTATCTCCCGTTTCTGATTGATTTGCGACTCCCCCTGTGCTTTTTACATCTCGCTCCTCAACTACCTAAAACCGTGCCTGGAGAATTCTGCGGGAACATCGGCCAACAGAATTCCTCCGAGCGGGTCACGTCGCAATTGCGTTTAAACTTCTAACGTGATTATGCGTTGGAATTAACTTTATCGGAGCTTATTAAGCGGGCGCACTGATAATAGTTGCGCGCGCATTAAGCGAAATTCGGTTTAATTCGAAGGGAAGCTGCGCGATCTTTACGAGGCTTGACGGGGTTTTAATTTAGTGAAAGATGAGGCAGTGGATTTTCTCTGATTCGAATCTGTATGATTATTAAATTTAATAACTTGAGTTTAGCACATAGAGCTTAGAATTAGAAATTTCAAATGTAAGAGGACAGTAAAATAATTGGACACTTATTGAGTTTACCTCCTCCACTCAATATAGCTATAGATAGTTTGAATTATTGTTGCTAATAAATAAATTTGGTTAAAATATTCTACATAGTTCTTAGCTTCAAATACCTCGATGGTGTTAACTAAGGTTTATATAAAAGCCGACTTTTGAAAAAACCGGTTTTCGAATTTCACTATTCCCAAAAAATCAGTTAAACCGAATTTTGAATTTTCACAAAAATATAATTAAAATAGAAAATAAATATTTGTACTTATTTTAAAAATTTGCAGATTTTTTTTAACATTTATGGAATTACCAAAATATAACAAAATAAAATATACTATATCTATACAAAAACAAATAAATAAAAATAATAAAATGACTAAAATCCGTACAATTTTTTAGTTCATTTAATATTTATGGGTCTACAAAAATATAACACAATAAAATAGACTGCACACAGAACCAAACGAAACAAAAACTAAAATCACTAAAATCCGTACAAAATGTAAATTATAAATCTTTATTTCATTTAATAATTTTCTTCTGAAAATATGAACTCATGAAAATTAGTTTTACAGTAAACTGTTAACTACTACAATATGCTTGTGTCCGAAGTGATTTCAAATCAAAATGTTAAATAATTAATTCATTTTTACAGAATAATTCTAGTATATAAACCCGTTTTTTTTTAAATTTAAAAACCGGATTTCGAATTTTACAAAATTATAAAAAAAAACGGGTTTTAAAAACCGACAAACCCTAGTGTTAACTTTTTAAAGAACTTCAGTTCAAAATTCCCTCTCCCCAATTCTTTACACAGATCTGTAGACAATATAAATAATCAACCACAGAAATAATTGCAAACCAGAAAAATGTATAACACGCATCTAGAATTAGTATATGAATGACTATCACTGTATCAAGCGTCAAGAAAAAACCAAACTTTACAACCCCTATTTTCTCCCCAACTAATGAACCACACCCCCCAAAACGTTCCGCATATTATTACACACCCCGTGCGAAATTTGAGCCAAATCGGTGGACTCGAACCCCGCACCCCCGCCCCACCTGCAATTCTGCGAAAGTTTCGCGAGTCAACCCGTTTTGCCCACACGTGAAATTTTCCAACGACGCGGTTCCACTCGTCTTGCTCGGCTCGCGGGGCGAAATAGCAGAAGTTTCGAGCGGAAACCGCGCGATATATCGGCCGCACTTTCGCGCGATGCACCGCGGGCTCCCTGCACTTGTAGCAGCGTTGCGAAAGCACGTGACTGCACCAGCAAAATTAGCATACGGGAAAGCGATACGGCGCCGCGATCGCCGGAGACGCTGGTTGACAACAGGGCGACAATGAACCGCTCCTGAAGAGGAGGCTCCGCAGCTTCAGGAAGCAGCTTCGCCGCGCTGGACCCACGAGAGGCCTCCCTCCGTCCCCTCCACACGCGGGGGAGCACAAAGTGGCTCGAATTCGACGGATGCAGGACAGTGAGTAGTGGCAGCGATTCAGTGAGTCGGTGGGCTTGCTTCTTGGAAGACTTTGGGGACTTCCAGGGTGGGGGGGCGGATCTGGTCGAGTTAATTCGATATCGAGTGGAGGGAATTCGAGTTTAGGGAAGTGCATTTGGATCGATGAGTGCCTGGGACATCGATACTAAATCGAAGTGGTGCTTTAGTGCTGAGAGTTCTCATCGGAGTTTAAAAATTCAAACTGGACAAAGTCGACATTTATTGTTTTCAATATTTGGGGAGGAATTTTTGGTTTGTGTTTTAGTTAAAGTACAGATCTAAATCTCTCTTTTGCGAAGGAAGCTGAAATGAGTTTTCCATTTGGCAAAGAATTCCGCGAATTTTCCTTAAATCAATTTGCAGAGTTGTAGGCCAGAGTACGGAGTAGTTTAAAGCAGTGCAAAAACGCAAGCGAGCAGGGTTGCAGGAACCCGTAACGTGTTTGCACCTCCGAGCAACAAATCTGAGGGATCCTGCTTCTAAAAAATTTACCTACCACGGTGGAGTTGCCACGCGTTTCGGAGTGTTTGATTAGGTTTCGTTAATTATTCTGGAGGGAGCCGGTTTGACGCAGTAAATCGAAGGTCTTTGTAGTCCTGCGCAGAAGCACGCTGTAATCTTGCCAAGAGCGGGGAAACGTTATAATATTATGACGGTGACTAATTTTAGTGACAATGGGAGAGGGTTTTTCTCTCTAACGCGTTTAGTCATCGCACCGCAAGTGACTGAATTGCAGGGGACTTACGAATCTCGCACGAACTCGTGCAATTATTTTTAAACTACTGTCGTCACGTGTATTTCATCGAGATACTTTATTCTGGACATTTGGACCACTTTTCATTGGCCAATTAGGCAAACGATTATATAATATTATTAGCGTCACTGAAGGGTTATATATTAATCGACGAATTCCCCAATTATCCAATTATTTACCAGATCCACTGACCACTATCGAACATCGATAATAACCGTTTAATTAGCTTCGCTGAATACTCCAAGGAATAAGCATGTTAATCGACGAATTCTTCAATGAACCAACCGCTCATCAAACTTCCAATTAACCACTCATCAACCAACTTCCACGCAATCAATTACCCTTAACAAGCTTTGAAAGCAGCTAGGCACCTCGTTCTATGAATATTCTAAGCAACCAGGCATCAATCGACGATCCTTTAGAAAAACCGCGCACTCATCAATAACTCTTAAACGAATCTCTCCAACCACTCGCCGAGCAACTTCAAAGAATAAATTATCCCTCATCGAACTTCAAACTTGATCTATCCACTAGGCTTTTCAATTCTCCGGAAAGTAATTATTTATTTCCCTACAAACACAGAAGCTATCAGAAACCAAGCGAAGGACAAATCTTCCCACCTCGAAGAACACTTTGCAGCCCTTGCAAAAATATCCATGACCTGAAAATGGTGTACTAATTTTCCGCTCCGACCAGGGAGCTTTACCAGAGTGAAAGGTGCCGTTTTCGCGGAGGCCTCGTTGGTCCGCGAAAAACCAACGAAACTCGTTGACGGAACTGATGCTCGAACGGCGGGCGCTTCGGATGCGGCGTGACCCTTTTGCCAGTCTTTTGAATTCGCGGCGGATCGCGCGTCGAGCGTAAAACCGCGGGGCTTTCACGAGACACGCGGGGAGGAAACGCGAAAGCAAGCACCCTACAGAGTGGAAACGTTGTCTCCGGCTGGCCGTTTTCAGGGGGACGGTTTCGCGCGCCCCAAAGCGACTCCAAGACGGACAAACGGATGCACTTTGTGCATACGAAGCCGCGCTTCGCTCGCGCGCTCTGTGAAATCTCGCTGATAAATACGCGCGCGTGGCAACTGGAGCGAAAATTCGTTGATTTCTCGTAACGAAGGACGTTCGTTTTTGAGGCGACTATAAAATGCAGACTTCGGTTTCAGCGTCTAATTGAAAGGGGAGGAATTGGATTTTTGTTCGGGGATATTAACACGAATTTAAATGCTACTTGAAATTAATAATATGGGGAAGGGTGGTTTGGAAGAACGATGCTGGGGCTGGTAGAATGCTATTTCGAAAATCCTATAGAGAGTAAAATTTTCTTAAAGGTATAGAGTAAAATTTTCTTATATAGAGTAATATTTTCTTAAAGGTATAGAGTAAATTTTCTTGCATAGAGTAAAGTTTGCTTACACATAGTAAAATTTTCTTCTAGAGTCAAATTTTCTTCTAGAGTCAAATTTTCTTCTAGAGTCAAATTTTCTTTTAGAGTAAAATTTTCTTCTAGAGTAAAATTTTCTTCTAGAGTAAAATTTTCTTTTAGAGTAAAATTTTCTTCTAGAGTAAAATTTTCTTAAAGGTGGTTTCTACCAGTGTGTAATTTAGGGGGAAAATTACGTTGCTGGTATAGAGTAGATTTTCTTGTATAGAGTAAAGTTTGCTTACACAGAGTAAAATTTTCTGAAAGGTATAGAGTACAATTTTCTTCTAGAGTAAAATTTTCTTTTAGAGTAAAATTTTCTTCTAGAGTAAAATTTCTTTCAAAAGAGTAGAGTTTCTACCAGTGTGTAATTTAGGGGGAAAATTACGTTGCTGGTATAGAGTAGATTTTCTTGTATAGAGTAAAGTTTGCTTACACAGAGTAAAATTTTCTGAATGGTATAGAGTAAAATTTTCTTCTAGAGTAAAATTTTCTTGTATAGAGTAAAATTATCTTAAAGGAATAGAGTGAATTTTACTTACCTATATAGGGTAAAATTTTCTTATATAGAGTAAAATTTTCTTAGAAGTATAGAGTAAATTTTACTTATATAAATAGAGTAAAATTTTCTTAGACTGAGTAAAATTTGATTATATAGAGTAAAAGTGGCTTATATAGAGTTAAATTTGCTTATATAGAGTAAAATTTTCTTGCCTAGAATAAAATTTGCTTAGATAAAGTAAAAATCTTCTTATATAGAGCAAAAACTTTCCATTATTTATTTTAAATTGAAGCTTCCGCTTTCCGAATCCGTTACTGGGATTTCCACTCTTGTTAATAAACACAGAGGACTTCATTTTTTGATGTTCCAATTTCTGGCTTTAAGACAAAATCACGGAAAATATTTAATTACTGATATGACTCTGCACTGTACATTGATTACTATCGGCCTTGCTACCAGAATGTATTATTTTTGTATAAAAACGTTCTTTCGTACACAGAATTATAATAATAAAAAAATTCTTATACCGAAATGTGTGGGAGTAAGAGTAGCTCTTGCACAAAATTAAACGGGCAGCAGAAAGTAAAGAACTGAATAAAAAAGTGCAAATCTCTGCAGCAGATGTGACTGTTTCGTCGAAAATCGCGCGTCCCACTGTTTTCGCCTCTCGGAGCAACAATTTCGTTATCGCTCGCTTTCGCGGGGAAACAGCTGCTATAAATTACCAAGTGGGAGGTGAGGAGGCCTCTCTATTATCATCCCTTGAGTGCATTAAGCCTGCCAAAGTTCCAGGTGAATTTGAAATCGACCTTCCTCTATTATTTTCCAGCGGCAAATTATTTCGTCGCGTAGCCTTTCGCGTTCGAACTTGCAAATAAACTTTCTCGCCTAAATGCACCCGGAAGCTCGGGGGGAAATCCAATGGGAAGCCCTTCTCAACCCCTGGCGAACACGCAGCCGTCGCTGTTGCGAACCGACGGCGAGTGAATTATCGTCATATCCAACCATTCGAATTGCCAATAGAATCGAGCCTGACTTATTCCAAGGCTCGTGCAATTTTCAAACGAACGGAGGGGGTGATTCTGCTTTGAACTTAGGGTGCTGTGAATGTGAGAGACTCTCAAATTTCAAAATTAAAGTTTGAATTGCTGCGGTTGATAATTTATTCGATAAGTAATTATAATACTGGGAACACCATTCTCAGATTAGAATGTAATTATTATAGATTATCATCAAGTGGAAGAGGTGTACTACTCAGAATCCAAGTTCTACTGAACTCTATTTCAAGCAAAGTACGTAATCTGCTTTGCTTGGATTTCAGAATTTAAGCTTGAATTACCATAACTAACAAGTACTTTAATATGTAAGTGTAATACTGGGAACCCAATCTCTCAGGTTAGAAATGAATTATTAAAGTTATCAAGTGGAGGAGATTCTACTGAATCCTATTCCAAGCAGAATAATATACTTTCCTTAGATTTTAGAATTGAAGCTTGGATTGCCATTACTAGCAAATTCTTTGGTACCTAATGCCATGAATAGTGGTATTAGCAGTATGATTTCTCAGTTTACAAAGTGATATCTATTTCTAGCTGATACTCCATCAAGTCAAGGACCTATACTACTCAAAATCCCAACTCCACCGAAGCCCCTTCCAAGTAGAATCACCTGGCCATAGTCAGCCTCCCATTTCCCCGAATCCCACTCTCAATCTTCGCAACTAGGAAGCCCCCACTAACCGATGGCACCGTCCAAAACACCAGTTCCAGGTCCAGAAATCCATTTCCTTTGTATCAGATACTTTATCGCCGCTTCGACTGCACCTGTGAGAAGCGCAGCCACCGCCGACAGACATAGGCGTAGCCAGCCACGTCGAAATAAGAGATCGTTGTTTATCGTTCCGAGTAGCAGGCTTCGAGGTATTCCTGCACGCGCGAGTTTTACGGCCACTAGAGCTCTGACACTAAATTATCGCCGGCACGACTGTACACGGTGTCCTGGTAGAAAGTGTCAATGATTTATCGACCAGCTTCGTCTCAACCTACAAGCTAAAGACACTGTTCCTCCAAAAAGGATACGAGGATAAACTCGCAAGCTCTACAAGATTCATCTTCCTCGATATGTTCCCGCCTCAAAATCCAATCGGCTTCCGCACAAACGACATCCTTGTACCTCCAACGGGCGAAGAACGAATCGATTGTCCCCAGAAATCACACTTCCCATTCATCGTTTGTGGAATTTCCTCCGTAGATGAAAGGAGCGCTCGATAAAGCCGGTTAATCTTCGCTCGGGGGCGACGAGTTGATTAACGCTGGTTATAAATACGAAAAGCAATCTGCATTATGGTAATCGGTTCCTGGAGATTCCTCGGCGCGCTCGCCACCGACACTTGGACTCCCTCGGTTGATCGCAATAATTCGCAAGGGATATTCCGCGTGATCTAATTTTGGCCGCCAGCAGACGGTGTCACGTTCGATCACCGGCTTGCAAGCTTGTAGATCGGGCTTTTAATTAACCGGTGGACAGCCTGGTCCACCGAGTTTTACTGGACAAATCGATCGCGTTCAGGCGGGTGCGGGTTCGGGATTAATTCTCTTTGGATCATAGTTCGGGGTGGAGGAGCTTCTAAGGGTGGCAAGTTTTCGAAACGATAATAAATTTTTTGAAAAGAAATATGGGGGTTTGAAGAGGGAAAAGGGGAAACTTGGGGGGAATTGGAGATTGTGAGTGAAGACTCATAAATAAATGAGCCGTTCATTTTGAAAGTGGCCTAAGTCCTTTGTCAATTTTTTTTGTTGACTGTAATTACGTGTACAACTTAAAGTTAGTATTAAAAATTTATATATAAATTTTTTTTTAAATATAAATGGACTTAGGTTACTTTGAAAATAAACGGCTCAAATTGACTTCGAAAATAGAAATTTCATCGATGATCGAACTAGTTAGTATTACTAGTGTATGTAACTGCTCATTTTTCAACGCCATCTTCGGAAATTTATTTAACAAAAACTACAAGTTTATACTATCTGGCGTTTTAGCTGCATATTAAGGTATGTTTGAAGTAATACTCAGAATTTTTTTGATCTTTTTTATCGCACATATACATAGATATAGTCGATGGCGTAAGGTTCTTCAAAATAATTCTTACCCGACGGGCGTTGCTGTGGAAACTGTTCTAGTCATGCAAAATGGAAAAACTAAAGTTTATTTTCTTTATTAAGTTGGTTGCTATGGTTGGAACCACGGGCGAGATTCTATCTTGTAGAAAATTAGTTTTACAGAACGACGACAGCTAAATTTATCGGCAAAAATCGAACATTTTTTTCTTCAAAATGCTGTCATTCTGCAAAATTTTATTCTTAGGGGGCCTCTGTGGTTCCAACCATAGCGAGGAACATAATAAAGAAAATAAATCTTAGTTTTTCCATTTTGGATGACTATTACAGTTCCCACAGCCCCTTAACCCTTCGTGGTCACAGGGGTTGTATCGTACCCCAGGCAATATTTTTTTTCCTTGCCATTATTTCTGTAAATTTTTAGACCTTAATATTAGAATTTAAAAATTTGGTGAATTTCAACCCCCCAAAAATCGTTTTTTTCCACAACTATTTTTTCAACTACAAATTTCATCCTATCAGTATTTACATTTCTAGAAAGAGACTATTAGAGAATGATTGTCTGAGTATCACGAATGTACAATTACCACGCAAAAGTTAAAAGATTAAAAAATACAAAAATGGTAACATGTGACCAATTTGTGAATGTAAGGTGTGACCACAAATGGTTAAGACTACTTCTTTCCTCATTCCCATTTCCCAAAGTTCACTCTCCTCCCTTACCACCCCCACCCCTCGCATTCCGCATCCCACGCTTTAAAAAAGCTCGTCAACCAATAATCTTCAAAGAAAAAGGAACGAAACACCTCCCTAGGATCTACGAGAGATTGCCTCCAGCAGCAGGAACCTCGTTAATATCGCGGTACGCGTAAATATGCCGGGCAAACAGGCGCGAACTTTTCGCCACGGGTTCAATCAGACAGGGAGGGGGGGGGGCGGGGGAGGGGCTTACGCGATTTCTTGTTGGAGGCTCAAAGGGGAAACAGCCCGCGGCCGTTTTCGTGGTGTTCGTTCGAACGGGGCGCAATTTCTATTTTTCAAAGAGCCGGCACACCGGGAGGAGCCGATGAAAACTTGACGAAACCAAATATGCCGCGGTGCGCTTTGATCAGCTTCTTCCCGAGGAACACCCGAGGTCCCCTCCTTTTTCCATCGAGCACGCCAATCTGCCCTGTTAATGTACGTCGTCTCTGTTTATGTACCTCTTCCTGGCGAGCGGGGAAAACATTTTCTTGCCGGAGAAACGATTAATATCGGGGCACGAGGAGGGGAGGGGGGGGGGCGGAAGGGACGGAGGGGCGCGAGTTGTAATTTATTTTCCACCTTCCTATGCGAAGTTAAAAAGAGAGGGGCACCTCGTCGGTCCTTTGGGAGGCTTCGCGTTTGTTGGGGATGGTAATGGGGTTTCGAGTTGCGGCGAGCATGTGGCTTCTTCGCTGCTTTTGGAATTGTGATGCGAGGGGAAGGGGGTGGGAGATTGTAGGGCCCCACGGTTTCGCGAATATGCGCATCCAGGTGCCATTTTGATGGAAGAGTAAGAGGAAGTGATTGGCAATTGGGGGAGTTACAAATTGGATATAGAATTTGAAGAAGTACCAGCTCGGAATATTATAAGGACTTACTTTTTTACTAACAAAGAGAGGTTTTCAGGTATTTGAAAATGTTTATGCTTTAGAGAATCCAAAAATAACAAATACGTGCTTTTTTCTTTTGGTCCATTTGTGTATTTAGGGGATGAAAGCACCCCTCAAAGTTCGTAAGAAGTGGTACAAAGATTCCTATTAGTTTAAAGAATTTTATAACATTGTGTTGAATAAAACGTGATATAAACAGTGTTATAATATTCTTTAAACTAACAATAGGAACTTTCGTTCTTTTCTTATGAAATTTGAGGGGTGCTTTCACCCCCTAAATATGCAAACCGGTCAAAATAAAAAAAACGTATTTGTTATTTTTGAGTCCTCTAAAATATATCCGAAAACCAAAGCAATCGGAGGGGGACACTTGGAAACCTCTCCTTGTAAGTGTTCGTTCGTCATTTCTTTATCGACCTAAATACACGAAATAAATAAATATTCAATTAAACAGTCCTAGTGACGCAGCAAAATATTTGCACCCCCTTCCAAAGGGCCCGACAGGCCCCAAATTAAATAAACCCTCAAACTACTAGTATCTGAAAAAAGATGTTGTCCACTTCCACCAGGTGTTATCGCTAACCAAGGGTTACAGGTCACGAGGGATATTAAAAATTGCAAAAGTTGGAGGGGGACGGTTCGACGAGGACGGCTATTTGTCGCGGCCCGTAATGCCTTTAAATATCATCACCAGGGTGGACGAGATATCAACTAATTCCCCGAGCCCCCCTCCTCTGAAAAAGAGGAAAAGCGCGCTGTGAGATAGAGGCGCGAGCTTTAATAGGATCCAAATAGCCGTCGGTGTCCGGGCGGAAAATCCGAATTTATGAACCTACGGAGGGATTTAATTTATTTAAATTTCCTAGCGTCGGGCCCCCGCGGATTTAATCCTGATTTACCACATGGCTTTTCTTGTTACACACGTGCGAGAGGCGAGCAGCTTAAGCGGCCTGTTATCACGCGGCTGCTTATAAAGCGTGCTCGCGTGGCCGCTAAAGGTGGGTTTACATGTGCCAGTGCCGTGACGGTTCCGTCGTTGTCAGCGGCGAAAAATATCGTTTCCCTGTTTTTGAATGCAGGCATGCTCACACTTGTCAGTCACTCACGCTGACACAAAGAGACCACCAGCATTGAACCGGCAAGGAACGGCTTAACGATCGTAAAAATGAACCCTAGCGCTTTCAAAAGTAGGAATTGAATTGCATTGGATTGCAGGGTTCGGATTTTTGAATGGTGGATTCAGTTGTACCTAGTTGTGGCATGAGTTAATTGAAATTGGCAGTTGGTAGAGTTAAAGGTATTGCGATGATAGAGTAATGGAGGAAGTTTGGGGTCCCTTAGAGCTTTGAACAGAAGCAGTAGTGTAGGACTGCAGACTTGATGAATTCTGAGGAATTCTGCACTTGGGTTTTTGGGAATCTAGATATCGAGCTACTTGCACCACTTGGATGAACTTGGAGCATTGATACTTGACCCTCGAACAGTATTGGCTCAAGTTATAGGGTGTTTAAAAGGAGACATACTTCAATTCGCTAAAAGCAGGCCAGTGAAAAAGCTCCTTCCGAGCTGGACATAAAGCCCATTATCAAGGCAATCCAATCTCACTCACCATTTCATTTGTCCTTTCAAACGGAACTGAAAGGAGCCCAGCAGAGGTGTCTCCGAACAAAAAGACAGCCGCGAATGCAACAATCGCGAGTTTCTTCCAAACAAATGCACCTCCCTTGCACTTCCTTTGCAGCGTCGACGTAGGAACTCCACATTAATCACGGTGAGGAGGCAGACAGAAGGAAGACAGACTGCAAGTCCAGCTAATCGGTCTCCTAATCTCCAGTTTCGCTGGACGATCGATCAAAAAACGCAGCCGAGACGCGTGTCTGAGGAGGAAGGGGCCAGTCGGCCGCCATTTTTCATTTGCCTCGCGCCAGTCAAGCCTTTCGTCGGCCAGATTAGGCGCTGAAACTTTATTCGTATCTCTACGGTTAAGTAATTGGAAGGTCTGGGGCCAGGGTGATTTATCACCCATACTCCTCGACGCAACGGAAGACGAAGGGTTAGAGGCCAGAGATTGTTGCCGGGGCTTGACCAGTGATCGATGGTTTCGATAGATGCGCCGGGCAGACCGCTCTTTGCCAGGCTGGCGTCGTGATTAAGTGATTCCAGCGTGAGAATACGCGGGTGAACGGTGTGACGCGTGCGATTCCCGCGGATTCACGCGACTCTCTTGTGTTCCAGGTCAGAACGACATCAAGAAGCTGCGCAGGGAGAACGAGCAGCTGCGCAGAGAGATATGGAGCCTCAGGGACGAGTACGACAAGCTAGAGGAGATCCTGAAGAGGCAGACGAGCCGCGAAGAAAGCGAAGATTACGACGAGGTAATTGTTGGGTAATTTCTGTATGAGCGAGGGGGGTGCTGTCTTCAGCTCTTTCAGCAAAAGTGAACTCTTGTAATGACCTAACCTAAAACTTTCTGTTAAGTGTAGCAGAAGCTAAGCAATAGTCCCCCATCTCATTCGACGAGATCTAACCCAGACCTAACCCAAGACCTAGCCCAACTTGCACAGACAGCCAGAACTTCGACAATTGTCTATTCCAGGATCACACCGACGAGGATGACGGCCTGCAGTCGGATTACTCGTTCGAGGAGGAGGAGGATGTCTGCGACGAGGACGAGGACGGCCAGGACGCCTGCAAGAGGATGAACAAGTCCGAGCAGCTGGAGAACGCGGAGAACCAGAAGATTTCCACGGAGAAGATGAACAGCAGCCTGCACAGGCTGCACGTGGACTTCGACGACCTGTCAGTGGTCGACGAGGAGGAGGAATTGAAGAAGGATAAGGAGAAAGTGTCCTCGGAGGATGGGCAACAGTCCAAGGAGGAGAAAAGCCCTCCGCCGATACTCAAACCTAGACATCTGCACGAGAACATCCCCTTCTACCCTGGCACCTACGAACCGCCCAATGCGCTCAACAGTTCCAACTACTACAGCGACTGCCCCTTCAAGTTCCCAAGCACTGCCAACCTGATGATGCCCTCTGAGACGACAGGAATGCTTTCTTCGCCCTGCACAAGGCTGCACACCGACCCGCTTATTACGCTTCCATTTCTATCTGGCACAGACATGGACCACGTCGGCGAGCAGATGTTGCACGCACCACCTGCCGGCTGGCAGAGCAACATCGTGCTTCCTCAGAAACAGGCAACGCAGTTCAGGCCAGCCGAGCTTGGAGTCCCACCAGGGATGCAGGCGTTTGGGAGTGTCCATCAGGAGCAGGTGAAGCAGCAACAGCTGGTGGCAACGACGAGTGGGTACTCCAACTATCCAACCATGCTTCAGAGGAGGAACGTTGGTCTGAAGCAGTCCGGAGGTCTGTTCGACACGAACCCATTTGGAGGTTCCAATTCTGAGCGGGTGGTGACTGAGAATGGCTGGGGGTTGGATGTAGAGTTGTCCAGTTCGAAGGGTATGAAGGGTCAGAGCGATTCGAAGAAGAAGGACGCAGAGGGAAGCTTTGAAAAGCCGAGGCACTTCTTCGCGCCGCTGGCATCGAAGATGAAGAGGCAAGGGGAGCAGCCGTCGCCAACGATCAGCCATTTCGAGACCGCCACCAGCTCCAGCAGCGGTAAGACCGAGTCCACTGTGATCTCCAAGAGTCATTACATGCTTCAGAAGGGGTCAGCTGACGTGTACGTGAACGGAGCAATCCCGTCCGAGAAGGCTATCTACAGGAGCAAGCCTGAGCAGAGGACGTTCCTTAGCACTGAGAACTTGCTGGTCACAGATGATAAATCCAGCGCAGGCAGTCAGCTGACGAAGTCCATGTCCTGCCAGGACTTGGCCAGCGACTCCCAGAACCCATCCATCGGCCAAGCTGAAGGTGTACAGCAGATGCTGACTCAAAGCGACAACACCCTGGACACCATTGCCGAAATCAAGCCCTTCAAGTCCCACATCAGCGTGACTCTGAGGAAGCCTCGTCAGAAGCAAGCAGCTAGCCCAGAGACTCCAGAGATCCCCAAGCTGCCCTCCATAGACTATCGCCTCTTCAAGAACCCTTTCCTCAGGACGTTCGACCCAGCCTGCGGCTACGTAGACCAGAACAACGTGACGAGGCCCCTGTCGGTCCAAGTGAACGACGACAGTCTCTGTTACTACCCACTACAGCCTGACGCGACAACCTTCCACCGCGGGGTCCACCCAGGCGACAGGTACAAGCCAAGCCAGACCGACCAGAGTCGCCTGCTGATCCCTTCCACTCAATTAACCAACGGGAAAGTGCTGTCACCACCTAGCAAGCACGAGATCCAGGTGACGTCCTTCGAGAAACCGAGCCCGCACACGCTGATAGGCCCTTCGAACCCGTACGAGTTCAACACCCTGCGAAGGCTGAACGCCAATCCCTATCTGCAGAGCCAGAACCTGTACCAGAACATGCCGTTCGCGCCGAGGGGCGGCTTGTACCCGCAGAGGGGCATGATGTTCTACGACAGCCTGGCGCTGAAAGTGCCAGTGCAGACGCAGACCTCCATAGACGGGGACTCCCATCACGAGGACGAGCAGGCGTTGTCGCACGAGGAGAGCGCGCCTAGCACCCCCAGTGGCCAGTGTCGGCGGAGATTGGCGAGGAAAGAGAAGAGCAATCTGGCCAAGGATGCGAAGACCCTGTCGCCAGCCGCCCAGAGAAGGCTGAAGAAGCAGAGCAGCGTCACGTCATCCGAGGTGCCAGAGTCGCCTGGCAAGGCTGCTAGGAGGAAGCCCAGGAGGCTCAGTATTACTACCACCACCACCTCCGAGGGCCAGGAGGACAAGCACGGGAGCAGGTCGTCCTCGTCCGGCCAGGAGTCGCCCAAGAAGGACCAGGTGAGGAGGGTGTCCTTGTACTTCAACGCCAAGAAGAGGCCGTCCCTGGCGTCCGTTAAGACCGCTAGAAGCGGGAGTCTGGAGCTCTCCAAGGAGAAGGACATGACCAACAGCTCGGAACGGGAGAGGACCAACTCTGTCAGCAGCAGGGAGATCGCTGGCGCTAAGTCAAGGAAGACTAGCACCAGCAGCGGAAACTTGCCTTGGTGCGCCTGCTGGGGCAACGGATGCCTTTAGTAGTGGTAGCTTCAGCAGTAGATGTTGGGTTTACACGACTGCTCAAAGTTTATTCCAGTTAAGTTACGCGGTATGATGAACGGTGGACGTTGAGTTTTTGGTGGTGGTTGGTGCTAGCACTGAGGAACTGAATTGATGTGGAGCTACTGGCCAGTGAACACTGTGGGACGAGTCTCTGATATTAGAGATTTGATCAGAATCATGCACTTGAAGTGCACCTAGTTGCAAAAGAATGCTCGACTAGGGTGCCACCTGTGAAGCTTAGCAACCTGATAAAAGTTGAACTATATAGTGGACAGGAAGGGACTTGGGAAGTTGATGGATAATGCAGTGCACTGTAGACACGAGTTCCATAAAAATGGAGTGCCTAGTTGCTCAGGGAATCTCGCAGGGTTAGCTTCCCGAGATATCGCTGAGCGAGTGATCAGAAGTTTGAGTGTCTGAATGAAACATCAACGGTGCATCGACGTACTCCGTGGAGTAGCCGTATCGACCTTCATCACGAGCCGTAAAGGGAACCGCTGCAGCCAATAGCGGTGGCCGTAAAAGTAGCAGCGACAGAACCAGGACACCATAAACCTGTTACTGCTCAGGCGACGGTGTGTGCGACAACCGTGGTGGTACCTGTCAGGAATAGAGGAGCGGTTTGTGTGTCGATATTCGAGGCAGGACGTGGGTCGAATTAAATTTTCGAAATTAATATTTAACTGGGAGACCCTCAGCTGGTCGGCACGACGAAACTTCTACGAACTGCGATAGAACTCGGTGTCTCACCGACCAGAAGCTTACATCCTTCCCACGGAGGACTATCGAGTGGAATACAGTTTTAATCGTTACCTAGTTGCTAGACTAACTCGGCTTGAGCTCAGTGACGCTAGGGGACGATTATTCGTGCATTTAAACGTTAATACGATCGTGTACATAGTACCATTAAATTAAGTTCGATATGTTGTATATTTGTGTAGCTGTTCATACTCGTGCACTCCGATTCGTCGGTTTTAAATTACGCGAAGAGAGGAGATACGATAATTGGACACTTTTGCAATGGCTTCATGGTTTATGTTGAATAAAATTAATTCCTCGGATGCTTCCTCGCTGTAACCTGCTTTTCGTTATTCGAAAATCCTTACAAATTGATACAAATCGCTTGAGACTTCAATAATGGCCACCCGATGGGATATTATTGCAGACAGCGGCCCGTACTTAGGGGCGAGTCATTCATTCCCCTCGATAATTCATCGAATTATTGATTATTCTATGCAACTTATTCCAACGGGACCATTTATTAATGGCTCCGTCGAGGGTGGAGCTTAAAGGCAAAGTTCGCGAGCATCTTCCGCGTAAACTTCTCAAGCGTTCCGTTCCCATTATTCCCCACCCTCGCCCCTCCTCCCTCCCCCCTCGCCGAAAGGGTGTGCAACGGGAAGAAACTTAAAGAAATCGGGAGGAAAGAGCCGTTCGAGCAAATCGAACGCACTTATAATTAAACGCGCCGCGTTTTTGTACCACGCGTTGGGGGAAACTTTCAGAGCGATGAGGAGGGATGATGGGGGGGGGAAGAAGGGGTGGAATCTGTTGAAATCTTTGTAACTCGCGGTGAATGTGGTCGGCTGCCTCGATGACTAATGGAAATAATTCTTTTGAAGTTTTGTGCCTGGGGTACTGCTACTAATTTTATATTTGCCATTTTGTTGAACACTGTTTTAGTGGACTTCGCCCTTAATTTTAATTTCTACTATAAGGATATACCCTTCAAGTCTAAAAGAATTTTAGAGAATATCACTATATATATATATAAAAAAGCTAAAAAAAAATAAAAATTCAAAAAGCAGCCTATTCTGGCAATTCCCAATTACTCAAACAAATTCCAAAAATACCCCACAATACTCCCACATAATATCAAATTCCCAAACTCCCTCGTTTTCCCCCAAAAAATCAAACCCCTGAAATAGGTCGCAGGAAAATCTCTGAAACTACCCCTCGAACGATTTTCACTAAAATCAAGAAGACACCACTCATTGGAGATGCAAAAGGGCACCCTTCCATGAACTTCACCTTGCACTCACGGCCTGCCAGTGTTCGATGCAAAATGGAGGCTGCATCGTTGCACAATGGCCGTCGGCGTAAAGCTTTCAGCTTGAAAACGGTCGCGTGGATAAGGCGCTAGCAGGTCGCAAGGGTGTCAACGTCGTGGGGGTGCGCGGGAGGTAGGGTTCGTGGGCCAGACTGGCGCAATTAAAATGCAAATTATCTCTTTTCGCGCGGCCATATTTCCGGAAGAGAGGGAGCCCGCTGCCAGCTACCCCACGCCGTTGCCGATTAACTTGGAACTAATTTACGGAGACGACTCCGCCAAGTCAGAGGAGACGTTTTGTCTCGGCGCAGATAGAGCCGCCCACGTTAATACGGGCTAACGTCATTTGCAAATGTCAGTCGGGGCCAGTTTCTTCGCTCCCGGCACGACTCTCCTTCCGACTCTTCGGCGAGACACAGGGCGAACCTACCCTCCGGAGCTTTCACGCTCGTCGGGACCCGCGTGTGAGATTAAACCTGAGGGATCTGTAGGACACAAAGGCCACGCTGGAGCTCAGACCTGCTTCTGTCCATTCGTAGAATCCTCGCGAAGCGGGGAAAATGGTGACTAGAAAGTTGACGGGGTTGAATGGTGTGTGTGTGTGTGTGGTGGCTTCGGGGTGACAGGAATGTGGAATCTAATTCTGGGCTTTTTACTGAATTGCAGATATTTTGCTTTAGAAAATAGGGATAACATTGCTGATGTCTCATTGCTTTGAATAAATAGTAATTGGCCGGGGTTAGGTTTGATTTAAGATACCCTCTCCTAGGGAGGGCGGGGTGTCCAAGATGGATTTCCTCACGTAAACAAAAGGAGGATACACTGATTTGACAAATGGGAGGTAACATTGCTGATGCCTGATTGCTTTGAATAAATACTAATTGATCTGAGTTCGATTTGGGTTAACCCTTTCGCTGCGTTTTTCGACTATATTCCACGCATTAAAAAAATGTATTCTCTTGTACTGTGATAACCCTGTAAAATGCAAAAAAAAGTTGAAAATTAAAAACTTTTTTTATTGATGTAAAATTGACACTTTTCAAGAATCGCCCAAAAAATTTAAGTACGCAGCGAAAGGGTTAAGGGGTCTCCCTTTGGATGCGCACTTTGGGAATTTTTTAAAACAAAACCATTAAATATATTTACTTCCAGCTTTGTGGCTTTATTTGTAAATCTTTGGACAATATGAAGAAAAAAATTGTATGCAATAATAGTGGTTATATCCGGAGTTATAGTGCTTCAAGAACACAGCCAAGAACTATTTATTGCACATGAAAACTCAAATTTCACAAAAAGTGGAGACACAATCAAGGGCGTCCGGAGACTCTTTTCCAGGGGAGGGCAACTTTGGGATGATAGTAAAGAAAAATATACCCCTCTTACTTTTTTTAACCCATTTTATAGTGCCAATTTAATTAAAAATTTAAAACCGAAATTTAAAAATATTCCCTTTTTTAGTATAAACTTAATAAAGATCAGTTTTGAAAAATAAGCGATTTTTTCTGAAAATCCAGGGGGGGCAACTGCCCCTTTTGCACCTCCTTCCGGACGCCCATGCACACAATATTTGTGCTCCAAGCCATCGATACCTACACTCCGAAATGAAGACCAACGTCACTGATACTTGATTGCTTTGTACAATTATTGCTTGATCATTTGCTTAGGTTCGTTATACCCCTGAATTGCTTTACTTCCAAGCCCAGCAATCATGCAACGAAACAGGCCCACTTTCAGTCCTTAATTAATTAACGACCTGCTTGGAGTATACGGTAATCGAGCAGCAGTATCCAAGAACCGTTTATATCGTTCGCTCACAGAGAAGGCCTGACTGCACGCCTAGCTCGATATCACGCGATACACCCGAGATTACCGAATGGAAATGCTACTCGACCCCATGAATTCTAATTAAAAGCCTATCGTAAGTGTTTATAGCCAGGCGACGGGGACGAAGTCCGCTGTTAAAACGGGCGTTAAGATAATCAGCCTTAATTACGCACCTCGTGATTCCTTCGCGAATCTGGTCGATGGGAAGCGGCCCTAGTGGCGCCAACATTCGCGCGGACTTTCTCCGAGGGATGCATAATTACCTGAAAACCGAGAGGTACGCGTTAATACAGCGTCGTGTATTATTATTAGTACATCTTTATGTACCTGATTCTGTTTAATATCTGGTATGGAGCTTGTCTTTGTGGATTAATACAGTCTAATTACGCGTACTTCTAAAACGACTATTATAAAAGCAGAGTACTTAGACATAGGTACGAGACCATTTAGAAAAATTGCAAAGTAAAATGCAATTACACATTTCATGGAATAGCAAAAAGTTTACATATTACATTAATGTCTCTCCAATCAATTTTATTATATTCTGATTGGAATTAACAAACGAGTGTTTCACTTATCTAAGCTCGTTCGAAAGTCCTCCAGCTCTCGTCCCCAGCTTAATATTTCGTGCTAAGCAACCAAGCTGGAGTTCAGGAGCTCAGCACAGTGATCAGTAGTGGCGAAGCGCGAAATTACGCGGCGAACGTAATAAAGCTTCGAGTTTCGGCCGGATCCTCCCTCGGATACGGGGATAGACGTATCGCTCAAGGGAAAGAACAATGAAACTGGCAAGGGTAATATGGAGTAACGGGGGAAAAACACAACTAGGGGGGGAGGGAGAGATGCCCGCGAGCTCGGGGAACGCAAAGTGTTTGAAATTTCTTTGGCGAGAAACTTGGGAGCGCGTCCATCTGCCGTTTTTATCGAAGCCGGGAAAGCCCAGGAACCTTCGCCGGAATATTTTCTCCACGGGGAAACTTCCATCGAGCAATTTCGGAATTTTTCCCGCTGCAGTTTGTTCCCGCCCACTAAAATCTCGCGGACTCTCTCCCCAGCGGTGCTTGCTTTTTTAAAGGTTATTGGACGTTGCCGAGAGTTTATGGTAATTTGTATGCTGCGAGGAAATCTTTGCACTTTGGTACGCTATTGGCTAGTGCAATTTGGTATTTCTCATCACCATTTTTTTTATCTGTTTTAGTTTTCTTTACTGAGGAACTGATGTCGTAGTTCTTGCAGAAGAATATTTTAATAAAAATACAGCTTCCTTCAAGTAACAGAATATTCCTATATCGTAATATTCTGTTGAGTAGTTTATTGAGGTGATAAGTTTTTATTTCTATTTTTGACGAAAATTTATTCTATAATAAAAATATTAATATCGAAATTAAATTGGAAACGTAGTACAAGAAGATCAATAAAAAATCACACCAAGCCCCCACCATTTATTAAATGAATTATAAACAGAAAACTATATCCCACTGCAGAATGATAGCCTTCCGAGAAAACACTCCCAGAAGTTCACGTTTCGTTTCAGCGCTGCTGACGAAAGCTCGATCCCCGAATCGATTCATATCGCGCAAGCAGGGTTACCGTAGTAACTTCGGAAAGCTGGGAGAGCTCTCCTGTCAAACGTAATTTCCTCAGACAGCGAGAGGGCGATACGCGTCGCAATTCGATAGCGCGGCAGGAACATCTCGCCGAGCTTTTCGACTTTTATCGCTGGATGCTTGGCACTCAGTTTCAAATTTCCTGCAATACGGGCGGCGCGCGGGGAGGGAGCGCTCGAGAAGAAAGTAAGCGGATCCAACTGAGGGAAATGAAAAAAGAAGAGTCGAGGAACTTCCTCCGAGTGTGCTGAAGCGTCGAAATCCACTACTCCGATCGGATCGAAACGCCGTGTCGTTCGAGAGAAGTTAATCGTCGAAGTTCGTCGTTAGCATTCCTCCGAGAATCGAGCTCGATTCTCACCCACCCATCCCCGCCGGGGAATCGGCCTCCCCCGATGCTAAGAAAATGTTTTCATCTCGCGACGATAATACCTTATGGCTGGGGAATTTCTAGCGTCGTGATATCCTTGTTGTAAGGTTCGAATAAAATGCGAGCGGTGGAATATTTAGGGTAAATTGAGATTTTACTTCGTGAAGTTTGAAATAAATTTGTATGGAGGGTCAGGGAATTATGGAAGGCTAGAAATTTAATTTTTCTAGAAGTCCGGGGTTTGTTTAGAATCGGAAGAAAATTAAATTCTTTGAGGCCTTTAATTTTTATCGTTTTATCTTTTATTTATAGAAGTATAGATGTTTCGAAGAATTGCTGGGAATTGGGATTTCCAAATATGCTTTCTAATTCCTTTGGACGTAGACTATTATGCAGACAGAAGCGCCATGATGAATTCGTTCAACTCGGTAATGGAGTCACGTAAATGCATCCACACGCGAGTGCGTCAGCGAGCGACGAGTATGCTCGACAGAGCTCACGAGACATAAATGCCGCAGGGGCAGAGACGTTCCCCGTGTCTAATTTTGTTCCGCGGCAGAGCCACCGCTAAAAAGAGTGTCGAACCGCTTAAAACTACTCCGGAAATGGGAATTCTTCTCGCGTGTGCTCGTTAATGGACACGGCCCACGTGCAGTGGTCCCTTCTCGAGTGTTTTGTCAATCCTGTCACTTCTGAAAAGCGCTCGAGCCGGCACGAAAATACCCCTATCCATCGACTGCTCTTTTGCATTCCTCCGTTCCGAAACGGCGATCGCACTGGGACAGAATTCGCTGGAACCTTTGACAATAGCGTGCGGTTAATGTGGGTCCGTTGTTTGGCATGGAAATGGGTTGAAATTGAGGGGGTTTGCAGCGGAAGTTGTGGCGTCTGTAATTTTGGAGCTGAGGTTGTGTTTGTGGCGAATTGTGAGTGGTGTGAGGTGAAATTGGAGTGAGTTGCATGCTCACGAATTGTATTACCAATGCCTATGAGTTGCAATGCCCAAGGATTGCAATTACCAAGAGTTGCAATTACCTAGAGTTGCAATCACCACGAGTGCAATACGCGCGAATTGAAATTTAAGTGAGTTGCAATCACCACGAGTTGCAATACTCACGCGTTGAAATTTAAGTTAGTTACAATACTCACGAGTTGAAATTTAAGTGAGTTGCAATACTCACGAGTTGAAATTTAAGTGAGTTGCAATACTCACGAGTTGAAATTTAAGTGAGTTGCAATACTCACGAGTTGAAATTTAAGTGAGTTGCAATCACCATGAGTTGCAATACTTACGAGTTGAAATTAAAGTAAGTTACAATACTCACAAATTGCAATTCCCACGACTTGATATTAAAATGAGTTGCAATCATCACGAGTTGAAATTGTAGTGAATTGCAATCACCACGAGTTGAAGTTAAAGTGAGTTACAGTCGCTACGCGTTACAATACTCGCGAGTTGAAATTAAAATGAGTTGCAACTATCTCGATTTGAAATTGAAATGAGTTCCAATCACCACACTTTGCAATACTCGCGAGTTGAAATTTAAGTGAGTTGCAATACTCACGAGTTGAAATTTAAGTGAGTTGCAATCACCACAAGTTGAAATTAAAGTGAGTTGCAATCACCACGTGTTGCAATACTTACGAGTTGAAATTAAAGTAAGATACAATACTCACAAATTGGAATTCCCACGACTTGATATTAAAATGAGTTGCAATCACCACGAGTTGAAATTGTAGTGAATTGCAATCACCACGAGTTGAAATTTAAGTGAGTTGCAATCACCACGAGTTGAAGTTAAAGTGAGTTACAGTCGCCACGCGTTACAATACTCGCGAGTTGAAATTAAAATGAGTTGCAACTATCTCGATTTGAAATTGAAATGAGTTCCAATCACCACACTTTGCAATACTCGCGAGTTGAAATTTAAGTGAGTTGCAATACTCACGAGTTGAAATTTAAGTGAGTTGCAATCACCACGAGTTCAAATTGAAGTGAGTTCCAATCCCCACGAGGTGAAATTAAAGTGGGTTGCAATCACCACAATTTGCAATACTCGCGAGTTGAAATTAAAGTGAGTTGCAATCACCACAATTTGCAATACTCACGAGTTGAAATTAAAGTGAGTTCAAATCACCACAATTTGCAATACTCGCGAGTTGAAATTTAAGTGAGTTGCAATACTCACGAGTTGAAATTTAAGTGAGTTGCAATCACCACGAGTTCAAATTGAAGTGAGTTCCAATCCCCACGAGGTGAAATTAAAGTGGGTTGCAATCACCACAATTTGCAATACTCACGAGTTGAAATTAAAGTGAGTTCAAATCACCACAATTTGCAATACTCACAAGTTGAAATTGAAGTGAGTTGCAACACGAGTTTGCAACCTCCCCAAATTACAATACACCCGAGTAGCAATCCCCATAATTAGCAACCTCCCCAAATTACAACACCGACTTGCACCCGAGTTGACCCTAAAATGGCACCGACTCGCAGTTCTGCCAAATTCCACTGGAACCAACCAAGAATCGCCAACCCCCATCTGACCCATCACCCAACTCCACCGTCTCCCCTTGCTCCGAACCGGATCCTCCCCTCAGCCTTCAACCTCCGATCCCAAGTCACACTCCTCTGCAACCGCAACTCACCCAGCCCTCCTCGTCGAAATAAATCCCCCCGCCTCCGCGGACTCTCGGCATCGTGTCTAATCATAGAAAGCACTCTCGCAAATCGTTCAACCGGTGCCCACACGTGACACGATCCTCTCCCGTCGCTGTCCAGCCGGGAGGACGCAGCTGCCGCCGTCCCGTCTCGATCGGGATCTCTTCGCTTATTGTATCAAATGCATAAATCTCCGCTTTATTGCTGCTATATGCAAAGCAGGACGAATCCTCTGGAACCGACCAAGGCTCAAGGATCCTAAGAATAATGCATTCCTTCGCAGATCGATGTCCAGTCCCTCCCCCCACCCTTCCCTCTTCGCGGAAGCCTTTCAGGCGAAACGGCGCGAGAAAGAGCGACAGGCCGATACCGGTGTGGGCTTATTTAATTTGGAGGACCGGTCGGCCTCACCAGTTGTTTGCAGAACGATCGTTAACGCTGATTTATACGCTCATTCGTTTCCAACGATGAACGCCTGGCCCCCCACTCCTCTGTCCATCGCACGCACGCGCACGCAAATACGCGCGATTCGGGGACACGTGTTCCCTTGTGAAAGTCAGGCCGGGCTGGTTTGCTAAAAGGGGCTTCAGAAGATCGAACAGCATTTCTAGGAAAAGATTGCTGCTGGAGAACGCTGGGCGAGTATATTCGCAGCTACGTAGGGTGTTTAAATGTATTAGCACAGCAGGCAGCTTTTTTTATTCAATTCGGTTAGCCTCTCGCTTAGCTGTTGGGTGGGGAAATACCAGTTGGGTACCTTGTGAAGGGGGTTCTGAAAGGATTGAGCAATTTGCAAGATTGCATCTTTAATAATTAACCGACTTCAAAAAAAGAAAATTGCACTAAAAAGTAAAAAATGATTTTTTCCCTTATTTAATCTACGACTCTCATATTTTTTAAGTACGGCGCCTCGTCATTTCCACCGTGTAAATCTGGCGCCGACTTAAAAAATATGAGGGAAAAAATTCTTCTTTACTTTTTAGTGCATTTTTTTAAGTCGGTTTTGATTTTTTTTAAATTTTTTTTTTATAAATTACAGCTACCACTATTTCAGCTTCCTACTATATTTATTTTAATAATGTTGCCACTGTTTTGTCACAGGGCCATTAATTTCGTCCCTCCAGTTTCCTAATATATTTCTACTGAAACGATGAAACTAATGCTGAGGAATAAGTTCAACGACACTACCAAGAATGTGTTACCTAGTGATTTACTATTTCAATGTGTCACATAGTAGTTTTAAAGGACACTATTGGGACTTCTCTCTTTCTAATCAATGACCTTCACTTTTAATTCCAGAATTATGAATTACGTTCTAAGAAATGGGACATTGGTGGCCAGCGTCTCCGATACATTTCACTGAAATTAATACCCTCCTTACACTAGTTTCTCACGTTCGGAATCCCCTTGGGGAGGAAGATATGGGCGCAGCAGCCCAGCGCCGGGATACACGAAAATTAGGTGTCACGAAGCAGCGTGCGGTCGACAAACTAGGGACGAAGGACGCAAAGGAAGAAAAAGGTGTCCCGGAGACGTCGATGCAGCTCCGCGGGGAGCACCAGCGGCTGAGCAGGAATGAGATACACGGCACACTGGCGTATCCTGCCAGGATAAAGGCACGGGCTGGTTGTAACGAGTCGTCTATCCAGGAGGCTAGAATTTTCTCCGCGCTCCCAACGAAAGCCCCTTGCTCCGCGATTCCATAAAATCAAGATGCCCTTCCTGGAACCCCTGGGGCTGGAGGTGTCGTTACCTCCGCGATATTCCTTGCTTCAGAAATTTAAATTAACTCACTCGGTTCCTACTGTTCCCTGGCAGAACCCCCCTTCAACTTCTTACTTGACTCCAATAAGGGATAGGTACTACTGAAATATTATGACAAACTGAATTCACATTTTATTTATACCTGTTCCTTTGTGAGCTTCGAGGTGGTTGGAGGGCTGGTTAATGTTTAAGCCGGGGATTTCTGTGTCGTTGTTTTAATAGGCGAGGATCCAGGTATTTATAGCAACGGGCAGCGACAAATAATGCAAACGAAGGGAGGGGCCGTCGCGCAAGTTTCGCCGAAGTCTGCACGCGACGGGATTAATTCGATCGCGAGGCTGCAGCCGCCAATTTATCGAAGAACGAAGGCCGCGGCATCGACACGATTAATTTAATTCGACGTCTCGCGGACGCTCGCGGGGCTCCACTCGCGATTTAATTACCGCGGCGCAATAACTTTGCCCACGGGAGAACCGACGAGTGCGGCTCTCGTTTCCTGATTTTTTAATACCAGCCGCCGTCGACAGGGTTCAGCCCAAATTCCACTTCCACTGCACGGGTTCTTGCGAAGTGCCGTTGAAATTGTTGCGAAATTCTTGCGCTACGATTGAATGCAATTGGCGAGTTTTTTGCTACTCGAATATGTGGTATACTTTGTAATTCAAGTTTGTGGGTCGTGCAGGCGCACTTTATCGATTCTATATTGTTATTATTATTATTCATAAACGGGTTTAAACTCGTTAGATGACAAGCGTACATAACACTTTGTGTATGCATAGATTGAATATGAAAAGAAAAATATACTTAAAATGAAAATGAGAAATGAGGAATGAGAAATGAAAAATGTATCTACAATGAAAATGAAAATGAAAATGGAAATGAAAATGGAAATGAAAATGAAAACGAAAATGAAAATGGGAAATGAGAAATGAAAAATGTATATACAATGAAAATGAAAATGAAAATGAGAAATGAAAAATGTATGTACAATGAAAATGAAAATGAAAATGAAAATGAAAATGAAAATGAGAAATGAAAATGAGAAATGAGAAATGAGAAATGAAAAATGTATCTACAATGAAAATGAAAATGAAAATGAAAATGAAAATGAAAATGGAAATGAAAATGAAAATAAAAATGAAAAGTAAAACGGAAATGAAAATGAAAATAGAATAAAAGTGAAAGTAAAAATATATCATTTAGTTTTAGTTGCGTTCACGTATTACGAACTATTTTGATATTGGTACCTAAGTAACATTCTGTATAATGTCCTCTTTAATATGTCCGCAGATTCATGAAAAAAAAATCAATTGATGCAAGGTATAAGTTTACTTGTTGTAGTAGTCGGTGAATAATTATTATTAAATATTATACATTCTATATTATCGGTTCTAAGGAAAATATTTTAATTCACACACTTTGAAAATCTTTCCCCAAGCTTCCTCTACTCTACCGTTCTCACAGCTGCTTTAAAGCCCTCTGAAAGTCTTTCATTCGTTTATATTCCACTTCAGATATTGGAACTCCTGAGCGAGGCAACGTGTGCACATGCTAGTACGCAGAAAATACGAGCCCGCTTTTAAGCAAATTCTCCTTCTACACCACGGAGAAACCATTTACTCCAATTACTATACATCACCTCATTACGTGTAGTATAAAGTAAAGCCACTGCGATACCAAACAGAAGAGACATACCCTACCTCTCGAAATCATCGATATTCTCCTTTGAATTGCTCTCTTCCGCCCTTCAAGCCCTGCAACCATACTGCACGCCATTAGCAATTCAGTATCCGCTCCAAAACGGTCGAAAGTCTGTCCGAAGGAGAGCAAAAAGGAGAAGCCACGGCTCCCAATCCCGCTGAAGAGCAGCGCCGCGAGGGAGCAACCGGTTACACGATTCCCAGAGTCGATCGCGCATTATTCATCGGGCGCATCCACGAATCCCTACACGGGCCTGCCTACCGAGGAATCCACCGCGACAACGCGGAGAGCGAGGGAGTCGGACGGCTGTCTCGAGATAAATCGAAACGCTCCGGTGGAAGCCCGATAAGCCAGCTAGCTACGGCCTGATACGTGACATCGTCTTGCACGATTGATTTTTTTTTCCCCCTCGTCGTGGAACGGGCCCCCTCGCGTAGGTGCCAGCGCGAAAATGGATTTAATATTTCCATTCGCGGCGCGGATCGATATAAATGCAAATTAGGGCTCGCGGGGAAACGCTCGATTCTTCGTCGAGGAGCAACGGTAGAAGAAGAAGAAGAAGAAGAAGGAGGAGGAGGAACGCGTGGTCGATGAGCCGGGCAGGATTTTCAATCGGCCGTGCCACGCGGACAACGGGATTGCGATTGGAAATGGATTAGCGGATTCCCAGTGCACCAGCCTACTATTTTTGGAATGCGACCAATCCCGATGGCTGTGAATGCTTCCTCTTCGCAGAGTAAGGCAAGAATGAACTGTTCGTTGAACGTACGACCACGGTTGCCAGGAAAATCCCGGAGATAACGCGCGCGTGGAGATCACATGACGTCACGGCATCACCAACACAAATATACCGACTACACCGTTATTGCTGTTGGTGTTCCACTCTCTATGCCGCCATTAAATCTTTGTATACATATGGCAACGCTGCGCCCGACAGCGCTGCCCACTGGTGGCGCCATCTGTGAGGCTCTGCCCCTCTCTGTATGCCGTACTCCGTGCGTGTGGGACGCGCAACGAGCGAGGTAGCCCATTAGTGCCCATGCGCATTGTGGCACAAAATAAGGAGAAATGTTCCTAAACTCCAGAGCTCAGTTTGAGTGTGTCTGATGCATGATGATTAGAATAAGTAGAAGAGCACTGCGATATTGAAACTGTAATAGGTGGAATCTGAGAGTTTAAACGAACACCGGCATTAAACTAACGATAACTTCGATTTGGCTTTGACACGATCGTGATTTTCAACTGGGGAAATGCAATGGGTTTGAAGGGTTTCAATTCCTTAGGAGGAATTAATCCTTCGTCGATTTCGGGTGGCCACAGTGTCTCAATTACTCAGGCTATGGAGTAATATTACGTAAATTATTGAAGCGCTGGCTAGCTTCCAGGAAATGGTAACGAGCCTTTCTGATTCAGCTAGGAACGATAAGAACGGAATTCTTCAGCAAGACGTTGCAGTCGAAATGGATAGCGGGGGATCCTGTGTGTCGCCTTCTCCTGGGAATATCCTGATACAATGGGAAACATTACAAAGCAACGTTACTGCCGTCTGTTCCCTGCTGATAGGGCTAAACCGTGGCTCAGTATCAAATTAACGTTTATGATCGGCCGCCATTCAAATCTGGCTTAAAGCGTTCCGCGCGGCCATATTGGAGCTCCGAATCTGACCAGGTCAGACGCCAAATATAACAATTAACAGCCACCAAAACCGCAAAAATTGCCTGTATGAAGCGCTGACCAGTCTGGTGACTTCGCGAATAGAAATTAGAATACGCGCGCCAGGAACCTCGGTCAATAAAACATTGCAGTAGATTTAATTAACGCTCCATTTTATATCCCCTGCGCGTCTAGTGATCCCCAAGACTCGTTGCCTGCCCCGACGAAAAGCGAAATTGAAATTGCATTGAATCAAAAAAGGAACTAAAATCTATCAAAGTGGACAATATTTCCACCGTCGTGTGTTCAGCTTAACCCTGTAACGCCCAGACCCTTGAACCCTTATTTCAAAATTGTGAGAAAATTGATTTTTTATTATTTTTCTTTTTTATAATAATTCACATGAAATTTTTGAAAAAAATATTTGATCTTCTCAACCGGAAACATTGAAATCTATTTTACCATCAAAACTACGGCTGGTTGCTAACAAAAATTAAACATAAACAGGCGATAGAATTTTACGCACTTTTAAAAAGAGTGTTGCACCGCTGCGACACTGGAAGTTAAAGGTTTAGTCACGTTTCGATGAATCGACGCAGCAAGTTAACCTCTTTTCGTTGGTAGAGAAAAGAGGTTATAGATAGAAAGAGGAATAGAGATTTAGCTAAAAGCTTCGTCAGGCATCAAACAACTTCGTCTTGAAATTAACTCGGCACGTTCCCTTCTTCGAGTTTCCAATGACGCACTAGTATCACCATTCCACCAACCATCCATCACATCGAAACATTCAACCACATTCCTACGTGCATCTCAGAAAACAACGTGCCTGAAACAAGTTCCTCTTCGCACGCAGCGTTGCAACAAAATAGCCTGCTTATATTCCGCATTACACGCGCATCTGTGGACAAAGAAACAATTCCTACTTCGTGCTCAATGAAAAGTCAGCCACTAGCCCGCCTTGCGAAAGCAGACGCGAAGATTAAATTAACGTATGCTGAGTAGAAACGCGTGTTGCCCCCGAAACAAACTTCCAGAGGCATTCAACGTCACGATGCGTCTAGAGCCCCTTACTGGAAATCGATAGCTGCACCTGGGCTCGACACTCTCAGTCGAAAATCCACTTATTGTTAGGGAAGAGGCGGTAATACACGTGCCGCGATCGCGGTGAGCAAGCATCACGGCGCATTTCCGTCATTTGCATACGCACGGTGCTCGCGCCTCGCGGTGGCTGCGGCGCGACAGATAGGCTGACAGGCCCCGCTATGAACCGCAGATAAGTACGTGGAAAAAGATTCGCGGCACTGGGGCGCATTACACAGAACGAGGTGGCTAAATGTCTCCGCTGCACTTAACGACACGAGCATGCTTCGGGGTGAAGTGCCTCTGCTGCCGTTTGCTCACAGGAACCAACAACGTTGGAAGATATCTAGATCCTTTTACTCTGCAACTGTATCTTTTTAGTAATTCAAGTATAAGCTGTGACCTAACCTAGACCTTCGTTATATGCACGCTCCACAATGGAGAAGTTGACGCAAAGCTCAACGCAGAGGGCGCCACTAGCGCATGTACATTTGCTGACTGTTGATTGCCAAATTAAAGTGGCAACGAAAAGAGAAAATGATAAAATATTGTAAAATGTTTGAAAAATGTGTACGCTAAAGTTAACTTCTAATATCTTTTTTTCTTTTACCAGCTTTGGCGTCTTTATAACCTAAAAGATGCAAACTTATTTTTTATATCTACGTAATTAATAATAGCTAATAATAATAATAGAAATAGAAATTAACAAGTCAAACATGCCAAGCGGCGCATGTTCTGGTGGCGCCACGGGTGGGAAAAAGTTGCAGTCAGCTTCCCCACTGCTTCAACGTGCATATAACGGGGTTAAATTGACAACGACCAATCCGTCAGGGAAAATGATATTTTCTGACAGGAAGCCTACGTTTTTTGTGCTTCGCGCTCTGTTCGGAGCAGCCACGAGGGTCTCTACCGACATATTCGGCTCGTCTAACCGCGCAGCCGTGCCCCTGACAAGCATCTCGTGGCGAGAACGGCAGAGACGTTTAGGTGGCTCAGACCCCCGAGGATCCAAGAGGTCGTGGCAGCCACTCGTGCACGTTCGCGCGGGATTACACGATTATACGCATCTGCGGATGAGGTTCAAGAACCACTCGACCGGAATTTTAGCCCTTCTACAGTTGAATACATCGTAATTGGTTCGCGGCGAGACATGCGCCTGCTCTCCAGCCGCGCAACGAGATAATTCGTGGCATGCATCCAGGCTGTCAGATTGCTGGGCGAGCAGCCACATCCTCTGCGCGCCGATTCAATAAGCTTTTCATAATTGAAATTCGACCCGAACATCGGCGTGCACTCGCGAGGGAAAGCTGCTTCGGGGGAAATGGCGCTAGAGCGGACAGCTGTATTAACTATTAAGCTACCGGCAGAGCTGACATTCCACTTCTTTAAGCAGGAAAGTTTCTAGAAGCTTCCAGAGGAGGTGCCGGCTTCGGAGGTCTCAGAAGCAGCCATCCCTGGTGAATAGGTGTCTCGAAACGTGGGTGAGCAGCGTTTGTACAGCGCCAGCGAAGAAATGCTCGTCATTGGCGGGAGCAGTGAGGATTTAAGTGACTAGGAGGAAACTTTGATTGGTATTCTAATGAAACTGAATGGGTGGCACTTTGGGGTATCAGGGAACCTGGAGCTTTCCTACGAGTTGCCCAATGTGATTCAAATCGATCAACTTCGAAGCGAAGATTACATAGTTCTCCAAGGTGTAGTGAGACACTTCAGGAATTAAGGATTAATTTACAGCTGGATATTCTCGATTAAATAATTGCACTCAACATTGGAACAATGGAGAGCATCCTTGCTACCTCTTGTTGCGAGAGATTTTAAAGCAGATGGTGCAGTCGCCCATGAATCAGAACGACAATATTCCGACGAAAGAATGACGGGGGATCCCGGACGCGCTATCAAGATTTGTCCAGGCCCCTTTGTCGCGCGGTTAATAACAACGCTGCCAACAGTGCCACAACAATTTGCGGTGAAAATGGCTGGCAATGTAGACGCTCGCGAGGGGACGGGGACGGAGGAGGGCCAGATGACACTCGGGGGAACCACTAAAGTGTTTTCGTGACAAGAGATTTTCGACGTCGGAGAGAAAAGAGGAACAGAAATCCCTGTGGCCCCCTGTCGTACAGGCTGTTACATAAAACGTCTAAAAAAAGACAAAGTAACTCTGTAATATAAGATGTTCAACTTGAAAAATCTGAAAAGATTTTTGCAAGCTATTCATGACTTTGTAAGTTCGATATAAATTTATTTTTTAATCCTTCGTTTTCGAGAAAAATGAGTCCCAACATTGAATATTATAAATATTCCAAATGAATATTCTGAAAAAAGCAGAGTCCTACAAAAAAACTTATTCCGCAAATTTGACTCTTTTTTGGAGGGACAATAGATATCCACTATTCCATAAATATTTTCTTCCTTCAACTTTCATTATTTTGCTAAAATTCTGCAACTAGTGAATTGGGGTTTTGTTTACCATCCCATAGCTTCTAGTTACAGCAAAATTGATTCCACCAATGATCCTAAGGGAGATATTTCGTCGTTAATAGGGTCCTGTTGCCACTAGTTGTGGTGCAGCCGGTACATCAACACGTGGACACACGCGCGCTCGTTGACAACGGGAACCAAGCCTCGCCGAGGCACGTACGATTCATGGGGTTGCTTACGAGCTCCCTGACCAAAATTCATCCGCCCACGCAACCCTTCCCGCCCCTCCCCAGACGGCTATCTCCCTCATCGAGCGACAGCAAGACATTTACCGTCGGGATGGCGAAATCAGGAGGGTAAAAATAATGGCCGATCATGCTTCCTCCAGGCGCCAGCATCTAAAATGTTTTTCTTATGGTGTCGAGAAGCTGGCCCCACGGCCAGGGAGCCAACAGTTTGCACAAGTGTAACTCGAGATTCTCAAAACACTCGGCTGGAGTACCCCGTTACGAAATATCCCGCGTGTGGCTTCTCATTTCTAGCTCTAAAACGCGTTCCAAGTTTAAAAAGGTTCGTCCCTCGAATTTCGACGGTTCAATGCACGCTCAAACTTGTTTCTTGATTTGGGATAGTGGTGGAGGGGGTAATGCTTTAAATCTGTGAAATTGAGAATGTTATTGAACTATTTGGACTTGAATTTGAGAATATGATGTATATTATTTTTTAGTTAATATTGTGTGGGATTAAAATATTGCATGAGCATTTTTATAATTATAAAAATACTAAAAGTAATATATTAAATATTAAGAAATATTAAAAAATATTAAAAGTAATATATTAAATATTAAGAAATATTAAAAATATTAAAATATTATCATTTTTTTTAATAAGGGGAGACGAATGCCCAAGTACAGTACTCGTTTTCGTTGAAATTAAGGAGCGACCTCCCCCTTTTTGGTCCTCGAAAAATATTCAGAGGGATCTGCACGTTGACAGGGTTAAAATAATCCGCGGTCTGTATTAAAACTGTTGGGTGTAATTAATCCGACCCCCTCCTCCGCGGAGCTTTTGCAACCCCTCAGCGACAGGGTAAAATGCACCCCACCCCCTCGGTAGCCGAGCTCACATTTGACCCGCAGTATGACAGCTTGTCGAGACGGGTTTTTAACGGAGAGAAAGCTAATTTGACATAGTCGGAGGGCGCCCTCCGCGCCGCGGTCGCGTTTTATTAAAGCGGCGAGGGTGTGCCACTTAAAAAGCGACAAACCGCTGGAATCGCTATTCTAAACATTAGATCACTGTGAAGAGGAATGTGCAACCCACATACTTGTGAATATGGGGTAGCTTTGATAACGTAATAGCTAAAAAATTCTTGATTTAATTGTGGAACAAAAATCTTGCCTCTTCTGAAAATTTCGATAAATATTAGAAGCCGTGATTTACCAGCTGCGTCCTCCATCGATCCTCACGTTCCTGCAGATAAACGTCAGAAAACCCCCAAGAACACACCACCCATTTACGCAAACAGGATGGAGCGTAACAAAATTCAAGGGTACGAGGAAACTGCATTAATATAATCATCCTCTAGGACGGGGGACAGGGCTTCGTGGCGCCTGCACGCGGCCCCCCCCCCCCCCCTCGCGGGCTTGTAAACGGATTTGCGCTGATAACGCGGCCCAAGTAGACGGATAAGGCCTGCACGTTGGCATTCGACGGGCGTTCGGGATCGAAATTGGCAATAGAACGTGTTCAGAGTACGAAAATTCCGGAAAAACGGGGGAGTCGGGCATTAGCGACGAAGCTAGACGAAGGATGGACGAAAGGGCGCCTTCACCCACGGTGGAGAGGGGTGGGGTGGGGGGGGGGGGGGGTGAAAAGACGATGTATGAAATATTGTGGAAATTCGCCCTCACTCGATTTCCTTTTGGATTTAATAGAACGTGGAGGAAATGGCTGGCTGATTGGAGTTAATCGTGTGAAAGGAATAGCTGACGAGAGGAAAGTAGGGGGGGGGGGGAAGTAAGGCCGCCCGAAAAAAAGAATAAGAATATTAAAAGAATGAATTAATTATTTGAAGTGGTTGGAGTAAAAATTGAATCGGATGCAATTTTATTACAGCAAACTAAGTCTTCGAGCTGAGTGGAGCCAATCCATCTCAACATCCAGGGATTTTTCTAATTATGTGCTCAGAAGCGGACACAAAATGGCGGACTTTCAGCTGTAATCATTAAATAAATGCAATTATTCCCGGCGACGTACTACATATTCCACTCGTCACCTGGTTTCGAGTGAATCGAGCCTGTAGTGGTCGATCCAGGATCGACAGGGCCGCCGCTCGGTAATTATTCTCGCAGGCTGAACGAGCAAGGGCTCGAAAAGCAGCGAATTAAAAGGTGTATGAAAATTCAAAGGGCCGCCAAAGGAAATCTCGATGAAAGGTCCGCCGTGGTTAACCAGCGTTTAACGTGCACGAAGTAAACACAGTAAACGGTAAAAAAAGAAACGCCCCCGCTGCGATAGCGTGGGGGGGGGGGAGGGGGAAGAATTTCAAAAGGAAAGGTAAATCAAAGAGGTTCGCGGAGTTGGCTCGATAGTGGCTCCGCGGCAGTAATTACCGTTTCTCTGCTAACAAGTAACTCTGCCGGCGC
Organism: Andrena camellia; assembly: GCA_029448645.1. Taxonomy (NCBI): domain Eukaryota; kingdom Metazoa; phylum Arthropoda; class Insecta; order Hymenoptera; family Andrenidae; genus Andrena; species Andrena camellia. The sequence continues at coordinate 28,442,157 of CM055678.1, read as the reverse complement.
TACTGTGATTTCCCAGAGAAAGGGTTTCAAGAGTCGAGCACGGGGCAATCCAACCTTACAACAGCGCTCTATTTATAGAATCGATCACGACCGCGTATCGCGTGTCAATATTGAAGCAACAAGTTCCAGACACTTAATGATTGCCACAAGTTTGCCTCTGTTGCAAAGATCAAATACGTCGTTTCTGAAGAAGAATTCTACTCAAAGATGTCACTGCAAGCCCTGCTGGCTCTTAAACGCACAGCAAGATACCTCAATTTAATACATTAGACCTGAAGGAAGAGTCACTTCCTCGTTTCAATCACTCGCAAACAACTTCCCATCAGGCTTGACCACCTTAATCTGCACTTAACTTAACCTCTTCGCCAAAACCCAACAACACCTTCCTGCTCGACCCAGGCCTCGTGTTCAAATGGCGAGGCTCTATCTCGAGCTGGAAGCCCAGTAGTCCCGACTGTCCCATTCCAGCAGGAATGCTAATAGTCAAACGAAACTGGTTCGATTCTATCACGATCCGCAGCGTCCGTGTCCATAGACAAAAGGACCAAGCTGACCGGCGATCGTGGCGATAAATAGAGCGACCGCCGCTGCCGTGGCCACCTAACAGCGGCCGGAGGAACCACCGTAAAGCGAGAGCCTCGTGTGGTTTGCGGTGATCCAGCCACGCCAGAGGTTAAGTGTGCAGCTCATGTCACGTGAGAAAGAGTGCTGTGGTCATGAGTCCTGACTCAGGACCGGTTTTCCTTGCGGATTTAGTTTGATTCGTGTAACCCCTCTGAACTGGATGGTGTGGGTCGAGTGGAGGATTAAGTGGCAGCTCTAGGAAATATGATTTTTGGTTTCTGGTGAGTTGCTACGTTTCTCTGTGTTTGGAGTTGGTGGGGTAAAGAGACTGCGCGGACCAGATGTGACTGGAATAGGATTTTGTTTTTTATTATTCAGGGCTCAATTCGTGGAGTGTTTACAATGCCTCTAAAGGAAGTATCTCTGATGATTCAACGTGTAAGTCGCAGTTGGTACGGTATCAGTGCCGGTCGTATCAGTACGAGTCCGGAATTGCGCGTTGAATCATTAAATATGGCGGTTGGTGACGCTGATAATGTTACGGGAGCGTAGTCCTAGAGATAGGATAGGAAATTCAATCTTTTGTTTGCTTGTAATTCGTCTCAAGCGTGGGTACACTTTGCATATAAATTCTCAGGCAGATTCTTCCCTTCTCTTTCCTCCTCTTCTCATCAAGGAACGCTAAGGAAACTGTACTTAAATAAATGGAAGAAATTTCTTGAAATTTCTTTACTTCGAGCCCAAATTTAATCTACTCCCAAATCTCCCTGAATTTCCCCCTGTTCTTCCTAAGTAGAAACAACTCTGCAGCTCGGAGAAACAGTACAATAAAATCCCTTATACCTACTTCAGCAGGTTGCTCCATAAGATTGATCAATCTAATCGACAAATATTTTCCATAACTTAACGAACTTCTATAATCTATCTAACTACTCAAATACTAACAGCAACACCTGCCCCACATTCTTCTCAAAGCCAGAAGACTTCAAAGAATCTATCACAATCGGGTCAAAAACGACCCAGAGGCTACAGTGGGAGAGCAGTAATGAGAAGAACGATTCTAGTAGGATGAAAGAGCCTTCTCGCCCTAGTGGCGCATAAAGAACGAAAGGAGATTCATCGCTGAAGGGACAGGGCTGCTGAAAGTCGGCGTGGAACGAGCCAAGTCGAGCCCCCCCCCCCCTAATAACGCAAGGAGATTTCCGTACATGGTTATTATGTAAGCGTACACGCGCGCAATTGGCCACGCGAACACCGGCTACACGTATGTAAATGCGGTTCCTATGCATATATATGGCCGGCTTTGCGGAGTTACTGCAAATTGCGCGTGCGACTACGCGACCCCGTACATCTATTCCGCACGTGGGTACACACAACAGGTACTAGGGAGCCGTGGTGCCTAGACACGCAACCGTAATTCCGCCTCAGGTGTTTCTTTTTAAGGGAACCATTATTGTTAACGAACGTCCAAGCGCGATACTAATGGCTCCGGGCTGCAGTAAGGTGAAAATTTACGAAGCTGAGGGGAGAAAAGATTATGCAGACATTGCGGCCCCTTGTGTTGCTCACGTGGTGAGAATCTAGAGACTCCGCTAGGGATGTATAGATATCTATAAGTAGAAGTTGAACTGTGGAGCTTGTGGAAGAATAGAATTGTATGATTTATGAAATATTGGCTATTCCTCAGCTTCGAGTCAAGCAAAGTGAAGAAGTATCTTGGTGATTGAGGTGTAGACTCACGGCTAAGGTACCTACTCCTTTGACTAGTAGAGAAACCTACCAGAACGCCAACCAATGAGTAAATTTCAGTTTTCTCACCATAAACTGGGGTTGAAAGTGATCGTCCGTTTTCGCCAGAATCAAGGATCCAGCAAACATCCAACTGGGATTAGAGCCAGGATCAGAACACCTCTCGGAGGAGTGTACACGGCGCCACTGAGTGCGTGGAACAATCCAAACTATCCCGGCTGTAACACTGCGCGTGTATGTACACGCCTGAGGAAGCTGGAAAGCCATGCACCGCCTTTCCAGGGTTTGCATATCCGCTGCCTAAAGTGCAGCCTCGCTACAGCATGTTCTTCCTTACGAGCGGCAGTTAGAGAAAATTTCAGCCGGTTTACGAGCTGAGCAGTAACGTTTATGCGACGAAGAGAGTGCACCGGAGGATGCCCGCCAGGGTGGAAAGGCGAGGGGAGTCGCTCACGCGAGCTGTGAGAGCAGCGGCCATCGAAAGCGTTTGAGGAAAGTCTCCGATGGCTCGTTTAATCGCTCGTAGTTCGGGATATTCTGTGCAAATGCGCGCTATCTTCGTGGGATGTTTAGGTCCACTTGTCTTGTGAAGGATTAGTGTTGGTGGTGTTAGATGATGGCGATTTCATGAGTCAAAGTAGCAGAGCCTTGTGACGTTGTAGATTTTATGGCAGTGGGGACTCTTGGAGTATAGAAGAATGGTGATCATTTAGACGTAGTAGAGATGTTGATGAAGTTTAGACTTTACAGGGATGGCGGGAGTGTAGAAGGGGTGGTCCTATGAGAGCAGTGATTCTATGGAACTCGGAGTCTTCAAGGAGCAGTGGTTTGATGAGAATAATGATCCTAAGCAGCTGAGGATTCTGAGGCGGTGGAGTGTCTGTACGTGTAGTGACTTTGCAGAGGCAGTAATCTCAAAGGAGTAGGGGTGCCATAGAAATACAGATACTGGAGGAGAATAGCTCCTGCAACAGTGATCCTGCGAATCTAGAGACTCTAAAGGAGTGGAGATTCTGTAGAACTAGTGGTTCTATAAACGCAGTGATCTTCCAAGAGTTATGGCCCTATAAGAGCAATGATTCTATGAACCTAGTGAAGCTATAGAAGCAGTGATCTGATAAAGCTAGTGGTCCACCAGAACTAGAGATTCTGATACAGTAGAATTCTTAAAAACATGTTACTAGTAGTGACATCTACAGGACTAGTGATCCCTAAGGAGCACAGGTCTCATAGAACTTGCAAACCTATACAAATAATGATGCTATATCATTAACAACTCCTTAAAATAAAACAGTAATTCCGCCACACAAGTTAGTAGTAACCCAAAGCTTTGTAAAAGCAGTGATTGTACAGTACTAGTAAATAAAGAAACATCAAACAAAACAGGATCTTTTAGATCATAAACCTTCAAAACCACCCCTTCCACATAAAACCTGTATCCCCCAACGAGTAATCGAGAACACGGTCCAGCGTGTCAAACATTCCTCGGCATCTCATCCCACCAGGGCGTTCCTCTTTCCCCAAAGCATAGTCCTCATGAACGCCCCAGATCTGATAGGGACGAATGAATATTCACTCCCGATGCCAGGTTCCCCGTACGTGCGCTATCTCGACGACGCCATCGCGGCAGCCCCGGACAACAGTGTCAAAAGGGTGCTTTGACTACTCCCGTGCAATGGGAAGAAAGCACGAACAGATGCTCGTCACGATGTCGAAGGTGCGACTCGTAATTAACCAGAAGCCCGACCGGATGTTGATTAAGCTGACCTCGCAGAACCCCGCGGCCAAACCTCTTCGCCCCGACGCGTCATTTCGCTGTTTCACATCTTCCCCCCCCCTCCCGCCCCCTTCCGTCGCCAATGCTAATGGGACACGAGCGAATCACCTGGGCCACTAATTAAACTTGGTTACTCGAGTTGGTGGAAGAGTTTAAATTACAATTTTCGAGGGAGGACGCCACTTTCGGGGAGGAAAGTGTTTGGGACCATTTCATGTCTTTGAGGGTTGCTGCGTTGCATTTTAGGTTGCTTTCAGGTGCTACGACGGATGTGACTTTGCGAATGCGTATTTTTATGAATGTCTCGCGTGGTGTAGTCGACTTGGAACTCGAGGGTCTTTTATTCCTTCATGCGGTGAAGACTATAGCCTCTGAAGCATGACTGCTAGCGAGTCCCTTCTTTCCTCGATCTCTTCACACCTGAGGAACTACCTTTCAAAGGTACCTAGCCTTTCTAATAAAATATACACCACCCAAAAATCTCCCAAAGCTATCCACAACATTAAACAACCCCTTCGAGCCTGATTAACTCACAGCTGAAGCCTCTTGTCTCCCGCAAAACTTGACCAACAAGTGAGCTCTACCTTAAGGAACCCTCTTTGCAATTTCAATTTCACAACCCACGAGTGCAAAGAGCGCCAGACATCGCCATTTAACATCTCCCTACCAATAGCAAATGAAAAGGCCCCACCCTTATACACCACAGTGTTGTTTCGCAAGAAAGTGCCCGTTACCCTTGACCCCCGTCTTTTCCGCCGTTGCAGCGGCTTCAGTGTCTCCTTCCGCAATTACAGCGAAGGCGACGGTGCTTAAAAGTCGATTACCCCTCGACCGGGGAGGGGGAGCGATTTTTGCGACGGGGTTTCCTCGCTGAAGGGCGCGTTCCACGGGACCCGCCGCGCGGGGGCAAATGGAGGCTTGCTGAGGGGGGGTGGGAGAGCGTGTGCCTCCTTAGAGATGGATTCTGTGCCCGACGCGAGAGATGTAATCTCGAAAGAGACGGGAGGAAGCGAAGCAGACGACGGGAGAAGGGTGGAGAGATTATGCCCGATCCCTTCGAGCAATCTTGTTAGCGTTAACCCGATGCGCGGCCAAAGGAAAAGGCAACCTCCGCTGGGGACAGGGATTACAACGTTGTCCTAGCGGGCATTGTTGCAAGACGTTACCCCCGAACCCTCCTCCTCTTGTAGTACGGTAACGAGACAACGTGTTTACGTGGCCAGCGACATCGATCAGCCCTTAATTACGTCGTTACTTTCGGATAGGGACACGCTGGGACTCGATTGGGGAGGATCGAAGCGGAGGCTCGTGATTCCATGGCCATTGTCGAATGACAAGTTTGGGGTTTGTTTTGCTGGCTGGGTGCAAAGGGTTGCGTGGGGAGAAGGAGCGGATTTGGGATACTCTTTGGGCGAAAACTTGGATTTGTTCTGATGGTGCTGTTATAGGTTAGGATAGTGAATTTGAGGTTAGTAGAAATGGAACGTGTTGGAATAGAGGAGGATTGAATTTATGATATTTGTAGTGCTACACTTAAAGATAAAATCAGGGCCTCTTTGGGTTTCCTCAAAATGGCCACACTGGGAGCTAACATTCCATTTTCTTCGATACCACAAATGGTGCCCTTACAGTTTTCATTGAAATCATTAAAACTGATGTGTGATATGATATTCGTTTATTAAGCGTCTTTATTACACAACGCAAGTGTATAAGCAAGAACTGAAAGAAAACAAAGGCGAAGTTCAGTCAGAGACTACTTTTCAACCTAACCTATAAGGTGCTAAACAATTATGTACATTGCACCGAGATATTGAAACTATTCAAACTGCATCTTGGGTACTAACAAGGGAACACCGCGGAAACTTACTCACCGATTGGAACGCAACTGTGTGGGTCCATAGAGTGATTCAAGCCAAGAACAACGGTATGTTTCATTCTTGCTCGATCGCCCTTTAAAGCAGTGAAAACTAACCTCAAAGTTAAATACGCACTCCTACATTTTTGCGTATAACTCCTAAAGTACAAGAGTCATAAAAAAATGTTTCGAACAAAAGTTTAATGGTGCACTAAGCGCTGCAAACTCGTGTCCTCAAAATTTTGAAAAGAGTTTTAAAAAAAAGTACCTGACGAAAAAGAACTTTTTCCCAAATTTTGTTAACGCAAATTTGCAGCGCTCTAAACTCCCACATATCTGCGACGAGCAGACAAATTCTGATCTTCCTAAAAACTATCCTCTCCCCCATCCACCGAGCAGCCTCTCACGCCCAAGCCCCGACGCATACAAATTTCCCGCCATCACGAAAATGCAAACGACCCCAAGGATGTTCCCAAGCATCAGCAGAATTCCGAGAACAAGCGTTCTTCTTTCTCTGCCTCCGAAGGAACCGGCGGATGGTTAGCCAGCACTGCCAGCAGCACCGCCTCGGGGCCAGCCGAAACGCGTTCGCGCCGCGAATAAAAATACCGCGCCGCGGATCTAATTAGAAGAAGCACGCGACGGAATAAAAGCTAAGAAGAGCCAGCCGCCCGTGCCCTCCCCGTTCTGGCTGGCTAGCGGGAACGCTCGTGCAATGATTTACAACGACACGCTCGGTTTTCTGGTTATCTTGTTGGTGCGCGTAACACGGTAACGAGATATCCTGTTACTCGACGCGGGACATCGGTCAGTCACCGTGTATTCCCTGATAATCTGTCGTTTGCCCGCTGATAGCATCGGCCAGGTACACGGTCGCGATACGGAGAGGTTTTAACTGTTAATTGACAGGCCACACGCGAATATTAACACTTTGCGCGGAGCAGTGTATCGAAAAATGGCCCTTCTACTGAAAAAACTTTCTGGAGAGCTCGCAAAGCTATGTCCGAGCTTAATTTTTTTTAAAGTAAATATCACGAATACTGGATTATGCTTTCGATCGTTCTTAGAAATTTGGCAATTGTAGTGCCAATTTCTAATATTTATTTAGTTGCAATAAAATAAATTAGGCACTATATTTTAAATTAACAGGATTTATTAAATGAAGAACTGATATGAAACCGTGTGCAAACTGAAAATTATACTTTTCATTTTTAATAATCTCCTGGACAACTAACTATTAATTTATAAAAAGAGTAACGTTGGGGAAAAACTCTAGGAACTATTAACATGGGATGCTACAGAAAATATCGACGTAAAACCTCGATAAAACTGTCCACAGGATGAAAACGTCCCTCGGCGTGAAAATACGCCCTTGCCAGTTGAAGTGGTAAGTTAGGTTTTTTGTGGTGGAGAAGAATGGATACGTACTGAAGAAGTTTTAGGTAAATTTCGGATCACTGATTTGAGTATTTTTGAGTATTTTTGAGTGCAACGATATATGAGAAGGATAAGGGGGAAAACTGGAAAGGTCTATTTTTCGTGATTTTGCGATTTATAGCATATTTTGTTCGTAGCAACTGGGATTACAGAACTGTCGAATCACAAAGGGTTATAAAGTTCAAATACCCCCCTAAGATAACGTTAAAGATTTAATATACTAATTAAAAACAGGAAACGACCACTCAGCACTGGAACAAAATATGGAATGTTCCCACTCTTTGCCTAAGCATAAGGTTCTATCGTCAAGGTAAAAAAAAAATTATTTAACAAGAAAATTAAATTAAAACTTAATTTTCTCCCGATAAAACTGTTTTGTGACATTCCCTGTTTTTCCCCTTACCCTTCATATAGTGTTGGAGACCAAAAAGTGTTGCAAACACCCTCTAAATAGTATTATTTAAGGAAATGACACTACCCTGTAGTTAGAAAATATCGAAGGCTCTGTTTTAGTGATAATTATTAACTACCCCTGTTACCCCAAATTTCGACGAGCCCAGAAAATTGAGCACGATGGAGAACGTGTCTGAGCCTGTGGAATGAGTGGAAGTGAAATATTTTCATCATTTTCTACTGGGGATCCTGATTGAATCACGAGTGTGACATCTTTCCATGGCTCGAGAGTGAAGAGCGGCGAGTGTCGTTCACGGAAACCAGAGACGAGCGAACGTAACCTGAATTTGCGAGGAGCAGGATCGATGGCAGAGTCAACACTTGATCCTGCGGCCTAACGCCGAGGGATCCTCGAGTGCTTTGACAGCGACGGGTGCTTCGAAAGCGTAAGATGATAGCAGGTCTTAATAACACTCCCCACTCTCGTTTCTTTGCGCCAGAATGCACTTCGTCCCTGAAGTTGTATAAGTCTGAAGCAAAGGGCCTCCTAATTGCAAATACTTCAATGTTGCACAGACTCCATGTACCAGGCTGTCTCAGAAAATATTCTACCGTGTCGGTGGCGAATTTTTGTTGCTCTTTCAACCACGACTGTTGTCCTAATTTGGAGTAATCGTGTCCCATGCAAATGAAGGGATACCTCGGCCATTAGTTGGCCCAAAGTTTGCGCAAATTTCGCGTCGTTACCAGGACGACCGCGAAACCGAATTAACGCCATTGTGAACGGCCGCCTTCAACATTACATCACCGAAAAGTTTGCGCAAATTCCACGGTCGTTGCTACAGCAACCGCGAAACTGAATTACCTCCCAGCCCCCTGCGCCCTTAACACTGCCCCGGTCAAAGTTTTACGAATTCCCTGTCGTTACTGTAACAGCCACAAAATCGAATTAACATCACCGTCGCGGCGGGGATGTTGAATTTTCGGGAATTCGTCGGAATTCCGCGTAAACATCCGGACGATGTTACAATTGGGGAGGCTGTGTGTCCGTGGCGATACTTGCTGCGTGAAATGGACTGTGTATTATGTGTAGTGACAGTCAAATAGAATTGATTAATGTGCTTCGAGTGTACAGAGATTTTTGAGATTCAGTTTATGGGTTCAAGCTTCTGGGTGATCTTAAGGGGACCTTCCGGTCTAGAGCCCCCAAAAATAGGTGATCTTTAGGAATTAATTAAAGGAAAACTACTATATATAATTTAATGGAACTTGTTGCATTGCATTAGGGATGTCTTAAATTATAGAAATATATTTTTTGTTTTATACTTAATCATTGCAGACGGCACTGGGGACTCGTTAAAGTCAAGGCGTCAAAAAATTGATCCAAATCGGTGGGAACTGTATCTCCAAAAGTTATTATCCGATTCGACTGAAACTTTTTTTATTTTGAAGAATATACTTCTGGCTAGGGGCGGGGGGGGGCCAGAAAAAATTACAAAAATGATAGTTTTTTTCAGAAAATAACGACACTTAAAGTTTGAAATCACTTTTTCCCTATATTTTTCATCCTTTCAACGACTTTTTCAATTTTTTGTAATTTGTTCTGCCTAGCCAGAAGTATATTCTTCAAAATAAAAAAAGTTTCAGTCGAATCGGATAATAACTTTTGGAGACACAGGTCCCACCGATTTTGAGAACACTGTTTCGGGAAAAACGCGTTTAAAGTTTTACGTGAGCGCCGAGTGGCCGGTTGTGACCCATGCATTTGCCGCTACTCAAATGCCTTTAACTTCGGAAATTTCACGAATTTCAACAAATCCTTTTAAACACGTATTCCTAAAAGGTTGAACATTCGAAAAATGAAATAAAAAAAAAATCGGGTTTTAGACCGGAAGGTCCCCTTAAAAGAAATGGAAGGATAGTTAAAAAATGGTTAAGTAAGTAAAATTCTAAGCACCCCCATGTATCGGTAACACTAATTCCATTTCACTGTATTAATTAATGGAGCCAAAGAATTCTTTACTTATCCACTGTTTCGAAAGAAGCAACCTCTGCTGCAGATTCCTTAACTTCCACAGATTCGAATCGGTATTGATACCAACCCCTGCAGCGTCGAGATTCGACGTAAGCACGGTATCAGCAGCCCCAGCCAACGAGGGGCGGGGGGGGGGGGGCACAATGTGGCTACGAGTCATCTTAAGGAAATTACCCCGTCCGCGGACATTTTGCCAGAATGGGAAATCGATGTGTTACAGCTCGAACCGTGCCCCACAGCCTTGGAAGTCGAGTAGCTGGCGAAGTTCAGCAGCTCGAAGATTAAAAAAAATCTAACACTTCGCAGAAATATATTTCACGTGATCCCAATACCATACCTATTTACTAAATTATGAATTTTAATATCACCCTGCATTCGAGCTAAATACAAAATTGATGTCAGGGGTGAATTAAGAAAAATTAATTTTTTTTTACAGAACATTTTTCCCACTTTGTATATCACTTTTTTCTATTTCTTTTATAGTTTCGTAGATATGCAGGGTAACATGAAAACTCGAAATTTGTTTGAAGGGGTGGTTTCTCCCCTCACGTTATTAGGACCGCCAGAACTGTATTTCTGTAAAGTATTACATTTCATCGAATTGTCGACTTGCTGAACATTCTTCGCAAGGGTGGGAGAGGGAGATTCCCGTTCCAGATGAAAATTCCGGTCGCAGCGACATTGCCAGGCACGTTATGCATTCATGCCCCCTAATTTTCACATTATTAAAAGATTTATCGGCCACTCGGTCAGCCGTGATACCGGCTGCGCCCGAATATCGAAGCTCCATTAAGAGACGACGGCGAAATTGCGTCGGGAAGAACTCGCTACAGGGTGTCCCAAGACATTCCGATCCTGGAACCTGTATCTCACAAGCAAGACTCTGAACAAACCAAGATACCAAGAATTTGGTAAATCATTGACAAAATATCACAGTGGGATAAAAAAGAATTACTTCCAGAACTTCTACAGCGCGTTTAAAAATTGCTACACTTTATAAAAAAAATATTAGCTCGCCCCTAAGTCCAAATTTTGTAAAAATAAACCGCAGAAAACAACTCCTTTGATTGGTTTATTTTCAAAATAATACTTTCATGCATTCCAGAAAATAACACAACACTGCAACTGAATGTTGCGAATCCTACAGGACGTCTCAAGAAATGAGACCCCGCGCACGTAGAAAGCTCGCGTATTCAGAGGATTATGGCATGAATATTGAATATGCAGTTGCTCGTTGAATAGGAAAAGGACGTTGCAGAAACAGTATTGCGCGGCGGGAGAGGGTGAAGGCTCGCAAGAATCTCTGCAACTGCCTGATGTTGACTCTGCGATTAAACGTAATTGGAATAGAACAGAAAGGAGGGTGGGCCGGGGGGGACGCGTGGAAACAGGCTCGATTCGTTTTGTTACGAGCCACTTTCGACGAGAGAGAGAGAGAGAGAGAGAGAGAGAGAGAGAGAGAGAGAGAGAGAGAGAAGCACAGGGATTCGACCGGGTCTGACATCCAATTTTCGTACGAATTGATATTCAAGGCACCGCCGACGCACAGGTAATTACCTGGGCTTCCTTTGTGCATAAATCCCGTCGGTCAAGCCGCTTTGACTATGACGGAATCAAATGTCCCCCGCGGGGAATTCAATTTGTCTTCCATCATTATTGTCTTTCGCCAGCGCCGACCGTGAAGCACGCGCTGCTCGCGGTTGACAACCAGGCTTGTCAACGACTATTGCACGTGCATCTTGGACAATAGTATTATTATACATATTGCGACTTCTGCTGGCGAAAGTTTGATTGGTTACCTCGCTTGTTACGTAGGCAACGAGATAAAGCTTTGCTTTGTTTCATTGTTTTCTGCGTGGTCACAGAGTGGGCGGAGGATTTTTGTGTGATTAAACGAAAGAAGACGGATATCCGCGGGGAGAGAAAAAAGTGGAGATGGTTGCGAATTTGTGTTGGAAAATTTTTCGTCCGTGGGATTTTCTTTTAGAGAAAAGGGAGTTATACTTTTTTAAGGGAATAATGTCCACGTCCAACATGTTCCTCCTCTTGAAATCTGACGCGGAAAGTCGCAGAGTTCGCAAAAAAGTTGCAGTTGCGCGCGACTCAACGAACACCCGAAATTCGACTATCGCGAAGACGTTCGGGGGCTTTTTAACGCGAGCCTCTTAATTAGTCTGCAGCCGCTATTGTCCGTCGAGTCGCATTATTCGCAGCAATTCCTGTATTTAATCGCTGTCGTCTGGATTTCCCGCCTTCTTTGAATATACAAAGCTGGTTTCCTCCGATATCGAACTCCCTTCCCGCCCCAGCCTGCTTTCTTTCCCTCGACCGACGGACCATGCGATAATTGCATTTTTGCGAGGGCCGCTCCGGCGATACACCATCTCTCCCATCAAATTTCATCCCGTTTTTCACCGCTTAATAACCTCCGTCCGCTCGTTTAATATCCGACAATTACGTAAACGAAATTATCTGGGCGAAAGCAGCTTGGTTCTCCGGGTTTCATAACGGGGCCCGGTAACGAAGGACATTTCAACGAGGGTGATCTACGATCCAGAGTTCTCCACGATTTGTTTCGCGATAATGGCGAATTTATTACACTCGGTCGAATAAACGGTGTGCATTCGATCCAAAGCGTAGTGCTGCAAAATATTTCGACGATAAGATTTTACTTATTTATAATTTTCCAGTGGAATAATTTCAAAAATTTTGTTGGGTTATAAAGTACTCATCAGGCGGGACAATTTTGACTCGAAACACTTTCTGAAATAATGCACGCGTGAAAAGTTACGACTAGATTTAATACAAAACATGGTGCCGCCAGATATTTCGATGATAAAATTTTAATTATTTATGATTTCCAGTGGAATTGTTGCAATTTTTTTATTGGGTTCTAAAGTTCTCATCAGGTGGGACAATTTTTACTCGAAACATTTTCTGAAATAATGCACGCGTGAAAAGTTATGAGGAGATGTAGCTCCCGGCACATTGGTCCGGACAGTGTGTCTGGCCATAGACGATCCCTGTTCCCTTGCTTTTTTTGCTACGCGATTCTGAATGACCAAATGCGGAATTATCAACAAAGTCTGCAAGGGAACACGGTCCACGAGGCTCGGAAAAATTATTACCCAATAAGCCATCGTTATTTGCGAGGCAACGTATGCACGTTGATCGATAAGCGAACGCAGTTAGCCTGAGCGTGGAATTTCGTTCGGCAATCACGTGTTCGTGGAATCGCAGATTTTCATCCAGCGGCGTAAACGACAGTTTAATCATCCGTGCACCGTCTACGGGGTATTTCTCATCGGTTTTTACGAGGCTGAGGAGGCAACGAGAGCATCTGCCACGCGGAAGCTCATGCATCAGCCGCTCGAACCCATGATTTCCCCATTAGAATGCCATTCGTCGTGTCAACGCGCGTCGAGATAGATATTTCATGGAGAGCAGGCAGATGCTTCACGTATATAGCGAGGGAAAAGGGAGAAGGGAGTCTATGGCGCCGAGTAACGTCTTCTTTCAGACAAAAACTGTCCCTTTTTCTGGTGCCCGGGTCTGAAATAGGGTGACTCCGAGTAACGTCGATTAAAGCAAGTAGAACGTTAGAAATTTACCACGAAAAGAAGTTGAAGAGCCTTTACAAGCTTATTAGCTGGTTCAATAATTTAAATAAATAATTTAATATTATTATACTCGAGAAAATTATTAAACTGCCTATAGCTTCTGCTCTGACTACAGAAAATGGAAGATAATTTTTTAATATCTCACAGAATTTCATACTTAAATCCCAAGTAGGTACCTATCCTCGTTTTTCAGTCAATATTCCACAAAAAAATGAAAGTACCATTTAAATTTCTCTAAGTGATAGAAATTATAGGGTGCTCAGGCATCTACGAAAGGAAGCTAAAATTTTCAAGTCACATACCGTCTTCGATAGTCCAAAGAATAATTTTACAAATTTCACCCCACGAAATTAATAACAAGTCCACTCTGTTCGCAAAATACTTCAACCCTCAACCCCCTTCTTCTATCTCTATGCTCTCCGAAAAGTCCCTTTGAAAATTCCCACTTCTCCCAACCCAGACACCGATCCACCCCTGGGTGACTGTATGCACAATCCCAGCCAACAGTCGTGGAAAAGGATATTGCAGCCCTCTCTGTTAACTTACGCCCCCTCTGGCGAAAGAAAGAGTCCAGCCACCTCGACGCTGTCAAACAACTGTTTCCATGCCCCCTCTCGTCGATCACTGGTCGAAATTTAATCGGCGACCGCGACGCGGTCGGCGCTCATTAAACAGCCGCGCGCGCACTTGCTGCACTAATAATGATCCCAAAGCCACGAAAAGCTGTACAGGAGGGCGCAAAGGGGTCTCCACGGTAACCGCGGCCGGGCCGAGCGGCACAAATTTAATATCTGCTAGTTCATAATGACACTCCTGGAAAATGAGCCGGCACCGGTTCCGCCCCCTTCTCGCCCCCTCCTTCGGCTTTATTTGCGCATACACCGGGGGGGGGGGGGGGTGAGGGGGAAAATCGCGGCGCTCCTGGAAAGGGGAGCGAGCCACGAAATGGTGGTTGGCAACGTTCGGGGACGAGGCTTCAAACGCGACGGTGTCTAGGTTCGAGACGAAGGGGTTGAACGCCGAGGTGGGCGAAGAACGGGGTGTGATGACTTTGAAGATTTTGGGCGGCGTTGTTGGGGTTTGTTTTGATGGGAAGACGAGCGAGTGTTTCATAGAGGGCTCCGGAGTTGATTAATTCCCAACGATATTGGATTTTATTTTTGACCGACTTCAAAAAGAAAGAGATTCTCGGTTCGATGTGTTTGTATCTATGTATTTATTTGTTTAAATAAATGTAGTTATATAAGTTAAACAACTAGAAAGTAAAAAATACAAAATTTAAAAAAAAATTAAAACCGATTTCAAAAAAGTAAAAAATAATTTTTTTCCTTATTTAATCTACGACTCTCAATATTTTTAAGTCGGCGCCAGATTTACACAGTGCTGAGGCGCCGACATAAAAATATTGAGAGTCTTAGGTTAAATAAGGAAAAAAGTTATTTTTTACTTTTTGGTACATTTTTACTTTTTTGAAGTCGGTTTTAATTTTTTTTTAAATTTTTTATTAATATTAGATTCTGAACCACCCCTTTGTACCTCATCGCAAATTTTGTAACTATTTCTCTATAAATGAAAAGATACTTGAGAAAAGATCCATTAGGGTGGTGCTTATTTGACGCCAAAAAATTATTCTTGTATTTTTTCACGGGGCACCCTGTCAATGTATTCACTTCTATGAGTAAGTAATGTGGTATTAATTTTATTTTCCTCAGTTACATATTAGGGGTTGCTACCGGGCATTTAATTTTGAGCCTTTTAAGAATATATTTTTTAAACACATTTGCTTAAGGTTGGAACATTATTACCAAGTAAATTTGTGAACCACCAACTTTTAGAAACACCCAATTTATATTTATAAAAGTCTAGCAGCAATGTTTACTGAACCAGAGTGGTGGGAGGGGTGGCAAGGCGGGTTGCTATGTACAATTCTGGAGGGAGTATTCTTGATATAATATAAACTCTCAGGTTTACAGAGTGTCTGGTGTATGAATTCGTCTTCAGCAAAAAAATACAATTTTATTTCCAATATTAATAAGCGGGTAGCACCCTCTAAAACATGAAATATAATAAAATTTTAACGAGGCCCGTTTTTCAGCGTAGAGAACAAAATGTTGGGGTGGCCCAGCAGTATTTTAAAAGTTGAATTTTAAGCACCACCCTACCCTCGATACAGAAATAACTTCTCCCTCAAATTCCTCAAAAATAGACACCCCCTCCCTGACCCCTCACGTCACCCTACCCTCCCAAAGTGTAAATCCCTGAAACCCTCGAAACCTCAACCACCCACGACACCATCAAACACGCGCCCTTAATCAACCCCCAAAAAACCCCCCTCATTACCAGCCGCTTCCCGCCAAATCAAAGGCTGCCTCGAGACCCATTAATCCCACGACCTCTTCTCACCAAAACGGTCACAGCTATTCTAAGACTTTCATCACACCCCTTGTACAGAGGGATCTCACTGGGCGTGCGAATCCTACGCCTATGGGGGGTGACTTTATTAGAGCTCGTCCAGGAGAGGAGGGTGTACGCTCGAACGAAGCCAAAAAGGAGGTGAGCACAGCTCTGGGACACGTCGCAAAGAAATCGCCCGGGATTTCGAGCAATTAAAAGCGTAGAAGCCGGGGGCTTAAGTGGAGAGAGCATCGACTCGCGCCTTTTCGCACCGACACCCACCAACCCCCCCGCCATCTGAGCGAGGCCCGCGGGCTCTCACGTTTCTGATTCGTCCGCGAAATAACAAACGGCGCCTGGAAGAGCGTCGGGGGGTGGGGGGACGATCGAGCGAAGGGCGCCGGCAGTTTACCGACGCGTCGCAACCGGAGGGCCGCGAGAACGCGCCGAACGGGGGCGGTTGGGGGTGGAAAAGGGGGCAAGTCGTTTGTTAAAATGACGTAATCCGAGACATCAAAGGCCGCTTCGACGATCCCGAGACACGCTCGACAAGGATTTTTCGCGTTTTTGTCTGCGATCCGCCGCTTCTTTGTGCGCCCAGTTTCATATTTCTCCCCCGTTTCGGAGCTCCATGTGGCTGGGCGGGGGTGGCGTTGATTTCAACCGAAAATTGTTTGGCTGCGCGACGGGTCTCCGGCGCCGTTTTCTTTGGCGGGGGAAGGAAAGTTTCGAGGGGGCACTAGCGGAGATTTGCTTGTAGGTAACGCGCTAGCTACCAAGGGGGTTGAGTTTGATATTTTTCCTTGGGGATGGCGGAGTAAATAGACCCTTACACTTGCAATCTTCTGAATAATGATGCTATCGTTACTCTTGTGATATAAATTATACATAGGGGCTGGTAATAAATAAAAAGTCCTGCGACTGAACTTCGTCTTTGCGTTGCTTTTTTTTCTTCACTCCCTTCTTTGTCTATCTTCTGTGCAATAAGGACGTTTAACCCTTCGTGGTCACATGGGGTGTATCATTGTCAATATTTCTGTAAATTTTTAGACCTTAATAATAAAATTTAAAAATGTGGTGTATTTTAACAGAAAAAAATCGCTTTTATCCGCAACTATTTCTTCAACTACAAATGTGTACATATCAAAATTTACATTTCTAGAAAAAAACTATTAGAGCATGATCGTATGAGTATTACGAATGTACAATTATCACTCAAAAGTTAAAAGATTCAAAAATACGAAAATGGTAACTTAAAAATGACGCTGGGGTGCAGTGAACCCCATCTGACCAATTTGTGATTATAGGAAGGTGTCATTACGGAGGGTTAATAATAATAATACTAAATGAATTACACCTCCATAAATCTATATGCATAGCATTACAAACAGAGTTGCGCATTATTCGAATAAAAAATTATTCCTTATTCTCAAATAACTATCATTCGAATAGAAATTTATTCAAATAATGCCCAATGCTCTGATTACAGAAAGTGGTATACATAGACACATGAGGCGATTCCTAAATTCATCAATAGAAAAAAAAAGCTGAAGAGGGGAACCAAAAGCGTATAAAAGCTGAAAGTACCCAAATAATAATAATAATAATAATAATAATAAAAGAATTCATAACACCCCCCTGTTACTATATCGTCAAAAAGCCATTTGCTTAAATAAAAGATTCCAGCTTCAAGTACCACTAGTGTCACACAATGGAAAACCACATCGACTATGTACTTACTATCTCCAAATGATTATTCCGAGGAAAATATTAGTGAGTTAAGTGCGTTTCATGGTCGCCGCCATGATTAAGTAGTCGCGGAGTAAATCCCTGTTTCGCGCTGGTTGGAAGTCCCACGCTACCCCGAACTTCTAACTGCGTGTATCCAATGTCGCGACGCGTTTTAATAATTGAAACCCACCCCGTGGAACTTTACTCTCGTTTCGGATTCCCGTGGCCTTCGCGAGTCGCGCGACAATTGCGCGTCGTCTGGTTCCTGCTAGCCTGCAGGACCCCCCTGAGCTAGACGGGTCGGATGTCGCCGAAATCGCTCAGGAAGTTTCGTCCCCCCGCGGGGACGAGCGTTTGGAATTGAAATGTCTTAGTAATCGGAGGCCACTTCAGTTTCCCATTTTCCACGCTCTGGAGGAGCACTGCGAAATTTTCTTATACATGGAATTAGCGACGTTGGAGACAGGTGGTGTTAGTTGACTCCATTTTGTTTCGTTTGTCCGGGAGAAGGGAAGGGACGAGAATGTTTGTAGTGGAAATTGAATAGAAGACTTCTGGTGGTTGTTGAGAAAGGCAGAGGTATAGAGCAGCCTTTCCCAATTAAATTTTGCCACGAAACCCTTCCAAACTCGCTAAAATTTTGGGGAACACCCCACCTAAAGTTTCAAATTTTGCCGTGTATGTTTCTCGTTGAATAATTCATTCAAATTTTGTTATAAAATAACTTTTCTTGGAGCCCTGAACTTTGCAAACCTTGGGATTCAACGGGACACCGATTGAGGAACGCTGGTATAGAGTAACCAGCAAGTAGTACGAGTCAATCATTCGAAAGACAAAGTAAGGAACACAGGGTAATACCCCAAGTCTTGCAGAATCCAAATGGATGACTACAGTTTACTTATCCAGATGAAAACATCACTGAAAATATTCCATTTCACACTTCATCCACCAATCATCTTGATAATACCTTTGTATCAGAATAGGGGGGAAACTTCCCCATTGGAGATAACATCCCTTTCAACAGTAGTCCTCTCAATTACCAAGAAACTCGCTCCAACACTCCTCTACTTTATAAAAACACATATCCCCACCTCCACTGACCAAAGAAACCAACATACCCAAAGAAAACCCGAAGACTAACGTCTCCACTGCCTCCACAAATCAACCCCCACAAACTTACAAAATTCCAATTTATTTACCTACCCCGTTTCACCACCAACGAAGCCGAAAATGCAGACAGAGCGACCAGCATCCAGCCAGCAAGAATTCGGCTAGCCGTATTCGCGTTACGATAGGGCGAAGGGCTGGGGGGGGGGGGCGGACGTGTCGTTCAATTCGATTAGCTTCGGCCGAGAACGGTATTCGGGGCGCGCATATTAGCAAAGGCACGCAGTCATCGGGCGCTGGCGGGGGTTCGCCAGGTATTCCTTTCGCCGGGCGGACGGCAACCCGTGAGCGAGTTAATCAGCGGGATGCATTTGAAAAGGGAGAGGATCGCAACCGGAGAGAGTCGCGCACGAAACGCGGCACGCCGACAAAAAGAAGCAAGCGGACCGTGCAGTCACGAAACACAATAGACAGAGGGGGGGGGGGGGGGGTTCAGGGCCACGGGGATGCTCGAGCGGCGGGGTTAACCCCTGGATCGCATGGA
Source organism: Andrena camellia (assembly GCA_029448645.1). Classification (NCBI taxonomy): domain Eukaryota; kingdom Metazoa; phylum Arthropoda; class Insecta; order Hymenoptera; family Andrenidae; genus Andrena; species Andrena camellia. The sequence goes on along the minus strand of CM055678.1, from coordinate 28,422,951 downwards.
TGCAACCCGTTCGACGGAAAACGATTGAAAGCGGCGTTTACCCAACGCGGCAACGAGCCGAGCTACCGAAGTCGCAACTGCTTCCATCCCCCACATGGAAATCGGAGTGGAAGAGGGTGTTCTTGCGTTTGGAACGGGGTACGTACCTACTCTGTGTAGACGCGATCTAGAGGATCTATAGCAGAGCTAAGCATTAACTATGTAAAAAATTATTTAAATAAAAGATCGACGAATAAAGTGAATTTTTTATTCGTCGAGCATTCCAACTTCAACCTCAACTTGAACTCAACTTGGACTCAACTTGGACTCAACTTGGACTCAACTTGAACTTAACTTGAACTTGAACTTTGACCGTCATTGGGCGATAAGTTAACCGGAGTTAACTTTATTCGACACTTGACGAATAATTTTTTTAACTTTTATTCGTTACTCGAACCTTTATTTAAATAAAAATTTTGCCCATCTCTGATTTACAGTAGCCACTGAGAAAATAGTGACTGCTGTCTTTCCATCCAACTCACCTTATTTTACAATTGAACAGTCCTTATAGAAAACACGATAAGTGCCAAATTTGAAAAAAAAAAATAAAAATAAATTCATCGGGAAAAGTTCTACGTGCCAATGGTAATACTACAGTATAGACTGTAGAATTTTATTTTTGGCACTTAAAGTGTTTTCTACAAGGACTCTTCAAATCTGGGAAGGGAAAGGGACAACGAGAAATGTAATTTAAAAACAACGATGGTTGCCATCGCTTCTTTCGATTTCAATCCTCGCCAATTGAACCTGTATCGATTCCACCGTCCTTTCCTCTCCGTGTCGCCCGGCGTGGTTCCATTTTGAGGACAGAGAGGAAGGGGCGAGAAGACATCAGATACGAGGCACGTGGGTGGATGATGGCTGCTGGCCCTCGGGCAAGGCGAGGGCTATCGTTTCGCGGGGTATTCCCTTCGTGTATCGTGGAATTAATTAAAATCGTTAGTAATATCCTTCTGATTCGACAGACCCCGGCGTTATTATCGTCTCGCGGACGTATATATGAGCACGTGGGCGCGTGGGAGTCGATCGATAATCCTATATGTGGCGTCGCATCGAATAATCGTAATTGATGCGCACGCATGGCTGCTATTAAATTTGCGCGATGCGTAAATTCGCTATGAAACACGATACAGGGTCGACGGGCACTTAGTCGAAACTACGCCCGCCAACGACACAGGAATTACGTGGAAATAATATTTCGGGCGGGTTAATGGCGCGGCGCCTCGAGAGGCTTAAGGGGTTGCGTCCGTCTTGAAGGTCGAAACAAGTTTGGGGATTTTCCATTAGGGAAAAGTGTTGAGGGAAATAAATATGTGACTGAAATATATATTCAATGATCAAATTTTTTCTAATTTTAACCGAGAGTTTCTCAGTTTTTTTAAATCTCAGTCTCAATTTTCTGATCGTTACAGAAAAGGAGTCGAATGGAAGGTGGAATTTTGGAAGCAAATGTGATATTATAAATTATAAATATACATTTCAGTGAGAAAAAAAATTAGTTTCATTTCTACCTATTTATACTTTTTCCTTCGGACAAAAATATAAATAGGGTGCAGTCGTTTAAGTGTTTCGATCCTCCAAGGATTCTTAATCCTGTATCAACTGATTTTTGCTGAACCTTATGGAGTGAAGATATTTCCTAGTGGATTGTACTCGATTTTCGTCAGAAGTCCTATAAGTTCCTTTGACATTATTTTGATAGGGTAGAAAGAATTGAAGTAGCTTCTGAAGGAAGTGATCTAGTTTGATTTTTGATGGACTTCAATCCCAATTTGAGTTGTGCAAATTCGACTCTGCTTCAAGCCATTTAATGGTCATTTAATGCTACAATATTTCTGCAATGCAAACCTGAGAATTCCTTAGGAAACCTACTCCATAAAATTATTTTACAATATCATATTCTTCTAAAAACGTACATTTGATACCAAATTTCGCTCCCAAACAAAAATTCTCCGCATACAGAAGCCGCGATCGGAAATTCCTACCGAATATCCAGCAAAATGCCTAGTGGACCAAGGTATCCCTTAGAAATTCTGATACCGCGAGCCAGATGAATGAACGAGCGACTACATTTTCCTGTTAACATTGTGCAGATTTAAATGAGACGCGGTATTAATTATCCCGACTAGCGTGAAGCAGTATTTTACGTGTTTCTATGGGGCCCTCCAGCATGTACCCTCTGGTAACAAGAGAGGGGTTGATATTTGATTTGACCAGCCACCGATATTAATTATAACCGCACGAAAGTGAATATCACAGAGAAAGCGTTTGCTTTCCCAGCAGAGCTGCAGAAACGTGTTTGAGTTTATTTCGCCCCTCCTACGGCCCAACAATGTTGAAATACGATGCCCACGGTGAAACCTGTGATTCATCATGAAATATTAAAATCGGACCCTCTTCTCCAAGGAAAGCCTGCAATGCATAATTACGAACCAAATATCACGTTATTCGGTACAAATAATCCCTTTTTAAATATTTCTTGCTGAACCACCGAATCCTGAAAATGGAGTAGGTATCACAGGCTAATATGAAAATTGCACGCTGTATCTTTGCCACACACAAAAATGTCTTTTCCAATCATTTCCCTTGACCACCATTCTAATTTATAAGCCAACTCTATCTGTATAAAAATCTTTGCTCCACCATAGTGGAGTAGTTTTTCATTTTCTTTATCTGTATATTTGCATAATTTCCGTTTTTATTTTATTACGAAGGAACCAAATCTTTTTTACTGTACTTTCCAATAGGCAGCAAAAGAATACATATCTTACTTTTAAAACATGTATCGAATTTAAATAGAAGTGTCCTTAATCGAGAGTTACGATTTTGTTAAGAAATGGGTTTCATATTAGGCGACTTTACAAACTTTAATAATCACACAAGACAGTATAAATTTTCACTATGGAGTGCTAATTATCTTTTATACTGGAAGCCATGGAAAGTACCGAAGCCTCTGTATTCCCCGACATAAACTCCATTCCACTCGACCAAAGTATTCCCAGGTATATGGTAGCAAGATCGAAGAGGAATCAGCAATTTGGGGATCGAAGCACGACACCGGAGGTAATCGATACTTTTCCCAAGTTCCCCAAGTGTGCCGGGGGTTGCAACAAATGATTTGGGCTGGGCCAGAGACGGCAGGATCACGCGTGCTTCGGTGCGAGAGCAGCTGCGTGCCATTCGCGCATAACGAAGAGGGGCCACTCATCTCACAGTCGTCAGACAAGATTCGCTAATTGGGATTAATTCGCACTAATTAATTAAATCACGAAATGCTCGTCTGCCATATAGCAGGGACCTCGTCGAGGCTGGCGCACGTGTGCGAGCGCCTGGATATCGCGCACACATACACGTTCATCGAGTACCAGGTAGTACGTGGGTGTGCGCACGCAACGAACCGGGGCCAGAAATTTGTGACACGAGGCGCTGATAAAATCAACGAGTCGCAAGAGCCTGCGCGAAGTGAAAGATCCGTGGATTCTACGCGGCACAAGTCGATCGGAGCAATGAACCATCGTGATCGATAGTGGGTTTGATCTTTTGAAAAGGCCGGTGGAGGGGGTGGCTGCTGGGAACTCAATTACTTGATTCGCGGAGCTCCCTCAAGTTTCTAGCTGAGACTCGGTTTGGCCTAGGAGACTTCAAAATTTGGGTGTTGGAAAATATAATACTTTTTGTGATAAGGCTGAATTATTGAGGGTAGATATAATAGAGGAAATAGACTAAATATGGGCTAGCACTTTTCAGATGTTTCAGAATTTTTTGCCATACCTGCTGAAGATTTTTATGATGCGACACTTGAATCTATACCTATGTTAAATATACTTACTTTATGATATGGAGTTGAAATAAGCTGAACAAAAGTAGTGTTTGCTTCAGGGATCGAAAAAGTTTTAAAAAAATTCTGTTAGAATTTATATGTTTCGTTTAAGAGAATATCTGTTCCTGTGGAATTTTTATTGAAAGAAATCTTACCCTTAGGAACATCTGTAGAAAGAGTTCTCATGGAGCAGATATTTCAGAACCTATATAATAAAAGTTCCATGGAAACAGTTATATTAAAACATTTATTAAAAAAGGCTCCATAATTGGGTACTAAGTAGTTTTATTTAACAATATAATATCATATTCTTCGTGTTTATTTAATAAAAGGTATGAAAATAACAGAAAAGAGAACTTGTGAAGAATAATACCTAAATAACATTTTTTTATAACTTACATGAACCAAAATACACAAAAATTCTATAATATCTGCGTAGAAATTATCTATGTAGGTAAATATTATAAATAAATAACACATTCAGATTATCAATTTAACTGTAATAATTGTTTATTATTGTTGTAGTACTTATTTTTTATTTGTCAAGCGTTTCAACTTCAGTGTCAAATAAATTTTCAACTTCAACTTTAACTTTAACTTTGATCATCGTGGGGCGATAAGTTAACCCGAGATTCATTGAACAGTATTCAGTATTTGTTACAACGCTCGAGAACTTTTTTAATACCGATGAACAAAATTGTATCTGTTCCTGTTATAGGGAAATTCTTATTTTTATATTTTATAAGTTCCATTCCACAACTAGAACCATTATTTTCAAGAACTTTTACTCTATCAGTTCTCATGGGAACATTTTTAACAAACTTCCACGGTCCATGTTTCAAATAGAACCTATTGAAAAGTTCCAGAACTCTTTCGAGCCCTGGTTTGTTTCAAATTCTATATTTAAAATAACAGTAGGAATATTCGGTTTTGAAAGTGTGGTCTAAATATGGGTTACTATTAAAATAGATATTTTAATATAAGAAAATTAAGGGAAAATTGAGTTTCAAACTCTAGCATCTATTGAATGACAGGTATTATTTATACAATTAAAGCTATCCAAGGTACTTTGATTGAGAATAATACCTGTTATACAATACATAAATTACGAAACAAATTCATAGACTTAAAGATAGAGTTAAGTATACATTTAAATGTCTTGTAGGGGTAAAGATATGTAGAAATAGGCCAAATAGATTAAATAGAAGAATTAATTTCATTAATCTGATAAAAATAATTAGATTAATAAATAATCTTTTTTTGTTAGTAGTTTAAATTCAATAAATATAAATTTGTTTAGTAAGGATCATATTAAGTTAATTCGTGATGGAATATATCAGTAATTAAATGGTATAATTACTAATGGGATTCCTAGTCTAATTCAATTTATTGAAGTTATTGTTCTAGTTGATGCTACAGGAATTTTTTTAAAATCTAATTTTGTGGTCAAAGTTAAAGTACTTCATACCCTATTTCAAATACTCAAACTCGATCGTAGTCACATTTCTAAAAGACATGCCAAAAGAGCAACTATTTCCTACATCCCTCATAGAAACTTTTCTATAAAACACACAGCCAGGTAAATTGCCCAAAGGGAAATTCGAGCCCTCGAAGTACTGAAAGTTCCCCAACTGAATCACCCGAATGTAGAACTTGAACATCACATCCACTCCTCGAGCGGAATACCATAACAAACTCCTGTCGCCCCAAACTTCTAGATCGAGATAAATCTGTCCACCTGTATCTTCCACGAATCTCTCTCGCCCAAATGGCACCGTTGAAACCGCGAGGAATATGTTATCAGAGGTTCGGCGCGTTTAACCTACCTGGCACGGTCATCGAATAAAAAAATATCGCTCTGCCTGGGAAGGGGGTGGGAAGCGATACGAAATACGGTGCAAGTGGGCGTTTTAGGAGACGAGATAATTAAAAGCGAGTTCTGCAGCCAGTTCCCAGGGAGACGAGGAGGAGCAAAAAGGGCGGTTTCGACGAGCCCCGTGGAAATAACGGCGGAAAATGACACGCAGATGTTGGGCCCGCTGGCTTGGCGAGCAAGGAGCGCTTTATTCGCAGATTGCACCGCTTAAAAACTGTCGCCAGAAATAACGTCAACACGCGGCGAGTTGTATTCGTTTCGTTCGAGCGGCGGGACCGCGAGTTAAATTTGTAAGGTGCTCGTCTTTGTTGGTCGTTTAGTAACCTGTTGACTGGGGAATTTGAAAAGAGAAGGATGGATCCTCTGTTGGGGATCTTCATCTGCTATTTCCCTTCTCAATCGTCGAATTTGTCCTCTTTTCTAATTAAAGATTAAATATTTCCGTGCTGATAAAACGGAGGGGCTAGCGAAGGAAAATCGTGTCGAAGATTAATGAATTTTTCCTGTGAAAAGGAGGAGACTTTTTGTCCCAGGCACACCTGACCCGTTTAATTACCATCGCTACACCTTCGCGCGAATTAATAATGTCGAAATGTAGTAAGGCTCCCGATGAAGAAACGCTGACGCCAGGCGAGCACACTTTGCCCAACGGTTTTCCCTGGTCGATAAACTTCGTAATTGCGAAACTTGAGCGGGCGAAGTGTATCAATGGCGACGGATCAAAATGGTGCTCGAGATCGTGGTCGTATAAATTGAAACTTCTAATATTGGACGAGGAAACAAAATACGTGGATTTAGAAAATGAATACAAATATCCCGAGTGACACTAACAAATCTAATATAAATTGAAACATATCCAATCGCAACCATCTTCAAGATTCGTCACCCACATTTGTCACAAGGCACCTTACTCCAAAGCCATTATCACTGAGCCTTCTCTTATTTAAAAAAAAAAAAAAACGAAGAGCACAGGGCGGTTCCTCTCTATAAAACACATCGAAAACGTAAGATGAATTTTTTCCCTGCGAAGCTTAGTTTCCGAAATAATCCGCTTCAAAGAACCGTGCACGTCCGTTCAAACTACGCAGCTCTAAATACGCTCATAGCAGCACCGCGTTCGACATCGATTTTCTCAAAAACGAAGCTACCTACGAGAAAAAGCCGATCCACCTTTTCGATTCATTTTTTAAAGACGAATAATTCTGTGCCCTTGTTCACCAGAATCATCGCCGCGTGTCGCATGTACGAGCGAAAGAAGATCGAAATAAGGGTGACGCTAAACAAGATTCAGCCGCTGCCGTCGAATCCGAGCCCGCAACCATGACCCTGTACAATAGAAGGTCATTCCTAAAACGATGACCATAAAGCAACGGTCCGCGAAAGCGCGTTTCCCGCTTCGAACATGCCCAACACGATGGCAGCACCGCTCGACATGGTCCCTAGAGCGCTAGAGCAACGCGATGAAGAGGAAAGCAGCTCTAGAGGCGATCTAAATTTAAGTTTCAGATTTATACGCCCTCACTCGCCGGCCATTGACTTCCCTCGGACCCGCTCGCTACCCTGCGCTCGCGCGCTTTTCCGCCTCCCCTCCCCGGCCCCAGTCACCCCTCTTGGACGCGACTCTAACTCACCATTTTTCCCCTTTATTCCCGCAGCAGGCCCGCGCATAAATCATGCGAAATACGAAGTAAAGCGTGATATTTCAAACGATAAATCTCTCGGGGTGGCTTGATTATTTTTGTCTCGAGGATAATGGCGGGGAGGGGGGGGAGCTGATTTTGGGATAGCATCACTTAACTTAATTTCAACGATATAATGGATACTGGGAAATATTGTTTGGAAAAAATGGGGAGTTTCACCCAGTGGTACTCAATCCCTTACGTTCCATCAAACTCTGTTTTCTATGAAGCTTCACAGTTTTATTTTAATTATTTTAAACGCATAGGCGTACGCACGAAGAGGCATTGCCCGAAATTTTGGCGAAAACTTTGAGCACCGACGCGCCGGCGTATTTATACGCGGCGAGTCGGATTTCGGACGAGAATTTTCCACTAATCCGAGCGCAACCCTACTACCCGCGATATCGTATTCTGTTTGACGCGCAACGGGCATCGGCGAATCCTGCAACTGCAATGGCCGTAGTTTCGGATGCATAATCCACCGCCTCGTCGATCATCGGAACGACATAGTGGAGGCGCATCTCATCACGCGGAAATATTTATATATACCCCGTTGCACAGTGCAAACGATCGATATAGACGTGCATCGGTGGCAAACTTTGACGGAACTTGGCTGAATTATGCAACCCCTACCATACGTGGTTCTGCGTTTCCCGTATTTCTCTCCCCCCCCTCTCTCTCTCTCTCTCTCTCTCTCTCTCTCTCTCTCTCTCTGTCTGAACAGTTTATGATACAACGGAGCCGTCGACCATATGAAACAACGAAGAAATTTAGCGAGAGCACGCGATATATTCCACCCCTCCCACTGTTCCCCTCTTCGCTCGTCGATGGAAGCCGGCAGAGACATCACGTTCGGTTCATGAAAAATACATTTGACGTCCCATAGACAGTCTCCGAAGTTCCGCGAGCCGGAAGATGTGGTAAATTGTTAAAGATAAACACGCTCTCGCAAGAGCAGTCTGTAAACCGTATGTGGAACGACAATGATGTGGGATATAAAGGAGGGTAGCTCTATGAATCTCTCGGCCGGGAAGTGAACTGCCTTCGGGAAGAGGCTGGCACGGTTCCCTCCGAAGGGAGGGCGTACAAATGCGCTGGATCAGTGGACAGAACTACGCGAGAGCCTTTGGGGAACGAAAATTCACTTCTGGTCATTAGACTGGTCGCTATAAATTTCGCGAGATCTATACGCGAATTTCATTCGCCCTCGGCCCCCTCGTCCTTCTTCCTTTCATACACCTCTCAATGGTAAGAAACGGACAAAGAACAGTTCCATAGCTTGCAAGGAACGTTGCGGAGTGAAAATATCGTCCGCGAAGTATCGATTCTTGGTGGACTGTATCCCCAAGTCCCTCGGCGTGGAAACGCGCCGACGCCAGAGCTGCAATCGAAATCGAATGGAACTGTGTGATGGATAGGAGTATTCTTAACGATTATATGGAATTTGTAAAGTTACGCGGATAAGTAAATTTGGGTGAAATTAACCCAGTAAAAATGGAACTCGGTTTATTTAATTATTATGGGTTAATGTTTGAAGAACTTATTAAGCTTCTGCAATAAAAACAAAAGTTAAATGTAATGAATTAGAAAAAATTTATTATTTATTATTTACGGTTATTAGTTATTTAACGATATGAATGAGGATTTGCGACTCGATTTTGGGTTGAAAGGACCCAATTTCCGTACAAGGGTTAAATATTAACCCTTCGTGATTGCGCGAGGTGTATCGCACTCCAGACAATTTTTTTCTTTGCCAAAATTGTTGTACATTTTGGACTTAATATTAACATTTAAAAATTTGGTGAATTTTATCTAAAAAAATTTCTTTTTTCCACAACTATTTTTTCAGCTACAAATTTCATCATATCAAGATTTACATTTCTAGAAAAATACTATTAGAGTAAAAGATTACTCTACTATTAGACTATTGGAGATAAAGTTAAAAGATTTCAAAATACGAAAATGGTAACTTAAACTGACGGTGGGGTGCAGTGAACCCCATGTGAACCCCGATTTTCAAAGTCGATTTTCCTGAAAATGAAGCGCGATATCAAAAAAAGTTACTCTTTCTTTTCGACTGATAAGAAGTAAATAAGTCGAGAAGAAGGAATAAAAATTTTCGATATCGCGCTTCATTTTCGAGAAAATCGGCTTCGAAATTCTTGACGTTGCGTCCAGTCGCGTATAGGAAAACCTACCATTAAGGAACGATGGAAATCGGTTGAGACAAAGGCAAAGTTTCAGCGACGGTGCCACGGATACCCAAAAAATCTCGTCTAATTCCCCAAGAAGTCGCGAGAGGGGGGGGGGGCGGGAAGATGTAGGAACTCTCGCAGTTCCAAACTGCAGTTTCTCCTCGGGGCGCTTGCGGGGCGAAAGAAGGTGGGCCATAATCGTTACGAACAATTAAACTAAACGGCAAAAACGCGGAGGCGAGAGATCCCTGGCCGCGCCAGGAGAGCGGTAATTAAAAGTGAGCCCATTAATTCGGCTTACGGCGGCTGGGAACGTTTCAAATTGTTTACAAACTAAAGCACCGGTCGGCGGGTGGGGGACAGTTTTAAATGTTCGCAATTACGAGCAGCCGGCGTGTCCGCTTTCGCTCGCGAAATTAGGAAACCGAAGCGACAAACGAGTAATAAATATAGAGGCGGATCGATCTCCCCTGACCCGACCAGGGTCATTTCGAGGGGACACTGGGAAATTGCTGGCGAAATGAGACTCGAATCGCGTTCGAAATTTTTATGAAGTCTGCCTTTAACGAGACTACTGGTCGCCGCTTTTTTGTCGGCCGTTCAAATAAGTACTTCAACGGAGAAAAATCACAGAGAGAAAGTACCATCGATGCTTATTTTCGTTCAGCTTTTTCCAAATGTCCCAAATGACCCAAGCGGATCGATGCTCGTTTTGACGCGGGAAAGCGAGGGTTCGATGGACTTGGAAGAAGAATTTGAAAGGAGGCTGATATTAAATCGAAGTCAAAGTGAAACTGCTGTGAATCTTAAAATTTGTTGCTTCGCGAACTTTTACTGAATTGGAGAAAGAAGGGTGAAAGAGTGGCTTGTGTTCTTCGCGAAGGAAGTTCTTTGGCTAAGTAATTCTCGACAAATTTAGGAATTCATCCTATCGGGAGGACGGGCCAGCGATCGATCCACTCGCACGAGCGCAACAGCTCGAAAAGAAACTCGTTTAATCTGGCAAACTAAACAGCGAAGTTCGTCTCCTTCGCGGCCGGGCGGGGAATACTTATGCAGTTCGATCGATTTTAAAAGGAACACTCAGGAACTGAGAAGTTCCGCGAGTCAATGGACCCGTTGCCACTTGTTGAATGTTTATAAAGCGGAGTACAAGTCCAAGATAGCCAGCTATTCCAACGATACACGCCTGGCCCACGGGAATCTCGAGAAGCAACTGGATTGGCAATTTACTTTTTCTGCCTCTGATTTTATTAGTGCGTACAAAAATAGTGGAAATACGAAAATCAGTCTCCTTTCTCGATTTTAATTAGTGGGGCAAAAGGAACGCCCAGAAAAGCGACTTTCTGCATAAATTAAAACAAGATTCGTGGTTTAATTGAACGTACGTTGATTCAGGGATCAAAACTGAGTAAAAAATGTAGAATACCATTTTCCCATGCTAGGCTTCGTTTTCGAGAAAAACGACTTTCAAAACGCAGCGCGCAAGGGGCGCTTTAAGCGAGCGCGCGTGCTGTAACTTCGACGTCAATTTTCTCAAAAAGGAAGCATTGTACGAATGAAATGTATCCCACAGATTTGACTCATTTTTGAACGAGGAATCAGATGCACTTTAGTTTTCCCACGAAACACATCGCAATCTGCGCATAATCGCAATTAACTCGGAGAAAATGGTAATTGCCGTGCCCATTTAAAATTCTGTTTTCTCCAACAAATATTATTTCCTCTTCGATTATTGAAATGATTGTACATCTTCTGTTAGAGGTTTCGAAGCTTCTCCCGCCAAATTACAGAACGATATTTAACAAAAAGAGAATCATTATTTGGGTTTAGAAAAATATCTACGGCGGTAGATATTTTTCCTTTCATCTTCGATTTTTGCGTGCGGTGGAAACGAGCCGGGTAATCTGACACAGGGGAACTAGACGTTTCTAATCCGAATCACGCGTGTCCAGAATGAGATCGGACTCTAGAATGGGATTCTGAAACGACGGCCAGCGCGGAATGAACCTCGCGTCAACGTTTTTCCATTCGAATTTCGACGCAGGTCTTCCCCTTTTTCCACGATTTTTTTTCGCGTAAAAAACGCCCGCGCCGCTCGGAAATGCGAGAACTCGCGTTTCGAGGCACGTATCGGTGTTTATTTTCAAGGTGGCGTAAATATAAATTTTTCCCTCCGCCGTGGATTCGTTCGGCACGCACCGGTTTGTAATTCGATTTTTTACTCGAAACTACTTTGGCACACGTTCATTCACAGGAAGCTCGTTTTTTAGCAGAGAAATATTTGATTGGGCGGTGCGAGATAGATTTAAAAAGTGTCTGGGAAACGTAATGGAAGGCAGAATTGATACGCAGAGGTAATTAAATACTGGAAAATAATAAAGATGTTCGCATCTTCGCGGGTAATTTCGTTCGAAACTTGGAAGCAGATGGGAAACGTTTATAACCAAAATAGAAGTTCTTAACGATTATCAAATACTTATAGAACAATTAATAAATTGCGTGCCATACAAACCATCGTAAACTACAAAACAGAACTGCATTATAGATTTTATACAATTAATAATTCTATATTGTGTCGTAGAATTGTAACACCCATAATTCTAAATTATACTAATATTTGACAAGCATAAATTTTAATAGCATAATAGAATTAAATTGTTAAAGAAGATGGGATGATTTCGTATTGTGTTTACGAAGAGGACTCGAATGGAAAACTTTACCTAGGCAGTTCTGTTTCAGAGCAGTGTTCCACAACAAACCTAAGGTCACACCCGCCGACAACAAATGGCCCATCGATGTTATTCAGAGCGAAGCTCGAGGACAATGGAATTCAGACAACATTGCCTCGTCCTCGACACAAATGCTGCCCGTATAAATATGTGTTTTGGATTCTCTTCTTTATCGTCTCTGTGCATGCGTCGCCGTTCCAATGTAAACATTAACAATTCACCGTTCCCCCGTAAAAAAAAAAAAACAATTACCACGAGTGAAGATCTTTCAATTGTCATATGTCCTCTGTCCTGACTTTCATTTATTTGCACCTATTGTAAACTGAACTCTTTCAATTTGTCGAAAGACTCTAAGCTAATTATAAATATTTCTGCGAGTCGATGCAAAACTTAAAAGGCTGGCATAAATTTAGAAAATGTAATTATATATTAAATACGTTTAAATCTAACCACGGCGGAGCCGGTTGTTCGAATAAAACATTCGCGAATGCTGAGTTGCCCAGCGATATGACGCGAGCAAATAGTTATATTTCGCTCTCCGAGTTCCATTGTTCTCTAGGACAACAGAGCTTTCGTTTAAACCGCGCATGCATAGAGCTGATTTTCGCGAGAAATATCTGTCGATGGTAACAATGTCTAACAATGATTGATGGTAACAATATCAACTGCAGACGTTTTCCTTCACTGTCTTATTGTATAGACAGTGAGCTCTTTGTGCATAAAGAGGGCGTTCACGGCATTATTACCCCGAGTATTTTTCTCGTTAATGAATGACACAAGAGAAAGGGGACAAGCCCTATTATTCTTCAGAAAAAGTAAACAATAGCTCGAACTCTATTTAAACTTAATTAAGAATGCATTCCTCCCCCACGCAATTCATTTACAGGAACACTGCTACGCAATACTGGCTTCGAAAAATTTCCAACACATGCCTCCGCTATTTCCCTCACAATTTATCTGGGATTATATTGCAATCCATTTCCAACAGACGTCCCCAGTAAACAATCAGAAACTAACCTTTAAAGATCGCTGCGAGAAGCACGACGACGAATAGCAAGCACAGCTTCCCGTGGCTACGGTGTCCCATTGTGTCCTGGAGCAGATAGAACGCCGCTTCTGCACAGTCAATTACGGACGCACGAGCCGCCAGTTGAGAATCTGCCCGCGCTGAGCATCGTCCGCTGACTGCACTTATTGTCGGTGCAGTAACCAATTCAAAAGCGAGTCAACTGCCCCGCATTCCCGCACTTTTCCCCAGCACGGGTGTCCGACGCGATTCACGACACTCACAGAACGAATCTACCTCCCTAAACTCTAGAGTCTAAAGAAGTCTAAAGCTCTAGACTTCTACCACCAACATAAACGGCGACTCGAGAGATCTACACTGCACGGACCTATTCCCCGCGCGATCCGTCTGCCTCACACGCGACACCTGTCGACCAGCTTGGTCCGCGCTTTTGAAAACCGACGAATTGGCAACGCGCGAAACGGCCCGACTCGCGTGACTCCGCGGGGACCGTAGCAGCGAAGTGTTCACTAATTTAATTCTCACATTCGACTCGATTGTAACACCGTAGTGTTTCTACACCACGATCGCCCTTGTCGAGGCGGATAAAGAGTCCACAGGGCATCCACATGTGTCCTAAATGGCGATTGTATACGTCAAACGCGACGTTCTTTCTCGGAGATCGTCCGAACACGATGCGTCACTTACGACTTTTCGACCGCGACCGAAGAAGCACCCACTGTTCGTCGAACGCGAATAGTGATACTGGATCGCTTTGCTACGCGCGTAGAAGAACGATATTGAGTTTAATACTCGTGACAGCGCGCGCGTTACGATCGAAATCACGGAGACGGAGGTCCGCGCGGCGACTCAACTGTTAGACGTACCGCGCGACACTGACCAGCCCGCGTCTCTACTGGATCCACCGCCGCGTCAGATGGCGCTGTTGCGCCTGCGCGCTTTGATTACCCAGCGGCGCCTATATTCAACTCCGCGCGCCGCTTGCAACAAGTTGCAGCGCGTGGCTCGAGCTGCATGCTCCGGGAACGTGCACTCATTGAACGCAGTCGAGGCGTACGCGGCTGGCATAACGAAGTGCAATCGACTGCACGGTCTTCTATGAAATAAAATTGAAACGAGTGGTTGCTAACCCTCCCCTGGAAAGTGTAGAAATTTTTACTGTTCACTTTCGCTGGCGAGCACCTTTTCCGGGTGCAGCCAGGTTGTGAAATATGAATAGTTGTTGATAGTTGGTTTTATTTATTATAATGTACATACTAGAGAAGGTGAATGGAATTTCATTGGCGGTTATTATCTTGGTTTTCCTGGGCTCTCGGTGTTCGTCGTTAGCGAGCCGTCGGAGCTGTAGCAAATGTTCTGTGGATGTTAAAATCAATTGATTGGGTGTGATAAGTAAAATGCTTGAGCTTGGGACTTTAGGAATTGTGGTTGAGTACTTTTATGGGCAGACGCTCCTTGCGGATGCTCGAGAAGGTTGCCGAAACGGATTTGGTGAACTTCTTTCTCCTGTGAAAGAGGGAATGTTTCTAGTTGAGCCAGCATTCGAAGACTTTCCGATAATGTAATGAGAATAAATTTACATTTAATCGGCGTTCTCTGTGTTTGATTAAACACGCCCAGTCGCCTTTCTACGCTAACTGAACCAGATTGCCCCGTCTTTTCCTTGATGGAAAATAAAATCGTATACTAACTGGTAACTTCTGCTACTATTGCTAACGTCCATCGTGTCTTTGCTAGTATAACTGATAGCGGCTAAACATCGTTCTTCGTCGGCGCATTGATCCCGACAGGGTGCCTGACACTTGCCAAACTTGCTTCTCCAATAATCCTTCAATCTTTCCCACCACCATTTACGATCTTCCTGCGACCAGCACGTGTCGGGCTTACAATAATCCTTATTCTCGTATAAAACCGCAACTCTAGCCCCAAAAATAAAATAGTAAAATACCCACGCACCAAATGATTCTTCAAAATTTAAGGGGTTGGTTCGCCACCAACCACTAACTAAGGGGGGTTTGCGCCTTGTTGGGCCGAAAAATAGGTAATTCTTTGTGAATTTTTTCTACAAAAACGGTTCGACAAATTAATTTGAGGTTCGGCAGGCTGTTTTATTGTATCTTGAACTATTGTTCTGAATTTTTGTGTGACAGTGAAACAAAAAACATGGCGGATACTAAAAGAACGTTGAAAAATAATCGGGTGGTCCGGGCGTTGACGTAAAGTACTGTAAGATTTATCCGAAACACAAAAAGGGAAAGAGATTCTTAATCTATATGAATGTGGCTATCGGTGGTAGCAGATTTATTGCCGTATCTGTTACCGTTCCTTTTTTTATTTAAAGAAGTTTTCCCGATTTTGGGGCAAAACCTGTATCAGACTCAAATCAGGACGCCTCGCCTTCTTCAAAAGGCTGCCATTTTAACATTTTTTTATTTTTCTTAATGCATCTACTACCACCGATAGCCACATATAGATTAAGAATCTCTTTTCCTTTTTGTTTCGAATAACCCTTACAGTACTTTTCGTCAACGCCAGCACCACCCGATTATTTTTCAACGCTCTCTTTGTATCTGCCATGTTTTTCTTTTCACTGTCACACCAAAATTCAGAACAATAGTTCAAGATACAGTGAAACAACCTGCCAAACCTGAAATTAATTTGTCGAATCGTTTTTGTGCAAAAAATTCACAAATAATTACCTACTTTTCAGCCCAACAAGGCGCAAACTCCCCTTAAATAAAGACAATTCCAAGAAACCTACGGATGATCCTGTGGCTCGCACGGGACACATTCGTCCGAGTGTTTCATCAGGAATCTGTAGCAAACCAAGCTCAGGCCCACCAGCAACCACACCAGCAACGCGCTAACTATGGCAATCGATACCAATTCCGTCGTACCCAGCGTGATCCCCGTATCATCGTCTAAATTCATAGAATAAAACCGGGTATACAGAATAAAATCCTAAAAGACCCGAAGTCCAAGCAACGAAGGCACAGCTTTCCCCGCGTCACCTTTATAGAGCGGTGGCGCGCCTTCATCTGGCTCGAGGATCGGTTGCTCGCCTATTTTGGGCATCATCTGATAGGTACCGCTTTTTCCGGACTTCGATAGACCGGTTCCCACACCTGGGGCAGGAGAACCGCGTCAACGAAAATCGACGAGCGAACGAAACGGGTGTTACCTGATTCCTTCAGAGTGGCTAGCACCCTTAAAACGCCACCGAACCCTGGGTACCATTTGTCGTCATCGAGGTGTGGTTCTACCTAAAGAGACGGTAACGCGTGGCACTGTTAGTTGCCGAGAGGAGTGCAATAAGGTGTAGAATTCTTTTTCATCTTTTCATTCGTGCGTTGCCTGATTGTCCGTTTAGTTCAAGCGGAACTTAGCAATGGTTCTTAAGAGTAGGGCTTGGTGTAAGTGTTGGGTGTTTCGTTAATGGTTCGAGTGTGTTTCGCGTAGGTAATAAAGGTTGCCACTTTCGATCACAGCGACTCACAACGTACGGATTGCTGCAGCCAGTTGAAAAGCTCCTGGTTGAACGACTGCAGTCCCGTTTTCGATTTGGACTTGGAAGCGATGCACTTCACGCTGGCCACGTAATATTTAACCAGCACGAAGGCTGACTGCTCGGTGTGCAAGGAATGCAAGCTCTCCTTCTTGAAAGGCAACGCGATGCTGAATAGAAAAATTGTTGCTTGACGATGGTGTCGGTGGAGGAGCATGAAAATTCGATACCTATTCGGTTCCACGCCGTCGTCCAAAAAGGGAAGGGGGATGACGATCGATTCTTCGTCCCCTGTAACCTCGCCCTTGTGCCCTTCGAAAACGGGAGGAGATATCGAATGATTCATGAGTTTGCTTTTCTTTCGAGGGAATTTCTAATCTTTGCTAACTCTTTCGATGTAATTCTCACCGGAATTGCGAGTTCTGCGCGGCTTGTGCTTCGACGAGTGCCTATTTTTATTCTTGAACGCGAAACGCTGCAGCTCTCGGTCGTTGTAATTCATCTTAGCTGGGATATGAAAGGTAATAACGGAGTGTATATAAAAAAAAAATTAAAACTGGCTTCAAAAAAATAAAAATGCACTTAAAAAGTAAAGTCATTTTTTCCCTTATTTAATCTACGACTCTCACTTTTTTTAAGTCGGCGTCAGATTTACTCAGTGCAAATGAGTCGTAGATTAAATAAGGGAAAAAATTATTTTTTACTTTTTAGTGCATTTTTATTTTTTTGAAGTCGGTTTTAACTTTTTTATTTTTGACATTTTATTTTTATATATATTGACACAACATGCTGAGGAGTTCTGCGGGGACAAACATATTAAAAAAAAAAAAATACATACGGATCGAATCTATAACCTCCTTTTTGAAGTCAGTTAAAAATTGACCAGCTAAAGATCTGACTCTCGCTAAAAATCCAAAAACCACCACATTCAAAGTGCCCCGATTTTCACAATTGCAGAGTCCTTATAGAAAACACTGCAAGTGCCAAAATTAAAAAAAAAAATATCGGAAAATTTTCTACGTGCCAATGGTGATAAAACTTCATTTTTGACACTTATAGTGTTTCCTACAAGGGCTCTTCAATTATTCGGAGAACCCAAATGAAGATCCACCAAAGGTAGACTTCGACCACCAGCTGAATTTAAAGCCACCCCTAGAATTCACCGCTATCAGCGATATCTACCACAAATGAAACCAATTTCCCTGAAACTTGGGCGGAAGCAATCCCCATCAGACAACAATTCCCTGAATAATCCATGAGAAGGAATAGTGGAAACGTCCCTTACACGAGGGGTAGGTAATAATGCCAGCGCACGCGACAGCCGTTCTAGGCGGCGTGATGACGATCGGCGGGATTTTCGTTCGCCTGATCTCCCTGGAAGGTCTCAGCCACCCTGCCCCGTTGGTTCGCAGGAAAAGCTTCAGCTCGTCGTACAGCTCGAACAGCTTCCGCGCGTTCCGATACTTTATGTTGCCGGCGTAATAGGAGTGCCTGGTGAGAGGCAGGATATAAACTTGCAAGTAGCCCCCCATAGTGTCTGCTAGGGCTTTCAGCATCAGGTGCTTCGTTTTTCCTATCGACAGCTTCCGCACGCTCTCCAAACAGATGTGAAAGTAATCCATCAGCAGGGCGATGTACTGGTCGTTCTCATAATTTAGGACTTTCACCTGGGGAACGGGTTGGGAAGATTTTAGAAGGAAAGCCTTACAAGGGAACGCCGCGAACCCGCACTCACCGATTGGAACGCAACTTTTTGGGTTCATAGAGTGACTCCAGACAAGAACAACGGTGTGTTTCATTCGGGCCCTATCGCTCTTTAAGGGGGTGAAAACTAACCTCAAAGTCAAATAGGCACTTCCACTTTTTCGCGTATAACTCTGAAAGTACAACAGACAGAAAAAAATGTTTCAAACAAAAGTATAATGGTACAATGAGCACTGCAAATTTGCGTTACCAAAATTTTGAAAAGAGTTTAAAAAAAAGGTACCTGAACGGAAAAAAACTTTTTTCAAAATTTTGTTAACGCGAGTTTGCAGTGCTCATTGCGCCATTAAACTTTTGTTTGAAACATTTTTTTCTGCCTGCTGTAGTTTGGAAGTTATACGCGAAAAAGTGGAAGTGCCTATTTGACTTTGAGGTTAGTTTTCACCCCCTTAAAGAGCGATAGGGCCCGAATGAAACACATCGTTGTTCTTGTCTCGAGTCACTCTATGAACCCACAAAGTTGCGTTCCAATCGGTGAGCGTTTTCCTTTAAAGCGCAATTACTGAGAATGGCAGGGAAATCACCGAGATTACATGAGCAAAATTGATGTTACAGTAAAAGAATTGTAATAGGACAAAGTTGAGGATTAAATAAGGCAAGATCACCTTGGGCAGTAAATCTTGGAACATTCTTCTACTGTTCAGCATGATGAACTCCTCCGTGGTCCAGCAATGTTTACCAGCGTCACTTTTCTCAAATAATACCGTGCCAATATTTTGCTCATGCCGCAAACTCTTGACGCCCATTACTCTAGTACCATGTTACAAAGCACGGTTCAATGATACTGATCTTTATTCTTAATATAGTTCCCCTACGAATAATTGAGGTTGGCTGTGCGATTGTTGAAGTACCTGTCTACGTTATCGAAAGTAGTTGCTGCAAACAACAGGAACAACCATAGGAGGCATGATCTCATGCTCCGATCGGTGAATCCTGGATATGGATCAATAAGTTCTTCCCTGGCGAAGTGTTGTAAAATTTACAGCGGTCCCATGAGCGTACCGTAATCATTATCCCGTCGCGTTTCGCTTGGGTTTGTTACGCAACTAGTTTCAGATCAATGAACCCTCGAGCGAGCAACTTATAATTACGCAACTATAGGCGACACAAGGTGTGGGCATTACTTCAGACCGTGTGAGATTCATTCTCGATATTATTCATCTGTATCGGTACAATCGATCCTAAGGATCGATGTAAGGATGTATGTAAGGTTTAGGTGATTTTTACAGTAATGTGTTTATTTTACATAACTTGTGCACTATTTGAACATAACAGGGGGTACAACGCGAACAGGTCAGCAGCGTCAACGGAATTCCAACGTCGTCCAAGTAATTCTAGCTATCGTCTTCAAAACTGTCTTCCGCGGGCTCGTTTTGTGATGTCTGATGATTCTCGTGGAATGAGGAATTACGTGCTCGGGGCTTTCATTTTGCACAAGAACCGCAGGTGCAGCATCTTCACTTGGTCCTTGTCCAATTTCACCACACCTTCTTGATTGTCTATGGACAGCAACATGCCCACCGCCTCCCTGTCTTCGCCGATTAGCACCTTCACTCGATCGCCGCGCGATGGGACAACGGGCTCCAGTTCCTCGCACACCAGGTTCACGACTCTGTCCTCCACTGGGAGGAAGACGGAGCACATGGCGCCCTGTTGACAAGCCATGGACATTATATTCACATGAAGTTAAAAATTCTATGTACAGTTTAATCAAAGTTTCGCCAGAAGCACTCACGGATATTCCACGAATAACGCCCTGTTGCCCAGCAAGCGCAGGGTCCTGGTGAGAGTCCCTGATTCGAACCTCGATGTCCGTGGTGTGCCACTCGGTGCCTCCTATGACCCCAGCTCCTACGCCAGTATCCAGCCCAGCGCCTGGTGTTTGCGGGTTGTACGGACTGCCTGCGACTCCTGCAAGGAACAATGCCGCGATCGCTTAAAAACACTCTCAGAAACGGAGCTAAATAGAAGGAGCGACACTTACCAGGTGTCATAGGACTGTAACCCATCGGCGAAGGCGTAGCAAACGCTCCATGGGGGCTAGTAGTATACCCAGTGCCGCTTGGTGAAGGAGTGGCGACGTAGCCTGTAGGACTTGGACTCGCGGTGGCGCTTCCCGCTGGGCTGGGACTAGGCTGATAGGAGCTGAAGCTCTGCTCCGAACCATACATCGTGCCAGGGGTTTGTGGCGTGAATGGTCCGCCAGTTGGAGGGTAACCAGGTGCGTAACCTGGCGACCCTCCTTCCTCCATGCTGTAGCCGTCGAAGTCGTTTGTCCTTGCGGGAGTGTTGGTGACTGCTGGATCCCAGGCGCCTGACTGCCCTGGGGTACGTGAACCGTCGTGGGACGGTGTCATCGAGCCGTAATGAGGCGTGCGGGAGCCATCTGTGGATTGAAGATTAGCATTGAACGGGGCTCTTGACGCTACAAGCTCTGCTGACTCCAGGATCTACACATAGGATGTGTAGACTCCATTGATCCACGATACTCACTTTCGTACATAGGTGTCTGGGACCCGTGCATGGGTGTCTTGGACCCATCCCTGGCGTACATCGGCGTCTGTCCACCAACACCGTAGGCTGGCGTCCTATTGTAGCTGCTGAATCCGCCGTCCTTCGTTGGCACGCCGACGTTCGCGATGTGCGACCTGTCCACGGAGATGGTTTGGCAGGTGGAGTGCAACTCCACGCGCGCGGTCGTCTCCGTTGCGTCCTTCACGATTCCAACGTTCCCCTTGTAAGGCCCACCTGTTATTTTGATGGTGGTACCTATGAGCTCCCTGTCGCGACGGGCTCCTCCGCCGCGGCCCCTGCCTCTTCCACCTCCGCCTCTTCCGAAACCACCCCTGTAAAGACGTGAAAACGATTTGTCCATGAAAGAGATGCATTTAAGGATGGATTGTGATTTTTAATAATAACCAGGGCTTGAAAACTGTTACAATATCGATTTCGGTTCTCCTTCGGTGCAGCTACAATAATGAATGATATCAATTAGGGAAAAGTCGATACAAGAATTGATTCTGGAACCGTTTCGGAGCCGATATAGAACCAAAAAAATAACGGTTATGGAACTGATATAAGGAGAGAAATAGGAACCGTAACCGAAACAGATAATAGTGGGAAATTTCGGTTCTTCGTAACAGTTATTTGGAATAAAGGTCCACGATCGGTCTCCGTAACCGCTTTAATCAGAACCTTTATATAATAGTTTTAAACAGTTACTTTCGAAACCGTTTCAAGCCGTGATAATAACCGATAAAATGATATTACTAACCCACTGGGATGCATCGGAGAGGCAATCCTAGGCGACATGAAGCCTGCCACAGGTGACATGGACGTTACGTTGGACTTGTTTCCGCCAGACAGCTGCAGGTGCCTCGTTTTGCAAACGAATATCCCACCGTTGTCGACGAACATGCGCGAGTGCAGGAACGCGAAGCTCCTGTACAGGTGTTTGATCTCGCCGCCTCTGCCAGCGTGCGGCCCGTCCACCACTTTCACAATGTCCTTCTTCTGTATGGTGTTCTGCTGGGAATCCAGCGCCACGGCGTTTCTATTCTCCCGCCGTTTCGTGAGTCCCTGAGGCCTGGCCTCGATCACCTTGCCGTGCATGGAGAGCACGTGGAAACTCTCGCGTTCAAGTCGAACGATCACTCCCACCGTTTGCGCGTCTAATTGAACCAGGTCGCCCCACTGGAACTGCCCTAGACTGTCCACTCCGGTCGCCATGTCCGAGCACAGCTGCAAGTCCCGAGGGAGGACCTCCAGCTCGTGCATCGATAGATCAGAAAACAGGACCACCCTGTTCTGCTCCACTCGCACTATCAGACCGGTGTCGCCCTCGTACCTTCCTGCTACCACCTGCGAATAATTAAACGAGTTTAGGTGGAAAGTTAGAGGCTTTTCTACAGCTGCTCATTATTCTTAATCTGACCTTTACGTGATCGCCCATGGAGAAGTATTTTCGTAACTCCGATGCTTGGAACTCCAACGCCTCTTTAAGCTCCTCGTGCTTTGGCATAACCATTATCATGTTCCCATCTATAGAGACAATCTTTCCTTGCAAGTTTATCAATTCACCTTCGCACACTTCGACATTGTCTCCCGTGCTGAAGGAATGCGTCACCGCTGAATCGTCTTTGTTATTCGAAGCACCGGTTCCTGGGCCTCCGCTTAAATCTATTTCAACACCTTCCGGTGCCTCTTCGAACCTTTCCAATTCAGAAAGTGTCGGTTTCACGCCCTCCGCGATAATCGCGCTGGTCGTGAAATTCTTGTACAAGAATCTGGAACAGATTAAACATTTACAAGAAATATGTAAATACCGAACAATCAAGTAAATAGTTTCTAGCAAAACATACCCTTTTCTGCTGTATCGGTTTCCTTCAAAAATCAAGAAATCACCATCGCTGGTAACTTCTCCACCAATGGCACGAATCGCTTCGGGGTCGAATGGCTTCGCTGGCGGTCTTCTCTTCTTCTTGCGCTTCAAGGCTTCGGATTCGCTTTGAGCTGTTCTCAAAGCTCCACGTGGCCTGGTATAGTCGATTCTGGGTAACAGCTTCAAATGGACCTGATTCTGCGCCAAGTCCACGTAATCGACTTGAGCTATGTCATCTTTGTAAATCCCTCGCTTCAGTCTGACCCACTGCTTGGCCTTCAAGCCTGTCTGCTCTTTAACTACGCGCAGTACGTCAGTCATTTCCTTGATCGGTACCATCTGCTGCTTCCAAATACCCATTCTCAAATTCCCTACATTCTCAATCGCAGCTTTTACGTGCGCCTGCTTGTACGCCTCTATGTAAATGTAACCCTTCACGCCTTCCGGTGCGACGACAGACTTAATCTGAAGAGGTTCATCTGAAAGACGAGATCATATAACTAGAAACAAAATAGAAATTTTTATTAACCGAAAATGTAAGAACGAAGACAATGCGCACTTGAAAACTGGTAAGTTATGAACTTCCTCATTAGAAGAAGCACAGTCGATTTCTCTTCTCCAATGCGGCATTTCACCATCCAAAGATTCGGATCTTTAACACCCGGCAACAAAGTCTGCTGAGTGATCTCGTCGCTCATTTCCTCGCCGCCATCGCCAAAATGACGAGCAGCCACAGACTCGTCCGCATACTTCTTCCTCAAGTATTCTTCTATCTCGTCTTCCTTTTGGGAACTGATGAACGCAACGGATATTAGTTTTGCAATAAACGATCCTGAAACATTTAAAACCACGTAGATACATACTCCCAAAGGCTGGTGCCCCTGCGCCTTCCTTCGATCTCCCTCGCAGTGGGACCAAGCTCGTCCACTTCATTTCCCACGATACCGATCTCCTGCGCCCCCTCTTCCCATTCGTCGTCATCCTCAACTTCGTCGTCAACTTCAGCCTCGTCTATGATAAACCCGCCGTACTTGTCTTTCTTCTTTTTCTTCCGAGGTCTGTCGTCGTTTTCCTCCTCTTCTTCCTCGTCGTACTCGCTGCTACCGTCCAGATCTTCTCCTGCGTATACAAAGACACGAAAGGTAACAATCGAGATTTGTATGTCGGAGGATTCTCGCAACTCTTCGCTGCTTCACCTTCGGGTTCTTCTTCCGCCTCCACCAGCTCCTCGTCACCAGACCTGGCTTCCTCCGCCTCATCAGCTCTGCCATCCTCCGAGCTACGAAGTCATGTTGAGCATTGTTAATGGGCCATAGATGGATGATAAATTGCTGGCAGTTTGAAATGTTCACTCACCCAGAGGCCGATCGAGATCGAGATCTTGACCTAGACCCGCTATGAGACCTCGATCTAGAGGGACTTCTGCTACGAGAAACGCTACGGGATCGCTCACCGACGCTACCAGCATCGCTGCCAGCTGCGGACTTCACCGAGTGATTCTCCTCCTGATCGCTTCCGCTTCCTCCACCGCCGCGATCGCTTTCATTGTCGGACAAATTACTCGCCTCCGAGTCCGACATTTTTCAAGAGAATTGCGAGAATCTCGTTGACCGTGACTCGCGAAACAGAAGATGCAACAGCTTGGTTAAGCCAACAGGGAACACGAAACAGAATAACCAAATACAACAATTAAGAATGGCATGCCTCCGCCGACGCCCTCTAGAGGGCAAAACTGTAATTAAGAGCTGCGATGGCAAAGCTGTAATTAAGGGCTTCGCGTTGGGGCCACTCGGCTGGCTTGGCGCTGGCGTCAGTTCACGCACGCATTACCACCACTCCTGTAGGTATTTCCTCCCTCCATTCTTGCGCTTAATCGCTCCTCATGCACTCGTAGTGCAATCAACGACGTGTGCATTTCACTCAAAATATAACAAAACATACAATTCAACTCGTCTCTGTATCAACAAACAGTACTGCCAGTTAAGAGCAATGATACAGGACAAAAAGATGTAGAATGGAAATATTATCTCACCAAATTCAGCTGCGAAGTCGTCCCTCAAAGCATTGAATACCAGGACACAATGGTTCATTCACTTTTCATCGTCAGTCACACTTAACACTCGCGAATCCCATGGCGAAATTATCTGCACAACCGTACCCGAATGACGCGATTTTATGCAAAGGGATTGAAGAATTAGAACAGGGACGCGGTATCAAGTGGCGCCAGCATTCGAATCTCCCGTGCTACGGAAACAGCCGAGCGCTGTCGGCGTCTCCCGAGCGCACCAAGTTCGCGCCGTAGGCCGCCAGGTGGCGCATGAGGCGCGTTTGTGAACCCGCCGTATTTCATGCGAGTTTTGAATCTAACGCGACGTCATTCGTGCCGGGAAACGATTTAAGTGCAGTGATGTCGTTAAATAATTAAGTGAAAAGTGAGAAGAAAAGTGTCACCTTCGCGAAGCACGGTGCATAATAAATGGTAAGCGACCTGGGGCCATTTTATCTTTTTAAAATCAACCCTCGAAAGTTGAACCATTATTTGTTTCCGTTTAATGTATAAAAGATAATTTTTATAGTAGCTTAAAACATTTAGTTTTACGACATTTTTATGATATTTTTATGTGAAGTAGGTATAATATTTTTCAAGTACCATCGATATTTGCATGTACATTCTCGTTTATTGGCCATCTGTTACAATTGACAACAGGTAAATATTTCATAGAATTCTGCGAAAAGCATAATTCTTATCGAAATGCTGCATTTGTGCAATCGTTAATCTTTTAAACATTTATTTCAACCTCACTGTATGTTTTTCATTTAATCATGGCGCATATTGATCGCTTAATTTTGAAATATTCTGTACCTCGGAAAAACCTATACATATAGGATGTCCAATTCAGGACGAAATAAATATTTAGTTGGAGAAAACCATGTTTTAGATAAAATCTTTTTCTCTGCTTAATTGAGGGTATTGAAATTCTGGAAAATATTATTTTGGTAACATTGGAACTTTTCAAAAATAGTATTCTTTAATAATATTTTCCACGTTATCAAATTTAAAATGATTATCTGGCGCTGTGTTTTATTTCGTTATAAGCGCTCTGCCGACAATCTTCATCGAAACTATAGTTTCCGCGTTCGAATGTAATTACATTCCGATTTAATGTAATTTATAATTATATTCCGAGGATATTTACCTCCAACTGCAGGCAATTGAGTTAACTGAAAATGTCATCTTATTATTTTCCTATTTATGATAAATAATATACTATGTATAAATAAATTAAATCTTAAGGTGTAAACAAATTAAGTTTGTTGTTGTCATTTTTGTTCGCTTTTTAAGCAGCCGGGTTTTTTTAACTTTTTTAATTTTTTTATTAGTTTGTCATACATATCGTGTAAAAAATAGCTGATTCTATTCACCAGCCTCCAAAACTTCCCTCTATATATATATATATATATACCGCGCGAACTTGGTGCGCTCGGGAGACGCCGACAGCGCTCGGCTGTTTCCGTAGCGCGGGAGATTCGAATGCTGGCGCCACTTGATACCGCGTCCCTGTTCTAATTCTTCAATCCCTTTGCATAAAATCGCGTCATTCGGGTACCGTTGTTCAGATAATTTCGCCATGGGATTCGCGAGTGTATATATATATACTCCAAAACTTCCCTATATATATATATATATATAGGGAAGTTTTGGAGGCTGGTGAATAGAATCAGCTATTTTTTACACGATATGTATAAGACAAACTAATAAAAAAATTAAAAAAGTTAAAAAAACGAGAAAAGGAATATATATATATATATATATATATATATATATTCCTTTTCTCGTCTTGCTAGTTGTTCTCCGACCACGTCCTCTTAAATTCTATTAACCAGAGTTCAGAAGACTCAGATCCAGCACAAGTTAACCAAAACTATGCTGTCGGTCCTTAATATTGTTTCCATAAATTCACCAAAAATAATGGCAAGAGAAAATGAATGTGTCCAGAAATGCCAATCGCTGATCACTTTGGACTTCTCCCTTGGATCAGGAAACTTTTATGGGAATTACTGTTTCTGATCACCTTCGATTCGCCCCTTCCTTCTATTAACGAATCTCCATAGAAATACCAATCGCTGATCATCATTATCTTCTCCTTTCCTTATATCAACGAAATACGAATCTCCATACGAGGAAAAATCACCTTCGACGTCTCCCTTCCTTATATTATTAAACTTTCATAGAACTTCCAATTTCCGATCACCCTAGACTTCCTCACATTAACGAACCTTCACGAGAGCAATGACCGTTGAGCACCTCCGATTTCTTCCATCCTCATATTAACAAATCACCATGGAAGCAACAATCGCTCATCATCCTCGGCTTCGCTGTTCGTTAGAATAAAAAATCGTAGTAGCAATCACTGATCACCGTGGGCAGCAGCACTGTTCGTCGTACGATTCTCCCTATTCTGCGCTCGCACAATAGGGCCTTTCGTCTCATTGTTGATTACATATTCACGCGAGTAGCCTGCCGCCCGTCGAAAATCGGATTTCTTTCCTCGATCACGGCATTTCATCTGCTCTGATACGTACCAGTGCTCCTCCTGGCAAATAAGAGGCGGTATGGGAAATTGAATTACGACACGAGGCTTTCAGCAGCATGAACAAACTCGATTTATCATCCCCCCTGCCCTCGGATCCTGGTCCTCCTGGCGATGCGAGCGTCTGGCTGTGCATGCGAAAGGAAACTACGGATCGTGGAAAAGCGTGGAAAACTGGAAGACAGAGGGGTGGGATATCACATAACCCTGGGCATTCGCTGGGCGTGGTGTACTCTGGAACTCGTTTCAGGAATCCTAATGAACTGTAACTCATCTCGAGAGACTCCCTAAGTGAAGAGAAATGGAAACTAAATGAATACGAGGACTTGCTGACTAAAATCAGCTTCGAGAAGCTGCTGGTCGCATTTGATTTTGCAAAAATTCTTGTTTCAAACTGGTGGAGGGTGACGAACTTCTCTCAGTCTTCAGTTGCTTCAGGGAGAAACTTCATCTAAATTTAAATTCGAGTGATTTGGGTTCCTATGGACTTTAATTGATCCAGTGATTAGCTACTTTTAGTTTTGAATAAAGTGCTCAGCTTCCTGGAGTCTTCCAGTCGATTCAGTGACCAACCTGCCTATACAGCACACTCCGTTGCAGGTACGTTGCGGTGCAAGATTGAAACGTTGCAGGTAATATTTCGGAGATGTTGCAGGAATCTTCCTATGTTCGCTCCTGTGCAACATTGCATGACATATTCCTGCATTGTTTTCGAGATTTTATAGCCAATTCTCCCGCAACGTTTCGGAGAGAATTTACAGCAATTGTCCCGCAACGTTTCGAAGATTTTACACCAATGGTCACGCAACGTTTTTGGCAGTAGGGCTAGGGTTAGGGTTAGGGTTAGAAAAAACGGGGAACGAACGGGATAACACATTTTTGGAACCGACAAAAAAGTTACCACATTTAGTAATTTTTTAGAAAATTGCTAGAAAATTTCCGGAACGTTGCGTGACCAAGACTAGAAAATCTCGGGAACGTTGCGTGACCATTGCTAGAAAATCTCCGGAACGTCGCGTGACCATTGCTAGAAAATCTCCGGAACGTCGCGTGACCATTGCCGACACGTTGCAGGAATTTTGCTGAGACTTTGCCGTGCAATATTGCACCGCCACATTGCTGGAATGTTGCAGGAATCCTCCTATGTCCGCTCCTGTGCAACATTGCACGGCAACGTACCTGCAACTTTCCTGCAACGGAGTGTGCTGTATGGGTAATAATTAATAATAATTAATATAATTATAATTTCAGCAACTATCTTCTTCTTCATGTATTGATGAAAACTAATAACCACAGTTTCCACAAATTCATATTCAATTATCTGTGAGAACTCTCCAGTCTCACTCCACATTCTTTTAGATTCCCTTAGTGCACCCTTGAAGATCGTTAAAATAGAATTAGGAAACTGTTCCCAAACTGTTCTCCTGATGAAAAAAAAAAAAGAA
Organism: Andrena camellia; assembly: GCA_029448645.1. Taxonomy (NCBI): domain Eukaryota; kingdom Metazoa; phylum Arthropoda; class Insecta; order Hymenoptera; family Andrenidae; genus Andrena; species Andrena camellia. Next base: position 28,393,896 of record CM055678.1, on the reverse strand, counting down.
ACGCGAGTATGCAAGGCAGCAAGGTTCGAGAGAAATGAAGGACGAGGAAAATAATGGAAGGGAAGTGCTACCTTAAAGCAATGAATCGTTGGAGGCTGAGGGGTGGATAGGTAGGATGGAAAACTGATGGAGTAGGTGGAAGATTGAGGATTCGATAGCCTCGCAAGAGGCGGATATAAAACTCTCCCTCTGCACAGCGTATCCGATGCATTCGCTGCAATATCGCCTTTCCTCCCTTTTCCTCCCCGCGTCCCTACACCTTAACGACCAACTGTAAACCGTGGGACAGAAGCGGAGGAAAGGGGACGCTCGTCTAAATCAGTGGAGACTCGGATTCGTTCGCGGTGATTCCGTATCACCGTAAACCCTATCCTTTCGTTTTTCTTCATACCTGAACTGGCTCCAGCATAATCCCCGCAGTTACTTATCGCCCCTCGCGTGAATCTTAGGAGTGCTTCACGGGAAATACCACTTCTTCGGCGGGGAACAGGCGAATGGGGAGAAAAGTTGGATAGTTGTAGAGGAAAATTGCCACGAAACTTTCCGCAAAGTCACATAAGTAGAATCGTGGATGGTAGAATACTGAGGCTGTAGAGGGAGAGTTTCAAGTTCGATTGCACTTTAGTTCGGCGAAAGAACGAATAATTGAGGACCTCGCAGCCAGAGGGGTGCAGTTCCATCTTCACCAATTTGGAGTAAATTAGAAAAAAGGGTTTGCAAAATTATTGCTTTCACTTAACATTGAAAATAAAATACTAATTGAAAATAAGTAATGGTCGTTGAGTCGATAAGTTTCTATTTCTATTTTTGCGAATTTTCCAAATCTGGAGCGTTCAAAATTTGCAATAAGCCAACAATGGAGTTGCACCCCTCTCGCTGCAAGGTCCTCAGTTTAAAATTGCCCTCAAACATTCGAAAGCCACGAAGTTTTATTTCGCAGAAGCGCGGTGTTGGCGAGGATAGGGGTGAAATTTTTAGTTGGTTAAAGGGTGTAAAATGAGCGTCGAATGCTTTTCTCTGTCACCCTTGGGAACGTTTCCAATTTTCGTAACTGACAGGGCTTACAGGTTTCGGCGAATTTGACTGCTGTTTTAGCAGCTTTTAGAAAGTCTCCAGTGAAGCTGTGCCCGCGGCAAGGGGTTCGAAAAAGTTTCTCCGTTAAAGGAAACGGGAGCTCCTTTATTGCTGGGAATAAGCACCAGACAACTGTTCTCTCGCTTGAAATGCCTTCGATTTTCCTTCGGTTCAGGAACTTCGATAATTTCCAATTCGCTTCAATCCATGCCACAGAATTTTAGAAATCCTCGGAATCCTGTAGCTAAATTGCTTTCCGGGAACATTTTCAACAACGGTCCAGGGAATATTGCCGGGATAAAAATTTTCTAAGAACTAAACGACCGCTTGATGGTTTATCCCCGCGATAGCGATTCATCATCCCCCTCTGTCTATCCTCATCTTCTCACGGATGCTCAGCTTTTACACAATTCACAATCTGATATGCAAATTGTTTAATTCGATCAACCGCAGACCCGAGGCAACGAAAAAAAATTGTAAAAATCTATCTCACATTGGTCTGTCTCCCAAATCAAATTAGCATGCCATTTTTAGTTGACTAGAAATGTGTCCAGGAGACTTGTCATACGAAAATGAAGATTCTGCGAAGCAGGAGTCTCGAATTGAAGGGAAGTTATTTGTAAACGGTGTGAAACACTTGCGGAACGCTGGGGGGATAGCTCTGGATTGATTTCTCTGCGACAAACTATCCATTGAAAGAGCCAGACCAGGTAGAACAAAAGGCTGCGATGCAGGCTGCTAAAAATAGTCGTCAGCTGACAGTTTTGTGCAGCGTTCGAGGCACACGCTTTAAAACATCGCACGTCATAGCATCTACAGCGCAAGGTCTTCGTAGAAGGAGTGGTTTTGCATGCGCTTAATCAGTGGATGAAATCAACCCTCCTCCCTTTTCGCCAAGGTCACACAATTCAGCCACCGTGGGCTCTGTGAATGGGCTCCTTCCTTAAACGTTGCAAGTTTTCGATGGTCGATATCGAGCCAGCCGACTTACCGCTCTTAACTTCAATGCCGTTCGATCGAGACTGTACTTTAAAGAGGCAGGAAACGATGTGGAATGATAGCTGGCACGAAAAACAGTAGCTATGGTGCAGGTGGACACAACAAGAAACGAATTCTGATAATTATTCTCCAGTTTACTTAGCACCCAAAATTTTCATAGAAATATGATTGATAAAATGATTCGTATGCAACTTATTTTGGCCAAGACAGTGAGCTATACCTATCTAAATTTTTGTAGGAATATTTTCCGACTTAGTATTAATAATAAGAGAGGTATAAGTCGTAACGTGTTCATTCGAGTGATGCAATAAATATTTCCAGTACTCTATTGTGTTTCTCATGAAGGGATTAAGAGGGTATGTCCGTTTGAATGCTCGGAAAATGTGTACATTTCATGGATTTTTTTACAAGTCAACGGCTTGATGAAGATTTTCCGTTTTTGTATTATGTTTACATAATATTATGAACTACGTAAAAAAAAAGTTTCAGTTAAAAAACTATTGTTTTTCGGAAGTTATGAATAAATATCCGAAATTCTCTCGATTTTAGACGGCTAAAAACAGTACATTTTTTTGATAAAATATGTTAATAGCTATGTTAATAAATGTTGAAAAAATAAAGAAATGGTGATATTAAAGATAAAGTTAGATTTTTCTAAGAGAAAACTCCACTCTTTTCTTTATAAATAATAAACGGGTAATGGGAATAAAAATGACGTCGTAGGTCGATAGTTATTAACATATTTTATGAAAAAAATTACTGTTTCTGATTTTAGACACGACATACAGCTTTTTTCAGGGCCACCGTGTAGCCGTTTAAAATCGAGAGAGTTTCGGATATGTATCTATAACTTCTGAAAAACAATAGTTTTTTAACTGAAACTTTTTTTTTAAGTAGTTCATAATACTATGTAAACATAATAAAAAAACGGAAAATCTTCATCAAGCCGTTGACTTGTAAAAAAATCCACACAATGTACTCATTTTCCGAGCGTTCGAACGGGTATATCCCCTGACGAAACAAAACTCGTTAAGATGCTTTTCGACTGTCAGACCCCTCACAACCCTCAGCATTGATTATATACGAGCCTGCAGCGCCTTCAAGGTTGCACAGCTGAGGGTAGTTCACACCCCTGACCACTTGAACGCCCTTCCCCAAACGATTCCCTCGAGTTTCCAATTCCAGTGAAACGTCACATCGTGGCTTCCCGAAGTGCACTGGCACGCACAACGACGAGGAAGCTTTCTAATTTCGAATCAGCAAACCAACGATCGCTTAATAAATAATCCGGCAACAAAACGTTGCTCCATTGTGACGAGAATCCAGTGAGAATCGAGCGGAAGTTATTACTAGTCTGGGCACGATTGCCTCTCTGAATAAACATTAAATTACACGGCGATGGCTTTGGCGGGCGAAGGAAGTACGGGGCAATGGGGGGTCCTTAAGCCCGAGGGAGAGCCTCTTTGGCATCTCTTGTAAAGTTCTACCAGCTCGCTGACAATGCCTGGGTAATTACGGGGCCCTGCGATGTATGCAGTTTTCGCGATGGCAATGCTATTAGCCCGTAACCGTGATTGTGATTAAGTTTCGAGTGGTCTGATGAGAAACAGCCAACTGGCTTGTTTGTTGCCGCGGATGAAGCTAATTCCCTTTGTGCGCCAACGAGGCTCCTGTGAGGGGCTGAAATTTTTTTCTCCTCTCGCGATGGGGGGATGAAATCCTCCGCGAATATAAATTAGAGGCAACGGTTTCTGGTACTTTCTCGATCGCTCCCGCGTCTGAGATAGGTGGAGAGGAGTTACTGGTTCGACGAGCTCGATGTCTCTTAGAACATTGATCCCCCGGAGTGGAGTTTATTGGTGGCCCAAATTTGGCATTTAATTGACGGGGGAGTTTAGGTTCGGAATCAGCTCAGGTTTCAGATGATGGGGGCGATGATTGAGCTGGGAGTGACGAGCAGGTTGGACGATTCTTTTCGATATTCTTGATAATGATAATTAGAATCATAATAATGATTTTGAACAGAATTGTGCAGATCATGCATAACTACTATATTTATGGTTAGAAATTAATAAAAAAAAAACTGCAGCTTCCTCAAAGATGCACCAAAACATGGTCCAAATTTCAGAAGAATCGAAACGCTGGTTTCTTAAAAAAAAATCCCAAATTTTGCTATGCTTTTGTCCAAACAATAGCATTACACCCTTAACGATTTATCGGACGTACAATATTAGACAAAAGTATATGAGTCTTATTTCTACTTCTAGAAAGGTATTTTTAACTTTACAAATTTTTTTACAAGCATTATTTGCTAAACTTTTGGCAGTGAAAATGCCCCGAATTCACAATTTTCTCGAGTTACAATGGGGGACGAAAAAAAGTTTATATCTTTAAAATCGCATAACTTTTTTAAAATTGGTCCAAACGACTTGAGTTTTTTTTCAGAAGCCAGAAGGATTAGTTTGCTAAATGACGTGTTTCGTCGTTTTGAAAAAAAAAATGGAATTGGTCGTAATAGCGAAGAAAATAGAAACGGTTGTTTTTTAAACTTCTTTTTGTGAGCCTATAATGAAAATTCAAAAAACCCGTTTGCAGATTGAAGTAAGTTGTATACATGCCTAAAATTTTATCAAAATCGGTAAACGTTGCTCTGAGCTATAAACCCACAAAAATCGCAAAATAAGGTCGAAAGTCGCTGATTTCGGGAATTTCGAAATTTGTTTCCTGTTCCGATCAATTGCCTTTTTTTCAAAACGACGAAACACGCCACTTAGCAAACTAATTCTCTTAGCTTCTAAAAAAAAAATCAAGTCGTTTGGACCAAATCTAAAAAAGTTATGCGATTTTAAACGGTGTAAACTTTCTTTCGTCCGCCACTGTGTGTACGTAATGTTTTTGGAAAATTACGAAAACTTCGGCAACGTGCAATTTCCTCAAATGGCAGATATTACACTGTCCAGAGTCTCGTGTCCTTCGATACTTTTCTCTGTCTGAGTTCTCGGAAACGATAACGCCGAACAAAGCTGCAAAATTAAAGGAAAAAAGAACACCCTGAATTGCACCTTGTCGAAGTCCTCAGGCTTTACATCATTCCTTCCATCTCAGATTGCTAGTGAAACATTCAATTTTTCTTCCTCGAAAGACCTTTTATTAGCAACTACACTATCACGAACCCCTGACGCTCCAAATCGCGAATTTATACCCTCGACAAATATTTCAATCCCTGCCAGGAACTACTAACTACAGAACTCGCAGAAATTAAAACCCTCCTCTATAAACCCTACCCTAAAAAAACAGCCAATGGCCACCGTCGCAAAAGGGAGCCACAATTTTACTTCTCGGAGCAAAAGGTGTCAATTATTTTCTCGAAATATCAGCTTTCATTTATTTATCAGACATAAACAGTAAACACCATTTTCTGTACACGAGTTGACACAAGGAAATTAATTACAAGCAGCAGAAAGGAAGTATAAGGCACACACATTTATAAAAGGAAGAAAGAGATTTTCGTGCTTGAGGGGTTGAATTTTTTTATTCGTCCACAAAGTGCTGGTCTACAAAGGGTAAGTGATCGGTGCTTAAGGGATGGAAACTAGAAAGGCCATCCTCGAAATATCCCTGGAAACGAATTCCCTTCGCAGTTGAATGTCGTCGGTGGACGGTGATATCGAGGCTTCGCGGAATTGCAACTGCACTGCACGCCAGCTGCTGCATTAGATACATGCAGCTCGGAGCTGTGCCCGTAGTGGGGTTGCTGCAATGCGCAACGGCTACGCCAGGACCACGCCGTTTTGCCGTCTGTATTTAGGAATTTCATTAAACGTTTCCTATAACGAATTACTTCGTCGAGGAGCAGCGAGGTAGGAGATTATTAACACGACTCGCAGTGCGTACGAAGCAAACAGGAGACGTTCCTTAATGTGGGGTTGGTTAAATTCATTGGCCGAGAGGTGCTGGAGATGCTTGGGAAATTTTGGGAAATAAAAATCGGAGGCTCCTTTTGTTTTGTAGAATGATGTGAAAATAATTCGCGAAGTGGTTGGATTCGTAAATTTTTTTTAATTCGTAAGGATGGAAGGAGAATTAGGTTCTGCCTAATGGCGATAGGGGGTAGTTTGTAACTTGGAGCCAGCCTCAGTAACTATTCATGGACGAAGGGTCGAGGCTTCTTTTGTGTGGAAGGTCGTGGGGAAGTTAGAAGAGTGGAGCTTCCTTTTGTGGTAGAATGATGTAGAGGGTGGAGTACTCTGTGAATGTTAATAGAAGAATAGAAGTTGGAAATTTAGAAAGGATAGACAGAATTATATTTTGTGTAATAGTAGTGGAACGAAATTGGTAGGAGAATAACTATTTGTGAATCAAGGGTGAAATGTAAACACAAAGAAGATCGACAGTTCAAAGGAATTTATTAAAAATTAGAGTCTATCTAATACCAATGAGAATATAAATAGAAATTCACTCTCACAATTTAATTTAAATATTACCTTGAGCATTTTTCGAATTGACTATGTTCAAACTCCCATTAAAAATTGCAACAGTGTTAAAATTTAATTCTTGCAACATTTAATTATGTAACCACATTCCACCGATGTTAATTAATTATCAATTTTGGAATGACCTCTCTTTCAGTCGGAGATGGGCAAACTCTTTATTTAAATAAAATTTCGGATAACGAATAAAAGCCAAACAGATTATTCGTGATGCGTTCGTTAACCCGAGTTAGCTTTGTTCGAGTAATTTTTCAACTTTTATTCGTTATTCGAAATTATATTTAACCCTTCGTTGACACTCTGGGTGTGAGCCACCCAGGTGTGTTGATCGAAAAAAGGGGTGTGTCAACGAAGGGTTAAATAAAAATTCTGCCCACCTCTGCTTTCAGTTTCTCGAATTTCAATCCCACATAATTTGAATATCTTTCTAAAGAAAATTAAGGATCCTACCAGTGATCGAGGTCGACCAATGGGGAGACAGAAGCCGCACACGTTCTTCAAAAAACAATCTTTATTTCGACTGATCCTCGTTAAATAAGTCATAACCAAACGAAACGGTGGACATTTAAATACAACCGTATATCCAGCTACAACATCGCTATACAATGACGATTTATACACTTACTATTTACAAGACATTCATTTCTTACCTCGCCTTACCACGTACAATACTCCTCGATTTTTATTGCGTAATATGCGTCGTTCGTTACGATTATTTATTGTTGCATCGTTATCGTTTCGGTTACCATTATTATCGTGGCAGGTGCCAAGCCCACGAAATCGAAACGACCGATGGCCGCGAGATCCCGCGATAACTTGTCCTCGTTTCGCCGCGATTCTTCATTTTATATTTAATCTTGTTACGCGTTTTTGATTGTCTATATTATGTATTACGTACGATTCGCCTAACTTCCCTCTCTCGCTGGCACACAACGCAGGATGCACGAAGGCATTCACACCTCGGGGAGTTGCAAAACACAGAGGTCGCTGTTTTCAAAAACGTTAGAATATTATACTAAAGATCTCTCAGGCTTGAAAGTATGAATGAACCGATATCCATTTAAAAGACTTCTCGCATAAATTCCGGACGCGAGACTCGATCCCTAACAATTCTTTCTCCACTCTGTTCTCCCGCCTTTTGTGGTCTGCTGACTTGAAGAAGTGGCACAACGTGATCACTCGCTCGCTATTAATTCGCTGCCTTCGCATGCTCTGTTTCACGAGTCACTCTTCATGCTCTGTTTCATAGATCACCCTTACTCGCAATCCCCGCACGCGTGCATCACCCAATGGCGTCCACTGCAATTAATGTGCGATTGGAGAGCCCGATCGACACACTCGAAAAATTATCCATTGGCTCGACGACGAAGTAAGAGAATCAAGTGTATTCAATTGAAAGGCTGGCGCCCATTATTCGAGGACCTTTCCTTCCGTCCCACGAACTTCTTCTTCTCTCTATAGAGAATCGCCCATATCGGATTTAACGAGTAGCATCGCGAACAAAAGGGTATTGTACCTTCTCGGACAGCAGTTTCAACGAATTCGTTTGGATATCACTGGTGATCCCTGTACTCATGGGCGATTTTACGGTAAAACCCATCACTACTTGGAGGTGATGCGAGGGATTTTGATGAAACTGGGATATGATGTGTTCCATGTGAAATTAGGGGGGGTTTAAGTCATCATTTTTCTGGTTTCGAATTTGTTTGAAAAATACAGGACGTCGAAGTGTGCAATTCTTGTTTACTTTCCGCAGAACTTCGACGTCTTATATTTCTTGTGATAATATAAATACCCATACAGCACAGTCTCGTTGCAGCAAAGTTGCAAGATCGTTGTCGCAACGTTGCAGCAATATTGCTATGTCCGCCTCCTGCAACGTTTCGGGCAGGGGGGCCAAAAATCTAAATAACGTCCGTGACGACGGACGCGACGATATTGAATGTGTGCACAACCATAGAAGTACAAAGCTTCACAAAGAAAATTTTTTCCCCCAAGGAGATTCGAACCGGCGACCTGTAGCGTCGTAGGCGAACACTTTACCGCCGCAGCTACAACCACTGATTGACAAGACTACTTTTATTGGCTATAACGTTACAGTAATGAAAATATGTCATCCCATTAAAAAAACCATTGGTGATCTTGAAATTTCGGGAAATATAACCTTGAGAAAAAAAATCGTCTCCGTCAGAATAATTGTCTCCCTGAAGCAAACATTTTTTTCCTTAGACATTTTTTCGTATCATTAAAAACAACGGAAATATTTTAGGTTTAAATATTTTAGATTAAGCAACGTTGCGCAACATTGCAGGATCATTGCAGCAACATTACAGGAAAGTTGCGGCAACATTGCAGGAACGTTGCCGCAATACTGGCGCAACGTTGCATCAACATTGTGGAAACGTTGCCAAACGTTGCCGTAACGTTGCAGAAATATTGCAGGAACGTTGCCGTGCAATATTGCAACGCAACATTGATGGAACTATGCAGAAATAATTCTATGTCCGCCCCGTGCAATGTTGCACGGCAACGTCGCAGCAACGTTACATCGACATTGCGCTGCAACCATGCAACACTGCAAGGTTACTGCAACGATCCTGCAACGTTGCCGCTACGAAGTGTGCTGTATGGGTATCTACATCACCTTTCAGATAGAATCTTTACGCTTCATTTCATTTTTCATAGACTTTCCATAATCGTAAATAAGTCATCTAGTTTCTGGACTGCAAGGAAGCTCGTCCGTATCGTGAGTCTCGTGCACTGCGAGCCCCTGTGTTTGCAGCCTTTGCGAATGAATGCCGTTGACGTCGCAAATCGAAGGAAACAGCTTCCGAGTACTAAATAAGGCGCGAAGAATACTTGAAGGCGGATCAACCTTGCCGTCTGGGCAAACTTGATTCACAAATTGAGCATCGTAAAAAATGATATTGTTCGTTGGGAATACCTAGATACTTCTAAACGCAACGTTATCGTTTTATTAACAAAAGTCAAGGAAACCTCCATTTTACAAACAGAATACAAGGTTCCTCTAGCATGAACAATTGCAATCGCAAATATCACAAATCATCCTTCCGCAAACAGCTTCTCAAATCGATTCACCAAATCATCCCCTATTAGTTTATTCATCTGGCTCCAGACTCCGGCAAAGTGTCCACGTTTCGCTCCCTTAAATCGCTCCACTTTTATACAAACGCAAATACGCCGGCAGACTACGATTCGTCGCGATAAAATTCATTCACCTTAGCACGTGGCACATTCACTCAGACGCTCCCCTAGCATCGCAGACTTCCGAACGCCATCGCACCCCCGGACGCATAACCTTTCGTATTATTGCGACACATTTAAAATACCTACGCTAAAAAGTATATTAGTCTTCGAGATTCCCCCCGCCACGAGAGCGGGATCATTTATTTATGGCGAGGCCGCTCCCGTGGCGGACAGTAGTGGTCTGTGATCCTCCTCCCCTCTTAGCGTTACAAAGAAACGATTACGAACAACAACTTCGCGATGTTTCGAGACATCTTAATTATTTATCACACACAATTATCGGTATTATTGCTTGCCCCGCCGCGGAGGACTCGCCGCGAGCGGGAGAAAGGTTCGAGAATCGATGACCTCGCAGAGGAAGAAGGCAACTCTGTTCCGTCAAATTTAATCCCAATCCCGTTCCTTTTTGCCAATTTCTCGCAATATTCGCGTACCAAATCTGAGCCACTGACATTATTTTTTTTGGAGACTCGGTTCAGAAGGAATCAGGTCAAGTATGAATTTACCGGAATTTAGTTCAGCTTATTAATTCAGAATCTAATTCACTATCAAGGCTTGAACCATCAGCGGACTCCCTGTGCGGATGTCTCTCAGTCGCGTTCGATAACTACGCTCTTCGGACGCCCCATAGGCGTTCCACTAGACTACACTCATCAGCGTCAATAGCAACGTAGCGACTGAAATGTGTAACTGAGTTGTTTATCAGTGGCCAGCTCGAACTTTAAAATTCGATTAATGTTACTACACCGAGGCAGCTTCCAGCCACCCTGTCCCCTCTGCAATCCTCGCGATCATCGCCCTCTCGCCCTTAATATACACCCTCGATACACATAGAAAACCGCGATAGAAACGGTCGAGTCTGCAGCGGAATTAATCCACGCTCCCGTCAATCTGCTCTATCAAGACATTAATTCACACGAATCGAGGCACACACTTTTTGCCCACTTCGTTCGTTACACCAGTTTAGATTAGCCTCGTGGTTCTAATTAGCCAAGACAATTATCCGCGGTGACTCGGGCAGTTGAATCACGTGATCCCCTCTTCAATCACTTCTCTTTTCGACGAACCTGTGCTCGACTTTTCTTGCACGAATTTCTGTGTCGTTCGAATCTGTCCAAGGTTTTAGGTACCTTTTTCGGACCCGTTTCTCTAGCCTGCCCCGCGACAGACTGCTGGGGGGATCGTATTTTATTGGCTAAAAACATAGCAAAATTTAGGATTTTTTTTTAAGAAACTAGCGTTTCGATTCGTCTGAAATTCGGACCATGTTCTTATGCATCCTTGAAGAAGTAGCCGTTTTTTTTTCATTCATTTTTAATAATAAATATAGGAGTTATGCATAACGCCGCGCAAAACTCGTCGTCCGCTGGTGTGCATGATATTTACCTTCCAGGTAATCTGAAACAGAAAAATGAAATGGCGTTTTACTTTGTACATGTGTAGCTTCAATTTGATGAACCAGGATACCGCTAACTTCTTTTGTTACATAAGAAAATTGGCGCAAAATTCGATTGCAAAAATTAGAGGTTCAGACCTTTCAGTTTGAAAACTCTCCACACTTCTCAATACATTTTTTGGTTTTTGCTGGTTCAGCAATTTCAAGCGACATATGTATAAAATAAAACGCCGTTTTATTTTTCTGTTTCAGATTACCTGGTAGATAAATATCATGCACACCAACGGCCGGCGAATTTTGCGCGGCGCGATGGTCGATCATGCATAACTACTATATTTATGGTTAGAAATTAATAAAAAAAAAACTGCAGCTTCCTCAAAGATGCATCAAAACATGGTCCAAATTTCAGATGAATCGAAACGCTGGTTTCTTAAAAAAAAATCCCAAATTTTGCTATGTATTTTGTCCAAAGAATAGGATTCCACCCTTAAGGATTTATCGGACGTACAATATTAGACGAAAGTATATGAAATACGCATAGTAAATATAGATGTAAGCAACTCAAACGACAGTTGGAGTCTTATTTCTACTCCTAGAAAGGTATTTTTAACTTTACAAATTTTTTTTACAAGCATTATTTGCTAAACTCTTGGCAGTGAAAATGCCCCGAATTCATAATTTTCTCGAGTTACAGTGGGGGACGAAAGAAAGTTTATATCCTTTAAAATCGCATAACTTTTTTAAAATTGGTCTAAACGACTTGAGTTTTTTTCAGAAGCCAGAAGGATTAGTTTGCTAAATGACGTGTTTCGTCGTTTTGAAAAAAAAATGGAATTGGTCGTAATAGCGAAGAAAATAGAAACGGTTGTTTTTTAAACTTCTTTTCGTGAGCCTGTAATGAAAATTCAAAAAACCCGTTTGCAGATTGAAGTAAGTTGTATACATGCCTAAAATTTTATCAAAATCGGTTAACGTTGCTCTGAGCTATAAACCCATAAAGATTGCAGAATAAGGTCGAAAATCGCTGATTTCGGGAATTTCGAAATTTGTTTCCTGTTCCGACCAATTGCATTTTTTTTTCAAAACGACGAAACACGTCACTTAGCAAACTAATCCTTCTAGCTTCTCAAAAAAACTCACGTCGTTTGGACCAATTGTAAAAAAGTTATACGATTTTAAAGGTTGCAAACTTTCTTTCGTCTGCCACTGTATAATTTATTTCTTTAAAACGGTGTAATAAAAAAAATTGAAACTAGGCAGATGTTTTCATCTATCCATATACTAAACGTACAAAAAAATTGAAAACATTGGTACCATTTATTCAACATTTTTTCAGCTGTTTTATCTGTCAAGATCGTCTCTTTCCATAAGAGAACGTGTAAAATCAGTGAAAATTAAAATCGTTATAACTCAGCAACCGTTTAGGGAATTCGTTTAAAATTTTTGGAGCACATCAGGAAGATTAAGGAGACCAATCTCACAAATTTTCATCAACTTGGTTTCATTTTGAAGATAGGTCCGACACATCCTTAATTGGACTGTTCGCGGTGTCCGCTTTAGATTCGACTCTCACTCGCTGATCGATTAACGATCACGAAGGGTGCAGTATCGTTGCGGCGTGCGTTGCGGGAATAACTGGCATGAATGTGCAGTTGCAAAGAGCTCGTAAAAGGACCTCGGCATCGGTACGTTTACGAGGCCGGCTGGTGAACTTGCTCGCTCGACCTGCCAGCGCGTGTCTGTGTGAACCGCGAAGCACCGATTGGCCTTCCATAAAGTATTTTATTTTCGCTGATCGAATTCTTCAGCTCCCTGTTTCCCAGTGTTTGGCTCGCCGATGCGGGGAAATCAACGACGTCGCTGCATTCTCGTTTCTGTTGCAAAAAGGCAAGCCCAGTGGGATGTGGTCTTAAGAATTCTTGCTTTCTGTGGGGGAAATTATTGCTTTTGGAGTTTAATAGCTTGGGGAAGTAAATGATATGCGAAGGTCGGTAAGGTTCTTCTGAGGATTTCTAGGGAATTATTGATTAATTGGTGAGCTTCGCAAGACTGTTCCAAAAGAGGCCAGAGGCTGTTTTAACGAATGAGAAGGTTTAAAATTGAACGGGGAATCATTATCGAATTCAGCAAGGGACATTGTTGATTTGGAGGTTTTGAGTGTCTGTAGTTAGAATTCCTCGAAATATTAATCAGATGAAGAAGAATGTCGCCGGGTTTCCTTTATTAAAACGTATTTAAATTTTATTTACTGCGAATCAATACAAAAACTAAGGCGAATATAAAGTAATTAAAAGGTCTCCGTAATATGTATTCATAACAATGGATTCTTTTCTCAGTGAAAGTGAAATGAAAGCGCGACGTCACGCGTACACGTGTGTATGCACAGTGATTACAGTTTTCATGGCAATGTGGTATTCAAATCTCCCTCCGAGTTCTACTCTGAGAAGCTTTTTAACGAGGCTTAATCAACGTTCAAGGGAAAACGAAACGGATGAAAAGAATAGTATAACAATGAAGAAACCCGTAAATGAAAAAGAGAGCAATAAACATTCGTGAAACAATATTCGTCAAATCTGTCGAGTTCAAAAATTCCTTCAAGGGAAGAAATCACCCCTTTCATTTCCATCACTTTCTTTAATTTCCCACGATTCTTCCAATTCTCAATACCTCTTGTTCGTCTTCAATGCTTCCCAGCAGTTGCCTACGAATCTCCAAGAAAAAAATTATGAATCCCCCTAATTGTAAGTCCAGGTATATATATATAAAAAAAAAGAAAACGTCGAATCGATTTACAACCTTCCAACATTCTCATGCAAATAAAAAGCTCATCCAGTTTTACATTTAAAAATCGTTCACGTTCCGTCGACAGTAAGTGTACGAATAAATAAAAATGAAGAAATAAAACCGAAAACAGATATGTCTCGACAATAAAACATCATCACAATCTCCATTCACAATTATTCTCGTCCCACACACTGCCGCCTACCGCTTATTTATTCTACATTTAGTTACAATCTGATTGTTAATACGCAGGCTACAAATTGTGTACGAGCTAACGCCATGTTTTTTTTTTTAAACGTTCGATTATTGCACATGCGACTGCCTCGAGGAACGGACGTATTTACACACTATTTACACGTATATGGTAAACTTTCAACACACGACTTTTTATCACAGAGAAACGGTGAACCGCGTTTCAAAATCGAAACAAAGGGCGGGATGGGGATAAAGCTCTCTCAGGCTTCTTTCTTCTTCAGGGACTCGCGCGAATAAATGAGAGCGCGTTTAACCATGAAAAGTAAATTAAAGGAGAAGCCGTGGATCGATGTTAATTACCTACTCGCACGTTAACGAAATACAACGAAAGAGGAACGCCTAGTGGCTGATCCGAAGGATCCCTAACGAACCGACGCCGTTGCACCAATTCTCCAGTTCTCATTATCCAAACTGAATGATTGCACTTCGGCCGACAACTGTTGCGCTCCCCTCGGCAAAATTTGATTTCGAGGGCCCTTTCGGTGACTCGAACTCTGACGTCGAGGGCTTCGCCTCGGCTGGACTTGTAAAATGTGAACTATGATTGGATAGTCAAAGGCAGGTAGAAATCAGAGTCTGATAAATGGGCTCCTCGTCGCGATTGATTTTTCTGTGGGAGTGGAATTTAAACAGAGAGCCCGGAACTTCGGGAACCCGCGAATCAATACTCCCGCGGGAAGAACGCGGCGCAGAAATTCGCGTTCTCTGGGAATTAGGACGTGCATCGCGTATTCTTTCATTCTTCGTGGTGTCCGTCGACTGATTCCTTCTAGTTCTCTAACGATCACGCTGGAAGTCGAGTAGGCTATCGAGGGATTCGACGTGTATGCTTCAGTTGTTAGAAAAACATATGAAAAATATTGAGTCCCGGATTCGAAGCTACTTAATCCTCTTTTCGATATTAAATTCCGGAGTAATTGGCGAGTCTGCAGGACGATGTTCCTTCCAGATAGAAGCTGTTCTACCCGGTCCCAGCCGAGAGTGATGAAATACAAACGTGAGAATCTTAAAAGCGAATCGAATGAACGACCAGAGAGCAACGTTTACCATATTAGAATCATCTCCATTCCGACAGTGTTAATAACAATTAGTTTCGCCATTCTCGATGGGAAGACTCTGTTTATCTGCGAACGCAAGAAATGGAAGAGATCTGTGAGCGGGTTTCTCACTTGGAGTCTTAAGGGGTTATGCCCACCTGCAAGCTCTGAAAACGCAAGTATTTTCGGGATATTTTTAAAAAAAATTCAAAGACTTTTTTAAATAAACTGTTGTATATTCGAAAGTATATATTTTAAAGTTCTTGTAGTTTTTTTTGTAATGCGATATCTAAATAAATAATGGAATTACAATACGCACTCGTTATAAGCCCGTTTCTACCACGCGTTGTACGCCCGGCGACTATCCCCACTATGGTTCCTTTCATTTCCTCTCGCTCGCTCTTGGGTTTTCTCACTCGCGCCATTGGCCGCGCGGAATAGTGAACACAACCCGCCGTACGACCGCTGCTAGCCCCGTTCGCCGAGCTTATAACGAGTGCCTACCGTACAGGCGATCTCTCGGCAGCGTTTTTTTTATTTAAGCACTTAACGGTGACCACTGTAGCTTTGACCTGGTTCATCGGAAATAAAAAACTCGACCAAATTTAGTTAGTGTATTAGCTTATCTGGTCCTTAATCGTGGTTTTACAGATGAAAAATTATGAAAAATGAGCGCGATTCTGTGGTGAAAATCGATACTTTTGCTATGAGCAGCCGCCATTTTATAGCAAATTAATATTCTGGGATAATGACCGATTAAGGACAAGATAATCCAATATACTAACTAAATTCCCGCCAATTTTTTATTTCAGATGAACCAGGTCAGAATTAGAGTGGTCACCGCAAACTACTGAGAAAAATATCGCTGCCGGGAGATCGCTGATATTTTTTTTATTTATTTATATTTTCCATCGCATAAATTACCACAATTAGTTTAACACGTACACTTTCGAATACACGAAGGTTTATTTAAAAGAGTCTTCAAGATTTAAAAAAAAAAATCCCGAAAGTATTTGCGTTTTTAGACCTTGCAGCTGGGCGTAAGCCCTTAACGAAACATCGATTCCCCTACGGCAAGCAATCTACTATTCGCAGCAGATCTTAGAAACCTTAACTGTAAAATAAATACTCTCTCGACAATAAATAGCGCTACTTAAATAATAACGATAACAATAACGACGACGAGTTCTACGCGGCTAGATATCTCCAAGTATCGTATCGCGGCTTAAACGACAGTTGAGCTTCGTTAAAAGATAAAGACATTCAGTTCGATGAGGCGCGTTAGCGAAATGAAAGTCGAATTCGTGTCGCGTGTCTTAGAAATATTCTGTCGAACGATAAATAATATCAGTATGAACTTAACCTGTACCGACGACGACTGCGCCCTCTGCGCGGCCCCTTAGCGCCGCGACCCGCCGTGCGCGGCCGCGAAGAAGAGAGCGTTCAGAATTTGATCGCGACTGGCTTTTGCTGGGAAATCAAAGCAGCGAGGATCCAGAGCTGATAACCACTTGGTGGTCCACTTCATCGCCAGGACCCACCGCTTCGTTCCTCGGACTGCCAGTCGAGGGCAAAAGAGTTCACGCTTGATCCTCGATCAACTCTGGCCAGCTACCCTCTTCCGTTCTGTTTGCTCTCCGGAGGAAAGGAAGGCTGAGACGACGTCGAGTGGGGACTCGAGGGTCCTGAGCTAACGCACTTGGCCACCCAGCCGGACAAGGATTCCTCTAAGAACCGTCGGAGCACTGGACAGACGCGGAGGTACCTTAACGAAATGGTCGATTCGAGAAGACACCTGTTGTGTTCCTTCACCGGCGTTCCCATTCTTCCCCGCTCGGCCTGGTCGACGGGAGGGCCCGGTTTGGGCCAGTCGATCGATCGAACTCAAGCCTGGCTTAAAAATACTATCTTTGGCAATGCGACGGTGACCTATAATGCGTTGTTTGCGCGTGTAACTGTCTGATCGTGCAGCTTCGTGATCGTTAAGCGACGCCACACAGACCCATGTGTGCCCCTTGTGTTCCCTAGCCACCTGCAGTCTCAACTTCTCGAGCTCCTACTGCGGAGATCTGTACGTCTGAGTGGACAGTGTCGTGCTCTGCTCGGTGGTGTGGCAATACTGAAGGCTTCTGGCTGGTTAGAAACTCGGAAGAGACATTCTGAGGGTTCGAAGTGGATCTCTGCATGGTACCGAGGCGTCTCTATCGTTGCAAGCTTCTGCCTATTACGTTCCTAGTAGTCTTACCGATGAATAAAACTTCAATTCCTCCTGGTAGAAAGTTTTAGAACCTCGCGCTGAGTAATCCACTTCCACGTCCCTGCTACCAGCCCGCAGAAGCCAGAGTATCGTCAGCCATCGAGTTCGCACCTTGGTTCGCAATTTCGCTTTGCCGACCGACGAAACATTGAACGATATATTTTCAATGGTCCCTGTCGATGACGCGCAACTTGGACGTCACCTATGAAAATTTACCTATCGATATTCCGTAGGCCATGGGGGTTACCGATGGGGGCCCGAAACGAGACAGTTCGAGTCTTCGCATTTCGGTCCTCGAGTGTTGGACGAAGCCTGGTCGGGAGTCGAGACTGCGCGGGGCTGTTTGAAGTGTTAAAAACGCTGATGAGCTTCGTTTGTTTCTTTTCATTTTGGTAATTACGACTGTGAGCCTCTCGACCGCGAAATTGTACGCGCGCCTTTCTTCTTGCGCGCGTGTGTGTGCGTGGATGACGACGGTTACGGGTTGCATTGGTGGGTGGTTCGTGTTATGCTTGTCTTTTTGAGGATGCTGTTTAACGTATAAAGTTGCTGTTGTCTCAGAGACTGCTACCGAACTCGCTCGATCTTCGTCGGTCGACGTGCTTGACGTACGTCTCCGAGTATATACTCTTAGTGCGGTCGTCGTACCTGCAAACAGAGGAAAAAAGAACGGAGAATGGCACAAGTTACGATAGGTTCGGTGGAGGTTATAGGCCCAGGGGTGAAAATGGTTATTGCATGCTTCGTAACGCGGATAATCTGGAAGTAGTGATGGGTTCAAGGGCCCCTCGAGTCGCCTTGTTCATTGAATTCGTCAAAATATTGGGCGTCAGACGTATTTCGAACTAGGGCCGGGACTATTCGAATAATTTAATATTCGAATATTTTACAAGTATTCGAATGCTGCGAATAAACTTCGAATATTTGAGTATTCGAATGTTATTATTCGAATGTTATTATTCGAATATTTGAGTATTCGAATGTTATTATTCGAATATTTCAGTATTCTAATGTTAATATTCGAATATTTCAGTATTCGAATGTTATTATTCGAATATTTCAGTATTCGAATACTATTCGAATATTTTACAAGTATTCGAATACTATTCGAATATTTTACAAGTATTCGAATACTATTCGAATATTTTACAAGTATTCGAATACTATTCGAATATTTTACAAGTATTCGAATGCTACGAATAAACTTCGAATATTTGAGTATTCGAATGTTATTATTCGAATATTTAAGTATTCGAATACTATTCGAATATTTTACAAGTATTCGAATACTATTCGAATATTTTACAAGTATTCGAATTATTATTCGAATATTTGAGTATTCGAATGTTATTATTCGAATATTTAAGTATTCGAATACCATTCGAATATTTTACAAGTATTCGAATGTTACGAATAAACTTCGAATATTTGAGTATTTGAATATTATTATTCGAATGTTAGTATTCGAATATTTCAGTATTCGAATACCATTCGAATATTTCAGTATTCGAGTACTATTCGAATATTTAAGTATTCGAATACTATTCGAATACATCAGTATTCGAATAATATTTAATCAATACAACCTAAGAACTTGATTTATAATTCACACAATACTATTCGAATACTTAAATATTCGAATAGTATTCGAATACTTAAATATTCGAATAGCATTCGAATACTTAAATATTCGAATAGTATTTGGATACTTGGATATTCGAATTATATTCGTCAAATAATTAAGCAACTGACGTATTCGAATACCGAAAAATTCGACAAATAGTCCCAGCCCTATTTCGAACGAGTGTAATTCTGTCTTCCTCGTTGCTTCCATTTCTCTATTTTAAATCTATTTATGATAATATGTTTGATATAAATAAACAAGGTGGTAGGAGAAGTAGGGGAAAGGTGTTTAAAACGATCCCTCGGGGTAAAATGATTCCTGGCTGTTCTGCGGCTATTAGTGGTGTTATTTCGTAGTGTCCATGTGTAAAAGTTCAGCCCATACGTCGTCAAGTATTACACGTAGTGCCATGTAAATATCAGCACTGTGTGTGTTGTAGGCAAGAAAAAGTCGAAATGACTACCTTTTATCTAAAGTAAGGTCTTCTTCAATGTTGTGTAACTTTTGTCATAAACGGCTTAGTGTGACAGTTGTTTTGTTCGCGGATTTAATGACAATTCAACAATAATTTAATGTATGTTTCGTTAGCGAGTATATCACTGAATGTGAGTTGAATGTTTGGGGTCACATGATCTCTCTCCAGTAGGGTAAAATGATCCCAGGAATTCCAGGGGGTGCGCGAACAAATTTGAGTCTGTGATGCTGATCTCATCTTCTTATGTTTGTTAATTGATTTGCAGTATTTCTACTCATTGATTATGTACAAAAAATTATCCAAGATTTCATTTTTTTAAAAAATCCGTTTAATTTATTATGTTCGCATATTTTGTGACTGAGTTTAATTTCTCTCTTTATTTAAATAAATCAATGATTTTTAATGTTCGTCTTATCCATTATCAGTAGGTATAAAATGACCCTAGGGGTCATTTTCCTAAGGATCCCTCGTAGGGATCATTTTACACACAGGTGTACAAAATCATCCTATAGTATGCCTTCACAAAAATGCGAATAAAAAATGTAATTGACCAGGTAGTTAAATTTGATCTAAGCCAATAATAAGGTAGATAAACTAACTTACAATAACTACTTTACTTTTATTTAAATAATGTGCATCTGTATTTTTTATATGAATTACGCCTTAAGGGGAAATCGTTTTAGACAGCTTTCCCCTACTGTTCAATGAATCTCGAGTATTCTATGCCAACAATAGTAGTCTACAATAAAATAAATAATCACGTCGCGCGCTAATTATATTAATTGGAATATATTTTATTATTTGGAGCAAAGGGAAGTTAAGGTCCACAACATTTCAGAGGAACTTTGGCGCCTAATGGGTCAAGCGTAATAACGAAAATTTTCAATCATTTGCTATTTAGTAATTCTCTAACCGAAACAATAACGCTACTAATCAAATTATTTCTGAAACATAAGCTGCATGCTGGAACCCTAGAAATATTTATTTCTCCGCTAGATCAAATTCTCCATTTCCCCAAACCTCCAGTATATTTTAATAACAACCCCCTCTATTAATCATTTAATTACTCATAATATAGCTGCTGATACAACAAAGACATTATTATATTTGCTGTTCTTATTGAATCTGCCATTAGCAGAGCAAACATCCACAGACACTTGTAACCACGTGCTTGTCGTGGAGGCAGAACGTGACGCCGAGCACTGAAAATGCTACAGATCCGTGGGAATTTGGAAATCGGACGAAATTCATAACACAGACGGAACGTTGCTTCGCAATCCCCTTTTCACATGCAAATTCCCGCGGTAATACGTTCAGGTTACGAATTTCCTCGTGGCTTCACCGAGGCAATTCATTCCCACCGTGGCTGCTTTACGACCAAAGTTCAACACTCTTTTACAAAAACGAAAAAGACAGACAGGGAAGCATCACGTATTTTCCCATTATCAACCTTTTGTCCCTTGTCTCACTCCCTGAAACTCATATCTAAATTTCTGGGAAATCGAGATTAATGACCGAGTTATTGCAATATCCTTCCCTCCATGCATGCACGTGTACCTGACGCGATGACACCTGAATATTTTTCTATCCTTTTTACTATCGGTAAAAACGTTCTCGTTAAAGTAAACGGGGAACTAAACATTGAGCTTTGGAGAAACACGTCCGCGTGTAGGTACCTAATAATCGAAGTTACGAAGGCTGACAATTTGTTTGCGTTACAAGAAGCCACGATCGAAGGGAAAGTAAGTGGACGAGAGTAGCACAGGTGAAGTAAGTTTCGGAAGGAACCATTATTGCAAACTTGAGCAAAGATTCTCCGGGAAATTGTGCGAGCACACCGAGCTGCTGGTTTCATTTAAAAATCATTGGAATATCAAAGATGAAAGGAGTCTTTCAGGATTTTGGAAAGCTTCCCTTCTTTTCCTGTGTGGGCTGGACATTTTATTACTTGAGTGCAAAAAAAGTTGTTAAAACTCAGGAAAGTACTAAGGGTCTTGAATATTCTAATAATCTTTTAAGTTTCCCTTGGGTATTTTAAAAAGTTAAAAAAAGAAGCTTTTCAGAGATTCCAGATTTTTTCAAATTTTAAATAATATTCTAGGAGGCTATTTGATTGAATATTTCGAAAACTTCCCAGGCAGAAATTCGAATGTCCTCTGCTACTGCAATGGGAGAGTGCAACGAGAACAGGAAATGTTTACGCGTTTCCTGAATTATGCTTGTATTGTTCTCCACTCGTCCCAGTTTTTCCAGCGGAATTAAAAGTAATGTCCCTCCCTTCCTGCCCCTCTCCTCGCTTCTAATCGCCCGTTTTATGGCGTTTTCTTGCGCCGTGGATTCAACCGGGGTTGAAAGTCCCTGACCGTGTGCTCTGGGATGCGCGCGTGATTTCGATCGGTCGTTAAAAAAGTATTTACGATGATACTTTTATCTATTCTGACTATTACGATCACAGAAATAAATAGTGTACAGAATGTTTCAAAAGAGTCGACCCAGATTTACAGCTTGGAAACTTTAGAAAGACGCCTTTCCTTTTTGTTATCACTTGTTCAATCAATTCTAAAAGATCCTTCATCGCTTCCAAACTTTTTCATAAACCAACCGTGTCGTAACATTTGCTCTTTCATTCCACGACGTCTTTAATCACTGCTCCCCGTTAATTGCCCTTTGTGTGCGTCGCGTGGAATGTGCAACACGCAATATCACGGCGAGGAATAAAATCACACGCGAGATGTGACCGTTATCAAAGAGGAAGGCGACGCCTGTATCGGAACTCGTTAATTTAATCGCGCGTGGACGCGGCAGTCGTTTCCCAATATTACTTTTCGCCGGCGAGAGCTCCAAGTCGCGCAGCGTGTGGACAATTTTATTAAGGCTACTGGTGGTCGAATAAAAATCTGCGCTATTCGTAATTTTTTCTCGGCGCTGTGTCGTGTCTATACAGGTGAATTTTTCAAGGTGAACTCGCATCAATGTGCGGCTATCATTTGGTGGTTACAAGGGGTGTAGTTATGAGAACAGTTTTCGTGGTAGGTTTTCCAAAAATTCTCAGGGGATTGCGATGATCGTAACAGTGTCAACTATTTTATGATGAAAGGCAGAGCAGTTTGGTAATGTAATTAAAATTATATAAATGGGAGGTTTAATATTAATTGATGTGACACTGTGATGATGGAGTAATTTTTTTTTATTGGTGGTATAACTTGAACGAGTATTCGTTTATTCGGGAAGAAATTAGATAATTCAGACAGTACTACTACAGGGATTTCGATGGAATGGGAATGTGAATTAGTTCACGTGAAATTGAAGAGTGCTTGAGTCATCATATTGCTGGTTTTGAATTTGTTTAAAATTTACGGGGCACCGAATTTTGCAATTTTGCCCCTTTTCGAAGGCCTCTATTTTTCTAGAGTCTCCCACTCCTGTATACGTAGGAATAATTGTTTAAATAACATTGATACGCCTGCATAAAGAAATGGAGGATATCTTACGTAGCACGTTTGTGCCACTGATCTACTTTGTAGGCCTTTTTAAAATATGCTACTTGCGCAATTGTTCGCGTTTTTATCACTACTTCCATTTTATCACTACTTGGACAGAAAGTTGCGTTCTAATTCTTCCTTGGCTCATTCAGAATGATAAACTGCACGCTAATGCAAATGATAGATACTGCAAAGCAAGAGGCATAGTACAGGAACTGGAGTGCTAGCGAAATGACTGTAAGTGCCTTCTGTAAATCTTTCAGTCAAACATGGACTGTAGATGTAAATAAAATCCACATGGAATGCAACCTGTGCGAAGGGAGTTTCACTGAGCGCTTCTCCAACTCTGAATACTTATGCAGACACGTACATAAATTCGTAAATGCAGATAAATTGAAATGACACTAAATCAACAGTTTCGTTCGTCCTCAAACGAACAAAATATTAAACCTATTTAGTATAATTAATGTCAAATAAAAAATGACTGCCTCAACGGAGAAACAACTTCGTTCCTTCGCGATGTTTCCAATCCTTGCCATCCCGCCACTTGAAATTCATAAAAATTAAGTATTTGCATTTCATTTCCAAGATGAACACGAATTTTAATCTTACAGTGCACACGTGGGGGAACAAGTGAAGAGTTCTCATGATATTGAAAAGAATTCAGATAACGATGACTTGTAGTATTAAAGAGATATTTGTCCAATATTTCATTTTGCTATTAAATATTTTTTGTTAATAAAGATTGAGCGCAATAGATTGTGTACAGTCTAATTTAGTTTTTCTCAAAATATCCATGCATTTCTAGATTTGGAGATATGGGCCTGTGAGGCCCAAAGTGTGCAATACTGTTATTTTAATTTACGCGTGCACTGCAGAATTAATCTCCACCAATTAAAATACATAAATCACCCCAACCCTTATTTCCTTAAGGGGGACACCACGGTAATGGCCCAAAAAATAAAGGTATCTTAGGAAATTTATTAAAAACAAATTACATAATGAATCTGTTTTAAACTTTCAGGACTTTTTATTGGATATTTAAGTTATACGAATATCTTTTTTTTTAGGGCTGCAAAAAATTTCCACCGACATGGTTGACAGTTTTCCGACGAAACGGTTGTTCGGAAATCAAAAAACCAAAAAGTTTTAGAAACTATATGCGCATGGTTATGACGCGACGGGTTCGATTTTGAAAATGTTGAAAAATGACAAAATGAACCTCTGAAAAAAATTGCGAAATTTGGTTCTAATATATTAACCTCTTTCGTTGAAAAAGAAATAGAAGGAAACGACCAATAAAAAAAAATCTCCCGGCGTGCCATAGCCATCCGCATATAGTTTCTAAAATATTTGTGATTGTTGATTTTAGAAGCACCGTTTCGTCAGAAAACTGTCAACCAGATTTTCTGTAGCGCAAAGTTACTGGTCCTGTACAGCTTGTAAATCTGCTTTAAATAAATTTAAAAAAAGATGTTCGTATAACTTAAATATCCAATGAAAAGTGCTGAAAATTTAGAAAAGATTCATTACGTAGTTTGCTTTTAATAAATTTCTAAAAATACCTTTACTTTTCGGGCCATTACCGTAATGTCCTCCCTTAAGGGGAGATTCCGGTCTAGAGCCCAAAAAATAGGTGATTTGTAGGAATTAATTAAAGGAAAACTACTGTATATAATTTAATGGGACTTTTTGCATTGTATTAAGGATGTCTTAAGTTATAGAAATATATTTTTTGTTTTATAATTAATTATTCCAGACGGAACTGGGGAGTCGCTAAAGTCAAGGCGTCAAAAAATTCATCCAAATCGGTGGGACCTGTAGCTCCAAAAGTTATTATTCGATTCGACTGAAACTTTTTTATTTTGAAGAATATACTTCTGGCTAGGGGGAAACCAGAAAAAATTACAAAAATGATAGTTTTTTTTTAGAAAATAACGACATTTAAAGTTTCAAATCACTTTTTCCCTATATCTTTCATCCTTTCAACGACTTTGAAAATTATAAATTTTCAATTTTTTGTATTTTTTTCTGGTATCCCCCCTAGCCTGAAGTATATTCTTCATAATAAAAAAAGTTTCAGTCGAATCGGATGATAACTTTTGGAGATACAGGTCCCACCGTTCTGAGAACACTGTTCCGAAAAAAAACGCGTTTAAAGTTTTACGTGAGCGCCGAGTGGCCGGTTGTAGCCCCTGCATTGGCCGCTACTGAAATGCCTATAACTTCGGGAATTTTAAGAATTTCCAAAAATCCTTTTAAACACATATTCCTAAAAGGTCGAACATTCGAGAACTGAAAAAAAAATCGACTTCTAGACCGGAACCTCCCCTTAAACTCCTGCAAAAATGCACCCTACACGCCGCATTGATTTTGCACAAGTATTCACAGTTGACACGTCGCCGAATTCACCTTGCGCCAGGAATCGAAGGGTCAGAAAACGGGTCTGCGTTCCGCGGGAAAGGCAAGGGACGCCCCAGGGGAGTAAAGTTTCGATGGGGCGCATTTTTTTTGGGGGGGGGGGTGGCGGCGAAGAAGGGTGAGACGAAGGGAAAGCGATAGAATGTAGTGCGTACCTCGACGTGTCAGACCAGATCGTACCTTAGGGACGGCCGACGGAAATCGAGCGCCTCGAGGTCGGACGGCTCTCGTCTGCAGAGCGAGCAGAAGGCGCACTGCAGCGTGTTCTTGAAGGCTTCTCGGAAGTCGCGATTGAAGTACGCGTAGATCAGCGGGTTCAGCGCCGAGTTCGTGTACCCAATCCAGAATAGGAGCGCGATCACGATGTCGGGGCACGGGCATGAATCGCCGCAGAGGGTCGTGGTGACGTACCTGGGGGAGAAAGTTCGCTTTAAGTTCTCACTTGGCTGGGGCCGGCTGGCAGGCGAAGCTTGGAGGCTTCGATGGGGAGGCTCGACAGAAGAATGTCCAACTCGAAGGGTGCGTTTAGGTGTTGGTAATTTTCGTTAGACGTGACGTGAATCTGGGAGAGGTTTCAGGGGTGGGGAGGCTTTTTTAAGTGGATCCAATTGTACGTCGAGGAAGAGACGAGTTTTGAAGAGACAAGGAATTTAGTTAAGGAGGCAGGGTGTCGTTTCCACTTGCTGCAATTCGAACAGACATCTGCCTGGCTGGTGGAAAATCTTGGAACGTTCGAATGAAGGATGTTCAGTTGTTAGGTGAAAGTATTTTGCATTTGAAAGTGTTAGTTGGATTGAGGGACTACGTACGTTCTCGGCGTCTAATAATTGATCACATTTGGGATTTTTTTCCTCGAGAGGTGTGAAGTAAAACGAAATTTTTATAATTGTGTCTTGTTCTTGGGACCTTTATTCATGTAAAAAAAATTATTTGACACACTTTTGTCATATATTGAATTTTTAGAGAATAAGAAATGTATGCCATTTTAAAGAAAGCAGTCGATTTTTCCTCTACAATTTCGATCTTTAAATGGTAAAAGAAATATTAAAAAATTAAAAATTTAAAAAAATGGCCCGGTGGCCCTTGCAGAATGTCATTCTGCGTAGATTAACTCAAAGCTCATGAAGGGAGGTTGTAAATTGTCGAAGTTATGATGCTGATAAGGAGGCCCCCTGCTTGGTGCAGAGGTCGCTGCAACCGCAGAAAAGGAACCGCAATATATGACAAAAGTGTGTCAAATAATTTTTTTTATACGAATGAAGGTCCTAAGAACGAGATAGAATTATAAAATTTTCGATTTATTTCACACCTCCAGAGAAAAAAATCCCAAAATTGATCAATATTATTAGGCGCCGAGAACGTACGTAACCCCTTAAGTGATTGCGATTTTAATTTGGTCTTGCATTGGGAAAAAAGATATTTGCCAGCTGGATTGGAGGGAGGAGCTTCATATAGAGTGTTACAAATTGGGATGCAAGGATGTCCATTAGTTACATAAATTAATTCGGCCTAAATGAACGAGAGAAACTGTATTATAGTTTATTGCATTGAGGAAGGAAAGATAGTGGATATCCTCTTGGCAGGCGTGTCGTGGAGAGCTGGATGCAGGTTTTTGGAAACTGGGTGTGAGGATGGCAGCAAGTTCCATGGCGGAGTTTACTATTTGAAAGTCTTATTCGAATTCATTGAATGAGATAAGGTGTAATTTTGGCAAGCTTACGTTGATTTGGAACACTGACACACATCTTCATCCTGGATGGTATATCATGGGGAAGTGTCTGATGCAAAAGGATCTTCGTGAACTGTATATCAGACTGTCAGTTAGTCTGCTAAACTAATTTATTGCCAAAGGGAGCTAACATTAATTAAGGACTTGGACAAAATTAAATGATGGATACCCACATCCCTTCATCCACTTCTGTTCCTCCAAACAAGAAACCGTGAAAGCGGGTATTTTGATACGTTTCTCATTTGAAGAATTTTCATTTAACCACCCATTCCCAGAACAATCAGATTTTTAGGAACCACTGAGAATAAAATGTTACAAAATTCGTTTAGGAAGATGGAAACAAGAATCTGATCACTGGACACTTCAAACTGAACGATCTCATTCGCGAAGACCCTAGCAAAAGGATGAGATGCTACAGAATTTATACAGGAAATCTTACAGGTCGATTTAGCAATAATTAATTTAATATAATTAATGTCGAAAGCCAGTTTTGGCTTCGAAGTAAAATAGAAGGCAGGTTTCGACCTCGAAAACTATCGCTGCGATGAGAGGTTTCCTTCGGAACTTCTAACACCCTAGTTCGCCGGAAGGCAATTCAGCAAGAAACCTCGAAAACTGGACAGACGAACGTGAACACTGTAATTCTTTCGAAAGCTCCCATAAACACCTTAACGAGGACGAGCGACTGTTTCGCACAGCCAGTTACGCTGGCGTATTTACTTAATCGCGTTTTAGACTAACTCGAACAATTGAATCCATTAAAGCGGCGATGCACATGTGTGTCACACTGTTTCGCAATTTCCACGTGACACCGGACGAGCGAGCAGCCGAACTAAAATCTACGATCCGGCGAGGCGGAGTGCCTACTTTCCTACACGATTCCGAACCTCGGTGAAAATACGCGGGGGGGGGGGGGGGAGGGGCGAACGTTATCAGGGATATCCTACGCGAGGGGACTTTCCAGTCTGAACTCTCAGACGCACCACAGGAAGAACGGCAACCAGCAGAGTATGAAGGTACCCATGATGATGCCCAGCGTCCTCGCCGCCTTGTGCTCCCTCTTCATCTTCATGATGTTCTTGTCCTTGGTGGGTGTGTGCAGGTGATCGGTGCTGATCTCGTTGAGGGTGAGGGTCTTTGAGGAGCCGGCGCTGTTCAGCTCGCCGTTCAGATTGTTCAGGTCCTTGCTGGGCCTGTGGCTGAGCAGCATCACGTTGCCCATCCTGCTGTGCATCTGCTTCTCCTGCCTGTTCGCCTCCTTGAAGACCGCGAAGTAGGTCAGCGTCATGATCGTGCACGGTATCCAGAAGGAGATGCTCGACGAGAATATCGCGTACACCTTGTTCACCTTGAACTCGCACAGGTCCGGGTGCTTGCGCCTGTGCAGGCTGTTCTCGGCGGTGGTGTACCAGCCCATGAATATGGGCATGAACGAGATGAACGCGGGCATTACCCAGCAGGCCAGCAGCATGTAGGCGGCCACCTTCCTGGTCATGATGATGGGGTACTTGAGGGGCTTGACGATCGCCCAGTAGCGATCCACCGAGATGCAGCAGAGGTGTAGGATCGAGCTGGTGCTGAAGTAAACGTCCAGCGAGTTCCACACGTCGCACATGAAGTAACCGAACAGCCACTTGTCGGTTATCTGGACGCTGGCGTTGAAGGTCATCGCGAACATCGCGACCAGCATGTCGGCCAGGGCCAGAGAGACGACGAAGTAGTTGGTGATGATGCGCAGCTTCCTGTGACGTATCACGGACACCATCACCAGCAGGTTGCCGAACACAGCCGTGACGATGATGGAGCCTAGCAGGCAGCCCTTGGCGATGGTCGCCGGTACCGACCACTTCTGCTCGCTTGGGTAGGTGCTGTTGACGAACTGGCCGTCCTCCGTGGAGATGACGTTCAGCAGGGTCGTCACGTCCACCGGGGAGACCTCCGTCGGCTCGGAGGTGCCCGCGATCGTCGTCATGCTCGGCGCCGCCTTTCACACCGCTGCCCCCTTGGCCTTGCTCCTCCTCCTCGGCGGGAATGGACCCGACGCTGGCGGCCTTAGGTCACCGACGTGCCTACCAGCCGACGTACCAGGTTGGCCTTCATCTTGGTCGGGGGAAAGCTGTTGCCTCTTGCCAAGTTCCTCGCACCCTGGGACAATTGCCAGCGTAATCGGGGATCGCTGGGCGGCTCTCTGGCTTCCTCGAGCTGCCTGAAAGGTGGCTCGCTGCGTCCGCGGAGGAAGTGGGTGCTTGGGCGGCCCCTTCTACATGGCCGGCAAGGCTCTTTCGCGAATCACCTGGGAACAGTGAGATTTCGGATCGTTAGTACTGGGTTTAGAGTAATTCAAGAACTGAGTTCTATATAAGTAGGAATTCGGTTCTCTGATGGGGAGTTTTTTTTGGATAGAATTGATCGAATTATTGAAACGTGGGGTTAAATGAAATATGTAAACACACATGTATACTTGAAGAGATATGTTGAAAGGAACGAGACTAACGCTAATTTCCTTAGATTTGGGACTTGAATTTAAGGGGTTACACTCAGCCGGGAGACCGAAGAAGGTGTGATTTTTGGGAATTTTTTTCTCAGAAACTATAAAACTTTATTCAATAAAATTTATTTTGTTTGAAAGGTAGTACGTTTAGTTATGTTTCTGAATTTTGGTGTTGTGAAATATTTATTAATAACAAAGTTATTTACAATCTCCTGGATTTTCTGTTCGAAAGAAGAGTTTGCGGTGACCACGAATACTCGGAAGTGGATTATTTAAAATCGAAAAATCAAAAAAATTTAGTTAATATATTAGATTATCTAGCCTTTGATCGAAGGATTTTGGTTTCTGTTGCTTTTTTTTTAATTAACGAAAATTAAGTGGGATTGTGGCCGAAAATCGACATTTTACGTTTGAACATTTGCCATTTTATCCTAAATCAATATTTTGAAAAACCCTAACTTTGTTATTAATAAATATTATTTAACGCCAAAATTCAGAGACGTAGTTAAATGTACTAACTTCCAAACAAAAAAAAGTTTTTTGAATAAAGTTTTATAGTTTTTAAGAAAAAATTCCCAAATATCACACCTTTTTCGGCCTCCTGCTTAAGCAAAGCTTGGCTAAGGGAGACTCGGTTATTGATGCTCCACTCTACTCAGGTTAGTGTCATAAAACGTTAATCATTTTTCTTGATATTCCTGCTGGAGTACTGTATGAGTGACTTAGTGTCTGTTGGCAAGACAGCACTGATTTAGAAGCTTTATATTTGTTTACTTTTAAATGCAGTAGTTTACGTTCCACTGGGTACGCGAAACATTACCTAGTTCTATGCGAGACCTATTAGGTTGTAGATTTAATGATCCCAGAGCAAGCAGCCGGTTCAGTGAGATAGCTTGACGCTGTTGTAAAGTGATACGATGTTCCTATCTTCTCGATTGAGATATTCGACACGAGAAGCACACTAGACGACCCACTTTATTCGATTTGTTTGTACTATTTGTTTAATCTACTCAATCCATTACAATCATGCGGACTATTCAATTTATTTGGTCTGCACGGCCATTATACTGTGCCAGCTGATTTATTTCCTCTATGATCCCCTCTTTTCTAAGCGATGCAGACGTTTGATAAAGCTCCCTGGCTGCCTTTGTATCTACACATACAATTTTGCTACTGTAATTGGAACTTGCAAAAATTAATTAATTTCCTTCTGTTTCCCTTTATTAATACTCCTCTCATTAAAATTCTAGTTTACCCACTATTATACAATTTTATAATATATATTCAAGGATGGCCCTTATTTTCAACCTGCGATTTCTTTTGCTTTCACCCCCTAATATGGTTCCATTTCATAAAAAATAGTCCCTGAAAATGATTATTGCAATCGGACAACAGAAAAGGGTGCCGACCAGGCCTTAAAGTTTAGAATTCATCAATGGTTTGAATTTGAAGAATTTCTCAAAAATGGTTAGCCCTATCGAAATTTTGTTCAAATAATATTAAAAGAGCATTCAATTTTCTACAATTACTGTATATATAAGTTTTTCGTGCGTTCACCCATTTTTTAGATAATAGCGTTTGAATATAGAGCACCTGTGCGGCGTGACGTATTGCCTATACACGCGAATCGCCGACCTCTCTATATTCAAACGCTATTATCTAAAAAACGGTTGGCAGCACGAAAAAATTATATGAACAGTAATTGTAGGAAATTGAAAGCTCTTTTAATGTTATTTGAACAAAATTTCGATAGGCCTTACCATTTGTGAGAAATTCTTTAAATTCAAACCATTGATGAATTCTAAACTTTAAGGCCTGGTTAGCATCCTTTCCTGTTGTCCGATTGCAATAAACTTTTTTCAGGGACTATTTTTTTTTATCAAATGGCACGATTCTAGGGAGTGAGAGGAAAGAAATACAAAAAAAAATTTCGACACGTATAAATAAGGGCCACCCTAGTACTCGCAGAGTAAAATAAACCATTACCTACCCACTTTTTTCATGTTTTATTTATTTAGCACTTGAACGTCCCGTATCAATGCTTGGCAATTATGGCAATCCTAAAAAATAAACCATTACCTACCCACTTTCTTCAGTGCCACCGGTGACACGAGAGAAAAGATTCAATCACCGCCGAAGAATTCTTAAATGGTCCCAGAAGACGCACCACCCAAAGTAATTGGCGCCCCAACGAGAACCGTTTTCACGGCTCCTTAGCTGCCCCCACTCACGGCGCTACCAAACGTCCCTCAACCCTTTCGAGTGCAGCGAGTTGCTGGCGGCGCGAGGTTCCCGATTGTCATCACTCGAAACGAGGACGCGCCGGAAGAATGAGCTAACCTTGAATGGAACCCTCTTTTTCTGCCGCGTCGTCTGCCTCTCCAGCCCCCGTTGACCGTGTCGCGACAGGGCTGTGTCAAGTGCACTCCCGTTCCGTCCGCGTGTAATTTATGATCCGCTATTTTTGCGGTACATTTGGGTCAATTATACCGACGGCGCGGCGGGTGGCGCGCTGCCCGGCCCTGTAGCTGGTGCACACGGGAAACGGCACCGTTCTCCGGCACCGCGGCCTTTATTCAAACGCGGCGAAACGACGGCGGCGTCGCCCACGGGACTCGCGACTCCAGCCAGACTTTCATTACTTCGCCAGCCTGCCTTCGCGCTTTGTCCTTCGAGGTTTTATCTCCTGGCCTTCTGTCCCGCCCCGTCTTCGCCGCGGAGGATTCCAGAGGCGCGCGTCCGCTTGATCGATGGCACACGGTGGCCGCGGAAGGGTGGAGGTTATGAAACGGTGTTGGAATCTCGGGCGCGGAACGCCACCGGCTGATTATACTTTGATGACGTAATATATTGCGGCGTGGTTTCTGTGAGATGCACCTGTCGCGAGCGCACCACTTCGGGTGGCGTCGGCGTGGAGACACGCCGAGGGATATGAATCCTGTGCGACGAAAGTATTCGCCGGGTGTCCCCGAATATTCGAGGATATTGCGAGACGAAAGGCCTGATCGATTTGAAGGGACTTTGCTTAAAAGCTTGCGCCACTTGAAGCGTTAATGCCAGGCGAAATCGACCTGAACTGATGTGAGCTACTGAAGTGCAACTGCAGCACTAGACTAAGTACTCTACAGGAATGGAATAGGTGTATAGAGGCGCTCTTTGAATTTGTTCTTTGTAAAATTTTGCTGATGCTCAGGGTTCTGGGTGGTGGATGGATTGGCTGTTTGATGGGGAGAGGGTGTCCATCGCCCTTAGTAATAGGATTTGCTAATAGTAAGTTGCTTTGGGTGGGGTCACTACAAATTTCGTTAGGTGGGATTTAAGGGGAGACTATACTTTAGGCAACGCTAAAACAGGCTGATTTTGGGGATTTTTTTCTGAAGTGATTATTAAGCAAATCGTTTTGAACTTTTTTTTTGCTTTATATTTAACTTTTGTAGATACGAAAAAAAAATTTAGGTTAAAAATATGCACTGTAGATGTCGCTGTCAACGCATCTTAATGCTACAGCGTCGCCGCCGAAGTTGCAAAACGGTGGGGGTAATTTAGAGAAAACTATTCAACCAATCGACTTGCTCTTACACTTAGAACTAGATAATTCCAAACTATAATCGATGGACATCTAGTATTATAAAAAAATTAATTTTAATATCTCAATGTTGCATAAATAGATTAAAAAATTTCCTGCAAAATCGTACTTCTTTTCCTTAGCTCTACAATTTTGTCAATTTTCGACTTTTTAGGGGTTTTTGAGGTCCATCGACTATAGTTTAGGATTATCTAGATGCACGTGTAAGGGCAAGTCGAATGGTTGAATAGTTTTCTTTAAATCACCCCCACCGTTTTGCAACTTCGGCGGCGTCGCTGTCGATGCGTCGATAGCGACATCTGCAATGCATATTTTAAACATAACAATTTTTTTTCGTATCTTCAAAAGTTAAATAAAATGCCATAAAAAAGTTCAAAATGATTTGCTTCATAATTTCTCCAGAAAAATACCAAAAATCAGCCTGTTTTAGCGCCACCTAAACTAAAGCGATCTTTTTTTTAGGTGCCATATTGAAGCTGTAAAAAAACATTAAAACAAATTAAAAAAAAATCTTTTCAATTTTTTTTCTATAATATAAGAATAGCTAATAAATACCAAAAAGATTTATTTCATTACATGTTGCATTTACTGAGAAAAAATCTGTACAAGTAGCTTAATTTTTCGGCCGATCAAAGTAGAACGATCCCTTAAGAATCTGGTATGGAAGCTTGTGGGTTTTCAGTTAGAGAGCAATTTTAATTTCCATGATGTACAAGAGTATTTTCTAAGTCCTTTGTAGGTCACCTACTCCGGTAGTGATCAGAAATTCTTCAGAAATAAAATTATGACAGGAATCCTCTCAAACGACTCGTTAGAAAGGCATTAAACCAGAATAAAATTCCCTTGTCACACAAGACACTTCTATGCCTCACGACTAAGTAGTACCTCGAATACATTCACTTGGCAGAGCCACAGCTGGCTTAAAAAAGATACAAAGCTCTATCCAACACACCGATGTGTGGCCGCAACACAATCATCATTCATCAAATCACCAGTGTACTATTCGACCGATCGCTCAGACACCCAAGCAATCAAAGCAATCGAACAAAAAGGGTGTTCCCCAATTACCGACAAACCTCCATTCATCACCTATTCTTCAAATAACCGTTTGCCAAATAACAAAGGTGGAGAAAAACTCGCTGCCAAACTCGCCCCCGATATCGCCCGCGGAAAAGTATCATTAATCTTCGCCTGGACAAGCATTATCACCCGCCCTGTGAGACCTTCCCCTCCAGCAAGCTTCCACGGGGAAGAACGTCGCGCAGCAGCCTCGTGTCGCGACTCGGTGGCCAAGAAGTAACGAGCGGGCGAGCAACGCTGACAGCCTCTGGCAGGCAAGGAACGCGCTGACCACGATATTAACCAGCTGACATTGGGGAACGGGACCTTGGCGTGGCGTCGAGTAGCTACGATGCTCGAGGATGCGCCGCGTCTTTCGTCGACAGGCTGCTGTGTGGCGGTCGAGGACGAAGATAACCCTCGTTCAGGGAGATTAAAAGGGGGCACCGCTAAGATTAGGTCTGGGTGGGATCGCGCACTGGGTCTAGGTTAAGCCTGGCTCGCTTTTCATAGAAGAAACGCCTACCGGTGAATCAGAATTTCGGGCAACCTTGCCACCTCTCTGGCCACTGGAATCGATTAGATTGTATATGAAGCGTGCAGAGTTTTAAGAGAATTATGTAGGCGAAGTTACACTGTCTGTAAAGATCGAGTGGAGCTTCTAGGCTTCCATATTATTTCCTGCGAGGATCGGTGGTTAAACTGACCACCGTTCTGTGCAGATTTAGATAAAGGTTTGGAAAGGTCTTTGGGAAGGCTCTTGGGGAGTTTAGGCCAGAATTTTGGGGAGATTAGTTGCTAGGAATGGTTAGGTTTGAAACGACCCCCCCCATTCGGTTGGAGATTAATGTCGAAGGAAGGGTAAGATAGTAATGTGGGAAAGTTTTAAGGGAGAATGCGTGTAGCAACGTCTTAGAGAGAGAGTCTGTAGGAGAGAGTAAAGATTTTTATTAGGTAATATTCAGTCGAAAATAAAATTAGTGTCATTACCGCGTGGTTACATTAAAACCACCCTTTCATCAACCACACTGTTCCAAGTAGGGTTTGTCGGTTTGTGAAACCTGGGTTTAGTAATCGGTTTATTTTTTATAAATTTGTAAAATTTGAAAACTGGTTTTTAAATTTAAAAAAAAATAGGTTTATGTACTAGAATTAATATGAAAAAATGAATTAATTATTTAATTAATAACGTTAACATTTTGACTTGAAATCGCCTCGGACACAAGCATATTGTAGTAGGTAACAGTTTACTGTAAAACTAATCTTCATGAGTTCATATTTTCGGAAGAAAAATACTAAATGAAATAAAGATTTATAATTTATATTTTGTTCGGATTTTAGTTATTTTAGTTATTTTTTCATTTGGTTTTGTGTGCAGTGTATTTTATTGTGTTATATTTTTGTAGATCCATAAATATTAAATGAACTAAAAAATTGTACGTATTTTAGTTATTTTAATTTTTTTTTATTTGGTTTTGTATGGATAGAGTAATAATCTTGTAATTCCGTAAATATTAAAAAAAATTTAAAATTCGAAAACCGGTTGAACCGATTTTTTGGGAATAGTGGCATTCGAAAACCGTTTTTTTTTTTTCAAAAGTAGGTTTTTGTATAAACCCTAGTTCCAAGACCTTACACCTAGGAGTCACAGGAAGTATTTTGTACACTTTAATATGCGAGTCAAATTTTGATGAGTCTTTTAATTCAGTCTTAAGGGGGTTGGTTAACCCTCAAAATTTTCGAAAATTGGTTTTTAGGATGTTTGCATATTGCGTTGGCTACATCTTTTCTACGTATTTTAAGCGCAACCGAGCCCCGAAATTCCAAAAATTGATGGAATTACAATAAAAAATGTACGAGTCTGTACATGAGATCGAATAACGATGTCCAACTTTAAACGCGATTTCCAAGAAACCACGTTTTCCAAAACGGTGAACATAAAATCTCGAAAACCACACCAAAGATTTGAATGAAAATTTACAGGCAGCTGCAGGAAACTATTCCCCTCCATGTGTTGGGAGCACATTTTCAATATAAATTCTTAAAAAAAAGATAAAAAATATTTTTCCTATAAAAAAAAGAATAAAGATCAGAAACATCAACATAAAAATGTTATTAATTTGTTTATCAAAATTCTGCTTCCTGCACAAGATGGAGACTGTCTTACACATTATAAAAATGCCTTTACTTTGTGTTTTAGGTAATTCACCTGTCCGGAATCGCGTTCACCATCAAACGGTGCATCGCGTAAACGCTCTCACATTTATATTTATAACTTTCTTCCCCATAAACATACTTAAAATTTTCGTTTTGCGCATTAAAGTCAAAGAAATGACGCTTAAAAATTGAAAAAAAAATTATCTCTATATTAATTTGTTACTTCAGAATATGCGTTTGAAGAAGGGCCTGATTTTCGGCTGTTGAGGGCAACCTACCCCCTTAAGGGGGTAGGTCACCCTCGATTGTAAAGTGATAAATAAAAATAGAGACAACGTTTTCCCCTAGTTTTAATCGTTATTCTATGAGCTTTAACACAAAAAAAAGAAAAGCCTAAATATCTCTATGTACATAAAAGTTGTGAGTAAAAACGTAAAGGCGCGTCCGCGGTGCACCGTTCGATGGTGTACACAAAATCTCGAAAACCGCTCCAATGATTTGGATGAAAATTTAATGAGACACGCAGAAAACCATTCCCTAAGATGTGTCGGCAGCAGAATTTCGAGATAAATTCTTAAAAAAAAAGATAAAAAATATTTTTCATACAAGAAATCGATAAAATCGTATTTTTCAACATAAAAATTGTATTATCTTTTTTCGAAAATCTGCTCCCGACACATCTTAGCGAATGCTTTTCTGCATGTCTCATTAAATTTTCATCCAAATCATTGGAGCGGTTTTCGAGATTTTATGTTCACCATCAAACGGTGCACCGCGTACACGCCTTTACGTTTTTACTCGCAACTTTTATGTACATAGAGATATTTAGACTTTTCTTTTTCTGTGTTAAAGCTCATAGAATAACGATTAAAACTAAAAAAAACTTTGTCTCTATTGTTATTTACCACTTTACAATTTGCGTTTGAAAAAAGGCCTGTTTTAGGGCTATCGAGGTTGACCTACCCCCTTAAGACAGTATTCAGAGAAAGACAGTATGCACATTCTTATTAACTAATCATTCGAACGAGTTTATAGAAAACATTAGATATGGAAGCATCTTTTCTATCAACGGCTGTGGTCTGAAATTGTTTCACGTAGAAACCGTGTAGACGGTATTTCCTGTAATATTTTCATTATTAGTTCGATGGACCGCCAATATGAATCAAATGGAAGCCTAAATAGGAGCCAAGTGGATCGACCCTTCGAGGTGGGATGAAATCTGATAACGTCGCCTCGAGAGGAAAAACGGTGATCAATCCCAATTTACCTTCCGGTTGAAACCCGATGCATTCCTGCAATTGCACGCTGCACCAGCGACGCGCTATCATCTATTTGCTCTGTTTCACGGTACGGGGAACTCGATTTTCTGGAAACGCGCCCAGTCGCGTCCTCGCGGCTCGATAACGCGAAATCTGATTCACTTTCTGCTAAACGAAGGTGCCGAACAATTGACGTTCCTCCCTTGACACGATTTTCGCCGACGAACCACACCGAATAGCGGCGAAAAAGAATTACGAATTGTAGGTGCTTTATTCTATTTTTGTGTTGAATCCTTTTGTAACGTTCACAATTTTTTAATTAGAATTTGCTCGACCATTCTAGTTGTTAGGAATAAATTATTGGAGCAAAATGCATGGATTTTTAATGCGTGGCGGGTGTTATTTTACTTATTTATATTTATTCTGTTTCCATGTTTTTTCTCGGGGAACGGTAGATTTGTATTGTTTGTTAATGTTGTCGATTAAAATATACAGTCATGCAGCGGAATGGTAATTCGACGCGAATTTTGGCGCAAACCACAATTAAGTGACCACGGAGCAGTGGAGAGTGTTTAAGTTTAATTGTTAGTGTAATCAACGATCCACAAACAAT
Organism: Andrena camellia; assembly: GCA_029448645.1. Classification (NCBI taxonomy): domain Eukaryota; kingdom Metazoa; phylum Arthropoda; class Insecta; order Hymenoptera; family Andrenidae; genus Andrena; species Andrena camellia. The sequence goes on along the minus strand of CM055678.1, from coordinate 28,355,444 downwards.
ACGTCATTAATGCCACGAACAGATGGTGTGGTTAGTTCGTGCGTATTAGTTTGGAAATGGCTACGCTTTAGTAGTGTGATCTTTGTCGTGAAATGTGAGAGTGAACTTTGATTAATGTGCTGAAGTGAGAAGCTTTTAAAATTTGGCGATATTCTGATACCTGAATATTACGGTGGTCCTTATTTTTCAACTTTAAAATTTGTATTGTCTGACCCTCTTAAAATCTTCTATTCGACAGAAAAAAATATCTTCGTGTTTTTTATTCGTATATTTTGATATATAAAGGTCGCTCAAGGACTTTATATTTCGCATGTACCACAAGTTTGGCAGCTGCGACTTTCCATAATTCAGCGACCTTTAATCCTTAATATATTTTAACAAAATTTTAGACGAAATTCTGTTAAACTATTTGAAAGCTTCTGAGAAGGTTAGAAGCAAATTTTAAAAAATTTGGTTTTTTACCATACATATAAGGACCACATTACTGAATATTGCATTACACCAAGTATTCCAGAATTTGCAAATTAAAATTTACATAATTCTTTGAGTTCTAAAATCTATCATCATAAAACTGTTCAATTTCAAAGGCCTACGCACAAAAATTTTCTATTTACGAATATTCGTTAATTTAGAGCTGTGGATTAAACTAAAATGGAGTAGTTTCACAATTTCAGTGGGGTAATTCAAGTTTCTGCATTGGTTTCAAGGGAGAACGCGAGGATCCAAGCGTTTCTTTTGTCAGAAGAAAGTTCGTCGAAGAATTTGCCTAAAGAATATTTTCAGCGGACTTTTATCGCGCCAAAATTCGCTGGACCCATTATGGTGAACTGCCATTTGAATTTTAAACACTTTCGAGTTTCACGCGCGAGTTTCGTCCGCCTTTATCAAAGTTTACAGCACACTGTGAAACTCAATTTAGATGTGTATAATGCTGTCTCGGTTGTATACGACAGCTTCCCGTTTAGAGTACATAAATTTTGCCCCTCTTACGTTTGTGGGCCGACGTGCAAACTCTCCACACGAAAAATATAAACTCTGATTTTATCGAGTTTACGTGCGGTGGAAACTCGGCGAGCAGTATTCTAGTATTGTCGAGGGATTACGATGCATCTGGGCAGAAAATGATCCCAGCCTCTTCGAATTCTAATTAAAACGGCTGGAAATGAGTATTTTTACATTCCCATAAACATGCGATTTTATTATAATAAAATATAGTGTATAGAGTTTTGTGACTAATTGCACGTGTTTAACTAAATCTGATAATAGACTGTATGCTAATAATCAGAGATGGACAAAATTTTTATTTAAAATACAATTTCCAATAAGGAATAAAAGTTTAAAAAAAGTATGAAAAAGGGTTAACTCTATTCGTCGAATAAAAACATTAACTTTATTCGTCAAATAATCTGAACTTAAAGTAACTCTTATTTGATCCGTCATTTAAATAATTTTTTATTCAGTTAATGCCCAACTCTGTATATAATACAGTCAGTGGTGACATAATTCTTTCCAATTAAATGAAATTTTCTCACTGTTTGCATTTCGAAGCGAGTAGTACCTATGTAAAAATTCTTTCCACTTAAATCGATTTTTCTCACTGTTTGCATTTTGAAGTGAGTAGTACCTATGTAAAAATTCTTTCCAATTAAATGAAATTTTCTCACTGTTTGCATTTCGAAGCGAGTAGTATGTAAAGGGCGCATAAATTTTCCGAATCAAAATTATTAAAAAATGAATTTTGAGGACAGCCTTCTCGCGGCTGTCCTCAAGTAGATTCAGAATTACATATGTCAGCCATAAAGTAGTGCCATCCCCTTGCTTCGTGTGGTGCAATAACGCAGCCAATTTGCAAAACAAATTAGTTGACATTACAAATCCCTTTGGCAAGAATATATTTATACGTCCATCCTGTGAATTTCCCTCCACTTTCACAAATTAAAAACGGTCACTCAAGAAACCCCAGAACATCATTTTCCTCATTTCCAGTGAAATTTAAAACTGTTCTTATTGACGACAGCCTTAACGCTTCTCCCCAACAATGATCGAGATTAACAGGATGGTTCTTGCCAGAGCGTTGGAGCGGAGCCGGAGCGCGGAAATTTTTTACTGCTCCACTGCTGCAATTTTTTTTATTATTTGAATTTTCCTTCATTTTATCAGAGCAGACGAATGAAATGTTCTTAAGAAATACCAATTCTCAATTTTTCGCCATTCAAAAAATATTGTTAACCCTTCGTTGACACACCTCTTTTTTCGATCAACTTTGACATACCTGGGTGGCTCACACCCAGAGCAATTTTTTAACGAGTGTCATTCTCATTCAAATAATCCACTTATTATGAAAAAAAATCATGGGTCAATTTCAAGGTCTCTAGAATGTGTTCCAATAATTTTTTGACTGAAATTTTATCACAGTTTTTGTAAAATAATGTCGAGAAGAAACGAAGAAAATCTTTAAAAAATTGTAACCTTTACAAATTTCAATATTAGAAGCTAAAAATCTACAGAGTTTATGTTCGGATATAATATTTTGAGAGAAAAAATAGTTTCCAAGTCGGCTTTGAAAAAAGGTATTTATTTTGCATACTGAAAGTTCAGAGCGTCAAAATCAGCTTATGGGTGGCGCACACCCAGAGAGTCAACGAAGGGTTAAGTGTTAAGGAGGCATAGTACTTTTTTTGCCAGGAAATTAAACATTATTTATAATTTTTTTCTATATGAAAATGAAAAGCTAGAAGATAGGGTTTGTCGCGAATGAAAGATCACTGTTTGAAAGTATTAAAAGAATTTTTATTTAAAAAACAAAAGTAGCTGGAGCGGAGCAAATAAAAAATTGGCCTCCTCCAATCCCCTGGTTCTTGCCAAAAAAATTCCCCACCTTCGAAAGGCCCATTGCAATCTCGCGTCAATATAAAATCCTGAAGGCCATCACAATGAGCAAGTATCGCGTAATTTGTTCTGAAAGTTGCTCCCGTTATTATCTCACTCCAAGGATAACATAAACGGTGGACCAACTCACTAACTTCCCCGGATCTAACAATAGGAAAGCAAAACCGTAGCCGCCAATGAACAGCCATGGCGCGGCAACAAGACTTCGAAAACAATGGGGTACTTCGAAACGGGGGTGGCCCGTGGGGGTGGGTAAAAAGTATTTAATCACACAGAGAAAGGGCGGGCGGCAGCCCATTGAGAGTCTCGGCGATAGAGATCGAACAGTTCCGTGTTTTCTTGGCCTCGTGAATTAATTGCGTTTCCATTTGAGCGTCCGAGGCAATCGATACCGGCAAAAGCTGTCTCCCCGCGAACATTTACCTTGCCGCCCGCGGACCGGCCAATCACGCTCGCCGCCGGGAAATTATCGAATTCCAGTCGAGCGGCAGTCGTTTAAAAACAACTCGTGGATCGTTTACGCGTCGCGCGGCACAGAGCTCCGGGCGCGTCTGCGCCGGCAAGGCTGTGTTTATTAATTAATCAGCATCGCGAAACAAATTGATCGCCACGGATTATTGGAGAGTTAACCCGGCGACGGCCGCCAGCAATTTCAGTTAACAATTAGGCGGGAGAATTGCCCTCCACGGTTGTTGCCGTGATTGATCGCGTTTCGCAATCGTCCCGCGAGCTAGCCTCGAGAGTCCCGCTGCTCTAACTCGTGACGGTCGATTAGCCGGTCCCGTTGGTCCAAAGGAGCTTTGTACGCCTGTATACAGGCCGAACGAATGTTGCGCTCGGGGATCGTTTCTGTAGGATATTGCAGATTCAGTGGGGAGTGATCAATACTTTACTTCGCACAACTATCGAGGCAACTGATTCGCTGGCTGCAGAGGGCGTTAGTTGAGCTAGTTAGTGACCGACGTATATTTAGAGCACAGTCGGAGTAGTTTCAGTCGATGCAGTGCAGACATTTAATTATTGAGGGAAGAAATATGGAATATACTTTTACTTTTAATCGGCGCTTTGGTTCAATGAAGCGAACGAACTTTTGAACCGATAATAATGTATTATTATTAGTGGTTTATTACTGAAAAAATTACTCAAATATATGACAATCAGGGACGGATTTGTATGTGGGTTAAATGGGCTGACAAATCCTGAGGGAAACACATTGAGAAGGGTAGCAAAGTATTTTTATTTTGGCTGTTCTAACCGGGTGATCTTTAAACACAGAGGCTTCGCACAACTTTAAAAACAGTTCACATTTTTTTTCATGCAGCAAATTAGCAATAACTCATGTTGAAGTAAGTTTATAATTGTCTCAACTTTTTTAGTTATACCTAGTCAGGCGACCGAAAAGAGGCGAATGTTTGTGATTTTTTTTTTAGACGACGGAAGCATATATATTTATAGAACTTTTTGCACTTAAAAGAGCAACATTTAAAGAACATTTGGTGATTTATTTTGTAGAAAAATATTTACGTTTATAATAAAGCTACAAGCGACATCCAAGAAGCTTTTACAAAAAGTTGTTTTTACGGCGAGCACTGCCATTCGGAACCAGATTATCTGAAATAGAAAAGCAAAAATGATTTCGTTAGTAGGTATATTAATGTATCCTCTAATTGACAGAGGGAATTTCCGAAATATAAATTTAAAATGAAATGACAGCTATTTAAATTTGAAGTCCTGATTTTTTCGCGAGATTTATCACAATTAAAAATCAGCACTTCAACTTTAAATAGCCGCCATGTTGTTTTAAATTTATATTTCGGAAATTCCCTCCGCCAATTAGAGGATACATTAATATACTAACGAAATCTTTTTTGTTTTTTTATTTTAGGTAATGTGGTTCCGAATGGCAGTGCTCGCCGCAAAAACAGCTTTTTAATAAGGCTTCTTGGATGTCGGTTGTAATTTTATTATAAACGCAAGTATTTTTCTACAAAAAAATTATCAAATGTTCTTTGAATGTTGCTCTTTTAAGTGCAACAAGTTCTGTAAAAGTATATGCTTCCGCTTTTTCAAAAAAAATTCACAAACATTCGCCTCTTTTTGGTCGCCTGACTGCATACAGTGGCGGACGAAAGAAAGTTTACAACTTTTAAAATCGCATAACCATTTTAGAATTGGTCCAAATGACATGAGTTTTTTTGAGAAGCTAGAAGGATTACTTAGCTAAGTGACATGTTTCGTCGTTTTGTAAAAAAAAAATGCGATTGGCCGGAATAGCAACAAAATTAGTAAAAGTTGTTTTTTAAACTTTTTTTTGAGCCTGTAATGAAAATTCAAAAAACCCGTTTGTAGATTGAAGTAAGTTGTATACATGCCTAAAATTTCATTAAAATCGGTTAACGTTGTTCTGAGCTATAAATGCTTAAAGATCGCAGAATAAGCTCGAAAATCGCTGATTTCGGGAATTTCCGCGATTCTCGACCTTATTCTGCGATCTTTAAAGGATTGTAGCTCAGAGCAACGTTAACCGATTTTAATGAAATTTTCAGCATATATACAACTTACTTCAATATACAAACGGGGTTTTGAATTTTCATTACAGACTAAAAAAGTTTAAAAAAACAGCTTTTACTATTTTTGTCGCTATTCCGACCAATTGCATTTTTTTTTTTTGCAAAACGACGAAACACGTCACTTAGCTAACTAATCCTTCTAGCTTCTCAAAGAAAACTCATGTCGTTTGGACCAACTCTAAAAAAGTTATGCGATTTTAAAATTAAAAGTTGGAAACCACTGTATAACCCCTTAAAATATTTGGCGATAGTTTTCGAAAATAGAAACTTAGCCTAGGGGCACCAAGCCTCCCCTCGCTCGAGAGAATTCTTCTCCATCTTCTCCTCCTCGTACCGAAGCGAATGCGTATTTCCCAGCAGTTCGGTATATAATTCCAACTCCGGAAAATCCCCTTCGAAGAATCAGCACCTGAAAGCCCAGTCGCCATGTAAATCGTGCTCGAAGCTCGCGTCTAAGTAGAATTCTCGACGACTGGGCCGCCCCAGGACAGCAGCCACTGGGAATTCGCCAGATCAATGGCGTCGTCGTTTTAATGAAAATTTCTCGCATTTCCGATCGTCCGCGAGTCGCGCGAGGCTGTTGTGTCGCCCCTAACTTCGGTACCGCGCTGCGTGAATCCTTTTCGCCGGCTGCCGAACGGAGACAAAGAATTCCCAGCCGTTCCCGAAACGGAATTTCGCCTCGGCCACTGCTCTTCCGGTTCATCTCCGTACCTTTGGCTTTCTTCCACGCAAGCGTCTTCTTATTTCCATTGTCGCTCACGCTTTGTAGTCACCTCGAAGGGGGACAAATTGCTTTTCATTCAAATTGCAGGGAACTGCGCGCGAACTTAAGGGGGCCTTCTACTGTAACGAAGCACTTTCTTTGCGTTCTTTCGGAATTTTTTATGAGGAGCTTGTAAAAGTTATTGCTACCCGGTTTATTTCTACGTACTTATCTATATTTCGATTACATTTTCAATTTTTTTTTAGCACGAAAAGATTCAAATTAACTCAGGTGGAAAAATGACGGCACTTTGAAGATTGAGTTTCGATTTTCACACATTTTTTCGACTGTGCGAAAATCGAAACGCAATCTTCAAAGTGCCGTCATTTTTTAAATTTTCAATATCTTTCTTTCATTCTGGTACAGGCTATAGCCAAGGACATACAAATAAGGAATCCTTTTAAATTTTTTGTTTCAGATGATGAGAAACCGTCCAATAGTGGACACCGTATGGGCACCGTTTTTTTTTTCAAAAGCAAGTACAAAGTGATCCACTTGAGTTAATTTTAATCTTTTCGTGCTACAAAAAATTGAAAATGTAATCGAAATATAGATAAGTATGTAGAAATAAACCGGGTTGCAATAACTTTTACGAGCTCCTCATAAAAAATTCTGGAAAAACGCAAAGAAAATGCTTCGTTACACTAGAAGTTAAATTATATCGAAGCATCGTTGGGTACTAGGGTTTGTCGGTTTTTAAAAACCGGGTTTAAAAACCGGTTTTTACTTATAAATTTGTAAAATTCGAAAACCGGGTTTTAAATTTAAAAACCCGGTTTAATATACTAGAATTAATATGCAGAAATGAATTAATTATTTGATTAAAAACGTTAACATTTTGACTTGAAATCGCCTCGGACACAAGCATATTGTAATAGTTTACTGTAAAACTAATCTTCATGAGTTCATATTTTCAGTAAAAAAAAATACTAAATGGAGTAAAGATTTATAATTTGGTACCACCTTTTAAAAGATTTATATTTTGTACGAATTTTAGTTATTTTAGTTTCTTTTTCATTTGGTTTTGTATGCAGTCTATTTTATTGTGTTATATTTTCTTAGATTCATAAATATTAAATGAACTCAAAAATTGTACGTATTTGTACGGATTTTAATTTTTTTGTGGTTTTGTATAGATAGATAGTGTATATTTTATTTTATTATATTTTCGTAATTCCATAATATTAAGGAAACTGAAAATTTTTAAAATAAATACAAATATTTATTTATTATTTTAATTATATTTTATGTGAACAATCGAAAACCGGTTTAACCGGTTTTTTGGGAATAGTGGAATTCGAAAACCGGTTTTTTCAAAAGTCGGTTTTTGTATAAACCCTATTGGGTACACATTTCGTTCGTTTCGGTTGTGTTTGTGATTAATACAAGGGCTTCTGCTTGGAATTAAAGGAAGCGGGGGTTAGGCAGACTAATTTGAGCAACAAGAGGGTACCTTATTTCTATTTCCTGTCGAATGTTTATATTTTAGTTTCCTATTAAACTTTCTCTAAACTCAGCGACCAGAAAGTGGAAGAGACTTTTCGTGCCACTTTCCTTTGTCAAATCCCACTATGCACCTACTCGTTTTCCATATTAATTCCTCGAGAAATAAACATACACTTGTTCCAAAACCCGAGGCACGTTCAACAGAGTCCCAACCGCGAGCTGCCTCCACATTTTCGTCCTTTTTTTTACACATTCGTTCCCATTTTTCCGCATTATCTGCGATAACGAGACAGCCAAGCGAAAAACGTCCGAGCGTATTGCTCTCCTCGCCCGCAAAAAAGGTTTCACGATATTCTCCGGCGAGGGAGAAATCGCGTATAATTTTTCAACGGGAGGTATTCATACGCAAATCTGGAGTTTGGTATGCGACGCACGTCGCGGCACGAAGTTGTTCCACGCCAATGGTATACGTGAGCCGTCCTTAAGGATTTTTGGGAGCTTCAGCTGTCGCTTTTGGAAATCTTATTTCACCAGGAGGGTTTACTCGGCGTCTGAGCCGCGAAAGAGCCGAGAACCGAAGGGTGCGGGAGGACTGCGAAGGACCAGATACATATATTTATTGCGATGGCATTTCGTGGTTCACGCCTTTTCTCCTATTTCAGACTTTCGATTCATGGCACTCCTTTTGAAACTTCAGATACTTTCGTGAAGAAATGCGTTACACTAAAAATTAATAATAATTAATCGTTAAGCATTCGTAGACACACCTATTTTTTCGCTCAACTTTGACATACCTGGGTGGCTCACACCCAGAACAATTTTTGAACGACTGCCATTCTCATCTGAAGAATCCAATTGTTATGAAAAAAATCATAAGTCAATTTCAGGGTCTCTAGAATGTATTCTAGCTCAGTTTTTCACCGAAATTTTATCGCAGTTTTTGTAGAAAAATTCTAGATTACCATATGTCGAGAAAAAACGAAGAAAATCTTCAAAAAATTGTAACTTTTACAGATTTCAATATTAGAAGCTAAAAATCTACGGAGTTGTTGGTCACATATAATACTTTGAGAGAGAAAATAGTTTGTAACTCGGTTTTGGGAAAAAGGTATTTATTTCGAATGCGTCAAAATCAGCTGATGGGTGGCTCACACCCAGAGTGTCAACGTGCAGTTAAAATTGCTGCGAGGTTTTTGTGCTCTTGTCTGCGCTATTTTAAGTTTCTTAACCCAACTGTTACCCAGTTCCTTCGATTTCGATAGTGGAACAATTCGAGATATATAAAGTTAAGAGATTTATTGATTTTACAATCGAATATATTATATTTTCTCCTGCTTTAAATTTCTATATTTAATTAGCACAGCATTGGCAAAAGTTCTTTGGTCGATTGGCGAGAAAATAAGTTCGAATGCAGGGGGACAATACGAAAATAACTCGAACCACCTGGTTCATGGAGAATTGCTATTTTTAATTGTGAAAGTATCAATCACTAACCAGTAGACGAGTCGATAAATACTGAGCACTCGGATATAGAAGACAATGTAATAACTGCCAACGCAGTAATAATCGTTAATTGAATTGATTATCCAGGATAATTACTTGAGTAATTAATGGGATTACTAATGATGATCACTTAATGAATGAAAACACTGTGAATCGTTACTCGAGGAGTTAAAATATTATAGACGATAGACTACCAGTTATTAAATGCTAGAAACCACAATGTTTGTTCGCTGCTTCGCAAACTACTGATGCCTATTATTAAGTGTTTGCAAACTTCATCGAGTGCTACGAAAGAAACTGCTGTTCCTAAGGCGGAGCCAGTGGAAATGTCCAATTATGTGTGCCACAGTTTGGATTTTCTCCTGATCCCAAGCCCCTTCACGGTCAATGATCCATAACACAGAAACGTTTGCTGGGTAGAAGATCTCTGGCGTTCATTGAGAACGCCACCATAAATCAAACGACGTCACGAGTGAATGGAGCGCAGACTTGCACTCCTCTTAATTAAACACTTCCAGGCAAATAAAACAGAACACAAAACAGAATGAAAGACCATTGTACCTAAAACATTCGGCGACACGTTGAAAGCAGCCACGCTGTTTACTCAATATTCTGAATAATATTGATAAATATTTATGAAGATCGACTGAAATATTCCAAGAGGATTAAATGTATTATTTACAATAAACTGCAGATGCTCAATCACACGAATTATCTTAAACAAGAAATTCTCGATACACCGAAGTATAAAAGGAAATCTGGACAAATTCTCAATAATTCTTTACTCGAATTGAAGCAACAAAATTAGCTCTTCAAGTTCCAAGCTTCCTTTCGAAATACCTTGCGTCCATTTCTAACTTCATCCTTCAACCACCCCACCCCCCCCCCTCATTAATTTTCGTAACCCTGCTGTTGCTTCATCCACACTTTTTCAACCCCACCCCCCCCCCCCCCTCCCCACCCGCCCCCCGTGCATCGTGTAGTTGCGTATCGATTTTTCGAGAACCATCGACATAGTTCCCAACAGCCTACCACAGAGGCTTGCTGCTAACACGGATTTCTGACTGATCGATACGTGTCGTATTTTCGAGAACCACGGAGTAAGGCGCGTTCATATTTCAAACGATCGCCAAGTGGATTCAAGGGTTATTTGAAATTCAGATATCGGGTTCTCTTGGGCAGGGCGATACAAATATTTTCGCGGTAGGCCGTGCGCTTTTCCGCCCCCTCCGCGGCGCGATTTTTCATTCCAGAGGTACCACCGGAAACGGGATCGTAGTCGAGAGTGAAATATAGCCGAACGCGTGGACAGAGAAATCGTACATTCCGTCGAGCGGAAACGAATAACGCCGCTTTTATTTGTTATCGTTGTTACCACGAGAGGGTTCCTAGTTCCTAGTAGTCGTTCTCGAAATTCCAGGAAAATTCTTCGCAATTAAATAGGACGAGCTGTAGAAGCGAAGCTTTAAGGAGCCACCCTCGGTTATTCAATTTTTATATGGATTAATCTGTAATGCTCTGCAGCCCTTTATGAAATCATTACCATCGTGGTGTAATCTAATTTGCATGGCTCCGTGGCTTTTTATCGTTTTATTCAGCTGCGAAGGAGTTGGTGTCAAGGCCAGGCTGCGAGGAAAGAATTAGTGGTGAGTGATGGTGATTTTTCAGATGGGAAATATAAAGGGTGTTTCCTAGAATACACACAAACGTTTTCGGTTAACAAGCTATTCCATTTTTAGTAAGCATCATCTTTTGATCAATATTCTTCGAATCCTTATGTGTCCATAGAGTTCTCTAATGATCCCTATTACCAGCTATTTTAATGCGCAAAAAATTGTATAATGACTTCTGCTCAGGGATCGAAAAAGTTCTGGGACTCTTATTTTTAAAAAAATTCGGTTGGAACTTATATGTTTTGTTTAAGAGAATATCTGTTGCTGTGGAATTTTTATTGAAAGAAATATTACTCTTAGGAACTTCTTTAGAAACTGTTCTCGTGAAGCAGATATTTTAGAAACTATATAATAAAAGTTCCATGGAAACAGTTATATTAGAACATTTATTAAAAAAGGTTCCATAAGATAAAGAAAAGTACTAAAATGTTAGGTACTAGTTTTATTTAACAATATCATATTCTGCATATGTTTAATTCATAAAAGGTGTGGAAATCATAACATAAGTAATTAATAGTTTCATAAAAAGTATTTCACAGAAAAGAGAACTTGTCAAGAATAATTCCAAAATAACATTTTTGTATAACTCATACGAATCAAAATACACAAAAATTCTATAATATCTGCGTAGAGATTATCTACGTATGTAAATATTACAAATAAATAACAATTCAGAATATCAATTTAACTGAAATAATTATTTATTATTGTCGTAGTTTCGAAACCTGCTTCTGCTTAAGGGTGTATTGGACCTATCTTCAAAATGGTACCAAGTTAATGAAAATTTGTAAGATTGTTCTTTCTAATCTTCTTGATGCGCTCCAGAAATTTTAAACGAATTCACTGAACGGTTGCTGAGTTATAACGATTTTAATTTTCACTGATTTTACACGTACTCTTATGGAAAGAGACGATTTTGATAGATAAAACAGCTAAAAAAATGTTGAAGAAATGGTGCCGCTGTTTTCAACTTCTTTTTACATATAGTATATGGGTTAGGGCTGGGGCTATTCGAATAATTTAATATTTGAATATTTTACAAGTATTCGAATGCTACTCGAATATTTCAGTATTCGAATACTACTCGAATATTTCAGTATTCGAATATTTAAGGATTCGAATACTACTCGAATATTTCAGTATTCGAATACTACTCGAATATTTCAGTATTCGAATGTTATTATTCGAATATTTAAGTATTCGAATACTAATCGAATATTTCAGTATTCGAATACTATTCGAATACTTAAATATTCGAATATTTAAGTATTCGAATTCTACTCGAATATTTCAGTATTCGAATACTACTCGAATATTTCAGTATTCGAATGTTATTATTCGAATATTTAAGTATTCAAATACTATTCGAATACTTAAATATTCGAATATTTAAGTATTCGAATTCTACTCGAATATTTCAGTATTCGAATATTTAAATATTCGAATATTTAAGGATTCGAATACTACTCGAATATTTCAGTATTCGAATATTTAAGTATTCGAACACTACTCGAATATTTCAGTATTCGAATGTTATTATTCGAATATTTAAGTATTCGAATACTAATCGAATATTTCAGTATTCGAATACTTAAATATTCGAATATTTAAGGATTCGAATACTACTCGAATATTTCAGTATTCGAATATTTAAGTATTCGAACACTACTCGAATATTTCAGTATTCGAATACTATTCGAATACATCAGTATTCGAATACTTGTATATTCGAATTATATTCGCCAAATGATTGAGCAACTGAAGTATTCGAATATTCGAATACCGAAAAATTCGACAAATAGTCCCAGCCCTATTATGAGCAGATGAAAATATCTGCACATTTCCAATTGTTTTCACTACACCGTTTTAAAGAAATAAATTATAACTTGAGAAAATTGTGAATTTAGGGCATTTTCACTGCCAAAAGTTTAGCAAATAATGCTTCAGAAAGCATTTGCAAAGTGAAAACTACCTTCCTAGGATTAAAAATAAGACTCCAACTGTCATTCGAGTTCCTTACATCTAGATTTACTATGCGTAGGACGTAGATATTCAAGTATTTCAAATTTCCAATTCCTATTTTTATCCAATATTGTACGTCCGATACATCCTTAATCCTCAATCTATTGAATACGAATTTTTCCATAATAACTTCGAGTTGGCTATAAGAAACCAGCTAGGATTAGGTTTCATAACAACCCGATGGCTTCGTCCTTTGTGTACCTCCTTTGTATTATATTCCTGTCCATTGCATAATAAAAACATTATAATAATAGTAATAATAACCATCCTCCCCTATGAGGTATTGCCACCGTAACCCTCTGAAGTCGAAACAGAGTGGAATAAGTTGTTAAGGCAACCGAGCACGTTTTCGATATGAGCCCAACGAGGTTTTTTATCGAACAAGCTGTAAATTCTGTTAAGAAGGTACCTACCCCGAGGGTCTACCCGGAGCATCATCCCCTTTCGTTATCACAGCCACATCGCGACGACTAAAGGATACCCGATAGATCCCTGGAGATGCTTTCCCTGTCCTTGGCTCCTGGATAAGAGTCAAGCACATCCAGCTACCAGGTCTTGACAAGTCCTAAGACGATGGTACCAGAGGATCACAGTGGCGGGAGGAAACAGGGCTTGGGGGAAGGGAACATCCCTTAAACAGGATTCTGAGGTCTGGCAGGCGTCCCGATTCCGCTGGCTGCCAACAACTCCCGTTGCTAAATCGTCCGACGTCTGCCGCGCTCACGCGGCGCTTGCGCGACGCGGTTAGGTAGATGTCAGAGCTTTATGGCGCACTCCGCTTCATTTATGCAGCATTAAATGTCCACTTATGTTTTATTGATGCTTGTGCAAGAATTACAGCCTCTCGCGGGACCCTGGCACTCGGGCCTGTAATGCCACTTTGTGGTTTATTCGCGTGGTCGTGGAAGTTCACTTGAACGTTGCTCGTGGCGCAATTAGCTTCTGGCTGATTTAGGTGGATCCCTTCGTTCCGACTGGTGCCTGCGTCCTAATCACTATCCGATATTGCTCGGATAATATAGGAGCCTAGAATGGATACTCCTCTCGCGATGGAACCTTTAAAATTAGAATTTTTTTGTGCTCCCAAATGCATAGTTTACTTCAGTGCCTGCGAACCAATTTTCCGTTGGAACATCGCAACGCTATTCTCAGCTCGTTCTCCGGGCACGCAGGTGCGGCAACATTTTATTCGTTCAGCCGAAATCCTGCATTTTATCGTAACTAACGCGCGGCCCCCGCGCAGTAAACACGGATCAACGTCCGCGCGATATTTTTACCCCCTCGAGGAGGCAGCGGCTACGGTGTGTTTCGATCACTTATTCAGGAACGTGTGTCCGTAATCGGGTGGAGGCAAGCCGCAGTCGATGTTAACTCGAGGCGGGAGTCAGCCTCGATCTTCCACCGAGCTAATTAATATTCACTTTGCCGGGAATTATAGAGCGCTCTGGCAGCGGCCAGCACCGTAATTGATGACTCAACTGAGCCCGGTGCGCGAGTGTTAAGTCGAAATTCGATCCACGCAGTCCTCCTTCGGTCTCTTCGCGTAATTTTCGATCATGGCGCGAGGAACATTGAGGTCTCCTCAGCTCACGAAATTAGGATAATTGTTCACTCAATTGTTATTGGATTAACGTTCCATTCTTTCGCTCGCCAAGTGCACAAAGTTTCCACAAAATTCCAAGGAACGTCTCGGAGGAAGTATTTTGTAAAAATTTCTTCGCGGAATGTACGTGCTCCGCGTGCAAAGCCGCGATTGTCGTGCGAGGTTGCGGCATGTCTCGAGGTATCTTTGAGGCAGGTAACTTTCCGTCCGAAGTGCATCATCTTCTGCATCCTTCAGAAATATTTCCAAACGGGAGAATCGGGAGGGGAAAGTCTCCGGCTTGGGATACTGGTGGATGCAGATTTTCGAGCAACTTTAAATTCTTAATTCAGCTTCAGCCGTCCCTTCGCTAGTTTCCGTCAATGTACAGCTTCAGAAGAGTAGCCTCAATAACTAACCTTCCTCCAACATTTTTAGGGTTGCCATACAGTGGACGAAGTCTCTATAAGAACACTACTATTTTTAATAAAAAAATGTCAAGTAATGTGCTAATACAATTAATGGAAGGCTGAGAAATAGTGACGAAAGGATGCAAAATATGCGGGACTGTCCTTTATTTTCAACCTCCGATTTCTTTTGCTCTCACCCCCTAATATGATTCCATTTCATAAAAAAATAGTCCCTGAAGAAGATTATTGCAATCGAGCAACAGGAAAGGGTGCCGTTGGGCCTTAAAGTTTAGAATTCATCAATGGTTTGAATTTGAAGAATTTCTCAAAAATGGTAAGCCCTATCGAAATTTTGTTCAAATATCATTAAAAGAGTATTCAATTTTCTACAATTACTGTACATATAAGTTTTTCGTGCGTTCGCCCATTTTGTAGATAATAGCGTTTGAATATAGAGCACCTGTGCGCCGTGACGTATTGTCTATACGCGCGTGTCGCCGACCTCTCTATATTCAAACGCTATTATCTAAAAAATGGCTGAACGCACGAAATACTTATATATACAGTAATTGTAGAAATTTGAATGCTCTTTTAATGTTATTTGAACAAAATTTTAATAGGCCTTACCATTTGTGAGAAATTCTTTAAATTCAAACCATTGATGAATTCTAAACTTTAAGGCCTGGTTAGCATCCTTTCCTGTTGTCCGATTGCAATAAACTTTTTTCAAGGACTATTTTTTTTTATCAAATGGCACGATTCTAGGGAGTGAGAGGAAAGAAATACAAAAAAAAATTTCGACACGTATAAATAAGGGCCACCCTAGTACTCGCAGAGTAAAATAAATCATTACCTACCCACTTTTTTCATGTTTTATTTATTTAGCACTTGAACGTCTCGTATCAATGCTTGGCAATTATGGCAACCCTATAAAATAAACCATTACCTATCCACTTTTTTCATGTTTTATTTATTTAGCACTTAAACGTCCCGTATCAATGCTTGGCAATTATGGCAACCCTAGCTATCGTGCATTTCCAGGAATATCCAAGTTTCCTAATTCAACTTCCACAACCCTATCATCGTTTCTCCTCAATTCCTCGTTTCCTCCGACCTACACCCTGTCGCGAGGCTATTTCTAGCCATGTATTTTTTGTTTGTTTTGGTTTGCGTTCAGAGGGATTGCGCCTTGTTGATCTGAAAAATAGGTAATTCTTTGTGAATTTTTTGCACAAAAACAGTTCGACAAATTAATCTGAGGTTTGGCAGACTGTTTCACTGTATTTTGAACTATTGTTCCAAATTTTGGTGTAACAAAATTCGACGCTCGTAAGAGCGATGAAAAATAATCGGGTGGTGCTGGCGTTGACGAAAAGTACTGTAAGGGTTATCCGAAACATAAGATGGAAAAGAGATTCTTAATCTATATGAATGTGGCTATCGGTGGTAGTAGATGCATTAGGAAAAATAAAAAAATGTTAATATGGCAGCCTTTTGAAGAAGGCGAAGCGTCCTGATTTGAGTCTGAAACAGGTTTTGCCCCAAAATCGGGAAAACTTCTTTAAATAAAAAAGGAACGGTTACAGATACGGAAATAAATCTACTACCACCGATAGCCACATTCATATAGATTAAGAATCTCTTTTCCTTTTTGTGTTTCGGATAAACCTTACAGTACTTTTCATCAACGCCAGCACCATCCGATTATTTTCCGACGCTCTTTTTGTACCTGCCATGTCTTTTTTTCACTGTCACACAAAAATTCAGAACAATAGTTCAAGACACAGCAAAGCAGCCTGCTAAACCTCAAATTAATTTGTCGAACCGTTTTTGTAGAAAAAATTCCCAAAGAATTACCTATTTTTCGGCCCAACCATTCGGCTTTGCCATATTTGGGCACCTCGGGCGGTCTCGCCAGGATTCGGCCGTCTACGGTAGATCTGGAGGGGGGCGAGCGAGAGGCGAGCGTGATGCGAGCGCAAGGCGAGCGCAAGGCGAGAGCGATGCGAGCGCAAGGCGAGTGCGATGCGAGCGTGATGCGGGCTCGAGAAGCTTTGTCACTTTTCTTACAGCCGAAGTTGCCACGACACATGTCAGAATTGTATCTAACGAAGTCGCCACGGCACGTGGCATAACTGTATTCCATCGTATTACAATAAACTATATTTGAACGGCTAAACTTTGCCTATCAATGAGTCGCACAGAATTAATTTGTCGTGGGATCGCGTATCTAGTACGCGACACACCCAAACTCAACAACTATTTAATCTTCCTCTGTCCTACCATCATTTTTACCCCTCTCCCCGCAGCACTCCAAGCGCCCCCGAGAACATCTAATCTCCTCTAACCATCCCCTGTTCGTTCTGCTTCGACAGGATTAGCTCGAACCGTTAAACAGACGTCAGGCTTGTCACACACAGGTTCCCGAACAGTTCCCAGATCTCAGAACCACTTTCACCAGCCACTACCATAATTCCAAAGGATTGGATCTCTCCAAAGTTACCCAAGCAACGTCCCGCGTCCACCCTCCCCCAACTCGGCGAACGATTTAATTGCTCTGACCACCGTGCCCGACCACTGTTAATCGCACCGAGGGAACTGGATTCAAATTAACGACACTGCACGCGTGGCCCTACCAGACTTCCTCTGGCCGCTCCTCTGACAGCGGGGCCAGACGTAGCTGTGAAATCCCGAGCGAAACGACTCCATAATGAGCGGGGACGCCGAACAATAACGGCTCTAATGAGCGGACCGCGCCGCCATTACGGCATTGTCCCCCAAAAAAAGCCGACTAGCGCGGTTAATAGCCCGCGATAAGGCCAAATTATTTCACTTTGCCGCTTTTTCGCCGCTTACACTCCCCCAAACCCCTGGTCGCGATGTTTCTGGCGAGCTGGGAGGGAGATACGCCGGCGTCTCCGATTTCTTCCAGTAATTTGGGCGAGCTGCGAGCGGAGGGCCTGCTTCGAATCGCTTCCTAACGCGGCGCATTACTCGGCACGTGAGTTTTTAGGGGAACCGGTGATTAAAAGTGGGGGTTGAAGAAGCGCGCTTGTTGGGGTCGGGCTGGGTTGGTTGTAGATTAATGTTTGGGTTGGCTCGAATGTGGAATATCGTTTGACGATGCAGGGAAGATATTTTGTAGAAGTAGCTGGGCTTCTGTTGGGGAGGTCCGTGTTTGTGTTGGCTAGCTTGCTAGAGTATGGCTTTGGATCTCACTTCAGTGCTTCAGTAGAGCTGTGGTTTGGATTCTCTGGTCAGTAGATCGACGGTTCTATATTTTGTAGGTTAGTGTAATACATGGGTGGTTTTGTAATTTAGTACTTCGGGAGTTTGGACTTTGAAGGACTTTGTGATGTGATATTATTGTGGTCAGAATTTTATACCTTAGTGTGCCCAGTACTTTAGTGGATTGGGCTGTTGGAACTTTTGAGATCAGAGTTGGGTATTAATTAAATAAAAAATTATTTAGATAACGGATCAAATAAAAGGTACTTTTAGATTATTTAACGAGTGAAGTTAATTTTCTTATTCAATGAATCATTCTTTTAACTTTTATTTGTTATTCGAAATTTTTATTTAAATAAAAATTTTGCCAACTCTGCTTGAAATTGAAGTTTGATGTTTCAGTGTATCATTCCTTCTGATAGCTCAATACTTTCGTCAGTTCCTATTCCTCCATTCTGTAATGTCATGAAGTCTATATACGAATAGATCTGTACTTTTTCAAACAGCGTATTAGTCAAAAACATTTTTTTAATAGAAAGCTTATTATTCGTGACTGAAAATAATAGTGTCAACTATTGGTACACTGTCAACTACGAGTACAGTTACCCTAAATGCCTAAAACCAAATTTCAGGATTTTTCCCTAACCAACCCCTAAGGGGGTGAAAAGGGGTGAAATGTATTTTCACGGATTCTTCAAAATCTCTTAGGCCCGATTAGATATTAACTTGGTTTTTACTTCGAAAGGTTACCCACATAGGGTAACTGTACTCGTAGTTGACAGTGTACCAATAGTTGACACTTTTATTTTCAGTCACGAATAATAAGCTTTCTATTAAAAATATGTTTTTGACTAATACGATGTCTGAAAAAGTATTAGTCAAAAACATTTTTTTAATAGAAAGCTTATTCGTGACTGAAAATACAAGTGTCAACTATTGGTACACTGTCAACTACGAGTTGACAGTTGTAAAAATGTTTTTGACTAATACTTTTAGTCAAAAATATTAGTCAAAAACATTTTTTTAACAAAAAGCTTATTATTCGTGACTGAAAATAAAAGTGTCAACTATTGGTACACTGTCAACTACGAGTACAGTTACCCAATATATTAAAAAATACTCACATTGTTGCCAGATGTTGTAGCTAATTAATAAATGAAGAAACAATAACATTCATGCATGGTTACTTTAATTACAGCCACGACTTTCACAGATTTTGAGGAAAATTTTTTGAGCACAATAATTTGGCCACCCTCTGTATAACAACCGAATGCATATAACCACTTCGTAATGCGCTTCACACAGCACTTGGTATCATTTCATACCGAGGACTGGAATTTCGGTAATACGGAGCAAGTTTCGAATACATCCCCAGCCACAAAATCTGAACGGAAGCTGATCTTCTCTGTTTACCAACGGTATCATTTAAAAGTTTCGAGCGTGTCCATATTGGCAAGCCATCAATTGTGCATAACATCAAACTCTGTTGCAATATCGGAACTGTAACGCAACTCCAATATTAGTTTCTGCCCGTAGCCATTTAATAATTACGTAATAAGGCATGGGCTTGATACCAGTAAAGTAAGAGGAGGTATATTAACAACCGTGTTGAACTTCATCCACCCTCAATCCCATAAAATCGAAATATAGTACTTGCTGGAAAATCCTCTGTATGGAAGGGATGGGAATTCGACGCGCACGGCTATGGCCACATTCTTCATACGCTTCGTGGACCATGTGTCTGCATTATTCACTTCTCTTTACTAATTAATCTCGTGCAGTCTGAATTACTTACTCTTCAATCGGCCAGGGATATTTCGCCCGACACTGCATTCATTAAATGCAGAGCCTCGGAATAGGAAAAAGCATGGTAGAATAATTACGAACTCGATAATACATTTAATTCCATGAATCACGAATTCTTTGACCATTGAAGTCTTTAATGATATTAATATGGAAAATTGGTTTGAAATGTGCTGTCCTTCAAAGGCGTGCTTGGACTACAAAGGGTTAAAGGGACTGTGAAGCACGATTATAGTAATTGGGTGTAATCTTGAAAATTTTATTAATTCATAATGGCTTTGACAGTCTTTAAATTTTTCAGTCTTCAACGTTTGCTAATTTCCTTTGGGTCTTTATTCGTATTATTTTGCCTGGCTATATATAGACAATAAAAAATTCTGAACCTTTGTGAATATGTAGGGGATTTCATTCTGATTACAACGCAATTTTTGTTTGCTGCCTAAAGTCACTCGAAGGAGGTGAAATTAACCCCTGAAAATTCGGCTATTTTCCGATTTAACTCGCGAACTGTAAGAGATAGAAAACAAGTTTCACGACAAAAGATACTTCTTTTAATTAGTAAACTTCTTTCGTTTGGTAAAAAAAATTATTTTACAGTTCACGCGTTATAACACAAAATCGAAAAATAGCCGGATTTTCAGGGGTTAATTACACCACCTTAGAGTGAATTTGGGCGGCAAACAAAAATTGCGTTGTAATCAGAAGGAAATCCCCTACATATTCACAAAGTTTCAGAATTTTTTGAATTTTTGGGCTCGTGATCTTCCCTTACAAAAAAATTTCCAATACTCTCGATACTTCCAAACATCCATATTAATTATTTAGTGGATATACTGGTAAAAAGCATTAAGTAAAAAATTCCCATTTTTTACTTTATGGTGAAAGAACATGTTAGAAAAAGTGCGCTTTACATACTGGTACCTAATACACTACTAAAAATAAAGGATCTCTTTACTATTCTAGATCAATGTCGCACAAAGTGCATTAAATCAAAACTTTAAATTGAGTTCCCGAAAAAGCATACATATTTTAGCACGCTTTACCAGTACACCCACGAATTATTCAAAACACTCGCAGCACAGCATCCCGAGCTCCCACGGCTAAACACCCCCACAATGACATCACCAAATAATTCCCCTCGAATTATCCAATAAACCAGCGACCAACGTATCCCACACCACGCACGATTCCCGTTTCCAATATCGTGTCTCTCACTACTGCATCCAACGCCCCACCGCTAAACACCCCCGCCATGACATCATCGAATGATTCCCCTCGAATTATCCAATAAACCAGCGATTAACGTATCCCACATCAAACACGATTCCGGTTTCCAATATCTTGTTCCCCGAAAACCCTTCGGAGGAGCTGCGCCCACCTATCCCATCCAGGGAGGATCCGATAAATCGAAAGTTTATTGTCGCAGAAAATATTTGCTCGTATCAAACTGGGGATCGAGCTCCTCCACCTATCCGATCGGCCCGGCCAGCCAATATTTCGAGCGTTTTCCCTTGCGCCCCTCGACCTGACGTCCAACTTACTCGCGGCATGGTTGCAACGTAGGGCGCGCACAACCGACAGATATGAAGTTTGTCATGGACACTCGGGCCCGATACGATTCTTCGGCCGTTCCGTTCGAAGGGTGCCGCGATATTTCCAACGACGGAGGCCGCGGCGGGGAACGGACACGTCGCGAAACAGGGACAGGCTTTATCCAGGAACTTGGTCGCGAGGTGAGGCAGAAAATGCTGCAATAAATGTTGTTAGTGTACCGCGAATTGCAGAGATTTAGCGGGTAACCTGGGGCTCACTCAGGCGATGGTTAAGCTTTTGTGCACTGTAGGAATTTTGGATTAACCCTTCGTTGACACGCCTCTTTTTTCGATTAACTTCGACATACCTGGGTGGCTCACACCCAGAGAAATTTTTGAACGATTGCCATTCTCATCTAAAGAGTCCAATCGTTATGAAAAAAATCGTGGGTCATTTTCAAGGTCTCTAGAATGTATTCCAATAGTTTTTTTTTTTTCAAATTTTATCACAGTTTTTGTGGAAAATTTCTAGATTACCATATGTTGAGAAAGAACGTAGAAAATTATCTAAAAATTGTAACTTTTATAAATTTCAATATTAGAAGTTATAAATCTACAGAGTTGTTGTTGAGATATAATATTTTGAGAAAAAAATAGTTTGTAAGTCGGCTTTAGAGAAAAGGTGTTTATTTTGTATATGGATTGTACAGAGCGTCAAAATCAGCTTATGGGTGGCTCACACTCAGAGTGTCAACGAAGGGTTAAAATACTGGTGATACAATTGAGGAGTTGAAATGAGGCATTGAGAGCAAAAACGGAGTAACACACATTGAAAACAGTTTCATTTTTTCTGTTTTGTATGATTAATACAGCCTAGGGTTTGTCGGTTTTTAAAAACCGTTTTTTTATACATTTGTAAAATTCGAAAACCGGTTTTTAAATTTAAAAAAAAAACGGTTTTATATAATATAATTAATAAGTAAAAGTGAATGAATTATTTAATTAAAAACGTTAACATTTTGACGTTAACATCGCCTCGGACACAAGCATATTGTGTAGTAGGTAACAGTTTACTGTAAAACTAAACTTCAAGATTTATAATTTATATTTTGTACCGGATTTTAGTTGTTTCATTTTTTTTTCATTTGGTTTTATATGCAGTGTATTTTATTGTGTTATATTTTTGTAGATCAATAAATATTATTTTAACTTAAAATGTACGGATTTTAGTTATTTTACTTTTTGTTATTTATTTGGTTTTGCATAGACAGAGTATATTTTATTTTGTTATATATTTGTAATTCCATAAATATTAAAAAAGCTGTAAAGTTTTAAAATAAGTACATATATTTATTTACTATTTTAATAATATCTTTTTGTGAAAATTCGAAAACCGGTTTTTTCAAAAGTCGATTTTTATCTAAACCCTAATATCCTTCCATTGAGGAAAGTGGAATTCTTGTGAGTGTTAAATAAATAAATTTCACAGGAGGATCATCCAAAAATGGAAATTTTTAAAATAAGTACTTACAAATATTTATTTTCCATTTTAATTATATTTTTTGTGAAAATTCAAAAACCTGTTTAACTGTTTTTGGGGGTAATAGTGGAATTCGAAAATTGTTTTTTTTTTCAAAAGTCGGTTTTTGTATAAACCCTGGTGCAGTCTACTGGAATACTTTATTGCTACTAATTCAATTTCGCAAAACAAAATGTGGGTTAGCCCGTTTTTGCTCTGAATGCCTCAAATGGTAAATTATGTGAGTGCCAGACGTGAAATTTTTCAGTATGTTCTTTGCGACAGCTTTAGAAATTGAAATAAATTATTTAAGTAAAGTACTCAGCATCGAATTTACATCATTTGCTTCTAAACAAATGATTTTGGGGTTCCTTGGCACTTACATCGTTTACCATTTCAACTCGGAGAATTTCGAGCTTCAAAGATATTCACAAACAGAAAAAATTAAATAATATAAAAAATCCATTCATTTAAATTATTCAATTCAAAACAAGAAACCAACCCTAAAACATATTGCGGTTTTTAATAATTTTTTACTTGAATTCTGTTTATTTATCAAAGTATATTTTACTTTTGTGAAGCGAGAAATTTCAGACATAAGAAATTCATGCACTATGGGAATCGACAAATGGAGAAGTTGAGAAAATGAGATTGCCTATTCAATCCCAAATTCGAAATTGCTAAATTTGGTAAATAAGGAAGCTTACAAGGGAAGATCCCGAACCCGAAAATTCAAAAAATTCTAAAACTTTGTCAGTATGCAAGGGATTTCCTCGTGATTACAACGCAATTTTTATTTGCTGCCGAAATTCACTAGAAGGGGCTGAAATTAACCCCTGAAAATTCGGCTATTTTCCTATTTTGTGTTATAACTCGCGAACTGTAAGAGATAGAAACAAAGTTTCAAGGCAAAAGTTACTTCTTTTAATTAGATCCATCATTTGATAAAAAAATTATTTTACAGTTCGCGAGTTATAACTCAAAATCGGAAAATAATCGGATTTTCAGGGGTCAATTACATCCCCTTAGAGTGATTTAGGCGGCAAGAAAAAATTGCGTTGTAATCAGGAGGAAATCCCCTACATATTAACAAAGTTTCAGAATTTTTTGAATTTCCGGGTTCGGGATGTTCCCTTGTTAGTTGTCCAAATCAGATCGAATAAAAGTCAATTAAATTCGCGTTTGATTCTAAATTCCAAATGCACGCGATTGCTCGCGTGCAACAAACCACAACAATGTTCGAAATTTGCTCGCTTGGCGGTGCAAAAGGACACCCTCCCCCTCCCCCCTGCCGCCCCCTCGAGCCGCGCCGATCGTCGCGCTGGCAGAATGCAAGAGAACAATAGGAAACGGGGTTTCAGCTATCGACCCGCCGAAAATAGACAAGCCGCTGACACGGCGTGTGATTCCCGCTTAATAGTTGATGCAACGATCAGCACCTTGAACTATGACAATGAACCGAGCATCTGGCCTCTTGGCAGTGACACAGCAGGTTCGTTAAGTGATGCTTAATTGCTGCTGCGCCTCGTGCCGTTATTTATCTATACGCGGATCAGCGATCCCGCGCGTTATTCCCGAGGCCAGTCGCGAACTGTTCAGCACCGCGAGAGAGAGAGAGAGAGAGAAAAAAATTGCAGCCGTTTGACATTTTTATCGAATCAACGGAGCCAAGGTGACATCGAATTAAGTTGGCGACCGAGCGCCCAGGAACAATGCTGGCGATGTTTGCTGCGATACTCAAGAAATGGATATGCAAAATACTTTGCTCGACGCTTATGCAAATTACTCGAATCACTTCTCATTGTATGTACGCAAGAAGTCTTCAGAAACCTGAAGGGTATTACTGTCTTGAAATTTTTCCACCTTCCACGCTCCATTGTTCCATAAAAAAAAAGAGTCAGAATAGGAAATAATAGAAGGTAAATGAATAAGCGTGCGAATTATGAATATCGAGGAGTTGAAATGGTAAATGATGTAAGCGCCAGAATTGAATATCTCCAGTATGCGAGAGCCCTAGGAACTAAAATCAATTATTAAAGGGTTGAAGAATTTAGAACCCTGTATTTAAATAAAGTATCAAGCGTGGAATTTACATTCTTTAACGCTAAAGAAATAATTCTTGATTTCTTTGGCACTTGAGTCGTTTACTATTTCAATTCCTCAATTCTTCTGCCGCGACAAAGTTTGCGTTAGTGCTCGAGGGCTCGGTACAGCTGAGTTCCTTTAACTTTTTGAGAAATTGTTTCTTCTCTCGCGCTGTGCTTGCTGGAATTATGGTGGTCGACGAATTTATTGCCAGCGAAAGACAATCTGTCGTTCTTTCGGGGGGCCAGGGTTGAACTTCCCCGGCTAGTAATTAAGTCCTTTAGAGTTTGAAATTAACGATCGCGCGACAGAAAGTCTCGCGGACCTGATCACTTGCCTCTGGCGGCTTTTTTCCTAGGAGCTAAAGTTTCGAGTTAAATGGGGTGGAAATAGAAGGTTAATTAAACTCTGAGCAATTATTCATCCACTGGATAACGCGGGCCTATCAGACCACGTTATTTAGCGATGCCATCAGCGTAAT
This sequence comes from Andrena camellia, assembly GCA_029448645.1. Classification (NCBI taxonomy): domain Eukaryota; kingdom Metazoa; phylum Arthropoda; class Insecta; order Hymenoptera; family Andrenidae; genus Andrena; species Andrena camellia. The sequence goes on along the minus strand of CM055678.1, from coordinate 28,329,935 downwards.
ATCTATATACATTGGACAGGAGTTTATGCACAGTTTATTTCTTAACTAATCTTCTCAATATTCATGAAACTTTCAACGCGTGTGTACTACTTGCACGGGTTGGGGCGCTGCGCAGCTTCCGGAGAGGCTAATGGCGCAGGAAAGGGTGGGGGTAGGTTTAGGTAACCCGGCACTTGGGGGGAAACTTCGTCGATTTAGAAAATTTGGCTACTTGGAACTTCGATGAGTCGATTCAAAAATTCGGAGGTCTGAAAATTTCGTATTAAGGGGTTAGGCCACCTTGGAGGGAGCAAAATTGGAGTCATTTTCGGCATTTTTTTTTAGGTAGATAATGAAATAAACTGAAAATTTAATATGAAGCCTGTTATTACACAACTCTCGCCGGAAAAAATCGTATTTTTTTTTCTTACAAAATGGCGGCGGTAGAGCCGTGATACGCATGATCTCGAGGAGCGACGTTTTCCACGGTGTTGAATCTCACGGCTATACCGTTTGACTTAGAACGAAAAACCAAAAAGTTTTATTTTCTACATGCCTGAAGCTAGAAAAAGTACGTATCGGTTTTGCGATATCTTGGACATATTCTTTGCAATTGACACTTTTATAAAAAACAAAAATGCACTTTTTCTCCCGATGTTCACCATTTCGAAACAAATTAATGTTTCTGGATTTCCCTACGTACTTCTCTAGTTTCAGGCATGCAGAAAATAAATCTTTTTGGTTTTGTGTTGTAGGTCAAACGGTATAGCCGTGAGATTGAACACCGTGGAAAACGTCACTCCTCAAGATCTTGCGTATCACGGCTCTACCGCCGCCATTTTGTAAGAAAAAAAAATACGTTTTTTTCCGGCGAGAGTTGTACAATAACAGGCTTCATATTGAATTTTCCGTTTGTTTCATTATCTTCTTAAAAAAAAATCCGAAAATGACTGCAATTTTGCTCCGTCCAAGGTGGCCTAACCCCTTAAGGGGGTATACCCGTGTGAACCCTCGGAAAATGTGTACATATTGTGGATTTTTTTACAAATCAACGGTTTGATGCAGACTTCCCGTTTTTTTATTATCTTTACGTAGTATTATGAGCTACTTAAAAAAAAAGTTTCAGTTAAAAAATTATTGTTTTTCGGAAGTTATGGATACATATCCGAAAGTCTCTCGATTTTAGACAGCTAAACGGTGGGCCTGAAAAACAGCTGTATGTCGTGTCTGTAATCAAAAACAATGAAATCTTCTTACAAAGTATGTCACTAGCTATCATCCAACGGGGCCGATTTTGAAAATTTTGAAAAATAAAGAAATGGTGAGAGATCAAAGGTAAAGTTACATTTTTCTAAGAGAAAGGACCACCTTTTTTCTTTATAAATAATAAAGGGGGAATAGGAATAAAAAAAGCCCTCGTTGGACGATGTGGAATCTTATTACGATCCTGCATGCAAAATTGGAAGCGAATTGGGTGAACGTAGCGCGAGTTTTTAGGCCCATCGTTTAGCCGTCTAAAATCGAGAGACTTTCGGATATGTATGCATAACTTCCGAAAAACAATAGTTTTTTAACTGAAACTTTTTTTCTAAGTAGTTCATAATACTATGTAAAGATAGTAAAAAAAACGGGAAATCTTCATGAAGCCGTTGACTTGTAAAAAAATCCACAAAATGCACACATGTTCCGAGGGTTCAAACGGGTATACCCCCTTAAGGGCATCCGCCGGTGAAATCGCGCGAAAACATAGGTGACTTTTATGATTTTTTCTAGAAAAAAGTATACAATGTATGGGTCTAAAACTTTTTGCACTTTATTCTGCTACAAATGTAGAGTATAAAACAATTTTTTTATTTCATTTTTTCCCACCCCTGCTTCTGATATGCATTGCGTGCTGCATCGTTGTAAAAAAAAACTGGCCTGCACTGGCGCCGCGATAACTTTAGACAGGATCATCCAAAATCAAAAAACCAAAGATATTCCTTAATTAAACATGTGTCGTTATCGCGCTACCCTCGGGCAGTGTTAAGAAACAACTGGGCGATGATTGCCAAATGTTTAAACGATAGGGTCCCCGAAACATGGGTTTTTTCGCACAAAAATGTTCGTAAAAAAAAATGGAGTGCATGAAAAATCGCGAAAGAGAGTAGCGCGGAAGCCTGTGAAGTTACGAGTAGAATCCCGTTTGAATTTTTAGATTCGGTCAAGAATTGCATTTTTTATCGTGGCGAAAGTGCGTGAAAAATTGTTTCGAAAATAACGTATTTAAAGTTTGACGCTGAGCGGGTTCGTCTATAGTGACGGGGACTTGCCCGTGAGCGCCCTATTTTCCATGCGTTTATTCGATTAAAAAAAATAGATTCTTTTTTTAGATCAATAAATGTATTATTAATTAAAAGAAAAATCACATTTCTGTCTATTATACCTGCGTCACAATCCATCTTCAAAAAACACCTATTTAAAGGACGTCACACTGGTGATCCAAAATTTTAACTGAACATTTTTGAGATGTTGGTGAATGAAAATATGCGAACAAAAATTTTTCCATTTTTTCACCGGCGGGTGGCCTTAAGATTATCGATGTACAGAGGGTGGCCAAATTATTATACTCGAAACATTTTTGTCAGTTTTTGGGATCATTTTAAAATGGATTTAATACGATTAAAAAAAAATCTTAAATTGGCAACTGAAGGCTCTGAAAGAAAACTTTCTTAGCTTTCCAAAACACTCATGAAAATTTGTCTACGATCATGAGTTCGCAAATAATAGGTGTTCAAAGTGAAAAGTACCTTTTCGCTTGGATCGCGAATAACTCGGCCAATAAAAATCATACAACAAAACCAAAGAAAAACGAAATTAAAGAGAAATGTTTGCTCTATAAGAGTTCTTCGTTGGATTTCCTGGAAAATTTTTTTTTGGCCCGTGCACACGTTCAAACTGGGCAAAAATTTCTGAAACCTCGTTTCCTGAGCTTCATCTTGATAAAACAGTATCGTAATGGATAAAAGAAAAATTGAGTCCTTGATTAAAAAAGTAGAAACTACAAGCCTTAAATTGCGTTTTTAAAATATTTTTTTGCGACCATTTTTCGGAGAGATATAGCCATTTCATCGCTTAAACTTACAAAATCTCAAACCTTTTTGTTTGAGTATAATCATTTGGCCACCCACTGTATATAATACCTAACACAGTGGATAATTTGAATTAGAAAGAATTTAAAATAGAACGACCTTTCACCTATAAAATTAAATATAATCCACTCGATCACTCGGATAAACTCGCGACAACATCAAGTATTAACAGGTCGAATTATTCGTCGCTGAGAGAAAAAGGGAGCAAGCTAACGCCAGATTGATCAGAGCTCAATTGGACGTCGGAGCTCGGATCTAATTGGTGATCCACTTGCAAAAATGAAAATCCGTCGGGCAAGTTTTCGAGGGTTTTCTATTTCCTCCGCGGACTGCAACCGGGAGTTTCGTAATTGAACACCGGGCACTCGGTTTTAGAATGTCCGAGAGCTTCCGTAAATAATGCAGCTTGCGGCAACGCGGTATTGCGACACTGACCTTCGATCAGCGCATCGTGGACTCGGGCTTGAGAAAGCTCTTGAACGCCACGCCAATTTTTCGGCCAATTCACGAAACGCGTTAAGGCCTTTTCCCACGAGACATTCCTCCGTCCTGCAATCGGACTTGGGCGAAAATTATTTGCAACAATAAAGATCGAATGAAAGATAACATTTGAAATAATGAATTATATGAATCACCTACCAGCTGGATAATATTTTCACTACAATTTATTTAAGGAAGAGAACGGTAACAGGCAAAGCAATTAACCGGCTGAATTTTAAACATGAGGGAAGTACAGGAAAGAGGAGAACGCAGAGAAGTAATCCAATAGAGTATAATTGGAGAAAAAAAAGGAAGTAATGAAAAACAGAGAAAATCATAGAGAAGCGGAGAAAGAAGCGCAAGCAATATTTTCTTATAAACGCCCTGTGCGCCCCATTTAAGAATTAAACGCGGTGTACTCCCACTTCCGCTAGATTCGCATCGAAAACTGTTGACAGATGCGACCTATCGCGGGAACGCACGTAAACGCAGTCGTAAAACTGCAACCATAATGCGACCTTCGCTCGTGGCATGCTCACGATAAGACAATTTACTGCACGCTGACGGTAAACGCCGATCGATGCCAAAAGTTAAACTTCCGATTCGCCGTTACGCGACTGTCCGTCGCGCTTCATCTTCCCCGATGTCCCCGATTCCGCTGGCAGACGTGCTGGTCGCGCGTTTGCGTGCCCCAAGCTGCTCCACACATCGATGGACCAAATTACTGCGTGGGAAACAATGTCAGAGGAGCGCCATTATACATTTGCGACACGGTTAATTCCGAAATACAGAATGCGCAAGACGGTTCTCCAGTTTAAAACTGCTGTGTAAAAGGTGCCCTGGCACCCATCAAAGAAAAAGGAAAAAGGAGATTAATGTAACCACGACTGAATCGATTCAGGAGCTTCGTAAAAAAAAAAGAAAACTGGATTTTATTCTTTAAATAAATTTTGTAGGCATTAAATTGTAGCATTAAGAGGTTACGCCTACCTGTAAGGTCTGAAGACGCAAGTATTTTCGGGATTTTTTTTTAAAAATCTGGAAGACTTTTAAATAAACGGTTTTATATTCGAAAGAATATATTTTAAAGTTCTTGTAGTTTTTTTTTGCAATGCGATATCTAAATAAATAATGGAATTACAGGAGGCACTCGTTATAAGCCCGTTTCTACGACGAGTTGTACGCCCGGTGACTATCCCCACTATTTCTTAGAATACTTCGGACGAGAGTGAGAGAACCCGAGAACGAGCGAGAGAGGCTCCTTTCATTTCCACTCTCTCTCTCGCTCTTGGGTTTTCTCACTCGCGCCATTGGCCGCGCGGAACCGTGTCCACAACGCGCCGTACGCCCGCCGCCAGCCCCGTTCGTCGGGCTTATAACGAGTGACTTGTGTACAGGCGATCTCCCGGTAGCGTTTTTTTTATTTAAGCACTTAACGGTGACCACTGTAGCTTTGACCTGGTTCATCGGAAATAAAAAACTCGACCAAATTTAGTTAGTGTATTAGATTATCTAGTCCTTAATCGTGGCTTTTATTTTACAGATGAAAAATTATGAAAAATGAGAGCGATTCTGTGGCGAAAATCAATACTTTTGCTATGAAAAGCCGCTATTTTGTAGCAAATTAATTTTTCGAGATAATGAACGATCCAGGATTAGATGATCAAATATACTAACTAAATTCCCGCGAATTTTTTATTTCAGATGAACTAGGTCAGAATTAGAGTGTTCACCGCAAACTACTGAAAAAGAAATCGCTTCCGGGAGATCGCTGATATTTCTTTTATTTATTTATATTGTCCATCGCAAAAATTACTGCAAGTAGCTGAACATGTACACTTTCGAATACATGCAGGTTTGATTCAAAAAACCTTCAAGTTTTTCCCCCAAAAATTCCCGAATATACATGTATTTTCAGACCTCACAGGTAGGCATAACCTCTTAAGAATATTTTCATCCCTTCAAATCGGCTCACCCCAAGATTAAATCCTGAGTGCGCCACTGTCGGGTGCAATAATTATTCGTGAACACCTAGAGAGTGAGCTAACACGGGAATTAAAAATTAGAAAACTGGCGAAGAATCTACGTCCACTGCAACGCTGCCATTCGATTGAATTGCACGGTAAAACGTGCTTGTTTGTCGGCACCATTGATTGCCCGGGACCTCCTGCAGCAGAGGAAGAAACTTTCGCGATTGTTTATCACGGAGATTCTTCTAACGACGCCCGGGTCTTAACGGCGGAAGGGAAGCGAAAAAGTTTCGCGGTTCGGAGTTCATAAGTTTTCCTATCAGCCAGACGTGCTGGCTGACGACACCCCTTCCGTGGCAACTTGCGATGGAAAGAAAATTGATAGATTCCAACTTAATCGTTGCCAGCTCGCAGCCTCGAGCGTGGCAGTTCGAGCACGAGAATTAAAGTAACGCGATGGAGGGATGTAGAAGGTAGTGCAGAACTTGGTTCCTGATTTTCAATCGAATCGAGGAACGTGGCAGGGAGAATAATCTCAAATTTGGATGCTCATATAGGGAAGAGGCGAAAGTTTGTGAATTTCTTTTTAAAAAGCGGAAGCATATATTTTTACAGAACTTTTTGCACTTAAAAGAGCCACATTTAAAGAAAATTTGCTAATTTTTTCGTAGAAAAATATTTACGTTTATAATAAAGTAACAACCGACATCCAAGAAGCCTTTTTAAAAATCGCGCGATTTTTGCGCGAAGAAATCAGGACTTCAACTTTAAATAGCCGCCATTTTGTATTAAATTAATACTTCGGAAATTCCCTCCGCGAATCAGAGGATACATTAATATACTAACGCAAACTTTTTTGGTTTTTTGATTTTAGATAATCTGGTTCCGAACGGCAGTGCTCACCGCAAACCCAAATTTTTAAAAAGGCTTCTTGGATGTCGGTTGTTACGTTATTATAAACGTACATATTTTTCTACGAAAAAATTACCAAATGCTCTTTAAATGCTGCTCTTTTAAGTGCAAAAAGTTCTGTAAAAATATATGCTTCCGTTTTTTCAAAAAAAATTCATAGACATTCGCCTCTTTTCGGTCGCCTGACTAGGCTGTCTAATAACTCTGCCAATATATAACCCTAAAAGAATTAATAAACTTTAAAAAAAATTCAATAAAGCAGCTGGGAATGCGAGAGTTCTACATAAAACAGTGGAAGATAGTGGTGCCACGTAAGAATCACCAAAATGTGAGAATGCAACACGAATGAACGATGAAACATTGTCGAATTAAGCGTTTAATATTCCACGAGGTTACCGAGAAGCAAATCGAAGGACATCAAACAGCGACACTCCAGATTCTAATGAAGCAAACATTAAAGCAAGCTGCGTTTGCGCGACAGTTGATTGCGTTGCTGATCACTTCCCCAGCGATGCCATTTTAATATCAGGGTTCCTCGATCAAAGGAGCCTCGTGTTGTTTCTTCGAATAAGCTTCCTCGCGTTTTTGCACAGTGGCTGGTTAATGAGGTCGACTTCTAACGAAGTCCATCGCGTCAGGATTGAAAAAGTTTCGGGTCGAATTTCACCAGACGTCCCATCAAAAAGGCTGATTTTCCTCGGAGGAACATCTATCTTTTACGAGGAAGAAGTTTTTACTCAGACAGACATTTTATTTCCCTTACTCTTCTTTTAATTACATTGCAACACCAGACTGGCGAAATGTACCTATTTATTTGGACTGGGAAAAATTTCATTACTTTGATTGCCAGAAAGGTATAAATATTCATGGAATCTTGTTACCTCCCTGTTGTTTCTTAAATTATTCCCACGTCGAAGTTTGCCACGTTCCCACCCCTGGTATATCTTTCATAAAATTCCTTCGCCTTGCGAGATTTAGATCAATGACCATACATAAATAAAGACACAAATGGAAGCTAACAGGGAAATAATTAGCTCCCTCATCAACAGGCCACAACACGGTGCACCCATAATTAAATCTACCCTCAGAATTTCTAACATTCACGACTACACTTTCCGATAAATATCTAAAAAATAACAAGGCAAATTGTGCTTAAAATTTGCAATAAACGCGATTCTATCTATACGGGAGCACATGCTACACCACGATGAAGCTTCGTTCCCCATCTTCGTGGCGCAAAAACCCCCCCGAAAAGCAATTGCGATTCGATACCGATATCGTCATTTCGCAGAGCAATCAGGCGGGCAGAATAAAATTAGAACCAGATGGGAGCGATGATTAAATTCCATTAATAGCCAGAGAATGTCGTACACGCCGTTGTAACAATACTTCGCGACTCCGTTTTAACAATACGGGGGCATTTAACCGGCAATAAAGCCGGAGACTTTTCGGGATCGCGCGACCGAGACACAGCGAAATTGGAAATTTCAAATTCGCCCGTGTGTTCGGCTGCTGCATTGCAGTTTCCTCTGTAGGGCTGCGATCGATCTAATGCGCGCGGTGCATAAGGCCGTGCACCCCGTTTCGGTGCATCAGCAAGCCCTGTACAGCGACTGATTTTCGGTTGCGTTGGGCTTTTTCAAGCCGACGGAGGGAGGGACGTAGTCAGCTCGAACGGTCATCGTTTAATTGAAAATTCTGGACTAGTGGCTCTTCGCTCCCGCTGCCAAAGGAATTTTCCCGCGAATCGCTCGTTGGTGATGCATGGGCAGGACACTCGAATGAATGGAGACTCGAAATTCGGGGCTCGAGGGTGTTCGCGGGGGTTGGTGGCGTTTATTGAGAGAAATTGGGAAAAAAACGTCGCGTAGCTTTGGCAGAAAGAAAGACGAAGATCGAGTAACTGGGATGTTTCGCTGGTTTGGCGACTTGGGAATTTCATGATTTGGGAATTTTGGATTTGCCGAGGTTTGGACGTTTGGGAATTTAGACATTTTAGGGGCAACTGGAGGTTTGAAAAATTGAAGGTTTGCTGGTTCGAGAATTTTCCAGGGCTGGGAGCTTCGAGGTTTGTCGAGGATATGAACGTTCGATGATTTGTAGATTTAGAGATTTGGGAGCTCCGGAAATGGGGGATGTGGAAGCTCGTGGATGTGTAAATTCGAATATTCGGGAGTTGTATGATATGGACATTTATCGATTTCGAAGCTTGGGGGTCTGGAAACTTAATTCTTTGGGAGCTTGGGAGCATGGAGATTTAGAAATTTGAAAATTTCAGGATTTAATAGCTTCTGGATTTATAAACGCGAGTTTTAAAGGAAAAAGTGAAACACTAAAGAATCCCAACTCAGTAATGAACACCTCAAAATACACCGATAACTAACTTCACTCAAAATTTTTTAAAAATCGAGGCACGCTGCAATCAAATTGATCCTCAAACAATTCCGTTTCGTGCGTTTCCGTTTGAAACGTAGCAAATGAACTTTGAGGGGTGCTTTCACCCCCCCCCCCCAAATATGCAAACAGGGTGAAATAAAAAAACACGTAGGTATTCGTTATTTTTCTATCCTCCAAAAAGTATCCCAAAATAATACTAATAATACTGTACGAATAGGGTGGCCCGTATTTATACGTGTCGATTTTTTTTGTATTTCTTTCCTCTAATCCCCTAGAACCGTGCCATTTGATAAAAAAATAGTCCGTGAAAAAGTTTATTGCAATCGGACAACAGGAAAGAGTGCCGACCAGGCCTTAAAGTTTAGACTTCATCAATAGTTTGGATTTAAAGAATTTCTCGATTATGGTAAGCCCTATCGAAATTTTGTTCAAACAACATTAAAAGAGCATTCAATTTTCTACAATTGCTGTTTATATAATTTTTTCGTGCTGCCAACGGTTTTTTAGATAATAGCGGTTGAATATAGAGACGTCGGCGACACGCGCGTATAAACAATACGTCACGCCGCACAGGTGCTTTATATTCAACCGCTATTATCTAAAAAATGGTTGGAAGCACGAGAAAATTATATGTACAGTAATTGTAGAAAATTGAACGCTCTTTTAATGTTATTTCAACAAAATTTCGATAGGGCTTACCGTTTTCGAGAAATTCTTTAAATCCAAATTATTGATGAATTCAAAACTTTAAGGCCTGGTCGGCACCCTTTCCTGTTGTCCGATTGCAATAAACTTTTTCAGAGAGTATTTTTTTATCAAACGGTACGGTTCTAGGGGGTGAGGGCAAAATAAGTCGCAGGTTGAAAATAAGGGCCACCCTACGGTGCCAATGCAATGATTTTGTAGCTCCTAACGAATTTCAGGAGCAACATTATAAAACCAGAGAAACTATCGTTGCAAATACAAAAAGAAACGTATAATGAAGGGAAGCTTCCAGAGACGCGAAGTCGGCGGAACTAGCCGAAGCTGTGGGAGATTGTCGGAAAGGAGGGAACTCTGGAAAACAAACAGTTCCCAATGAGATGCGACGGGACAGATTACTAAAGATCACGTTCGAGGACCCAGCCCCGTCGCCGTTCCCCTTTTTCCATATCATGAAAACGTGTCCTCGGTCGATTTAATGACTGCCGGGAGCGTAATATTCTCGCCGATGGCCAGGAAATGGATTGAACGCGGAAACCTTGAGACACTGCAGCCGAGTGACGCCGTCGTCGGTTATGCAAGAAGCCACCGGAAGGAAGGATCGTAAAACCGGAAACCGTCGTTCCGCGGGAAATTTTTCTTTACCCTTGGTAGCCTGATTAATTCTGACCGAGATACGGAATCGCTAACGAATTTGTATTCTCTCTCGTTCACCAAACGGGAATTTGTAAAAACGCTCACTCTACTTCTGTGGATTTCTTGCTTCCAGTTGGGCACATCAATATGTGTTTTCTCTTTTTATATTGGAAAGATGCAGTGGATGTGTTTACGTCAGTAGAAAGCAGTTTGGTTTAGCTTGTCTATTTTCGAGATGGGATATTTGTAAATTTTTTTTGTTACGAGTTTGGTTTCCGGTGTGCAAAGTGGGATGATAGAGAGAAGTAATAGGAGTGGCTAGCAAAATTTGGTAAATCAGAAATGTGTAATATTGGGATTTTTGGAAGCCCCTGAATGTATAAACGTTGAAATGTGAAGGTTACAGAATTATTGGTATTACGGCGTCCAGCGATAAATTAAACTTTTCAACGGTGGTTCTTGTTTTTTTTTTTTTTTTTTTTCTATAACGCACGGATATACCGCTAACGGGTTTTTATTAAAATTCCGTGCGGCGGGGTGTAATTAATTCGACCAGCTGCCGCGAAATCAAATGCCTCGTTCTTTCCCATCCTTTATTAAATTAAATACGCGACATTTCCGTTGGCTGAGTGACATTCGTTCCGTTATTCAGACATTTCCCTGCCGTTTATTGCGCCCTACCCCAGCGGGGCCGTGAATCCTGGTGAATCAGCCGCGGAGTTTGTTGCCTCTGAACGTCGAACGTCTCGGATCTTTATTCGATTCGCAGCTAACAAGCCTATAGGGGAAGAAAATCGAATACTCGTGCCGTAAGGGAACGAAGTATCAAAGTTTCAGTGCCGAATAGAGGGCTCTGATTTTTCTTCGATCAATCCTTCCTAACAGAATGGAACAGCGCGTGTGTGTAAAGAGTAGCGAAAAATGAGGTCTGAAGCCACTTTTCATATGGCTATAATTTTTGGATTTTTGTGTGGACAGTTTCTTAACATATATTTTTGTATTTAATGCTGAGGCTGTTGACTGATTCGGAAATTAATTGGTAAATTTCTCATTTAATTCCTCAATTGCAATGCCCGCTGTTTTACATCGAAGTAAGTGTTACTGCAGAATTGAATACAGGCTTTCCCGCTTGATGGAAATTTACGAGTCGAGATTTCACGACGGTTAAACGAAGAAGCCACGCAATAAAAGTTCCAAAGATCGATCCGGCTATGCTCAACTATTGCTGAGGCTTTAATAACGTTCCCAACTTTCCAAGTTCTCCAGCGTGCATAATTGTATCGATCGAGACGTTGAAGGCACGGGTCGAACGATGCACGAAATTATTAGTTCCGACAATTCCTCAGTTTCCATAGTAGCATCGAGCTTCGTGTTTCATTTAACTTTCCCCGTGCAAGGGTGTTCAACGAACTTCTGCCGAATAATTCCATCGAAGAAACCCGCGGAACTCGTTAAAGCAATTGGCAAATTCGAGGAGAATTATAAAAGATTATAGTTGGAGAAGAAAGTTCCACATAGTTTCCTTCCCCTTGATTTGAAACTTTTGTAACAAAGAAGCAGCAGATCCCCATTGAGACCGAGATAACTTTAGCAACAGCGTCTAACACCCCTCAGCATAATTTTCTCGCGAAGCTAGCAGAGTGAAATATGACACAAATCCAACAGGAAGTAGAGTACCAGAGTTACGAAAAAGACAACTGTAGGACAAAAGAAAAGGTCTACCTGCAACGTTTGCTACCTTCGTAACTGACACCTCATCGCTGTGAAACACCTCGGTCTTCCTTCAAAGCAGTACAATTTACACCTACAAGCGACTTAATAGTATCAACCTCAGCTACGAATGCCTTGAGGATCTGATTTTCCCGACACCATCTATCCGCCAAATGAACAAGGGTATCCAGGGGCCAGAGATTGTTCGTACACGGGACCAAATCCCATGATCCCTCATGAACACACCGCTATCAAGGACATCGTCCACGTCGTCTCAGATTTGATGCTCCATGGCTATCGGTATTCAAATGTGCTCGAAGATTTTCAGTACTCCTCGGTCTGCGTTATTAATTGGGTCCACTACTTCGAGCTAGAGCACTATGAAATTGGGACGCTGTATTTTTCAGGGAAGATATAGTTTTGAGGAACTGGCCAGGTGGCAGAGAGGGGCAAAATTATTATTTAAATAAAATTTGGAATAACGAATAAATATTAAAAAAATTATTCGTCATGTGTCGAATAAAGTTAATTCGTTTATTCGTCGAACGTTTCAACTTCAGCGTTGAATAAATTTTTCAGTTCAACGTTAACTTCGAACACATTTTTCAGCCTTAACGTTAAATTCAACTTTAACTTTGAATAAATTCTTCAGCCTCAACTTCAACTTCAACTTTAACTCCGAATAAATTCTTCAGTCTCAATTTTAAATTCAACTTTAACTTCAACTTTAACTTAGAATAAAGTTTTCAGCCTCAACTTTAAATTCAACTTTAACTTCAACTTTCAACTTTCAACTTTCAACTTTCAACTTTCAACTTTCAACTTTCAACTTTCAACTTTCAACTTTCAACTTTCAACTTTCAACTTTCAACTTTCAACTTTCAACTTTCAACTTTCAACTTTCAACTTTCAACTTTCAACTTTCAACTTTCAACTTTCAACTTTCAACTTTCAACTTTCAACTTTCGACTTTCGACTTTCAACTTTCAACTTTCAACTTTCAACTTTCAACTTTCAACTTTCAACTTTCAACTTTCAACTATCAACTGTCAACTTTCAACTTTCTAGATTTAACTTTCGACTTTCGACTTTCGACTTTCGACTTTCGACTTTCGACTTTCGACTTTCGACTTTCAACTTTCGACTTTCGACTTTCGACTTTCGACTTTCGACTTTCGACTTTCGACTTTCGACTTTCAACTTTCGACTTTCGACTTTCGACTTTCGACTTCCAACTTTCACTTCAACTTCAACGTTAACTTTAACTTTAACTTTATTCGACGTCAAATAAATTCTGATCGATTGAATAAATTAACTTTGTTCGTCAAATAATCTAAAGTTAAAGTATCTTTTGTTTTATCCGTTATTTGAACCATTTTTTATGTAGGTACTGCCCAACTCTGCCAGATGGGCCATGAATAGTAGCTCTCCTTGAAGCAATCGTGGATTTCATTCGATTCTAGCCATGCCAAGAAATTGAACAGTGCTTCCCATCCCTCGATTGGTCTTAATGGGTCAAGCGGCCAATGGAGAGACATTGCGTCTAATTTTCTGTTGCACAGCGTTCCAAGAGAACGCCCGCGACAAGGAGCCACGAAGCGCCCTGTCACCTTCAAACACCTTGATGGAGTAACGGCTAGATTGGATTACTAGCTGGACGCTTCACTTGGCTCCGAGTGTAGACACCAATCTGTTTCAGGGGCGTAATAGTTTTTGCTACCGTCTGCTACGAAGTCTGGGAATCCGTGGAAGATTCGTTAGGGACTTTGGATGGGGAGGCTGGAGATAAGAGAGTGAACATACAAATGTTTCAAAAGTGGAGTCAGGAGTTTGTGTTAATGGAGCTCGCAGTAGAATTGCAATTTTTGAACGATGAAGTGTTTTTTTTTTGCTTTTAGTGGTGGTTGTGTTTCTTAAAAGTTTCTTTTACTATCATTCGTGCACCCATTTTATTCCTATTTTGGGATGTCTGTGACAGGTACTCACTTTGTTGTGTTCTGGCTGGGAACGTCGAAGCGCTTAAAGTCCTTTTTGGAATCCTCGAATTGCCTGTGAAAGGAGAATTATGTTTAAAACTATGACTGTAAGACATGGGAAGTAAAATAGAATTTAAATGGCGTGTGAATATTGATACTGGATTCTAGCAGAGGAATTGCAAAATTGTTAACTCGAGGCTTGTAGATTGCAAAAACATTCCTGACTCTTCTTTAGCAAAAGCATCACTCATACAGAAATTCACGATCATTGAGGAGTTGAAATAGTAAACGGTGCGTTGGCAAAGAAATTAAAAATTACTTTTTCAGTGGAAAAAGGATGTCGATATATTCCATGCTAAATACGACGGTGAACGCTGTAAGTGCTAGAATAATTTATTTTAGTTTCTAAGGCTGAGATCGTAAGTACCAACTGTGGTTGAAGAGAAAATACTGAAAATTTTCATTTCTGGCATTTACATCGTTTACCATTTCAACTCCTCAATTAACAGTGACTGGCTGCTACGAGTCTGATCAAAAGTGGTCCCGCCTTCTTTGAAAACACCACTTCCATCTTAGCTCGAGGATCACCTTATTCCAAAGTATGCTCGAGCTTGCAAAAAAACTCGAGGAAAATACATTTTCAAACTTGCGCTCATAAATTGCCATTTGTTACAGTTCCCTTGCGAAACTCAGCCGACGTGAACGCCAGTCTTAATAGAATTGTCTTCCTCGGCGGCGTAATATTTTATTATTATTGCCCTTTACGAGGGTTCTAAAGGCAACTCCATCGGTTTTTACTACATTATTACGCTCCCCCTTCGGGCAAAAGAGGGAACAGTAATTATTCATAAATTACCCAACGTCGCCTTTTAATCTACATTTCTTTACCATTTTTACAAACTGTATAGCACTGGACATATTTATCTCATCACTCTCAAATTCACGCAGCTCAATTTTCATAGCAGCATGATTGATAAAATGATTCGCATCCAGCTCACTTTTGCCAAGAATAGTGAGCCACGCATTACTGCAATAATATTTTCCCTGTACTAATAATAACAGAGGTGTAATTGATAACGTGTTTATTCGAGTGATGCAGTGAAAAGCATCCATACATTTTTCCTCCAACGTTTCACAACTGCGCGTAACCATACTACGAATTATTATTAACGTTATTAGGTGGATATCCTGGTTTATTTCAAGCATGAAAACAAGCTTCAGGTTCTTTTACGCGGTGCGCAGAAAAATGAATTCTAAAAAGGAAGCTTCAGCCTCGAAAGCTTTAATATCTTCGAGTATCAGTTTTCTTATCCGTTCCACATACTTCAACCAGCGAACGAGCACACAGCTTTAATCATTCCCGCACACACGACCACTTTGCTGCTCGGGCTGATTTTTCATTTACGGTCCGGCGAATGTTAGAACAGTTTGCACCCCTCGTTTAGCTCCGCGAGAGTCAACATTCTGGCAGGAAGGATTCGCTGGACGAAGACAGGACCCCTGCAGTGGAATGATCGTGCGATTCACCGGGGAAGCAGTTAATCGGGGGGAAATCAATCCGCGAACGAAACAATCGCTGTTCCCTGTGAATCGCTCTGAATATCGATTGCTCGGTGAATTGACCTCGTGCCGCCGCTGCACGCGAAGGCTGCTGGGAGCTTTCATTTGTAAGTGTAATTTCGAGGTGTCGCTTCGAGGAGCTGACTGAAATCGTTGGAGAAGAGGGGAACGAGAAATTCGTCGACGGGAGATTTTAAGGCGTCCTATTTCTGAAGCTCTTCGGCGAAGTCTGAAGACTTCTGTTTGCTCTGTGTGGGGGAGGCAGAAATTAAATTTGCAAGGTGGATCGAAGTGGCAGGAAGTAACAGGTCAGCGTTAATGGTTTCTCTTTTGGAAAGGTGTCGTTTGATGAAATTTAGTGGGTCAATATTGAGGGTTGTTAAAGTCGTGAAAATTATTTCTAATTCTTTCTAAGCTCCCACCCTGTTCTTTGAAGGTTCTTGCACGAATTGTTGTATTATTAATCCGTACACAGTGTACTTGGTTTAAAGGGGGCTTTACACTGTGACGTCCTGATAAAGTAACGCTGTTTGGAAGATTTTTTGTCACAAAAAGAGTGTGTTTGCTAAATTGAGGTTTCTTCTATTTATTAATCTGTGTTTTGAGAATCCAAAATTTTTTTCAAATGTTTGGAGGAGCCATGTATCTGCGGCGATGGTATCAGAGAGGTTTGTAATCAGTATTTTGTGTCGCTATGGCCCGAGCTAGAATCACACATTTTCGTTCCATTTTTTTCTCATCTTTTGCGTCGTAGAATGATTAAAAAAATTAGCTAATTTCGATAGTTCAACTTTGGACGTCCGCAATTTTGTTAATTCTTCGTCAAGCTAATTAATCTTAGCCCCCGCCATAGCTACAGTCATACTGAATACAAATCTATTTGGTTCCTTTGTTTCAGACACACGGAACCTCCAAAATCGACCACGCAGTCGAGGCATCTTTTATTTCACAGCGCATATTACACCGATTTATTTTGCGGCGAGCAAGCATTAAAAAAATATGAAAAAAATATTTTCGTACTCTCAAAGCACGTGTTAATAAACAGGAAGAAACTTCAATTTAGTAAACGCATTCTTTTTGTGACAAAAAAAAAGTTCCAAACAGCGGTACTTTATCAGGACGTCACAGTGGAAAGACCCCTTAAACGTGTACAATCCATTGACAGTTTTCTAAAGTTAGAAAAGTTATCCATTATTTATCGCCAGCGATTGTAGTACCTCGTGAATGGCTATTTGGCTGCTTGAATGCATTCTTGGACTATAGACGACATTGGGCACTACTGACGAGGATTATAGAAAGTACCACCTTGAACTTTATATCGTAGTATAAGCAATACTGATTATAGAAAGATAGAAATGACCTCGAAACATCAACCACTAATCGTTCTTAAAATTGTGGAAGTACCTAATCGCCGGAAGCAGGATACCTGAATTTTTTTCTGGTATCTCAAAGTACATATAAGAATGAAATGTGGAGAACGTAACTAGGGGAGAAATGCTATAAAAGGGACACTTTTGTTTAGCGTCCATTTCTGACAATGTCATTATAAGTATTTAAAAAACAAGTACACCAATAGAAAGCGTGTTTAATTCCCCCCAATAAAAGTATATTACAAACTCATTTTCTTGGATTTTCAAATAAGTGGGAAATGTCCCTTTTACGACTAAGTGGTTTTAAATGGGACATTATAAGCCATGAAAGAGACACATTAATAAAAATAAACTTATTAAGTATTGCAATTATAATTGTAAATATTAATGATTCAAAACATCTATGGAATAGATGGAATCTATGAAAAAATTAACTCTGTACTATAAATCATCAATATTTTTGACTATCTTCATAGAGTGTGACTTATCGTTAATGCTTTAGCAGCTTTTTTTTAGTTATAAAGTAATATTTTTTATAAAATTGATGTCTTACAAACTAAGTTCAACATAGTAATACCCACGAGTGATAAATATATGTACGTATATAAAAAATCTATAAATTACTTAAATAATAAAGTAGTTTAGAATTAAATTCTACTTGAACACAAATGAGATCATTTGTACTAAAATAGGTAGGTACGTTTTCATATTGCAGATTAAAGATTTTATTATTAATTTTTGACGATACAGCTTGTCGCTTTGAATAGTCACTTTAGTAAATCATAAATTTGAAACAATACGCCATCAACTAATAATGGATAATTTAAAACAATGTCATCTATGTATCAGATGATACACTAATAACTTTACAGGAAAGTAAATTACATATAGTGTCCACCAGTTCATGTGTATGAGAGGGACAGACATGAAACGGTCGTCCCATTTAAGACTTGTTATGCTGTCCCATTTAAGACTATAAGTGAGTTTAATATGAAATAATCTCAAAACAAAGAAAATAATCAATTAAGCTTCCCTGTTAAGTATTTTCGTTTCAGTTCAATACAGGCTATTTTAATGATATAACACTTTAACACTTTGTATGTATCTTGATCTCAAAAAACGACACAGATAACCAACGAATTTTTTTCTTTTACTGCCGAAAAACATCAACCGCGAATTACTACTGTGGTGCAAGTGACACCGCAGTGAATGTTACGTCAAATGACTGGGCACTAGTGTTGACATAAACAGGAAAATAACTTGCATGTGTAATGCGTTTAAAATTTTGGCAATTCGATTTGTCCGGTTTAAAGCCTGTCCCTTAAACCTCTCCCCTACTGTTGATTTAGAGATTAAGAATTTTAAATTTGATTTTCTAGACCTAGAATTTCTTCAGGAATATGGGATTTAGAATCTGAGCCACTGCTGTTAAGATTTCTTTAGAATCCCAGTCTCCACTACTAGAGCTTATCGAAAAAATTTAAAGATTTCGTATTCGAGTTACTACTGAATTACGATTCCCTTCGCTATTACTTCCAAGGTGCCAGAGGACTCAGAATTCCAGTCACCACTCCTGCAACGTGTCCTCAAACCCGAAATATCGAATTCAATTCACTGCTACTAGAACTGTTCCAGGAGTATCGGGAATATTAAGTATTCGGTTCATAAAATGAACGGTTTCTTTTGGGGTGGATCGAAGGACGACTAATAATTCATACAATTTGCACGTTATACAATACTTTGTTGTGGATAAAACACGCGTTTTAATACTAGGAAACCTGAAAAATATTGAAAATTAAAGGAATTACAAAGCGTCAAAGTGGGCGCTGCGAAATGCACGCGTTAAAACGGTGAACATCATAAGTCGAGAACGAATTGATATTTTTAGTTGAAATTTTAACTGAACCTACAAAATAATCTTCTCCGCGATGTGGAACTCGGTCAGAAAATTTTAATAAAAATTCACGGAGTTATGCAACAAATATCAACAATGAAGGATTATACTAAAGTAATCCTGTGATAAATGTTGTTTTAAATGTTGTTAAATTTATGCGATCTTATTGAGCGAGTTCCACATTGTGGAGAAAGGTGTTTTGTAGGTTCATTTAAAATTTCAACAAAAAATATCGATCCGTTCTCGAGTTACGATGTTCGCCGTCTCGAGATACATAGTTTGGATAAAAACCGCTTTAAAGCTTGCCGCGGCGCGTTTACCTGCATTGGCCCGCCCGTTACTTTTTACGCTGTAACTCTCGCAATTTCTCGAATTTTTCAAAGAAATCTTCTTAAAATACTTCTAAGACTTCTGGCTATCAAAAACAATCCTAAAAAAAAATTCGATTTCTTGACCCCGTGTACCCCCTTAAAATCAATTTCATTACCCCTAGCAAGGGCGTCCGCATACATTTTTCCAAAGAGGAGGAGGCAGCTTTGAGAAAAAGTCAAGTTACCAAACAACAATTGGTTGTTTATTTGAACCCATTTCGTAGCGCCAATTTAATTAAAAATTTAAAAAATTCACTTTTTTAGTATAAACTCAATAAAAATTAGTTCTAAAAAATAAGCCTGCCCCCCTTTCCTCCCCCCGCGGACGCCCATAACCCCTGGCACTGCCTGAGAAACAAACATACAACTTAGAACCCGATCCACCCAGCCCTAAAAATTTCCCACAGTCCGTTCGAAACCCGAAAATTAAAAATTCGCCCCCCCCCCCAAAATGCAAACCAACAGCACAGCTCGAGAGGCTACCACAGTGTTCCAGCCCTGGCATTACGAGCGAAGGAACGCGACCTTCAGCTTCCCCGGCGATATTCGATTATTACGACCGCTTATGCAGGCATTTTCTCAAGAACACGGAATTAGTGCGCCGCCGTGCGATCAGTAATGACTGGCCTGACCGGCAATAAGTGAAAGAATTGAGTCGCTATTGCACACCACCTCGATCATTGTTCACGCTGAGCGGAACAGCCCAGGACCTCGGCGCTCGGTTCACCCCCTCCACGCCCGTCCTTTGTCCCTTACTTTCGCTCGCCAATGAAATTCCCCCGGGCTATTCAATATTTTACCCCCTTCCGAAGGACACGTATTTCGCGAACGGGACCGCAATAATCAGCCAGTGGTATTCTTGCTGTATTACGGGCGAGTGGGTCCATTGATTGACGTTCGTTATTCCTCGTTTGCGAACGTGGGCGGGGGGGAGCGTACAGATTAAAAGAGGGGTGGGCACTTGTTGCCTCGACAAAAGATGGGGAGCGATTGTTCGCGAATAATACCTACCCTGATATCTGCCGTTATGCAGATCAGATTTCGTATGTTGCTGATATTTACAATAATATCGTGCACTGTTCGGAGTGACGTGTTTCTTTGGTGATGTATTGGCTGGAGTGGTCTGGATTTATGTGAACAGAGTGGGCTCCGAATTAACTTGAAGCTGGTAGAGTTTGAGGGATTTCTGACGAGTGGTATGTTATCTCGATTGCATCCAAGGTAATTTGCTTAGGCCTCGAGGATTGTTACTGTATTAAGGGGACCAGTTAGTCGAAAATTCGATTTTTTTATTGTATTTTCCAAATGTACTATCTTTTCTAAATAAAATGCCGTTTGGGTTGTATTAAAATTCGCAAAATTGTTGATTTGGCAGCTAAAAATCTGGGTCGCCTTTACCCAGAAACTTTAAGGGGTTATACCTAGTCAGAAGGCCGAAAAGAGGCGAATGTTTGTGAATTTTTTTTGAAAAAGCGGAAGCATATATTTTTACAAAACTTTTTGCACTTAAAAGAGCAACATTTAGAGAACATCTGGTAATTTTTTTGTACAAAAATATTTACGTTTATAATAAAAATACAACGACATCCAAGAAGCCTTTTTAAAAACGGTGAGCAAGATATCTGAAAAACTACTGCACCAATCTTTCTGAAATTTTGCGGGCTTACTTTTTATATAAAAATCTACTGAATGACGGAAGGATTTTTTTCAGTGTATAGTTTCGATTATGCCAACGAAAAATGGCTTCATGCTTATCACTAATGGCCGTTTTTTTCTAGGTGTCACATTGACGGTATAAAAAAACATTTGAAACAAATTAAAAAAAAATCTTTTCAATTTTTTTTGTATAATATAAGAGTAGCTTAATAAATTCCAAAAGGATTTATTTCATTATACGTTGTATTTATTGAGAATTTTTTTTTAAAAAATACCTTCATTTCTCGCCCGATCAAAGTAGAATGACCCCTTAATGTGGAGTGTTACTGTGTACAAATCACGTAATTATTCGGAAATACTCGCTGTTGTGACTTTCAGTGGAAAGATGATATACGCCTACGTGTAACACGGAAGCACAGAGGAGCTTAAGATAATACTGACCAGAGCTAGGGATGAAATCGAGCATTATATTCAGTGGATCCAGGTTCAAGGTCCGAGGCAAGTGATACGCGTCTAAACAGTTCAGAGAGATTGATAGTTATGTAAACTGCGAAATATATCCTCGTCGCAGAGTACATATTGCTTAAACTATAGTGACCAAGTATTACTTTAAGAATTTCTAGGAAAATGGCAACAGTTCAAGTCACAGATCCCCGAATTTTTCAAGGATAAGCTGGTGTCTGTAAGTCGGTAGCTCTTGAATATAGACTTTTTGTTATTTGAACCTAGTCTGCGTGTAGAGGTCTGTCGATGTTTGTGCACGAGTGCAGGAAACTGATACTACATAATCCCTGGATCCTTCTTCGAGAGTGTTTTCCATGCGAGTTCTTTCCTGTAACTGCTGCTGCACCGAATCTTACCGAAGTTCTTACCGAAGTTCGTGAAATATGAGTGGGTGTAAACTTCCTACCAACTATTTTTGACTGGGTGAAAGTTGTCGGGTGAGAAAGAGGAAGTTCCTGGTAGGAGGTGTCTGCTGTTTGGCGAGGATTAGGATGGGAACAGCGGGAAAACCTTTGTATAGAATTTTGGTGACATTTGCAATTTGACAACAGCTCGAAAATTATTGTAAACATAAACCAAGTTGTTTCGTACTTTGACTGGCGACGAGAACTTTGACTGGGTGGGAGAATTTGAAAGAAATGTAACAACAGTATCTCCTAGCACTAATTTAATAATAACAACTACAAAAAATAATAACTTAAGAGGCAGATGTATACAATGGACGTGGTAATAATTTGAGGTTTACTGATATTTATACGTGTCGAAAAAAAAAATAATACCTGAAAAAGTTTATTGCAATCGGACAACAGGAAAGGACCAGGCGTTAAAGTTTAGAATTCATGAATGGTTTGAATTTGAAGAATTTCTCAAAAATGGTAAGCCCTATTAAAATTTTGTTCAAATAACATTAAAAGAGCATTCAATTTTCTACAATTACTGTATATATAAGTATTTCGTGCGTTCAGCCATTTTTTAGATAATAGCATTTGAATATAGAGAGGTCGGCGACACGCGCGTATAGACAATACGTCACGGCGCACAGGTGCTCTATATTCAAACGCTATTATCTAAAAAATGGGTGAACGCACGAAAAACATATATATACAATAATTGTAGAAAATTGACTGCTCTTCTAATGTTATTTGAACAAAATTTCGATAGGGCTTACCGTTTTCGAGAAATTCTTTAAATCCAAATTATTGATGAATGCTAAACTTTAAGGCCTGGCCGGCACTCCTTCCTGTTGTCCGATTGAAAAAACTTTTGCAGGGACTATTTTTTTATCAAATGGCACCATATTAGGGGGTGAGAGCAAAAGAAATCGCTGGTTGAAAATAAGAGCCACCCTAGTACACAGCTTGCTAACTAAAAGCTGTGCTACCATTGATGCAATCCAGCCTAACACCTTCCCCAATAATTAGGGAAAGGTAAAAACCGTCGTGGGGAACCGAGGACCTCTGGCCCATCATCGGGCCCAGCTGGTTCTCGTCACCCAAGCACAATAAGGCCTTCGAAATCAGGCGTACGGCGCGGCGCCAGGAAAACAGGCGCCTTGAAATATAAGTAAACATACTTATCTAGAATGCCAGACAAAATATTCCGTCTACGGATGGAACGCAAGTGAAGCGAGTGACCACCGTGGTTGATAGCAGAAATGTCGTTTTTCCACCTGAATACAAGGAATAACTACAACTACAAAGTTCTACTATCTCCAAGAATATTTCCCGTTCTTCCCTTCTCCACTGCACATGTATTTATTCGATTGCATCAATTGGCTGAACAAGTCCCCTATCAATTACGGATACCACAGACCCGTGTCCAGCCATCCATTCCTTCAGACAGATCCTTCATCCCAACACCGATAGCCCCTTAGGCTGAGAGTAGGTCAGCTAGGTAGCTTTAATAAAGAACCTATCAGCACTTCTAAGATTAAACGCCTCTTCCTTCACTCATTCCTCAGTTTTCCACACTCCAGGCGGCACTTTTCAAAACTTCCAAGCGAAAAGTCACTTCTCTTTCAAACACTCTGCGCTTCGCCAGACCTGCAACCTGAGAAGTCGCTGATACTTCATCACTGTGAAACACCTGGACCCTCGAAGCTGCATAATTTACACATACAAGTGTCTAATAGTCTCAATCCCAGCTACCTTTGCGTATCTCATCTTCACCCACCAAACGGACAAGGGTATTTAGGAGCCAGAGACTGCGCGTACATGGGACCAAATCCCACGATCCCTCATGAACACCCAACTATCAAGGACATCGTCCACGTCGTCTCAGATTTGACGCACCATGGCTATCGGTATTCGAATCTGCTTGATGACTTTCCGTACCTGTTCCTCGGCCTGCGTTATTAATTGGGTCGGCTACTTCGAGCTACAGCAACGTCAAAGTGGGACGCTATATTTGCCAGGGAAGAGATAGTTTCGAGGTACTAGCCAGATGGACAGGCTTCTGAGGGGCTTCTAACTGCTCCCCTTGAATCGAGCGAGGATTTCATTCGAGTCAATCGATTTCGATAAATTAAACAGCGCTTCCCGTCCGTCGATTGGTCGCAATGGGTCAAGACGCAGGACGGAGGGACACCGTGGCTCTAATTTCACGTCGATTAGCGGTCTGAGACGACGGTCGTGGCAGCGTCGCTGCGATTGACAGGAAAGAGGCGTTTCGACGGCGATCACGTGACACGTTGACTGACAGCGTAGGAGTCGATAACTCGGAGGATGTTACTTGGCTGCGCGGGGAAAAATCGATTAACGGCGATGACAGGCCCGTAACACGCGAGTAATCCGCTCGCGGCGTGTTTACACGCGATACGTCCATCGGAAGGATGCATTTGCATGCGAACGGAAGGAAAATCCCTGCTTCCGGCTTGATTTGAAAGGTATTATGCCAGCGACCAGTCCAGCTTCTGAACACCTGTTATGATTCCATCGGGTTCGCGGCCACTTTTTTTCTTGCTTTCGAAAGAATTGCGGTTTGGGAATTAATCCTTCCTGATCTTGCGCGGGGTGTATTTTGAATCGTGGGATTATTTATCGCGTGGGACATGGAAGGGAATTTAAGGGGTCTGTGAGAGAGGGTTTGATGTATTATTGGTCAGTGGGCTAGAATTTTTTTGTGATTAATAGCCGAGTAATGTGTTATAATTAAAATTCGGGTTCCTCTGTATTCCCGAAAAGTTACTTAGGATATGAATTCTGAATTCTCAGTATTTTTTTTCTAAATCGCCACTTTTGATGTTGTGTCATGTTGTTGGGCTTTCTACTTTTTGTCGGGTTCAAGATTCCGCAGTCCTTTATTTCTTAAGGTTTCCCATTTTTCATAGAATTCTATTCGTCAAGATAAATAATTTCCCAGAGTGTTACATTTCTCAGGATTTCCCATTTCCCAAAACATTCCACTCTTCAAGAATTGCCATTTCCTATTCTTCAAGATTCTCCATTTCCCAGAGTATTCTATTCTTCAGAATTTCTCATTTTCTAAAGTATTCCATTCTTCAGGATTTCCCACAGTATTCCATTCACCACTATTTCCTATTTCTCACAGTGTTTTATTCACCAAGGTTTCCCATTTTCCACAGTATTCTATTCTTCAACATTTCTGATTTCCCAAAGTGTTCCTATTTCTCAGGATTTCCCATTTCCCACAGTATTCCATTCACCACTATTTCCCATTTCCCACAGTGTTCCATTCACCAAGGTTTCCCATTTTCCACAGTATTCTATTTTCAACATTTCTGATTTCCCAGAGTGTTTCCATTTCTCAGGATTTCCCATTTCCCACAGTGTTCCATTCAACAAAGTTTCCCATTTTCCAGAGTATTCTATTCTTCAACATTTCTGATTTCCCAAAGTGTTCCTATTTCTCAGGATTTCCCATTTCCCACAGTATTCCATTTACCACTATTTCCCACTTCCCACAGTATTCCATTCATCAAGGTTTCCCATTTTCCACAGTATTCTATTCTTCAACATTTCTCATTTCTCAGAGTGTTCTCATTTCTCAGGATTTCCCATTTTCCACAGTATTCCCTTCACCACTATTTCCCATTTCCCACAGTGTTCCATTCAACAAGGTTTCCCATTTTCCACAGTATTCTATTCTTCAACATTTCTGATTTCTTAAAGTGTTCCCATTTCTCAGGACTTCCCATTTCCCACAGTGTTCCATTCAACAAGGTTTCCCATTTTCCACAGTATTCTATTCTTCAACATTTCTGATTTCCCAAAGTGTTCCCATTTCCCAATGTATTCCCTCCTTCAAGGTTTCCCATTTCCCACAATATTCCAATCTTCAAAGTACTCCATCCTTGAACCTTTCCCTTTCTGCTTACCTGTCTCCCAAAATTCTTCAGATCCCATCCACCCTCCAATACTCCACACTTCCCTACCCCTCCCCATTAGTCCAAGCCGCCCCTGTTCCCCAAAGTTCCCAACCCCGAATTTTCAAAAATTCTGGCCCCACAATCATCAGCGCCTCAGAACCCTCTTCCAGAATCATTCAAAACCCCTCGTCACTTTCTATTCTCCTCCCAACGTATCACAGGAATACCCAAACGAAATCTTTTCCTGGGATCAAACGGAGAACAGAACCGACAGGGTGTCTTCACCCTCCCCGCATTTCCGAAGTGTTCATCAGCGCTGATCCAAACGGTAATCGGCCGATTAACGAGGGAACATTGACGCGTCATGGAAACGTTAAGTCCCAAACGATCGTCAATCCAGCTTTATGACGATTTGGCAGCGTCGCACAGTGGGCTGAACCATTCTTCAAGCGCGAAAAAAGTAGAAAAAAATGTTCTTCGTATATTACGTTTGGGTATTTATTACGGTTGTATAGACCTTAAAGTACTGGAATTCATAAAATATTTTAAGAAATGGCAATCGGGAAACACGTGGGAACGAGATATCTTACCGTACGCCCTCGACTTCGGCTACGCGTACTAATCAAACGTCTTCAGTCTTTAGTGGTGTACAGTCGTGAATTGCAAGCATTTTCCATTTTCTTTTTATTTTTCTGTGATGGCTTGTGTTCCTCCAGGTATGTAACATGTTTTTGTATTAATTTTTTTACACATTACATTGTTGAACTTCTCATACTTTCTGTCAGCAGATATCCTAACTTTATCGAAATGTACAAAAAATTGCACGTGTTTGCATGTATTGTGCTTTTTGTACATAATAACACATATATTTAAGAAATTATTGGTATAAAAAGAATTTGCATATCTGTGCATTTTCTGGAGTTACGAAACTTTTTATTTCACGAAAATGAAGAGATTCCTGCAGATATGCTCGATTTATTAGACTTAAGTACCAAACAATTATACAACAATGGGTTGTCAGCAAAAGATAATTCTTGTAGTTATAGATAGCAATTAAAATAAAATTAAAGTTAAAATTACTTTTTATAAATAAACAAAATTACAACTTAATATTTTTGCTTTTTTTGTCCTCCTAATATCGTGTATATATCTATCATTCAAATACATTTCATTACTTAATCAATAATACTGCTAGAGGCATAATAATATTTTTTTTCGCGCTCGATGCACGTTCAGCCCACTGTGCGTCGTGTTAAACGCGCGCCCAAGAGGCTCGCCACTCGTGGAAATTCGAAAATGTCCCCACTTCTATCAGCATCGAGGTTTTTAGTTCGCCATGCCCAACCTGCCTCCTGTTATCAGTTAACGCAAAAATACGAGTACGCGCGAAACGTCACTAATGCTTCATCCGGATTACACGCTTCGCGGAAATGCTTCCCTCCTCGCATAAAGTCCTCTCCGCTTCCCCCGCGAACTATCTCGTTATTACATTCCAGAGGGAGGATATTTGTCATCTGGAACCTGGATTATATTCGATTGGAGTGATCGCAGTTGCGACTCAGCGTGTTCTCGGCACCGTGTCTGACACTCTGACACGCCGGTCCCGTGTCACGCCTTTTAAAATAAACGAATAGTAAAAAAAATATACAGTAGATATTCCACAAAAAAAATCCAGAAAATCGCGTTCTTTTTCGCCAGCTGACTAGGCATAACCCCTTAATGATATTTTAACAATTTTTGTTCGATCTCATTTTTGTTCTCATTTTGTTTATTTTCATTAACTGGAACATTATTTTATTCACTGGAACATTGCACGTCGATGTGCGCGCAATAGATGTGCGCGCAATATTACACAATATTTTAGGATCGCTGCCACTGGAACATTGCACGTCGATGCGCGCGCAATATTGCAGGAATATTGTAGGATCGTTGCCAATGGAACATTGCACGGCAACGAACTTGCAATATTGCTGCGATATTGTAGGATCGTTGCCAATGGAACATTGCTCGGCAACGAACTTGTAATATTGCCGGAATATTGTAGGATCGTTGCCACTCCAATAACGCACGACAATATTGCAGCATCGTTCCTGCAATATTGCAATGCAACCTGCAACAACATAATATTGCAGCAACGTTCCTGCAATACTGCTGCAACGAAGTGCGCAGTATGGGTAATCTAGTCGTTAAAAGGAGACTTTCGATTTATTAGAAAATCGAAGATTTTCGCATTTTCTGTTATTATAAATGAATTTGCAATTTTTTTATTGAAGGCCAATAAACATACTTTCTATTAATGTACTTGTCTTTTAACCCTTCGTTGACACTCTGGGTGTGAGCCACTCATAAGTTGATTTTGACGCTCTGTACCTTTTATATCCAAAATAAATACCTTTTTTCCAAAGCCAACTTACAAACTATATTTCTCTTAAAATATTATATCAAAGCTTTAGCTTCTAATATTTAAATTTGTAAAAGGTACAGTTTTTTGAAGATTTCCTTCGTGTTTTCTCGACATATGGTAATCTACATTTTTTTTACAACAACTGTGATGAAATTTCAACGAAAAAACTATTGGAATACATTCTACCGACCATGAAATTGACCCATGATTTTTTTCATAACGATTGGATACTTCAGATGAGAATGGCAGTGGTTCAAAAATTGTTCTGGGTGTGAGCCACCCAGGTGTGTTAAAGTTGATCGAAAAAAGAGGTGTGTCAACGAAGGGTTAAATACATACATTGGGACATGAAGAATTCACGATGCTTCTTTGTGTATCAAAGAGAATATTTAAGCGCACGGTGTTCCAACAGTTCATTCTTATAAATCAATTTCAATTACTACTTCAAGTCGTCCTCGTCATATCCCCTGTAATCTCCCACGCTCCGCCAGTCGCTCGCTTCGGTACCTACTCCAGAAACTTCCCGCCGATGCTCGCAGTTCGGCATTCAAAAATCCCTCGAGTCCATGGCACTCCCCAGAAATTGCAAGCTCCAGGGAAGCTCTGCGGGTCAACAGGAAATTACTAGCGTCCTAACTGTGTCAGATTGGAAGAAACTGGAGACTTTGCACCTTTCAGCAGCCAGGAGGAGCTCGACTCCCATGCTCAGAGCTGTAACGTTGCCCGGGAACGAATGAAGCGGACGAAACTTCGGACCTCCCGTGAAACGATTACGTCCCTGGTCCTGACCCTTTGTCCGATAACCGTATTTGCTCAGCCTCGAGAGCAGTCCATTGTGGACTTGACTTGCTTAATTTCAGCAGCGATTACCACTTCGTTTCCAAAACGGATCCAATGCCCGTGGAGCCATCAAAGGGGAACTTGAGGACAAGGAAACCGAACCGGTGGCAAAAATTTTTTCTGGTTATAAATCTGAACTCTGAGACTCCTTTATAGAATTCTTAATCTTTGCTTGCGGAAGTGCCTTCATCATTCTCTGCGTACATATTGCGAGGCAAGAATTCTTTTCCCTGGTATTCAGGTGTTTTAAGTTTCACTGATGGGGGGAACTGAGAGAGGTGGTGAAGTTAGAATTAAGAAAACACATTTTCACTTCATTAAGTAATTGAAAGGTTCTTCGCGGGATGCATTGTGCTCGATTTAAAAAATCTGTGAAATCTTTGGGAAATTATGAGTAAGAAAGAAAATTATGATTACAGGGGCCATTATTTTTATTACATTATTTATGCAGTAAATGTAATTCAAAGTTCATTATGTACCGTAAACTGGGGGAACATTGGCATGTTTTTGGAGCATTTTGCTATATAATATAAAAATTAACATTGTTACATTTGCTTTAAGCATTCTATCATAACATTGCATCTTTTGTGAATGCACTACAAGTGTCAAAATTCATAAAATTTTAGTCCCTATCCTTCTTTAATACATATTAAATACCTGCCAACGTTACCCCGTATCCGGGTAACATTGGCACATCATATATAAATAGCACTATGAAGTGAAAGTTTTACCACATCTGAACTTACATTAACAATTAAATTTGTTTCTTTTTATGTCCAATACACTCTACTTTATATTTTTTCATTTTTTGTTTTTTAATTAACATTTTTAAATTTGGTTTAGTACTACAGATGTAAAAATGCATAAAATACATATCCTTCTCCTTCTTAATAGATGTTAAGTAGATGCCAATGTTACCCCGTACTGCCAATGTTCCCCCAATTAACGGTATGCCGAATACTAGTTTCGTTCAGAGCAGCGAGTACCACAAGACTTTTCGGCGGGGGTATATCTCTATCGATGGAAGGACAGAAATTATTCTACCCCTGAAACAATGTTACACGCATAATTTAACTTGCGGAATGGTGTCTGCAGGATTTGGCCAGCGGCAGTGGCCGTGGTGACAACGCCGGTTCCCGTCCGATCACCGAAGTTAAACACCGCGGGGCGCGTATCGGGGATAGATGGGTGACCGTTTTTCTCCTGGTGCATCGCTTGCTGCTGGCACTCCATATGGTGTTAGGTCCCCACGGTTGCGAACGTGTATATAAAATTCGCGTGACCTCAAGGCAGGCGGGGCCCCGCCTTACCCTTATAGAAAAATTCCTTACAGTGATCCCATTGAGTCCCCAAGCCCCGCGTCGTGGTCTTCTTCACATTCCCACGATTGTTCCGCCTCCCCCGTGGCCTGCACGGGTGGTGTGTGGTGGTGGTGGTTGTCTCGTTAGTAGGTAGAAGTAGTAGAGAAAGAGTGTTAGAGTTAGTAGTTAAGTTAGTAGAGGGAGAGTAAGAAGTAGTAAGTAGAGTAAGTAAGTAGTAGAGAGTAATATTTAGTGGTGTTTTAGCCCTTTCCAATTAACATCGATCGTTGTTATAGGTTTTTCAAATAAGAAACCTAGGTTAGGTGGTAGACAGAGCCAGCAGCAAGCTTTTTTAGGCTCGTAGCGCTCATCGACATTAAATGTCTGCAGGATTTATTTTCGTAGATTCTGCTTCGTAATTGGATTATTCGCTATTTCCAGGTTCGACCACTTAGTCATCGCTGCCGTTCGTTATTATCCTTTCAAATAAACAGCGATCGGCCACGAGTCCCGTCGAATGCAACCGTCGACCGCGAAATGGCTGGTTAACAGCAACTTTAAAGACCGCAGCAACGCGAACGTTGAAGAGGCGCTAACACTTCCACGAGCAAACTGCCCGTTTTATTATAACCTATGACTATTCGATTGGCTATTATTCACTTGAGGGGAATACCCACTCTCTACTATGTATGTAGTATGCACGCGGACCCCGTGAATCTTCGTACGAGACGACGTTCCATTATGGTGGATGGAAGGCAGTAGAATTTCCTTCGGCGATCGACCGTTCGGCGACGGATATGGCGATGGGAAATGGGAAACATTGAGTGATGGCGAACCTTAAAGTATGAATATTTTGGAGATATTTTACAGATGCTACGAAACGGAAAGTTTTCATGTTTCAAAAATGGCTACTTTCTAAATTTCTGGTATTCGGTATTTTGGAAGTCTTTATATTCCCAATTTCTCAGGTTTTTTAATTCACCAATTTTTACTAAGTCCCTGAGTTCTCAAAATTTCAAGTTCTCAATTTTTGAGCTATAAAATTCTCAAATTTACAATTTCCTGAGACGCCAAGATTTGAAGTTCTCAATTTTGGAGCTATAAAATTCTTAAATTTACAATTTCTTACGTTCCTGAGACGCCAAGATTTCAAGTTCTGATTTTTTTAGCTATGAAATTCTCAAATTTCCAATTTCCTGAATTCCTGAGTTCCCAAAATTTCAAGTTCTCAATTTTTTTAGCTACCAAATTCTCAAAATTTCAATTTTCTAAGTTCCTGAGTCCTCGAGATTTCGAGATTTCAATTTTTGAGCTATAAAATTCTCAAATTTCCAATTTCCTGAATTCCTGAGTTCCCAAGATTTCAAGTTCTCAATTTTTTTAGCTACCAAATTCTCAAAACTGCAATTTTCTAAGTTCCTGAGTCCCCGAGATTTCAAGATTTCAATTTTTGAGCTATAAAATTCTCAAATTTCCAATTTCCTGAATTCCTGAGTTCCCAAGATTTCAAGTTCTCAATTTTTTTAGCTACCAAATTCTCAAAACTGCAATTTTCTAAGTTCCTGAGTCCCCGAGATTTCAAGATTTCAATTTTTGAGCTATAAAATTCACAAATTTCCAATTTCCTGAATTCCTGAGTTCCCAAGATTTCAAGTTCTCAATTTTTTTAGCTACCAAATTCTCAAAACTGCAATTTTCTAAGTTCCTAAGTCCCCGAGATTTCAAGATTTCAATTTTTGAGCTATAAAATTCTCAAATTTCCAATTTCCTGAATTCCTGAGTTCCCAAGATTTCAAGTTCTCAATTTTTGAGCTACCAGATTCCAAAATTTCCAATTTCCCACGTTCCTGAGTCACCAAGTTTCCCATTTCCCAATTTCTAAAACACCCAAGCTTCGAATTTCCCAAATTTCCAAATTCTCAAATTGCCATCTACCAAAATACGTGACCCCGCAAAATCTGAAACACCGGAGGTTTATTAATTCGCCAGAATTGAATCACAAAACGCCGTATTTCAACAATTCCAATGGTATAGGTACTAGTATAAACGTTGCTCTGCAGCATTTAAATAATCCTCCCTTCACGATGCCGCATTGCAAAATATCAGTTCCCCGCATGCTCCTAAAGAAAACATATCTCTAACGATATATGCAGCATTGTTTGTTAACTTTTCCATTAAACGACCCGCTGTTTGTAACGATATTTCGTGAAATATATAATAATGGCGTGTACTCTGAATTATACGGGCATTGTTTCTTATCAATTCTCTACGCTTCCAGGGTTTGTTTCGGAATATTTACCATACCACGACAACGGCTAGTATTCCCATTAATTTAATAATTCCAGGATGAAAAATATTTCGAATTTACCCGAACCATTTACAATAATACCTATTTCTAAATAAATTTCATTCACATCGTTAAAATTTCCACGATCCTCCTAAAATTTAATTCCCAAACTTACCTCGAAAAGTTCCTACCCTGACATTTGCCAATTCCCCATTTTCAAGAATCTCTCTGCCAATCCTCTTCCAACCTCCACCCCCACCCTCCGTCGATCTCCCAAAACCTTTTTTGCCTCCTTTCAAAAACGTCTCCTACGAAATTCTCTAAAAAATTCCATCTACGACCCCCCCCCAACCTTCTTTCAATATTTTCTAAAGCTTCCTCCCACAAAAGCCAAACAAAAATATTCTCCACCCTCCTCTGCCGGAAATTGGAACCATCTCCCTCCAAAAATCTCTGGCAAATTTCAACTTCCTCGTCGATCGGGGCAGAAAACTAAATTACTGTACACAATGTCACACAATAGAAATCACTTTTCAATCATTGCCGATGGCACGATGCTATAGCTGATTCCCCATCCGCCATTCTCCGTGCTCGACGCACGGGATTAATTACCAGAATCGATTACGCGAGCACGCGTTCGTCAGTCGGGATACACCTTTTGTCATTGGCACGCTTTGACTCTTGCCACTGACAATGAGATACACGGGGACCGACATCTAACCCGAGGAATGAACGTTGCCCTATCGTGATTAACACTTTGCACGGCGCCGGCGTACTTTCGCGCCGAGAGCTTTCCACCCGCTGCATGGTTTCGGCGAGTTTTCACGTTCGAACGAAGCATGGGAAGCGAAATTGCGTGATCTCAAAGTGCTAACGTCCCCTGTTCCACACTATATATTTCGGAAACTGCGTCAAAGGTTCCTTCAGCGTGTGTACATTGGCTGAAAATCGATTCTCTGCCCCGATCAACTTGTTCTTGGACTTGGGAACGGCGACGAGTTTGAGGAAACTTTCGAATGCTGAGAGATTCGACAGAAATAACCCTCCACCTCGGGGATTAGATGCTTCGCCCGTGTTCTGGACAGAATTTCTCACTTACCAGCTGTCTGTTATTTTTTCTGCACATAGGGCACGTCGCGCGGGAGAAATTGCCGCGGAAGTTTCGCACGTCATTTTAGTTTTTATACTACAGGGATTGCTTGGGGCTTTATGTGTTGTTTGCCCACTGAATCTTTTAAATCTTTGTCAGCTTCGACTAATTTTAAGCTTCAATTTAGAGTTTTATTTATGGAAATCTTATTTACCTTCTACTCCCTTTAGAATAATGCGGAGAAGGCTAGCTTCGAGGAAAGAAGACAGATAACAAATTCATTCATACTTATTTTTTTACAATGCACACTAGGGTGGCCCTTATTTTCAACCTGCGAATTCTTTTGCTCTCACCCTCTAATATGGTTCCATTTCATAAAAAAAATCCCTGAAAAAGTTTGTTGCAATCGGACAACAGGAAAGGGTGCCGACCAAGCCTTAAAGTTTTGAATTCACCAATGTTTTGGATTTAAAGAATTTCTCGAAAACGGTAAGCCCTATCGAAATTTTGTTCAAATAACATTAAAAGAGCATTCAATTTTCTACAATTACTGTTTATATAATTTTTTCGTGCTGCCAACTGTTTTTTAGATAATAGTGTTTGAATATAGAGAGGTCGGCGACACGCGCGTATAGACAATACGTCACGCCGCACAGGTGCTCTATATTCAAACGCTATTATCTAAAAAATGGGTGAACGCACGAAAAACTTATATATACAGTAATTGTAGAAAATTGAATGCTCTTTTAATATTGTTTGAACGAAATTTCGATAGGGCTTACCATTTTTGAGAAATTCTTTAAATTCAAATTATTGATGAATTCTAAGCTTTAAGGCCTGGTCGGCACACTTTCCTGTTGCCCGATTGCAATAAACTTTTTCAGGAACTATTTTTTAATCAAATGGCACGGTTCTAGGGGGTGAAAGGAAAGAAATACAACAAAAAAATCGACACGTATAAATAATACACACCAAGCATTTAAAGTGAAAATATGTTAGAAATCATTTATTCATAAATTAAAGCATATTTTATAATTCTAATTATATTCACACCATTTTACTTATACCAAAGGGTTCTGGCCCACCAATAATACTAAAATACAAAATACAAATGATGCTTTCTCAGGAAACGAACACGTAAAACGTCTGTTGCCCATTTTTGCCCTTCCCTTTTACGCGTGGCAAAGAATAATTAATTAGATCTCTCGTCAGGAGCCGTTGTTTGTTTTGAAAACGAAGCGATAATAAAGCAATTATTTTTAACAAGAACCGTTCAGCTCGCCCGTGCAACAGCTACGCTAAAAATAGTTGGCAAAAATAGATTTCACAGCCCCATTTACAATGCATATCGCGCCCCGAATAGACGCAGCGGGAAATTCAAACAGCACAGCGATGATCACGACTATTCCGTCGGCTCGTCGCTATTTAAATTTACGATTCAGTACGCTCTCCCGAGATATTCGGATTTGCATTCCTCTCCATCTACTTTCCCGCCAGCCCCGCGCTGCAACGTATTCAAATAAGGACGTTCCTGTTTTTAATCATTCCGCCAACTTCCCCGTTCAAGCGTAGCCGGCCATCTTCTTGAAATCTTTTATTGAAAAAATTAGCAAGATTCTGGTGAAATTTGCAATGGAAAAGTCGAGATGTAATTTCCGCGGTAGATGAAATTTGGAATTTGATACGCCGAAGGTATTGTCTCAATCTCGGAATTTATGACGGAATATTTCTAATAGAAAACCTCGCCAAGGAAACTCCGTATTTAAATATTGGAAGGGTAGTAGATTAATGCTTCGAGGGTTAAGCGTCAAATTCGAAATTTACAAGTAAATTTTTTAGAAAGGAAATCCCGAGTGGAAAGCTCGAGTGGGGATATTTAATATTTTCCTAGGAGGAAAATAAAGAGTGTCTATATTAAAATAAAATTTTTGAAATTGCAAGCTCGTTCCAAAATCATCAGAATTGTAGTCACTGAGGAGACGCCGGAACCAAACTTCAAAGCCAACAATTATACATGCTCGGGGCTCGGAGGCGAGTACGAATTTATTTTCAAATCTTGACAAGCCGCGATTTTCGCGCGCGACCGCTGCCAAAATCGCATTAAAATCGGGCTAGAGCGTTCAGAGACACTCGTGTCGTGAAAATGATGCATGGCTCGGGTCCAAGAAACCCGTCGGCTTTAGGCAACGTCTCGAAATATGCTTCCCCGCTGGCGTGAATTTCCCCCTGGTTAATTAGCAAACGAAACGGGGGTCCGCACTTTCACGCTGCTAACCACGAACTCGAAAACCAAGAACCTCTGAAAAAAGAAATATCGAGCACTGGTTAAACGTAAGTGGAGATAATAGAGAACCTCGCTTTACCTTAATAAATCTACCCGTCACGTGATTTATAATAAAAGCACCTGCTCATTGAATAAGACAGAAGATTCCTTCGCGTTTACTAAGACCACTCTCGACCGATCAGTCAGATGTATTTAAATAACGTATTAGCTCATTTCCTCCGCGCAGAATAATTCGATTCGTGTGCGAATGACTTTCAAATGCATCGGAGAAGATCCTCTGGTCGAGGGTACGATCCAGCGATCGGGTGAAAAGATAAAGGACACGAGAGCAAATACCTGCGGCGAGGGTGGATAGCGATAGGAGATGACGAGGGGTCCATTTTCTGGCAGTTTCGCGTCGAGTTCCCTCGGGTTTCCAGGACTTCGCGTGACGAAGCGACGTCTACGGTTAAGCAGGACACAGCCCCTACCCCGAAAACCGACAAGCTTAATCCAACCCCTAATCCGCCGCACGAAGGCGACGGTAATAACGCGGTCACAGAGTCGCTGGGAATCGGACGGAATTGAATTTCATGCCGCTGGAAAACGCCGGGACTCCGCGACGCCGCGCTCGTGGAAACTCATCGATGTCTTTGGGGAGCAAGCTCCCCAGCTGTCGCGGGAAAAACTGCTGCGCTAGACGGGTGAAATTGGCACCGCTATAATGGGACAGCGTGGCTGGTCGCTGAGGAGACCGTTGAAACGGGGCTGGCTCGTTGGCTCGTTATTATCCAGCGATTAGAATTGAGTTTTTAATAGGCGGTTTATTATAAATACTAATTGTCGTTTAATACCGGCTGGCTATCAGATTCTAATTATCGAACGGCGGTTACAGAGGGAGAGGGTTGTTTGTTTTAATGAAGCTTGTGATTGATGGACGACGGACGTGTTGCGCGTGGGTTAACGTCGGATCGTATGCTGCTGGGATTAACAGTTGCGTTTAATGGCTTTTTTAATGGGATACATTGTGTAGGGAGTTTAACGATTGGTTGATAGTGCTGCGTGGCGGATTTTTTTAAGGTGATTCAGGGGTAGGTTTGGGGGGGGGGGAGTTGTCTATTTTTAACCGACTTCGAAAAGGACGAGGTTATAGATTCGACGACGTATGTATTTTTTTAAGAGAGGAGTCCTATTTAGGACGCTAGGAATAAGGTGATTCTTTGGATTTTTTTTTCTAAGAAACTGTTCGGCGGATCTTTTCCAAACTTTCAGGGTATTTTAGTTCACATTCAAACAATACGAATTAATTTTTACGTTACAAAGTGTTCGGTAGAAATGGAAATATATTGCAAATTAGTTTTGCAATCGCCGGAGCTGCAAATTGGCGGGTGTAATGGTGGCCCCATTTCTTCCCTGAAATAAAAAAACCAAAGATTTTCTTATTTATAGTGTAATTATATTGTCGATGAACCTAAGACATTGACCAATAAATTGAGTTGAACAACTCTTTTTCCAAAAATAGTACGAAATATCTTGGGGCAGAATCGTAACTTTTTCTTTCAAGTCCCACCAATTTGCCAACTTTTAACTAGTTTTTCGTTTGTTAGTTTCGAGTTTCGTTTCGTTTGCCCTCGAAGTTGAAAGAGTTAAATATAAATTATTTTTTATGTTGAATAATGATTATAAATTTATATTTAAAAGTGAAATGTTATTCGATTTTATTGATATCTGTTTTTTTTTCGAAATGAATTTAATTCATATATTTAACTGAATGATAGAAGTATTTTTTTTGTTTATGTTAAATATAAAAAATGAATGGGATAATCTATTAATTTATGTTTATTATTCATTGATTTCAGTTAAGAATTGCAATTTTAAAATTTAATTACATAGTATTTATTCTGTGTATTTTCGCGAAACAAGCATCTCTCAGTAAAATAGCTGTATTTAAAATGGATTCTTTAAAAGTGTAGGAAATACCTTGGAATTACACGTCAATCGAAATTGATTTCCTTGGAAACACGTTTCACGCTGAACACCAGTTAAATGTCGCTGGTGAATCGATTGCATAAGAATTATTATGACGGACAACCAATAAATCTTGTCAGAATTATAATTCATCGTTCCCGTATCTGGGTAAGAGAATAACCCTCTAGAGACGTTCCCGTAATTATCTGGTCTCCGTGGTCCACTTCCATTTGGGGAAATTTCGACATTTCTATCATTTACCACGCAGCGTGTAAGAATAATTGCAGATACCAGTGAGAGGGAATTTTAATTTCAGAGTGTATTACTTATCGTACTATTAATATCGAGTTGTAATTTCAATTTAAAAATCACCAGCCTCTTTGAAGCTAATTAATATATTTTATTCCGAAAGTAATAACACGTCGTTGATCCTAGATATTTGTTTTAATATTTTTAAACGGTCGGAAAAGTTACGGCGAAGGAGTGAAAAATGAAAATTGGTATTTCTTGTAGGAGCATGGAAATGGAAGTGGAAAACTTTGCTGCAGGACTCGGGAAATTGGGATAGAGATGCTGTAAATTAAAAAGGAAAGTTCTGGTGCAGGGTTGAAAGGGAGGAGAGCAGGAGATTCGAATGAAAAGAGGCTCGAAATCGCGACCAAGCAGTGGGAAATGAAAGTGGAAGATCTGGATAAAGCACGTCTGAAATCCCCGCGGAAGGTTTGAGAATTAGGTAAGGTGATGTCGCTAGAAATGTTTAAAATACAAAAGCATGTTGCAAATTCTATCAGTCGTAGCGAGGATTTCGAACGAAAAATTCTAACGGCAAGTCAAAGAACTTGGAGAAGCGAATTATCGAAGGGGAATGATAATTTTATGCAGCAGAATTGAATTTCCACGGGAGCTACGAACTTCTAACTAGAAGAATCGAAACGTAGCATTGAGTCGGTTAAAGAAGAAGGAAAATATTAAAGGAGGAATTGCAGCGAAAATGTAAAATCAATCGGAGCAGAAAATTCCCCCGGTAGAGTGGCAAACTTCTGGCAGAAGATAGAAATTTTTATGGAGAATATTCCGTTGAAACAGTGGAATAGAAATCGAGAATCGAGGCGAGAAAATACAAGATCGAAGCGAGAGATTGCAGTGGGGACAGGTGGAAAGCGCGAATAGGTGAGCTGCGAAATTCCCAAGGCCTGCAGGGTTGTTTAACGTAAAACCAGGAGCAACAAACTAGCTGCGTGGAAAATCGAGATGCCCAAAATCTCGGTCTGCCATCTTCCACAAAACGGTCGCAATCGGCAGCCACATCTTGTAGCAATTGATATCGAGCCGCGCAGTCAGTTGGCAGCTTCCGCTGCCGCGAATTATTAATTTCTAGGTCGTTTTATCTGCATACGCCCGTGGAGAATAATCGCCCGGTTCATTTCAGATCAGACGCTTCTATTGTTTGATAAGACTCGAATACCAGCGAGCCAATAATTAAATACCATTTGCGACGGCCCTTCGTGAAACTTAGAATTTCCTGTCCTCCTCGCGAGCACTCCTTTCAATGGACAGGCAAAGGGAAATGTGCCCTTGAACCGAATTCAACTCGCGATGAGTCAGTCGAGAGCTTGTAGAAAAAGAACCATTTGTGGAAAGTTTCAACTTTGTATCTCGAGCCTGGGGATAGTAAAGGGCAAAAATAGAAAATTAAGTTTCTGCCGAATTTCTTTTATACCAGCGGATGAAACATTTTGAAAAAAATCAGAGGCATTTCTGTTAACGGGGCACATATTAGAGAATCGATTCAGATTTTTAAATTGAAAAACCAAGCTGTGAAAAATAAAAAAAACGTGGAAAATTATGAAAAATTCCGGTTGTGTGTCGAAGCAGTTGCAGAGGTATAATTATATTTTTATTGTGAGTACGTGTCATTGTTACTATTGTCCTGAAATTTTTTCAGATTTTTCAATTTGGGGCGCCGCGGTTAAAAAAATTAAAAAACGATTACTTCGCCGTTCTTCGTGTCAGAGTAACTTGTAGGTCGAGAAAGTTTTTGTGCGATCTTCAATGTCTTCACGTACAGCCTTTCATTGCCTTGGCAAACTATATAGTTGACTTTGTACAGTAAAATTGCTACGTAATATCTGGGTGGATCACTTGGCGAAGAACGAAAACTAAAGTAGGTACATACTACTAAGAGAAGCTTCGTACACTCTGAATAATTATGGGATCATGCATTCAAATTTGGTAAACTTTGGAAAGTCAGTCGACTTAGACTAAAATTTTCTGTCTTCCTTCCTTCTTCTTAATATCTTTGATGGTGTCAAAGCTTAAAAAAAGTGAGAAATAAGTGGAAATAAGTGGAAGGTTCTTTGGCTCTATGCTTGCAAGAATATTTGCAAACTAGTCTACAACTAAATAGCTTCTGCTTCGCTAACAATAAGAACTACCACCCATAACTTACGAGTGACAGGTACTACATTTAACTTGGAAAGAACCCCAAAAATTGAGATATAATTCTGAAATTTGAAATTTCTTAAGTTTCTGAGTTCCCAAGATTTCAAGATCTCAATTTTTGAGCTATGAAATTCTCAAATTTCCAATTTGAAAGTTTTCAAGTTTCAAAAATGGCTAGTTTCTAAATTTCTGTTTTTCGGCATATTGGAAGTCTTTAAATTCCCAATTTCTCAGGTTTCCTAATTCTCCAATTTCTACTAAGTTCCTGAGTTCTCAAGATTTCAAGTTCTCAATTTTTGAGCTATAAAATTCTTAAATCTCAAATTTCCTAAGTTTCTGAAACGCCGAGATTTCAAGTTCTCAATGTTTTTTAGCTACAAAATTCTCAAAATTTCCATTTCCTAAGTTCCTGAGTTCCCAAGATTTTAAGTTCTCAATTTTTTAGCTAACAAATTCTCAAATTTCCGATTAGCTTGGAAAGAATCCCAAAAACTGAGATTTCTCTTATTTTATGTTACATTAATTTATATTTCATTATTATGAAACAGTCGTTGGAAAATAGCCGTCAAGTAAGCAATGACATGATAATGTCACTTTCATAACATTCGGCTGCGACAGTTTCACGTTCATTTCAATAGTGGTGTAAGTAATTTTTTCTCTCTAAATAATTTGTAAGAAATATTTTTGTATTATGTATTAACTTTAGAAGTGTACCCAGAAATAAAAAAATCGCAGGCTCGCGTTCCGAAGGCTTCGGTTTTTCGACGTTTCCCAAAGCGTCCCCCTCGCAGCTGCCGCCCTCGCGAATAACGAACCTCCGCCTGGAAGCTACGCTGCCAACCATAATTCAGCCGCCTAGTTAGTCCAGGCCAGGAGTTGGAGCTCGCGATCGTGGCTCCCGGATTAAGTTCGCATGGCGAATGTTTATTGATAGCACTCAGCTGTTTTTGTTTTGGCAGGCGCCTCGACGAGGTCCCACGAGGGACATAGTGTTGCCGTTATTTCGAGCGGTGTCGAAGGCTGCGCGGATCGTCCGACTTGCAGTTGACACTGTCATACATGAGGCATAAACAAATCCCCCATGAAAGCGTGCGAAATCAGCATCTAATATCTCTAACATTTTTATTCATTTATCCGGTTGCCCAAAATCCAGAAACATTCTCCTACACCTTAGGATCACTTCGTTCCATGATCTACCAGGGTGGCCCTTATTTTCAACCTGCGATTTATTTTGCTCTCACCCCCTAAAATATAAAAAAATAGTCCCTGAAAAAGATTATTGCAATCGGACAACAGGAAAGGGTGCCGACCAGGCCTTAAAGTTTAGAATTCGTTAATGATTTGAATTTGAAGAATTTCTCAAAAATGGTAAGCCCTATCGAAATTTTGTTCAAACAACATTAAAAGAGCATTTAATTTTCTACAATTACTGTATATATAAGTTTTTCGTGCGTTCACCCATTTTTTAGATAATAGCGTTTGAATATAGAGCACCTGTGCGGCGTGACGTATTGTCTATACGCGCGTGTCGCCGACCTCTCTATATTCAAACGCTATTATCTAAAAAACGGTTGGCAGCACGAAAAAATTATATAAACAGTAATTGTAGAAAATTAAATGCTCTTTTAATATTATTTGAACAAAATTTCGATACGGCTTACCGTTTTCGAGAAATTTCTTTAAATCTAAACTATTGACGAATTCTAAACTTTAAAGCTTGGTCGGTACCCTTTCCTGTTGTCCGATTGCAATAAACTATTCCAGGGACTATTTTTTTTATCAAATGGCACGGTTCTAGGTGGTGAGAGGAAAGAAATAAAAAAAAATCGACATGTATAAACAATAGCACGCGAAGTTACCGATTTTCCACTACCACCATTTTCCCTCCGTAATCCACAGCTTCCATTTCACCCATGAAAACGGGAAATGCTTCTAAATACGCCCCTCTTCAACGAGGCTTCAGCACTTCGAAGGTTCCGTCGCCAAAGCACGCGACAGAATCATGCTCCTCGACGCGTGTTTCGCCGAAGCGGACTAGCGCAATCGACGATAACCCGCCATTTCGCCGACAGTCGCTGTTCCGTAACGGCGCACGGAAAGCATGAGTCACATATTATCGGTTTCCTACGCTCTCTAATTGCCAGATAAGCGCGCCGCGGGTTCGTTGCTTCGTTTCCTCCGCGAAAACCTCGGCGCCTCGTTCGCCGTCTAATCGCCGCTTCAGCTCGCCGCTATTAACCATCGGCGGGGATTAATAAACTTTTAATTGACACGTCTATCAAGCGGAATATGGGGTTCGTTGGAAGTTGCAGTCGCGAGAGGAGCAGGAATGGGAGGCCCTAACGCTTCGATAAATTGGGGAGCGATGCTCTGTGCGTGGCAGTGGGGTTGAATGGACGAAAAGTGACGCGCGGGTGGGCCACGATATTCATTGCAAGTGAAGGTTTCGGTCAGCGGAGAAAAGGAAAACTTGCAGGAGCAGGCAAAAATGGCAACTATGTGCCTTTTGGAAATAAGAATGCTTGTCTTTCGAACGCGAGTTTACGCGTAAATTTGCATGGATTTGTTAGGAAATAATGTCGTTCTTGTAACGTCTGCACCTGGGGCTCGAGTAGATTTGCAGCCGCATTTCGGATTTCACGCGCGCGACGCGTTGCATAATCGAAATTACCTTAACCTTGGGCGGTGCATCAATCTTGGCTGTCTCTTAGAATGCGAGCCGCGCTTCTTTTTTTTTCCGGGAAAACGTCGACACTAACGCGTGGAAAAAGAAGAGGGAACAAATAAACAAACGTTTGACTGCTATAATTACGCTACGACCATTCTTAATTACATCACAATCGTTTTTGCTTCCTGAGGTCTTCAGATCAACATCATAATCGCTGAACACGTAAGCTTCGGTTATCTTAATCGCGATTACAACGCGAATGCGTTAATGACTTTGAATTAATTTCAGATAATTTCAGGCGAATGTAGAAACACCAGAATCCTATATCGGCAAAAAAAATGTTTATTCTACTAGAATTAGGAAAGAATATTTTTTTCTCACTGATCATTAACAATCAAAAGTTAATCTGACAGAGTTTTTAATACTCGAAAATTATCCCACAAATTTTCCAACAACCACAAGTCACCTAGA
Organism: Andrena camellia; assembly: GCA_029448645.1. NCBI lineage: Eukaryota > Metazoa > Arthropoda > Insecta > Hymenoptera > Andrenidae > Andrena > Andrena camellia. Next base: position 28,286,626 of record CM055678.1, on the reverse strand, counting down.
ACTCCCATTATCAAATGTTTCCTAAGCTAAAATTTCCATTTCTAAACGCGAAAGTGGTTCTTATTAAAAAATAAGGCAAAATCAATGCAAAATACAATTCAGGCGAATGTAGAAACACCAGAATTCTATATTGGCAAAAAAAAATGTTTATTCTACTAGAATTAGGAAAGAATATTTTTTCTCACTGATCATTAACAATCAAAAGTTAATCTGACAGAGTTTTTAATACTTGAAAATTATCCCACAAATTTTCCAACACCCACAAGTCACCTAGAACTCCCATTATCAAATATTTCCTAAGCTAAAATTTCCATTTCTAAACGCGAAAGTGGTTCTCATTAAAAAATAAGGCAAAATCAATGCAAAATAGAAATCAATCCTCTCGTTTCCTTTATTAACCTTCGATTCACAGTTGGTCGCCAAATTCAGTGAACTCAGCCGCCTTTTTCTCTTCGTCTCCCTCGCGGAAATCTTCTCTAAACCAAGCTAACGGAGTCAGAAACACCGACCGTATTTATTTTCCCCGCCTCTTTCCTACAAAACGGTTTCAAGCACCGCGCAATAATAATAATAATAAAATGTCTGTATTAAACCACGAGAGAGAAAATAATGTACAAAAGAATAATGAAAGAATGGACTATAATGTTAACGATTTATCAACACAGTTCGGTTTATCGCAGAACGATCCCGAGCGATCGACTCCCGTCTCGAAGCAGTAAATCCCGTTCGTATCTTGGTCGTAAAGGATGTGGCGAATTTTTGCGCCTGCGCCCCGATAACGGACAGAAGATTTATATTTAGTTTCCCACGTTCCAATTTCCAAGGTGTTCCCATCGGTTCCATTCACAGAGCTTCGATCATTTACTTATTTCCCTCCGCGTTCTTCTGTTTCTTTTAATCAAATGCCGTGAGAGCGTCGAAAGAATACGCGGGAAACACGCTGAGGATGCGTTTACCGCCACTAATTAAAGCATTTAATTGTTATTAATGTGCTTCGCGTTCAGCGGACTGTTTCAACGTGTGCGAATCTTTTTGTGTCGATCGCGGCGCGAGTTATGTCAACGGTTACTGTTCGTGATACGACAGCGAAAACGTGGCTCGCAACGATACTTTTTTCATGCAGAAGGGTAGAAGTTAGGGGGCTACAGCACTTTGGATTCTAAAAATAGCAACTGCCGTTAAGATTTTTGGGGGGAAATATGATAAAGGAAATGAAAAATTTAACACTATTTGTAAGCATTTATTTTTGAGGGGAAATATGATAAAGAAAATGAAAAATTTAACACTAATTGTAAGCATTTATTATAAAACTATTCAAGTACACGGAACAATTTTTATTTCTTTCCTTCATCAAATAAAAAATCTTTTCGTGTACTTCAATAGTTGCATAATAATTGCTTACAATTAGTGTTAGGGTTAGGTAATTTTTGTTATTATCCTTCATCAAATAAAAAATCTTTTCGTTTCAATAGTTGTATAATAAATGCTTACTTATTGTCAGTTATAGATTTTTGATTTTCTTTATCATTTCCTCAAAAAAAGAATCTTAAAGATAGCTGCTATTTTTAGAATCCAACCAGATCGACGCTAAGTAAAAATAATTCATCAATTCACACTGCTACAAATTAAACAGAGTAACGTCTCTTTCCTTTTCCCTTCTCGTTCTCTAAATAAATCAGCGCACAAGTGAGAGCCTTTCTGTCCAACGTATCGCCGTTGGCTACTAGACTACTTAAATTCATTTGACACTGGCTCGATTTGACTAAACAATTTAGTCGACGTAAAAGTCAATAGTACAGGCCGGGCCTTGAGATCGCTTAATGCCACCTGAACAAGAGAGACTCGTTCGAGTGGTCGATTTATAAAGAAGCCATCCACGAGGATCGTCCACGGGGCGTAACACGAACTTACCCCCGACGTCGTATTTAAATGAAGATCGCCGGGGTTGCTTGCAGTAAGCTCATTTAAAAGCTCGCCGATACAGCGCCTGCTCCCCCTTTGCTGTCTCGTCTCGCGCTTTCCGCGCTCAAAGAAATAAATAAAGCACGCTTCGGGAAACGCGGTACTTTCATTCAACGAAGTGCGGGGATGAAGATTACTTCTTCGAGGGTATTCTATGGATTACAAGGGCAACGTTATTCTTTTCCAACCGAATACAACGTAAACTACCCCTTTCCCCAATCCTCGAGAGGCGTGGCAGTGGTCCAGAAAGGGGGATAAAGATTTTCAAATAGAATTCCTCACAATAGCTCGTTGTCGACATACGTCCTTCGTCGCTGGACAGAGACACAATGAATTTTTAATTTATCACGGAAATTTTGCTCGCGATTAACCCATTTTATTTGTCAGACATTGTTCTTACAAGGGAAGATCCTGAATGCAGAAATTCAAAAAAAAAAAAATAGGAAAAAGCATGGTAGAATAATTACGAACTCGATAATACATTTAATTCCATGAATCACGAATTCTTTGACCACTGCAGGCTTTAATGATATTAATTTGAAGGGACTGCGAAGCAAGTCCTAATGGCTTTGACAGTCTTTAAATTTTTGTGTCCTCAACGTTTGCTAATTTCCTTTGGGTTCAAAAATCCCGGACCCGGAAATTTAAAAAATTCTAAAACTTTGCCCAAATTCACTCTGAGGGGGTGAAATTAACCCCTGAAAATTCGGCTATTTTCAGATTTTATTTTGTAACTCGCAATCTGTAAGAGATGGAAAAAAGTTTCAATATAAAAGTTACTTCTTTTAATTATAACACAAAATCGGAAAATAGCAGGAATTTATAGGGTTAATTTCACCCCCTTAGAGTGAATTTAGGTAGCAATAAAAAATTGCGTTGTAATCAGAAATAAATTCCCTAAATATTCACAAAGTCTCAGATTTCTTTGAATTTCCGGGTTCGGGATCTTTCCTTGTTTGTTGCTGGAGAACGTCTGACAATTTTTTTCAATAATTTTAATTGAAACATAATACATTTAATATTAAACAGAATATTTTTACCGTTACTCTTCTCAGATTAATGAATTAAGGATGTATCGGACGTACAATATTAGACAAAAGTATATGAAATTTGAAATATTTGAATATCTACGTTTGACGCATAGTAAATCTAGATGTAAGGAACTCGAATGACAGTTGGAGTCTTATTTTTGCTCCTAGGAAGGTATTTTTCACTTTGCAAATGCTTTCTGAAGCATTATTTGCTAAACTTTTGGCAGTGAAAATGCCCTGAATTCACCATTTTCTCAAGTTACAATTTATTTCTTTAAAACGGTGTAGTGAAAACAATTGAAACTCTGCAGATATGTTCATCTGCCCATATTAGGGCTGGGACTATTTGTCGAATTTTTCGGTATTCGAATATTCGAATACTTCAGTTGCTCAATCATTTGGCGAATATAATTCGAATATACAAGTATTCGAATATTTAAGTATTCGAATACTGATGTATTCGAATAGTATTCGAATACTGAAATATTCGAGTAGTGTTCGAATACTTAAATATTCGAATACTGAAATATTCGAGTAGTGTTCGATTCCTTAAATATTCGAATATTTAAGTATTCGAATACTGAAATATTCGAGTAGAATTCGAATACTTAAATATTCGAGTAGAATTCGAATACTTAAATATTCGAATAATAACATTCGAATACTGAAATATTCGAGTAGTATTCGAATACTGAAATATTCGAGTAGTATTCGAATACTGAAATATTCGAGTAGTATTCGAATACTGAAATATTCGAGTAGTATTCGAATACTTAAGTATTCGAATACCGAAATATTCGAGTAGTATTCGAATACTGAAATATTCGAGTAGTGTTCGAATACTTAAATATTCGAATACTGAAATATTCGAGTAGTGTTCGATTCCTTAAATATTCGAATATTTAAGTATTCGAATACTGAAATATTCGAGTAGAATTCGAATACTGAAATATTCGAGTAGAATTCGAATACTTAAATATTCGAATAATAACATTCGAATACTGAAATATTCGAGTAGTATTCGAATACTGAAATATTCGAGTAGTATTCGAATACTTAAGTATTCGAATACCGAAATATTCGAGTAGTATTCGAATACTGAAATATTCGAGTAGCATTCGAATACTTAAGCATTCGAATAATAACATTCGAATACTTGTAAAATATTCAAATATTAAGTTATTCGAATAGCCCCAGCCCTAACCCATATACTACATGTAAAAAAAAGTTGAAAACATTTGCACCATTTCTTCAACATTTTTTCAGCTGTTGTATCTATCAAGATCGTCTCTTTCCATAAGAGTACGTGTAAAATCAGTGAAAATTAAAATCGTTATAACTCAGCAACCATTTAGCGAATTCGTTTAAAATTTTCGGAGCACATCAGGAAGATTAGAAAGAACAATCTTACAAATTTTCATTAACTTGGTACCATTTTGAAGATTGGTCCAATACATCTTTAAATCCGAGATCAATACAAAAATCTGTAGCTCCCTGCTTTGGCCAGAATAAGTTGGACACGAATCATTTTGTCAATCACATTTCAACGCAAATTTGACAATGATGCAATAAATACGTATTCCCACTGCTGTATATCAAACTAATTACAAGTAGTGCAAAGGAAGAAATCTGGAAAAGTGAAGCACTTCGCGACACCCCCATTTCTTTATTCTTTTTATGAATTTTTTATCACCCGGAATTCTGAGATTCTAAAATTTTCCAGCGCCATGCGTCGGGCGGTGATTATTACACAGGGTTCGGTGGCTCGAAATCGTTCGAGCTCGTACGGCACGCGCACTTTCGCGCCGATCAGCTGGCTGCCTCGTTAGAAGCGTTGGAGAGCAGGTGCTCTCGCGGACAAATAACCGAGGAAGGTTCACATTCCAGCTGTCATGCGGGACGTTATCGCCCGGCACCATCTTACTCGTTAAACAGAATTTTCCTGGACCAGGGCTCGGGGCTGGTACAACAAATTCGTTATGACACGACATCGACGTGGACCAATGTCACCGCTTTCCACGTGCTAAATTGAAATCGACCGACCGCCGGTGTTTCTAAATCGGGGCTGCACAACTCGCGACAATGACGTTGACGTTTATTGTCGCGTCGTGGTTACTGCTTCTGCTTGGAACAGCGATATTTCACGGAGCGCAGTGTTTTTCAAGGACAATTTGACTTTTCTGTGGGACAGTTTTGCGATGTGAAACAGGGCGCCGTGGACTTTCGTGCGGATTTATTTCTATGGGTATTGATGGCTCGGAGATAATTTGGATTAGGATTGCTTGCGGTCAGTGGATTTAACGGGCCAACGATGAGCAGTTGCCGCTTGGATCCCTACCCAGAAGGCCCCATCTTCGAAGAGAAAATTATGATTTTATTCAAACAGTATATTTTTTTTCTGTACTACACTGAGCCTGTTTTTAGTAAATTACATCTTCAGTTTCCCGAAAAAAATGGCCCTCTCGAAACAATTGAATTTTCAGAGAACTTCGTTGTGCTTTTAAGCACACGACTTAAGGGGGGTATACCCGTTTGAACCCTAGGAAAATGTGTAGATTTTGTGGATTTTTTTACATGTCAACGGCTTGATGAAGATTTCCCATTTTTTTACTATCTTTACATAGTATTATGAACTACTTAAAAATAAAGTTTCAGTTAAAAAACTATTGTTTTTCGGAAGTTATGCATACATATCCGAAAGTTTACCCCTTAAGAGTCTTCAGAGCCTTTTTTGACATCTGTCGACTAGTTGGACGTTAATCGGCTGACATTCGAGAATGCTCGGAATTCGAAAAAGATTTCTGCTTCAAAAGTCGATTTTTTGTTTATCGCGTTCTTTTATCAGATAATGACTTAATGAAAAAAAAGGAACTTTCTTAAAACCTAGAAAGTGACATGACGGGAGAAAATTAAAATTCTTGGGACCTTCATCCTGACATCTGTCAACCAACTATGTGTCAATTAAGTGAGCTTTAGCCATGGAAATTGGAGCACGACTGTTCTTATTAGATTCATCCTTCAGCTTCTCTATGATTTACTTGATTTCTAATAATACGAGCAAAATTCTTCCCTTATGCGGATTAAATCTTGCACTCTCGCGGACTGATTTAACTGTCCGAACTCTTGTTATTCACGAGCTTCGGTTAACCGAATTCAGAAGCTGAAATAATAAATGGCACTATTTTTCAATGTTCTCATTATAAATCGATAATATCAATGTCACTAAAACCTTTCTCTTATGATTGCACTAATACAACCAAGGAATATAGTACACCTCATCAACTTCAATTCTTCTTTACCACTGTCAGCAAATAAATTGGAATAACTATTATAATAAAGTCGTAGTTGTCAAGTGCAAAGTTTAAAATCGAATTAGAGGAAAACTGAATATTAATCACGAACCCTGGTCACGATTCGTGACACTTCAATACTTTCGTTACAACTACCCCAAGTCAGAGAAGTTTAACCTAATTGGGCAATAAGGATTCTAGCAAATATCCATAAAAATAATACAACACTGAAGATATCTGAAAACTCTACAAATTTTCACGCGTGTTCAGTGTTACCACGCTGCGGAAATTTAAATGCCACATGAGTGCATACCCACGTGAAAATATAATACATCAACACGCCTGATGGATTCAATATTTTTGCTCCAAGAATCGTATTTTGAATCAGCACAATCCGGATCTCCTGATTACATTCAATACTCACTTCCCGAATACTGAGCACACGCTAAGTAACAGTAAACAGTTATAGAACCTGGACATTCCAAGCGCAACTCCCGAGACGCGATTCTCGTACTCCTACCAAGACAATTAATCATCTATATTGCAGACGAGTACCGCGCAAATTCGAATAAATATTCATAGCGAGTGACAACACGGAGTGTTATTTTCAATGTCCGCGATGCAGAATCTCCTTGTTTTTTCCACAGTCACCTTGCTTCGCGAACTTTGAACACGATTAAGTCACAAGGGAGTTACGTTTGTCTTGGTCACAATTCTCAACGTGAGATTATTGAACCTCCGACGTGACACTTGAATTAAAAGAATTCCAGCCTGGATAAGTTCGAAATGTTACAGTAAAGTGTTCACGATGGATTAACAATCAAATCGAAGGGAATTTCGACTTCGCATAGAATTTCTAATATAGTAATCAAAGGAGTGAAATCATCAGAATAATTCTACACATCAGAAAGCAACCATTCTATAATCCAAAGCACAGAAACTCAAAATTCGAAACCTACTCTTAAATAGGGCTGGGACTATTCGAATAATTTAATATTCGAATATTTTACAAGTATTCGAATGCTGCGCATAAAACTTTGAATATTTGAGTATTCGAATGCTACGAATAAATTTCGAATATTTGAGTATTCGAATGCCACGAATAAACTTCGAATATTTGAGTATTTGAATGCTACGAATACACTTCGAGTATTTGAGTATTCGAATGCTACGAATAAACTTCGAATATTTGAGTATTCGAATGCTACGAATAAACTTCGAATATTTGAGTATTCGAATGCTACGAATAAACTTCGAATATTTGAGTATTCGAATGCTACGAATAAACTTCGAATATTTGAGTATTCGAATGCTACGAATACACTTCGAGTATTTGAGTATTCGAATGTTATTATTCGAATATTTGTGTATTCGAATGCTACGAATAAACTTCGAATATTTGAGTATTCGAATGCTACGAATAAACTTCGAATATTTGAGTATTCGAATGCTACGAATACACTTCGAGTATTTGAGTATTCGAATGTTATTATTCGAATATTTGTGTATTCGAATGCTACGAATAAACTTCGAATATTTGAGTATTCGAATGCTACGAATAAACTTCGAATATTTGAGTATTCGAATGCTACGAATAAACTTTGAATATTTGAGTATTCGAATGTTATTATTCGAATATTTAAGTATTCGAATGCTACGAATAAACTTCGAATATTTGAGTATTCGAATGCTACGAATAAATTTCGAATATTTGAGTATTCGAATGCCACGAATAAACTTCGAATATTTGAGTATTCGAATGTTATTATTCGAATATTTAAGTATTTGAATATTGAATATTCAAAGTATTCGAATGCTACGAATAAACTTCGAATATTTGAGTATTCGAATGCTATTACAGTAATTCCCCGTTATGGGTCCGTTTTCTCCTCCCGTTGATAGTCCGGCGACTATCCCCACCATTTCTTGGAAGCCTGCGGACGAGAGTTAGGGAACCGGACAACGAGCGAGAGGAAACGAAAGTGTCAGACACGAAGTTGCCGCCGGGTACGAAAGAGAGAATCATGTCCGCAAGCCACTATGAGTCCGCCGGACTCATAACGGGGGATAACTGTATTCGAATATTTAACCCTTCGTGGTCACACCTTCTTATAATCACAAGTTGGTCACACGGGGTTCACTGTACCCTAGCATCATTTTTTGAGTTACCATTTTGGTATTTTTGAATCTTTTAACTTTTCAGTGATAATTGTACATTCATAATACTTATACAATCATGGTCTAATAGTCTTTTTCTAGAAATGTAAATTTTGATATGATAAAATTCGTAGTCGAAAATGAGCGATTTTCCACGGTTGTGGGAAAGAAGCGATTTTTTAATTTTTTTTTTTATTTTTTTTTCTTGTGATAAATCCCCTTTGGAAGTCGTAAAGGCACGACATTTTAACTCGAAAATTATTCTTGGGGGTACAATCCACCCCGTGTAACCACAAAGGGTTAAGTATTCGAATACTGAAATATTATTCGAATACTGATGTATTCGAATAGTATGGTGTGAATTATAAATCAAGTTCTTCAGGTTCATTTTTTACAAGCTTTTATTTAGTTTCAGTTGTGAGTTCGTTAGTTGGTCAGGATGAAATCTTGTAAATTAATTTTGATCCACTTCAACATATTCCGTTGACAATACAATGCTGATGTATTCGAATATATCAGTATTCGAATAGTATTCGAATACTTGGATATTCGAATTATATTCGCCAAAGAATTGAGCAACTGAATTACTCGAATATTCGAATACCGAAAAATTTGACAAATAGTCTCAGCCCTACTCTCGAACTTTTGCCATAACAATCAAGAGGAAGAAAAGCACTTCGCACTAATTCGCAATATACACACTCCTAGGCCCGAAATGTCCCCATAAAATCCAGGCTAATCAACCGGCGCACATTCCAACAAACAATCCTAACGATAAGTAAACACGTGTACCAAAGTGTCCTTGTCGGAGTCGTCAACATAAGGCGCGCGCTGGCCAACTGGCAAGCGTCGCCAAAAACCAAACACCAGCAGCTCCATAGCAACATACACTTGATTACCAAACACACCAACATCGAGCAGCTCGAGGACCAAGCAGCGGAAAACCACGAGTACCATAATTCCAGAGCCACTTACTTGGAGGCCTCCCCTCGGTCCCAAAAACAGGCCCCAGAAGACACGCACTTTCCACGGCCGCACCGTTCCCTCCACAAGCACCGTTCCCTGCGCGAGGGCACAAGCACCGTTCACGAACCTGGAGCGAGGGCGTCGCGAGGAGCCGCGTATCCCGTATCGATACCCGTCGCCGAGGACACTGGACGTCCCATTTCACCGCACTATCCGCGCCGAACACACACCTGTCTGACACACAACCGCGGGAATAGCCAAGGGAGCCTGGATCCCTTCTTTCCTCTGGTCAGCCACCGACGGGAGCACCTGTTCCTGCGTCCGCCGGATCGCTGGGACCCACGTGTATCCTGCAGGATTATTCTCCGGGCGACCGTTTCGCGGAGGCAGCCACGGAAACGCACTGTAACGCGACACTAACGTTGGATCCTCGTCCCCCTCCGGTTGACCGTTGATTCCGAGGGGGTTTGAGGATCGTTAGATGAGGGGTGGTTAGGGGGGGGGGGGATAGGACGCGTCGAGCGGAACCACGGGCGCTCGGCTGGTCGACAAAGCTCGCAACGTGGCGAGTCGGCCGCTACTGAATCGAGCCAAGGCGGCTCGGCCCGCGGCTGGTTTGAATGAAAGTGGCTGCGCGACGAGGAGGGAGGAAGTGGGGGCGCGGTGATAGAGCGCCAGGGGGGTGGGGGGGCGGAGGGTGGAGGGCGGTGAGTAGGTTAGGGGGGCAGGAGCGAGGATGATAGCGTGGGAGGGGGAGAGCGGGAGAGGGAGGATTCAAGAGGAGGAGAGACAAGGAGGGAGAGAGAGAATTGTAATGTTGAAAGTGAAGGAAAGAGGTGGGATTGTTGCTTGGGAGTTATTTTGCAGCTACAGGCAGGGTGAGAATTAGGTGAAGGGGTGTGGTGGGGTTGCGGGGGCAGTGGAGGATTAAATAATTGGACATGGGAATTTGGAAAATAATGGGGTTGGTGGAAAGGAAAGAGGGTTGAGGGAATACGAGTGGAGCGAGGACTGATATGAAGACTGGGGCAACGGGGATGACAATGAAGGAGTGGGAAGGAGGGGATTAAAAAATGAAAGATGAAACTTTGATGTTAAAAGAGGAAGGGGGAGGGATTATCGAGATAGCTTGGGGAGGGTGGATGAAGTGGTGGGTGGTACTAGTAAGGAGAGTAATGTCAAAGACAATTGGGACAGGAAGATGGAGAATGGATGATGGGATCGAAGACAAGGAGCTTTCAATTTGATTGATTGGAAACAAAGAAATATGTGAGAAATACTGCTAGAAGGCAGTGTGAACGCAGATTCGAAGGGAATAAATAAAAGTAGCAGTGCTTGGGCACAAAGAGAAGAAGAGAAGTGATGATTATGTGTTTAAAAAGAAGAAAGGGAGTATAATGGTAAATATAGAAAGTAGAGGCTGGGTTTGAAGAAGAAGTAAAGATCTTATTAAGGAAGATTTGTTGACATTTTGAACTTTGGATAAAGAATTTTGTAAAATGAGAAAGAGAGGGTATTAATATCAAGATGAGTATTAATATCAAGAATGAAGAGGATATATAATAAGGTACAGAGGATCTTAGAGAAAATGAAAGGCGGAAGAATTTATAAAGGAAAAACACAACTCTTGTAAATAAAAAGGGAAGAACAAGGAGAATGGTTCTTACAGACGAAGAAAAAGGAAGTACAAATGAAATTTATAGGAATTTAAAACAGGGAGAAGTCTATAAACGGAGAAAAGGAAAGAATAAGAAAAGTAATAAATGAAAGAGAAAGTTTAGCCAGGAAATTGAAGAGGAATTTAATATTAAAGAAGATTCTACAGAAATGTAAAAAAAGAAATACAGCCATGGTCAAAGGGATATTTAAAAAGTGAATGACAATTAAATACCAGAATTTACTAGGAAGGAATTATAAACTCACATATATCGTTCAAAAGCATTAACCCTTTGACAGTCTAATAAAATTTCAAATTCCAGTTTGAAAAGTGTATATTTTTTTTATGTTTTAAAATATTTCCTTTTCTGACATAAAGTCTAAAAGACATGCTTTATGAGTACCTTTTCCCCCCCTTTTCTGTTCTCTTCTTCTGCCCGTGCTTGCAGGGCTGGGGAAATAGATTTTTTAAATAGATAGGGTAACTGTACTCGTAGTTGACAGTGTACCAATAGTTGACACTTATATTTTCACTTACGAATAATAAGCTTTCTATTAAAAAAATGTTTTTGACTAATACGCTGTTAAAAAAAGTATTAGTCAAAAACATTTTTTTAACAGAAAGCTTATTATTCGTGACTGAATATAAAAGTGTCAACTATTGGTACACTGTCAACTACGAGTACAGTTACCCTAAATAGAAATAAATACCTTTATTCCTTCGAGTGATACAGGATTTGACAAATAAACTTTTCTTTGAAATACTAGTTATATAAAGAAATAGTATTTCAAATGTATATATTAATACTAATTCATAGAAATACTATTGTGAAATGAGTATTTCATTGAAAGATAAGAAAATAATATTTCAAACAGTACCTAGTATTTCAAATAATAGTGTTGCATATAATGACTCACTGACTGACAACACAAATAATGTGTGTAAACATATGTACATACCTGCGTTCAGAAATACTTGCAAGAAATATTTACCCGATAATCTCAGAAGGTAACGAGCGACATTTCGAAGATCTGTTTAGTTTTGAAATTTGTATCTCCTATTTTCCATTTCTTATTTCCTATATTCGAATCCGAGTGTAAATAGTATTTGCCCATGATTTAAATTTAATTTCATTTAATGAAATAGTATTTTCAAATAGTATTTTATTTAAGCATTAAATGAAATAGTATTTTCAAACAGTATTTTATTTAACCATTAAATGAAATAGCATTTCCAAACAGTATTTGCTCATGAAAATATTTCAATCTTTAGTATTTTGTCTCAAATAATTTCAAATTTTCCCCAGCCCTGGGTACTTTGCGCTCTGGCTTGGCTGGTGGTAAGAACATACTAAGCAGGGACACCACTGTAATGGCCCGAAAAGTAAAGGTGTCTTTGGAAATTTATTAAAAACAAACTACGTAATGAATCTTTTTTAAACTTCCAGGACTTTTTATTGCACATTTAAGTAATGCGAATATCTTTTTTAAAATTTATTTAAAGCAGATTTATAAGCTGTACAGAACCAGTAACTTAGGGCGGCAAAAGATTTCCGCTGACATGGTTGACAATTTTTCGACGAAACGGTTCTTTCGAAATCGGAAAACCAAAAAGTTTTAGAAACTATATGCGCGTAGCTATGATACGACGGGTTCGGTTTTAAAAATTTTGAAAAATGACAAAATGGCGAACCTCTGAAAAAAATTGTGAAATTTGTTTTAGTAAATTAAGCTCTTTCGATGAAAAAAAATAGAAGGAAACGACCAATCGAAAAAATCTCCTGGCGTGTCATAGCCATCCGCATGCAGTTTCTAAAACATTTTGGTTTGTTGATTTTAGAAGCACCGTTTCGTCAGAAAACTGTCAACCAGTTTTCTTGCAACGCATAATTACTGGTCCTGTACAGCTTGTAAATCTGCTTTAAATAAATTCAAAAATATATATTCGTATCACTTAAATATCCAATAAAAGGGCCTGAAAGTTTGAAAAAGATTCATTACGTACTTTGCTTTTAATAAATTTCCAAAGATTTCGAGCCATTACAATGGTGTCTCCCATTAATCAAAGCCTAATAAAATTATCCGCATACATAAAAATACCATTTCGTCATTTTCCTTCGACCACCAATAACTGTCGAAAAAGATATTCGTATAACTTAAATATCCTATAAAAAGGCCTGAAAGTTTAAAAAAGATTCATCGCGTACTTTGCTTTTAATAAATTTCCAAAGATTTCGAGCCATTACAGTGGTGTCTCCCATTAATCAAAGCCTAATAAAATTATCCGCATACACAAAAATACCATTTCATCATTTTCCTTCGTCCACCAATAACTGTCGAAAAATTCTACGAAGAAAGACACAAAAGGAAACATAATAACAGCCAACGCAGGAGTATAAAACATTTTAAAACAAATACAAAAAAGCAGTTACTGCAAATGGAATGTAACGAGGAACGCTGTTGAAGTTCATTAAGAAACCATCTCCAGCAGAAGCGTCCCCAAATGATCTCTAAATTCCCCTTAAACGACCAGAAGGAAATTTCGCCCGTGAATAATGGGGGCGTCTGAATGGCTCTAAGCGATTCAGTGGCATTCGAACGTACGCGAGCGAACGTGCGACAGGAACTTTCGGAGCTGCTTACCCCAGGAAAACGTTCGATTATCGAGATTCCCATAATAGATGTTATACTTGTAACGGCACTGAATCTCCCTCCGCGACGACGTGCATTATCCACTGCTCTATCGAGCTCTCGTGGAAGCCCGTGGCGAAACGATACCCACGCATCGAGTAATCCATCCAGCGCATAACTTTTTAAAATGTCTTGCCTATTATGATGCACCCGGGGAGAAATTACACATCGCCGTGACGGTATCTGTTTCTGTTTTTCGTGCTTTTACGACGGTCTGCCACCCTTCAGCTGGTTCCAATGGGAGCTCCATCCCCATTTTTTACTCCCACCCTCTTCTTTTCCGTACAACTTTCTGCGGGTATTGATTTCAGAGAGAAGAGATTCCAAATTGTTCCCTCGAATAAAGTATCGAAGGTGGCTACAGTTGAACATTTTTTGCTCGTCTTGTTGCATGTGAGTTAGATCTGCTTTAAATTGAAATAAGTTTCCCTCCCCTTCTTGGATTTCAATTACGTTTCCCCGTCGTTGAAGAGCAACTGTTCCGTTTAAGAAAAATAGAGAATGCTCCAGTTCCACTACCTAGGGTTGGGCCACGCGCCTTAAAAAGAGGATTCAGTGTTCCCTAAACTATGAAAGCGAATTTCATCCCTACCCCCAGGGATGTTCGATCGAAAAGCTTGTTTTTCCCCGGTCTTTGAGCTCGAGTAACTTGTAATCCTCCAGTGGATCAGCCTTCAGCGTTAGGAGACAAAAAATACTATCCATTTTCAGCACTCTTCACCTCCATTACCCATTTCCCAACTATCTCTTTCCAATATTGATCGTCTGCAATTTCCCTTGGTATTCCTTTCGCGTAATCTTCCAGCGCCACAAGTGACCCACTTTCTCAGAAGTAAACGCGTCCACTTTTTTCAGTAACCCCTCTGTTAAAACGCCACGCGAAGTCACAGAGGAACTTAAAGGTAGCTCACAAGGGAACATCCCGAACCCGGAAATTCAAAAAATTCTGAAATTTTGTAAATATACGGGGAATTTCCTCGTGATTACAACGCAATTTTTGTTTACTGCCTAAATTCACTCTAATGGGGGTGGAATTGATCCCTGAAAATCTGGTCATTTTCCGATTTTCTGTCGTAACTCGTGAAGTGTAAAATAATTTTTTTACCAAATGATAGATCTAATTAAAAGAAGTAACTTTTGTCTTGAAACTTCTTTTCTATCTCTTACAGTTCGCGAGTTATAACACGAAATCGGAAAATAGCCGAATTTTCGGGGGGTTAATTTCACCCCCTTCGAGCGAATTTGGGCAGCAAACAAAAATTGCGTTGTAATCAGAAGTAAATCCCCTACAGATTCGCCAAGTTTCAGAATTCTTTAAATTTCCGGGTTCGGGATCTTCCCTCGTCAGAAGCAGACGCGCTGCCATTATTATTCTGATAAAGTTCCAGCGAATTTTAGGTCCTAATGCCGAAGCTCGCAAACCGAGGCGTGCTTGTACCGACGAGTTCATTTATCAGCGACGTCGATCAGCAGTCAGGAACGTGTTCATTGCACCCAGGCACCCGTGGGTACCTCGTTTACGCGGCTGTCGAACCCCGATAACGACAGCGACGTGCAACTTTTGAATGTTGGCAATCGTCCGCTCCGCCGTGCCAAAAACCGAGTCGCCGATACGCTGGAGCTTCGCGGCGATATATCGACCGGATGCTCCGCTTCGGATATTGCCGGGGAGATGGTCAGCTGGCCCCGTTACTCCCAGGGATTCAGGCGACTTAAGGAAGCCTGAAATTATTAGCGAGCTTCGCGGCCGTTTGTTTCCGCGGTTTATTCGAGGAGTCTGAGTCGCCGGTCGCGAAACCACTGCGATTTGTGACGGGCTGAGATTGGAACCACGCGAGAGATTCCGGGCAGAGCTTCGGGAGAAGGCGGAGCAATGTTTGCACGTCGATGAGGCTCTATAATTTGTCTCGCATCTCGTAAACTTTCGGGAACAGAAGCGGTTCAATCTTCCAGGTTTCCGTTTGACTTGGGAGGCAATGGGAAGTCCAAGTGTACTTGTGACTGGGGAGGGGATTGTAGGAGTAGTGAGGTGGAGGGGAAGTCTGTCGTCGCGTACTAGATACGCGATCGCACGGCAAATTAATTTTGCGCGATTGATTGATAGGCAAGTTTTAGCCGTTCAAATATAGTTTTAGTTTAATACGATTTAATACCGTTATGCCACGTGTCGTGGCGACTTCGTTAAATAGAATTCTGCCATGTGTCGTGGCGACTTCGACTGTAACAAAAGTAGCAAAGCTTCTCGAGCTCGCATTATGCTCGCATCGCGCTCGCCTTGTGCTCGCCTTACGCTCGCATCGCGCTCGCCTTGCGCTCGCCTCGCGGTCGCCCCCCTCCAGTTCTACCGTAGACGGCCGAATCCTGGCGAGACCGCCCGAGGTTCCCAAATATGGCAAAGCCCATATAAGGCACGTTCAAGGTCCGCGCAAGTCTAAATATCTCTATGTACATAAAAGTTTTGTAGCAGATTTTCGAGATAAATTCTTTAAAAAGGGATAAAAACTATTTATCATGCAATAAATCGAGAAAATCGTATTTTTTTTTAAATCGAATGGTTTTCTGCGTCTCTCATTAAATATTTTAATCCAAATCGTTGGAGCGGCTTTCGAGATTTTATGTTCACCATCAAACGGTGTACCGCGTACACGCCTTTACGTTTTTACTCAACACTTTTATGTGCATAGAGATATTTAGACTTTTCTTTTTTTGTGTTAAAGCTCATAGAGTAACGATTAAAACTAGAGAAAATGTTCTCTCTACTGTTATTTATCACTTTACAATTTGCGTTTGAAAAAAGGCTTGTTTTAAAACAAACAAAAAATATATGGCTAGAAATAGCTTCGCGACATCTGTGATAATAAAAATCGATTTTAGATCCTTTGCTAAATTTGGAATCCAGTCATCAACATCAGCAGAGAATTGTATCTACAGAGTGAAGGGTGTTTGTGACTTCTCGATATTTTCTTTGAGCATGCGCGTGAGCGATGCCACTATTCCTCGATGCTTTCTGCAACACAAACCTATGCTAACGATCCCAAAGAAACCGGTGAAATGATTTCAATTTATAACAGCATCGTCGTACCTCTATTAAGGGAAGAAGCCCGTAAAAACGGCTTTTTTGTATCAATTTTTAGGAATTTTTTGGAAACACACCAATGCTCTACTCCTTTCGTAACTTTAAGGGTACTTTATTTAACATTATAACACGTAAAAAAATTTATAACAGTAAAATTGTAATAAATACAAAAGAAATACAGCAGTATTTAAAATAGTTTTTTTTTGAGATGCAAAACAGCGCCGGTTGTAGCGTCTCTGGTAGTTATGTGAAACAGACCAATAATTTTTTTTTCAATTTATATACCAATTGTAAGAATATGAATTACATATGGTGTAAAAAATTGCATATTTTAAAAATGGCGGAACTTCGAAGATTTTCGCCAAAAATTTGCGTCTTATTTGTTTAAAAACAGTAGTTAAAATGAATAATTTGGTTGAACATTGTGGTTAATATTCTTAGGAATATTATAAACTAAAAGTGTGCAAAATTTGAAGTTGATTGGTCGAATAGTTTTTGAGTTATCTCCGGCGCCAATTTTGAAAACGTGGTTTCGGGGAAAAACGCGTTTAAAATGCGTTTTAAGTATACTCGGCGCTCGGAGGCGCGCTAACTCACCAGGCTATAGTATCGTTACGGAGTTGAATTTCGGCCCATAACTTTGAGAATATATTTTTGAAACGTTTTAGAAGCATTTCATGAATTTTTTTAATTTTTCGGTCGATTTATAAAATTCTCCTCTTAAAATGCGTTTAAGCATACTCGGCGCTCAGAAGCGCGCTAACTCACCAGGCTATATTATCAAAACACAGTTGAATTTCAGCCCATAACTTTGAGAATATATTTTTGAAATATTTTAGAAGCGATTTATGGAAAAATTTCTCTCTATTTTTCGTTCGATTTTTACGCTCTTCTCCCCTTAAACCTTTCAGTACTATGAGCGCGTACAGACATGCGCCGTGTGCGGATAACGCGTAAGGGCGTTCAGGGACTATGGTTAAGAGATGCGACTAGAGGAGTCCCGCACGGCGTAAGTTATAATCAGCATCCAAATGGCTAACGCTCGACACTCGATACGTAAAAAAATGGCCCGTTATTATTATGTATTATTATTACTAAACGACACATGAATAAATCTCACTGACGGCCTGTAGAACTCGCTGCGTTCGGACTTTCGTCTCTCCGTCGTTGGTCGTCAATCGAGCGGAAAAAGTGATCGAGCCCTCGTTAATTTAGGAGGCCGGGCTCAATGGGAATCGTCCGAACGGGGAATTGTGCCGATACCGACGCCCGCGACGCGATTCACCTCGCACGTGGCACCGTAATTATGCGAAACTTAATTACAACCTGCAGATACGCCATCTATTTGGCGACGTTGACACACATCCGCGCGGCCCGCTCCTCCTCTAGCGTCTAATAATACGCAGGGGTCGTTCACCAAAACCGTTCATTGTCGAAGGTGAGCAGTTGTCTAATTGCGCGCTCCAATTTCAGGGCTGTCGCCTTGAATCGAATACCGAACCTTCGTTAAAATTGCCTTTGGGGGGTGTTTTTAAGGGCCAGCGCCACTCCAGAGACCTCGGAAAGCCAGCCTGATTTTGAGAATTTTTTATGCCAGTACAGTGAGTGGAATAGAAAATCTGTTTGAAGGCATTTATTGTACATACTTTGAAGTATGATTACAATTTTTTTTTAATTTTTTTAATACAAAATGGCGGCGCCACAGGTCAATAAATGAAGCTTCTTTGGAAAAACAGTGTTCCACGGCCGGAAAGATTTCTCCTTCAATCTTTGACCTAGAACAAAAAACCAACAATTTTTTAATTCTATATAAGATTATCTCGGAAAGTACACGAGGAAATTAAAAAATACTGCTTTTTGTAAGAATGGCGAGTGATTGAACAAAAAGTGACGTGAAAAATTGTTGACACGTTTTGTTCAATCACGCACCATTCTTACAAAAAACAATATTTTTTCATTTCCTCGTGTACTTCCCGAGATAATCTTATATAGAACTCAACAATTTTGGGTTCTTTGTTTTAGGTCAAAGATTGAAGGAGAGATCTTTCTGGCCGCGGAACACTGCTTTTCAGAAGAAGCTTCTTTTGTTGAGCTGTATTTTGTACTAAAAAAATTAAAAAAGAATTGTGATCACACTTTCAGATATGTAGAATAAAGGCCTTCAAACAGATTTTGTATTCCATTCACTATACTCGCATAAAAAGTTCTCAAAATCAGGCTGCTTTTCGGGGCTCTAGAGTGGCATTACCCCTTAAGAAAAATTGCGATACAGTCGGTGGGGAGTGGGCAAGTTCGGGACTCGTTGGAAAAGTAAAATTGTTATAGAATGAAGATGCATGTAAATTTTCAAGCTGGTGCACAGTCACTGGCAGGGTCGTTCACATAAAAACACTGTGAGTAATTCCCACAGCTGCTGCGTGATTTCTGACAATCAGAGTCTTCATAGTTTCCGGAGATAATTGAAAATCTAAGAAAAAATGCTGATAATCTTCGACCAAGGAAATGTCAGTCATCAATTCAAATAACCCTTTGAATCGAAATGAATAATTTTCGATAACAATTTCTTCGCAACGATATTTATTAGGTAATTTAAGTAATTTCAGGAGTCAATGAAAATATACAGAACGTATATATACGCTGCCCGGTTTCAAAGGGTTAATAAAAAACAAAAGCCACCTGCCCGTCATTCTCTGTCAGAAGAACTAATGCAAATCTCCATCGAACGTTTGCTTCTCCACACTGATATTAATACCGTTGACTAGAGAAAATTCCAAAGCCGATGACAATTGCTAGGAATATTAGATCCTTGAATCCCACCGTGGAGATTCTACTTTTTACACAGCCTGGGATGATTAAGTATTCTCGGATCGCACTCGAGCTAGAACAAAGTTCACTCTTTCAATACCACTGACACCGATAACTATAAAATTTTAATACAGTACCAGCGACACACAACAAACAGCTCCCATTCCCTTCATCACTTCAAAGTCTCATTGCCAGCACCAATGAAACTCCCTGCCTTCGCAAAAACCAAGTAGACCCACCCAGAGTTGGGCAAAATGTAATCTAATTACAAATTACAAATTTGATAATGTAATTGTGTGATTGATTATACATTATTTTCTGTAATCGTTAATTTAGGTGGTTGACAAAATTGTGGTCAACTACCTAAATTAACGATTACTGAAAATAATGTGCAATCAATTACACAATTACATTTTACTCGTAATTTGTAATTTGTAATTAGATAACATTTTGCCCAACTCTGGAGTAGGGTTTGCCAGTTTTTAAAAACCGGTTTTTATATATAAATTTGTGAAATTCGGTTTTATATACTAGAATTAATATGCAGAAAGGAATTAATTATTTAGTTAAAAATGGTAATATTTTGACTTGAAATCGCTTCGGACAGAGGCACATTGTAGTAGGTAACGATTTACTGTAAAACTAATCTTCATGAGTTCATATTTTCAGAAAAAAATACTAAATGGAATAACGATTTATAATTTGGTACCTCCCTTTAAAAGATTTTTATTTTGTACGGATTTTAGTTATTTCAGTTTTTTTTTCATTTCGTTTAGTATGCAGTCTACTTTAATGTGTTATATTTTTGTGGATCCATCAATATTAAATGACCTAAAAAATTGTACGTATTTGTACGGGTTTTAGTTACTTTAATGTTTTTTTTTTATTTGGTTTTGTATATATAGAGTATATTTTATTTTGTTATATTTTTGTAATTCCACAATATTAAGGAAACTGAAATTTTTTAAAGTAAGTAAAAATATTTATTTACTATTTTAATTATATATTTTTTCTTCGTGAAAATTCGACTATTTCGGGAATAGTGGAATTCGAAAACAGTATTTTTAAAAGTCGGTTTCTGTATAAACCCTACTATGGAGCCACCCAAATTGTCGATTTTCCTTCCCAAATTGCGCTTTATGAAACCATAAACGTCCACAATCCGTTGTTCTCCGTTCCAAAAAATACCGCGCGAATAAAATACGAATATCAACGAGTGGTCATGAAGCATATTACCCGTGCAACTGTGGCCCCACCTATGACGAAGCAGTTGTCTACGCTATCCACAACCCATTTGCATAATTTCGCAAAAAGCAGAAAATAAGCTGGCAACGTGGAAAAAATTTCCCTGTGAAGCTTGGTTATTGCCACGCTACATAATTCGTTGAAATAATCCGTGGCTCAGGCAGATCTAAAAATCTGTCCCACCAGATGCTAAACGATTGAAAACACCTGTCGTCGCGATCTGTTTATTTAAATCGACTCGATCAAGACGTTCAGAGTCTGGGAACGTTGTTCCTTCCATCCGCTGATTACGGTGCAACCGCGACAATGATCGTAGGTACCTGTGTTTTGCAATGCTGGCGCGAACAGGTGATACCATATCGGCGGCGACAGGTTGATCACAGTATTGTGAAGAAAAACGGGGCGCAGCAAAAACCTGGGACGTCGAGTGCGTCACGAATATGACAGGAATTTATTGACACGTCTGCGCGTAATTATACAGCATCGGTTTCTTGTCCGTTCGTGTCGATATTCGCGGCTGAGCTTCGATTCAACGAAATCGAGCGCTTTCAGAGCGAGCGCGAGCAGGCCTGGAGAGCCTTTCACGAAATGGCCAGCAAGTTTGGTATTGAGAGATTAGGTTTAATGGTGAACACCTCCCGGCGGACAGTGGTACCTACATGATGACATTTTTTGTTCAAATCACCGTGCAGGTCGTAATTTTTTAGAAAACTTGACGGTTCTTTGTTTAAATTCTTCGCAATTAAATTCTCTATCGATCTGTCCGGCCGAAATGTTGAATTTCGTTGCTGATTTTTTTATATTTTGCGAATTATACGGCACTTTTCGAAGATCAGTATCCGTGGGCTTTTTTGGCCGCCTGTTCTGAATTTAAAGACAGATTTTCGAAATTGAGGGTGGTGAATCCAATATGCCGAATATAGTTGACTTTTCTGACTCAATATTGATGAGCAGGATTTTTAATGTTTGATTATTTTAAATTTTACAATTTGTTCTGCAGTATTAGAGTTGTGGTACAAATAAAAAATTTGATCTTTATAATAATTACCTGATATTCGTAATCAGCGTCCCCGAAAATCTAGACGCACTATGTTTCTTCCGAATAAGCCCATTTTCTGAAATTTTGCTTCAACATATTGGATTCGCCATCTTCAATTTCGGAAATCTTACTTTAAATTCGGAACCGGCGGCCGAAAGAGCCGACAGATACTGATCTCCTAAAACTGCTGTATATTTCGCTAAATAAAAAAAAATCAGCAACGAAATTCAAAATTTCGGCTATACAGATCGATAGAGAATTTAATTGCGAAGAATTTAAAAAAGGTATCGTCAAGTTTTCTAAAAAATTACGACCTGTAGGGTGATTTGAACAAAAAATGTCATCATGTACCACTGTGCGGCGGTCGTTGCCCTACCGCATTCTGTAATACGCATTGCGAAACGAGAAGTTCGGTATGGCTGCGCGGGGCGAATGTACATGAATTTGTTGCGTAGTAAGATGCTCGAAATTATTTGAATGGAGAGCATTCGTCGCTGCAAGTAGGTATTAACTTTGGATCAGCAGAAAATTTTAATGAAACTCGGCGAGTGATCCCGAACGTTCGCCTCGCAGCGTGAATAATGGAGCGCTCGTTGCGGAATAATGAAATGAGTGTGCAAACAGTTATGAGGACACCGAGAACGTTATCTGCGAGGGGTATTCACCGCTGGAAATGGGAGTGAGATAATATAGAAATTACGTGTAAGGACAAAAAGGGGACTTACTAGTCTCGGGGGCGCCTGTGTGGCTTCTTGGTTCGCGTAGACGAAACAGGCGTTGCGATACGAACCCCCTTTCCTCATTTATTTCGAGTCCTCGAACACAACTTCCCTTCCGTTCCGCGACATTTACCGCAGCGACGTAAATTTCTTCGGCAGCGCAGCTGTTCCCGAACGCGTTTAGCCGAACTTTACGTCAGACGTTCCCGTACTTTAAGACGGCCACCCTCCTAAATTTCCACGTGGAATATAAATATGCACGCGAGGAGGTGGGAGACTGTCCGTTTTCGCTCGCACGGCTGGACGGAAAGGGGTGTTCGTGATTAAAAATTGAGAAAAGTAGAGGACGCAGTGGGCATGCTTTCGAAATGAGGATTACATTCTATGGGCATTCGAGACGTGGTTTGAAACTGCTGTGATCCTTTGAGGAACCGGACGTGGGTTCAATTTGAATTCGGGATAAGTCAAGTGTGAGTCAAAGAATAACCCAAAAAATGAGGCCTTTTTTCCCCACAAAAATTTTAAACAATTATTCCCAGGGGTTTTTCTGAAAGCTAGCAACGAATTTGAACTTAGATATTAAAAACTCAGAATAAAAAAAATTCAAAATCAAGAGATGTGATAAATGTCTGTGTAGTGCTTCTTTTAATATATCGTCGAATTTTGAAAATCTAAGTTCAAATTCGTAGTTAGCAGTCGGCAAAACCCGTGGGAATAATTGTTTAAATTATCGGATTGACATGAAAGTTCTTACATCGAAGCGTGCGGGCTGACGCGTTAACGAATTTTCACTTCTTTGACCTCCCATATCTCACAAACTAATTGTCACCTCAACTTGAAAATTTCGTGTGATTGATATCTCGTCATAAGGTATCGTTTAGCATAAAATTCGGTTCCAAAATCATGGGACCAAAAAGAGGCGATTTCTTGGGTCACTGAAATTTGTGGTAGATTTTATTTGGTCTCAGTTACCTTTGGATTATGGCTAAATTTTATTTCGATTAAGTTACTGTATTTTAATTTTCGGCTAAGTCTGTGTCAACTGTAAATTAGCTGTTGAATCAGACCTCTTACCTTGTCTTAAGTACGATCGAGTTAAATCTAATTTTAGTCTGCGAATATTTCAAACTCAACGTCTGTTAAATTTAATATCTACCTCCAGTTTGTGTTAAAGAAGAATTAGTATCAGTTTAAGTTGGTATTAATCAAACTCCCCTAAACTTATAGGTACTCGTAAAACCAGCACTAGGTTTCTTTTAACAAGTTTCTCCTTCCAAAGTGCATAACTTATCTCAATAGACTTTTCAATAGAATACTCAGGTATAAATTCGAGAAGCTCCATTCTGCGGAAACACAATGAAGTCTATTAGATGACAGTTCGATCAAGACAGAATATCGACACGTACCGCCAAATGACGAGTGAGACATTCATTTTTAGAGTCTGTACCTGCTGCCAAAGATATACTCGATTAATCGGCGTTATAAGATAAAAGCCTTCTGCCGTTTGCAATCTACGTGACCGTAATAACTGCCTTCATCATCAGCAGAGGCACCTGCTGAACAGCGGTTAACGAAAAAACTATCCCTCCCGCGGATTACCGGTCAGGGTTTTAATGAATTTTTATGAATCTCCTTTCGGTACTCGCCCTATTTTTCTGTTTGAGAGTTGGAACGAGAAAACGAACCTAGGGTAGATGTGCCAGTAAGTGAACACGTACCAGTGAATGGACGTTTTTTATTAAAATGGGTAAAATAAGTTATTAAGATAAGCAACTAATTAATTAGAGACTTCTTTTAATTTCTTGCTCCATATCCAAACAATTTTTGCAGCACGTGGAATCAATCGCGCTGCAAATATAATTTTTTAATAGTGTTGAATCATTAACCTTAAGTGTTCCTTTATTGTTGCGTTTACTCTATATCGAGGCACGTGGCTGTCTCTCACTCACTCGTCTTTATTATTTATTTATTTACGAGACGAGCCCATTAAGGGTACCAGCCAGTCAGATCGCTCGGAAATCAAGTATTCTTTGCGAATTAATTACAAGCAGATGGATGCAAATAGTGGCTAGTACTTTTGGGTAATGTTTATTAATACTATAAACAGTAAAAAAAATTAACACTTTGTCCTGGCCTCCACTCTGCCTTGAACTTATTGAAAATGAAAAAAAAATAGAAATTATAAAAATGGCAACTTTTAAAGAGGCGTGATTTATTGCCAGGGAAAAGAGCCATTTTATTTTATTTTTTTTGGTCAAAATAGGAGTTTTCACTGACTTATGCGTAGGTTCAGGTCGTAACTAGACATGTTTCACATACGCTGAATTTTTTTCAAATCCATTTGTGCCTCCGTTTTTTCGCGATCACTGCAAAACGAAGAAGAAATATGATTCCGAGAACAACGCGTTTAAAGTTTCGAAAGAGGAGTCTCGTCTACCTGCGTGCGCGCAGAAACGGTTTATGGCGCGCTCCAGCTTTTCGGCTGTAAAATCCTTAATTTTGCGAATTTTAACACAAACCAAACAGCATTTTACTCGGGAAGGGTGGTACTTTCGAAAAGTGCAACAACAAAAAATCGAGTTTCTGACTGCCTAATCCCCTTAAGAGCTCATTTCATCTACCATCAGAACTCGCAAACAAATCCTCACACCGTCCAACAATTCCTCACTTGGCATAAAATGTGAAGCACACAATACGTTCACCCAAAGAATTTTCATTACCATTTTAATAATACGAAGAATATAAATCTCAAACTCCGCGTGGGAAGGCACAATTTTAAAAGCTCCGCGAATTTCCGTGCACTAGCCAGCATCCAGCAGAGATGGTGTAATTATTTTTCACTACCCTTCCCCAGCAAAAACATCCCCCCCCCCCGTGCATAAAAAACAGCAAAAACGGAATTAACACATTTTCAGGATACCAAATGAACCCAGCGACCAAACGATTTTTTAGAAACGATCTGCCACGCCATGTACTCGTTTAAAGCCTTTCACTGCGCACCCTCCAACCCCTGCCGTTCGCTGGAAAACGAATGTAGACAATGGTGGCCAACGAGCCGCGTTCATCACCGACGTCATTTGTCAGCATAACGAACATCATCGGTGCCGATAGAGGATGTCTGTCGACGGACGCTGCTTGTCACGCGATTTGCCGATGTAACGATGCGTTTTGCGACGGACACCTGTCATCGGCGTGCACCCGTCCGCGAAAACCATTCCCTGGACAAACCTCGGAACGGGCATCCCGCGTTACGCTCGTTCGTTGCACCTGTCCCCCGTTGCGTGCCGAGTATTTTGGGGACGATTATGAACTGGACTAATGCCGGTCCCGCCGGTGATCCATCGTCGACACCGCTGCTCTCCCGGTTTAGCAACGACGGCGCACCGTGAACGGGCGGCCGGCGCCGAGAATTTTGGAGAGGCCCTTGGCAAAAGAGGAAACTCGAAATCGACGCGCAAGCGTTCTGCAGCGAACTTAGGGTTGTTGTCGATGTGCCTTAGGAATTTCTGAATTATTCGGTAACGCCGGGGTGACCCTGGGACTGCACGTTGCGAATGGAGGGAAGGTGTCCCCCGGTGGTAGAATTTTATTGGGGGGGGGGGGGGTGAATAATGGAGCGATGGGGGAATGAAGTGGAGGGGAATTCTTGGGGCACAGTGAGCTTCCGTTAAGGGGAGGTTCTGGTCTAAAAATCGATTTTTTTTTATTTCGTTTTTCGAACGCTCAACCTTTTAGGAATACGTGTTTAAAAGGATTTGGTGAAATTCGTAAGATTCCCGAAGTTATAGGCATTTGAGTAGCGGCAAATGCATGCTTTAAACGCGTTTTTCTCGAAACTGTGCTCTCAAAATCGGTGGGACATGTATCTTCCAGAGTTATTATCCGATTCGGTTGAAACTTTTTTTAGTTTGAAGAATATACTTCTAGATAGGGGGAAAACAAGAAAAAATACAACAAATTTGAAAATTTATAATTTTTAAAGGCGTTGAAAGGACGAAAAATATAGAGAAAAAGTGATTTCAAACTTCAAGTGTCATTATTTTCTAACCAATTTTCATTTTTGTAATTTTTTCTGGTTTCCTCCCTAGCCAGAAGTATATTCTTCAAAATAAAAACAGTTTCAGTCGAATCGGATAATAACTTTTGGAGATACAGGTCCCATCGATTTGGATAAATTTTTTAATGCCTCGACTTTAACGACACTCCAGTGCCGTCTGCAATGATCAATTATATAACAAAAAATATATTTCTATAATTTAAGACATCCTTAATACAATGCAAAAAGTCCCATTAAATTATATATAGTAGTTTTCCTTTAATTAATTCCTAAAGATCACCTATTTTTATGGGCTCTAGATCGAAACCTCCCCTTAAGAAAAGAGGCGAATGTTTGTGAATTTTTTTTGAAAAAGCGGAAGCATATATTTTCACAGAATTTTTTGCATTTAAAAGAGCAACATTTAAAGAACATTTGGTAATTTTTTGTAGAAATACATTTACGTTTATAATAAAAATACAACGACATCCACGAAGCCTTTTTAAAAACGGTGAGAAAGATATCTCAAAAAGTATTGCACCAATCTTTCTGAAATTTTGTGGGCTTATTTTTTACATAAAAATCTACTGAATGACGGAATGTGGTTTCGAGAAGAACGCATTTAAATCTTTCGGAATGTTTTGATATTTGAAAAAAATTGTATATTTTATTCAAAGATGTCTCTATCTTCATTGAAATTTTTTTATCGATTCCAGTGTTCCTGTCACTTAGAAATAAATTTTTTGTCCTGGCCCAGGTGGTCTAACTCCTTAAGCTAGTGGTGCATAAGATTCAGGGACATACAATGAACAAGAATATTATTATTTTTAACAAATCTATCAAGTAGATATAAGTGTGATTTTGACACAGCATAAAGAAACAAGTCAAGGACAGGCAGTCGTTCAAAAATTATTCTGGGTGTGAGCCACCCAGGTGTGTTAAAGTTGATCGGAAAAAAGAGGTGTGTCAACGAAGGGTTAAACAGAGTAAAATGCAACATATTAAGACTTGTACCACTCTCGAAAGGACTGACTTAATATGCAAGTTTAAAGTGTTTCGATTCAACTAATAATTCCTTTTTTATCACGACTGTAAGTTTAACAATCTGACTGTAAGTTAAAAAAATTACAGACTTTCCCTCGAGCATCATTTGGTGTTCCAACAATAATATGAGCAGTGCCAATATTGGAAAACATAAAACAACAACACGGTAATGTCAATAATACTGGTATCCTCCGACCTAATTACTATACTCGATTCTTTCTGCTTTGTCGTCGGTGGAAATAATTTTCCTCTTTGGCTCGAGCAACCTATAATTATTTCGTTTGTATCAAAGTGCAGCCACGGGGCCGGGGGGGGGGGGGGGGTTGTGACGCTGGTGCGTTACAGCTGAAGCTATCATGAGAAGCTGGGGCGCCATGGAACGCCAATAAAGCGCCTAAACCCACGCACTATCAATAAATTCTACTCCTCGGAGCAATTTTCGGAATTTTCGTGGTGAATATTAATTCATCGATTTAGTTTGCCTTGGTTCGATCGTCGATGTTATGTCTGACAAATAAATATGTTATTTCATTCACCGCGTTCCGCAATAAAACCGTTTGGAGCAAACACTCTGTACAATGCAGGGGAACAGATGTTTGATGCGCGTTATTAATGGATTTTTAAACTGCCACTTTTATTACTTCACTGCCCATATACATATGTATAGGAGTATAAACTATGAAATGGCAGGGCGTACGACAAAAATGGTAAATTGCTTTTTTTTCGTACACGTTTCAATTCGCTTTTTTTGTTATTGTTTCGCTGACGTTCCTCTATTTTCTATATTTCGAGATACAAAAGTCTCTGTATTGCCCCACTTTTGTTAGTTTTCAATATATATCGATTTAGTATAAAAGGTATTGCGCGATAGGGTGACGAGGGCAGAATATTTTTTATACGCAGACGAAGTGCTTTCTTTGCTACTGCACTTTCAATATTTCGTCCAAGATTTTTGAAACAAGACCTCCGTAAATGAAAACAAAGTGGCACCTCTGGACACACTTTCGAAGTGGTCAACGATTCTTGTTTCAAACTCCGTATTTTACGGTGGAAATGTTTGAAACATGTTCAAAGAATAACAATGCCTATAAATACAGGAATAAGAAATATTCAGAAAAAAAATTGCAGAGGAAAGTAACAATTTCTGAAGATATAATTAATTAGAGAGAGTCCAGGAATTTTTTTCGTATCCATAAAATAATAAAAATCACTTTGAATGTGAACGCATAAAAATATAGTTTCTGTCTGGTGTTTTTTTTCCCCGGAAAAAAACGTACTCGAAAGTAACTCGTATTTGAGCAGCTATCGTTGAGCAGGTGTTGTCTGATTTGATAGCAGCAACGATGCATGCGGCGATTGACCGACATCCGGTGTAAGATTGCCTCCTTGCACCGAGAAACTCGAAGTGGCATTGATGCGAAAATTGGTCTCGTCGACAGGCTCAGTGCCGCGGAGCACGACGAAACAGTTAAACATCCAATCCCACGAGCAAAAAGGAATTCGAATCCAACTGATATTTGATTTGTTTCGAACCCGTTGCTCTGGAGATACAAATCCCATCCACGAAATTTTGAAACTCAGCAAGCTGGGACATTTAAATTCACATTAAAAAATAAAGGGTAATTCAAATGAATTTGCTTTAGCATAAACTCAGTATTGAATTATGTGAAAAATTAGACACAAAATAGGTCTGTTAATTTGATTTCAATTTGGAGATTCGCTGTAATCAAAGGAGTTGCTAATTTAATTTTCCTCTCGTTTGATTGTGAGTAAAAGCCGAAGTTTGTAATGAATTGAAATGGACATATTGCAGATTCATGAAATACCGTCGTTTCAAAATCATTTCAACCATTATTAGAATCCCAATCATTTTAACCCTTCGTTGACACACCTCTTTTTTCGATCAACCTCGACATACCTGGGTGGCTCACACCCACAGCAATTTTTGAACGACTGCCATTTTCATCCAAAGAATCCAATCGTTATGAAAAAAATCATGGGCCATTTTCAAGGTCTCTAGAATGTATTCCAATATTTTTTTTTTTTAAATTTTATCACAGTTTTTGTGGAAAATTTCTAGATTACCATATGTCGAGAAAAAAACGAAGAAAATCGTCTAAAAATTGTAACTTTTACAAATTTAAATATTAGAAGCTAAAAATCTACAGAATTATTCCTCAGGTATAATATTTTGAGAAAGAAAATAGTTTGTAAGTCGGCTTTGGAAGAAAGGTATTTATTTTGCATATTGAAAGTTCAGAGCGTCAAAATCAGCTTATGGGTGGCTCACACCCAGAGTGTCAACGAATGGTTAAAAGACGTGCCAGATTTCAAATCGCAAGAGTGCATGCTTTTCTATTAAAACTATATTCTACTTCCCACAACCTCACTTCTCCATATAATCTCCTATAATCAACTCTCCATCTCATCAATTTAAACCAAAAAAAAAAAAATTCAAGAACACCACTAATTATTGACATCGTCAAAATCCCTCTGTTAAGTAATTGAAGCTCCCTGAAATTCTCTTACTTGTTCGCCTGTTTGTGCCACTGATGATCATCAAATCCTTAACTAAACTCACGTTACACAACACGAATCGGGGATCACGTTTCAGAGTCGGACATTCAGAGATCAAGCTGTCATGACGAAAGGAAGGAAAGTGGATCTTCCTCTGCTGCAATCAAAAGTGATACATTAAGAGGCTGATAGTGGTCTGCCAGTATAATTGGCCATCGTGTATTCAATTGACGGGACACCTAGCGCTTGATGGGTTCTGGTTAAGAGGAAAACGTTGATGAATGGAGAATAATCGGTGGCTTGCGTCGCTTGGCCTGGTTAATTGCGTGTAAACTGTAGGCTGTTCATGGGAACAACATGCAGAATGCATTTGTAACGCAACTGCCCAGCAACCTGGTGTTTCCTGTTGCACGAAGATTTCCAAGCAGGCGAAGAAGCTTGAAACTTCCTATGAATATTCTATTCTCTATTTTTTTTTTTTTTTCAAGGTTAATGTAATTTCCAGCTGGGATTAGATAAATTTTCTTTCAATTCGATACGATTACTTTACAGGGTTGGACAAATTTTCTTTAAAATTTTCACTCTGTTTATTTAAGGAAATTACTGGGAAATTGGATAAGTTTCTTGATCAGCAATCTGTCACGAATTGGTGATTATTTTTTTTTTTTACACACAATTTCGAAAATTGTAATGCCATATAGCTCGAGGGATTTAATTGAGAGATCGTAGTTACTACAATCAGTGCTACACGCGCCGCAGGAACAGCACGTAAAGCGTTTCTGTTCGTTAATTAGAGCCTTCTTGTATGTTATTTTCGAAGTTAATTACGGGCGTTCGCAGCGTTGATGATTAAAAGTTGGAAGAAGTTGGAGAATTCGATGGCACGCATGGCGTATGTTCCACCGGTGTAAAAAGCACACACGTTTCGACGTAACAAAGTGTAATATTTATTCACATTGGAGCGCCGCTTGGCGTCGAAATAATTTTAATGAACTCGGTGCACGCACGTAACCGCGATCAATTTCGAAATAAATTTTAATTAATTTCCCTCAGCACGTGTAAGCGTGCTTGATTTTAATACAATTTTATGACGAATACTGCGAGCAGAGGTAACTGCAGTTGACTCCGAAATAATGCCACATCTACGAATTGAAATTTTTCGGTCGGCGGGACCATTGTTTGGCAAATAGGCGGCTCCAAAATTATTACAACGGAGAATTTGTGGAACATAAATACAGAATATACGAGACTTCTTTTTAAGGATAAATTGTCAAAAAAAAATAATAATAATATACGGAGAAGATCATTGAAATTTTCCACTCCAAAGGTGGACACTTTAAACAACCACTCCTCGCAGGAAGTTTTTAAAAATTGCAGCATAGAAATGAAATTCGTTTATTAACAAAGGTTGTAGAAAAATATTATCAGGTAGTTACTAAATAATTCCACAAAATCTACAATACAGTGGGGACCAGATTTTGAAAGTTAATTAACGAATTTATCATGACCTTTTTGAGACACAATTAATACTTTTAGAAGAAACTATAAATAACAGAAAATAAATGTTTTCGTTAGTCTAATAATTCACTGACTAGTTAGGATTATATTTCTATTTTGCAATTCTTTCTTCTCATATTCTAGTGAATTTTCCAAAAATCAATCGACACACGAGTTTGTACAAGCATTTTTACCGTGTATATACCATTTGCTGCAAAACAGATTAAATCACAAATCGCTGTAAACTGCGTTGCAAGGGAGATAGTACGATAGTGAACGCCGCAGGTGATTTTTTATTTAAAAGCAACCGATTGTTTGCTGTAATTTTGGAGGAAATTTTGGCGCGGTGTGTACGGTTGATAAAACCCCGATCAAAAGCCGTAACGGCGTTTTGTTTTGGAAAACAAACGGCAGCTACGATCGACTTATACGAGACCCGAAGTCGATGTTACAGTATCGATATCGGGTCCTGGCTCAGTTGCAATTGGTTTCCATCGCGTCAGCTTTATTTTTCATCATCGCGGGCGCAAAATTATTTCAGGGAGTTTCATCCTCGCCGGCGGTGAAGCGATGACCTCGACATCGATCAACGACAACATCGTCGAGATACGAAAATTGAACCAATACTTCGGGGCATTCGTGGGTGAGCTAACCCCTTCTCCATTTTCTCCTTCTTCGACGCTGGACGCATATTTTCAGTAAAATATCGCCGTTTAAATTGCAATAAACTCTGCTGTCTATGAATCTCCATGAAACTTATATCGTTTCCGATGACGTCATTAATTTGAATCAAAATTCACCTACGGGAGAGTAATAGGAGCTTGGATCCCCTTAGGTATTTCCGGATTATTACAGGATAATTATTAAACGACTTCCTTCAGCATAACTCGGTCCCGATTTTTAAACAAAGTAATATAATGCCGAAATACGTGTTAGTGTATATTCTGATATACCTGGTTTGTCTACTCCTCACTATTTCGTTTCTATGCCTATTGTACCTTTATTTAGACTTCTCCTTGAATTCTCCACCAATGCGGCTCTAAATGAAAAAAGTTAATCAATACTGTTCCACATGCACCAGTCGCAGGGCTACAATACCAGCAGAAGTTAAATTAAACTATGCGCTCAACCCGCATCTCTCCTTAACTCGTCGCGGATGAAAAAATAAAGCCTCGACGTTGGCAAACAGGAAAGAAAGAATAAAAATACACTTTGTACATTTGATCCGGAAATGCTGAAAGGAGTACAAAGACCGTGTCAAATGGTTGCGAAACGCCCTTTACTTGTCTCCCCTTTGAATTAAAAATCCACCCACATGCCCTCGAAAGACACCGGGAACCCACCTGCGCGCGCCCTTTGTCCTTTGGATTCCTTCTTCCCCCCATTCGCACAGGAAGAAAGTCCTTTTTCTCCTCTTCGCGGAACAAGGGGACCCCGCGCGTCGTCCACGGGCATTCGAGGGAAATTAGCTGGGCTGGCCGGTTCAATTAGCGAGCGGGCACGGATGACAACGTCGGGGATCAAAGAAGAGAAAAGATCCAGAGGTGGGTGGACACGGGGGAGAGATGGGGCTGACGGTCGCCTTTCTTCGTGAAATTTCAGCGTCACTCGGCGGCTTCGCGCTGGGCGTCTCGCTCGGCTGGAATTCCAGCGCCGGCGAGGTCTTGAGGAACCACCTCCTGGACGCCAGTGCCATCGAAGTCGGGCTGGTCGGATGTGTCCTGAACGCTGGCGCTTCTTTCGGCGTGATCCTGCTACCGTTCCTCGTCAGGAGGGTCGATCGGACGAGGGCGATGTTCATTACCATGCCAGTCCTCGCTGTCGGATGGGCCTTCATCTGTCTCGGTGGCCAGAAAGTATGGGGTGATATATCCTTGGTATAAGATGGTGGTTGGGTATGGATGTAGCGGGCGCAGTGGTGAGGTCTCCAGTGCGCATGCCAGAACAGAGAGTAGAGGGGGGAGGAGCTCCACGGAGATCAGATATATTCGGGATCAGATGATTATATTGGCGCCAACGCCATCTGACGACAATCGTAGGATTTATTTTGTCAATTTTGGAGGAGTTGTGCGCGGCCCCGCGACTTCACCGACCAGTACCTTATATCTAATATATCCTCGACCTTAAGTAGATTCAAAATTCCGCAGGGAATTTTTTAATATTTGCTCAATTTTAATTTTTTGCACCTCAAATTTATATATCATTGTAGAAATAGGTTTTTTAATGCCTATTTTGTTCGGAAGCCTGGAAAAAAACGAACCTCGGGGTGATGGGACTCGAACCCGAGACCCTCCGGGTACTGGGCAGCCGCCTAACCAACTCCGCCAAAGTCGAACCGCCCGGGTTCTATTATTCCGAGCTCCCTTTTATGGGCATTCCTGTTCCCACGTCATTAAACCTTGTAGAATTGGATGAATTCGTGATTAGAATGAAATGGATTTTTGTTTTTGAAGTTATTGTACTCCGTTTCCTCGGAGCGAATAAGAGTGCAAAGGGTGAAATGTGTTGCTCTCTGCGCTTTTAAAGAAATCCTTCAACAAATGTGGAGGCTGTCCCAGAATTTTCTCTACCAATTTTAGGTTGCGTGTCTCATGATTGGCCGTTTTGTCTGCGGCGTCTGTGGCGGTGTGTTCTGTGTACTGACGCCGATCTACGTGGCTGAAATAGCTGACAAAGAAATACGTGGACGCTTGCTCGCGTTTTTCCATCTTTTCATCAACATTGGCATCATGTACGCGTTCGTCGTGGCTTATTTAATCGACGAATACGAGACAGTGTGGAGGTACGGTACAATAGAAATTTCACGGTAATACTGATGTTTATTTATTTATTTGTTTAACATAGAAATTCTTTAATATAAAAGAAAAAACACTACCAGTTATCAGCGGAAATGTTTTATGGATTTTTTTATTAAGGATTTTTAATAATTAACACGCTTCTTGTCACTGGTGGCCGATGATATCTACTCTTCGATTCGAAAACCGGGGAAAAAGGAGCTGGAAGTAGAAAGAATTTAACGCATCGTCGATTTTCCTATAATGGAATATTCCAGTCAAATTTTTTGATCAGCTTTTAAAAACGCACACGGAACTTTTAATTCTACCATGGCGCTCGACGCGCTAATATCACAGTCAAGGATTTTAAACACAACTTTCAATCTTTCGCACAATTTTTTAACACCCTCCACTGTACGATTACAATTGCCTGACATTTAGAAGAGTAAGATAAGTAACGTCTCTCTTATTTCTTTCCTTTCAAGAAGAATTGAGAGCTCACGGTTCCCTTCGACGCTTTATTTTTCTAAGAAACGTTGAAATCTCCTCGGAACATGTCCGAGGACTATGTAAATCAATTTCTGGCGCAGGTATAGTTCAATTTGCGGGATCGCGTGCCTCTCGATCGCGCCCACGAGATTGTTACCAGAAAGTCCGTTCTACTATTTGTCGAGAAACGACGAAGTCAATGCAGAACGATCCTTGAGATGGTATCGCGGCGACACGTACGATATCCAGCACGAAATGAACGAAATCAAACGGCTGATTCGTATGACCAGCTCGGAAAAGGTAAGCGTAATTGTTTGCTTTCGTGTGGGCTCGTTGTTGGGAATGGAAGTGGTCGAGATTCGTCCGTGCAACTAAATTTCCATAAATTTTCAATTTTATATTGCCCTTACTGAGGCTCGTGGAACAAAGTGCCACGGAATATTGTGACTGAAACGTCGAGGGTTGGGGGGGGGGGTGGTATTTAAAAATAGCTCAGTCAGAGTTACGTGGATGAAAATAAGGGAAGCAAAGCGAAGCGAGAGAAATCAGAATGAATGTTTAACACGCATCGAATTCGATAAAAATAACGTAAATACTTTTTCAACCGCGGAATGTTGTTGCGAATCAATGAAATCCGATGAAAGTACACCATTGACTTGTCAATCATGATACCTAAATAAAAAAATGTGGCAAAGCTTTGAAGCCTGAAAAGGGAAAATCAGAAGAATTGTAACAGAAAAGAATTCGATGCATTTAACTGTTTAACTCAGGCCTATCAAATTTGTAGCATTTGATCGTTCCAAAGTTTTTTTCAACTGTCTTTTAATTTTCCGTTCGCAGTTCAACTTAAAGATGATACGAAATCCACGTGTTTTGCGCTCCTTCGCCACATGTTTCGGAGTGATGCTCGGCCAGCAATTGTCCGGCGTCAATATAATGATCTTCTATGCTCTAATGCTCTTCAACACCATTGGCTCCGGTGAGCTGACCGGAAACGAGCAGACGCTGGTTGTCGGGGCCGTTCAAATATTGGCGTCCCTCTTGGCTGCGTTCCTCGTCGACCTACTCGGACGTCGAATTCTGCTAACCGTATCCACCCTGCTCATGGGTCTGTCTCTGATGCTGTTAGGTAAAGTCACCATTCCCGCTAGTCTCGACTTTGTTTAAAAAATATGGGCCGTCAAGTTTCGCGATTTTTGCCTGCCTTCGCGTTTTGAGGATGAAATTTGGAACATGATGTCGTCCACAGAAAATTAAGGGAGGCTTATGTCACCATTTCTCCGATTTCAAATTTATTCAACCATCACGGGCCATCAAACTTTGCAACTCTCAAAAAGTCACTTGTACAACATAAACATTCTAAAAAAATTAAAACCGTAAAAGTAAAAGTAAAAAATCATTTTTTCCCTTATTTAATCTAAGACTCTCATATTTTTTAAGTCAGCGTCTGATTTACAGTAATTTACACAGTGCAAATGATGAGGCGCCGACTTAAAAGATACGAGAGTCGTAGATTAAATAAGGGAAAAAATTATTTTTTACTTTTTAGTGCATTTTCATTTTTTTGAACTCGGTTTTAATTTTTTTTAAATTTTTTATTTTCGACTTTTTAGTTTTTTATATATTGACACAACATGCTGAGGAGATACGCGTGTACGTACATAAAATAATAATAATTAGGTGACAATTAAAATAATAATAATTAGGCGACAATTAAAATAATAACAAAATAATAATAATTAGGTGACAATTAAAATAATAATAATTAGGTGACTGGGGCATCGCCCTCTTTCGAATAAAAAAGAAATTATCAAAATCGGTCCATACGCTGAGGAGTTATGCGGGGACAAACATAAAAAAAATACATACGAGTCGAATCTATAACCTCCTCCTTTTTGCAGTCGATGAAAAACGAACTCTTGCTTCGCGAGTTTCACGCCGAGATCGAATTTTCAAAAATCAGAAAAAAAAGTACAACCTTCCCTCCAAGGAAACCCGCCAAAAAAAGTATCCACCACTAGGGGTGTGCGGGCACCCGAAATTACGGGACCGAATTTGCGATTCGGGAGCCGATTTTCCTGCTTAAAATTTCTCACGTCTGATCACACTCCAAACTCACAATTTAAAAGTTATCGGCTACTCGAAACCCGAGGCCTCTTATATCTCTCACGGGTTCACCCAATCCCGACAGAACCCAACAAAGACTACACTCATAAAATGCTTCACACTACGCGTCCGTCACAGTCACCAAAGAGTCCCCCCAAAGGCCAACCTCCTGTTGCGTTCCTTCCAGGCTGGTTCTTCAGCTTACGAGACATGGACCCAGAGTACGACGACATCTACTTCTGGATGCCGCCAGCCTGGCTCAGCCTCTTGTTCGCCGCCTTCAACCTGGGCCTGGGCCCGATCTCCTGGTCCCTTTTGGGCGACGCGTTGCCCGCCGAGGTGAAGCTCCCCGCTGCGGCGAGCACGGTGGCCTTCGGTTGGCTGGTTTCACTGTTAGGCACCTTCACGTTCGAGGAAATGTTCATCACTCTGGGAGGGACGAAGGCCATGTGGGTATCCGCAGGCATATGCTGGGCCACAACCCTTTTCTGCGTGGTCCTGGCTAAGGACACCAGCGGGAAGAGCCTGGTACAGATCCAGGAGGACTTTCACATCGAGTCGAACAGGGGCATCGGGGACACCTGACGGCTACCTGCTGGTTCCAAGGATTATTGGCCTTTCCTCGGAGGGTGTTTGGTCCGTGCTACCTTCGTTCCAGGTGGTGTTTGTACCATACTTTCAGTACATACCTTATTAAACGGTGGAAGAAATAGGCTGGTGGTCAGGCGTTGCTTCTGTGGCTGAGTAGAGTGCCAGCATCCTTATTCTTCCTGTTTTTAATCGATCCTGATTTTCAAATTGTGCAAGATGTGTAAATGATTCAGTGACTTGTTTAAGCTCGATGTTTAATTTTATTTCCTCCTTTTTAAATATATTATTGGGGATGAGGAGCCTATAAAAATTCCAGGCGCTCGAGGAAAGGGACGAACAGGAGAATTGGTAGGTACAGTGTGAAGGGCGTCGAGGCATGGCGGTGTAAATGACTTTTCTTTCGTAATTCTCCTAGCTTCACGGCGATCCGGAAACCGCTCAATTGACAGAACTGCGTATCTATGTTTGAACCACCATCGAATCGTAAACCTTCCAAGCAAATATTTGTTTGTTTACCTTGAATTCCAACCAGCGGTATCGTTGGACCTCTCCATCCTATCGAACCTCGATACGCTTCGCTTCAACATTACCAATCCACATTCACCGGTTTTCCAACGAAACGGCATCGAATTTCAAACGTAACGATAACTGTAATTGTAATTGTCACGATGAAAATAGCGAACCATCGTAGTAATATGTTCGCGAGAAACTTGACAGCGGGGGTTATGGGGGTAACAACGTTTAAAACCTGCATCTATTAAAATTATCAACTCCCATAGCCAAAGAAGTCCAGCGCTGGTCGAAGGAAAGCTTAAAATGTAAAGGGTAACAAAAGTAGCATGACTTTTTACGAATAACCGTAATGTCACACTATTTATATTAGGTGGAGTGCTCCCGAAAGACTATTCATTTTTAGTTCATGTCGGTGTTAAACTTTCCTTTGATCACCATTGTAAGTGTTTTATTAAATAATTGCCTTGTGTGTGAATATTAGGGTGGCCCTTACTTAACCCATAGTATCATGATTTCTTTATTTTCCTCAGAAAAATTCTTATCGGTACATTTTTGTCCACACTTCATCGCAAAAATAAGCAAAAAATTCCTAGTGTAACAATTTTCTAAATAAATGAAAAATATGGATAAAAGACCGGAGTTACACCATGCATAAATGTACCTATGTATTATAATGTTAAGCCACTGCTTGGTTTTGCAGAATGTTACACTAGTGTTACAGACATTATTAAAAAATAGTCCCTGAAAAAGTTTATTGCAATCGGACAACAGGAAAGGGTGCCAACCAAGCCTTAAAGTTTAGAATTCATCAATAATTTGGATTTAATGAATTTCTCCAAAATGGTAAGCCCTATCGAAATTTTCTTCAAACAACATTAAAAGAGCATTCAATTTCCTACAATTATTGTATATATAAGTTTTTCGTGCGTTCAACCATTTTTTAGATAATAGCTTTGAATATAGAGCACCTGTGCGGCGTGACGTGTTGTCTATACGCGCGTATCGCCGACCTCTCTATATTCAAACGCTATTATCTAAAAAACGGTTGGCAGCACGAAAAAAATTATATAAACAGTAATTGTAGAAAATTGAATGCTCTTTTAATGTCATTTGGACAAAATTTCGATAGGGCTTACCGTTTTTGAGAAATTATTGGTGAATTCTAAATTTTAAGGCCTGGTCGGAACCCTTTCCTGTTGTCCGATTGCAATAACATTTTTCAGGGACTATTTTTTTATGAAATGGAACCATATTAGGGGGTGATAGCAAAAGAAATCGCAGGTTGAAAATAAGGGCCACCCTAAGGAATATCGTCAGTACACTCGAGGAAAACAGCATTTTCACAGGTTCATCCAAATTTATTAGCTGGTTCGTCGGTTTCATCCGAGAATTATTTATGATAAAAATAAATAATAATTCCTATTTATTTATAAACAGCCTATAATCTAATCTAGGACGTATGTAATGTATATTGAAAATTTCAACGTTTCAATTTTATATATTAGTAGGAATGTGACATGCAATAATGTACCACTGTTCAAAGAATTTATATAGAGATCAGAAACATGCACTAACCACTCTCGATAATATCTCCTGATATTCTCGATCGTTCTCGAATTCGGGGATTTCAGCCTCGTTGCCACGGCTTCAATGGTTTAACGAGAACACTCATGGCCAGTATCGAATGCAACGCGTGCATTCACTGGCCTGTGGCCAAAAAACGCCAAGATTCGCAGACGTATTTTGTTGCGGGCCTGATATATCGCCAACAGATGCAACGGCCGCCTCGTCCAACCTTTTGACAAAAATAACACAACGGACGCGATCGGCCGAGTCGGGAAACGAATTCATTAAGGACCACGTTTATATTTGCCTCCATGCTCATGATGACAACGTTAAAAATATTCTCGGCGCTCTAAAGTCTCACTAACCTTCCCCGGAATAACCGATCGATCATCTTTCACGTGGCCACTTTCAATATTCCACTTTCTCGTGTCGAACTATTTTTCCTATCAGATTGCTTAGCTAATTGCAATTTCTTCCTGCGTCTCCGAATTTTCTAGACAAACTTTTTCTGAGTGGTACTTTCTGCGAAAAAGAACAGAAGAATATACTTTGTATTTTAGAATAAGCAGTAATTTTTTTAAAAAAAATTTTAGAGAAAATTCTGAGTCGTGTGAAATGTGTGGGGGCTAAGAGGCTGATTTGATTTTATAGTTTTCAGTATTGGATAGCTTTGCTGATAGAACTAACTCTGACAGCGTTGGAAAATTTAATTTAACACCCTGAAAATTCCACGTTAATTTTGTATAATCGTTTGTGCTGCTCCATTTTGTTTCACAGTTGGGGAATGTTCGGGACGTTTCAGTACGAAGCTGGAGATTATACGCTTTAATGAATTTTCTGCCATTTGTTCCGTGCACTCGACACCGATTTCTCTATTAAAATTTATACATTAGGTCTACAGGATTCTATGGAAATTTATGACACCAAAAAAATTTCTGAAAAATACGAGATTGAAGTTTGGACTCACCTCAATGCAGTCGTCGAAATGTTAAATATTCTCCCTCATAGAAACTCATGATTCTCCATCCCTGGATCTGAAAAAGAAAATCGAATAATTACACTGCCTTTGATTTTCGACAATTCAATTTTCATTTCTCTACAAAATTAGTCAGCCTTCCTTGGAGTGTCTTTCACCTTCCAAAGCTTCCAAACTGACCGCGAATCTTAATAAAAAAATCTTTTTCCTCAGAAATATAGAAATTAAAAAAGAAGAACCATTTTTCCCAAACGCGTAAATTATCTACACGAATACTGCACGGCTCCACATTTCCAAGATCATAGAAACAGCATTTCTCGGAACGATATCGTTAATTAATTCAAATCTGCAGCGAAGCGAGACGGTGCATGTTTTTTTTTTTTACCGTCGATTCCTATCAATGCCGCGCGAGGAATCAAAACGCAGCACGCAGGAATAATAACTGCAAAACGTGCAGGCGTACGGCTATCGTTAAGCTAAATATTGTTTCCCTGTACGAATCGAAATTTGCATGAAATCGCTTGCACGCCGTGAATTTCGATGACCACCGAAACGTGTCTCCATATTTCACCCGACTCGGCTGATCCCGTCCATTTCGTATTCACAGTCTCGGGCTAATTTATTGCCAATACTGGCACGACCGCTAGTCCCGCGTGACTTTTTGCGAATTAATTAGACATTTAATCACTCTCGAAACGACCGTCGCGGAAATTTTCATATAACGATATCGTCGATTTTTCGACAGAAATGGATATGCCTCGTTCGCAAACACTTTACTTCCCCTTTTCGACTCGCTGTTCCTCGAACAATCCATCCACCCTCGCGATTGCAACCCCAATGGTGCATTCCCGTGACAAGTGTGCCTCAGTCGGCTCGTCACGTGCGTTGAACGCTCATAGGCGTTCGGGAAGCACGGCGGCGGTATAGCGAGAGTTGATTTCCGCACGGCTATGGTCAGGGTGGAACAGCAGGTCGGAGTACAGAAGGGTACGTACCCTTTAGGGACGTTCCGGGCACATCCCTCTTTAGTGGAGTGTTCGCGCTCGGGGCGTATCCTCAGCGAAGTAGAAATAATCGGTAGACACAGGAGTTAGCATTTCTTTACGCACTGCGAGCACGTGCTTCCGTTTTTCGTTCATATTTGCGTGCGTGACCTAGTTACAGTAGTTACGCACGCTTGAAGGCTGGTTCATTCATTTTCGAGGGTGTACACGAATCCGTGGCACATTTACCATGCATTGGAATTGAATAATAATTATTATTAACTGCCACAGTGGTTAATCATGTTGATGGGTGTGTTAGGTGTATTTATATTCTACTATATCGAATTTGAAATAATCGGTACGCTGCACAGTGGCGCGTGTCATAGGGAAGGTTGGCTAAAAGTAATATTTTTAAATCTAAGATAGATTGCAATGGTATGACTCTATAATGATAATAATGTACTTTTTTTAATGTTAGATATTGAACATAAAAATAATGATAATTAACTATAAGTATAAAAATTTTAAATACACGAAGATATCGCAAGGAGAAGAATACTATAATTAAGAGTACCACAAAGAGAAGAATATTATAATTAAGAGTATAATAATTATATAATTAATTAATTAATTAATTAATTTAAAATACATGAAGATATCAGAAGGAGAAGATTATTATACTCTGAACCCTTCGTTGACACACCTTCTTTTTCGATCAATTTTGACATACCTGGGTGGCTCACACCCAGAACAATTTTTGAACGACTGCCATTCTCATCTAAAGAATCCAATTATTATGAAAAAAATCATGGATCAATTTCAAGGTCTCTAGAATGTATTCCAATAGTTTTTTGATTGAAATTTTATCACAGTTTTTGTAAAAAAAATCTAGATTACCACATGTCGAGAAAAAAAGAAGAAAACCTTTAAAACATTGTGATTTTTACAAATTTTAATATTAAAAGCTGAAAATCTACAGAATTGTTGTTCGGATATAATACTTTGAGAGAAAAAATAGTTCGTAAGTTGGCTTTGGAAAAAAACTATTTATTTTGCATATAGAAAGTTCAGACCTTTATTCGTTATTCCAAACTTTTATTTAAAGAAAAATGTTAAAATTATTTAAATAACGGATTAAGTAAAAGTTACTTCAACTTTTGATTATTTGACGAATAAAGTTAATTTTTCTATTTGTCGAGTTTCAACTTCAGCGTCAAATTAAATTTGTCAACTATAGCTTCAACTTTAACTTTAATCGACGAACAATTTTTTTTAACCTTTATTCGTTATTCCAAACTTTTATTTAAAGAAAAATGTTAAAATTATTTAAATAAGGGATCACGTAAAAGTTACTTCAACTTTAGATTATTAGACGAATAAAGTTATAATTTTTTTATTTGTCGAGTTTCAACTTCAGCGTCAAATTAAATTTGTCAACTTTAGCTTCAACTTTAACTTTATTCGACGAATAATTTTTTTAACCTTTATTCGTTATTCCAAACTTTTATTTAAAGAAAAATGTTAAAATTATTTAAATAAGGGATCACGTAAAAGTTACTTCAACTTTAGATTATTAGACGAATAAAGTTATAATGTTTTTATTTGTCGAGTTTCAACTTCAGCGTCAAATTAAATTTGTCAACTTTAGCTTCAACTTTAACTTTATTCGACGAACAATTTTTTTTAACCTTTATTCGTTATTCCAAACTTTTATTTAAAGAAAAATGTTAAAATTATTTAAATAAGGGATCACGTAAAAGTTACTTCAACTTTAGATTATTAGACGAATAAAGTTATAATGTTTTTATTTGTCGAGTTTCAACTTCAGCGTCAAATTAAATTTGTCAACTTTAGCTTCAACTTTAACTTTATTCGACGAATAATTTTTTTAACCTTCATTCGTTATTCGGAACTTTTATTTAAAGAAAAATCTTGCCCATCTCTGGCTTCAATGAAACATTGGCAGAGTAGTGAACCAAAGTACCAATTTCTTACTGTGTGAAGTATGGTCCTCGTTTCAGTAGGTACGGGTTTACCTTCAGCTTTCTTTCTAGTCACTCCTTATGTAGCACGAATAGATGCCAAATGCAAGGTGTGACCTCAATTAATTCTCTACTGAGTCTACATTAAACCTAATCATACAATCCAACTTTTCCCTTTTCCCGTGGGCGAAATCTCGTTCGACATCATAATTCCTAGTGTCTCGCTTAAATAAGTGGAACGAAGCGTTCATGAA
Organism: Andrena camellia; assembly: GCA_029448645.1. Lineage (NCBI taxonomy): Eukaryota > Metazoa > Arthropoda > Insecta > Hymenoptera > Andrenidae > Andrena > Andrena camellia. The sequence continues at coordinate 28,242,661 of CM055678.1, read as the reverse complement.
TTTTTCATCCAACAGCAGAGGGGTGAAAATTGAAGTCTTTAGTTAAAGGAAACGCGCGTGATTATTTAAGCAAATCGGTCTTTAAAGCGATACCAAGTTTCGAGCGTCCGGGGCATAGCACCTAGCGCGATACGATCGCATTTTCCGCGATCCCTCGCGTTAAATTGCGAAAGTTCGCTCATAAAATTAATACCACCAGCGTTACCATTGTGTCTACCTGAGAATTGGGATTCTCCGTAGCTTCGGAGCGCATTCCACGGGAACTTTGTGTTCCCAAGTTCCCGGGGCGGTGTAATTAAGGTTATTTGTTGAATTTTCCAAGAAAGCGTAGCCAACGCAGCGTGAAATGTGTCTTTGGGAATTCCCTCGCCGTGGTATCAGCGAAATTGTGTAAATCATTCGTCAAACTATTTTCTGTTATTTATAAAGTAATTGTAATTTAAAGACAAATAAAATGAACGGGCATTGTTTTTGCGTTCCACGCGAAGAGGGGATCTTGAGTTAGGGAATGGAATTATTCAAGCCGAGTTCCAGTGATTTACGATCAGTCAAGCGTTCGATATCAACTTTAATTGAGTAAATACGCGGCGATTAAGAGCGGCAATTACTGGCAAGAATTTATCAATTTCCGTTAGACGGCTGTTACGCTTGTCCGCGACGCGAAGTTTAATAAACGTCCATCGGATATCGTGGATATCTCGCTGTTTATCAGAGGCGTTATAAATGTCGGGCAACGCTTTCGAAACCTTCAATCTTCTCTCTGGGATTTTCCTATTTTCATATTTCACGCGATCCAGGAATTTCGTCGGTATTATACTGCTCCAAATAATTAAATAGCCATTCTTCCCAATGGGGTAGTTAATTTAAGAGCTTCATTTTCGATCATTCCATCGATCAATTTCGGGTCCTTACGGTTTTGCTGGTTTCGTAAATGTTTAATAAATATCGGATGGCAAAGTTGCTGGAAATCAGGCAGAGGTTACTGTATTTTTTAAACAACTTCTAAATCAGCGAAGTAGTGACATAAGATTTTTAACTCTTCGTTGACACACCTCTGTTTTCGATCAACTTTAACATACCTGGGTGGCTCACACACGGAACAATTTTTGAACGACTGCCAATCTCATCTGAAGAATCCAATCGTTATGAAAAAAATCATGGTTCAATTTCAAGGTCTCCAGAATGTATTCCAATAGTTTTTGATTGAAATTTTACCACAGTTTTTGTAAAAAAAATCTAGATTAGCATATGTCGAGAAAAAACGAAGAAAATCTTCAAAAAATTGTAACTTTTATAAATTTCAATATTAGAAGCTAAAAATCTACAGAGTTATTGTTCAGATATAATATTTTGAGAAAAAAAATAGTTTGTAAGTCGGCTTTGGAAGAAAGGTATTTATTTTGCATATAGAAGGTACAGAGCGTCAAAATCAGCTTATGAGTGGCTCACACCCAGAGTGTCAACGATGGGTTAAAGATTTTTTCGTGAATAAATACACCATATAATGAAATAAATCCTTTTGGCATTTGTTAAGCTACTCTTATACTATACAAAAAAATTAAAAAGTTTGTTTTTAATTTGTTTTAAATGTATTTTTCATGGCACCTAAAAAAAGGGGTATGTTCGTGGCGCAGGTGATTTCTCGGCTCAGGCTTATCTGAAACCAAAAATGCAAAAAGATTCTTAATCTGTGTGAGTGTCGCTATCGCTCGTAGCTCAATTAATAATTTTTGTCGAAAAATAACCAATATTTTTCCTGGGGAATACCCGAGAAAACATCCCTTTGGATATGTTTTGTCAAACTTTCTTTTCAAATCGTCTCCATTTTGTTACTTTTCAACAAAAATTGTTGATTGAGCCGCGGGCAATAGCGACACTCATAAAGATTAAGAATCTTTTCGAATTTTTGGTTTCAGATAAGCCTGTGCTTATTAAATCACTGGGCCACGAATATACCTTTTTTTTTAGGTGCTATATTGATGCTGTAAAAAAGCAATTAAAACAAATTAACAAAAATCTTTTTAAATTTTCTTTGTGTAATATAAGAGTAGCTTAATAAATACCCAAAAGATTTATTTCGTTATATGTTGTATTCACTGAGAAAAGAATCTTTAAAAACAGCCTAATTTTATAATTATAAAAATTAATTATAAAATTATATATATATAATTTTATAATTTAATAGACCCCTTGAACTCCCCCTAATTTCAAACTCAAATTTGGTCAACATCCTTAACACGTGTGTGTGTATATATATATATATATATATATATATATATATATATATGTTGACCAAATTTGAGTTTGAAATTAGGGGGAGTTTAAGGGGTCTATTAAATTAAATTTTATAATTTAATAGACCCCTTAAACTATATATATAATATCTACTAGAAAATCCATAGCTCTAAATACCTTTAGTATATTTATTACACAGATTATATCGCCTAAGTGACAAGAACCATTACGAAGTTATAAAAAGGACAAGCACAGTCTGTCTAATAAAATATGACCAAACTTTCCCGCCACATTTCCCATTTCTGATAGCTGATAATTTCCCTTCGTGAAATTTCGACGGGATCCCGAATCCTCCCCCTGGACGTGCCGCTCCGCCGCCATTTGCAATCCTAATTCCCTGTAATCCGCCATTTGTCAGCTTGTCCCGGCGGTGGCCACCGTATTCTTCGCCGAACTTCGTCTCCTGATACTTTAAGTCAGCAACGAAACAAGATCAAGTGGTGTCTAACTCTTAGTTCAAACCCACCGTCTCGAGAGCAAACACTTTGGCGGCGGTGGGGATGAAGGGATGGGGGGGGGGGAGAAAAAGGGAGATGAATAACAGAAGATCCCTTTTGCCCTTGAAGACGAAGGGGGAGTGGAAAAATTCGAGGCACGTTGGTGACTGGAAGCTAGGGCCGGGAGGGGGGGGGTGGGGGTGGATTCGATAAATTCGTGGGGGTTCTACAGGGTAAAATGGCGAGGCGTGCCAACAAGGCGAGAGCTGCGTGCGTGCTCTGACGAATGGTAAATTAATCTCAGATACTGTGGAGGGAAACGGGGATGCCTGTTGAAGACACGCAACGGGGGTGGGTCGACTGCAATTACCACGGAAAACGAACGAATTGGGACTACAATTTTCGGGCTAGGATGCAGTAGAAGTGGCAGGATTATCACCTGAACCAAGATTCCAACTGACTCTGGCTTTAAATGGTACCGTGAACTAAGGGGGGCGTTCATTACATTTAGAAACTAGAAGTTACGAGTCTAACGGTCACCTTCGTTTTAGGTTCTAATTTCCCGATAGTTCCAGGCTACGAACTCGCGTATTTTCGTTAAAGGGGGACCCCACCCAGAAGCCACTAAAAAGTTTGGGATTTTTTTGTTCGTATAAATAAAAATATTGGGCTTGGATTTTTTACATAGTTTTAAAGCAATCTTTATTTTGCTAGGAAAATTTTTTTTTTATGGAAAATTGTACAAAATGGCGGCGAACAAAATGTCTTCCCGGAGCACTGCAAAAAAAAAACTGGCCCACCCTCTCGGGAATGACTGGATCATCTGAGAAGGAAATACAAAAAAGATATATAAACTGGAATATATTATCTTCCATGTAGAGTAGAATTTTCTCAAAAATCGAATTATTTTAGAAATTGTAGCAGTTTGAAGAATTGACTTTAATTTTTTACGTAAAAATTTACACTGAAATGCTTGTAAAAAGTCGAATAATTGAAATATCAATAAAATCCTACGATACATTAGAGATGATATATTCCAGTTTATATATCTCTTTTGTATTTCCTTCTCAGATGATCCAGTCATTCCCGGGAGTGTGGGCCAGTTTTTTTTTTGCAGTGCTCCGGAAAGACATTGTGTCCACTGCCATTTTGTACAATTTTCCATAAAAAAAAAAATTGTAGCAAAATAAAGATTGCTTTAAAACTATGTAAAAAATCCAAGTCCAATATTTTTATTTATACGAACAAAAAATCCCAAATTTTTTAGTGGATTCTGGGTGGGGTCACCCCTTAAGGGGCCACCCTAGTTTGACCAGAAGTCTCAAAATCAGGCACGTATCAGGGAATTTTTTAAAAGGAAAGTATTCAGTATTATCGTTCCAAACTTTGTAGGTTTATTAACTGACATTCGAAGAATGTGTTCAAATTCTTTTATGCAATAATAATAATTTTGTTCAAACTTATAGTGGTAGCAATAAGAGGGGTTTGAAAAAAAAGTTTGTTGCTGGCGACCATGATTCTGACTGGCCAATATCAATTAATAATCAAAGTTTGGAATTTATAATACTTGGTACTTTTCTTTTAAAGAAATTCTCCAAAATGTGCCCTATTTTTAGAGCTGCAAAGTAGGGAGATTCCTCGAAACAGAGTAGATCCTTAAATATTAAAATCAGCATACAATTCATAACTCAATTTTTATATCCTTTGGATTAAATGTATGGCCTCTAAAGAAGCATTTCTCCTTTCCACCTGGTGATACGTTACTCCCTGTTAATTTTAATTTTAGCTTCAGTTTTTTTCAGCTTTATTTTTATTTTGTTTCTATCTTCAGTTTTGCTGTTGCTTTGGTTTCAGGTTTAGTCTTAATTCTATATGTAATCCTTCTTTTTGAATTCTTATCATTGTAAACTAAAGGGCACGATACCCACGAAATAATAATAATAATAATATATCTACTATAACAATTTTTAAATTTCTTTCAATATTCGTTATTGAACTGTTCAAATTAATCACAGTTTATAACCCATCAACTTCAAGTAGTAGTTTTCACAAATACCACAATTTGTATAGGGGAAAAACAAGTGGAAATAATTGTCTTGAATCCCCAATGATTCGCATTATTTTAATACTTTTCGTTGAGCAAAAATGAAACGTTTGCAAATCCGCTATTACCCCACTCCCGCGCTGTTTAAGTGTCACGGAGAATTAATTGAACGGCCTCTGCAAGTGATGGCGAGGACTGGAATTCCTTGGTAATTGGAGAAAAATGCGAAGGGCGAGGGGGAAATGGAGGGGGACGGTGTTTCTGGTTTAATCCAGAAAATGACGCGCTGCGTTAATCCGCTTCCTCGGATTCTGCTGAGACGAGTTTTAGCGACTCGATATTAAAACGGATTAAACCGCTGCATAATCAGGCGCGCCGATATTTGCAAAAATTATTAATTGGGTCCCCTCGGGTATCAGAGTAACCGAGTGCTGAAATTTTCAAACTTACCTCGTCCAGAAAATAATTCTTTAGAAGGTCCGACTGTTGCTGATACATGGACACTGTTAAATAACAATAATTATTCAATTTCTTGTCACATTTTCTCAGTTCCGCCCTTCATTTCATACTTCAGCAAAACCCCTTTATTATGAATAAAGAAATTTTTATGATTTTGGAAAACTTGTTACTTTTAAAGAGTTGAGAAATTAATAGCAGGTTTCCAGAAATGTAGCAACAAACTTCCCGTTTCTAACACTTGACAATTCTCTTCTCAAAATCCCCCAAATAAAACCACAAAAAAAGCTAACAACCCTCGAACCTAATAATAAATCTCTACCATTTGGAAGAATCCCAAACACGAAGCTGAAATTGAAATGAAGGCCAATTCAATTCCAAAATTATTAATCCACGCAAACTCAGTCTTAAATAAAATAGACCCAGGACGTTCAACCTCCGCGAAGGCGAAGGGGCGACGATCTTCGACATCCGTGGCAACTGCCTGTGAAATATCCAGGACCTGGCGAATATATTTGCACGACCGGCTCGTTTATCAATTACAAGCTACGAGGCGCAGTTGGGTCAAGTTGACGAAACGTTTATTCGGGCTGAGTTGCTCGCAGAACCCACCGACACCTGCGCCGCGTGAATAATACAGAGGGATGTTCGGGGCCGCGATCCCTTAAAGTGATATGAATAAAACGAGAGCGCGACGGATACACTGGTGCCTCTTGCATCGCGCAAACACCAATATTATGCATAGTGTACCGGGAAGAAAATTGCCAATACATTTTCCGGAGGTTCCAGAGGTAATTTTAAATGAGAAATGCTGAAACAACATACTTCCAATTCGTGACAAATACTGGGACGTCTAAAGTAAATAAAGATTTATTCGAGAGGGAGTGTAAAAGTAATGAATAATTGATGAGGATATTGTCAGAGCGATCACCTTTCATCTTTGATAGTTCGTATTCTCTGTTAGTCTGTGCAAGTTTGTCAATGGAATATTCTGGAATCATGGTTTTAAATTCTTGGGCAGCTGTTGTATGTTAAATCAGAAAATAGACTCTTGAAGTCTTTTTGACGGGCTTAATGAAAATAAAAAAGAAAGAAAATATGAAGGAATTTTTTTTATTTGATTAAAATTAAGAAAAGAAGAAATTAGAACATAGTTTCTAATATAATATAATAATCTAATGTTATTAATGATATGGCAATAAAAATGTCATATATTTAAATATGTTAATGTTTATTTTTGTATTTTATTCTCTTTATTATTTTTATTATTATCCTTTTCTTCGTGATTTCGTTCTGTGAAAAGCTGTTATGCTTTTTTTTTTACCGTTGAGAAATTGTTTGGGGCCCAAGAATATTTCTTACATCCGGGCCCTTTTATAGAGTTTTCAGAATAGAATTGTTCGTAACCGATAATTATTACTGGAAGCAAATTTGAAAGTAGTATGCATGAAGGAAGTTATATAATGTTGCGAACTACTTTGGCGTAAAATTTATTGCGTACATGCTAAATTTTTAGAAGATTTAAAGGTTCGCTTATTCTTATTTCGTGGGAAAATATGAAGTAGAAAGTGTGTCTGACTATAGACGGACTAGTTTCACTCGCGCTGCCCTTTTACCGTTCCGCCCCGCTCCAACAGCATGGTCGACTACTGGCTTATTACATCTTGAGAATTACATCGCGCAAAAATTGCCGAGATTAATACGAACTTTCAATATATTTATAAAGTTACCAACAATTTCACTTAAAATTCTCGATGGAGTGCCCTGCTTAGCATTCCACGAGACTTCATTATTTTCCGTCTTACATGTACAATATAATATAATTCGAAAATAGATGGGAGAATATTCTTCCAAGAATCACAGAACAAAAAAATTTTTTCATTATTTATTGAGCATATTTATGGGAATTAAAATTCACTTTTTTAAAATAATAGGTAACCTTTTAATTAATCTCAGGCCACAAACAAATATTACTGCGATAATATATTGTTTCTCGATAAATATTCATTTCAAATTACGTGGAAATAAACGTTAATCTGCTCCAGAAATGTTTAACAAAAAAGTGTCTGAATAATGCTAAGTAAAATTGCTAATAGTATGGGCTTTGAAAATGTATTTTTATACGATGGCGTAAAAAGGAATTCAAGTGGAAAAGGTTCGCCTATAGTCAGACACTCACAGCTCAATATTATTTTAACTCTCGGTGTCTGTTATTTTGAAAATCATTTTCCATAAATATTATTCGAGTGAATAACCTCTGTATTATTATCCGCACACCCATCACCAGCTCATACAACAGTTCCCAATGAAAAATACAGTAAAATTGTACAACCAGAAATTCAATAAATAACATCTTACAAATATTATTAGTGATACAGCCTGTGGCACTAAAAAGATTTAGAAAATCGAGAGAGTTCTCGCGCATGTGCCGCGTCGGAGATGCTGAAATAAATAATGGTGGTTTCACCTCTCGCACGAAATAAACCATTTAGAGTGGAGGATCCATTTATCTTCAAAACGTACAAACGTTCACCGAGGCTTTCCTCAATCTTTTCTGTATTCAAAAGTATGTCTCTTCTATGCTTATTTCAAAGCACGGTGAGATCTCGAGCAACAGCTAGCATATTGAAAATAAATTACCCCCTCGAACAAAATATTGAGGAATACATTTAAATTGCGTGTACAATTAATTTCCCTGAAATTAAAATAAGCCTCTAAATTGTGTATTAACTAAGGGAACTTATTTTCTACGTTACACTTCGATTACTCGTAGAATTTTAGGAGAAAATTGCTCAGTTACCCCCACCGTAATACCATTGGGATTACTTTGATAATCGTGTAATTAATTTACTATTAAAATCCAAGCGTAGCATGTAATTGACTAATATTTGAATTCCCTTGTACTAATAATTAGTTGGTAATCGATGATTGATTGTACGATATTTAATCGAGTTCTACTCGACGAATAATTTACATGCTCCATATCACCCGCTTATTAATTGTAGATTCATATTTCCACGATTTCGGTGGAATAACTGTATGCTTAAAATGTGTGTCGTGCGTTTTTATTAAATTGATTATCGATTATTAACATTCCATTTATATTATAATACAATTCTATATAAATTCAAATGCAATTCTCTATTTTTAACTACAACCCAATTCGAAAGCAACAGTCTCTCCCTCGTTAAATAATCCTGATCTCCATAAACAAATTGCTTTACATTTTAAGAAATTCGATTATAACGAGGTTACACTTAAATTCAAAACGTTTAGTCTGCTAATTGCTTTCAGTTTTAGTAAGCAGCCTCTTTGATCCAAAAATCAAACCGACTTTCCTAAACAAATTAATTTCTGGTATATTATTTCTACTAATCCCCCATTGGGAACATTGTGTCTATACATAAAAACTCACCTAGAAATCCCTTTATTTCCACCAATTAGCAATTCCTTTATACTCCAAGGTGGTGGTTCTTTTTTAGTTCGATTCGAAAGTGGGTTCGTTCTAGCTTAGACGTCGATTGGTAAAACGGTAATATCAGCTCGGAGGGATCGCGATTTTATACCATTTTCACAGTTTCCGTGCGAATAACGAGGCTTATCTGAAAGCCACCTAATTACCCATAATCGCTATTTATTCAGTTACCTTCGAATCCCGACGAGACACCTACGCTGCTCGCGTCGATGTATCGATACCACCGTGCTGGTAATTTGCATGAAACTTTGATTATCTTGCGCATCATCTTCCGCCGGTGTACTCAGGAACGCATCCCATAAACTGGGAAACTTAAATCGCTGCCAGTAATTAATTCACTGGCTACGGAGGGAGGCGAAGGAAATTCGCAGGATGTATTATTAAAACAAACTTTAGAATAATGATCGAATTACCTTCCCCGGAATCCAGATTAACTAAATCTTTGAAAATAAAAAGTCAAAGAATTGTGGCAGAAAATCGATGTCTACGAAATCTACTTTTCCAAGTATTATCCTACTTTTCCTTGCTAAAATTCTTTCCACGGAATTCGATTATTTTGCAGAAGTGGATTTAGAAAATAAACTGAAGGTTCTTGAATTTTTTTTCGAGCTTTCTAAGCATCAGAAGCTTGCAAGATAAAAAGTAAGGAATAATTCCTCGGAATACGTAATGGAATACGAATTTAATTCGTATATTTAATTAATTAATAAAAATATTTTTTGTTTTTGTTGAATATAAAAAATTCGTGGGATAATCTGTGAATTTGTAATTATTATTATTTGATTAATTTAAGAGTTGTAATTTTAAAATTTAATTTCATTAAAGATAATTTAATAATTTATTTAATTAAACAAAAGATTTAATTATTTTAATATAATTTCTTAGAATAATTTATATATAAATAAATTTTGTATAGGTATAATGATAAAATTAGTAATAAATTTGGTGAAAATATTTTTTAGCTGATAATAAATTAAAGGAACTCGGCAAGTTAATAATATTCACCTGTTTATCAAAAACATGTCTTTTTGTTTAATAATTGAAAGTCTGCTCTGCCCAATGAATTATTTCAAATGGTTGCAGTATATTGACTGTACAAAGGTAGCATAATAATTAGTCTTTTTATTGTAAAAATGCTTAAATTTTTATATGGGGCGAGAAGACCCTATAGAATTTTATAATTCACTAATAAGTAATGGAAATCCTCGGAAGACGAAACGAATCTCCGTCCAAACCCATTTTCCTACGACCCATCTGGAAATCTGCGGCGGTGCTTCGATCGTCGTTGCAGACATTCATCTATAACGAAAACAGAGATCAACCCCCGATTTTCTTCTCATTTTTTCTCGTCACGTTCGGGCGAGCACCAGAGGGGGCGCAGAGATTGGAAAACGTCAGAGCATAACTGGCTCCCCGCGGTATCACTTTTCAATCTTTGTTTCGAGGTCTGAATGGCTGGAGGATCGACGAGGCTTTATCCTACTCTATGCTCGATGTCCTTTCACGATGCAGAGTGAATGACGGCGAAACAGAGGACCGCCACTTCGAGTGGAATTGATATACGATTCCGATCGAGCCAGCTGACAGGGTGTTCCGTCGAGTGTTGGCCGGTCAGTAAATGGAAAAAGTAAATTATTAGACGTTAAGGGGAGGTTCCGGTCTAAAAGTCGATTTTTTTTTATTTCATTTTTCGAATGTTCAACTGTTTAGGAATGAGTGTTTAAAAGGATTTGTTGAAATTCTTAAAATTCCCGAAGTTATAGGCATTTGAGTAGCGGCAAATGCATGGACAACAACCGGCCACACGGCGCTCACGTAAAACTTTAAACGCGTTTCTCTCGAAACAGTGTTCTCAAAACGGTGAGACCTGTATCTCCAAAAGTTAATATCCGTTTCGACTGAAACTTTTTTTATTTTGAAGAATATACTTCTGGCTAGGGGAGAAACCGAAAAAAATTACAAAAAATTGAAAGTTTATAATTTTCAAAGGCGTTGAAAAGACGAACAATATAGGGAAAGAGTGATTTCAAACTTCAAGTGTCGTTATTTTCTAAAAAAATGTAATTTTTCTAATTTTTTCTGGTTTCCTCCCTAGCCAGAGGTATATTCTTTAAAATAAAAGAAGTTTCAGTCGAATCGGATAATAACTTTTGGAGATAGAGCTCCCACCGATTTGGATGAATTTTTTGACGCCTCGAATTTAACGACTCCTCAGTGCCGTTTACAATGATTAATTATAAAACAAAAAATATATTTCTATAATCTAAAACATCCTTAATACAATGCGAGAAGTCCCATTAAATTATATATAGTAGTTTTCCTTAAATTAATTCCTAAAGATCACCTATTTTTGGGGGCTCTAGACTCTCCCCTGAATTCACAGGTCGCAAGGTAGCTTTTTTCGGTGAGATTCCACCCCCTCGGTTACTTTCGTAGAATTTATTTTATTAGGCATCTTATGCAATATAATATATGGTATTGGGTTGCTTCAGTGTATTTATAAAGAAAAAATTTAGTGTAGAAATAACAACGTTCTCTAATTAAAGAATCAGAGAAACAGTTTTAGTCTCAGTCTTCCCCAAATCGATTTCTAAACTAAAGAATTCAAGCTTCATAAGAAGATTAGGAGTTTGAGAGTGATAAGTGAGAATTATATTTTAATGACACATTTATTTTCAATATTAAGGTAGATTTCAGCAGCACTATGATAGTTAAAAATTGACTCGAGCATTCCAATTCTGCAACTACCAAACCGTCGAGACATCTTCCTGTAGTTCCTGTCCCACTTCTTCCAAGATGGCACTCTCAAGAAAAACGCTGACTACCGACAACACCAGCGTCCTGCACGCCCATAAATCTTACAAGACAACTTCTTCCTCCATCGATCCTCGCGATACAACTGTTCTCTGCCAACCTTCCGCACCGCCAGACAAAGGGGAACGATTACATCTCAGCCAGCCGTGGGACCGCGTCCAATATCCACTCACGAGCGACTATAATTCACGAGTGGTATTTGGTTAGCAGAACCTCCAGGTACTAGAGCAGTGAAATACTAAAAATCGCGATGCACAGTTTCAGCTGAACGATCGCTCCAGCAGCCACAGTTTCACCCACAACTTGCGGAAACTTGTCCCTGAACCCCTCGGTGCACCCCTCGAGGGCGGACCAATTGCCGGGGATAAACAAAGACGTGACGACGCGTCTATTGCCCTCGGCCAGTGTCGAGGAGCCCACAGGACGATCCTTGCAGGTACCCTGCGCGCTATGGTGCGCCGCGGATGATGTATGGCACGGTTGCACTTTAGGTAAAGACCACAGCGCAGCCATTGCAACGAGTATTCCCGTGAGAAAGCACATTCGTTCTCGAATGTCATGCTCCAATTCCCACGGAGTGCACTTTTCTCACTCTGTTTCCTCCAACCTGGATGGGAAAATCTCGCCCCCTTGCCTCCGTTCCCTGCTGGAGGCCAAAGATCCTGGAACCACGTGGAACAAGGTGGGAAAACTGGTGCAGACCAACGTGGGGGTTGAAATTAATTATTATTATAATAATAACATAGTGTACTATTATATTAGTGATACTATTTCACGGGCGAAGTACTCTTTAGCTCAGGATAAAAATTGTGTTATAAAATTAACGTTCGGCTGATGGAAAAAAGGATGCAAAAAGTGTTCTACAAAATACAAGATGGATAGAGGGAGGAGATCTGAGAGTGACAGTTATTATAACGATGGCTTAGTGCACACATATTGTATGTCCACTTTTTATGAAATTTGAGTTTTTATATGCAACACATAGGGTAACTGTACTCGTAGTTGACAGTGTACCAATAGTTGACACTTTTATTTTCAGTCACGAATAATAAGCTTTCTGTTAAAAATATGTTTTTGACTAATACCTTTTCAAACAACGTATTAGTCAAAAACATTTCTTTAATAGAAAGCTTATTATTCGTGACTGAAAATAAAAGTGTCAACTATTGGTACACTGTCAAATACGAGTACAGTTACCCTAAATGCCTAAAACCCAATTTCAGGATTTTTCCCTAACCAACCTCTAAGGGGGTGAAAAGGGGTGAAATGTATTTTCACGTATTCTTCAAAATCTCTTCGGCCCGATTAGATATTAACTTGGTTTTTACTTCGAAAGGTTACCCACATAGGGTAACTGTACTCGTAGTTGACAGTGTACCAATAGTTGACACTTTTATTTTCAGTCACGAATAATAAGCTTTCTGTTAAAAATATGTTTTTGACTAATACCTTTTCAAACAACGTATTAGTCAAAAACATTTCTTTAATAGAAAGCTTATTATTCGTGACTGAAAATAAAAGTGTCAACTATTGGTACACTGTCAACTACGAGTACAGTTACCCTAGTTCTTGACTGTTACTTTATGCTGTATAAAAACACATTTTTATTTTTTTTTATAAATGTGTCAAAAATAATATTTTTATTTATTGTATGTATGCCCCCTGAATTTTATGTACCATGGCATCTTTAAACCTGTTTTTCTCGAAAACGCTAAAAATCGACACACAATATGTGTGCACTAAGCCATCGATATGATATTGTATAATAGCTTTAGGGTGGCTGTGTGGCTTTTTCAGGCTCCAAGGGGATTATGGGTGTAAACATGGGGGTTTGCAAGTGGGAGCACGTGGAATTTGCAAATACGTCACGCGAAGGGTGTATACCTGAGAATTACCCTCTCTAAGGTGAAAGTTATTGTTGAACGACCAACCAGTGTGGTTGCCTTCGAACAAGAATGGGACAGATGATCTGAATGTTCAGTACATATCGAGCAGCCTTCAGCTATATACGCGTACAATAGGGTGGCCCTTATTTTCAACCTGTGATTCCTTTTGCTCTCACCCTCTAATATGGTTCCATTTCTTAGAAAAATAGTCACTGAAAAAGATTATTGCAATCGGCCAACAGGAAAGGGTGTCGACCAGGCCTTAAAATTTAGAATTCATCAATAATTTGGATTTAATGAATTTCTCAAAAACGGTAAGCCCTATCGAAATTTTGTTCAAATAACATTAAAAGAGCATACAATTTTCTACAATTACTGTTTATATAATTTTTTAGTGCTGCTAACCGTTTTTTAGATAATAGCGTTTGAATATAGAGAGGTCTGCGCATCGCGCGTATAGACAATACGCCACCGCCGCACAGGTGCTCTATATTCAAACGCTATTATCTAAAAAATGGTTGAACGCACGAAAAACTTATATGTACAATAATTGTAGAAAATTGAATGCTCTTTTAATCTTGTTTGAACAAAATTTCGATAAGGCTTACCATTTTTGAGAAATTCTTTAAATTCAAACTATTGATGAATTCTAAACTTTAAGGCCTGGTCGCCTTAGAAATGCAAAAAAAAATTTCGAGACGTAGAAATAAGGGCCAGCCTACCATATACGCGTACAATTGTTCGTGTCTTCTTACAAGGGAACATATCGAAGTGACAATCGCCGATTTTGATGGAAAGTAATTCTTACAAAAATATTTGACACGTACTGTTCTTATCGGCTGACATTCGTGTCGAAGGGGTGAAAACAGCCCTCAAAGTTGAGGGTGAGAAATAGCTCGCAGCTCGGAGAAAGGTGTAAATGGAAAAATGATGAATTTTCTAATAAGGAATGCAGCTGTGCAAACAGATTCCAAAAAATTCCATTTTTTAATGTATTGTTCAGACTTATGGTACCCCTTGTTTCCTTGTTAACACTCACTGTCAGCCATCTTCATACATTTAATAGTTGAAGCACACTCAACTTCTCAAGCGTACGTAAATACACGTTTGTTTCTAGTCTATACAGTTCTACGAAACTTGTGCATCGTCTGTGGAATAAATCGAGACGACGAGCATTGCATCGTTTAACCGGAAAGGGAAGATTCCAAGATACAGCCGTCATTGTGAATTGTAACGCAGTCGAGTTGGAAGTGTTTCCGGGAGCAGAGCTACTTTATTATACGTGAGTAGTGTTCAATTTTATTATCTCCAGCACGGAATTGGGATTTTGGGATTGGTTGCTTTCAACTTGATGAAGTCCTTGTCCCACGAGCATCTCAGAAAATTTGAATTACAAAATGGAACAGTGAAGTTAAAGTCCTTCCCGGTCAAAGCTTCAGAAATATAACTTCTTAGGAAAGAAACAAAATCTTATTTTGTATACGAAATCACAATTTATTTCTCTAGAAATACGAGAGCGAGATGAAAAGAGTACCATGGGTATTTAAATGCACGTCGTTTCGAAAATCAAAGATTTTTTAAATAATTATAATGGTCGTTTTACTATTTCGAGTGTGAAAAGTTCATTCTGTATATGTTGATGGCATCGGCATAATTTTTTAAAGCTTTTCTTAGTATCTAGAAAAGGAAAACTCATACTACCCTTAAAAACAAACACAAAGATGCAAAATTAAAAATCGTAGTTGAAATTATTGTAAAATTCTTGAATTTTTTAAAAGTTTCCATCAATTTGAATAACCTTTACTCGACACATTTTTTAATATAGTACTCGTATGAAGAATTGACGAGTCCTTGTAAAAAAAAAAACACTAAGTGCCATAATTAAAAAAAAATTGTCCGAAAATGTTCTACGTGCCAATGGTAACACTATAATATAGAATTTGATTTTTGGCACTTACAGTATTTTCTACAAGGTCTTCAATTAGGAGAGATATACTCCCCGTCGTATTTGTATCATAAGTCTGACCATATATTGACCTCTTCTCCTTGCTCCCATACACTTCACTCCCGTCACGCAATCTGTTCTAACGAATCTATTATCTTCCTGCATCTTATTACATATCAATGTCACAATATCATCTATCCATTATCTCAAACATTTTTCCGTTTATAATTCCCTCAAATTAACCAAAACTTCCTGAATAGGTACGAACTACCCCCAAATTTATTTAAAGGGTCTCCCCACTTTGACGGCCTGAAAAGGATCGCGATATTTGGGATTTTTTTAAGAGAAACCCTCATATTCATTGGAAACTTTATGCCAATATTTGTACATATTCAGGCAACATTTAAAAAAAAAAATAATTAAGAAAAACTGTACCTAAATCTTTAAACGCGTTTTTCTCAAAACGATGTTTTTCGAATTAGTTAGCATGATATCTCAAAAACCAATGACCAGATTTACTTCAAACTTGGTATATATCTTCAGTAGACGTCCCATTCTCGTTGTCACTAAAACTAAGTCGGATTTTGCAAAATTAGACTTTAGCGACTTAAAAAACCAGTGAATTTTTTACAGAAATCAATGTCTGTTTTAGACGCTGCCATTTTTTTTTACGTTTCAGTATTTCTCATTTAATCTCGCTCAGACGATAGCCACACTCATACAGATTACACAAATTTTTAAATTTTCTATTTCATACACCTACAACAGCTGATTATATGCTAACCATGCGCATATGATTTTTGTAAGGCGCTCTATTTGAAGCACTATAACTCGGGATATAACCACTATTTTTGCATACAATTTTTTTTTCATATTCTCCAAAGATTGATAAATAAAGCTACAAACCCGGGAGTAAATATATTTAATAGTTTTGTTTTAAAAAATTCCCAAAGTTCGCATCATTTTTCGTCCGTCAAGGTAGGGAGAACCCTTAAGCTTCCCAACCTATAACCTTCTATGACATTCGATATCCGTTTATCACTACATCATACTAATATCAGTCACCCTAACCAGAGCCACCAAAACACCTCAAGCAATTTCAACCCCGTAACCCCGCCCCCCCTTAAAATTCCCTCCCATCACGCGACCCAAATCCCTCGAAAAATTACCCCAAACCTTCCGCACCCTCTGCACCCGAAAAACCACCCCCCACCCAAATTTATTTCCAACTCTACGACCATCTAAACCCCACCCCATTGCAAGCCGAGATCCGCAATCAAACAACGACCAGCCGAGCCCCACATGAGAGGAGCCGCAGCACTTTTATCGATGCCAAGGAATGCAATTACATCGACACCACCGATCCACCGTGTCCCAATCCGCGAGCCCACAAATAAACCGAGCAGTGCAATTAAAAGTTAGTAAACAGATAGCGAGCCAAATAGATTTTCCCCGGGCCTGGATAAATGGGAAACTTTCGGCGAGGGGGGGGTGGGGGGGGGGGGGTGGAGCAACTTTCGTTCACGAAGAGGGTTGATCTGTTACGGTGGATGGTTACGTGACACGCGTGATCCGGCAACTTCTCGCTCCCGGAATAAAAGCGCCGGCACGACCGGCTGGTAGGCATTTCGAAGCCTAGTTTCACCTTGTTACGTGGCCATCCTGATTACATGACCCCCCCCCCCCCCGGGCCGGTGCTAATTAATCGAATTTGATCGAGCGGCTCTCGTGCTAGCCTCGAACCACCCTTCCGAGCCGAGTCCCGCGGCTTTGTTTGCGCGATGATGGATCCACGGGAACCGTCATCGCCGACGGGATCTCGCCAGCGACGATTGATTCCCGTCAGCGAGCGGAACTCCAGGAATTGTTTCCACCGCCGTGAAATATCGGCTGATGCGATTGAACTTTGCCCAGCAATTCGCCAAGGGGGCCTATTTACCCCTCGATGGTCAAGCACACTGCCATATCGTGCTGCAACACGATGCTGGGTCGTTAGACTGGGATTAGAACGCGAAAAGAAAGTGGATGATTTTTTGCGAATTGGTATATTTCGGGCTTCGAACCGAGTTCAGCTCAGTTCGAAAAATCCGGGTGCTCGCACACCTCTACTCTCGAAAACCGCTCCAATGATTTCGATGAAAATTTAATGAGACGTGCAGAAAACCATTCCCTAAGATGTGTCGGGAGCAGATTTCGAGATAAATTCTTACAAAAAAAAGATAAAAAATATTTTTCATACAAGAAATCGATAAAATCGTATTTTTCAACATAAAAATTGTATTTTTTTTTTTTTGAAAATCTGCTGCCGACACATCTTAGGGAATGGTTTTCTGCACGTCTCATTAAATTTTCATCCAAATCATTGGAGCGGTTTTCGAGATTTTATGTACACCATCGAACGGTGCACCGCGTACACGCCTTTACGTTTTTACTCACAACTTTTATGTACATAGAGGTATTTTGACTTTTCTTCTCTTGTGTTAAAGCTCATAGATTAACGATTAAAACTAGAAAAAAACATTCTCTCTACTGTCATTTATCTCTTTACAATTTGCGTTTGAAAAAAGGCTTGTTTTAGGGCTATCGAGGATTACTTACCCCCTTAACCACCTCGGCCCTCGCTGACTCCCCCTGTCTTGATTATTCCGTGTCCTCTCTTATGGCAGGGGGTTCCTGATCCCACAAGATTATATAGACGAAATTGCAGAAAAATATCTCTACCCCCTTCCGCGATAGGGGGGCGAGTCAAGGGTTGCATCCATAACAGCGGCACAGGCACAGTTGCACCGTCACATATTTTGTATGAAGATAATGCAAGAAAAAAGAATACGATTTTTTCTTAACGATGATGTTATTTTATTATAAAAAAATGTAAAAGAAGATAATTTACATTATAAAAAAAAAATTTT